>OZ004728.1:60996046-62427520 GCA_963924685.1 Dexiosoma caninum | reverse complement strand
TTTGCATTTTAGTTGACGACATATGAAATGAAACAATCAGATAAGCATTTAAATAAAAAAGGCTTCATTTGCTGTATTTCATAGCAAAAAATAAATTATTTATTTATTCAAATATTGAGCACAAAAAATTAATTAAAAATTTAATTGAATTGATTAAACTTTTAATTGAAAAAAAAATATATTATGCTGGCAACACAATTGAGGCCAACGACGAATTTCGTGTAGTAAAAGTTCAGTGTGTAAATTCTCAGTATGGCGCACAATAACGACGAAAAAGTTACAGCTGTTTCAATCAGCAAAGTTGTTTGGTGCCAGTGTTCCCATATAAAAAAATTCCCATGCAAAAATTAAACATTAACAGAAAATAATTAAGAACAATTTTATGGTAAATAATTTTGTATATTTAACTTAAATTATTTATTTTAAAAATTAAGCAGCTATTAAAATAAATATTAATTTTATTATTTTATATTTACTAATATATTTGAAAACTGAAATGAAAAACGTTAACTCTGTATTAATCTGGTCGTCGTTCGTCGGCGTATGAAATAAAAATAAATCTATCGCAGAGTTCGTCACGCACAACAAATTTCGTTCGACTGCGGTGTTGTGTGAATTTTCATATGCACAAAGATGTTTTATTGTGGATGACGAAAGTACGCAACGAGAAATTCGTCGTTGGTCTCAAAATGCTGCATGCTTACGCATCGACGCATGCCCGATCACGCTGCCTTCTCCTTTCGGTCCACGAAAAAAAAATTGTTTTCCCAGCATTATTCTAATTAAGAGTGTAAATTAAAAATAGTAAAAAGTGAAATGTTTTTCTGTGTATATAATGGCGTAGAATGTCTTGAGACACTGGCATTGCAATACCTGCCAGCAGCTCGTGGTTGGACCCAAATAGGTTGAGATAATGCCCATCCCTGCTTTACGCACTTAACTGCTCATAAAGTTCGAATTGAATCAAACCACTTTGCTAAGTATGTATTTCCGCTTTATTTGTTGTTTGTTTTTTTTTTGATTTTTTTGTTTTGACTGACGCTGCAGTTCTTTTTAGCATTTTAATTTGCTTTAAATGCCGAATACAATCGTAAAATTTAAATTTACGATTTGTTTACAAATATTATTTTGCATTCAGCAACAACATGTTTTGCTCTGTTCCATTTTTATTAGTTTTGTTTTAATTACTTCAGCAAAGGAGAAACACAAAATATTGTTTTCCAATTTTTTTTTTTATTTATTTAATGGAATTCCACAATTTCATTGAACGCGAGCGCTGTTCTTGTTCATGAGTTAAAACTTGTTGCAGTACTGCTTGAAAATATTTGTATTTTTGGTGCTGGATGATTTTGTTTACGTTTTCACAGTGAGTACAACAACAACAACAACAACAACAACAACAACAGCGGTTGAGTTGTTGTTCACATATTTTATAGACAACGTGCGAGAGCGGCGCGAGAAATGATTTTGCATGGCAAAGCAATTCCCAATTTATATTTTTATTAAAAATACAATACCTGCCAATGGTATTTCAAGATTTCGGTTAAAATAGACACTTTTTTGCCCACAAAATTCCGCAAATGAGAGTGGCAATGGCTGAAGTAGTCTGAGCGTTGTTTGCAAAACCAAGAATTCCTGCTTTCGAATCGATTATGGGAATAAATCATAAAAACATTTCGCATTTTTTCTGATGTGCATGTCTTGTGTCTTTGTGTCAGTTGTTGTCGCAAGGTTTCAGTGGCGAAGGCACAGTCACTGGTCACTATGCAGTAGCGGCTTCAGCTGTAACCGCAATCCACAGGCACATCAGAACGTCCACCTCCCTGGTGTTGTGTAGCACCAGCGAAGTAATATAATTATTAAAAATGGCCACCAAAACACACAGCTACAAAAATGTATGTAAATGGCCACCAGAGGCGCTATAACACTGTTATAACCAAAAAAAAGCAGAGTTGTATGAAAGTGAAGCTTCACCAGCTGTCATTACTCTCACTATACCTTTCCACTAGTTCCGGCACAATACTTCACATGTATACGGGTCATGCCATAAGTGCCGAACCAAAATAAAAAAGAAAATAAAATCGTATGTACTTTTAAGACCAGCCTCGTTACATACATATGCATATACATACAATATTATGCTACTTTGCTCGTTTTGCGTGAAATGGTCGAGTAAATTTTTATTTTGTTTTGATTTTTTTCATTCGTAAATACTGACAGTGGGGCTGGATGTCTGTCCGTCCGTCTGTCAATCTTACACATAGTTTATGTTGTTATTGTTATTTTATGACTTGTCATATGAGTGAGTGTCTGACAGCATGAAGCGTGGAACGTAGGAAAACTTTTATTTGTTATTTTTCTCAGAAGTCTGTTTGTCGCCATAAAAAAATATCACGTTTCTAAGAACTGTTTACGTTCATCGCATTCATTTATTTTTCCTTTCTTTTCGTTTCAAGCAATTTTTAATGGCCTGCAGTGGTTAAAGTACTTCGAAATAATGGAAATAATAAACAGACACATGATTAGAAAAAAGCAGTGAGGGCGAGATTTTTTTCTTTTTATTTCTGGAATATTCGTTAGCGGATTAGGCTTGTTGCACCCTATGACACTTATGCCTCGATATACATAATTAAAACTTTTAATCTGTAATGGAAATAAGAAAACAACATGAAGCTTTTTTGATGTGACCCACTGTTATTTAAATCTTTGCAGCAGAAAAGTTACCTCGCAAACGAATTATGCATTTGATGTGCCAACGAATGACACATTTTTTGGGTGTATTTCACTGGTATTTATTTCATTTCATAATTTCAAAACCTGCAAATATGCAACCATGCAATTTAAAATTTTCCAATATAAAAAAAAAAACTCTAGTTTAAATAAGCAATAACATCATCATCATAATCTTTAGCACTCTTTAAAATATTTTCACGATTTTCTATAATTCTACGTGTGAAGGGAGTAAAACGCATGGCTTTCTTTTCCTTGCGAACTTCATCGAAAATATTACGGTCATTCCATGAAATAACAATCTCATCCGCCAACTCAGACGTCATCTTCGTCTTGGGATTGCTTAACTTTCGCTTTTGATGTCTCTTGCCACGCTTCCTTTCCTTCTTCTGCGTCTTCGTCTTCTCCTTCTTGTCATTCAAGTTTGTGGCAAAAGTTTCGTTAGAGTGTGCCTTAGTATCGGCATATTTCTGCCAACACGGCCGAACAACGTAAAATGTTAAAAGTTCAGCGAAAAATAAAATTGCACTCAGACTGGCACCAACTATTAAAATGGCGAAGGATCCTTGCAGATGCTGAGGCGTTAAAACAATTTCCGTTTCTATTAAATTTAATGCTCTTTTTAACCAAGTTTCATGTAAATGGGGAAAAAGAAACTATTCGCACTTACCAAGGTAGGTTGGTCTCGTTTTTCTAATACGATTTAAATACGTATTTCGGTAGATGAAATCACTTTGAATTTTTTCCAAAATTCCAAAATCACGCACGTAGCGTATCAGCCAATTGAATTCGTACATGAAGGGAAAGCCCGGTTTCATAATCATTTGTATGGGGCTGGAGAAAACATTGTCGGGAAAGGCATAAATATTGTCCGCCAAGGGATTTTGCAAGATGTACATGCGGCTGGTTAACAGCACATGATCGCCCCACCTGACACGCTCCAAATTCACCGTCGAATGTTCAAAATCTTCCGTATAGTTGTAGTCTTCAAAAATCCACATGTCCTCTTCATTTTCAAACCAGTCACGATTTTCCTCATGGCCACCTGATGGCACATAAAAATAAACGTAATCGAAAATATTTCGTTTCGAAACAAATGCACAGTCTCACCGTACGGTATGCCTTGGGCCTTGACTTCTTGCAAACTATCAATTTGATGCAAATATCCTGGATCGGCAAAGACCGCTATTAATTTCGATGTGTAAGTTGAGGCCAGCGTTAGACCGTACAATGCCAACAGGACAAAGAATATGCGCGAGGCCAGACATATGGGTCGCTCATTGGCCGAAACGCAAATCGTTACGGCTAAATTGTTAATGCCCACCAAGGAGAATTCTCTGGTATGTTGCGGTTCGGGCAGAAAGTTTACCAGCAGATACCAAGTGATACAGGTTAATAGAAGCATTCCTATGCACGACAGCCATGTCAGATTCTGAAAAATGACATACAAAGCCATCCAGGGTGGCCTTGGATCGGCCAGCTTCACAAACCAGGTATAGGCGTCCTCTAGATATGTATCAGAGACCCAGAAACTTTGTATAACATCGTTATCCGGATAAAAGCCACCCACAATAAAATCACAAGATTGTTTATTCAAGCGGCCCAATAAACCGCTCCAATTACCGCCCTTCTCTTCGACACCACGACTTTCCTCTCCACAAGTTTGTTCGATCTGTAATTGTAAGATAAACGGTGGAAGATGTTATTATTATTGAGAAAAAGATAAAAATAAATCCTACGATATTTAGAAACTGAACCAACTGTAGAAGAAAAACTACGCGGGAGGGTGTGCAACAAGATGCCGATGTGCCGGGAAACACTAATTGGTTAATATCATGATTGCTAGAAGCCTACCGGTGTTCTCCCGCCGTAATATATACAGTACATCCACATAGAGTCATAACTCTACTAACCATACAGCCTAGCCTAGTCCTTGGTCTCTGGTGTCTGCACAGTGGACTATATTTTCATAAGACGGACAAAAATCATTTTATTTTTGTGGTTCCCGATATTAAAGTTTGCCACTCATTTGAATGTAAATACCAGTGAAGCTTGGGAGGCAAAAATTACAACTCTGTTTAGAGTATATCACAGCAAACAGGGTGTTTCAAAATAAGTCCCTGTTCCGACATGCAAGTTCTTTTGCTGCAATTTTAAAGTTATGTCACTCATTTTAAAGTAAATATCCGTGAACTTGGGAAGGCTAAAAATTGCAACTCCATCACAGCAAACAGGGCGATTCAAAATGGACTTTCTCAATTTAGTTCCCAAATTTAAAATTTCTTCGTACAATTATATACAAACGTTTGTCAGGTATTACAATATTGCCATAAAATGCTTAACAACAACAATTTTTATCTACCAACATTGTCACAAAAAGCATTGTCAGTATATTGTACGACAAAAATATTGACAGGCCTCCAACAATCGTGAGACCAAGCGCCATTTCAATTAACAGATATTTTACAGTGATTTGTTATTGTCAGATGTGCTTAATTAGATCACCGTATAATAACAACATTGTCTGACAAATACTTTTGTTGGTAACGCCGCCCATAAATATTAAGAGACAATGAATCTGGCAACATTTGCCATACAATAATCTGACAATCGTTTCAACTGGCAATTTTTGTTGGCAGATAAATTTATTGCCGGACAACTGTGTAACAATGAAATTATTAGGTTTTCCTACAATAGTCTGACCTGACAATAATTACATTTTGGTGACAATTTTTCTTTGCCATAACATTGCCATATCTTACAATATTGTAATATCTGACAATTGTGTTAACATAGCTTAAGATTTATTTTTTTACTGACTATAAATTTTTTGGTTTAAAAGATTTTAAAGCAAACTAAATTTTTTGTATAATTCTGTAACTCAAAAGCTACTGTGTTCTAGAGAAACGACAGTTTTCTGCGTCCAAAAAAAGAATTATTTTAAATATTCAACTTAACCGAAAATATACAAATTAAAAGAAATCGGTCACCATATTGTAGTATAAACACTCCTCTACACTCTTATATTCCCTTAGCTTAGCCACCAGGTATCGCCCGTGTGAACTACACCAGTTCTTCTAACCCAAGTTCAGATATTTTATGAATACAAAAATTGAGAAAAAAAAATTTTTTTCTTTTCAGATTTGCAATGTTTTGTTTGGAAGTATTTTGGACTTTTTAAAACAAATCTAAAGATAATTTTTTTTTTAATTGCAGTTTGGTGCCACAACTTGCCCACCTCCTCCTCTCAAAAGTTTTGATTAAGGCCCAACTCCTCCTTATACAAACCGATTTTAAATATTATTCTTTAGAGTTTGAACAATCGCTAAGTAATGTTATGGATCTCGCTTATATAAATATTTCAGAAAAATTTAAAAAAAAAAAAAAAAATTGTTTGGTTAAAAAAAATTTACGATTTTTCTCTATCGTAAGCAAATTTTCAGCAATATGCGGCGACTTTTACGTTCGCTACTTAATAGACTACATTTCCATTTTAAGCTGTTTCAAAAAAGCCAACCTTTGGCCCTTATGACTAAAAAGTTTACGGGGGCCAAAGCTTGGCAGTTGCTGACAAGAATTATGTTAAAAAAATTGTTAACAGGTTTTACATGTAAAAATAAATGAAAAATAATAATATAATGGCTGAAGTAGTTTGCACGTTGACTACAAAACCAAAAACTCTTGGGTACGAGCCCTGTGTCCGACTAAGTTATAAAAATACCTGGCATTTTTTCTGATGTACTTGAGTGTGTCTTTGAGCCAGTTGTTGTCGGAAGACTGAACAGTATCGGCTTCAGCTCTAACCAATCCACAGCACATCAGAAGGCCCTCCTCCGTGGGTATTGTGTGTCACCAGCGAAGTGAAATAATTACTAAAAATGGCAGCTAAAATAAATCTTCAGAATTGAATACGTCTCCGTGAAATCATAGGCGGTAAAAACCTGCAAAAGCAGAGTTGGACGACAGTGAAGCTTCACCACCTGCCATATCTCTCTTACTATCCCTTTCCTCTGGTTCTAGTGCAATGCATCACATATGTCATCATCTACCGAGTGCTGATCCATGATAAAAAAGAAATTTTTTAACAATTCACTAAAATTATACTCAAATTATACTAAAATTATACTGAAATTATACTACAATTAATAGATTATACTAAAATTTAACTAAAAACGAAAAAGTTTTTTAAAGTTTGTTTTTACAAAAATTAAAGCCCACGGTCACACCTACAAAACAGAAAAAATCAAAAGTTATACATTTTTGGCCGCCTCCTAGAAAATTGGTCCACTGTGCGCCGTTCCAAAGTGCAATACTAAGGGAGTATTTCCAGCGATACACGTTCGACTTGACTTTTGCTCAGTTAAGCACCCAAAAATGCTCAGTAAAGTCCGCTGCGGATCTTGCTCGCCTCAGTGCGTCAGCAATTTCATTGCAAATGATCCCGTAACAATCCTCGACACAGCAGCAGACCACTATTGAGCAAAATAATTACTCTCCTTGAAAACAAGTCACTTTCCGAGTCTAAACCGAAAAGATGAAATACGGAATGGAATTTTGAAAGTAAATATAACTTTTCTACAGTTCTTGCAATCAATATGTTCAATCGGAATATTCAAAAGAATTGACTGCTGCTTCAATAGGTTTCTACGTTGAACTACTGTGAAGCACTCTGCCCTGCTCCAATACCGCCACTGACATTCGCTAATTTTGTTTAATGCTTTCATACTCACATTAAATTTCAGGTAATTTTTTATGAAACCAATGAGACGCAATTCCAATCCGTTATAACAATCGGCCTCCACAAAAGGCGCAGCTACGGAGGCGCACATATAAAACGTGCAATTATTCAGCTTTATGCTGTTGGATAACTTTTGCAGCTGCAGCTCTAAGAAAACCGTACTCTTGGGCGTAAAGTTGCCCTCTTCGCAAGTGGCAAACGTCTTGACCGCCAAGCGCCTGCATGAAGTAACATTATAATAGTCCATCAAAAGTATAGAATATTTTATGGCTGAGGTGGCGTACATTAAGGCGACACGATGCACATTGAAGTTGTACAGCAATTCCTCGAAAATTAAATGGGCCGTGGAGGTCTCGTTGTTGCGATTGTCGGCATTGTTGTATAAAATTAGAAACCTCGCTCCCGGATTCCAGGACAACATGCCGCTCACATAATTGCGCATGAGATTTCTCAAGCGCTCTATGGAATCTATGGTGATGACATAATAATCGGCCAGTAACAAATCTCTCTGAGACATGGCTGTGCGAAAGTATGGCTTGTAGTCCGTTATAATTCTGAATTGATAATGCGTGTGCTTGGGCTCCACTTCACTGATGGCCTCCATCATGACTTTTATGAACGCCTCTTGTATTTGAGCAGCTGGTGTGGTCATATTTGCCAAACTGCTTAAAACGATATTCGGTGAACGAGTCAATTTTTCACGTTTCCTGAAGTAAATGGCTGTAAAGCGATCCAAGCAATTTGTACCTGCCAGCCAAGTGCGCGGACCCAGCTCACTGGGCTTTTGCAAATAAATGGCCACACGGGCCGTTTCACTATTTGGATTCACAATAGTCACAATTATTTTCACCGAAACCAAAAGGAGTATTAAAATTTCTTCAATCAGCATGACCATCGCTTTTAAAAAGCCTTTGAGTGGCGCAATTCTACCACAATATTTACACACATCCGCTGACCCAGGACTAAATTGATTCTCTGTTTCTGTGTTTTTTTTTTACACAATATTATAATGCAATTTGAATACGTTTTCTTTGTGACTGCCTACGGCCGAATGCATGCTTTTGCCGTTGTTGCATGCCTCAATGTTGACTTTTGCTACTTTTGGCCAGGCAGTAGGCTTGTTAACGCCATTATTTGTTTAATTTAAACACAAAAAAGAAGAGAGAAAAAAAAACGTTACAATATTTGCTTGAGCTAATTAAAGTTGATGCAACAAAATTCCACACAAAAATATAAATCACGTCAAGGTGAATAAATTTGAATTTCGTGTGCTGCTCTCCATGAAAGCAATGCAAAGGGTGACCGAAAATATGTTGAAAAAATCATGTCATATGATCATTAAATATGCACTGAAGACATATGTATGGTGATATATGCTCTAAGAATTAATGGAAAATAAAATGTGCTTTTAAAGGGTGAATTTTTAGTAACCTTCGTTTTTGGTAACACTGTTTTTGGCCGCTCAGCTGTTTTCGTGTAACACGTGTTCATGTTCATGTGCACTGTTAAACATGTTCAGTTTGGCCTATAATTTAAGCATTGATCGACTTATAAACAAACAACGCAAATTGTTGCAGATTATTGAATTTTATTATCAAAATTCATTCTCTCCTTCCTCCTCTGCCATTTTATGGTCAGTTTGGGCGACCTTTTAAAGCGGCTATTCGGAATCTTGTGACTAAATTTCGCACGAAATTTACATTATTGGACATTAAAATACCAACGCACAGACGTAGAGTGCGGACAGAGAAAAATATCGCAGCTGTATCCGCCAGTGTTGTTGATGTCTATGAATTATTGATTCGGGGTCGTTCGCAGCAATTGGACCTCTGTTATTCCACGTATAGACGTTAAGTAATGATTAATAATCGTAATAATTACTAATTTGATTACATTTTTTTGAAGGGTGAAGTAATGATTAAATTACGATTATATTCACTTTCGCACGATTACTAATTGAAACTAAAGAAACTGAAGAATTAATTATACTTCATAACACTTCAGTATCTGCTAAAGAGCTGTACAAAATGTATTGAAAGTTCTGCATTCTAAAGCACACTACTTCAAAGCCGTGTATTCCAGTGTAAACATTCTCAACAAAACAAGCATAACAAAACATGACTCTCACTGAAACAAAACAAGCACCATTCGAAAAGTTTCTTTCTATAGTTTTGTTTGTGCTTGTGTGTTCAAATGAAGCAGAACATCAAAACAAAAACAGACAATGAAATAAAAAAAACGGTAAATTACACCAAAAGCATCCAGTACACAAGAACAAACACAAAAAAGCGTAAAAAGCACGTTTATAATTTTTTTTCATAATTTCAACTTTCTGATTTTCGTGATTTTTTCTAAATTTTAGTAATCGTAAATATATATTGAAATGGATGCATTAAATGTACGTGAAATTATAAATTTTTAAAATTTTTTGCGAAATTTTAATTATTTTTCTTTAAAGTACCTTACAAACGAACCTCAAACCTAATATGAATTGTGATATTTTTATTTTATTTGTATACATTCGATTTTTTATGTTCATGAAAAATGCAAAAGTTTCTTTGCAAGTTTGTCTACGAGTTATTCAAACATGTTTTGAATGTTCCAAAATAGTTTTGATGTTCTACTTCATTTCTCTTCTACGTCAGCCTTGTTCTATTTTAACGTTGTTTTGTTGTACTTGTGTTCTCTTCTTCAATGTTTTGATCGTCGAACAAAAGAAATATTTTCGGAAGTATGTGTTTTGCAATGAGCAAGTAATACATACACACTAATTGCAATTTCATGAAATGCTTGTAAGACATTTTAGTTGTGTTTGTGCCACACTTTAGTATCTGCCTCTTCCCTATACGATTCCTTTACAACTAGTACCGGTGCAATTTAGGGCAGAGATGAGAAACAGCCTCTGAGCACTGGTCTAGGGAAAAAAAACTATGCCATTTATTTCTTAAAATTAAAATCAATATTTGTTTTAATCAACTTTTTTCTAATGTTTTTTTTTTATTATTATTTATTTCATTAGTCCTGTCAAATTCCAAATGGAAAAATTGGTATTAAATGTTTGTGAAATAATGTTACGAGAATAGTATGCTGTTCACTTAAAATGTCTCAGTCGGCATGTTTATGCATGCAAAATACTCATATGTGTTTGGCATCATTTTTTTTGTTTAGCTGCAAAATAACATGAGCAGTAATTTTAACCAACAGCTGATAAATTTTCGTTTCAATATTTGTTATTTTATCAACATAAGTACATATCGTTACTTTAATATAGAAACGCCCTAAGTCTGATGTTTCTTTAAATAAAGTTTTTTTGTATCTTTTGCCAATAAATCCTCTGATAAAAATCGGATTCAAAAATCTGATCATTGCTTAGAATTTTTCAATAAAACATAACATAATAAAAATAATTGCGAACACAAAAAATTCAATTTATTTCCCTTAGGCCCAAATTCACAGTCAGTTTTTTTCAATATCACAAGTTTTTAAATCAATATGGCGACCAAATTGTTGTTTACTTCGAAAATCTGGCTTTTTTTAACAATTATATGTCAATGTAACTCTGTGAATAAGTCAGTAATTAATAATTAATAAATTTATTAATAAATTAATAAAGAAACAATACGATTAAAAATTTAAATTTTTTAAAAATGTGTTTTTTAAAATTTTTGATGTGTAAACATCTATACGCTAGGGGATAAAAATTTGTTTCACAATACAATCACAAATTTTGAGTAAGATTGTAATAACGCGGTGTGAGCTGTCTATGAGTGTATTAGTGTAATCATACGGACAACAAGAAGTACAGAGAAACTTAACAGCTGCATAGAAATACACTAACACCATCTAGTGCGCAATAGTAGTAGTAGTAGTAGTAGCTACTAATTTTCACTAATTGTCGTACATTATGTTATCGTAGGCAAATAAAAACAAATAAATAAAATGAATACAAAAACATTTAATTTTAATAACTTTTAAAAAGATTTCATTACTAGATGTTTACACATCTCCCCTGTGATCGGACTCACATTTCTTTTTTTGTGTAAATTAAATACATTAATTAAAATTAGTTGGCATTGAGCGATCTGGCAATACTACATTATGGTAGCATATGTTTTCATTGAAATATTGACGTTTAAAAAATCTTATTCGAAAGCAAGTTGGAATGTTGGAAATCGTGTGATTTTTAGAACACAAAATTAGCATTTATTCGGTTTTGAGAAATCACTCGTTTTTAAATCGACTCGCTTTACAGAACAGAGATGAACATGAGTTGATTCACTTTTTGTTTTATATGTATGAACTCACTGCTTTTGTTTTGTTTTCAATCATCAACATGTCTAATAATATTGCTTAAGGGTGCTTTACATTGTCCCACAAGTCGTACGACATGCCAAATTTTTGTGTAGAAGAGCACAAGTCGGATCGTCTAAACGTAATATGTAATGAAACTATAAGATTTTGAGAGAAAATACGGATGAAAATTTGACAGTCGTATGGCTCTCTTGATTTTTTAAAATTTTTCAAAAACCAACACACACCATTAGATCAGGGATGCATTTTTATATAAACAAATGTGAGAAAGCCAGGGAGGGAAAACTGCTTTCATAAATTTATACCAATTATAAAATCAAAATGTACATTTTAGACCACGACCGCACAATTTTATAAAAATATACGTATATTTTTCAAACGTACACTAAAAATTTTGACCACGAAAATCACATATTCGAAAGTTATAAAAATATTTTTCAAGGTTATTAAAAAAAAATCAATTGCACAAGAACTCCATCCCTGGGGAAAACAAGCAAACAGCTGTAGTTAAATTAAATGAGAATGTTTTCATCTTACTTGATTTTATCCATACCAATGGTGTAAAAGCCAGAAAACAACCATTCGATTTTTACTCTCTTTTTTTGAAATACGGATGCAATTTCATTTTATTTTCTCTCTCATTTTACGTACGACAAATCTTATCGTCTAAAGCACCCTTTACAGTGTTTGCGCTCTCACAATTGCTTGTCATTCTCCCAATCACTTTTTAAATGCCGTTAGCAATACCAAATCAAAAATTATAACTGTGTTTTGATTTGTATGCAAAAAATTCAAATGATTTATAAAAGCTCAATGATAAGTTGATTGCATAGTGCAAAATCAGTGCGTTAATTTGTTTTTTCCATCATTATCATTATTATAATACATACATATGTTTAAGCACTAACAAATAAAATAAAAAGGATTATGCAATAATTATACCCATAAATATAGTCTTTAATTAATTGAAACATACGTATATAGGAAAGTGTATATTTACTCAAAAAGCTCTGCGTATATTCATAACACTCATACTGATTCAATGCTTTTGTGAATGGTAAGAGCTTACAGAGTTATCAAGCAATTACATGGATTTTGTAACAAAGCATTTGCTGTGGTGAATCATGCAATGGCAGCTTTCGTTTAGTTTATGTATAGTGATAACTCAGTATTCACTTTTGCAAAATAATAAATACAGTCGAACTTCTCTATAACGTAGCAATTGGGGACCGTCAAATTTCTACGTTATAAAGAAAATTCGTTATAGAGAAACTGCAGAAAATTTTGACTACATTTTTTTTATGTAGAAAATATATTTATTAAGACAAAAAAAAATTGTTTTTACATGAACACATTAATTTTTTTTTATTAATACATACATACATATGTGACTAAATTGATGCAAAAAATCGATTGCTAAAAACGTCGCAATAGAGAGATTATTTAGTGTGAAAAATTTTATTTAGGTCTTAAAAAATTGTACGTTACAGAGAGATCTTCGCTATAGGGAAGTTCGTTATAGGGAGATCAAAATGTATGAAAATACTAACAAAAATGTTGTGTTCACGAATTTTATTTGTTATAGAGAAGATTTCGTTATAGAGAAGTTCGCTATAGAGAAGTTCGACTGTATGTCATTTGAATGGTGTTCATGCACATCTCTGTTACAGAACAGGATGTATAATAACATTGTTATTCAATTTACATATGCACTCTGTTGTTATTTCTGTTATATAAACCGCTACGTATACGTTATGCAATATAATTCCCCATAACGTATACGCTATGCCTCACACAGTTAACTTTTAACAACAAAATACAAAGTTGTTGGACAAAGTTTGCGCGAATTAAATTTTAAAATTTAAATTAAATTAAATTTAATTAAATTTTGTTATTATTTTTATATTCTTGACCTGCCAAAGATATTTTGCTTTCGTTTTCATTTACTACAGCTAGAAATGGCTAGAAATATCTTTAACACACTCTCAAGAATATTTCATTCTATTCACAGAATTGTTTATTATTCAAATGCGCAATTAAGGTGTCAATTGATATTAAATTTACTATACCAGAACAGCGATGGCTTAAGTAGTTAGCATGGTGACAAGAAACCCGAAGAAAAGTCCTGGGTTCGAGCCCAGTTTCGAAATAAGTCATAAAAACATGTCGCAATTTTTCTCTAACAATGCTATGAGGAGTTTTAAATGCCTTATAACCTCTTGCGCGGCTCTATTTTTTTCTTTTTTATCTTGGACTCAGGAGATGACTCCTACACTGTTCAGTGACCAGTGACTATGCCTTCGCCACTGAAACCTTCCGACAACAACTGACACAAAGACACACAAATGCACATCAGAAAAAATGCGAGATGTTTTTATGAGTCTGAAACTGGGGTTGAACCCAGGAAAATTTTTGGTAGTGGGAGGATGTCTACTTGAGGACTGGGGAATAGGGTCTATAAAATTCTCGCTATTAAAAGCATGACACACCAACCATACGGCAATGGAAATAGAACCCTGACATCAAAATCCACCACATAGAATCCTCCGGCCGCTCTTACTCCCATTCCTGAGTATATACCCTGAACGTATCCTCCATCAGGCTAGCAGTCACCAGAAGTTTTTCTTTTAATCTTAGACGAGCGTTCAAGAGAAATCTCCCACATATGCAGTGCATTGCACTGGCACTAGACACAGAGAGGGATAGTGTAGAGAATAGAAAGGTGGTGAAAGTGGTAGGAGAGAATTCACCACTCTGTACGTACGTGTTGATTATAAAGCAAATTTGCGGCGTCTCTGATGTTAATTTCGACGCATTCATTTGACATTTTATTGCTCAAACTGGGACGAAAAAGCGTGCTGTAGCAGAGAAAACACAGAAATCCCAATTTTTCTACTTGACCAGCGTCCTTCTGATTGCAGAGACAACACGCCAACCAGCCGCGAGAAATTCTCTGTTGTGAACGCGCTCTCTGTCAGCGCGCTGTAGTCAACATTCCCATGATGAACCCTTCAGTGCATCTTGAAAGCCCGTAGTCACTTCTCATCCACTGGCAGGCAGCATGCAATCTCTTTGCCGAATTAAGAGGCAATCGTGTGGCCACAAGATCCACCGCTAGTCGGTTCGCCAACGTGAAAATTACCTTCGGTGGAGGGGATCCCGGCGCCCGCATAATAATGCCCACTAAAATCTTAAAATTCAGTTTCAAATTTTTTTAAAAAATTTAAAATTTTAAATCAAACTTTAATTTAAGTCTATTATCCTCTTTCGGAATAAAGGTTCCCGCTCTTGAAAAAAAAAAAAACACAGGCTGCCTGTGTTTTACTCGTCTCTTTTTCTAACATTTCAATACATTGCTGGTGGTGGCGGTTTGCTTATTTTCAAATTATTTCTTCTACTTTCCACTTCCTCTGTTGCCCTGCGTTGTCATCTTCACGATATACGAAGCATACGCCGTAGTATGGAGATAATTTGCTTTGGCTTCAACTGCCAGCACTCATAGAAATGGAACAGTGGGAGTTAAATGTTGCAATGTTTGTAATTTTACAACATTTTTCTTCTTTTATATTTTCCTGTCTTTTTCTTAAATAAGGATTTCATTAATATGCTGATTATTTTGTTTAGTTTATTAAGGATTTTTATTTTTCTTTCTATTTGCATTTGTGGGTATTAGTGGTGGAGGATATTCTTGCAGATGTTGGTTGTTGCCTTGTCCGGATGCCAATGCAGAAAATTGAATTTTGCGTTGGTGGCATATTTTATGTTTTTCCCTTTGCTGTAATAATAATTTGAAGATGTTATTTTCCTCGATTAAATAACAAGATAAAAGAAAATTGCAAATAATGTTTCGTAATTTAAATAGTGAGATGCGTTGTTAATACAATTCTTATAAATACAAATACGAATACGAATTAGGCAATTTTGCTGTGTGCGATCGTTGGGGTGACTGTATGGGAATTTTTATGTCGCCTTTAGTTACTGTCACTGTCCGTTTGATGAATATTGATAAAAAAAAAATGTATTCTGCCGAATTCTCAAATGAATCGGCTGAATCTTCTTGTGTTGTCATACAAAGACACGATTATTATTTTGCAAATCATTTTTACGCAAAAGTTTCTGAATGTTGGCAGTTTCTGATGCTTAAATTTGGAGAACAAAATTTTCAGTGTTGTCAACACTGTTGGTATTCAACCCATGACGGGTTGTCTATATGTGTTTCCCTTTGCAGCGCGAATTGATCTCCAAATATATGCACTTATCAATAATCCATAAGAAATATTTATTTAAAATAAATTCGTAAAACACTGCTCCGTTCAACACATGAAAACTATCTGGCAACATTGTAGCAACATTACCTGAAATTGTGAAATAATGAGTGATATTAATTATTGATTCCGCACGAAAAGGAAATTTCCCCGGAAAAAAATAACGCTCGATACACAAATTGGAATTTTTCATTTCTCCGGTATATGCTTTCCGCAAAGTTGTTTTAACATCCCTGTTTTATATATGTAGTTATGAGCTGGCAATGCTGTCAGCTGTCAGTACATAATAAAAACATTTTGCAAATAAACACGAAATTTATTAATTGACGTATAAAGATATGTACAAAAGATTGTTAGATATTACAATATTGTCAGCGAAATTGTCATAAAATGTGTAACAAACGTTTTAATTTACAATTTTTATCTGGCAAGTTCGGCGGTTTGTGTCCAGGGTTTTATATTCGATGTATGTACATTCCGTACGATACATTGAAAGAATATTTAAATCAAGAAGATCCACCGTTTTTTGATCCAAAAATTCCATCACACATACAAGGAACGGAACGACACTTTTAATTGCTAGCTAGCATCTCCAAACGAGTCATTCCGGGAAATATAGAGGCTGTTATGGCGACGACATTAGAGAGCCGTGCGAAATTGCCCAGACTTGAAAGCAAAAAAGACTTCAAACAATAATTTTTTTTTATTTTCTTTTCTATTGCTAAGTAAAATTAATTTTTTCATTTCATTGTGACTAAATAAATTTCTAAAGAGAAAAATAAACTCCAAAAATAAAAAAACATAGCCATTTCGCCCCAGGGGTGGTTCCGGGTGGTGTTCCACTGGCATAGGTGGGTCGGCCCTCCAAAGTTATTGGGGGTCGGTCATACATTTTGACTCGATTGAATGGGTCAAAGTGAGATTTTTCAAAATTTTACCCTTCGGTTGAAAAGTCGGGACATCAAAAAACATTGTAGAGGTATGGTTCCTTCGGCAAAGTTTCTTATTTTGATCCCTAGAATACGATTTTCCTTGTAATTTGAGCGATTTTTTTGCCTCCATACAAATCGACCCGCCCTAATGTACATATATTGAAATGTATCTTCACAGTCTTCCTCCATCTCACTCCAAAAAGCCAATCTGCTCGGTATATTCTCTTAGGTGCTTCCAATCCTAGACCGTTAGACACTGCAGCGCCGGTATTTAAGCCCTCCGGAAAATCTGACTCTTAATCCGACTAAACGCTGGCCCGTGACACAGCTAGTGTTCCAGAGTCTCGTCTTCTTCCTCGCACGACCCGCACTGCCAGTCCCACACGCGCCAGATGTGACCTCATTTCCGTATGACGGGATATTAAACCAACCAGTCTCCTGAGGGTTGCTCTTTATACTGTCAGTAACTGCCTTCACTTCCCTTGATACGGTTCGGCCCAAAGTTTTCGGCTCGCTCTACCCACAGTAGTAGTATTTTGCCAGAACCTCCTACGTTCGTCATATTCCTATAGTTTGTGTTCGGCATTGAATCTTTGAAAAGTCTCTGATGCCATCCAGGCAAGCCTGGCAGCCTCTTCGTTGCCTAATATCCCGGTATCTTAATTATCCTCACGCACTATTCATAAGAATTTATCCTCCTTCTTACATTGACGGACGTTCCGGTATTTCCCGTTTTTCGCCATTAAGGCCCATAAAGATACACCTCGAAACCCTGCTATCAGTTTCTTTTAAACATTTAATGCCTGCCATGACCGTCATAATCTCAGTCATAAAGACTGTATTATCATCAGACAAACGGAATAACTTCCGATGGGTAACAAAAGAATCTAATTTTTTCACACATTTTCTCAGAGAATAACCAGCTCGTGGAAGAATTTCTCCCGCGCAAGAAATTTTCTGCGACTAAAAAAATTTGCTCTTCGATGATCAAAAATACTCTGCACGAAATTCCCAGAAGATGCTTCCACGATTAAAAATTGCAGCTGGCTGAAAACGCCTTATAACCCAGTTAACATTTTGTATCATAAACGAATCTTTTGCGAATCAGCGTCACGGGCGAAATAACCGCATATGAACACCTTTCGCGATCTTATGATTTTATTCTCGTTGTGAGAAAATTGTACCCTACGGATGAATCAGCTGAGAGAATTATTTATGATACGAATTTCTAATTAATTTTTCAGCACTTTCTGGCAGCACAGCAAGAAATTCTTCATCATCCAGCTGAGTGATATGTGATTTGAAAATTATGTTGCTGTGAAATTTGTTGTTTTATTTTAAAGAAATCTTTATTTTCTCATATGGATGAATCATGTCTGAATTCTTTTTCAATCGCTCAAGTGATAAATCAGTTTTTAATCATCGAAATTGATCTGAGAAGGCTGATTTTTGCAAATAATCATCACAAAAATGCCAGCAGGGAAAAGTACCGTATTACAGCGTAGATTGTGTGTGTGTGTGTAAATTCTATTTCATAACAAGTGGTGTAAAACTTTACCATTATTATTGTGGTCTTATACAAATGAAGGACATTTAGACTTTTTGCTTTGTTCCATTTGCCAGGGAAGTTAAAGCAAGACGTGGTGAAAACAAACGCACACAAAAACAGCAAATGGATTTAATTAAATTGTTGCCATAGAATGACTAACTAAGCTGATGTCTTTTTTTTTTATTTTTTTTTGTTAGCAACATTTTGTTGCTTGCTGCAACAAAGATAACAACAGTAAAAAGTAACTGGCATTAAACAAACAGTAAACACAGCATAACAGCAGACGTACACAAATTACAACGCACACATTGCTACACATTTGTGTATGTGTGTGTGTGTGTGTGTGTGTGTGTGTGTGTGTGTGAGGGACTACAAAGAAACAACTGCAAACGAGAAGGATATAAATTTTGACCCGACCTCTACCCAAAAAAAAAAAAAAAAACGGCCATAGATTCTTCTAATATTATTCTTGTTGTTGTTGTTGTTGTGCTATACCTTCCTTCCAACGTGCAACAGAATACTGTGGCTTAGGATAATTTTACATTTTTTTGTGTTGAAGGTTACGAGCAGTTTATTTCACTTTAAAGGGGAAAAGGATTTATGAAATTAATTAATGCTTTAAAAATTTATAAATTTTTTTTTTTTTTTTTGTTAACTATACATTTAAATCAGTTGCATAAAAAATGTAAAGAGGGTTCAATTAACTATTCACTAATAAATTATTTGTTGCGAAGATGTCATTGGAAATACAATTTTTAACAATTAAAAATTTTTTAGGTAAAAACAGGTCACTGCATGAGGGGAACAACGTATGAAATGAGCTCTATATATCGCACATTAAATCATAAACAGTCACAACTCAAAATTCATAACATTTTCAGGAGAGGCAAAAAACTATTTTTAGAAACATGATTGCAATTTTATAATTAAATTGTGTTCCACATAAATAATTTATTTTGTTACATTTAGTTTGCTACATTTAAATTTTATTTATATTTCTTTTGTTTTTCTTTTGTGCTCAAGAAATTTATATTTCGAATTAATTTCAAATACATTGGCAACTATTTCCATCCAAATGCAGTATTTGTGGTCGGAGTCGTTTTTAACTTTTTAACGCAGTGAAATAAAAAAGGTCAATGGTAATGGCCACCATTATGGCCACTTAAAAATATTCTTCTTTTGCCCAGCACAGGATATAAGAATTTGTATTCAGTGTTCGAAGCAGCTCAATAACATTTCCCTAAATGGCCGTCATTTATTTTACAAATGCGTTGCCCTTTCCATAATCATTTTGAATTGTAAGGGATTGATAGTTGCCTTCTTTTAGCAGAGCAGAAACCTTGTCGCCAGCCGTTGTTTTAAGCGAAATAAATAAATTTAATTGACATTTATTATGCGGGTTATTTTTGCAAATGTATCTGCTTTTTATATTTTTGGTGTTGGCGTTTTCGGTTGGCCTCCCTCCCCCTCACTCGCGAGCATTTTACAATGCTGCTGTAATTTCATTTATTTATAGTCATTATTTTCCAAACCAAATTGCTTTTTGTGTCTAGCCAGGAAAGATTATTACCATTATTTTTCCTAATTTTTTAGCAAGATGAGTTTTTTCTTGTATTTTTTTTTTTTTTTTTTTTTTTTTGAACGGGATATAAAACAAGGGAAGTAAAATACAAAGTTGCAGAGAAATAATTTTTACATAGAAATGACAGAGAAATGTGAGGCATAAGTCTTGAAAGTTACAGAAATAAATGCTGGAATATTTTGAAAAAATTTTACTAAACAAGTGCTGAAAAGAATCAATTTGAATTTAGAGAAACGTTTATTAAATGAAAGGCGGCGACTACTCGCTGTTAGGAGATCTCATAACAGAAACTCATTGAATCAGTTATTGAATCAATATATATATATATAATTATTAAATTTAAATATTTTATGGTATAAGTTATAAAATAAATTTTTAAAAATTTATAATATTAATTATTAAATATAAACTTTAAATTAGTTATTATTATCAATTATGTTATAATTTATTTCAATAAATTAATTATTTATTTAATTTTAAATTTTTATTAAAATATTTATTTAAATTTTATAAATAAAATAATATTGATAAAATTAGTATATTTTCTTTTTAAAATAATATTTTAAAATATAAAGTTTTTATAAATAATTTGGCAAAAATATTGTGTATTTGGGTAACCAAAGAAAATCCTTCCAGCAAAAACACCATCACTACGTCGCTACACAGAAAAATATTTTGTTTTTTTATTTTTTTATTTTTAAACACCTTTAATTAGAATAATCTTCAATTAAAAGTTTAATCAATTTAATTATATTTTTTAATTAATTTTTGGACTGAATACAATAAATAAATAATTAATTTTTTTTGCTATGAAATACACAAAATGATTAACTTCTGTAGTTAGAACAATACTTTTCTTCAATTAAAAGTTTAATTGATTCAAAAAAGTTTTTAATTTACATTTGGGCTCAATATTAAATAAATACATAATGAATTTTTTGGCTCTCAAATACACAAAATGATTAACATCTTTAATTGCAATAATATCTATTTTTAATTAAAAGTTTAATTAATTCAATTAAATTTTTAATTAATTTTGGGGCTCAATACTTCAATAAATAAAAATGGAATAACTTTTTTGTTTATTATTATTTTTTATTATTTTTTTTTAATATTTTTATATTAATAACACTAATTATTTTAAGCCTAAGGTCTTTTTATATATTTTATATTTATTTCAATATTTCGCTACTCCTTTGTGTAGCTTCTTCTTTTTTTATTTTTTTTTTTTATAAAAATAAAAATTTTTTTATTATAAACAAAAACCAATTTTCCTGAAGAAGCTACACAAAGGAGTAGCGAAATATTGAAATAAATATAAAATATATAAAAAGACCTTAGGCTTAAAATAATTAGTGTTATTAATATAAAAAAAAGGTCAAAAAACTAGAAAAATTATTAAATATTTTTATTATATATTATTATATATAATTTTTTAAAAATTTTTTTTGGCTATTCAAAATTTGTTTGAAATTTTCAAAATATTTATATAAATTTTTAATTATTATTTTTTATTTTTTTAATAAAATTTTAATTTTATTATTAATTTTTTGATATATATTTATTAAGCCTGAGGTCTTTTTTTATTTTATTTTGTTTTTATTATTCGATATTTCGTTAACAGCTTGTTAACATCATCAGGAATAATAGGAAATTATAATTCTTTGAAATATAAAAATATTTTTGAAATATGTCACAAAATTTTTGTTATAAAATTTGATTGAAAGTTCAAAAATGTGTAGTAGTCATATAGGCGCATATAATTTTTTTTTTTTTTTTTTAACTGTTAACGAAATATCGAATAATAAAAACAAAATAAAATAAAAAAAGACCTCAGGCTTAATAAATATATATCAAAAAATATAATAAAAAAGGTCAATTAATAATATAATTAAAATTTTATTATTAATTTTAAATTTGCTGTTCAATGCAACCAACTATTTTCCGATCTTGGTAATGTTTACTGTGGTGTTCCTCAAGGATCAATTTTAGCTCCTCATCTTTATAATATTTTTATGTATGACTTTCCCCACATAGGATCGAATTCTATCAGTTTGCTATATGCTGATGATTCTCTTGTTTACTCTCATAACGAATTTCCTCTTTTGGCTTTAGACCAAGTGTCAGAGCATTTAGAAACTATTAAGACATTATATGCAGATTGGGGGGTGAAGATAAATATCGCTAAGAGCGAGGCTATCTGTATACGTAAGGTAATTGTAGAGGTTTTGTAGTTCTTCGCATAAACAATATTGAAATTCCTTTTAAAGATAACATTAAATAACTAGGTGTATCGTTTAATAAATAAAACTCTTAAAATTTAATGAACAATGCCCGTATAGCTATAATAAAACCAAACCGTGTATTGGGTTCCTTTTCAAAAATTCTTTGTAATAAAAATTTACCTGTGGGAACTAAACATTTACTGTACAAGACGAGCTTGAGACCAATAATCCTTTATGCTTTCCCTATCTGGTTTCATGTTTCTCCGGTCATTATTAAGGAAATTGAAATTTTTGAGAGAAAAATTATACGTAGCTGTATTGGGAAACATTTTGAATCTTTCTGTAGACGTTATTCAAATACTTTTATTTATAAGAACTCTAAAAAAAACACCCATTCGTCTTTGTTTTTGTGCCATTATTCGAAGATTTATATTAAGAGCTTCCTATCATGAAAATAAATTAATATCAGATATTTATGAAAATCAAAAATGTTTTACTTGGCCAAATATAAATTATTTATCCCCCATTGGTTATTTGAATGACACTGCACCATCGTTTCATGTATCCAATTCCTTGAGAGATACTTTTTTTCTCAAAAACTATACAAGGCATACATAGAGGTTAGTTAGATTAATTAAACGTTTTATTATATCATTGTATTATTATTATTTTTTATTTTTTATTATTTGTTTTTTATTTTTTTTTTTTTTTTTTTATATATAATTTTAGGTTGATTTTTATTTAGTTTTAAGAATAATTTAAGTTAGGAGATTTACTCTGGAATTCCGCTCAGCCCCGGGAGCAAGGGCGTAACACTGCATAACTTTAAGTAATGTGATCAAACTTTGTAAGTAGGTAACTGTTTTTTAATTTATTTTAATTAGGATATTACATTCTAGTCCTAAGTTTTAAATTTTATGTTATTTCAAAGGCTCAATAAATTTAAATTAAAAATGAAAAAAATTTCATTATTATTATTAAGAATTTAATTGATATTAGTTCAATTAAGCCAACATTATTAATTTAATTGAGACTATTAATTTCTTAGGAGGTGAAAATCTAATTAATTTTTCAATTGATTTTGCAAAATTTTTAATTAAAATTTTGTTTTATTTTTTCCGTGCGCGAAGAGCAAAATTTTTATTTAATAATGGTTTTGTTTCTTTCTTGGACCGTCAGGAGATGACCCATACACATGCTAAGCAATAAGTTCCCATAAAAAAAAAATAACATTCAACTGTCAACTGTTGCTGTCAATGGTGAAAAATATTGTTTGTGGAATGTTCTGCTCAATAGATGGTTCATAGAAATCAATTGTTCTAGTTTGGGAAATGAAATGAAAGAAGTGTCTCCTAAGAGCTAAATATTTCACTTAAATCGTAACCTTTAAATTATTAATTAAATAAAGTCATTAATTTATTAAAGAAATATAGCATTCTTCCACCGCAATCTTTTTGTTAATGCCACGAGATTTCTTTTTTTTTTGTGTGGTTCCCTGGCCGTAGAGCAATTTCTAAATGCCCTTGCAAACGTACAAGTGTGACTGACTGAAAATTTATTTATTTCCCTCGGTGTTTCTATTAAATAATTCATTTAAATTAATTATGTGGAGCATAAACCGCCGCAAATACAAAGTGGAAAAGAACTATTTTTATTACGAGACTTGAAATAAAATAAAAAGAAAATTAGAAGAGAAAACGTTAATTGGCTGCAGAAGAAATGCATTGCTGCATGAAAGTTTCTCTAGTAAAAAGTAGAAAAGCTGAAAAAGTTTTCTAATTGAAAAACGATTTCTTTTCCAAATGCCAACGTTGTTTGGGATTTCTTTCGATAAATGATTGCGATGGCATATTGAAATGGTTTTAAGCTGAAGTGCCAATAGGGAAATAAAACAGAATACTAGCAAATGGAGTTTCTTTAGATAAAAGGATTAGGTTTCTCTCTGATAGCAGTTTCAATCATATAGCACTCTAACGCGATCGCAGCGGAGTCCGGCAAGTCATATTTCCCTCGCGCTTATTCAGTGCAAAAGAAGAAACTGTTCCACGACGGCGATTGCGCGATATTATCCGTCTACCACGCTGCGAAGAGGGTCGTGTAAGACTCTCTTATACGCAGCTCTATTACATTAAAAACGGTAGGGGAGTTTTTAGAAATTTCCCCCATTTTTCTTACCCTAAAAAACGTCCTCGGAATATTTCAAATGTTAAACAGATTCATCCGTTGTCCGATGAGGCGCTTAGCAACGACGATCATTTAATTTTTCTTTATACAGATTTTACAAAGCCGTCAGAGGGCGCTGTTAGCACAGACCCATCAGCAAATGTTTGACTTGACAGAGTATGCAACTCACGTCCTTCTAGCCGTACACTAATTTCACTTATTGAAGTTCAAATTAATTGAATAAATTTTGTTTACAGTCTGTGTGGCTGCAAACTCCAATTGGCAGGCATTTTCTTCTCTACTAACAAAAAATTACATAAATTTCCCAATTTCTTTTTCCATTCGCAGATTTGTATTGCACTTAAATACATCGACACCCTTGACTATAAATTTCTCACAAATTGTGGCACGTAAAATTTATTTCAATCAAACCGGTAAGTAAACAAATCACTCACTCACTCACTCATTCATTAACTCAATGCCGCAAGAACTTCAAAATGTAATTACGAAATAAAATACTATAGTTTCAACCTTCTACATTCAGTCTTTCTTTTTTTTTTTTTTTGTATATATTTTTTGTAATCCTTGTGGCGTATGATTGTGACTGGCATCCTTGATGTGGAAATTTAAACAAACAAACAAATTGTAAATGACTGAATGACTACATGACCCTTTTGGCCGAATTTATTTCGCAAAAAAAAAAAAAACCAAAAAACCAAAAAGCCAATTTATTGCGAACTGTTAAGAATGACCAACGTTCTGTGGTGTTCACTTGCGCTTTGCGCGGCCAATACGATATTTTCATACAGGCACGCCACCGCGGTTCAGTGAAAATAGAAGCCAGAGCTCTGCATCCGCAGGCCCATTGGCCGCTATTGAATCGTACACACAACCGTGTCACCATACGCAGTCAAAATCGTGTACTGAAGCGCCAAATGATTGTTAAATGGGATAAAAGGTACTCAGTCCACTATTATTAATCCACTTCCCACGATTTAAATGTTTTTCTTGATTTATTTTTTAGCAAATTTGATTTTCATGCCGTCAATTATTGTTTGGTTGTCAGCACGAAAAATGCTCATTTTGATTTCTGTCAATCTGTGGAAGAATATTTGAGCTCCATCTCGGCGACACTCTCAAATCGACGCAGTTTGACAACAAATTGCCAACCGGCTGCTACAATAGACACAATATTTTCACGGCCACCAGAAAGAGCTAAAAAGATTGGTAATATATTTCGTTTCATTGTCAAACGAGGCTGCGCTGTACTACTTATAGAAATTAATTTCATATTTTGTTTTTGCTTTATTTTTGTAAATTTTTTCCAGCACCGCACATAACGAATGTGATTTGCACTGGCAGTCGTACGCAACAGTTAATACGCGGTCTGGATCCCAACTACATTTATTATTTGGATATTTTTGGCATCCACACGAAGCGACAGAATCTTACATTTCACCTCGCCAACTCCACCATGCACTTTAATCGCACGCATCCCACCGTTTTAAAGGCGAATAGTTTCGGTGTGTTTAAGATAGCAGAGATGCATGGCGTCCATGTCTTCAGTTTTAAGGTTTTTCTCGTTTGTCATACATTTTCTATTGACCATCAATTACACTGTAAAAAATTGTAGGTGTAAAATAAATTCAAAGTTTTTTTTTTTAATTCCAGATAACCTCCTATCAGCCGAAGCAGGTGTTGCGCTATTTGGTGTTACCCTGTGGCGGCAGTGAAGTGGATGCAAAAATTTTGAAACAAAGAAATCGGGTGGGTTATTATGGCAACATTTATAGGCCAACATATTTAGCGCTTTCGGCGGTAAATGAAGGTGAGCGATACATGATACGCTTCAAGCCCAGTAATGATGATGAAGTGCTGCGCGCCAATAAGGTTGGGGTAAGTAAGAAGGCATACGAAGTAATTAATTGTGAACAGTGTTGCCAGGAGTTCGAAAACAATTAAGTTAAATAAAACCGAGAAGATGGGTATGTCGTTGAAGGCCCGCTGTAGAAGCTATAGGGAAGCTTTGGAGATGAAGACTGCTGTCTGTGAATTACAGGGTCCGGCTAGGTGGAGATTGAGATTCTTTGAGGTGTCTAACTTAGACAATTTGAGACCGTACTCTGAGTTGGACCTTTCAGACTTCTTGAAGTACGTGGACACCACAGGGTGCCTGTGATGTTCTTTGGTTTCTAGGCGACTGTGCTAACAAAACGGCACCGATCCTGATTCTGGTCGATTGCCTCTTAACTTAACCTAAACTGAGACTAGATTTACGGAAAATATTTTTAAACTTGTGATTTTATTCGTAAAACACACAAAATCCCATTGGACGAATTTATATTAATCGATTACTGCTAGTTTTCCAAGACATACTGCTAGTTTTCCAAGACATAGTGCATTTATACACCAAGGACGCAATTTTTCTGAGCACTCGGATCACTCCCAAAGAAGGATATCGATAACGATGCAACACTGTGCCATTTATAGAAATAATTTAATTGTTTTACTTCTTCGAGGTCAAACATAGCCGCAAATAATAGACTGAAGGCCTACTCAACTGTTCCAGTTACATTTGTTAACTAAAAGTTGTGTTAGGTTAAATTAACACTTGTGACCTCTTAAACCCGTTGTGTTGTCTGGACGGGATGGAGGAAGTACTTATTTATAAAGTTTGCCTTCATCATCCAATTGCTCGATTCCAAAACATGCTGAATCTCAGATGCATCAACTCGTGGTGCAAGTGGAAAAGAAAAATATAAAATTTCTATTATCCACAATGATCGTGATTCCTCAATTCGGATTCCAATATTTGTGCAAGTTCCTGCAGAAATAGAAAACGCATGACAAGCAGTCCCTTAACGGTGAGAGCAGAACAGTCATAAAGTATATCCTCCACTGTCTCCTCCAGCTCCACCTTCTTTTCCTCTTCCTCCTCCTCCTCTTTCTACTCCTCTTCCTCCTTTCCTCATCCCGACAACTTCTACAGCAGTCGTTATACGGAAGATCCCATCTCTTAGCATGCAAACGTCATTAGAATTGTGATAATAATCTGTCAATGCCACCACTGTCACACGATTACTCGGTTCCAGGATGGTCGTTGATTTGAGATTATGCCGTGCCCAAGTCAACTTGGAGATCGAGCAACTAGCCTCTTTCGACCATTCAGTCAAAGAGCATTTCTTTTGTTCGTGTCTTGCAATACTGTAGAAGAATTATCACCAATTGAACATTATGAAAATCCGACAGTCGAAGTCCTTCAATGGATCGCCCGTTCTTCACATATTAACTGCGAGTTTTATCCATCTTCCCGGAAATACCGCGACCAAGAAGATCTATTGCCCAAAGCCGATTATATTAGACCTCTGATATAAAGCCTTCTAAGGAATCCAAACACTATTTGAGGTTTGGTGTTTCACTGGTTGTATGCAGGTGCCACCACAGTTCCATCCAGGTGGAGAAACCTCTGTCTCCCGAGTGCAGTGCAACGTGTCATTTTCACAAAATCGACAGACCATGGTCTCGGATATACTTCTTATTCGCAATTGCGCTGCTAGAACGTTGTCGATTCAAAGCAGCCGACTGTGGAGTACGCTTCCTTGCTTCCTCAATCTCATGTCCTTTATCCAGGAAGTATTTTAGCCGCTTTCTAGAGGCTCGAACCTTCTCGTCCTCAGTTTCTGAGCCATGAACAAAAGAGATACGGAGGTTATGCTCCTCTGCTGTTAGTGATGTTGGCGTTTTCATAGGTCCACAGCAATCTCCATATCAACTGGTTTGCAGACCACTTGCGAGGCTGTGGTCTTTTCAGCAGATACCGCCACCATGTTAGCGACCTGATTCTTGTGAGGCACTCCAGCTTCTTATTGTTTTTACGTAGTTTTTCTTTCCATAAGTGTTGTATCCATAGAAATATTATAACAGTAACACTTGCAAAAAAAAATCAATTACCATGCTGCCAATAGCCGATGTGTACAATACCGTGAACTTGGCAGCACTTAAAGTGCAGACCGCTGTACACGCACTAAAACTGATTCTATAGTGTGTGATTTTTTTATAAAATTTGTTTCTGCATTTCTTAATGAAATTCTCAGCATATCATAAAAATGTTTGGATTTAACTCTGATTCCTGTAAAACCCTATCCATGCACAGGACTGAAATCTAAAAAAAAAATTATCTATAAGTTATAGACGATCAAAAAATAATGTTTTCTTTTGGAGCGCTGCACAAATTTATTTATTTTTCTTTCAAAGTCTTTAATTTATGCAAAATTCGTAAAGTGGTTTCAGCCAATTTTTTCAAGATGCGTTCATTTTTATTATCATTGCTTTCAGCTCGCTGTTACTACAAATAGAGTGTTCAGTCAGTTACCCGAATTACCTGAAAACATAACCGTATTTGAGGTTCGCACGAGATGTCGATCTACAAAAATCGCCTGGTACAGTTCTCCGGAGATCCGAACTATGAGGTGAGATGGTTTTTGTTTTTTTTTTTTTCTTTTAATTTCTAAGTTTAATGAAATTAATTTGAAACGTGTATAAGAATTCAAGTTTTAGTTTTATGAAATTGAAAACAAATATTTGCATGCACGTTCATGCTATGCCCTGCTGCATTAGAAGTAAACGAATATTGCTCGTAGTAGAGTTTTGAAATGTTAAATAACACTGTACAACACGAAGAAAAATAAGAAAGTTCTGCACAAAGATTCTAATAAAGGGGCCTAAAATAGGTATACGTGTATAGGCGTTTTAAAAGTTTACACCTAGAACTCTTTTTACGGCCGTTTTAAAGTTTCTTATTTGTATA
This sequence comes from Dexiosoma caninum, assembly GCA_963924685.1. Taxonomy (NCBI): domain Eukaryota; kingdom Metazoa; phylum Arthropoda; class Insecta; order Diptera; family Tachinidae; genus Dexiosoma; species Dexiosoma caninum. Next base: position 62,398,218 of record OZ004728.1, on the reverse strand, counting down.
GTATAAACCGACATGGAAAATCGTGTGATACTAACGTTTTTGGTATGCGATGTGTTCAGAAGATTTATTCAGAATATTATAAAGAACATTTTGTTAGTATTTCTTAACCCTCTATCTCTTCAGAGAATGGGTATTTCTTGTTCCGTTTTGTTTTTGTAAAAATGTCAAAAGTCAAAAATGTCTCTTTAAAAGTGAAATATAATTATTTGAAATATTCTACGAAAATTTTTGCTATAAGTATCCGACCAGACCCCAGTGACTCTAACACCAGAATTAAGCAAAATCTTAAAAAGCCATCTAGGGTTAATTTAGTGAAATATCGTAAATAAAAAAAAGAAATTAGCTGATTAACTTGCAGCTACAGATAAGAAGATTATTTTACATAAAGATAAGAACTGCTCTCGTCAGTTCTAAGTAGTTATCAAACAATGTCCAACATATTTGACCTTTAACCTTATGCGAATAGCAATTTACGCGGGTACCATTTTAGGCTTTTTTTTATAGAATATGATTACCCACATACTTGAAACTTCTGGAGCCGACAGCTAAACGGAAAATGTTTTAAATAAACGCTTTGGTACTTCATAACTATAGGTAAAAGCCAAGCCGCTGATTGCCCTATTTTGTACCACATTTACCAAAATTAACCTTAGACCGCATTTTAAGTTTTTGCTTATTTCTGGCATTAAATTTGACTTTTGGCCTTAAGTGTGTTCGACCATTTACAGTAAAATTTTATGGAAATTATTTAGTGCTGGATTTTAGATTAATGAAATTTCTTTTAACATACGCCAGGCAGCGGCCATCCCGTAATTATCTGTGAAATTTTTCAAAGTTAATTATGCTGATGGCGACCCTCTTAGAAGAATGTCCAATACGTTTAATCTATCGTATAGATTTATCTGTATAGAAAATCTGTGGGTATAATAAAAAGTCTTTCGTAAAAAAAAGACAGAATAGTTGCTTGTTCTCCGTGCCGAAATCACATTTGACTTTTCAAACATTTGCATCAGCAAGTGAAAAAATCGTTGTTTTTCAATTTAAAAATTTTTTCAAATCATTTTTTTCTTTCTTTTTATTCTAAATCATGAATTTTTCATATTTTATGCGCAAATAATTTTTAGCACAATTTTGCTGTATGTAGCCCATGGTGCATTAGTTAAACTATCTATATAATAATTGATGACATTCTATTTAATTTTATGTCTTCTTTTATAACTCTCTTTCCATGTAACACAAAACAACAATAACAACAACAACAACAACAACATATTTTGGACTGAAAATGAAATTTATGAAAATTGGATAATGTTGACGATGTCGTGTTTTGTACACTTTGTCGACATAATTCTATATATCCTGGGTGTTAAATTTATGTGTGTTTGTGGCTGTGTGTGTACGTGTGCCCGCAAATAATTGCGTTCATTCGCTGTGACATCGCATGTGTGGCCCGATTTCCTTTCACAATGCAACTGTATTGGTGTGCGAAATTGTGGCATAAATGTACAGTTACTGCATAATTGTGCTAAATTTACCGCAACGTAATCGCAGTTCCATCGATTATACAAATTATTGTATGGATTTTGGCAAACGTATAATGCAGCATCCGCAATTTCATTCGATAAAATGTCCTAAAAAAGCGAAAACGTAAGTATTTGTCTAAATTGATGCCTGCAACATACGCACATACTCGAATACGTACAATTGGGGGCATAAAAATAGCATCGAAATTTTACAATGATATTATTTTCAGCGTTTTATATTTTAAAGGCATTTTCAAAAATCAAAAATATTTTTGATTTAAAAATTTTATTCAAAAGTATAATTTTATAAGGAAATTTGTTGCACAAGATTTCTATAGTGCGAAAACATCACTCCTCGTAGGCGGCTGAAAATTCAAATGAGCACAATTCTACTATCAAGACGGTTTACTTTTGCATTGAAATTTTTTTAAATTAAAAACTTTTCTTTAACTTTTTTTTACTTAATAGTCCAAACCGAAGTATGGAAACAACTTTAACTGGGCGAGTACTAAAATGTTGCCACATAACGAGTGCGAAAATGCATTGAAGTGGTAACGCTAATCAGCTGATATCGATAAAAATTAAAAAGTGGAAATGAACAAAACTTTTTTTTATTCGAAAGATCAATACATGAATGGCATTAAAATTTTAAAAGTTGCCACATTCGCAGAGTTTTGTGCTTCTTTGAGGGCAATACGTTACGTTACCCGACTTAATTGTTTATTTTTGATTTTTTTTTTTTTTTTTTTTTTTTATTTTGGACCAGTGCTCACGGGCTATCCCCTACATATGCAATGCATTGCACTGGAACTAGAAAGAAGGGATAGGGAAGAAATAGACAGGTGGTGAAAGTGGTAGGAAGATAGAGCTTAATTCTTGCACAACTCTGCAGTTGCGTGTAAATTATAAAGCAAAGTTGCGGCGTCTCTGATGTTTTTTGACGCATTATTTTTAAGCTAATGGAGCCATTTTATTTATTATTTTACTTCGCCGACGTTTTATTGCTCAAATACCGACGAAGGAGGGTGCTGTAGCACAGAAAACTCAGAAAATTTTTTTTTCTGATTTGACCCGGCTGGGAATCGAACCTGGGTCTTTCTGGTTGCAGAGCCAACACGCTGACTACTCGCCATCAGCACCATCAGCTTTCGGATTTGATTTAAATAAAAACACTTAAAAATTAGAGAAATGCATAAAATCTTTATTTGAGTGGATAGAACGATCTATATAATTAAAATGTTTAAAGATGATTTCATGTAAATCTTGAGCGCGGCTACTCCTGAAAACGTTCATACGCTGGGTCCAATTGTGACATACTCTCTCCAACATCTCGGACGGTATCTCGCGAATAAATTCTTCAATATTGGCTTCCAGTGCGTCAACTGAAGCGAACTTGTCCCTATAGACATGAGCCTGAACATAGCCCCACCAAAAAAAAAGGTTAAAGGCATTAAATTGCACAATCTAGGCGGCCAATTGACCGGCCCCAAACGTGAAAGAAACTGTTCACAGAACTTTCCTCTCAATTGGGCCAATGTTTCGTATGCTCTTTGGTATGTGGCAACGTTTCGCTGAAGCTACATGCTGAAGCCAAGTCCATCTCTTCCGTAGTGGCGTAACAGAGGCCCAATTACTGCGAACGGTGCCGAATTTAAAATTCACGATTATCAACAACACTGGCGGATACAGCTGCGATATTTTCCTCTGTCCGCACTCTACGTATGTATGCGTGTTGGTTGTTTAATATGCAATAATAAAAATTTGGTGCGAAATTTAGTCAGAAGATTCCGAATAGTCGCTTCAGAAGATCGCCCAAACTGACCATGAAATTGAAGAAGTGCATCCACCGACAATAAATTTTGATTAAAATAAAATCAATAATGTGCAAGCGTCGTTGGTTTGTAAGTCGATTCATGCTGAAATTATATACCAAACTGAACATGTTGAACAGTAACATGTTACACGAAAACAGCTGAGCTGCCAAAAACAGTGTTTTCAAACTGAAAGTTGCTAAAAAAAAAAATCAATTTTTATCATTAACCCGCGAAGTTCGATTATTTTCTATGCAAAAAAAAAAACACAGATATTTTTGATTTTTCCTCTGGTTTCATATAATTGAAACGTACGACTGTCACAAACGTAACTATGGAAATGCCCATATCAGTAGTGAAATATTGAAAATAAATTGAAAGCTACTCCATAAGAAATAGTTAAGCTTAAATCGAGGACTGTTTGATAACTCCATAACTTTTTAAATTCCCTCACAGTAACTTTAAATGCAACACTGCTACCGTCAAATACCATCTATTAATAGACAAATGTCCGGTTTTGAGCATACTGCATCATTTGGTTTGTGTTTGCCAGCCATTAAAAGCTGGCAGCCTCATGAATTTTTACAAAAATGGAAAAAGTGTTGATTCAGCATTATGTTTTGCTGAAAAAACCCATCACTGAAACCAAGCAAAGGCTTGATAAATATTATGGGAACTCTGCATCATTAATTTCAAGTTTTAAAAAGTGGTTTACTGAGTTTCGTTGTGGTTGTACCCGCACAAGTGACGCTGTATGTTCAGTTCGCCCAAAAGATCATCAGAAATCATCGATGAAATTCATGGACTACCTAGAGAAGGGTAAAACGATCACCGGCCTCTATTATTCAGAGCTTTTAGACCGATTCGATATCAATTTAAAGCAAAAAACGAACACATTTGGCGAAAGAAAAAGTGATGTTCCCTCAAGATAATGCACGAGTGCACAGGTGTGTAATCAGTGTGGCAAAAATCCATAAATTGGGCTATGAATTGCTACCCCATCCAGAATATTCTCCAGATTTAGCCCCTGCGACTACTTTCATTCCCCAAACCTAAAGAAATGGCTGGGTGGTATGAGTTTTGGGTCGATTGAACAGCTTATAACCGAAACAAACGACGATTTTTTTTTGGGGTCCTTGAGAAAACCTATTTTTTAGAACGAATAGGAAAATTGCTAAAACGCTCGACTAAATGTATTGATCTACAATGAGATTCTGTTGGAAAATAAAACGGTTATTTGCCGAAAAAAAATTTTTTTTTAAAAAGTCACGGAACTTTCGGCTGTTTGCCTCGTAATTAATTGATTTTATAATAACTGGTGTCTTTTTATTTTATTAATATTAATTTTAATTTAAATTTAATTAATATCATTTCGAGAATTTGCGATGGCGCGAAATGCTATTTTTATGCTCTCTACTGTAGAAATTTAATTCTTATTTAAAACAATTATAAATAACCATATATTTAAGTTAATTATGTATTTAATTGCTTTTATTAATTTTTTATCTATTTTTTTTTTGTCACATTTTGCAGTCCCCCACCTTTGGAAACTGACACCGTATTAAATTTAACACCAGGCGAATCGTATTTGATTTACGTTACTGCCAACTTAAGTGAAGGTAAACCGCTGCCTTATCAGTCATTAAAAGTGAAAACGTATCAAAATTGTCCCGATGAATTATTGGGCAACGATTCCAGGGACTTGGCCACTTACTATTGAAGAAAGAAAATGAATGGAAAACTCGCTGCCAAATTAAACTAACAAAAGAAAAACAAAACAAAAAAATTCCAAATAAATTAACAAAACTTGCCTATTTAAATAGAATATAAACTATTGCCAAGCACTGGTATAACCATAGAAGCTTTTTTCCTAAAACAAAACGCATTTTACGTGTCTCCTTGAAAGCTTATGCTTTTTCAAAACTTATTGAAATTTTTTTTATCTAATTTAGAATAATTATAAATAAGCCTAAGAAAATGTATTTCCAATTTATATTTCAACTCTAAACTGAAATAACTAAGAATGTATAATTAATATAAGATTTAAAATAAGCTTTAAGCTTTGCTAAACATTTAAGTTTTAATACTTAAGCTTTATTTGAAGTTAAGCAAATCGTTTGATAAAACCACTATTAATTGTAAGAATTTGTGTTTAAAAATATTGTTATAATTTGCTTTTGAAATAAGAATGAATTTGTGAATTTGTAAATATCCATAAATATATTTATATATTAAATATGTTTTGCAACAGCAAAGAAAATATTAAGAGGTGTTCAAGGACAAAAAAAATATAAATTTATTTTGCAATTCAAGTCAAATGTTTTCTCAACAAGACTGGCCGGGGGTTGCTGTTGATTGAGCAGTTAGTGTGTTCACTCTGCTAACAGAAAATCCTCGGTTCAAACCCCGGTCAGACTAAAACACTTTTCTATTAGGTCTTTATTAACAGTGTTTTCCTTCATCGCTATTTGAAAAATAAAACGTCGACGAATAAATAAATAATTTTGATTTCTGCCTTGGACGAGCACTCAGCGGAAGACTCCTACACATGCGATATATTGTGCTTGAAAGGGACAGTTAGAGAGTTGACAGGTGGTGAAGCTTCTCTGTCATAGAACTTTGCAACTGAACGCTTAGCTTTTACACTGAAATGAGTAACGTAAATTACAGCGTTAACATTGCGCCAGAAACAGTAATGTTTACTCAATGATTAATAAAACAAACTCTAGATAAATAAAAGAAATAGAGATAAATCACAAAATTGACCAGAAAACACACAATTGTCATTACTTTTCATTTTATTTTATTTTTTCTTGCAGCCAACTTCACTTCATTACGCGCTGTAAAATTGTATTTTCCAATTGCAAAGTGTTGATGCCGCGTTATTTCGGTTGATTTCATACATTTTGTATGGACATGAGAAATTTTGATAGCCAGAAAACGCTTGGGGTCGTAATTTAGGTTGGTTTGTAAGTTGGAAATTTTTAAATTTTTGTTTTTTTTTTGCAGTTATTCATTTTTTATCGATAACACTGGTGGACGTTTTGACATTTTTGCCTTTATCTTAATATGTGTTGTACTTTAGTTTTCCCATTACAATATATTTACGCTCTACTCCAAAATTTCAAAAATGCAGAACAAATTTAGTGCCATTGGGGCTTTAGCGTTCACACATATTTAATTTAGTCAATTTGACTTCACAGCTGGAAAAAAACACAACGTTTTGAGGTATAATTCACTGGTCATCTGTTTTTCCTTTTTTTTCTTTATTTACTGTTTTGACATTTGACCGTCCATTGTACAGCTTTTTTTTTCTCTTCTCTCTTTTCACTGAACAGACTGCCCAGATCAAATACTTGTGATTGTACAGAATTTTTTTTCACTTCACTGAACAGACTTCCCAGTAAAATTACTTGTGAGTAGGATTGATTTTGAATTTTAATTCAATATTGATAACAATTTCGCACTTATTGCTCGATAATTTAATTTACATCATTTTGTATGGAATATTGAGCTCAATAATGGTATTTCTCTTCAAAAATCTCAATAAAAGTGCATGTCTGAACACCGTATTAAGCACTGCTATAAGAAAAATAAATTGCAAGAATATATATTCCTTAAAAAAAAAAAACACTTACCCGGCATTCGCTACGAGAATTTTAAGCGAATACTTTTATTGTTTATTGTATTTTTATACTGGTATAAAACAAGTTAATATTATATATAAAAATTATAAATAAATTTATTATAATAAAAATTACATGGACAATAAAATATTAGATAAACTTTATTTTTACTGCTTAAAGCCGCACACTTGAAGTAATTTTTTTTTTTGGAAAAGGTCCACGTAAGTACAAACGCAATTGATATGGATAAAAAAGCGATTCTTTTGGAGCGTTTTCACTCCTTTTTCGGACACTGTATCAAGAAGGGGCTTACACAGCAGCCACAACCCCATTTGTTTTTCTAAGACAGTAGAGGCGGACAACTTAGAAATACTTTGTTTTTAGAGCCCCAATTCATTAGCTAAATGTGTACGAAAATGCAAAATGTGAGTGCCTTAAAGCAAAGTACATATCAGTATTTTGAAATAAATTCTAAAGTACACAGCAAAAATAATAATTAAATTTTTCCCAATTAAGTCTTCGCTCAGAAATTATTTTTTTCTTTAATTAATAATTTAACTGAATCCACGTTTATTTTAATTGATTTTAATGTTCTGTGCAAGAAAGTGCAATCAAAATGGTAAAATTTCAAAATTTTTTCCAATTAAAACTGTTAATTGATGCCGCATTTTAATTGAATATTCTTTTTTTTTTTACTGAATCTTGATTTTACTTTTGATTTCTGTGTATCAAGATCACCGGTTATTAACATGATGGTAATGGTACGCTGGGTAAGGCAAAACCGGGAGCTGTTGCATATATATTATGCTCCCCTGTTTGTTATTCATTGATGTTGTATATCAAGCAACCAGACCAGCTCCAAGGCGGGAGTATTGGGAGATTCTCTTAAGCGCCTAGCAGTCTTCCTGCACTGGTACATAGTGCTTGGCAGGTTGATATCAAGTGTTGCATGGACTACTCTTCCTCGCAGCCGAATCTTTATGTGCTGCTGCCAGAAAGTTATATTCTCTGCATATGTTTATTGAAAGAAAAGTGCGCTGTAAGTGCTTCAATAAGTGTTCTAATGTCCGTTGCCGCTGCTACTAGCAAACTTAAGGAACTGCTTCGAATGGCCTGTGCAGTATTCCTCAGTGCGTATTCTGGTCTATAATCTGACCTCCTGTTTAATGTAGTTCTTGTTGAAACCAAGACACAGAAAATCGAATGAAAGATAATGAAGCTTTAAATCTCCTTATAATTTTTCTTGCCATGGTACAACATTTTTTCAAGAAGTTTCAACAACAATACTTTTTAAATGATTTAATGGAGAAAGAAATATGCACGTTGTCCTTACGATAATTTTGCACTCATTGTATTTGTATTCTTTTTTTTAGCTTTCACAACTTCCAGAAATTGCCACGCGTCGACACTGCAACCAAGAATGTTAACTTTTTTCATCATTCTCCAAATAAGTGCTTTCCGCAGCTTTCCTTTTTTGCCAAACAATTATTTGATATGGATCATTGCATGAGACTGGCCATAATTTTAAATGCTTTGGTCATTTGATTTATGACACTAAATCCATACTTCAGCAACAGTTAAACCGTCAGCGAATAAACTCATCAAGCTCTTGATGTACATATATGTATGTATATAAAAACCTGAATGGCATCACTCACTGTTAAGTGACTATTCATCGATCGCCAAATAAAATCACAATATAATCTGTAACTTTAAAATAATGGTTTGAAAATCACACTTACTGTATTTGGATTTCGTGTTTTATTCTTTTCTTAATTTATTTTTTATTTTGTAAAATAGTGTTACGAAATTATTCAAATGCTGCATAAATATTTAGCAATTGTTTTCACTCAAAAAAAAATATATTACAATGCGCAAACACATGCACAAACAAGCATAGACATGCATTTGCATGCAATGAAATTCGCATCAACATATACCATGTTCGCACACACATACCAGTATAAAACACACAAAAATTTAACTTTATTTACAATTTATTTATCTGTTTTTTTTTTATTACTACAGGAGAGTAAAACACAAAACGACAACTTGAAGCATTTGTTGATTAATGAGAAATGAATTCATCCTTTTGTGCAAAAACAACAAAAAATAAATAAAAATACATTTAAAACTGTGCGACAAATATTTCATTTAAAACAATGCAATAAAATTGCAATAAAAATAAACGGATATTTCTACATTGAAAAACAAAAAAACAATCTTCATACAAACTTGTACCCAACAAACATTTTATATTGCGTCAGTTAATAAGTAGTGATAAGCGAATAAGTGGGGTAATGAAGAGTAAAACATTGCCAACGTTGCTCAGGCGTGTCAATGTTCTAGTTTTTTTTTTTTTCAGGAGATGATCCCGCAACATGCGGTGCATTGTGCTGGAACTAGAGCAAAGCGATTGTGGCAGAATTGATAGAAGGTGAAGCTTCACTATCTTACAACTCTGCTTTTTGTAGGAGTGTTGTAGCGCCTCTGATGCCAAGGACATGTATTAAATTTTGAAGTCTGGTTTGGTAGCCATTTTTAGTAATTATTTTACTTCGCCGGTGCTGCACAATACCGACGAAGGAGGGCGTTCTGATGTGCCTCTAGATTGGTTACAGCTGAAGCAGTTACTGTTCAGAGATCAGTGACACTGCCTTCGCCACTGAAACCTTCCGTCAACAACTGACAGACAAAGACACACAAATGCACATTAGAAAAAATGCGAGATGTTTTTATGAGTCTGGAACTGGGCTTGAACACAGGAAAAAATTTTCGTTTTGTAGTCCATGTGCAGACTACTTCGACCATCGCCACACTCATTAACGTATTAACAACTAATTACATATTCACTGCAGTGCATGATCGCGCAAGCACACATTCAGAAAGAAGAGCAGCTGGAGTACTTAAGAAGTTTCATGCGAGTATTTTTGCTGCGATCCGTAACGCTTCCCCGGACAATTTATTCAAATCTTTCGTAATAAATGCATCGCATGTGTAGGGCTCATCTCCTGAGTGCTGGTCCAAGATAATAAAAAAAAAAAATATGCCAAACTAAGAAATTTCGATGCATTTGGTTCGATATCGTGGGCGATGATTAGACCCCTGGACCAAAATATCTCTAGGGCAACGTACTCACTGCTCTAATAGCAATAATAATATTATTATCTTATAATTTGATAGGAACGTTGGGTTAAGACTGAAACGGAATTATGGAAACTTATACCTTGAGAAACTGCATCAGAGCATTGGACAACTAACTGGTTTTTAAAACAACTGGTCATTGTTGCTTCAGGTCAAACTTGAGCCGTTTCGAACATGGCAATAGTTCCGCTTCGCCCGAATTGGAGTGATGATGTTGTGGAAGAGGAGGAGAGTGTATTCCTTGGCTGTCCGTGATTTCACAACTGGAATTCGGATTTGGAGGAACAGTTAGATCAGACAATATTATTGTAAATATGTTGCATTCGGTGTATAACTGGACGAGTGCATGTAACTTTGTGAAATTCGTTCCATTGGAACTATGTAATTATGTATTTTAGAAGGGGGTGAAATCACGCACTCCTAAACTTATCTTTTCCATTTCCCCTTAATCTGGAAGAAGTCCATCCTCATACAAATGAGGCAAAACTCTAAACGAATGTTTCTAAGCTCCAGCCGAATGATGCTGGAAGAATAGCTGGTCCAAGAACTAGCGGAAAGCTGCCCTCACATATTATCAAGCAACGCTACTTAAGACCGAAATTGAAAATTGAATTGAAATTGTGTTCAACTAACCCAATATGCCGTGTCCTTGTTGCTCTAAATAAACGAATATTAGAAAAGTGGGGTGATAATTGGCTTTGGCTCATCAAACATTACAACTTTACAGTTTCACCGTATAGAAAATTAGTTTTCTGCCGTTTTTTTTTCTTTTGTTTTTTTTTAATAAAAATAGCGAAAAGGGAAAGACAAAACACGTGCACCGTTGTGCACTTTCAAATTACCAGGAAGATAAAAATCATTTTTTTTTTGGAATGAAATTGGCTTTTATTATGTTCTTTTTTTTAACGTTAACGATATTTTAGCTTTTGAAATGAAATAGTTACCCGTAAAATTTAACGATACTGCAAATTAAACTACAACAACACAATCACAACTTGCGCTGTTCAATCATGAACAATCATGCAACGGAATGTTAAACAATTTTCTAAATATGAAATTTTATCGAGTCTTCTTTATGAAATTTTTTTTAGGCCATAAAATTGGTAAAGCTTTCAGTTCAGTCGTAATGTCAGTTGTTGTTGTTGTTGAGTTCCAGACTATTTTGAAAAGTATGGAGAAAATTTAAGCGAATCACAGTCGCTGGCAAATCGTCCACAAATAGAGGACAATTTTGTTACAAGTAAAGACTTCCAAGTTATAAAAACGCCGTTGGGGAGTAAGAACATTGGCGTAGATATAGACTTCAAAAAATTATTTGACACCCTCAACCATGCGGCAATTTAGGAGTGCTCTCGATTACAAAGAAGTCCACTTAAAGCTGTTTTATTTATCCAGGCTCTGTACAGGAATGTTAATCGTAGACTTATTTATGACAATGCGCTGAGCAGGCATGCATTCCCGCAGGGATGCATTCTATCCCCTCTTCTATTTAACATGGTCTTAGATGTTATAGTTCATAATGCTGGAAGGGAGCTCCACTAACAACACGAGAGCCCGAAATCCTAATAACCCAATCACCGCCACATGACAACTAAACCGAAATACCTCAAGATCGCAGCAGCAAAAGTTGGCTAGAAGACAAATGCCCGGAAGAGTAAAGTGATTTGCTTCTGTACTATAAACAACACAAAATTTAGGATACAGGGTGTAACTCAACAGCCAAAGAAGTAAAATCATTTTCTATATTGGCAGTATCCTGTTTACCCAGTCTGCTGAATTTCAAAGTCTAACCACGGGCCTTCGCTATTGTACGTTCTGTATTCTGAAAGTCTTCTCTTATTTAGAAACGGCAAAAGTTCAGCATATTCAAATCGGTTCTTCTATGCGCCTGACAATCTTTGAATACCACAACACACGACTTAAACGACACTCAAGTATTCATTAAACGCTGCATCCGAAGGCTCTTGAATATGTTTTGGCCAAGCATTATACGAGGTTTGTTCAAAAGAAAAGGTGAATTTTGTTTTCTTCAATAAAAAAATTTTTTTTGGAGTTCTAAGTGTTACAGCGCCCTCTTTCATTAGTATTTGAACATTAAAACGTCGGTCGATGTAAAATAATATATAAAATGACTGCTCTTAACTCAAAAATTACGCGTCAAAACTAACATCAGAGACGGCGCAACTTTGTTTTATAATTAACACAGAACTGCAGAGTTGTGCCACAATTAAGCTCTACCTTCCACTCACTTTCACCGCCTGTCTATAGTCTACACTATCTCTCTATTCCAGTGCAATGCATTGCATATGTAGGGAATTTCCCCTGAGCACTGGTGTAAGAAAAAAACCGTTAACTTGAATTACATATGGAGTTGCTCTACGAAGGAGGGAGACTTGTCTTCCGGAAAGGACCCTATGCCCCCACTATTATAATAGGAGGAGTGGTGGGTTAATGGGCTTATAAGAAAGTATGCTTTGAGGATGTTGCAACAACAGTTATAGGAACTCTAATGATCTGATGGAGGAAGAGGAGGAGTATAAGGAAGAGGAGGAGGTAGAGGAGGAGGAAGAGGAAGAAGAACAGGAAGAGTAGGAGGAAGAGGAGTAGGAAGAGGTAGAGTAGAAGATTTCCTACACCCTGGCGGTGTTAGATGAAATGCTGGGGATAGCATGGACCAGTCTGTTTAGACTTCTAAGACAATCTGTATGGTTTAGTGTAGTACTGGGTTCTGTGGAATGATACTAGTGCGGCCAATATTGAGGCGGGCAAGTTTACAGCGTTTTCAATAGAAATTCGTTAAGGCTGAAGAGCTTATGCGACTGACTTTTCCCTCATTCTATTTAATCGAACTGATCTAGAGTGTGGCAGGAAACCTGTTATACTTATAACCCTTGTCTCTTTATATTAGATAAAAATTTTGAACTTTTTTCACTTAAAAAAACATTTCTTTATATTACGGTTAAAATTTTTTTCCATTTGGTGAATTGTGTGATAAGTAATATTTAGTGTTTTATTTTGTTAAAATAGCCAAGAGACATTTCATAAAGGCAGTCGTATGACTGTAAATACTTCTACAGTTAACAGCAATAGTTACAACATTAATAACATTTCACAGTTTTATTTCACATACCATGTAGCCTTGCATTAAGCGGATTTAAAATATAATAATAAAAAAAATAAGTAAATAAATTAATAACATAACAATGCATGATAATTTATATTAAAACAAATTATGGTATAAATATGCCTTTTATCTTTGAATCATTGCTGGCAGCAGGAAGTTTAACAAACGACAGACAAACATACGCTGGAGGCTAAAACTGATAGACTGATATTCGTAATGTGATAAAGACCACCTATAGTGAGTGAATGGCTGAAATAAGAATAAAGCGAGCAACTAAATTGTTTTTTATCGTTAAACATCCGTGCCACAATTAACTTGTGAGCCTAATGACATATTGCACAATTTAGTTGATAATTGACAGCGGATAATAGCACATCATTAAGCGGTAATATTTAAATAACAATAATTTTAAAGAATATTTTTGGGCTGGATAGTATTTGTCTTTTTATTTCCTGTGCTATAGAAATGATGGAATAAATATAAAAGAGAAATTATATTCTTGCTTACAAAAGTTTATATGGTTTTCATCATGCTGTGTGTGATTATTAAAAGAAATAATAAATAAATCTCAATGAAATCAACTATTTAGTTGCATACTTTTGGGTGTCTGGTGAAATTAATAAATTAATATTTGGTATGACAAAGTAAAATCGAAACCTAAAGTGGTTCGTTCTATTACTGATGCAAAGAACAAACAAAGTTTTAATCAAATTTTCCAACATTTTATTTCATCTTAGTTTTTGTGATTCTTTAATTTAAAATAATACATTTCAAATATATTCTTAAATATATTCGGGAAAAGGGAATTTTTTTTTTTGTAAGAAGAATCATTCAATTATTTTCGATTCAATATTTTACCAATATTTACCCAATTTCGAAAAATATGTTATTTGCACGATTTTTGGGCTCCATATGTCTAAAAACTACCGTGAATATAATATTGTGCAATAATACTGTGCAATAACATTGTGCAATATATTGTGCAATAATATTGTGCATTAATATACAATATAATGGATCGCTTCTAATTATAAAATAATTTTAGTACATTTTCCACCTAAATCATGGAACGTTATATACAGTAATGTAATGTAAAGGCGACAAACTCTGAATATTACTTGTTCTATTGCGATAACATGGAAACTCATTGCTCATGTCGAGCAATCGGATGTAATAATGGAGACAGGTGGGTGAAGTAAAGGGTGTCGCAGTAAGAAGGCACTTTTTAAATTTAGTACAAATTTTTTTGCAAGTGGCAACTCTGAAGTTTGGCCGCTTTCACGTATGTTTATTCCGATTATTAAAAATAGAGCGCTTTACGAAAAAAAAACTTCGACTGCTGTGCTGAATCGCTCTTAAACTTCGCAGAATTTTCAGTCGACAAAATGTACTTTATGTGTCAAACATTCGAAGAGTGGTCAAAAAAATATGAAGAAATTTGATCGGTTATGGAGTGTAAGACTCCTGTGCATCAATGTAGCCGGTCGGTCTCTTGAAAACGATGATGCTGTAAACGAGAGTGTTGCCGAAAGGACGAAATTGCTGTGACTGTGAAGGGCATTCGTTACAGGAACACGATAACGGAGTTCTTGTCGCCACAACTGGACGTCATGGATATGGATGACTTGTGGTTTCAGCAAAACGGAGCAACCTGCCTGCCACTTCGCGTATGAAACAATCGATTTGTTAAAGCAGCGATTTGTGGGCGATTTTTTTTCTTTGGATTTTTGTAAAATCCGAATAAAACAAAAAACAATACCTGACCTCAAATCTGAAATTCAAAATTCGTATGGCCATTAAATGCAGCCAACTTCACAAAACGAATGATGCAGCAGTTCTTATGTTTGGGGCTACTGTCACGTGCAATTCTCAGATTTAAATCCCGAAATCATGTGTTGTGCTGTGTAATTTTACTTCGCCCATGATGCTACAAAATACCGACGATGTACTCTGATGTTACTTGTGGATTAATATCAGCTGAAGTCACAATAATCCACAGTAGAAAGAAGCGAATATATTTTTAGGATTTAGTTCAAAAAAGGCCTCGAACCCAGTACCTGGGGATTTATAGACAACGAAACACACTTTACAGTCGAACGATGTTTCAGAGAGTCAATACAGTTGGCTAGTCTACCGTCTGCGAACAGCACACTGAAGATGATGTGAAGAACATAAAGAGCTTGTGATTTCTCTATATTTTTTTTAGTCCCAGTAATTATAGATGAAGCAGTCAATGTGTAAGCATAAAGTATTGGGGTCTTCGATCGTTAAAATCGACCCCGTTCTCCTGATTTCCAAAACTTTTTATAATTTTTGGAAAAAAAAAAAACAAATCCCTGTCAGACCTGACTGTGTTATTCCTGCACACAAGAAAAAACATTTCTAAGACTCTTCCAAACGCCCAATCCTTTATAGTAGATCCTTTAAATTATATATCGATCCGAGCAGTTGCTCTAAATTATTTACATCTCTTGTATACCAGCGTGTGCTTTACAAGTAAATCATTTTTACAAATCAATTCAATTTATAAGAACAGTTAAGCTAATTTAACATTTCATGTCATAATTAATTCCTAATATTGGGCAGCAAGTTATTAAATCATTTATGAAAGCTTTAAGTAGTTAATGTGTCCGTATGATAAGCCAAACACTACATGCTTCTCAACTGCTGACAAATTCATTATAATTTCAGCAATAAAATAAATAATTGCTTATGGTTGTAAAACATAATTCTGGTTAAAATGCTTTTAACAAATTTGTAAATAGTAAATAGATATGTGTGTATGTGTGTATGTATGCATACAAATAAGTACAACCCTAAAAGTATACTTTAATTTGTTGCTTTAGCTTGCCCCTCAAATACTCACATGCTTGTAAAATTAACAGACAGCAAATAAATTGGAAATTCGAGCAAAGAAAAGATAAAAACATAGAGATCGGTGAATAGAAAGCTTTTGTTATTTCGTTCGATAAATATTTTAGCATAAATTAGGGCAAAAAATATTTGAGGGAAAATCCAATTTGTACTGTAATATTTTCATATTATTATTCACATATGACTGTGTGCGCATATAAATTTATTTATTTTTAAATTTCATAAACAAAAAAGTTATTATCCTGGCACATATTGAACCATGGAATATGGTGCAGTATACAGTATAATAACGCCAACAGACGAAAGTTTATCTTCCATATTTAAAAAATGACGTTGAAATTGTGCATTCTTTTTTTTTTTCATAAATGTCTGCATTATTTTTATTCATTTTACTATCTCTGCTGTCCGTGTCACATTGCAAATTGCAAATAAATCGAAAAAATCTAAACAAAATAAACCATTCAAGTGTACTTATTACCCAGCAAAATTATTATTGAATGGCAAATAATGGCAAAGTCGAAAGTGATTGAAATGAAATTAAAAGAATCCTTTGATATTTCTATAGACAGAAAATATCTAAATTAGGCGGCCGCTGGCCGAAAGAAAAAAGCCTCAATTCGACCGGAATTAAGCAAATTGTGATACCACAAGCTATTCACACCCGTGGATCAGACACTGGCCATATGAAAGCCTGGCGACTCTAAAATTAATCCCGCTGTTAATTATGATTTCTTTGGAATAAACGAATCTTCAATGAATTTCTTAATGTTTTGGTTTTATGCAATACTTTTGTTTTCCCACAGTTTGGTCTCGGCAAAGTGTGAGAATTCATATGCCAGCATAATTGATTTATACTAAATATTTCATTGCACGTGCTATTCAATTTACCAGCCAGACAGTATTAAATTCGATGCCTGCATTGAAAATAATTAAGTGCAGCATAAACAATTTCCGGCTCAATTTTTAATTTAATTATTTTTTATTTTTTTATTGTGTTAAGTTTGGTATTTAAAGAACCAGAAGTTCAAGAAAAATTGTCTTTCGTTAATTTCCATAATTGAGTGATTTTCTTCTTCAACTTGAGCGAGGCAAACGAGTTCAAGCTCTAACAAATGTGTTGATGAACTCAGTTCTTTGTATGGCGATAAAGCACCATAAAAAAACCACAGTATATCGCTGATATAGTGAATTCAACCATGGTTGTAGTTCGCTCCCTGACGAATTCTGTAAAAGTGATTTCCATAATTGACTGCATTAACCGTATTTATTCTCTTGGTGTACCATCCTGAGAAAAATACACTTATACACTATTATTGTTCTTGTGTACCACTTGAACAAAAAAAAGGAGGCAACTTAAACCACCAAGATAACGTATATTTCAACTTGAGCGAGGCAAACGAGCCTACGCTCTAATAGCCGCTATTGCAGAAATTCGCACAAGCCAAAAAAGTATAAAAAAAAGTTGCAATTAAAAAAAAAACCAAAATTCAATTGAATAACAATTAGAAAATTGTTTGCAGCTTCAATTAATTGTTTTAATTGAAAAAAAAGTCACGATTTTCTTTTTCGTTTCAGCAATTTTATATCATTCTGATGGCATTGTTTTGCTAGAAAAACCCAGCCAATTAAAATTAACGTGCATGCAATTAAATTATTAATCAAGTAGAAAAGAAGTAATTGAGCAAAGACTTAATGGGGAAAAATTTAAATATAGTTCTTTCTGTGTACCTTCAGTTCAGACAGAGCGGTAGCAGGTAATGAGAAGCGAAGCACCTCCGCCGTTTCATGACAAGCACGGGCACATGTGAGTGAGCCACCATCTCCTACTCCTTCACAGACTCACAGGTCCTGTAAAAAAAAAGAACTCCGCGTCAGAATGCCGAGTCTAGCGGTCTGCTATCCAATGAGGCAATGGCTCGTGAGAATAGCGACAGTACGACGTATGGCCATGTGATTCAAGGAAAAAAGACACTTAGTCTTCTGCCTGTGTACAGCAGCGATATTCTCAGCAGAATGGCTGATACAGGGCCGGCCACGCTTGGGAACATCTCGTATTGTCCCAGTCTCTTCAATGCGAGTGGCCAAATGCCGCTGTGTTTTTCCATTTGATGTCGAAAGGTCAAGATATCTGCGACGAAACCAGATAAATTTCAATACACGGAACCGAACGAATTTAAATTTAAAAATTTAATAAAATTCTTAGATGCAGGTTACAAACAACCAAACAGCGAATTGATTACATTGGTGGAATTAAATTTAATAATTTGCCTATAGCTTTAAAATTAATCAATCGAATTTCCATTTTTAAATATTCTTACAAAGAACACTTATATAAAACAATTGAAATGCTTTTAATATGAAATTTTTTAATATTTATAATATATTCTATAAGTTCCTTTGTACCTGACATTTTATTTGTACATTTAACTTGAACTATCTTGTCAACTTGCTTCAATAATGGCTTCTTGGCGCTGAGGCCAAATAGAAATTTGTAAAATTTATTAGGTCCGAATAAAATAACCAACTACATTTATTTGTATTTAGTTGTTAAAATTAAAAAAAAAAAAAAATTCACGCTGCCCCAACACAACCGACGAATGGTTGCACAAAAAAAAAATGGAAACAATTATTCCGCGTCATGATGATGATGATTTTGACATTTTTTTAACTTTGAAAAAAAGTGACAGCAAAAAAGTTAACGGAATAACTTGAACAGTATTCATAAAACATAATAGCAGAGTTCGATGTTTCGATGTTCGATGTTCGATGATCTTGCAACAGTGCAAATGCAAAACTTAGTAGTTTTGTTTGCCATCCAACAACAAAATGTACAAGTTTGCTTTTTCTACACCATTGCGCTTTTGCCATACTGAAAATGGTATAGGTCTTTTTGCAACTGTGTTGCGTTTCCATATCTGGCATATAACAACTGAAAATATGTAAACAAAAAAATTAATTTCAATTTAAAATAATGGCGTCGGTAATTGAAAAAAAGAATAGAGAAAAAAAAAAAAAAAAAAGTGGACCCTGGAGGAAATCCAAAGCATTTTAAATTATTTGGAGCAAGCAAATGATATAGAGGTATGTTATTTTGGACAATTGTATTTTTTTTTTTTTTTTTACACAATATATATTATTTATTGAATCTTCAAAATCAATTGAACTAACAATAAGTATTCAAATCTTAAGAACTAATTGCTAATTATTATTAAGTACAGCCTAGCTGTACAAAATTATTTATTGCTCGTATAGTTTTATTTCCGCGTCTACTACGTTCGAATGAACCCTCTTTCGCTTAAAATATTTCGGGCTAGTATATTTGGATGATCTTGGAGTTTGGTTAGGTATGACGTTGCGTATGTTGTTATCTCTTGTTTGACTGTCGGAATATTTAAATCCTTGTGTATGTTAGAATTTTTTATATACCACGGCGCATCTGTTATCATTCTCAGTATTTTGTTTTGACACCTTTGAATTTTTTCTATATTGGAAGCTGAGGCAGTGCCCCATAGCTGGATACCATAGCTCCATATTGGTTTTAAAATTGCTTTGTAAAGCAAAAGTTTACAGTCCAGTTTTAGCACAGAATTTCGACCAATAAGCCAATTTAGTTGAGTTGCTTTTAATTTCATTTGAGTTAATTTTGCATCGATGTGCTGTTTCCATGTTAGCCGTCTATCAATGTGCATCCCTAGATACTTGACCTCCAAACGTTGAGGTATTAACTGGTTGTTGATCAGAATAGGAGGACATGTGTCTCTGCGCAGGGTGAAGGTTATATGTACGCACTTATTCTCATTAACTTTGATTCGCCATTTTTTTAGCCAGCTTTCCAGCTGCGAAGTTTGGTGCTCTAGGCGACGAGATGCTTCGTCAGCACTTTCGTGAATGCTTAAGAAAGCTGTATCATCGGCAAAAGTTGAGGTATTAATGTTCGCAACTGTTGGCAAATCTGCGGTGTATATCAAGTACAGCAATGGACCTAATATGCTGCCTTGGGGAACTCCAGCTTCAATCGGCTGCGGTGATGACAGCCAATCACCTTGTTTTAAAATAAATTTGCGACAAAGCAGGTAACTTTCCAGTAGCTTACAAATATTTTCAGGAAGGTACTGGGTCAGTTTATATATTAATCCCTTATGCCACACTTTATCAAAAGCTTGGGAAACATCGATAAAGAGGGCTGAGCTGTACTTTTTTTCTTCTAGAGTATGCTTTATAACATTCACAAGTCTATGTGTTTGCTCAGTTGTGCGCAATTGTATTGAATTTGAAAAACAAATAACAAACACTTATGGTGTTTTCTTTTCAGACCAAAATGTTACATATATGCTACATTTCGTTACTATTTCTGTTCCATTCTAAAAAATATGTAACATTAAAAAAAGCTATTTCGTTCCTTTCTAAATATGTTGCACAAATAACTGGCAAAATATGCAACATATTTGACCCTCTACTCTCAAGTCGGGATGATATACTAACATTTTTTACATCTTTGTACTGAGTACTTTTTTATACAAATAAGAATTATGAAAATCAATATACACTTGACTTTGACTAGAGTCCGTCAGACTTTTGTTAGAGGAAGATTCTGTATAATTTATTATTTATTTTAATGTAAACTTTTTTGAAAAATTTTTGGTTTAAAGTTTTTGCAGTTTGTTCTAGGTAATAGCAGGTGATTAGAAAACAATGTTGCTGACGATTTTTATTGCTAAAATGGTGCTAAAAACCGTAGAAACAGTGAAACGCTAAGTATGCATTAATGTTAAATCTCAAATATTTTGTACCATTGTGGGCAGTAAAAAATGTATCACTTTTTAAAGGTATGGGCAAACTGTAGAAAATGTTATCCATCGAAAGGACAACATTTTTGCTCAGAAAGGAAATCACCATTAATTTTTTTTTATCACAGACATTTAGTTTGCAAATAGTGTTGCAAACTGAAGAAGAAATAAAGCCGCTCGCAATTAATGACGAAAGTGTTGCAAGTGTAAGAAGTTGTTATCTAAAACGCACTCAACATCGAATACCTCTATTGATGGTTCTTGAATTTGTGAAACAAATTGTGATTCTGCCACTTTCCTCCGCAAATAAAACTTAAATAAAACTAAATTTCGATGTTCCTTAGAAAATGAAACTTTAGAAGGAATTCTTTATTCTGAAGATTATTTGAAATTTAATAAATCCAATTGTTTTGACACAAGTATTAAATACGATTTAGCAAAAATGTTAAATTCTGAAATGTATTCATAATTATATGTATGTACATACATATGTATATATATTATGTTTTTAAGGTTGTGAAATCAACTTAAATGATCTTTCTTATGTTATGTTTTTATGTTTATAAAACATATAAAAGTTTATATACATACATATATCGCTATTTGTTTGACCTTTGTTTTAATACTTATAATATTGTTAAGCTTTAGGTCTTCTTCAAAAAGTTTTTTTATTAAATT
Source organism: Dexiosoma caninum (assembly GCA_963924685.1). Taxonomy (NCBI): domain Eukaryota; kingdom Metazoa; phylum Arthropoda; class Insecta; order Diptera; family Tachinidae; genus Dexiosoma; species Dexiosoma caninum. The sequence continues at coordinate 62,376,651 of OZ004728.1, read as the reverse complement.
ATTAAATTTGCCCAAAAAAATAAAAAAAATAAACTTTTTGATGAAGACCTAAAGCTTAACAATATTATAAATACCTATAAAAGTTATTTTATGTTATGCATTTATGTTTACAACACATGCAATTATTAGAATTGTTATTTTTTGTTTTTTTATTAATAAAAATTAATGAAAACCTCGAAAAAAAAAAGTTTTATTTTATTTATGCCGATTTTCTTGCCGGTTTTCGGAAATCAAGTGCCGAAAATGCCGATTTATTTTTACAAAAACTGCAGATTTTTCATGCAAAAAAATCAACTGGCAGGCCTGCTTGTATTACAAAATTTTAAAAGGGTTGTATAAGCAATATTTATTTAGAACAGCACATCAAGTATACGCACCGGATTATTTAAATTTAAGCAAACCATACTCGTAGACAATCCATTGCAGCCGTTGCAACGCGTTGCTATTCGTACGACTCAGCTGACAATCAAGTTGTATGCTTTTCGACATCGAGTTCTCGCTCAATGATATGCAAAACAAAAACAACAACAAAACAATAGCGACAACACGAGTTCATGTGACATCGTAAATTGTATTGTTTTGTAGCAGTGATGGAAAATTTCGATTATAATATGGTACTAAATTTCAATCAAAAGAGTATTTTTTCAACAATATGCTACTTTTTATTAATAATTTATGTTAATAAATAACGTAACGTTACTTTGAAGGGGATGAAATGGATACTGATGAAGAAATAAATACTTTTCCAAAAAATTCAAAATTCACTTTTTTTTGGAACAGGCCTCGTATGCTCGTTTGGGTGGAACCGTGCTATTTATAGAAGTAATTTTATAAATAGACCAATCTTGTCCTACCTACTAAAAGAACTCAACTTTTCATGGATTTATTTCAAATATAATTCTAAACAATCATATTGCCAATGAACAAGAATTTATTGTTAAAATAAATCATATTGGTGATGTTTTAACATGGCATAGTACAGGGTGGCACAAAAGGAGCTATATGGTTTAAATGGTTTATAACTTTTTTATTTATGCGATTATTGTAATTTTTTTTTTTTTTTTAATTATATTTATTATTGAGCGATGGTCTGTTTTATGAAAAGTTTTTAACAATTATTTATTTTTCAATATTTCGCTACCAAATAGGTAGCATCGTAAGACCATCGCTCAAAAATAAATATAATTAAAAAATTTTAATAAAGGTCAAAATAGAAATAGAAGTGAGATTATTGTTATATTTTTTTTTTTAAATACAGTATATTATTGGGGAATTTTTTGCAATTAGCTTTGAAAGATTATATCCTGTAAGTGATGTTCATTCTCTGCTTCGCACATACGTGCTACTTTTAGCATATTTTCCATTTCCATTTTTCGTTTTCGCAAAATTTCGTGTGTAATGGCCATGATTTCATTTCGAATATTTCAGAATTAATTCCCCAAATCTTATGCACAAAATGCTGAAAAAAAGAAAAAATAAAAAAAAAAAAAATTTGTAAAGAATTCAAACCATATAGATCCTTTTGTGCCACCCTGTTATAAAAGCAATTAATTATTAAAATTGTTTTAATTATTATTATATTATATTATAGTGTGCCTCCGTTGTCTAGTGCATGAGTATTAGTCTTCTCAATATGGAGGTGCGGGTTCGATTATCGCCTAGACCCTGGGTGTTTCCATAGACAAGCAGTAAGAGCTTCGTGGAGTTTGTGTTGTTTAAAAAAATTAAAAATTTAGAAATGAAATGTAATTAAAATGAAATGTAAAATCGTCTTTTCAGCTAACCTTTATTTTTTTTATTTTTTTTTTTTTTTATCTGGGAGCAGCACTCAGGAGATGACTCCTACACATGCGAAGCATTGTGCTGGAACTATAGGAAAGGGATAGTAGGAGAAACGGCAGGAGCTGAAGCTTAATTAATTATTTTACAGCTCTGCTTTTGCACGTTCTTTGTTTATACTCGTAGCACTGCTGAGGTTTCGGTTTAGTAGCCTTTTTTATTTTTTTATTTTTTTATTTTTTTATTTTTTTATTTTTTTATTTTTTTTTTTAAACGTTTATTTAACAAATATTATTATAACAAATTACACTTTAAATAAACAAACAGTAGGTTGCATAGTATATCGTACGCTGTCTCATATTCGAGCACTCTAGTACATTTACATTTAGAAAATATGTGTTCTTTTTGAGAATATTGGTAATTAATTTATGTCGTACTATAGTATGAATGTACATAGGTAATTTAAATTTCTAATGTAGGAAAAACAACAGAAAAAAAACCACCTTAATATTGGGACAATAAAAGTGAAAGTAGTCAAAGAGTATAAGAGAAAAAAAAAAGAGAAATTTTTTAGCTACGACCGATATCGTAGCCACCAGTATTTCCTAGTATTCAAGTTTGGCAACATGTTCTTAACCCTCAAATAGAGGCTTGTATCATATCTCTTGTTAACATTTGTAATCTGCTTGCTATTTATGGCCTTAACATTGGCTCGCCTATAAATGTGGTATAACACCGGGATGCCCATACCGTTTTGAATATATCCTTGACTATTCAGGTACAAAAATGCGTTCAGCTGAAGCCGGTATTGTTCTTTATTTAGTCGATCTGGTTAGTGGCTACATAAATTTTCATTATATATAGCAACAGTCAAACTGATTTAGTAGGCCACAAATCGACCACAATTTCCCGAAGCATAGCTGGTATAAATACTTAGGAAGCCATGCATGGTTTCTTGTTAATTAGGAGCTCTGCGGTTTGGTTCGTTACAAAAGTTAGCCGGGTACCTTGCTATTCACATATGTATAACTGTTAATAAAAACAAATAATCTAATTTTATTGCTTGGCTATTTATTTGACCGTTTTTTATTTTAAATTAAATTATAATATTTTCCAAGCTTAAGGTCAGTAGTAATTTTTTTTTTTAATTTTTATTTGTTCAATATTTCGACACTTCTTTTTATAGCTTCCTCAGGAAAAGCAGTGGCGAACTAGTGAACAAATAAACATGACAAAAACATTACTACTGGCCTTAAGCTGGGAAAATATTATAATTTAATTTAATCTAATTTTAGTTAAATTTTCTGCAAAATATAAGAAGAAATACATAGTTCACTGGGTATTTCAGTTTATGTTTGCTTTTATTTCGTTTTTTTTTTTATTATTTTGCTTTTCTATAGAATTTGTTATGTTTCGATTTGACACTTGTGGCATGGCTTTTATAAAAACACTTTTTAACATCCTTAAATTGCTGTTTGTTACTATTTTTATCGTGTCAACTTTTTGTCATGTTATTCAAATTTTAAACTCGCATTAAAGCACGGCACAGTGGGCTGTGTTGTGTTGTGGAATTATTGTTGCAACATGGATAGAAATGCTCATGCAATATTGTCCAACAGTTTATTAACTGACGCCAGTACAGCTTCTATTGTGAAAGGTCAAATATGTCTGCATAAACCTTTTGGAAATAAATACTTCCAAAGAGCTTGATGGTGCTTGACATGCAGTATTACTTGTGTCAAAACTTGTTTTGCTTGTTACAGCACCAAACTTAATTACAACGCAAAGCGTTGTGTGGCTGTCAAAATTTCTCATCTCCTTACAGTCCAGTTTCAGATTAAAATTATAAAAATTATTAGTGTGTCTTTGTGTGTCATCTGCTGTCGGAAGGTTTCAGTGGCGAAGGCATAGTCACTGGACAATACCGGCTTCAGCTGATAGCACTCCACAATCACATCAGAACGGTCTCCTTCGCACGGGCGAAGTAAAATAATAATAAAAAAAAAATGGCTACTAAACCGAAGCTTCAGCATTGCTATAAATAAAGAACGTCCAAAAAGCAGAGCTGTAAAATAATTCACCTCCTGTCGTTTCTTCTACAATCCCTTTCCTATAGTTCCAGCACAATGCATGGCATCTGTAGGGGTCCTTCTCCTGAGTGCTGGTTCCAGATAAAAAAAAAATTAAAAAAAATGTAGGAAACCAACCGATATAACGCAGCGTCAACGTTTTGCAATTGGAAACTCCTATTTTGACAGCCCTTAAAGAAGTGAAGTTGGCTGCACAAAAAATAAAATTGTTGAAAAGTAATGACAATTTAGCGATTTATTTCCATTTAGAGAGTTTGTTTTTTATTAATCAAAGTGAGTAAACATTACTGTGTCTGGCGCAACGTCAACGCTCTAATTTAGCATTACTCTCATTTCAGCGTAAAAGTTAAGCGCTAAACTATGTAGCGCTTTGCGTCGTAATTTAGGTTGAACTGTCAAAAAGTCTTAATTATGCATTTTAGCCTCACTAAGATGAGTGAGATGAGTTGCACGGCGATGGCTAACCGAAGACTAAATACGGTATTTAAAAAAAAATAAACACAGCTCCTGTGTTTTCGTATGTGTATATGTATTAGTTTTGTTCGGTTTGTGCGAGGTAGTAGCTGGTTGAGAAATTATGCAAAACTAAAACTCTTCTCTTCACCGAATTTGCCAACGGCATAATTATGCCAATGTAAATTGGCTCAATCACTTGACTGCATAATATTGTTTAAAGAAAGATGTTAAAAATTGCATACTTTTAGGCGAACATTTATCAATTGAAACAACATTTTTCCACACGTTTAATTTCTCGCTGGCCAACATTATTTTTGTAAATTCCATACAGTGTTGCCAAATTTTATTTTTTTTTATCCTCATATCTCCCAAGAAAAAAACTTATTTTCTTATGAAAAGTGGTTTTTTTATTGAAATAAATATTTTTTATTAAATCAACTTCAATTAATATATTTAATTGTATACATTACATTTGTAAATTTTTTATACTCGCAGTAACATTATAAATTTGTCAAGCAAAAATATCGATCAGAAATCCAGGGTTATTCTTGAACTTTAATTTTAGAGGGAGTACGTAAAATTATCTGTGTGACTGTATGTACATATCTTTACTGTATACGAACAAGTCCACTAGGTTTTTAATTAAAAAAAAAAAAAAAACTAGTCACATGTGACTTTGGAGAACTCCATCTCCATATCTATCATATGAGTATATCCTAGAGTTAGCATTATATTAAGAGCAAACATTTGGCACTCATCAGCAATGGCATAATTACAATGTAAATCATGCCACTACAAATGGAAATTTTATTGAAACGAAACAAATGAAATTGTAAATGTCACACCAAATCCACTTAAATTGTAAAACTCTTGTTCCAAAACTTGCAAATTTGATTCACTTTACGAATGCAAACAACAAATGCCAAGAGTGTGAGAGAGAGAGAGAGTCCTTTATCATGTTGTAAGTTACAACTGTTATAAATATCGTAGTCGTCTTTGATTTGCTAACTTGTGAAATGGGAAAAAGTTTGCGTAAGTACATATTTATTCTTGTTTTGTAATATTATCATCATCAAATAAATAGAAAAAGAACTGAAGAAGCAAAAAACAAAAGAACTCTTCTAGAAAATATGAATTTTAAAAGTTTTGAAAGAAATGATACCAGCCACACTGCGCTTCAAATTGATGTGGTAATTTTTCTTTGTTGCAATAATACTAGATTGAAAAAAAAAACCAAAAAAACAAAAAATATGAGGGTGGCGATGGCACGATGGATGGTAGTCTGCACGTTGACTACAAATCCAAAAACAGACCTGGGTTCAACCCCAGTTTCAGACTAAAATTTTAAAATAAAAATTAACATCTCGAAGTTACCGATAATGAAAACAGCGTGTCAATTATCGAGGAAGATGTGCAACGATCTAAAGGAAGTTTCTCGAAAGCAGTTGAAAGCATAGTGTTATAAATAGTGTGATATATACTGTTATAAGTAGTGTTTGGCAATAGTGTTATAAAATGGATTGAGAGCAACAAAGATGAAAAAAAATTCGAGTTATAGAATTTCGAATTATGAAAGTTCGTCTGTATTAATTTTCGATCCTGGTAGATCTATCTGTGGCAATGCCCGTAATACATATTTTCGAATGATCTTGTACATTTTGGCATTTAATTCGGCGTTCGTTTTATAAAATAATTTCCTTAATTTACAAAAGATTTTCGTTTAAAAAACAAAATTAAAGTTCAACTTACCACTCAACTTGTGCACAACGTCTTGCATCGTTGCAATTTGCAAACTTGTGTAGTAAATTTTTACTCTACTGCAGAGGTGGCCAAAAATGTTTTGCAGCTTTATTTTGGTGGAAGCATTTTGAAGAACAACGACAGCTGAAAGAGAGCGGAGAGATTTTCATTAAAATTTAAGCGCAAGCAAATGCAGTTCTAAATAAATTTGCTATTTGTTGATTTGTTAAAATAAAAAACATTTTTAAAGAACAAAATGTAGGGAAAATTTAGCGATTTCTTGCTTTTAATTCAAAAATTTATTGAGACATTTTACGATTAGATTAGCGATAGCAGAAAAGTCAAGATAATTGAAGAAAGAGTATCGAAGTACATATAATATTAAAGTTAAATTATATTGCAATATACATATAATAAAAGCTTAAGTGGGCACATTTATGTCTAATCTTATAAAACTTAAAACTAATGCTAAAACTAAAATTTAAAATACGTACATAGAGTAGTAAAAACTATTTGATCAATTAAATCTGAGTTGAGCATGTAGAACTTCATTCGTTAGAATATTCTCATTATTCCCAAGGCGCTTAACAAAGTTTTCCACAAGAACAAGGAAGAAAGAGGAAAGTGCTTGTACTTTTGCTTTCTCATAAATAAAAGTATTTGCAAATCATTTATTCGAGTTTTCCTAGTTGGAGTTAACACAGAGTCCTAAGTAACTTCTTGTCAATCTCTCTAACTCTAACATAACAATTGTAGAAATTGAAAACCATTCGGGAAAGCCGTATAGTATTGCAGAGCGCATACACACTTTGTAAATCAACACCTTGGTCCGGTGACTCAAGTGCTGATTTAGAAACAATTTCAAACATATATTAAGGTGATTCTGAACTTTAACTAACGCATTTTCCGGAGAGTTATCATGTGCATAAATAAATTAGCCATCCCATCCCTGGCTTGTTCCTGTATACGAGAAGCATAAGCAGCCTTATCACTTGACTGCTCAGCATACAATCTCAGAAAAAAGAAATTCACAAAAGAAGACGAGAACTTGAATGGAATAAAATCTACAAAACAACAATTGTAATCTTATTGTCACTGTCACTAACCAACCGTTTGTAACAAGGAATAAAATTTTGTTGATTTCAAATTTATTTTCGCAAAAACAAAAAACAAAAAAAACGAAAATGGAACTTAAAATGCAATTCAGTAGGAAAAAAGAGTGATACTGCAGAATGTATTTGTGAAACAAAAAAAAGAAAAATTATTAAAAAAGTTAATTTTGAGCAAAACATCAAAAGCCATTCAAAAGTTCAAACTCGCATTTATTTGTTTGTTTGTTTGTTTGTTGTTTGTTAAAAGCGTGGATTTATTTACTGATTTGACAGAGAAAAAGTTGAAAAGTCGACAAACTAATTACAACGTTTTAGCTCATTAAAAAAGAAAAAGGAGTTTAGAAAGAGGAATTTGCGCCGCTTAAAAATAACCTGGAATGGGTTATTTTTTAACTGACAGTGATTTCCCAAAAAAAAAAAATTTTTAATTTTAATTAAAAATTTTCTTATATCGATTAAAAAGTTAAATGGTTCTATAACGAATAGTTAGGGCTTCGATTCTACAATCAGATGATTGTGGGTTCAAGGTCCTGAATTTTTCCGGTGTATTAAAGGCCTCCTCTGTCGTCGCTTTTGGAGGAATACAATATCGAGGTCAGGCGACACAATGGGACCCCGGAGACCCAACTGAGCTGATTCCCTTGGGACTTGGCGGCCTGTTAACATAACCTAACCTAAAATAAAAGTGGCTCCCTTTTAATCATTTCATTTAAAAATTAAGCAGCAAATGTAACACCATAGACGCAACAACTTCGTCGGTATTGTGTAGCACCGGCGAAGTAAAATAAGTTCCAGCACAATGCTTCGCATCTCCTGAGTGCTGGTCCCAGATAATAATAAAAAAAAAAAAAATCTGCTTTAAAATTCAGAAAACACTAACGCATTTGAGAATGCAGCAGATTCATGTTCTAGCAAAAAGAAAGTGAATGCAATCACTATAAACTAATATTTTCAGGACTTCTTAATCGTCTTCTTCTTTATCTGAGTTCATTTTTAATTCCATCTCAAATGTTAAAAAGATAATCACTTTTGAACTCAAGGAAAACGCATTCAAGTCTGCCAATTAATTCATATGAACAACTGCGTAGTTGTAATTTAATTCTTGTACTTTGCGTTCTCTTCACGACGAGTTCAAAAAATGTTTTGCCGGCGGTAGCTTCTATATGTTTACACTTAAAAATCGCCAAAAAAAAAAAAAAATTAATATTGATGAGAAAATTTGACGTAGTGTGTCAGAGGCTTCAATATACAATACTAACACAAAGACAAATATTGAAGCTGAATACTGATGTGTGTATAAATGCGCTTAATGTAAAGCATGGTTAACATCACTGGATTCGCCAATGATCAATTTATCAGCCACTGAGCAAAACTATTTATCATCTTCTCTTTACTCACCAAAGCTCTCTTAGTAGTTGTTGTAAACATTGTAAACAGAGATAACACAGGTCAGTTCTTGAAGCTCATGCACAAATCATAAGCTTTTCTTAAGCGCGACACACCGTAAAACTCTAAGCTTTCACTTCCCAGGCCCCACAACAATTGTTTCACGTTACACATCTCACTGTGAACATGATCAGTTGTACGCGTTGACTCTTCGGCGAAAGACGTGCTTCTGCGAAGCGACTGCAAATACGAGTTCAATAAAATAAAATTGTATAGCGGTAAAGTGAAATTACAATTGGCTCTTTTTCTTTTTATTTCAATAATTTTTTTTTGTACTTATCGCACACAGCATGAATTTTAAAGTATAAAAGGAAAAAATTTTTTATTTGTAAAATTAAACGAGTGGAAAATAAACTACTGGTTATTGCTTAGATTTTGTGTTTTTTTTTTCTTTCTTAATTAAATAAAATGCAAAAAAAATAACAAGATAAAGTTTATCCAAAAAAAAAATAATATTTAATAATTTGAATTAAATTTGTGAGAACAAAAATCCACAAATACGGTTACAAGAATGATAAAAGAACAGTCTCAGCGAGAGCCACACAGTAACGACCTCATTAGAAGAATACAAAATACAAAAAAAAAAACTGATAGAAAAAGTGAATCTTTTGCTATCAAACAACAACAACAACAACAACAACAACAACAACAACAACTAATCAAATCTAGAAATAAACAAAGAAATTCTTCAAATTATGCTCTAGAGAGCGTGCGTTCTGGCCGCCAGCATATTTCAGGCTGGATTTCAAATTCAAAGTGGGGGAAAAAAATTTTATTAATTTTTTTTTTTGCTAAATAAAATAAATTAATCAATTAAGCCAAATGAATAAAAGTTGTTTGCGGATAAGTAACGCACAGCAAAAGTTGTTTACCTAGAAATATTCGTTGTAACAAGTCAATAAAATTTTATTTTGTTTAATTTTAAAGCACAAGAGAAACGTGAAATAATTTAAAGTGCAATAAGAAAGTCAACAGCGCCAATAAACATACAAACACACAAACATATATATTGGCAGTTCAGTGAGACTGCTTCGTTACGGCCAGCAGAATTTAATTGCAGGTAAATCTTTTCACAAAGTTTTTTTTTTTTATACACAAATTGATTAAATCTAAATTAAATTTAAAGAAGCAACATTTTGCATGAATACAAATTTAATTGTATTTAAGTTCATAGTGTTTAATTAATCACAATAATGTAAAAATTACATCTTTCTTTGTCCGGAAAGTGATCGTATCGTGTTAATTCAGGCGTCGTCAAGCGTGTTATGTACTTCTGCCTTAATAAGTTGTTTGGATGTAACCACGAATTTCTTAAATGGACTTAGCACATTTCACACAGTCCAATCAATATTCTATTTCTATAAATTTTTGCAAAAAAAAAATTTGTTAAAAAAAATTATAATTTCAAAGAAAATTAACCGCTTGTGCGCTAAAAAAAAGTTGGTGGTTTTATTGTAAGGAAAGTTACTACCAAGTTGCCAATTTTGTAATTTATTGAATCATTTAAAGATTCATTTCACAACAAAAATGCTGTTCCACGTTCTCATGAAGTATGTGGCTTTTAAAGCTGCACGCACGAGTTTTACTTGAACACGTAAAATAAAACTGCTTTTATTTTTATTTAGAAATATAAAAGGTGGGCCAAAAGAAATCACCCTATTGGCAGATACTCTTATTTTTGCAAATGGCGGCCAATCTCAAATCTGTTTTGATATTTGTGAACTAGACAGATGTAGAATACAAGTGAACAAACGCGAAACTTACGCCCCAACCATCTCGAGGACGAAATGGACGATTTTTCGACAAAAATCATAATGAGAGATGAGACTCCATTCCATCTCAGCGGGTACGTGAACAAACTAAAAAAAAACTATCGCTTCTGGGGCACCGAAAATTTACGAGTGATGCACGAGGAGCCATTACACCAGCTCAAAATGACTGCATGGTGCGCTGTTCACGCTGGAGAAGTCATCGGGCCATTTTTTTCGAAAACACCGCTGGTCAAACGACTACAGTAGACGGTGCGTTGTATAGGGTCATGTTAACTGAGTTTTTTCTGCCGCAATTGAACGAATTAGGACTGGAGGACATGTGTTTCTAACAGGAAGGAGCAACGGCACACACTGCGCGAGCAACAACCGATATTCTGAAGGCGGCGTACCCGGGTCACCTCATCTCTCGTTTTGGCGTTTTGCACTGGCCCGCAAGATCGCCCGACTTAACCATTCCATACTTTTTTGTGGGGTTTTTTGAAGTCCCGTGTTTACGTGAACAAGCCCGAGACCCTGGAAGCCCTCAAGGACAACATTGGGCACTCGTGCGAGAATCTGTCGTCCGAAGTGATGAAAAATGCCATAAAACGAGCCCGTGACGGCGCCCATTTGGCCGATATCATCTTGTCGACTTGACCATTAAAATTCCAAAGGTTCAGATAAACATAATCAAAAAACAGAATCGAAGTTTTTCATTTAAAAAAAAAATGAGACTCAAACAACATCGGATGACTTATTTTGGCCCACCTTGTAATAACAAAAAAATTATTAATTAGTTGCCATGCGCTCAAACCAACAACCATCGTTTTATTTTTCAATTCTCATTTTTTTTAAAACAATTTAAATGCTCTCAGCCTGTCTTGGGCCTTCATAGTGGACTGGCTACTTTTTTGTACATTTTCTCTGCGTTGTTTTGATTCCGTTTATTTATTTTTACAACTTCTTTTCTTTTTTTTTTAATTTGATTTCACGGTTCATGTGAGTAGATGATTTCTTTTGAGGTTTGCAAAACATCAAAAATAAGCATGGCTAACAGCAGTTGCTGCAGACTCGCTTACATTATCACGCGAATAATAAAACGCACTAACACGATATAATTTGTGAAATGAAATCTATAGCTTCCACAATTATAATAGTCAACGCCCTAACTAATTCAGCTAATAGCATGTTAGTACAGATGTATGTATGTGTTTTCATTTCATTCAAGGGATTCTGAAGCGTAGTGTTATCATGAACGTTGAGATTTATCTATAAAGTCTTATGCACGCAGCTCATCGAATTTTTTTGAACTTCCCTTCTTTATTGATATACAGGGAATTATTATTCTCTCTCTCTATCTCTCTATCTCTCTCTATCTATCTCTCTCTATCTATCTCTCTCTATCTCTCTCTCTATCTATCTCTCTCTATCTATCTCTCTCTATCTATCTCTCTCTATCTATCTCTCTCTCTATCTATCTCTCTCTATCTATCTCTCTCTATCTATCTTTCTCTCTATCTATCTCTCTCTATCTCTCTCTCTCTATCTATCTCTCTCTCTCTATCTATCTCTCTCTCTATCTATCTCTCTCTCTATCTATCTCTCTCTATCTATCTCTCTCTCTATCTATCTCTCTCTATCTATCTCTCTCTATCTATCTCTCTCTCTATCTATCTTTCTCTCTATCTATCTCTCTCTATCTATCTCTCTCTCTATCTATCTCTCTCTATCTATCTCTATCTCTATCTCTCTCTCTCTCTCTCTCTCTCTCTCTCTCTCTCTCTCTCTCTCTCTCTCTCATTACCGTTTATTAATAGCGGAAAGGGTTTTTTTTGTGTGCGGAAGCCAAATTTGCAATTATGCATTCCGTAGCTTACACGCGGCAAATTAATTACCAGCTCTACAAGAACTGTGACGGTCATTTGACCGGTCATATGAACGTCATTGCTGACCGAATTATCGGTCATTGCGGAGAACAGAGTTTCTATCATTTCCTTAAGGGTAATATGAGAAAAATTACCGAAACTTCTGTGTACATGTGATTTTGCATCCTTCTCTAACTTATGAATTTTGTCGTCCATAGAACGTATATCCGAACTGCTCACTCTAATGTTGTTTACTAATCAGCATTGATGAATATAACGGTCACTGCTGACCGGTTGACATAGCCGGAAATAATCCTATTAAAAAATATAAATTTGGCACCAGACACCCTGTATTATGTCCACAAATTACCAACGTTGCCCAGAATTTTTTTTCACAAAAAGTTAATTTTTTTCTATTTTCTTCCAAAAAATTGTTCCCAATAAATTCAACAGTTACAGACATTGACGAGAGATTGCCATAGTAAAATTGAAATGGTTGCTATTTCTTATGCACGTTCTATGTAATGAATTTGCTGTTGTCGCGTCTAGTTGTAGTCTCTGCTCCATATGCGCTGCATTGTTGTTGTGGAACTAGGAAATATGGCTTCGGCAAGGAAGATAGCAGGAGTAGTGTTTCTGTTCCCATTTCAAAAGTGACAGGAAAGAACTCTGCAGGGAGTTTGTGCCACAGACGTGCTGTGCGACAAAAAAACGAATTTTCTGCGTAATCGACTACAAATGGTTGCGTTTGTAACAAAATAACTTTTGTGGAAACACAGACTAAATAAATGAAAACTAATTTGACAGATGTAGCTTCAACAAAATGGCCGTTATCAACTGTCAAAGTCCCTGTTAGAAGACCCTGTACATCCAAAATAGTTTTCTGCTTAACATTAAATTGCAACTTTGCCCCCAAAGGCCAACACAAACTTTAATTTAATTTGCTCAAATTAGAAAAGGGATTTCGCTGCGAAAGGAAAATCTACGTGAACATACAAACATTAAGTATGGAAGCGATCATAATTTCAACTGTTTTTAGTTGCTCCCATTGCAAATGTCGTGCTTACAAATTTCAATTACATTTTGACACCACCCAAACCTCATATTTAGTTGAGACAAACCTTTAATAACATTTTAATATCATTCAACAAACATTGACAATCTATCAAAATTGATTTAATTTGCAACAACTACATACATACCAACAGCAAGCAGCTCCAATGACAGGCAGCATCATTGACGACGACGACGACGACAATAAAATTATAACCAACCAGGGAACAAAATAAAAAAACAACAACTACAAAAAGGAACGCAATCTGTCGGACAAACAGAAAACAAAACGGAAACTTGACGGAGGCAAAAAAAAAGAAACAGAAAATGGCAACTAAAACAGTTGACATGGGCTAAAATGCAATTTGCGGCAATGACACGTATTCAATACACCATAATGCAACATGTTGAAGCATTGTAATACAAATATTACAAGTATTGTAATGTAAACCAGCAACTACAACAACTAACACGAGTAACGAGTATGAGAAGTTGATAATACTGCGCCATTCATGGGACACAGACACGAACGACTGAGTGCTGCCAGACGAGGAGGAATTTTATGAAATTCTCAATTCCACAGATCGACGATAAATAAAAATAAACCCATTAGTAAGGGCTACAACAGCAATATTGTCAGTTGTTCTTGAGGGCGGTACACAAGTTCGAGTCTGTACATCGGAAACTAGCCTGCAACAGATAAAATGTTTCCATAAATTTTTACAATGGCTGGCCGAGACGACCCAAAATTACTTAAGTTTTGCGAATTGTGACCGCGAAATTTTCACCATTTTCACTCATATATCATTCTGTCTTTGTTAATGGTGCAGTTTTTTCTGGTTAATTGTCTAGCAGTTACAGGCCCCAGCTACTTTTTGGCTTTCCTGATGACCAAACTTCCAACCCTTCCAACACTCTTTTGCATATTTGGTATTCACATTCATTCAATTGCAAAATTACAAAGTCTCAAAAGAAGCATTCAAGTGTCTCGGCTTTTTAAGACGGTGGAAGATTTACTCCACTCCAGGTGAGGGCTTTCCACCAAAGCCCCCCTTCATAACATCAAGCCCTACTTCCAGCACAGCATGTGCAGGAGTCATCCCCTGAGTGCCTATGCAAAAAAAAATGAGCGCTATTGAAACAAAAATTAAAAGACAATGAAATGAAAATGAAATACGTATTGGAACATATTATTTATTGTGCAATATTATTTATTGTGCAATATTATTTATTTTGCAATATTATTTATTGTGAAATATTATTTATTGTGCAATATTATTTATTGTGCAATATTATTTATTGTGCAATATTATTTATTGTGCAATATTTTTTATTATGCAATAATATCGCCAATTTCACACAATACAGGCTGTCTGGTGGCAAATTTATATTTTAAAAAATACGATTATTTCAGAAAGTACTAAACGGTGCGGAGGAAGGGTGTCGCCGTTAGAATTATCGATATTTCGGATTTATCAGTCACGATGTCGCAGTGGTCGAGTGAGCATCGCGCGTTCCCTGTGGAGAACGGAAAAAAGCAGCCTCACTGGGACTTCCAAGAGCAATTATTCATGAAATTTAAAAAAAACCTCTGAAGTTCCATCCTTTTAAAATTTAAATCGTTCAAGTACTGAAAGAAAGTGTTTTTGATTTACGGAAAAATTTTTGTGAAACGATGTTGGAGCGTTTTCGCACTGTAAATCCCATTTTGTTGGAGCAACGAGGCTCATTTTCACTTAAACGGCCACGTCAACAAGCAAAACTGCCATCTCCAAGACCCCGCAACCCTCGATTGAAGCATCAAAAACCATTGCATTGCCGCAAGGTAACTGTTTTGTGTACCTTATCCACGCCTGAGATAATTGGACCATTTTTTTTCGAAAATTCTCGAGGCAAGACGACGAATGTCAACGTTGAAAATTATCGACTCATGATTACGAAATTCTTTTTGCCAAACCTTGCGAGCTCATCCATCGTACTCTTCACACAAGTGGTTTCAACAGAATGTGGCGACTGCACAGACAGCCATTTCCCCCAAAAACTGATCAGTCGCTTTTGGGACATCCCATGGCTACCGAGGTCGCCCCATCTAACTACCATTTATTTCTTTTATGGTGCTGCCTCAAAGAGAGGGTTTATAATGACAATCCCCAATCTCGTGTGGCTTTAAAGGAAAATATTAGTCGAGAAATCAGCTCAATTGAACCAGAACACAAGGCTCCGTTTTAAACAGTGTGTTCAACTCGACGGAAGACTTCTGGATGACATACCCTTTAAAAAACAAAATCCGCATTTCCATTTCATCGTTCAATGCTCTTAATAATACTTTGTGTCAATTATTACGTTTTTTATTTAAGTTTGAAAATATAAATCTCCTACCAGACACCCTGTACATTGGCAAAATTCAAAATCCTTTTGACAAAAGACGAAATATGTTGGCAACATTGTACAATATTTTTTGTTTGGCCGTTTTTGTTTATAATTTTTAGTTTCAATGATGTACTAATTAAATTTTTACTTTAAATTAATGCATAATTTTTAAAATAGAAAAACAAAACCGGCCAAAAAACTTGTTTTACTTAAAGCTGGCGTTTACTTTTCCCGGTAAGAAAGTTGCGCCACATTATGTTAGAAAATATTGTACCACTTATTGCATAATATGACCCCAAATTGGAAATAATATGATAAATAAACATATACAATAATATTGTATAATGGATGAGGCTGGCCCACTTTAGTTTCAATGCAATACTTTTTTTCGATGGCCAATAGACAATAGACAATGACTTCACAGTTTGTGTTGGTTAATTAAAAACACACACATTCAAACACATATAAATATTGTAAGACTAAACGAGAAACTGGATCTGAAAATGAAAATATATTAATAATTTTGCCGGCAACACTGGCTCAGTGGTTTATGTGTCATCTCAGTGCTTTATGCCACCACCATTCAACATTGTTGCAGGAGAAGGTCAAAAATATTTTTGTATTGTCGATGATGATGATGATGTGAACGATGTGCACCATGAGGATGCTGTTTGCTGATGAAGATGTAAAAGTTCCACTGTTTACTCTCACGAACATTTAACACATTTCACTACAATTAAGCAGCTGGTGAAAAACACACAACGTAAATTACTTGGCCCCCCCACGTGACCATGCAAAACCAACGTTTCGCAACATTAGAAAACAGAGAATTCACCAAATTGACTAGTTGTCGTAGGCGCAGCGCACACGAATTTATAATGGGGCACCGGCAATATGGATTCCGTGGAGGATGTTCCACGGGAGAGTTATTAGCCTGCCTTTCGTAAAAATGGTGTCGATCCAGCCACCATTTTGGCGAAAGTAAGGTAGTGGCTCTAGATATTTCCAAACCATTGACAGAGTGCGGCATGTAGCACTCTTGTCCAAACTTATTGATTTTGGTGTCGGTGATATCTTCTCTCGATTTATATCGAGCTTTTTCAGGGATCGCCCTATAAAAGTTGTTATAGACGGCATCTCATCTAACGAGTTCAAGATTAATTCAGGGGTACCACAAGGCTCCATTCTTTCTCCTACCCTATTTCTAGTCTTTCTTAATGACCTCCTATGTCAAACTTCCAACGCTATCCACTCTTTCGCAGTATATGCTAACCATATTCATTTAATCGTAGGCCTACGTCGAATATGATCGCGGCGACGAGGCAGAATATGAATAATTCGCTTAATGGTGACCTCACTAGAATATCGGAATCGGGTCACACGAACAGGTCCGATTTCAATGCTCAAAAGACCGAATGTTGCATGTTTACGCATCGATGTATGCCCGACTGCGCTGCCTCCTCTGTAATTATGGGCGGTATAAACATCCAGGAATCAGAAGCTCTTGACGTTTTCGGCATGAAAAATCAGAGCGATGTTCGATGGACTGAGCACATTTTTGAGGTCTCAAAGGAAGCATTCAAGTGCTTCGGTTTTTTAAGACGGTGTAAGACATACTTCAGCCCATCTGATCTCCTCACTATTTATACCGCTTACATCCGAACGAAAATGGAATACAACTCTTTTGTTAGGGCCGCTGCTTCAAAGACTATCTTGAAAGTTACTCGACCGGATACAGGAACGAGCGAAGAAACTCATAGGAGACAGTAGGATAGCCAACTCTATTGACTCTCTTGAGCATCGTCGCAACGTGGGGTGCGTTTCGTTGTTCTATCGTTACTATAATGGGATGTTTTCTAATGAAATCAGGGAACTTGTTCCCGAAACCCGGTCATTCACGCGCACGATGCGCTCATTATTAAGAGCGCATCCATTTGTAGTCAACTTGGCAGCGAACTGCACTAGGCATTACAGAGAGAATTCGTTTTTTTCGCCGAACAGCACGTACATTTGTGGAATGGACTACCCGCAGAGGTCTTTCCTGTCACTTTTGACATGGGGAAATTTAAATCAAATGTCAATAAACACTACTCCCTCTATCCTCCTTCCCATAACCTAAATTCTTAGTTCCAGCCCAATACATTGCATGTGTAGGGGTCATCCCCTGAGTGCCGGTCCAAGAGAAAAAAGAAAAAAAATTACACAATGTATGAACTTGGTTTTAATACTGTATTGATACAATGTAAATATACGTTTTGGAAGTCAGCCTTAATGTTGTGCTCAGATTCTTTTGACCGTTAAAATCAGAGCTTCGAACCGAAACCGCACCGAATAACGGAAAAAACCGCAATTTATAACCAAACCGTAACCGAACCCAAATATTTTAAATACAAAAAAACCTTAACCGGAACGCACTTTCATTTGTTCCTTAAACAAAAAAAAAAAAAAAAAAAAAAAAAAAAAAAAAAAAAAAAAAAAAAAAAACTTTTCATTTTCGTCTATAAGCGAATCTCTGGTTATGAGGGTAATTGCAAGCACACCCACACACACACACACATACACACATGTACTATGACTTTAGATGATGTTGCTGATGATATGCCCGTACATAGACTTGGGTCTACTATTCAGTTTGTCTGTCATGAAAATCTATAAGTACAAGTTCAAATTGACGAACATATCACTGCTAAAGAATGATGATGATAATGATGATGATGAAGATGAAGATGATGATGCTGATGCTGATCATGATGATGATGATGACGATGTCCATCCGTGATGTTAACAAAGATGATGATGATGATGTTAATCATAGAAACGACGACGGTGATGACAATGTTTTTGTCACCATAAGCATAAATAATTGAAATTGGTTGTGTGCTGGCTGCAGACAGAATTTTTTATTGAAATTCGAGCTTCGTGATACTTTGTTTGTTTGCAGTTGCAAAAACTATTGCAAAATATGTCACTGATGTTGTACGACTATGTGTTGTAGTTGTTGTTTTTGTCAATATTCATCATAAATTATTGGTAAAAATATGTGAATATACGATGTACTCGTATGTACGAGTGCATGTGTACATCAACACATACTTGATATGAACTATTATGTCAACATGTCAATAACATCAATTTTCACTAGACAAAAAGTGCCAGCAATCACGTGGTGGTGGAATGGCTCTCACAAGCAAATACAAAGAAAAAAAAAATTTTTTTTTCCTTTTCAGTCATTAACGAAGGCCAGCACTTGCGAACGGGATTACATAGGCTTTCGATTTGAAAGCAAAACAAATAGAAATGTAAATACTGGGATACATTTCATTGTTCTAAAGGGTCGGGCAACAGGGACTTCCGAATATTGACAGTTGATATAAACGAAAATAGTTGCCTTTTTAAGTGTTCCCCATATTTAGATGAGAATGATGTAATAAACATGATGTAATGCGTGGCTCTATTGCCTTGGCTAATGTACCACATGAAACCAAAAGACCGATAATTTTACCACGACAACATTACATATACGAGTATGGACTAATTGAGGAGGTCCTTAACAAAATGCAACAATTCCACTATAACAATTTTTTGGAAAAACAGAAAATAAAGGGTGTCTGGTGGCAAATTTATATTTTTAAATACGATTATTTCAAAAAGTAATAAACGGTGCGGGGGCAGGGTGGCGCCATTGGACTTATCGATTGTGCGGATTTGTCAGTCACGATGTCGCAGTGGACGAGTGAGCATAGCGCGTTCGCTGTGGACCACATTTTTTAAGAGTAATGATTCTTATGTTATTGCTCGTCCACAATTTTGTTCAAAGTTCGGTATTCGGCGAATAAGTGGTAGACCTGGACCGAGTGTAAATTTAATTCGTTCGTGGGTGCTGAGATTCCAAGCAACTGCTTCGGCTATGAATGCCCCTCGGCCAGGGCACCGTCGATCTTCAAGGACTTCCGAAAACATTGAACTTGTTTAAAGCAGTTTACGTGAAAATCCGCGACTTTCAATACGGAAAAGAGCAGCCTCGCTGGGACCTCCAAGAGCGATTATTCATGAAATTTAAAAAAAAATAGTCTGAAGTTCCATCCTTTTAAATTTAAAATCGTTCAAAAACTGTGACTGTGTGTGAAAGTGACTTTGATTTACGCAAAAATTTTTGTGAAACGACAACAACAAGCAAAACTGCCGCAACCCTCGATTGAAACATCAAAAACCATTGCATTGGCGCAGGGTAACTGTTTGGAGTGCCTTATCCACACATGCGCGCTATAGGGCGATGTTAACCGAGTTTTTTCTGTCGCAATTGAACGAATTAGGACTGGAGGACATGTGGTTCCAATAGGACGGAGCAACAGGACACACTGCGCGAGCCACAACCGATATTCTGAAGGCGGCGTTCGCGGGTCGCCTCATCTCTCGTTTTGGCGATTTGCACTGGGCCGCGAGATCGCCCAATTTAACCGTTCCAGACTTTTTTGTGGGGTTTTTTGAAGTCCGGTGTTTACGTGAACAAACCCGAGAATCCCTCAAGGACAACATTCGACACGAGTGCCCAAAGTTCTCGCCGAAGTCATGAAAAATGCCATAAAATGAGCCCGTGACGGCGCCCATTTGGCCGATATCTTCTTCTCGACTTGACCAATAAAATTCTAAAGGTTCAGATAAACATAATCAAAAAACAGAATCGAAGTTTTTCATTTAGAAAAAAAATGAGAGCCATACAACATCGGATGACTGCTTTTGGCCCACCTTTTACTATTCCCTTGCTGCTATAAAAATATATATTTTTAGAGTATTCCAGCTCACATTCTTCACTAAAATTTCCAACTTGTTTATTATATAGATGTGGAATTGTTTCATTTTGATCTGAACCATTATACTTGTTATTGAATAACATAATAATTAATGACATTTGGAAAGTTTTAATGCAATCACTATATAGAATTTAATATGTAGAATAGTATTCAATATAAAATATAAAAAAAAAAATTCAAAACTGGAATTGTTGCGTTTTGTTCGGGTCCTCCTCAATTATTCAGCTGAATACCAGAACGTTGAACATGAAACTTGCATTAATGCAATACGGCAGAAGTTCTATATTCCACGATTGAGAGCAGAACTGAGCAAAAATTCGTAACAAATGTCTCACATTAAAAGAACTTTAACGCTGTGGCAATAGTTACTGGCATCTTTCTCACTACGCCTTCCCTCCAGCACAATGCATTGCATGTATAGGGGTTTCCGGCTGAATGGTGGTGCAAAAAGAAGAATTAAGAGTCCTATGCCTAGCCTATATCTATATATATATATATCTAACACTTCACCATCTTTCTTTTTCCTGCAAATGTGGCGATTCTTTAAAAGTCAAGCACTCTTCTGCATGATTCCCCTGTGAATGAATCGTGCAATAGTGAAGGATAGTGAGTGGGGAGGGCCTTAAATCAAATTACGATGCATTACTTTCCCGCACACCAAATCACTTTACGAATTTTCATACTACGAAAATAAACAACCCTGATAAGAACTCAAATTTTATTTGGGGAGAATGAAGGTGCAGAAGTATGAAGAATAATTTAGTGCCAGGCAAAATGCATGAAGCATGATAACAGGATTTTCATATCTACAGCACACTCACACAGTCACATACAAATACACATGTAACAAATATTGTACACACATGCAAGTATTAATAGTTACATCCAATGACAACAACATCAATATGCTGTCTATCATGGAAAGCAGCATTATGATGGAATATTCTTAAATATTTCATGAATATTCCGATGTCATATTGTTGTTGTTGTTGTTAGCAAAACCTTTTTCCTTTTACATATCGAGCCTTTGGTGCAATACCGTCGTAATTCAAAAAATCGTGAACTGAGAAAAATGCATTTGAAGTATTGAGCCATCTTTTTGATAGTATTTTCGTTTACTAAAGTTATTTTTTTTACATGTTTTTAATTAAAGAGGCATGTTTTGTAATGATTTCTCTGTTTGTAAATTTCTTGTCATAAAGGAAATATTTCATTATTGCAAATAAATATTGTTGGAAATAGCTGGAGGCTTTAAAGACATTTGTAGCTATAGAATCTGAACTGTTACAAATAGAACCATAATCTTTTTTCCTTTAGTTAGATATTTCCCCAAAGATCATGTCTGCATACCCAGCTCAAAAAATTCAAATTTTGACTTACTACGGTATTGCACCAAAGGCTCGATATGTACTTATAAATGTAGGTATGTTTGATGTACTATTTATACACTGTGTACATCGTCACCTTAAATGCAAACGGACGTAACTACACTTTAATTTTTTTTTTTGCAGAAGAAGCATAAAACCTTATAAAATCAATAATAATAAAGTAATATTGGCTGTTCTTTTTGTAAACTTACTTATAGTGTGGACACTTATTTATTTTTTAATAATTTATTTTATTTTTATATATTTTTTTTTTATCTGGGACCAGCACTCAGGAGATGACCCCTACACATGCGGTGCATTGTGCTAGAACTAGAGGAAAGGGATAGTAGGAGAATTAAAATGAAAGTTTCACTATCTGACAACACTGCTTTTTGCACGTTATTTATTTTTATAGCAGTGTTGTAGCTTGTCTGATGTCAAGGAGACGTATTAAATTTAGAAGCATCATTTTTTTAGTAGCAATTTTTTCGTAATTATTTTACTTCGCCGATGCTACACAATACCGACGAAGGAGGGGGTTCTGATGTGCCTGTTCAATGACCAGTGACTAGGCCTTCGCCACTGAAACCTTGCGACAACAATAGACACAAAGTCACACACAAATGCACATCAGAAAAAATGCGAGATGTTTCTATGAGTCTGAAACTGGGGTTGAACCCAGGAAAATTTTTCGTTTTGTAGTCAATGTGCAGACTACTTTGACCGTCGCCACGCTCTCTGTAAGTAAATTTTTCAAATAGTAACTTTTCCACAAAGTGGCGCTATTTTTAAACGATATCCAAGAGAAACTAGCTTCATACGCTGCCCCCACACCAACTTTTCTAATGACACCCACGTTTTTATAAAAAGTACATTTTCAAAAAGTACCTAAGTGAGAGTGAAATTTTTATTGCTCCTGAAATAATTGAAATTTTTTTCTATTCTGCCTAAATTAGTCACATTCAAGTAAAATATCAATGCACCATAACAGTTCGCAAAAAGATTTTGAAATTGTTGAAAAAAAATTATTAATTTAACAGGCCTGACTTGAAATTCCTAATTTAATGAAAAAATATTTGACTTTCGATTCCAATTGACACAAAACTGCTCACGGTTATGTAATTGTTGAAAGCTTTTACAAATTTCCGGAGAATTTTTATAAACGCTCCTACAACTCCAAGTATTACATTACGTATTCGCCTACACTCCGTGCAACATGAATAGGATTTTTTTTTATCAGTTTGTTATTGTAATAGATTTGTATATTAGACAGTTGTATTTGCTATTAAATTTTAACATTAAGCACAAAAAATCGTGCAAATAACGCTACACTTAAACGTTTATTTCACAAAACGCAGTAAATTGGAGTAGAAAAAAAATTATAATTGCTTCTTAAGATTACTGGGGGAAACCTCTTCTACAAAAAACTGTTAATAGAAGAACGGTAGTTTCCATAAGGAAAACACACAAAGTGTTTGCATCACTGTTAAAATAAAATGACAAGTACTAATTGCCAAAAAATTTATAACGCAGAACAAACAAACATCGGCGTGAAGTTAAATTTTAAAATTTATAACCCTAGACCAAACCAGCGAGTTTAACAAAGCTCTGTTAACGCGTTAACATAGCAAAGTTAAACAATTAAAAACGATATTTATTTTAAAATGTAAAAATAAACATATTAAAAAGCAAAAGTATAATAAAATAATTATCGGGAGGACTTCTAGAAGTGTCTAAATGAGTGGCCAATAGTTGGGGTTTTTAGAAAATAGATAAATTTTTCGAATAAAAAAAAAACCATTTCTACTACTGTCAAAGAACGTCGTTATATAAACGTAGACGAAAAACGGTTCCATCACAATACCCCACGAAGGAACAATAGAAACTGTGTGTTTGAGCGGGTGAACGTGCAGCAAAGCAGGTCAAGGTGGGCTGTCAACCAACAAGGTCATGGATTTCAGCCGAATGAAGAGGTCATAACCGAAACAAACGCTATTTTGGGGACCTTGAGAAAACCTATTTTTTGGAAGGAATTGGGAAATTGCTAAAACGCTCGACTAAATGTATTGATCTAAAAGGAGATTATCCCCTATGTTCGATCAAACGCAGCGATTTTAAAACGCAAATCGTTTTAAAAACGAAAAACGCAAATCAGCATGATGTGAAAACCGCGCGATTTGCTAGCGTTTTTTCTTTTTTCGAAGTTGTGTTCGAACATTGAAAATACATACATGTTTTCTCATAACAGTATATAATAATGGTTGCGACCTTGGCTTTAAAAAGGATACAATCGAATAATAGTTGCCATATTGGCTGAGACAGACGATTGAGAAATTCACAGCAAATTTTAAAATTTCATATTTTTAATTAAAATTGTGAAAAAAAAGTTTAAAAATTTAACTTCAAATAACAAGAAAACATATTAATTTTAAAAATGTTCACTCTAAAGGGCAGCTTCATATAATAGACCCAACCACTTCAGTATATCGACCCCTGTGCGCGAAATTATCGTATGTTACACTTTTTTCGAAATTGGCTGCCCAACCCTATTTATGTGCTGGGGAGTGTACGCACTCGTACTGCCTTACAAATTTCATATAGTGATTTTGGTTTAGTGTCTTCTTCAGTTATTCAGTGAATGAAATTTCTTTAAATTCGTATGAAAAAATTAGTATTTTATTCTCAACTTCTTTGTACGTGTGTAAAATAATTTATTTAATTTTTTTTTCTTTTATTATTAACAACATAAAGGCTTCCAACAACAAGGCACATGTGTGGTTGTCACTTTATTTTTTTCTGTTCATGGCCTCAATTTTGTTGTTTTGCTTCGTTTTAATGGTCAAATGACGATTTCTTGGTTACAAAAGAATTTTATAAAAATAATTATGTATCGAACGCTTTCTATCTTTTTTTTTTTATTTATCACTACAAGAATTTGTATTATAATAAATTTTACTTCCAATATTATTTCACAAAAAGTAAAAGCGAAAGCATATCCATACAGCGCAAATATTTTTATGGGAAATAAATAAATACCGGTATTGTGATGTCGAATTGCGACTATGAAGAGCAAATTAACACGATTATGCGAAATTATCAGGTTAATGATCGTTGTTTGTTTTGAGGTAGAAATTTAATTTAATTTGAGATGATTTTTTCCCGCCATTGGGCCAGTGCTTAGCGGTTGTCTCCTACGCATACAATTAAACAAAAAAAAAAGGTGGAACGAGTTAAGAAGGCATAGTGAAGAGTAGAGACTTTCAACCGTTTTGGCGATTGGCGTTACATTTGCAACCTTCCAGCACGAAGAAAAAATTCGTCTGCATGGTACGTATAGAGTGTTGAAAAGCATTGCTAAAGGACGTGATAAAACGTCGAAGAACAGTGCTTCAAGACCAGCGCTAGAAATCCATCCGCCCCAGCAGACTTGTTTATGTTGAGGTCTGTTATAACACTTTTAAATCCAACTTAGAACAAGTGGCCAAAGTAGCACTTAATTTATATGATCTAATTCCACAAAAAGTGAAATAAGTCCCCCAAAACTTGTTGTTGTTGTGCTCTATAGAAAAATGGGGCGGTCTTAGTTTATTTCTTTTTTTTGAGATTTTACTGCCTATGCTGCCTATTTTTCCATTAGGTATTATTTACACCCCCTTTAACGAATGGTAACGAATAAATACTGCCAAAGATGTTTTATTTCTTTTTTTTTTCATTATTAAAAAAAAAAAAAAAAAAAATCGTCCAAATGACTGCAAATCGTGATATCTGGCAGTCATAGTTGTGTGTGTGTGTGTGTTTGTGCGTATTCTTCCGGAATCACGCTTCACTAAACATTTATTCCATAGAACAGGTCACGTAACTTTTTTTGGCACATAACGGGCGCGTCGTAGGAGTGTTATCTGTACGGAGATGAAAAATAAACGTAAATAAAAATTTCCATTTAAAGTGAATTTCTTACACCATTATGTCGTTATACCAGCCTTCTACTGTATTTTCACCAAAAACATGTAACTGTCAAAATTGCTTAATAAAGTCAACGGTCACGTTTGAAATTTCAAGCAAATTTCAAATGTGATATATAAACGATGTCGAAATGTATCATTCATTTACTCGCAGTTGCAACAAACACACACACACACACACACACACACACATGCACATGTCATATTGTGTATGCCCAGCGAACACAAAAGCTTGATTTCAAATTGAAAATGAAATAAAATTAAACCTTTTCTCCAATGACAAACGTTTGAAAATTACATGAAAATAATTTAAAAAAAAAAAAAAAAAAAAAAAAAAAAAAAATAACGTTCTCAACAAAAATAAGAAATTTCTTTCAAATTCAGAAATTCATTTATCCTCAACTTGCTTTCTTTAAAATTTTACGCTGCAGCCACACATTAAATTTTTGCTTTTAAATATTTTACACATACTGCCAATGTATACGACCATGTATGAATGATTTAAATCTACACACCTGCATATACAAATAGAAATCTAGAGACAGGCATACATGCACAAAAACACAATAATTTGGCTTAAACATGTCAATTAAAGAAAACCCAAATAACTTTTAACTAAATCAGTAATTTTTCATGAAGTTTTTATATTTTGTATAAATTTCCAATAATTTTTCACTGTTGGGAAACATTTATTTGTACTTCATTATTGTTTATTTATGAAACAGCTGATTGCTTGTTCTTCTTGCACAAAGTAGTCCGTAGAAAAGGTACGTGTAAGAAAACGCTTTCTGGTAAGATTGGGATGCCGCGGATGCCCAATTTAGATTAAAACAATCATTCACAAATTGAATTCAAATTGAAGAAGGTTTGCGAACCACATCATAACGTCATCTGATGTCAAAGGTCTGCTGGGTATCTACACTGGTATCATGTCGAAGCTAATTGAACCATCAAATCATCCACAGATGAATGGATGGATACACTCATAGAGAATAGAAGAAAAAACTCGTTTTTTTTTTTTGTTTGAATGTCATGATATGTCCATGCCATTCATTCAAATTATAACTGATGTTGAATATTATTGAAAATGTAAAACAAAAAAAAAAACACACATACACAACCAAATGCACAGATATGAAGAATTATAGTCGTTTAATTTATTTAAAATACATTTGACATTCTCTTTTCTCCATATGCTTAATTGTAATTTGATATCAGCACTATTGGCAAGAGGTGACAATATTGGAATAATTAGCCCAACTACTTCTGACAGCAAAAATTTTACAAAAAAATTAAAAAGCAAAACAAACGGTCACTTGATTATCGTCAAATGAGCATGTTTCCTTTATAAAATAATGGAATATTTCTTTGGAAAAATTTAAACTAATTTGCAGCCTGTGAATGTAGAAGATCATAATTATCGAATGTGAAATGAATTTATTATCAACAATTGATGATAGATTTGTCGCACAATGGCGCGTTGTAAAAAAAATGTGCACAATTTTATATTTAAAATTTCTAAATACTGGCTGGCCTAAAATGACCGAAGGCGTTTGAATTCAAAGAGCCATTGTGTCCCTCACAGTGTGCGAGGTTCTTGTTGGAACCATACTTGTGGATGGTTTTAAACAATTTTCCATTATTGCGCGATATCTAACACCAGGGATGAAAACGGCGACACCGTGTTCATTTTCAAAAAAATATGGGTCCTTTCTGTCGAAACACCGCACCAAACGGTACACTTAAGTGTGTGTAATTCTTACTGTTAAACTACTCTTGGAATTTCCGTAGCCCTTTTGGCCTATTGACCAACCCTTTCAATTGGAAACGGGCTTCGTCACTCATAATTAGAGTTGTGTCGTTCAGCTTTGAGCTAGCTCAATTGAACGATTCAGTAAACTTAGCGAAGTGAGCGCTCACTTTTTTTGATGATTCTAGTTCAGTGAAGAACGCGATTGCCATGTTTTTTTTTCGTTCATTCTATTGGTTCATCAGTGCTGCCAGAACCCAAAAATTTTTTTTAAATAAAATTTGTATGATGCCAGATGCGAATATTTCACGTCATTGGCGATTTAGTGCAAACATTATTTTTTCTTAAATAAATTTCTGTCTTAATTTAAGTTTCGATACTTGAATAATAATAATAATCAAAATTTTAGTTAAACATTTCACAAATTTCCCTAAAATAACAAATTTCAGCACCAAAAACATATTCATCCCTATCACGAATAAAAGTGAAATTTTTATTCACGTAAAATTTTCATTCCCCTCCAGGTGAAACATGGTATCATGAAATTCAGGTGGAATTTTTTCCACGTTCTCATTCTCTGTGAAAGCAGAAAAGTGAAGAAGATTTCAAAAACATACAAATTAATTAAAAAGACAACCAATTTAAATTTAATGCGGTAATAAAAATTCGTGCGTTTAAGTCTTAAGTTGTGTTTTTAAGTTATATAGTCACCCGCATTATTGGTATTGCATTTGAACAATAAAAGTAACTGAATTCAAGAAATAAACGAAAGCGTGAAAATTATGGAGTTTAAAAATAAAATAAATACAAATAGCGTACTCCAACAAATTAAATAAAATGTTTAGATGAACTAAAAGTCAACTGATACTACTGAGCTACTGAACGAACTAAAGGAACCAGCTCACCAAAAAGAGCTGAACTGAAAAGAGCGTTCACTTCAAAGAGCTCATGAACCCAACTCTACTCATAATTTAATTATGATTTTCTTCTGAAATAAAGTTCAACGATTTTGGCATGTTGTTCAATTGTGTACTGTTCCATTTTAAATTCCCCTAGTCTACTTTACAAAATACTGAAAATAAAAAAATTTTTTTTAAATATTTAATAAAAATTATAATAAAAAAAACTCTCCTGCAATAATTCACAATGTGAAGGTCTAGTTGATCAGGGCCTTATTAAAGGTGCTCTAAACGATAAGATTTGTCGCACGTAAAATGTGAGAGAAAATAAAATGAAATTCCATCCGTATTTCAAAAAAAAGAGAGTAAAAATCGAATGGTTGTTTTCTGGCTTTTACACCATTGGTATGGATAAAATCAAGTAAGATGAAAACATTCTCATTTAATTTAACTACAGCTGTTTGCTTGTTTTCCCCAGGGATGGAGTTCTTGTGCAATTGAATTTTTTTTTAATAACCTTGAAAAATATTTTTATAACTTTCGAATATGTTATTTTCATGGTCAAAATTTTTAGTGTACTTTTGGAAAATATACGTATATTTTTATAAAATTGTGCGGTCGTGGTCTAAAATGTACATTTTGATTTTATAATTGGTATAAATTTATGAAAGCAGTTTTCCCTCCCTGGCTTTCTCACATTTGTTTACATAAAAATGCATCCCTGATCTAATGGTGTGTGTTGGTTTTTGAAAAATTTTTAAAAATCAAGAGAGCCATACGACTGTCAAATTTTCATTCGTATTTTCTCTCAAAATCTTATAGTTTCATTACATATTACGCTTAGACGATCTGACTTGTGCTCTTTTTCTTCTTGTGGGACAATGTGAAGCACCCTTAAATGAC
Organism: Dexiosoma caninum; assembly: GCA_963924685.1. NCBI lineage: Eukaryota > Metazoa > Arthropoda > Insecta > Diptera > Tachinidae > Dexiosoma > Dexiosoma caninum. The sequence continues at coordinate 62,347,297 of OZ004728.1, read as the reverse complement.
GTATAACACAGGGGGCTTGTCTAAATGAATGTTCCAATTTTTGATATTGCGGGGGGCGTAATATTTTGCAGCGATCACTTTCAAAAGTCACTATATTTAAGTGATTCTTGGTATTTAAGTGAAGCGAAGATTTTTCAAGTTAAGAACATGATTTTCTTTCAATTCACCAATATAACGCACATCTGTAATACTTACAGCTTGATTTGGTTCTATTTGTGGATTTTCCCTGTTGAACTTCGATCGACATGTTTGTGTAGGTGTACAGGTTTATAGCCAATTTATTGACTCAATCTTGTGACCTAATTTCATCTGAGTTAACCAAGTTAATAAACGCACATTTTACTGATTTTTCAGTCTTTTTATTTATGTATGTATTTCGAACAACCCTCCTTTAAAATTGTTTGCCAGTCAAGAAGATAAAAACTTGTTTATTTTTGTTGCTTTACAAGGTGTAGAAAAACAACAGCAACAATAAAAACAAGAATAAGCTAAACTTGTGCAAATTTCAAAGTACAAAACCACAAATACATGTTAACTTTTACACTCAGTCTGCCCAGCAGACATGCGGCATTTCATTGTGATTTGTAAACGTTTTAAAATCGAATGGTGATTTCTATTCTGGAATGATGGAGAACACTTTGGCTATGAAGCCATTTTATAGCATTTAAATAAACATAATAAAAGGCACACGTTTTTAATAAATAAAATTAAAAGTGCATTGCACTTTTTCAGAATCGAAATCACCAAAAAAATGTTCTATAATGTCTAGTATAGGGTTTTTCAAACGGAACTTGAATTTTCAAAACTTAATAAAGCAACGAATTTATAAGCAGACGACGAATCGATAAAATTGGATATTTTTCACACTTTCCTATACAGCAGCCATATTCTCTTGAGTTCACACTCTCCTTTTTCTCGTGGAGCAGTGCTCAAGGGATCTATGCATTGCTTGGCACTGGAAGGAAATAGAGAGAAGGGCTACGTGGTACATTTTTGCTGAAATGGACTGGTTAAAAACATGGTCCCATGTAATGCAGCCGTGGCCCATGTCATTGAAAGCAACAGCTTATTGTTATACGACAAGTGTTCGTGCTTTGCTTCGTATTTGCGATTACTTCGTCGCATTAAAATTGCTATCGGAGGTGCTGCATGTTGTGGTTACATGGAGTAGTTTTTGCGTTATTCCGATGATCAAGATTGAACTCAAAGACTGACGTACTTCATATTAAACAGCTGATCAGGAAGACTGCTCAGTGGCATGAGCTTAGGAATCTAACTCTTCTCAAAAGTTTGAAAATGAACACACATTCTTATTTCATATTGTATTCACATTTGAGAAAATCTTCCCGAAATATATTAGAGATAATAATTGCTAAATGTATTCGGTTAGGTTAGGTGGCGGACCCTATTCGAAGGAGAACGCCCCACTTAGGTCAGAGTTTAAGACCATTGTGATACCAGAAGCCGTTCACACACGGCGATCAGACATTCGCCACACGAAACCACCCCGATTGCAAGATAAATCTCGCTATTACGGAAATTCTCACCCAAGAGAGTTCAGTCAATGATGACAGGGAATGTAAGCCGAAGATCCTCCGACCTCATGTGCCAGTGCCTCCTCTTCCTCCACAGACCAACAATTCCTCCTGGAAACGAAAGCCTTTCTTCTTTTAGGCTGTGAAAAATTTTTTCTTATCAACTTTTTCTTCTTAAAGAAAAAAAATATTTTTTCGATCTTTTAGAGTGAAAGCAAAGAAAAAATAAATTAAATTTATATTTCTAGTTAATTCGAAAGAAATTTTCTTTTTCATTTGGAGCAAACAGTTTTACATATTTCCAAATTACGATTACTCTGTATATATATAGATATATAAATATTTATGTGTATAAAACATAAAATAACCAACTGCCCGTATTTTTTGGGGACATATTTAAAGGTTATTCCACCAAAAAGGATTATTTTTGCCGCTCGTTTTGATTCTAATACAAGTACCGATGCTGTTAAACGTTATATTTGTTTCAAAATTGGTAATGATATTGACTTATCCGTCTACAAATTTAAGTACTCTAATCAGAGACGTAAATCCTCTTTCAAAATTATTGTTAATGAAGAAAATTTTGATTCAGTTGTTAATCCAGATTTTTGGCCGAAGAACGCACTTATACGTGAATACGTGTATAGTGAAAACGTCCCTTCTGATATAGTCCACCTACCACAAATTAATGCTCCATCGTCTAATCTGACAATTTCAAAAAACTAAATATTTTACCTGATAAATTGTCTATAGTTTACCAAAATGTTCGTGGTTTAAATACAAAATTACCTTCAATTTACAACCAAAGCTTTGATTTTTTATATGATGTTATTATTTTTACTGAAACCTGGCTTGTCGATAATGTACTCAATACTGAAATTTTCTGCGGAAATTATCAAATTTATAGACGCGATCGTGGTAATCTTATCAAAGGTGGCGGTGTTCTGATTGCAGTTTCTAATCGTCTATCTTCTGATGTTCTTTATAGTGAAGGTCTGTATGACATCGAGTTTATTGGTGTTGCAGTTAAGTTAAAACATATGAAAATGTTTATTACCTGTTCATATATTCCTCCAATTTCACCTGAAGTGGTTTACATGAAACATGTAACAGCTATTGGGAATGTTGTTAAGGCCGCAAATCAATACGATTACGTTATTGCTCTTGGCGATTTTAATATGCCTTTATTATCATGGGACTTCTCTTCTGAAGTTAATTATTTTATTCCGAGAATGGTTGGAGGTAATGCTTACCATATGGATTTTGTTAATTCTCTTCTAGACTTGAATCTTTGCCAATTAAATGGCTTATACAACGCAAATTCGAGACTACTTGATTTAATATTCCTAAATGTACTGAGTGACATCTCCATTGATCGCTGTTACCCGATCTCTTTGCCTGAGGACTTACATCATCCTACAATTGGAATTGAAATTTCTGTTGCATCTAGTCGTGTTTCTGTGTCATCATTTCAAACAGAGAGAAGAGAATCGTTTTGCTTCAAGAAAACAAACTATAATAGGCTTGATGAGCTTCTGTCTAATACAAACTGGTTGAACCTTTTTACGAATGCTGCTTTAAATACTAATTCAATACATATTAACAAAATGGTTGACACGTTTTACAAAAGAATGTATCTGTACATGAATCAATGTATTCCTAAATGTTTTGATTCTAATCGTTCTGGCCCGCCATGGAATTCCAAAGTTCTTTCTGCTATAAAAAATAAAAAGAATAAGTTCTACAAGAAATATAAATCCTCTGGACTTTTTGCTGATTACGCCAAGTATTCTGTAGCTCGTGCTCAATACATCTCAGCTAATCGCTCCTGCTATTACAGTTATTTAATTAAAGTCAAACAAAATTTAAAATGTGATCCTAAAACATTCTATAAATTCGTAAATTCCAAAAGAAGATCGAGTTCGTTTCCTTCTGTGATGAATTACCATGATATTGAATCCGATAATGATGTTGCAATCTGTGATTTGTTTGCGGATTTCTTCTCGTCCACATATTCTGATGTCAAGATTGCTGATTCAGATTCTCATCCACTATCTGAATTACCATATCCACCTGTTTCAATACCACTTCTTGATGAACTTACCGTAGTTAATACCTTAAAAAAACTGAAATTTTCATTTAACTGTGGTCCTGACAGAATACCGAGTTGTCTGTTAGTTAGATGTGCTGAAGCTTTATCGACCCCACTAACTCTTATTTTCAATGAATCAATAAGGACTGGATGTTTTCCGCAGGTTTGGAAAACCTCTTTCATAATTCCATTATACAAAAATGGTAGTAAAAATAATATCGAAAACTACAGAGGCATTGCTAAACTGAGCACTCTACCGAAGCTTTTTGAAAAAATTAGTACTGACATTCTTTCTCATCAAGTATCATCTGTATTGTCTCCTTTCCAACATGGGTTTCGTAAAGGTTGTTCAACTGTTACAAATCTTATGCAGTTAACATCACTTGTTCATCGTGGTTTTAGACAACAAGAGCAAACTGATGTTATTTATACCGACTTTAGCAAGGCGTTCGATAAGGTTAATCACGAAATACTTTTGAAAAAGCTTGACTCAATGGGATTTACATTAAACTGTCTTAAGTGGATAAAATCGTACTTGACTGATAGAACTCAAAATGTTCATTTTAAAAACTGTTATTCTAAGCCGATTGCTGTATTGTCTGGTGTGCCGCAGGGTAGCCATTTAGGGCCGCTCTTGTTTTCTTTATTTATAAATGATCTACCGAAAATATTGAAGTTTTGTCATGTCTTAATGTATGCTGACGACGTCAAAATTTTCTTAAGCTATAGAAAATATGCTGATCATCACTACCTACAGGAGGACTTAGATGCATTTAGCTCTTGGTGTAATCGTAATTTGATGGAATTAAATCATAAAAAGTGTAAATGTATGAGCTTCTTCCGTGGACGTAACTTAAGCGTAAAATATATTTTAAATGGTTACTCGCTAGACAATTTAAATATTATTTCCGACCTTGGCATTCTACTTGATTCCAAGTTAAATTTTATACAACATATCTCTTCTACTGTTGCTAAAGCACGCGGTCTTCTTGGATTTATAAAACGATGGGCAAAGGAGTTCTCCGACCCGTACATTACAAAGCAATTGTACACATCTCTGGTAAGACCTGTTCTTGAATACGGCTCAATAATTTGGGATCCAACGTATATGGTTCATATCAATAGTATTGAATCCGTTCAAAAGCAGTTTCTTTTATTTGGTCTACGTGGGCTTCGCTGGAATCCGTTGGATCTCCCACCTTATACTAGCAGACTTGCCTTGATAAAGCTGCCGACCCTTAAGAGTCGCAGGACTATGCTTAATGTTACTTTTGTTTTAAATTTGCTAAAAGGAAATGTTTGTTCTGAATTTTTGATTAGCAATATCTTTATTAATGTTCCTTCACGATTTACACGTCATTACTATCCGCTTGCAGTTAAAGTTTTCAGAGTAAATTATGCTAATTCGGAACCATTGTTAAGAATTTGTAAGCAATTTAATAAATTGTATAACCATATTGATTATTCGCTTAATGTTGATAGTGTCAAATCTAGTTTAATTGTATTTTTAAACTCTTAATTATGTACTGTATATCATTATATCATTTGTAAGGATCATGAATCCATAGATGTATGTAAATAAATAAATATTTTAATTTCAGTTAAATTATTGGGGCTGTTGTTGATTTTTAAATTTGGCGACTAAACTCGTTGGGGATTTAGTTCATGCCGCCATATATATTTATTATTGTATGGTTAAGCTAGTCTATATGTACATATACCAAATTTATGAAAACCTAAAAAAAATTTCAAATAAATAATATCACTTTCAAACGGCAATTGTTTGCTGGGTTATAATAACCTCAAAAGCAGTATTGAGTGCAATAAGAAATGATATAACTTAAGCAACAGAAAAGTAGAAAACCAATTTTAAAAAATTAAATAAATATTCTTGTACAAATACAAGTACAGTGTCTAGCAAAAATTTGGGAATTTTTCAATTCTGTGAAAAAAAATTTGGACTATGAAAAAGTTGAAGCCATTATATCAGCTACAGCAATGCCATTCATAAAATTAATTTAGCCTTCTTTCATACGAGCAAGATTAAAATTCGAAATACGCAAAAAATTTGCCAGAGGTACGAGGCATTTTAAATTTATGGAATAGTCTTTAAGTTTGCCACAACTAATTAAGTACATACAACGAGCAGCTAGAATTTATTTATTATAAATTTTAAACCTTCTTCTAGTTTTTATGAATTCTGTTTTTTTTTACTTAACTTTCGTAATAAATCTTATTCGACAACTTATTTTTTTTGTGAAGTTAGATAATTTAGAGGTAATTAAAAGACACAGAACAAGTAGTGGACTTAATTTAAAACATGTTGTTATACTAAAAACATGTAAAATTCTCAATTCAATGAAGGTCAGTTTTAACAATTGATAATTATAGAGATTAAGAGTTAAATACCAGATTATTCAATGTAGTAAATGCTGTGTCACATTCGTTTAGTATTAAGCCACTACAAGAGATTATAATCACACTAAATTACAATAGTTAATATTGTTTATAAATTGAGAATATATTTTCAACAATAATTGACTTGTTTTTTTTTCTTTCTTTTATTTCAAATTGACAAAAAACACAACTTTAGAAAATTTTCGAAATTTCGAACTTAACTTCGAATTTCGAACTTAGCTTCGAATTTAAGAAAAAATATACTTGCAAAATCTTTGTTTGTTCAAATTCGATTTTTTTATCAAATAAAATTATTTATTGAGTATTAACTGAATTTATTTTGTGAATATATTCTTTATGTTGAACATTGGATTACATACTTTCATACACCTTACTTATTATACAACTCTGTCTAACAATGCGAATATTTACAACTATTCTTTTCCTTTTTTTGTAATTACGCTCTTATCTTAAGTAGCTTTTATTTTAACTTCTTTTATTATTCGTGAATAAACTTTTGAACATAAAAGACGTATTCTTTCTTAAGTAGGAACTAGTAAAATCCCAACACTTTATATATATATTACTTATTATGTTTCGAAGAAGGAGAACTTATATATATTCGCTGTGTACTTTTGCACTTTTGTATTATCTATACATATGTAGATGTATATCAAAAGACAAGGCCTGACTCACTTACTCATGAACGACCAGTCTAAAATGCTACAACTACTACAGGTTAGACTCTTTCGAAGTTTATATTATAAGGAAAAAACGGCTAAAATGAGTAACTTAATATGTATCTCCGAAACTAATGGTGTTCGTATTCTTTTGAACCGAAAGTACATTGCAATTCTTGCCCGACTTTGAATTAATCATTTATAATATTTGCACTTTATAGTTCCGCTATAAAGCCCTTTATAAAGCTAATAATAGAACAATAAAATGCAAATATTTTTAATAAGTGAAGTGAGTGGTGCAATGCATTTTGCTAGAATCGAAAGCACTATAAGACACATAGACTACAAATCCAAAAATATACAAATGATGTTGAAATAGTTTTATTACTTTCAGGGGGTAAAACAAATTTTTATATTTTTTTTGCAGCCATATATCCCTGAAGTATTGCATAAAAACAAAGCTTCTAGAAAAAATCTCTCAATGTATTTTCTTACTTTTTCGAAATACGAACATATATGGGTGGGACAAAAATGTACCTGGGTACTTTTATGGCATTTAAATAGTACTTTTAACCGCTCCTATTGATATGAGTCCAAAAGCGACCATAAAATGTAAGAAATCTCTGCCAGCACAATATGGCGAACACCCCAAAAATGGTGCGCCAGTACTTTCTTCTGAGAAGAAAACATCATATTTCAATAGGGGTAGCAAAGCCCCCTAAGTAGATTTTTGTAGATTCAACACATTATATTTGTTTTTTTTTTTTTTGATTCCGAAAAGCTTTGCCAGTCAGATTCCCATTAATTTTAAAATCGTTCGAAATTCAATTTGAAATAGATTTTTATTTTTAACTATCGGACCCGGCGAACTTCGCCTCGTCCCAATTTTAAGCCTTCAGACAAACTTTAGAGTAATAATACAACACAAATATTTAAATTTTCAATGTGATTTATTTGAATGGAATCAGTAGAGAGCGATTTGATGAACAATGTTTTCATACAAAAAATCAATTTTCGATTTTTCCAATTTTCCGACTTTTGCGGAGAGATTTTCCAATTTTCCGCATTTTCCATGATTTACACTAACAACTTTCTATTTTTTGATTTGGAAAGCCATTAAGGAATAATTTCACACAAAATTTCATACAAAAACTCGATTTTTACAATTTTTAGACTTTTCCGGAGGGATTTTCCAAAATTTTCTTCCGTAAAAACCTTCTCCTCGAAAATACGAACAACTGACAAAAAATTTTACAGAAATCGGCACAGCCGTTCTCATTTTATGAATTACTATACATTTTTTACACCATTTTTATATACATACATATATAGATTTTATTCTCAATACAGTGAACTCGCGATAATATGACAAAAAAGTTCATTTCTCGCTTTCTAGTTCATTTTTGCGAATGCCTTGTAATTTTTCTTTAAAAATTTTTTTCCCATTAAAATTTAAATTTCTCATGTTAGATTTCTTTATTTACTGTTTATGGGATTAAACGAAAACAAAGTTTATTCATGAAAAATCCTTCTGTTTTCTTCCGTTTTCATGGCATACCATGAATCTTCCTGAGAAATTGGAATTTTTTTTTTATTTGTAAAACTAACAAGATTCCTTTATATATTGGGGAACAAAAAGTTTATTTTTTGGGAAGGGCGTGCGATGGGCGGCTTGCTCCTTTAATTAGTCTCAATTTGGTCCATAAATATAAGCACAGTTGCAATTTTCATGTTCAACAGAGGCAATTGGTTGGTGTCTATGGTTTAAATTTCGCAAAGGCAAACAAACCTTGAAAAGAAACCATAAATTCCATGATGAATATAAAGCCAAATCCAACTTCAAAATTATTAAACTGGTAACGCTGGTCATTAACAAAATCTAATAATAATAATAATAATATTAAAACTTGTATCTACTAAATTAAAAAAAAGATTCAGTCTGCAGCTGTAGTTGATCCTTTAGCTGTCTATGACCAGTTTATGCGCAATAGCTTCCCCATAAACTTTCAGTTTCATTCCATTCACTTTTCTTGGTTTCAAAAATCGCTTCGTAGTTTATGTTAATTACTAATCACTATTATTCACATTTTGTTATTTAAATAAAATACCAGTCCTACCTTAAACAAAAATTAGTGAGGAAAGGAGTTATGAAGTTTGTTATAGCGTTTTTTATTTTATTTTCATAACTCGCATCACGCCTTTTCCTCTTGTTTGTTTTTCTATTTCACTTTATTAGCACCTGGCGATAATGAAGCAAATTATACACGAGCTAAACGAAACTTATGGCCAACAGACTAGAGTATTGGGCAGTAAGATGATGTTATTGCTAAGACAAGTGCATAAAAGAGTAATGAAAGAAGTTTAAAATACGAGGGTCACTTAGAAAGTTATATGACTTTGATCCTAAACTAACATCAGATAGCTCTGCTTCGGGGGTGTTGGAAGGCAGAATCATCAGCGAAGTAAAATAATCCAACAGAAAAACGAACAACCAAAGAAGTGAAAAAGAGCCAAATATTGTGATCCGGAAGTAGTGCTCATTTGTATCATTTCCAATAAATTTAAAATATGTAGTCGAGTAATTGTGGGATGTTCTATTTTTAGACGCCCATTCAGTGAATCGGAAGCAGTGTTCGATATGTCAAAAAAATTTTATTCTGATGAAGCTGCCCTTAATGAGGAGTTTCGTTGCTGCGGTGGAGCTGTGAAAATAGTAAAATGAATTTTTAATTAAATTTAGTTTCATGTCTTCTTTAGAGGCCCATAAATCAGAATCTAAGAGTGACCGAAAATCTTTTTATTTAATTTTTCTTTTATCTTATTTTCCTATTTTCAAGGGTTCTTTTTTAAACTCGATTTAAACTAAGGCTTTAACTCTTCATTAAAATATATAGATTATTAAGCCTTTGTCCGTTTAGCGATAGAATTTATCAAGTGCAACATATTCGCATATATATGCTTTAGAAGAATTGAATATGTCATTCTCTAGGAATGAGTTCCATATCTTTTTTTGCTCGGAACTAATAAACACAGAGCTTCAAGTTTGAATGCTTCTCCGGGAGTTTTTTTCCTCCAATATTTGCCAATGGATGAAAAATAAGTCCATCACTTTACTCTTGGACCAAATGGGCAGGCAGTCAGTTGAGTGAACAACACCAGGTGAAAGCTCTTCAAAGGTGATAAAGGTGCCAACATCAGGTGGAAAATTTTCCGTATTTTGGCTGCATTGAGAAAGGAGGAGGAGGAGCGAATATAGGACAACCTCAATAATGCGTTTCAAAAAAGAGTTGCAAAAAAAACTTACAAACGAAGAAGAAAAAAGTTCACAGTGAATGCACGGAGCCACAAGTCGATTGAAATGATGGTCGACTCTCCACGAATTGTGCTGCGAACGGCTACTGACTAGTGCAAGCCTTATAAAACCACTTTTTACTCTAGAGAATTAGAATAACAATAAAAACTGAGGTGTATTTTGATGCAAATCGTTCTGCAAAATGTAATCGAATTGTTAGAGAAGCTTTAACAGGCATTGGGCAAAGTAAGGCACCACACTTATTTTTTTTTTCTTATCTTGGACCAGCACTCAGGAGATGATACAACTAGAGAAACTAGAAGAAAGGGAGGACTTTTTATAGAAATGACAGGAGGTGCAGCTTCACTAACTTATAACTCTGCTTTTGCACGTTTTTTGTTTTACAGCAGTGTTGCAGCGCCTCTGATGTCAAGGAGACGTATTCAATTTGGAAACTTAATTTTTTTTAGTAGCCATTTTTAGTAGTTATTTTACTTCGCCGGTGCTACAAAATACCGACGAAGGAGGGCGTTCTGATATGCCTATGGATTGCTACCAGCTGAAGCCGTTACTGTTGAGTGACCAGTGACTATGCCTTCACCACTGAAACCTTCCGACAATAACTGACACAAGCACACACACAGAAAAAATGTGAGACGTTTTTACGATTTAAGCTGTGTACACACGATTGTCAGATACGATATGGCAAAATGGTAACAATGCACACACAATGACAAATTGACACCGAAGTGTAAATTGTCTGTTCAGAGTATTGTAAGAAAACTGTACAATTTCATAGTCACACAATAAATTTATCTGTCACACGGTTGTCAGATTATTGTATGACAAAAGTTGCCAGATCCGATGTTTAACATTGTATCTAAATATTTATGGGCAGCGTTGCCAACAGAAATATTTATCTGTCAAAGGTGTTATTGTACGCTGCACTAAATTAAACACATGTGACAATAAAAATTTACTGTGAAATGTGTGGCAATTACGTGGCAATGGAAATAAAGAGCCTTCTCACGATTGTTATTATTATTGTCATACAATGCACGGACCATACATTTTCTGACAATGTTGCCACAAAGACTTTGTGAGTTCACAGGGTTGTTGAACATTTTATTACAATTTTTCTGTCAATCGTGTGTACATACCCAGCAAAAACTACTGCTTCCAACGCAGCAGGTTTATAAGCGAAAGTTTAGGCGGCTCTTGTTTCGAAATGCGCTTCACATAGGCTTGATTTTTGTTTGCGACGTCCCACTTGGGAGCTCTCTTTTTTTTTTTTTTTTTTTTTTTTTTTCTAGGACCAACACTCAGGAGATGACTCCTACACATGCGAAGCATTGTGCTGGGAACTATAGGAAAGGGATAGTAGGAGAAACGACAGGAGGTGAAGCTTAATTAAGTATTTTACAGCTCTGCTTTCGCACGTTCTTTTGTTTTTATACTCGTAGCAGTGCTGAAGCTTCGGTTTAGTAGCCATTTTTATTATTATTTTACTTCGCCGGTGCTACACAATACCGACGAAGGAGGGCGTTCTGATGTGATTGTGGATTGCTATCAGCTGAAGCCGGTTTTGTTCAGTGACCAGTGACTGTGCCTTCGCCACTGAAAGCGTCCGACAACAACTGACACACAATGACACACTAATGCACATCAGAAAAATGCGAGATGTTTATTTTTATTTTAAAAATTTTTTGTCTGAAACTGGGGTTGAACCCAGGTCTTTTTTTTTTTTGGTTGTGTAGTCAACGTGCAGACCACCATCCATCGTGCCATCGCCACCTTCATAACATAAAACTGTGCTTTTTTAAAGCATCAAAAACTCACTGAAATCATGTCGTTAAATATCGTTGTTGCATATGTGAGATCGTTAAACCATAAAAAGCAAATTGTTCAAATTACTATTCCTCTAGCTTCTACGCAATAAGTGAGAGATTGTATTTATTATTTTGTGTTTACTCTTTTGTGTTTGAAATCTCTCCCTTCTATTTGCGCATCCTTGGAAGCGCTAAAGAACAGCGCATCTGAAAAACATGCGATTTTTTACTGCTTCCAGAAACCCTAAGATTTTTTGCTGGGTACCTTTAGTGTGAAACTGGAGCTGAACTCAGGAAATTTTTGATTTTTTCAGCCATCATTCCGTGATGATGTGTTAATTATACTTGGAGAAATCAATTAGAAAATTTTGTTTCTGTAGCGCGTTTCATCAGCCACTCTGTATAATTAATTTTACGTAAAATAAATTTTATATTTTAATTCCCTCTACACTTTAACTTTGTAGCAAAAGAAATTAAATTGCAACAGCAACAAAATTGAGAGAAAGTGAAAGTATTCATAGCGAATTTAAAAGTTTAGTAAACAATTCGAAATATTGTGACGTTTTTTCTTTTGCTCTTTCCCTCTACACACTTTTTGCTCTTGCTCTTAGTCATTTTATTTGTTGTTGTTGTTGCTAAATGCCGATTGCATTACAGGATGGTTGGATGAGCGGTGACTGCATGATTGTCTGCATAAAATGCCAAAAAACTGGTTTTTTAGTTTTCACAAAATAATACCACCAACAACAATAATAATAATAATAATAACAACAGCAGCAAGAACAACAACAATAACATGAAATATAAGGTGTTGTAATGCAACACGATTTTTATGGTCACAAATCCAAATGCAAATATTATGTGATTGATTACGAATGACTTCCCTTGTGCAAGGAGAGATGTAGAGGGTAAGGAAAGAGTAATATTTTTACCAAATAAATTTACGGCCTTATTATTTCATTGTTACATACGGGCACGAATACACATTGTAACTTATTTTACCGAGGGCAGCGCTAAAGGTACAATTGTTGTAGTCCCAGTTGGCATTTTCATGATTGTTTGACGAGTGCGATCATTTCGTGATTCTTTTTTTAATCGTGCAGACGATTGTTGGACGCTTAAATCTTTGTTTGTGCCTTTTTCAGTGCATTGAAAAATTGTTAGCAATCGACAATCATATTCGACTCTTCTCAATGACATTTTTGCGAGTCATTTTGATGAGTGTTTCTTTATTTCTAGCACAATTGTCGTTTTAGCGTTCCGACGGCCATTGAAAGAACGTTATTTCAACACAATTGTACTTTTCGCATTTGACTGCGGGGTCTTTTTGACGATTGTTGGATGAGTGCAGTTGGTTTTATATTAACGAGAAGACCTCACAGAAAAAAATGTTTCTGATATTTAAATACGAAAATCATTGATTCAATTAAAAATTTTCTTGTATTTTCTGTGAAGACGATTTATGCACATTTAATAAACAAAATTGTAGGGTTGTTTATTGAAAATATTTCCAAATTAATTCAATAGAAAAATATTTTCTACTAAAGAAAAAAAATTGTTGATTTGTTTTGTACTCAACGTGCACACCAACGTGCAGCCAACGCCACCCTCAACATTATAATATTACAAAATAATATAAAAAACACACTTTATTAATGTATCACAAATTGTATTAATTATGTTAAAATAAATTTTTCCATATTCGATAAAAAAAAATTTCAATTTATACAATAAAACCATTGTAATTCATTTCAATAATTTCTTTTGTTTTTATTACGCTTAATATGAAATGTCCTGACTTTAACATATTTATTACATATATTCTAATGTAATCGCAAAAATTTACAATAATATTTATTTATAGCAATTGGAATTTAAAAATGTTCAAAGCACGGGAAAGTAATTATAAAATATATTTAAAAAAATAAATCAAATAAAACCATTGCAAATCTTTTTCACATATTTAATGACCATTTAAAAAAAATGATGACAATTCAGGGTTGATAGAGTGTCTGAATTTCAATTTATACGATATTTCAATTAGTATTTTTTTTTTACATTAAAAAATCGTTATAAATATTGGGTATAAAAACATTTTTTAAAATGTTATCTGCTGGCTGACAAAAACAAAATTTAAAATGTTGTTCTTGTTTTGAATGTTGTTATGCGAACGAACGACTTCGAGTGACATCGTGAGCCAGGCAGTATGATTTTATTTTTCTCATCACAACACAATCACGCTAGAATTTCTGCCATGCTCGCTGTCTCACTACAATTACATAAATATTTATGTATATGGAAAACCAAAAAGGCTCACGAACATGCCATGTACGATTTACGTGCACATCACACATAATCACATAAGCGATAAGAATCAATTCAGTTCAAAGACAATCGCGTGATCATTCAGTTAATTAGGTTAACGTGACCGTAATGACTAATACATTTACAGGTTGCGATAAGAATAGAACATTTCGAATTTTACAGTGGAAATTATTCATAATTACAGGGTGGGCCAAAAGTCACGCCTGCATATAAAAATATGATGTTCGGTGAATAAAATCTAAAAAATAAAAAATAAAAAATTATAATAAAACAAAAGAAGTTATTCAAATTTTAGCATGCAGGCGTGACTTTTGGCCCACCCTGTACATGAACAGACAAGGGATATGAAAATAGCTGATAACTATGAAGGGCAAATTTATATCTGGTAGCTGGAGTTACATACGAAGGTCATGAACAACATATTCAAACATTTTACGAAAGAGAGCGGTGGTTAGAATAAAGCATTAAACACATAAACCACAGCTCGCTGCACAGCAGGCTGCCGACTACAATCTGCCAAATTCAAAATACACATGCTATTATGAAAATAATTAATTTGACCACGTTGTAGCTGCCGCCAACTTTGACGAATTTCTATATTTGTACACAGGTTTAGATATAAGTAGATTAACCCCGTGTGCTTCGCTACCACCACAGCCACCCAATTATGCAGTTGTCCGCGCTAGGTGTTGTGTCTTGCTAAATGACAAATCAAAAAGTTAGTTCCTCAACCTGACGCGACATGGCAGATATTCATAATATCATTATTGAACCATTATCAGGATTTTGATTCATTTTTACCCCAGGAAAGGTACCCAAGTTGAATCATGAACTATCCGTCTACCAAATTTCATAAAAATCTGTCCAGCGATTTAGTAGGCATAGTGGAACAAAACATGCAAACATTCACATTTATAATATTAATAGGATAAGAAATGAGAAATAAATGTGAAGTTAAGAATGTGTTATTTTTATGGAGCGAAAACAATATGGCAAACGTAAAAAAATTTTAAATACCGGTACCGTTGACTGAGTGGTTAGGGCGTTGGTGTTGGAGCGTGTGTCCAACTGAAAAAAAATTACCAGTGTTGCCATATAAGAAGATTTATCTTAGTCTCACTTGTATTTTTATTTGACCTTTATTCAATTTTTTAATTATATATATTTCTTTTCTGAGCTATGCTATTTTTTATAAAGTTTTTCAATTATTTATTTTCAATATTTCGCTACCAGCAAATAATAATTTGTATTAACAAAATTTTTTTTTTAAAGAAAAAAAAGAAAATGAAAACTTTTTTTATATTTTTTTTTTAATTTTTTTTATTTATTTTTTTTTATTTTTTTTTTATTTTTTTTTTATTTTTTTTTTTTAATTTTTTTTTATTTTTTTTTTTATTTTTTTTTTATTTGTTTTTTTTTCCTCTCAAAATATTTTCGTTTTTCTTCTTATTTAAAAAAAAAATTTTTGTTAATACAAATTATTATTTCCTGACGATGCTACATATTTGGTAGCGAAATATTGAAAATAAATAATTGAAAAAGTTTTTATAAAAAAGACCATAGCTCAAAAAAGAAATATAATAAGATAAAGTCTCTTTATATGTTAAGATATTGTTGAATCATCAGATATTTCATCGAAAACATACAGGCAGTCAAAATTACATGTAATAATTACTTAGAAACCAACTAAGTCAAAGACAATAATTGTAAGTCACACTGACAAACACTAGCAGAACGGAACAACATGCTGTTTTAGAAGGCTGCTACATCTACATCTACCTTCATCTTCAGCGTTCTTCATGGGGTGTGCACTGTGTGTGGTTCTCACAGTACATGTAAATTATTAGCTTTATACGAGTATATTTATTATTTTCTATAAATAGAATACGAGAAATAATTCCCCGTTATATTTTTCTCTTCTAAATGAAGCTCTAAATTCAGATATTTCATTTAACTGTGTTATGTGATGTAGTAAATATGACAAACCGAGTCTTGTTTTTAATACGAGCAATTGAAAAGTCTTGGCAAACTTATTTGTAAATTAAGACATGAAAAAATCGAACAAAAACAAATTAAATATCCGTTCAAGAGTATTTTTGGCGACAACCATGTGTCCGCGTACGCTCATGAGAGAGTTCATTCAAGGGGGAATGCTTGTCATATGGAGCGTTGCCGGGACTTGCAACAGTGTCCGTCTAAAGGGGCTGTCCGCTTATGGGAAGTGTGCGTTAAGCTAGATTCGACTGTATATACCAGAAACCATTTAAACTAAAAACGAAAGTTATTTGCTTAATTTTTTTCAATCTTTATTCCTTAACATTATTTTTATAATAAATATTTCTATATTTGTTTGGTTTGTTTATATTTCCTATTTTTATATTTTCATTCTCTTTTTTCGTTATTTCGTTACCACTTTTGGGAAGTTTCAATATTTAAAGATTTATATATTTAAAGAGAATATAGAATTATTTGATATTTGCTTAATGTACATAATATTATAAATATTAACTGAATTTATTTTGGGAATATTTATTTATACATATGATTCTAATTGTGCTTTTTCCCCTATAAACTATATGTGAAATTTATTATTTCAGTTAATATAAAATACTACATGTGCACGGTATTGAATT
The DNA here is from genome assembly GCA_963924685.1 of Dexiosoma caninum. Taxonomy (NCBI): domain Eukaryota; kingdom Metazoa; phylum Arthropoda; class Insecta; order Diptera; family Tachinidae; genus Dexiosoma; species Dexiosoma caninum. Next base: position 62,330,514 of record OZ004728.1, on the reverse strand, counting down.
TTGATATTCTTTTGTTTTGTTTCATTTTTTAATTTTTTTATTTGATTCAAAATACATTAGTTATGCTGGCCGATGGCAAGCCTAGTGTAGATGAGAATAAAAAACTAAAAATAGAAATGTGAGTATGTTATAAAAGTAAACTCATGGATTGTTATGTTTTTGTTTATAGATTTTTTGGTTTGTATGTTTAATATTCAAACAATTCTCGTTTGATTAATTGAATTTTAAACATATAGTTCTTGGGTTTATATTCAGACGTTGGGAAAATCCACTGATGAGCCAAGTAAGCGTTAGCGAAATAGTACTATATGGATATGCTTTCCTCTTCAATTTTTGAGTTACTTTTGTAATAAAATGCTTTATGATATTTTTCATACTGTATGAGAATATCATAAAGTATGTAATAATAAATTTCACATATAGTTTATAAGGGAAAAAGCACAATTAGAATCATATGTATAATATTATAAATTGAAAAAATAAAATTAAAAAAAAAAACCCTAAATAAATAAAAATCTAAGCCACAAATATAAATCTCAGTAATTAGTGTTTCTAAACAGAATTAATTTTTTTTAAATAAAAAGGTGTGACCGAATCAATGACGACTGCATTCGTAATCAGCCAAGTGTGAAATTTTGTTATATATTTATTTTTTTTTTTTTTACAATAATTTATGGGAATTAATTCTACACTGAAAATTATTCAAATATACTCTCTTCTCTTCTTCGACTAAAATAGTCGAGCGTTAGTTTCATAATCTTATTGATTGAAGTTTGATTGTTTGCTTTTTGAATTAATTTATTTAAAACTATTTTCATTTAATTATACCGACTAAACTAACTAATATTTGTGCATATAAAAACATAAAATGTTATTTTTCCAAACATACAAAGACTGTGGTGCATGTAACACTTATCGATGGCAATGACACTGGTTGCCGCTGCACTCTGCACCTCAGCTTCAGCTTTAGAAGTTGCAGTACTTGTCTACGTGTGGGGGGGGGAGAGATTCCAGCAAATGGTTCACAAATAATAAAATGTTTAATGCACAATAAACATAATAAACTACCACTACGGGGCAATGTAGTAACTACCCTGTAGGAAATGTCAATAGTGGAACAGTATGTGAGTCAACACTTTGGATGGAATGGTTTTTCGAGGACTGTTTGTGGATTTTGTGACGCAAACAATCGTCGGCCGGCTTTAAATCTTGAACGGGTTGAACTTTATAAGCGTGAAGATGAAGATCTTTACAGAATATGTTGGGCAAAGTGCGTCTGGTGATGCCCAATTGTGGCGAACGTCAACGACTTGTGTTCCAGGCTCATTCTCAACACTTTGCTGTACAACGGCTGAATTTTCATCACTACAGCCACTACGAGCATATTGTTTGTGTCTATTGTCAGCAACAGTATCGGGAGTATCAAATTTAGTGATTAAATTACGCACAGTATTCTCAGAATAAGCCTGATTACTAGGAAAAGCTGCCCGAATTTTACGAAGTGATACAGTAAAATTTGGATAGTAAATTTTCACAATTAAAATTCTTTTTTCAAGAGTGTAACGTTCCATTGTTAAAATTTCCCAACTTTTTACTAAATAAATGTCGAACGATGACAGCTCAATGCTTGACATTTCATCATTTGACAGTTTATTTACTTCCTAACCTCAAATTTGCCCACCCCGTGTATGTAAGTATATAGATTAGAGTATCTTTCAATATCTCATGTTTTTCTCTCGAAAGAGAAAAATGTGTTCGTATTAACATTTCAGTTGAAGGGATGAACTGTCATTATCTTTAATTTCACCATGGCACACCCGCATTCACAAACTGATAAATTGCCTTTCTTCTACATTCATGACATTATCATGCTGTTGTGCCTTATCAATGCCGCTACGATTTGCAAATATTTATTTACACACAATTGGGTTATTCACAAAGTCGCGTATTTAATCGTATTGTCGTAATATTGTAATATTTTCCAATAGTTTAAAAACGTTATTGTTGGTCCTCACACAAAAAAAAATCATAAAATAATAACACTTTTTAAAGTATGTATGTATACTGATGTGTTGTAAGTAGTAGTAGAAACCGGCGCCGAAATGTTGAGTCGCCTTAGTCAAGCGGCTGATAATAATTTTAAGAGGCCGCTATTAACGTCAGTAAAAATTATCTTAAATAGGAATGAAACTAAAATGCACATATTTAAATTGAATATATATTTAAGTATTAAACATATCGAGCCTTTGATGCAATACCGTAGTAACTCAAAATTTTAATTTTTTGAGCTGGGTATGCAGAAATGATCTTTGGAAAAAAGATTATGGTTCTATCTCTAACTGTTCAGATTCTACAGCTACAAATGTCTTTACAGCCTCCAGCTATTTCCAACAATATTTATTTGCAATAATGAAATATTTCCTTTATGACAAGAAATTTACAAACAGAAATCATTACAAAACATGCCTCTTTATTTAAAAACTTGTAAAAAAAATAACTTTAGTAAACGAAAATACTATCAAAAAGATGGCTCAAAACTTCAAATGCATTTTTCTCAGTTCACGATTTTTTGAATTACGACGATATTGCACCAAAAGCTCGATATATTCTAATGCATACATATCGTCAAATGCAATTCAAAAAGGCTTTAGTTACAGAATATGCAAAATTGTTGCTTCTCCTTGTAAATTTGTTGAATGTAACTTAAGGGCTACAGACAATAATACCAGTATTACGATTTTTCTAATACTTTGTGAGAAAGAAATCTACTGAGATTTGGTATGGCTATCAGAAAATGTTTTACCTCCCCTCCCTACCTATACCGAATCAGCTCTATGGCTATGTGAAGAGTGTGCAGCCGCAGACCAAATGGAAGTGCCACATGCAAAAAAGAATCAGCCTATCGCCCTGATAAAAATTGGCAGTTTTCATATTTTTCCCCATTATTTAATCTCCCGTATACCGAATTTGAGCTCTGTAGCTATAAGAAAAGTCTCCGAAAAAAAAAAATTACTATCAAGTCGTTCAGACCAAATACAGAAACTCTCACTTCAACCGTTCTCAAGATACACAAAAAAAAATATTTACTTGGTATGGGCGTGGCAATGCCTGGTTGAAATTTTTTAAATTTATATAGCCTATAGTTCCTTCCAGATATACAGACAGATACTGTGAAAATTTCAAGAGAATCGGTTCAGCCGTTAAGCTGTCTATAAGGCACAAAAATACATACATGTCATTTTTATATACAGTCGAACTTCTCTATAACGTAGCAGTTGGGGACCGTCAAATTTCTACGTTATAGAGAAACTGCAGAAAATTTTGACTACATTTTTGTTATGTAGAAAGTATATTTATTAAGACAAAAAAAATTGTTTTTACATGAACACATTGATTTTTTTTTTATTAATACATAAATATGTGACTAAATTGATGCAAAAAATTGATTGCTAAAAACTTCGCAATAGAGAGATTATTTAGTGTGAAAAATTCTATTTAGGTCTTAAAAAATTGTACGTTACAGAGAGAACTTCACTATAGGGAAGTTCGTTATAGGGAGATCAAAATGTATGAAAATACTCACAAAAATGTTGTGTTCACGAATTTCATTTGTTATAGAGAAGATTTCGTTATAGAGAAGTTCGCTATAGAGAAGTTCGACTGTATAAGATTATTCGTCATTGCACTCATACTCCCTCACTTGCATGAAATACGTTAATTGTTGACATACCTTAATACAAAGTATTATAGAGTTTTTTTTCAATTTAGGAGTTTTTCATTTCATATGACGATATGTACATTCTTAGGAATATCAAATTCTGAAATTTGTATTGCCTAAATTCAGTTATAAGTAATTAAAAAAAAAAAACATTATTTTTGTTACTTTTTCCCGAATTGCCGAACTCAAGCCGCCGCAAAATTTTTGTAACTAGCCGCCGTTCACAAAATAAGGTGGCAGAGATCTATAACAGCAGCTGTTTATGTGTTTGAAATAACATATTAAGTTATGATGGGTTGCTCACAACAGTCGTAAAGCAGCTCTGGGTTGAAGAACAACTCACGCGTCATCGTAATAATTATTTAAGTGCGGTCAGGCCTGTTTTTGTTATTTGGCCTTCGTGAGTTTTGCGTCTCACTCGCACTGGTTAATGGATTTGCCACGGCTAACTGTATCATTTACGGTTGTTGTGGCTTTTCGTTATTAATCACGTGGCTGTTACTGGTGGAGACCTTCATACTCAACAATTTTATACATAATTTAACTTCCTATGGAAAAGGCATAGATCGTTTAAATATATATTGTGTGCGATACCCTGGCAATTTGCGTACTTGCTTCTGCCATCTGCCGTATGGCAATTAATTAATTGATAACTGCATACGGGTTGCTCACAACAGTCATATTTTCTCGTGTTATTATTTTACAACATACAACTTTATGACTGCCTTGTGAATACCCCGGAGTGAATATTACAAATATTTATGCAGATGATGATATTTCTTTTTGCATTTGTCAGTTTTATTCTATTTTAGCCATCTCATGCATTTCATTTCATGTGCATTTACAATATTTGAAGTCGTTTTTTCGTGAATTTTGTTGAATGAATCTTTGTCATTTCAATTTAAAATTTTAATATAAACAAAAAACAGAAAAATATATTTTTTAGTTAAACAATATTTTTAATAAAATATTCCTACAGCGTGCAATTGGGGTCAAAAGGTAAATAAAACATTTTACAAATGAAATCAAATTAAAAATCTGTTTATTGGAAATTATTTATAAATTAAATGCAGAAAAGTGATTAAAAAAGTCATCAGAACATTTAATATGTTCGTATTTAAATTGAAATTATAATCATCTTTATTTTGTTTTTGTTTTTTTTTTATAATTTATATGCATTTGCTGTTGTGAAACTGCTCTGAATGATTATGAATTTTATGAAATTATTATATATTTTATTTAAAAACTACATGAAATATAAAATACTAGCGGACCCGGCGAACTTCGCCTCGCCCCAATTTTAAGCCTACAGACAAACTTTAGAGTAATAATACAACACAAATATTTGAATTTTCAATGTGATTTATTTGAATGGAATCAGTAGAGAGCGATTTGATGAACAATGTTTTCATACAAAAAATCAATTTTCGATTTTTCCAATTTTCAGACTTTTCCGGAGGAATTTTCCGTAAAAACCTTCTCCTCGAAAATACGAACAACTGACAAAAAATTTTACAGAAATCGGCACAGCCGTTCTCATTTTATGAATTACTATACATTTTTTACACCATTTTTATATATATAGATATGTTTATGTATATGTATACGAGGTGGGACCTAGAAGTACTGAACATAACACATCACATAGACAGCAGCCACCTTGAGGGGGCAATATTCTTCAGATAAAATTGACTGATATTGTTAATTTTCATTGGCTTGTAAGCACTGGCCGTCCCTATGGAAAAAATGATTGTTAAAGTGCTCGTTAAAACCGGGTTTCCTATACAAAATTCCTACTTCAAGCAGACATTAACTTTAACAATCGTTTTTCCATAAGGTTGTGCTGATGGCGAGTAGTTAGAGTGTTGGCTTTGCAACACTTTGAGGGTGGCGATGGCACGATGGATGGTAGTCTGCACGTTGACTACACAACCAACTGGTTCAACCCCAGTTTCAGACAAAAAAATTTTTAAATAAAAATAAACATCTCGCATTTTTCTGATGTGCATTAGTGTGTTTTTGTGTGTCAGTTGTTGTCGGAAGGTTTCAGTGGCGAAGGCATAGTCACTGGTCACTGAACAATACCGGCTTCAGCTGATAGCAATCCACAATCACATCAGAACGCCCTCCTTCGTCGGTATTGTGTAGCACCGGCGAAGTAAAATAATAATAAAAAGAGCTACTAAAGCGAAGCTTCAGCACTGCTACGAGTATAAAAACAAAAGAACGTGCGAAAGCAGAGCTGCAAAATAATTAATTAAGCTTCACCTCCTGTCGTTTCTTCTACTATCCCTTTCCTATAGTTCCCAGCACAATGTTTCGCATGTGTAGGAGTCATCTCCTGAGTGCTGGTCCTAGATAAAAAAAAAAAAAAAAAAAAAGGACTCAAGTCTGATTCAAGTCTACTAAAAAAAGTTTTTTCAGAGTTTTCTGTGCTGCAGCACCTTCCTTCGGCGGTATTTCAGCAATTAAACGTCGGGGAAGTAAAATAAGAAATAAAATGGCTCCCCTCAGCTTGAAAAAAAATAATGCGACAAAATTAACATCGCAGAGAAACAACTTTGCTTTATAATCAATGTTGCCATATTTTTTTTTTTTAACTTGCATGTGGAGAAAAAAAATTTTTTAAGAGAAAATCCTTTTTTAAGCGTTTTTGAGCAGTTTAATGCCCGCCAAGATCATGCTATTTGACTCTACAACACTACTTTTTGTGGGAATACGTGAAGTCTCTCGTGTACAGGAACAAGCCAATCACAATTCCAGGCCTGGAAGATAACATTAGATCTGCCATTGGTGGGTGAGATACCGCCCGAATTGCTGAAAAAAGTATGCCAAAATTGGAGCTCAAGTATGCCTCACATACAGCCACGGGCAATATTTACATGAAATAATTTTTAAAAAGCAATTGGCAGGCAATTATTTAGCGGGCGAAATAAATATTTCTTTCACTTTTGCGATTTTTCTATACCTATTTTCGATTTTCAAAAGCAGTTAGTCATGGACATCAAGGACCTCTGAAAAAGACACTTAGGTATTTATTGATCAACATTGACATAGCGCTGTCGCTTTTGTTTAAGATTGCCACTGCGCCGCCAACGACAGGTGGAATAAACCACAACGTTCAACGCTTTTCTCTCGGTCTGTATGTACAAAAATTTTGTAGCACGACCCAAGCGGATTTTTATAAACTCTGCTGAAAAATATATTCTACTGAATGTGACCATGTTTTCGCACTCGTTTAATAGTCGTTTCACATGGTGGCTGAATAACTCTATTCGCGCACGTTTTCAAGTTCTTAACTTCGTATAATTTTTCATCTGTTCAGCTGTTTAACCATTTGTCTTCCAGTGTCTTAGACAAACTTCTTAGAAAAGAAAAATCAATGCGAAATGTAACAAATGAAGGCCTTAAACATGCAGACCTTTCGAATGTCATGGCAGTATGGTCATGCTTAAACTACATAGTAAATTCCATATTGTAATCATGTATGCGCGATTGTTTGTGTGTGTGTGTGTGTGTGTGTGTGTGTGTTCTTATAACATTTCCATAATAACATCTTGTAAATCTCTTCTGATTTATTGCTGTTTTATTTAAACACTACTGGGGTTTATGGCTGCATATTAACTCAACGAATTAATGTTAATTTATACGACTCTGAGTTGAAATATCACTGACAACATGATAAGAAGGGAGAACCAGAGAGGGTCATCATTTCTTGCAAAATATGCATTGTGTTTGTTTGTACGTGTGTGTGCAAACAGATGCGGCAAATATAATAGCAGTTAAGATCTGTCGACATTTTATTTCCGTCATAATAATAATGGTCATTGAACAATACCGGCTTCAGCTGATAGCAATCCACAATCGCGTCAGAACGCCCTCCGTCGTTGGTATTGTGTAGCACCGGCGAAGTAAAATAATAATAAAAATGGCTACTAAACCGAAGCTTCAGCACTGCTACTAGTATAAACAAAGAACGTGCGAAAGCAGAGCTACAAAAATAATTAATTAAGCTTCACCTCCTGTCGTTTCTCCTACTATCCCTTTCCTATAGTTCCAGCACAATGCTGCGCATGTGTAGGAGTCACCTCCTGAGTGCTGGTCCAAGATAAAAAAAAATATTTGTGTAGCAAATTTGCTCGCTAAACAGAAAATATATTTCTGATATGCAGGGTTTTGTCACTGCCGAACTAACCAATTCCGCACTACTGTAGCCCAACGCTAAATGAGAATATGCTCATTTGTCGCAAGGTTTCAGTGGCGAAGGCATAGTCACTAGTCATTGAACTGTAACGGCTTTAGCGCCCTCCTTCGTCGGTATTGTGTAGCAACATCGGCGAAGTAAAAGGTCTACCAAATAAAGCTGCAAAAATGTAATGCTTTTCCTTGATATCAAAGGCGCTGCAACACTGCTCTAGCAAACAAGCAACGTGCAACAGCAGTATTGTACAAATAATGAAGCTTTCTTCTATCAATTTTTTCATCACCTTGTAATCTTTATCACTATTCCTTTTGCAGAAGTTAACACTTAGTAGTGGGCAAGCATTGCCTGAGTGTTACTCTCTTTTATGTAAAAAAAAAAAAGAGCTGTCGTAACCAGATCATAAGCACACCAAAAGTCGCGCTGTCTCCTAAACCTTCCAGTTTCCACTTAGAAATCCTTTCTGCAATACCCAGGCCGAACTTCAACCAAAGAAACCAAGCCGCAAACCGGACAGTGCAGAACATTGGCAAAGGAATTAAAGCACACTGTTCTCCTCCTCAGAATCATCTCAATTCCTGCAATAGTCTTTGAAACTCAGACCCACTACCAAAACGTGAGTGCTTATAGCACAGTGCCCGTCAGCACACTCAGTAGTAATCGAATCCGATCCTTACTGAATTCCAGTAACCCAGTAAGAGCCATCAGTTCATCATAGTGGGGCCGGCCATAGAGTCCTTGGCAGGAGACAGGTCCCCTCATTCCATACTCCACCTGCTGAAGTAATCCCTTTCAATAAATTGTTGTTGTTAACACCCACAATCTGCAGAGGTTCATCGCTGGTCTGCAGAATGCTCCCAGGGTCCAATCGTAAATCAAACACGCAACCTCCACATTTAATAATTAATCTAATTCTCACTCACTACGCTACGAGTGCAAATTGGAGGTCACCCAATAATACCCTTCCCTGGCAATACGCCACACAGTTACTCAGCGAGTGCAGGCATAGTCCGAGTTTAGACTGGCGAACATTTGGAAGAAAACATCTGAAATGTTATTTCGTTATTTCGTTCCCATTCACACAAACGGCATTTCATTATTATTGTTAGATATAAACTTCAAAAAAAGGGAAAAAAAAATTTTAAAAATAAAAATTGCCTGAAGATGTTAACCGAAGGTTAACGAAATATCGAAAATAAATATAAAAATAATAAATAAAAAGAGAAAAAACCTTAAAGCTTAAAAAAATAGATTGTTAATATTATTGTTATTATTTGCTTTTTTTCATAAGCAAAGAAAATGTGAACAAAGCGTATCGCCGAGTACAGAAGAAAAAAACGCTACATTCTTTCCCTGTAACATGCTTCCAAAGTAAATGTTTCCCTTCCAAATGTTCGCCCGTCTAAACTCACATATAGTGGCCATATTTGTAAAGTAAACTATTTTTCTTAGAATTTTGAAATTGTTTCATATGCAGCCTAAAATATTTTATTGTATGAACTTCGTTGGCAGGAGATATACTGACTGGTTTGAAAGCAAAACTTGGTTTTACGTTAAAACCAACATTGAAACCTGGTTTTATTGTATAAAAATATTTTCTTAAAACCATCTCAAAACCTTTTTCCAATTGGTTTTAACTTGATTTAATAAAATACAACCTTGATTTTCAGTGCCAGAAATGCAGTGCTACCAAGTTTAACAAATTGAAAACAGCTGGCAATTTAAATGGAGCTCAATGAATTAAAAAAAAATAAAGGAAAATTTGATAAATAAAGTCACTACAACAATTTAAAATAATGGAGAAAAATAAAAATATGCTATGGGGTAGAGCAGAATAAAAATGCTTCCTCGAGTTGTGGGAGGAGAAAATAAATGAAATTTGATGATACACACACTGTGCGTTAAAACCTGATGTAATTAGACTTACAGTGAGAACGCAAAATCAGCTGTTTGTGATTTTAACATTAAAATCACGTTTCAACTTTTTTTTTTATCTTGAACCAGCAGTCAGGGATTGACCCCTACAAATGCAATGTATTGTGCTGGAACTAGAGGAAAAGAATAGTTAGAGAAATGACAGAAGGTGAAGCTTAACTATTTTACAGCACTGCTTTTGCACGTTCTTTGTTTATAGCAGTGTTGAGGCTTCGGTTTAGTAGCCATTTTTTATTATTATTTTACTTCGCCGGTGCTACACAATACCGCGAGATTTCGAATTGCGGTTAGGAATTTAAGGAATATCGGTAAAAGAAAATAAATCTTGTAATTGTTAATTGTGCTATTATTTTTGCCGTCATTGTATACACACACATACATACGTGCAAATTTATGCGGATTTGGAACCAAAAGTATGTTACTTCCATGCATAAATATTTTTTATACAAAAGCGCATTGTTTTAATATTCAGCACCTGCCATTAAAAAAAATTTCGTTTGGAAAATGTTTTATTAATTTTTTCTTTCTTTTCAATTCATAAAAAGTATGTCTGTATGTCTGTAAAATGAAATTGTTAATAAAATAAACGGGAAGCGATATCTTAAATATTATTGCCGGGTATTTCTGATTCTTAAAGGGTTTTGGATTCTCAAAAAGTGCACTGCACTTTCCACTGTATTTTATTGTTTGGCGTCAAAGTCCTGCAAAATGGTTTATGTGGCGTAGCAATAAAGTGCAAATTTGTTAAATGAACGGTGGCGAAATTGGATAAGAAATGCAAAGCACTTTTGGTTAAAAAGAAAGCACCATAAGTAGCGGAAATCCCATGCCCCTGGTTGAAGAAGAAAAAATTTACGAAAATGTCTCAAATCCAATAGAGTAGGAATACCAATACGCATTTAATATTTTAATTTTCCTTAAATATGATTATATACTCGATTTAAAGAGTAACGAATGGTCAATGCCAGTCGTTAAATCGCGAAGATATTTTTATTAAGTTGAGGTCTCTCTATATTAAGGTTATGATATGTAAGTTACTGACGTTGCCGATGCTGCAATTGCGGTACATTATCGCGACGGATTACGAGGTACTGCCCCATTGGACTCATGCCAGATGCATGGGTTTGCGGTACAACGAGATTTGCTTCAATTGAGTAAAGATGAGGAAGAGGAGGAGGAGTAGCACATGCCTCATTTTCTCTAAAACTAACAGGCACTGGAGAACCTACGTTTTTCAGATGCCTATTCTAACTGCTTGATGTGGGGCTTAGGGGGTTGAGCAAGTATATCAGGGCCAGTGAATGGATGGTTGTCGCAAGAGTGCTGCTACCCTTTCATCGAACCCGCCGACCTTTTGGTTCTTCCCTGCAAATAATATTAGACTACGTGGTCCATTTTGGCTGAAATGGATTGGTTACAAACATGGTCCTATGTAATGCGGCTGTGGACCATGTCATTGAAAACAACAGCTTATTGTTATACAAAAAGTGTTCGGGCTTTTCTTCGTATTTACGATTACTCCGTCTAATTAAAATTAATCTCAGCAGTGCTGCATGAAGTGGTTACAAGGAGTAGTTATTGGGTTATTCCGATGGGTTATATATGGTGGACCCCTAGGACATCGTAATGTTAAATAGACCACGTTTTCTCCATACATTTGGGTTAGTATTGGACTACTCATAGAAATCTGTGGACTACACTATACATGCATGTGTGTACTAGTCTCATTATTTGCAGGGTTATCGCTTCTGACTTCTAGTCTGCTTTTTCTAATCTTTTAACTGCTTCTGCTCTTTCTTCTCCTTTTTCTTTTTCCCTACGGGTATGGCAATGCGATTTTGATGCATTGGACCCAAGTGGGCTGGGATCTAACACTTTCCCACCAGCGTCAATTAATATTCTCGTTTTAGCGACATTTAATGGGCTGGCGATGGCTGAAGTAGTCTTCTGCACGTTGACCAAAAATCCAAAACAGACCTGGGTTCAACCCCAGTTTCAGATTCAAAATCTTTAAAAAAAAAAAAAAAAAAAAAAAAAACAACTCGCATTTTTCTGATGTCCATTAGTGTGTATTTGTGTGTCAGTTGTTGTCGGAAAATTTCAAGGGCGAAAGCATAGTCCCTGGTCACAGAACAGCTGTAACCAAGCCACAGGCACATCAGAACGCCCTCCTTCGTCTGTATTGTGTAGCATCGGCAAAGTAAAATAATAATAAAAATGGCTACTAAACCGACGTTTCAACACTGCTATAAACAAAGAACGTGTCAAAAACAGAGCTGTAAAATAATCAATCGCAATGCAACGCATCTGAAGCGGTCATCTCCTGAGTGCTGGTGCCAGATAAAAAAAAAAAATATTCTCGTTTTAGCGACATTCGTCATGCTCGGTTTTCAGTGTATTTCCATTTAGTTTTTTCACGTGCTGGAGAAAAGTTTCAGGGTAAATCGCTTTTCATTCAACTCAACGAGAATTAGGTCAATTGGTTTTATTTCCCATTGTAATTTAGAATTTTCGATTTTGCTCGTACCTTAAACAAAAGCACACAATTTATTTGTATTGGTATTTGTTTTTGTTTTTGTTTTTGTTTTTGCATTTGTATAACCGTTATGCAATTCACTATTAGATTTTCGATTAGAAATCTGGACTGCATGACTTTGCACTTTTTGAAATATTTTTCTTATTTCTAATTTCCATTAAATTTTCACTGCTAAGTTTTCTCGTGCTCTTCATTCTCCTCCAGACGCAGAGGCAGAAATCTCAAGTGCTTTTCTTAGGCAACTTGTTTCTCTATACCGACAATATTTATTTTCAACTGCCACAGAGCAACCAAAAAATCTTTCCAACATTCAAGCAGCGCAAAAACAAACATTTGCCATTATCACAATAAAAACAACAAAAAGAAAAAAAGAACTAGAGGAAAAGTTTTCAACGCGCTTGATTACTTGTGTATTTGAGTTGCATTTTACGTTTTTTCTTCTTTTCTTCATCCTCGTGCCTCAAGTTTTGACTTCTAATTAAACTTTTGTAATTATTGTCGGTTTGAAGCGGTTTGCTGTTGGGGTTGGTGTTGGCAGTGCAATAAAAACTCAACAATGCAACAACTTTAGCAGTCCCATGACCAAAAAAAAAAAAAAAGCAACAGACTGTTTTTGTTTGAAAATATTTTTGTTAATAAGTTGTTTTTTATTTCGGTTTTTTTCAGCTTTTCCCTGTGCAGCGAATGAAGAATACAAAATCATAACGGCTACTCGAACAGGCAAAAGAAAGGCGACATTATGACCCCACCAAAGGCCATCATAATATGGATGGTCATATTTGCGTATATGGACTGGAACCAAATTACAGTCCTGGGTAAGTTTAATCCCCATTAACCGTTCTTTTTTTTTATATAATTTTAACCAAATTGAAAAAATAAAAACGCATAAACTATTTTGTAATGGGAAAAAAAAACACAATTCTTGCACTAAATCGCATTAACGAATTCATAAATACAGTCAGAGATGAAAGTTTAAATACATTTTTTTTATCTTGGACCAGCACTCAGGGGAAGATTCCTACAAATGCGCTGCATTGTATTGGAACTAGAGGAAAGCGATAGATTTGCAAGCATTGTTCGTTTGTTAGTCTTTTTCTTGGTGAAATGGCAATCCGTACTGGGCAATTTCGGCATTGCCACATGTCACGAAAAACTAAATAACAAAAAAATCTTGCGATATTTTCTAAAATTTATATTTTTCTTAATACTTTTTTTAACCTTTTTTATTATTTTAACAATCTATTTTTTTAAGCTTTAAGGTTTTTTCTCTTTTTATTTATTATTTTTATATTTATTTTCGATATTTCATTAACATCTTTTAATATTTAAAAAAAAAAACTTCGTGACGATGTTAACCGAAGGTTAACGAAATGTCAAAAATAAATATAAAAATAATAAATAAAAAGAGAAAAAACCTTAAAGCTTAAAAAAATAGATTGTTAAACTTTATATTTTTCTATATTCTGTATATAAAAATAAAAAAATGACTGGCAAATTTTCAGCTCAGCTGTTTTACAAATAGCAACTCTGATCCCATAGAAAATGATTATTTTCTGAAAATGTTCTAAAGACGGAGACGAGGGTGGCGATGGCACGTTGACTACGAATCCAAAAACAGCCCTGGGTTCAACCCCAGTTTCAGACTAAAATTTTAAAATAAAAATAAACATCTCGCATTTTTCTGATGTGCATTAGTGTGCCTTTGTGTGTCAGTTGTTGTCGGAAGGTTTCAGTGGCGAAGGCATAGTCACTGGTCACTGAACAATACCGGCTTCAGCTGATAGCAATCCACAATCACATCAGAACGCCCTCCTTCGTCGGTATTGTGTAGCACCGGCGAAGTAAAATTATAATAAAAATGGCTACTAAACCGAAGCTTCAGCACTGCTACCAGTGTAAACAAAGAACGTGCGAAAGCAGAGCTGCAAAAATAATCAATTAAGCTTCACCTCCTGTCGTTTCTCCTACTATCCCTTTCCTATAGTTCCAGCACAATGCTTCGCATGTGTAGAAGACATCTCCTGAGTGCTGGTCCCAGATAAAAAAAAAAAAAAAAAAAAAAATTATTTTCTGAAAATTTTCTAAAGACGGACACATGCAAATTTAATACACACCGTCATGTACTATTGGCAGGCACTTGCAATTTTTTGACAGATCTAACAGCTAAATATGATAGCCAGTTACACGTATTTAATGACAATTTAGTAAGTCTGCTTTTAGATGGGGCATTTTTTCTTGAATCAAGTCTGAGTCTGTGGGAGAGGGAAGATAGAAGAAAGAAGAGGAATACAGAATTGCTTGTGTCGAAAAGTTACTTCAAATCTCTTTTGTTTGTTTCGTTCTCCGTTAACCTGTGTGCAGACAATCCTATAAGTCTAAAAGATAATTGAAGAAACACGCTTGAGGGTGGCGATCGTCGAAGTAGTCTGCACGTTGACTACAAAACGAAAAAATTTTCCTGGGTTCAGCCCCAGTTTCAGACTCATAAAAACATCTCGCATTTTTTCTGATGCGCATTTGTGTGTGACTTTGTTTCAGTTGTTATCGCAAGGTTTCAGAGGCGCAGGCATAGTCACTGGTTACTGCAGAGTAACGACTGCAGCTGTATCCAATCCACAGGCACATCAGAACGCCCTCCTTCGTCGTTATTGTGTAGCATCGGCGAAGTAAAATAATTACTAAATATGGCTACTAAAACGAAGCTTCAAAATTTAATACGTTGCCTTGATAACAGAGACGCTACAAAACTGCTATAAAAAGAATGAACTTGCAAAAAAGCAGTGGTGTACATAGTGAAGCTTCATTTCCTATCATTTCTCCGACGATACCTTTCCTCTACTTCTAGCACAATTCGCCACATGTGTTGGGATCATCTCCTGATAAAAAGCAATGCTTCAAGAAAAATTGCCCCATCTAAAAGCAGATAAGTTTCATTTAAAGCCATAAATGTTACTTTTTTATAAAAAATGTTTGCTTAAACGTTTTAAATGCATGCCCTATCTCTATCACCCTCTCTCTCTCTTTCTCTATCTTTTATAGGTTTTCCAACCATTCACAATTACAGACGGCCGGTAATTAATTGGACACAGCCAGCAGACAATTGGAAAATTCGGCTACTGCCACGTAGCATTATACCTCATGTTGAGCTGAAATACTATCCAAATCGTACTAATCCCGAAACGTCCGAAACTGATGATGAAAAGTTTCTGATACGTCTGCGCGAACTCAAAAGCAAAGTATCCTCCTCACGCATGTTGTGGTATGGCGACAATACTCCCGATGGCCTGGCCCATTCACCCATCCTGGACACGGCTTTCAAATTGTTAAATCTTAAGCAAGTTTCCTATGAAATTGAAAATAGTCTCTTATCGAAGGTATCCTGTACGGCGTGTAAGGCAGGAGCAGGTCTTCTCTTGCATTATATACACGGTGGCAAATCAGAGCAGGAAATTATCAAAATGATTTATCAGTTTTGCGCAAATCTTAATATACAAAGTCCCAGAGTGTGCGAAGGCGTGTCCAGTTTATTTGGCACTGAAGTTGTATATGTCTTACAGCGCACAACCTTAAGCCCGGATGAGATCTGCAGTTTCGTTGTAGGCGATGGTTGCGAAGATATCTACAATCCATATCATGAATGGGAGGTCATATTTCCACCGGTGCCTAAACCGCCTGTACTGGATCTACCTGTACCCAAAGAGGGTGCGCCCTTCTTCAAGGTCTTGCATATTTCAGACACTCACTATGATCCGCATTACGTTGAGGGTTCAAATGCCGACTGTAATGAACCTTTGTGCTGTCGTTTAAGCAGTGGCAGGCCGCAGACTCCCAATGCAGCTGCCGGTAAATGGGGTGATTATCGCAAGTGTGATACCCCCAAGAGAACGGTGGATAACATGTTGTCACACATCGCCGAAACCCACAATGATATTGACTATATTTTATGGACGGGAGATTTACCACCGCATGATGTTTGGAATCAAACGAAACAAGAAAACTTGGAAATTATAAAAGAAACCGTAAAACAAATGACAGAAAAGTTTCCCGGTGTGCCAATTTTCCCGGCTTTGGGCAACCATGAGAGTGCCCCAGTCAACAGCTTTCCGCCACCCTACGTCAATCAAGTGGAAAACTCTATATCTTGGCTGTACGATGAATTAGATGTACAGTGGCGCAGGTGGCTGCCACAGAGCGTTTCCCACACCATACGCAGGGGAGCCTTCTACTCGGTCTTAGTTAGACCCGGTTTCCGTATCATATCTTTGAATATGAATTATTGTAACAATAAAAACTGGTAGGATTTTCGTTGCATATGCCTTTTAATACACACTAATCACATTTAATTTCAGGTGGCTACTTTTGAATTCCACCGATCCGGCCACTGAATTGCAATGGTTTATCTACGAACTACAGAGTGCAGAGTTCTCCAATGAAAAAGTTCATATTATTGGTCACATACCACCGGGTCACTCCGATTGTTTGAAAGTGTGGTCGCGCAATTTTTACAAAATAATATCACGCTTCGAAAATACCATAATGGCGCAGTTTTACGGTCATACGCATTACGATGAATTTGAAATGTTCTATGATCCCCATGACTTGAGTAAGTGCCTCCCTTAACTAATTTTTTACGCAACTTAAATTTTACTTTGCCATCTGTCTTCCAGGTCATGCCAACAATGTGGCCTACATTGGTCCTTCCGTTTCGCCTTATTATGATTTAAATCCCGGCTACAGAATTTACTATGTGGATGGTGATCATGATACGACAACGCGCTTGGTAGTTGATCACGAATCCTGGATAATGAATTTGAAAGAAGCAAATTCCTTTGATTATCCAATTTGGTATAAATTGTATACGGCCCGAGCTGCCTACAATATGAAAGCTTTAAGGCCTATAGACTGGGATAATCTAATAAATGAGTTGACACATAATCAGGAAATATTTGATTTGTATTACAAGTAAGATTGGAATTTGATATTAAATTTGTAAGTCGTGTTTAGTAAAAAATTTTATGCCAAAACTGTAATTGGCAAGATACTGCTCCATATTGTATTGTTTAAGGTTAGAGAGAGAGAGAGAGAGAGAGAAAGAGCGAATGAGTAGAGGATGTAAAAAATAGAAACCGTCATTGCGCTCTATATTTAGATTTGTTTTGCTTCTGCCGAAGAATTATTGCAGTTATTCGTAGTCCTGCGCTTGACCTGCCTCATTTTTATAAAAAAAAAAGGTCCAGTGATTCCTCCAGCCCAAAATCCACAACACATTGCATTTGCATCTCGTGAATCACTCGAGGATTTTCCTCACCCCAAATGCGACAATTCTGCCTATTGACGAAGCCATCAAGATGGAAATGGGCCTCGTCACTGAAGATGATTTTATCGCCAAAATCAGCATTTTCATGTTGTCTCTCCAATACCCAATTAACGAACTCCCTTCGCTGTCCATGGTCAGCTGGCTTCAGTTCCTGAGTCAATTGAACTTTGTATGCCTGAAGATGCAAATCTTTCGTCAAAATTAGCTGCATAGTGGATTTGGAGACAGCAATTTGCTGAGCTCGGTGTTGAATTGAAGTGGATGGAGTTTGAGCGACATCATCACGTACAGCTGCGACATTTTCCGTCGATCGACCTGGTCGAAGGCGCGTTATTGTCTTTACATCACTAACAGACCCAGTTTCGGCAAATTTATCCATTAATCTCTTTACAGTGTGACCCCAAATTGATCGCAATTTGCGAACTGTAGCCGCAAAACTTTCACCATTTTGGTAAAACAATTTCACAATGAGAATGCGTTGTTCATTCGTGTAGCACTCCATTTTTACTAACCTCGTACCTTCTACTAGCAAACAATAACACTTGTTCACATGTCAAAGAATGACACTTCGAATGGCGCCAAATTTAAATCTTGCGTTCTTGTTGAGACACCCTTTACGATCTAAATTTTAATTATGAAAAATAATATCAGAGAGATGACCACCATTTTCATCATCGATGCACAATTGGGCTCTTAAATAGGCGTTTTGCATAACTGCACGCAAAGTGTCAGGCTCTATTGCCCTGATCTCAGCTTCAATGTTGTGCTTTAGCTGCTCTATAGTTTGGCGCTTGTTAACATACACTCGTTCTTTGAGATAATCCCATAGAAAATAATCAGGGGCAGTTAAGTCTGGTGAAAGTGCTGGCCAATGAAATTCTGAATTTCTTGAGATAATTCGGTCTTCAAAAATTTCTTTTAAAAGACTAATTGTAGCACGTACCGTGTGTGCTTTTGCTCCATCCTGCTGAAACCACTTGTTGGCTGCCACAATTATTAATCATAGTACGATACATGTCCCCATTCACCGTCACTGCATTACGAACTTCATTCTTGAAGAAGTGGGGCCCTATAACACTTTCTGATGTCACTCCACACCATACCGTACACTGGAGCGAGTGCAATTGGCGCTGGTGAACAACAAAAAAAAAAATTAAAAAAAAATAAAAAACAAAAAAAAAAAAACTGTGGTTTGCAGTACCCCAAAATCCCATATTTTGTTGATTTACATGTCCATTAAGATGAAAATTAGCTTCATCGCCATAATTTCGATATGCTCGTTGAATTGAATGCCCATTGCAAAAGTAAAATTCTACCACTTTGGTTCGTTGCTCGGTCGTTAAATGTTGCATGATCGTGCAACAAGGTTCATTGAATAAAATCTAAAAAAAACAATAAAAAAAATAATAATGCGTGCGTTTCGTTGTTCTATCGTTACTATAATGGGATGTGTTCTAATGAAATCAGGGAACTTGTTCCCGAAACCCGGTTATTCGCGCGCACGACGCGATCATTATTAAGAGCGCATCCATTTGTGGTCGATTTGAGGGCGACTCGCACTACGCATTACAGGGAAAATTCGTTTTTTGGCCGAACGGCACGTATGTGGAATAGACTACCCGCAGAGGTGTTTCCTGTCACTTTTAGCATGGGAAGATTTAAATCAAATGTCAATAAACACTACTCCCTCTATCCTCCTTCCCATAACCTAATTTCCTAGTTCCAGCAAAATGCATCGCATGTGTAGGGGTCATCCCCTGAGTGCCGGTCCAAGACAAAAAAAAAAAATAATAAACAAAAAAGTTTTTAAATTTTTACATGCAGGCGTGACTTTTGGCCCACCCTGTACATATATAGATAGCGAAGAGGAGGATAGGAGCAAGATTAGATTGGCAAGAAGACTTTAAATATACAACGAAATTGCCACTAGTAGATTTGAATTATTAAAAAATGTTTGTTATTGAAGATGGGGGAACTTCGACTTGTAACGTGTAAACGCAGACTAATAATGTTTTCAGATCAAATGTTACAACCTGATTATAACGTTAAAACCACAAACAGCTGATTCGTTGCGTTCTCACTGAGAAGTTCAATTAAATCAGGTTTTAACGCACAGATTGTGTAAATAAATATTTTTTATTTTCTCCTCCCACAACATCTTTATTATGCTCTACCCGATAGCTTTTTTTTTCTTTGGCACTTTTTTATAGTTTTTGCTGCTGCGTTCATTGTTTGAAATTATGGTAGTGACTTTATTTACCAAAATTTCCTTCATTTTTTTTTTTTTATTTCATTAAGCTTCATTTAAGTTGCCAGCTGTTTTAAATTTTTTAAACTTGGTAGCACTCCCTACAGTACCTGAAACTCAAGGTTGTTTTTCATTAAATCAACTTAAAAAACCAATTAAAAAAAGGTTTCAAGATGGTTTTAAATACATAATTTTATATAATAAAACCATGTTTTAACCAACTTTTGTTTTAAAAGCAGTCAGTGTGAAAACACTTTAAATGCCTTCTTTCTCTCTTGTTAACATAATTTCTGTTCGGTTATTGTATTATTGTATTTCATTTGTTAAATATATTTCTTGTATGATTCCAGAAACTATTGGAAAAATTCACCAGTGAAGCCTACCTGTGATTCGGAATGTCGAAAACGTATATTGTGCGATGCCAAGAGCGGGCGTTCACATGATCGCCGACACTTCTGCTCAGAATTAGAAGCCAAAGTGGACGATGTTTCTGGTAAATCGTGGAAATCATGGTTTTTCCGTGGTCTAAGCAATTCGTACGTACTTGTAACATAAATTGAATTTAATAAATGTTTGTGGTGTTTAAAATTAAACAAAAAAAAAAAAAAAAACAAATAACGATTGGCTGTTTAAAGGGTGTTCAAAGTAAAATTTCATAAACTGCTCACTAATTTGGGATAAACAGATTTAAAACAAATATTAAATATCTTTATTGCAGGCTTAAAACCACTTTAACTATAGCACGCACTAATGTTTAATTTTTGCCTCTCGCTTGTTTGTTTCACCATTTCAGTATCGAAATGCATTTATTTAATAACACTGTACAAAACGATAAAAAAAAAATATAACAAGATTCTGCCAAGTGATTCTAGTAGAGGGGACTAAAAAAGATACATACATACTTATACTCGTACGTGTGTCGGCGTTTTAAAAAGTTTACATGTCGAACTCATTTTACGGCCGTGTTAAAATGTTATATTTGTATAGGAAACCAACTAGAAGTTTTAGACAAAATATCTTTGAGAAAGATAAGCAAAAAAAAATAGGAGAAAGAATGAAGACTTACGGTCCGGCCGAATTAATCTTGAACTCGTTGGCTGAGATCCGGTTCACAACAACTTTTATAGTGCGATCTTTGAGAAAGCTCTTTTGAACAGACCTCGTACTTATGTATCTTCACACACATTAAAATATTGCCAAACGCGAAAAGTGTGAAGTTAGAACATAATCTGCCATATGTACACAGTACTTAAATAAAATTTTCTCAGTTTCTTTTGGAATTTTCCCAATTTTAACTTGAAATTTTCAATTTAATTTGGAATTTTTCCAATTTCAATGAAAAATGTTATAGAATCAGTTCTCACAATCTTGTTATTATAAAAAAATAAAATCATTTTGTTGTACAGTGTAATTGTTGGCCAATGTCATTTACGGCCATTTTCACAATGTCTGATTATTTTACTTTTAACAAAAAATTAACTAACAGGCGGTTTGCTTAAGGCCCGTTCAGACTATTATACTTTGTATTAATACTTGTCAAAAATTCGAATAATACGTGCAAGTGTGATAGTGTGAACGCAAAATGTTATGAAAACCACAAGTATTACGATAAAAAATTGACATCCCCCATAATACTTTCTCATTTTTTGAAAATTTTCTAAACGATAATACTTTTCATATGATTAAAATTCACAAGCCAACTGTTCCGCCGCCGGTGGTGTGCCGTCCATTTTTTGTTATTTTTTCTTCATATAAAGGCCCAACATTTCTAAAATTTTAATCGCATAGAAATATATTTCGTCTTAAAAGCTTTTTTAATATTATTCATTTGATTTATTTCCTTTATCTAAATCGAATATTTTAACTGCTGCATACTTTCAAGAGCCGGCACGTTTGCCATCTACGTAAAAAAACCTGCCGCCGTTAGCCAATAATAATAAAGGGTGGTTAAATTTCAAGGGCCGATGTTGATTTTGAATAAAACACAAACTATTTAGGAAATTATTGTAATTTTATTTTATTATGATATATTGGTATTACTCAATTATGTATGGAACAAAATATCGGCCAAATGGGCGCCGCGACCACGGCGGCACACCTCCATCCGATGGTCCAAATTTTCGATGACGCTGAGGCATAATTGCGGTTCTATGCCGTTAATGTGCCGAATTATCTCTTCCTTTAGCTCTTCAATTGTTGCTGGCTTATCGACGTACACCTTTTCTTTCAAATAACCCCAAAGAAAAAAGTCCAACGGTGTCAAATCACATGATCTTGGCGGCCAATTGACATCGCCATTACGTGATATAACACGGCCATTGAATTTGTTGCGCAAAAGAGCCATTGTTTCGTTAGCTGTGTGGCAAGTGGCACCGTCCTGCTGAAACCACATATCGTCCACATCCATATCTTCCAATTCGGGCCATAAAAAATTCACAGTAACTGCCTGACCGGCCTCATTTTGGAAAAAATACGGCCCGATGATGCCGCCAGCCCATAAACCGCACCAAACAGTCACTCTTTGTGGGTGCATTGGTTTTTCGACAATCACTCTTGGATTCTCATTCGCCCAAATGCGGCAATTCTGTTTATTGACGAATCCACTGAGGTGAAAATGTGCCTCATCACTGAAGATGATTTTCTTCGAAAATTGATCATCCACTGTTGCCATTTCTTGCCACCATTCTGCCCATTCACGACGTTTGGAATGGTCAAGAGGCTTTAGTTCTTGAGCCAATTGCACCTTGTAAGCGTGTAAATGCAAGTCTTTATGCATAATGTTCATCAACGACGAGCTTGAGAGGTGCAATTGTTGGGCACGACGACGAGTTGAGGTGGACGGATCTTCAGCTACACTATCGCAAACAGCAGCAATATTTTCTGCAGTACGAGCTGTACGAGCATGCACTGGTGTTCTCACATCTTCTACAGACCCGGTTTGCTCGAATTTTTCCACGATTTTTGCGATTGTACGCACATTTGGACGATCAAATTGACCAAAAAAATCACGAAGTGCACGATATGCATTTTGATTTGAACGCCCATTTTCATAATAAGTCTGGATAACTTTAACACGTTGTTGGATTGTGTATCTCTCCATGGTTCAAATTGACTAAGTCTGAAATAGAGAAATGTCAAATAAAATTCGGAAAAAAGCTTGGCGTTTAGGTGTGGTTCACATTCAACATCGGCCCTTACAATTTAACCACCCGTTAATTCAATATGCGCATGCTGCTTGTGTTCCTTTATTATAGCTAAAGCCATCAAAACTCACACAAATTTACATTTATTTCTTTTTTGAAATAACATGACCTTTCCTTTTTTTTTAATTTTAAAACACTTTTGTTTATTAAAAATTGTTTTCTCAACTTCTGTTTTTTTTTTTTGTATTTTCTCTCTATTTCAAGTGTGATGGTGTGAATACAAAGTGTCAGTTTACGTTAGATTTTTTGACAGTCGCAATAAATGTATTTAGATTTCTGTATCGTAAAATGTGATGAAAGTCTTAATACTTGTATAATAGTCTGAACGGGCCTTTAACAGGCACTATTTAATCGACGGTTAATGATTTCAGTTTCACCATCCTTCAGTTACTTAACAAAAGAATTCGCTAAAAAGCAATGGCAATATTGTTTGTGTTTGTTTACGAAAAATACTATAAATGACAGAAAATAGCAAATAAATCTTAATGTTTGTGACAAAAAAAAACATTGAAGTATACTGAAAGGAAATGCCGGAATTTTCATAAGCAACAAATTGTTCCAGCTGGGAACTTAAAAAAAAAACAAGTGAGCCAAGTAAAATATTGGTCTATAAAAATATTAAGATATACACATGTTGAAAAGTTTTTTGTAGAGCCTCTAATTTCACAGCAAGATTTCTTTTTTTTGTATCAAAGTTTTAAAATTATAAACATTGAAAAAACAGTGGGTGAAGATAAATTTTAAAATATATCACCCTAGACACAAACCTTGCCACTTAACACAGCGTTAACAGAGCTCTGTTAGGAATTCTTAAATTTGTTTGGGGTTCTCAAAAGTAGAATTTTTAAGAAAGGAACCAACGTGGGCGACCAGACTAAAATAGGATTAATGTAAAGGGATGTCCACTATATTTCTGCATTAACAGAATCTTTAACAGAGCGAGTTTAAGGTAGTTTTTCACAATTTGCCGCACTTGAAATTTTGAAAAATGTTGATTCTCTTAATTCCGTTAATGTGGAAATATAGTGGACATCGCTCTACATAAATCCCATTTTAGTTTGGTCGCCCACGTTGCCCGTTTCCAGAAAAAAATTTGGTCATCCCTCAGAGAATCAAAATTTTTCAAAATTTCAAGTGCGGCAAATTGTGAAAAACTACCTTAAACTCGCTCTGTTAAAGATTCCGTTAATGCTGGTTCGTTGGTTTCTTTCTTAAAAATTCTACTTTTCAGAACCCCAAACAAATTTAAGAATTCCTAACAGAGCTCTGTTCACGCTGTATTAAGTGGTAAGGTTTGTGTCTAGGGTGATATATTTAAAAATTTATCTTCACAGCCATGAAAAAACATAACCGTTGCTTTCCCATTTCATACATGTGTACATTTTTTCTTCTATATGTGACGCGCAAAATAGAAAGGGACCTAAGGGTAAAAACCGGTTTTGTTCAGGAGAGCCATTTTAAAGATTTAAATACGTGTATCTTTGGTGTACCGTCACATCATAAAACGCGCATATCTCTGGGAGGGAACACTTTTGGGGCATGGGATCGGTCTCATTCGATGCTCAGATGTTGTCCACATCAAAAAAAAAAAAAAGTGAAAATTGCTTTTTTTTACCCTTAGGTCCCTTTCTCTATGCGCTGTCACATATATCAATTAAAATTAGCTATGCATAGGTGTCGATTATATTGTTAACCGCCACATTTTGTTCGGTTAAATTTAACAGACAGTTTTTCGTTAAATGGTGCCAGTTGAAATACATTGTGATTTAGATTTTTACTTAGCCGACTGTTAAAGTTCCAATTAAGTTTTAAAATGAGACATTGTGAAAATGGCCTTTAAAAGCATAAAAAATATGAATTTTATTTTGGTAATGGTTTTTTTTTTTTTTGTACAATTAACAAATTTCACTGTTAACTTAATAGTGGGCTAATTGCCCTTGACTCTAACAACGATACGAATCTTTACCACACGTACGGCTACACGGTGTCAGAGAAAAACATTGGTGATGGAAAGGAAAATACAACAAAATTCCAGATGCCGGACGTTATTGTGTCTTATGGCTAAATTTTTACGCAACAACTCGCAGAAGTTTTAATTTTTAGCGCTAAAATGTGGTGATGGAAGAGCAACTAAACAAGTTTTAATCAAATAAATAATAAATAGCATCATCATAAGTAAACACAAATTAATTGTAAATAAATTTACCGTGAAGCAAAATAATGAAAAATGTTTAATTTGAAAAAAAAAAAAAAAGAAATTTTAATAATTTCCACAATTTTCAATTATCTTTTCACACAAAATCTTTAGCTACAGTTTATTGACTTCTATTGCTTATTTTCCAAAATATTTATTGGGCTATGGCTGAGAGCGGCCCCACCCTCACAGAAGCGCTGAAATTGCTGCTGTCACAAACAACAGGCGTTGCTTTGCTTGTGGCCAACACACACGCAATAGTTCAAATCAAATAATTAATTCTAACAAAAAAAATCCCAATAATTAAAAATTAAAATAAAAAGAAATCTTTAAGTTTTAAAAACACACATCATCAGGTTTAAAAATATTCATTATGTGATAACTTCTTGTAAATTAATTGATTAAAGAGTTTTTAATTATTTTTCAATTATGTAATATTAAGCAATTTGTTAATTAAATAAGTTATTCATTCACAGCTTAGTTGTTATTATTTAATTTAATTATTGTGCAAACAAATAAAATTTATTTAATTATTTTTATTGAAAAAAAAAAAAATTATATAAATAATTCCGCCCCAGAAAAAAGTCATATTATAAGTCCAAATAACCAGAAAATAAGTAAATAAGTAGTAATTTAAATGCTTTAAGAGAACATCTGTGGAACTACTTCCAACAGCTTGAATGATTCTAAAGAGTGAGAATTGAAAATTCGCTTTAACAATTGAAAATTGTTTATTATAAAGAAAATTAATGTCTGCAAAAATCAGAAAACAGATGAAAATTTAAATAAAAAAAAAATAAGAAAAATTGTAAATGCATTATTTGTGGAGTTTTTGTTTCTCAATCACAGCAACGGACAGTGCTTGACGTATTCGTGGCAGGATCGAAATCAGACAAGGTAGTGGGAGCTGAATTTTTTAAACCGCGCTACGGTCGGAAGGTCAGTTGAAGTGTGGACAAGCGTTTCAGTGTGGTACGGGCTGAGCTTTCAGCGATTAGGAGAACGATGATGTTGATATACATACATTGGGGACATGAGGACATGTGGGGATAGTAGGGAGGCGATCGGGGGCCAAATCGCCGCATTCGTAATCGAATCAGTTTTCGTATCGAATAACATTTCGTGACGTATCGAATAGTCTGATCGAGGTAATCGATAGCGTTCGAATCGAAATTTGTTTTAAAATTTAAACGATTTTTGTGCTTTGTCATAGAATAAAAATATATTGGTAACTACATACTATCTTTTTATATACAGGGTGTCTGGTAGCAGATTTATATTTTCAAACTTAAATAAACAACGTAATAATGGACACAAACTTTTATTGAATAGAAAATAGGAATTTTTTTGATGCTAAACACTTAAAAACGTTTCGGCATATCAAAAACCTCGAAAAATAATGCATGAAACACATTTGCCACAGCAGGCTACCAGCTACAATCTGTCAAAATTAAAATACCCACGTTTACATGGAAACGATTATTTTGACGACATCACTGCTACACGGCTAAACGACCACTTCTGTAGCTGTCGCCAATTCAAGATAATTTCTATTTTGACAAGCGACAATATGCAATTATAGTGCTGCCAATGTAATGAGATATTATTAATATGGAAGAGCTTAAAAATAGCTATTTTTAGCTCTTTAGCTCTGATAGTCGTGTGGTAATTTTCGGCGCCCAACCTCATCACCGAGTCTTTAGTTGTAGCCAGTATCTGCTCCAGACTAAATTCTCCCTAGTCTGACATAGGCCAAAGCTGAACATAACCGCAATGTGTGCCGCGTCTCAGCCTACTCCCTTCATAGTCTGCTGATATCATACCCAAGACCCCAGATGTCCTTAGATGATAACTGAAGTTTCCGTTCCCCGTTATTAAGGCCATGTCACATAGAACTTTTGCTTCGCTTTGCGTTGCAGTTTCGCTTTGACATTTAAGATGAAATGTACACGTTTATATGAAACATGTCACATAAAGTATTCTTAACGGAACGCAAAGCGAAAAGTTGGGCATCTTTTATCTTTTTGCGTGCTTTGACAATCAGTTTGAATAATTTTCTTTATTCGTGTCTTCCTTTCTCTTCTTTTGGTTTTCAAACAGAATTTTGTATATCGTCAAATAACATTATTGACTTTTATTTTTATAATAAAAAAATAAATAGCACATTTATCAAACACTTTTCTTTGGTAAACAAACAATTCGTGACTGTTGTCGAAGCGTTTATTGTGTCATACACCTTTTGCTTTACGCTTTTCTGTCACGCAAAGCGACAAAGTTATATGTGACAGTTGGAAGTATTTCGATCACACCCATGATCTAAATATATAAGGTCTGCTTGACAGTTCAAATTATTTTTACTGTGACGTCACCGTCGAGATTTGTTTTTAATATGTATGGGGTTTGTTTTTTTTTTTTAAATATTTTGCAATTTTAAAGGTAAAATAAATAAAACAAATTAAATTGTTATGTTATAGTCTTTTTTAATGTTCTTTTTTCATTTTTTTCTTGTATTAATATTTTGTTTAAATTTCTTATTCTAAAATATAAACGACTTTTAAAAAATAACGATTTTACATTTTCAGGCACATCTATTTTTTTTTTTTTTTTTTTTATCTGGGACCAGCACTCAGGAGATGACTCCTACACATGCGAAGCATTGTGCTGGAACTATAGGAAAGGGATAGTAAGAGAAACGACAGGAGGTGAAGCTTAATTAATAATTTTTTTGTTTATACTCGTAGCAGTGCTGAAGCTTCGGTTCAGTAGCCATATTTATTATTGTTTTACTTCGCCGGTGCTACACAATACCGACGAAGGAGGGCGTTCTGATGCGATTGTGGATTGCTATCAGCTGAAGCCACACACAACGACACACTAATGCACATCAGAAAAATGCGAGATGTTTATTTTTAATTTAAAATTTTAGTCTGAAACTGGGTTTGAACCCAGGTCTGTTTTTGGATTCGTAGTCAACGTGCAGACTACCATCCATCGTGCCATCGCCACCCTATGTTATCACATTTAATGTTATGGTATTTTAAATAATTATTTCGAAGACTTAAAGTATTATTATTAATTTCCTTAAATATATTTTCTAATTTTAATATGTTTCCCATAAATTCTTGGCAGGGTTTATAGAGCCCTCTGTTTGAACTGCAACTGACTTATTTGGATTTTAATTTTCAATATTTTCAATACTTTCTTCTTGTAATTTCTGCAGACTATAAATAATTGGAAATTATTATTTTATTAAAAAAAAGTGGATTTTAAAAAAATTGTATTTACTTATATTATTAATTGACCTTTTTTATTATATTTTTTGATATATATTTATTAAGCCTGAGGTCTTTTTTTTATCTTATTTTGTTTTTTATTATTCGATATTTCGTTAACAGCTTGTTAACATCATCAGGAATAATAGGAAATTATAATTTTTTGAAATATAAAAATATTTTTGAAACATGTCACAAAATTTTTCTTATAAAATTTGATTGAAAATTAAATGAAAATTAATTTTTTTTTTTTTTTTTTTTTTATATTTTAATTTTTAAAAAAATTAAAAATTAAATGAAAATTAAAAAAAAAATGAAAAGAAATGATAGAATAGGTAGTATAAATAATGTTACGGATCATAGGATATACAAATCTGTGACTTATATATCCGGAATGTCGGAGAGATTGGCTAAATCTAAAATTTATAATACGGACAGATATAGAATAGCTCATAAATCATTTAATACTTTAAATAGATTATTTAGTAAACCAAAGGATGGGATTGAAAAATGCGATAAATCGATCTTTCGACTGGTAAAATGCTGGTTACATGGATATTTAAAGATGGGACAGCCTTCGCATCTAACAATCTTTTTCTTATTGGCGTGTTCAATAATATATCCTTTAAACGCCAATCATTATTCGTAAAATGTCTAGAACAAATTGTTCCAGATTTCCAGTTAACATTTTTTTTTACCGCATGCATTGATCCACACTTTCTTTATTTCTGGATCTTTTGGAAACGTAAAATATTTTAGATTTTTATCATCCTGCTTCGAGCTTTTACAATCTTTTACCACACAGTATTTCATTGTCCAAATAAATTTTATCACTTTCTACACAAATTGTTTATTAAAAACTCTTTTTTTTTTTTTGCTCTAACTCAGTTCACATTTATTTTTAATTAATAGTCAATAAAATAATCCTTTAATTTTCTTAATAAATATGTAATAATAATAATTTTAATCACTAGCTTTTAAATTTCCATTTAACCACAACAAAACATTTCCCGACGATGACGTCAAATTAAAAAAAAAATGGCAGCTGTCATTCAATATCAAGCAGACCTTATATATTTAGATCATGGATCATACCCCAATCCGCTCACCAGTATTTACTTAAACAATATCTTTTTTTTTCTTATATTTCCCAAATAAAGAAGTCTTACTGAAGCATTCATACATATATTTTTTTTTTTTATTATAAAAGGTTTGTTTTTCAATTACACTAATTATTTAAGCTGTAGGTCTTTTTTTTTTTTTATATGTGTAATATTTAATTTTGGTGGATATTTCGCTACTCCTGTGTGTAGCTTCTTCAGGAAAATTGTTTTTTGTTTATAAGGAAAAAATATTTTTTTTAAAATTCACAATACAGAAAAAGTTCTTGTCAATGAGAATTCAAATTAAAAATATTGACATTTTTTGTTTGTTTTTCCATACAAAATTCTATCAATATTCTATAAATTCTATAAATCTATTAGTATCACTTCTATTTTTATTTGACCTTTATTCAAATTTTTTAATTATATTTATTTTTGAGCGATGGTCTTTTTTATTTTTATTTTATATTTATTTTTACAAATTATTATTTGCTGACGATGCTACCTATTTGGTAGCGAAATATTGAGAAATAAATAATAATTAAAAAACTTTTCATAAAAAAGACCATCGCTCAAAAATAAATATAATTAAAAAATTCTATAAATCTAAAAAATTCTTATGAATACGAGAGTTTATTTATCGGCTTTGCTAAAGAGCCGACTGTCGGATGGGAAATGGTGTATTGTTTCTAAAATTTGCTTCTTCTCCTCTTTCAATTTTGTGCATTGATCACAACAAAATACAATGGGCAACACTGAACCACCTGTTGTTATGGAAACATGAACAAAACAGAAGACGTGAAAAAGAAACAAAACAAAAGTTTGCAAAAATTCAATTAAAATTTTTTTCTTTCATATTGTGATGCATTTTCTTAGACATTTTCCGACTGACAATGAAGATCAACGCATAAACTTGTATGGAAGAAAGTGTTTGCTTTATATGGACAAATTAGTGCAATAAGAAATCTTAGAATTAAGAGTAAAGCGTAAAGCGAAGTAAAAATAATTAGTGAAACGGAAAAGACTTGCAGAGAATGTCTTTTGAGAAAGTGCTGTACAAATACGAGATACCCCATGGACCCGGAGATGTATACTTTATATGGCAGAAGGGTCAACAGGGTGCCCTTTTAGCAACAACGGGCTCTGATGGTACAGTGTCGATTTTCAACAGGCAGGGGCAAATTGTGGAACGAATAACTTTGCCAGGGTAAGAATTGTTTACAGGAATGTTGTGAAAATGTTTAGGTATTTGATTAAAAGTTAATTTTTTCCGGTAGATTGTGTTCCGGTTTTGCTTGGGACAATGAAGGTGAAATTTTAGGCATAATTACCGGCTCTACGCCGACCATCACATTATGGAATGCTACAACGCAACAAAAACTCTCTGTAGAATCTGGTTTAAGGGACCCGCTCTCTTGTGTTATTTGGTCAAAGCAAGATAAATTAATGGCGGTGGGTACTGCCAGAGGCAACTTAGCTATTTATAATCATAAAACCGGCAAAAGAATTCCCATCTTGGGCAAACATTCCAAACGTATAAGTTGTGGCGCATGGTCAGCGCAAAATCTCTTGGCTTTGGGATCGGATGATAAAACATTTTCGTTGAGCAATGAAGAGGGTGATTCTATGAGGGTGGTACAGCTGCGCGATGTACCCAGCGATATGTTTTTTGCCGAAATGGCCAATGAGGATCGCATAAGTGGCGATAATGCCATCAGCATGATTATAGGCAAACGTACTTTGTATTTATATTATTTACCCGAGCCGGATACACCCACTGAGTTGGGGTTTCAGAGTCGTTATGGCTCTTTATTGCAACACAAATGGTTTGGTGATGGTTATATATTGCTGGGTTTCTCCAATGGACATGTCGTTGCTATCTCAACACATCCCAAAGATATTGGCCAGGAGTTATGGCAGGTGAAAAACCACAAAGAGCTGCTGACAGGTCTGGCGTATTGTTCGGCTTTAGAAATTGTAGCCTCTTGCGGGGACGATAAGTAATATAGCGGCTATTTGTTGTTCAATTTTGTATCTGTTATTATTTTATTTGGTTTTTTTTTTCAGCATTAAAATCCATTCAATTACAAATTTACACGAGACGGAAAAAATTATTACCGTACCCGATCATTCGGGTGTGCAAATGATTGATTGGTCCTCCGATGGCCAATTGCTAGCAGTTACCACCATGACGGGCTCAGTATTTATTTATGTTACCAAACTACCGGGCTTGTATGCGGTATCAGCACCAAGAGTAGCGATACTAAGCAGTCTAGCAGAGGTCTCAATTTATGTGTATTCTCCGGATAAGGTGAGTTTACATTGTTTTATTTATTATGTATCTGAACTAATTGGTAAAAGTTCGTTGGCATGTCGGGCTGTTTCTAGATTTAAAGTACAGGTTACCAATTCATGACATAACACGGTTGTCGAGATTTAAACTTATTTCTCATTTGCTTTTTGCTAACAGCACTAAGTAAAGCTGTTTTTTTTTTAATTTTAAACTGCTACACGGTTAGAAATTTGTTTTGTCACCATAACAAAAAGAAAACCACACTAGTCAATAATAGTAATTGACTTTTAAAAGGTGCACCGGTAGTCTAGTTTATCAGTTGGGGGTTTTAGGTTTGATTCCTAGCAGGAACACGTGAAAGATTTTTCACAACAACATTGTGATACAATGGGACCATAATAAATTGAACCCAAGTGGGCTGGGACCTTTCTTTATCTTCACATCCACCAACCTGCCGACCTAACCTATAATTGCAGCGATTTAGATGACATGAAATTTTATAATTTTAAACTAGAGCATTAAAAGCATTAGGAGAAGCTGAACTTAAAATACAGAGCAAATCAAATAATTTATCAATTTATGTACGTGCTAAAAAATAACCATAAACCTCTGGCGATTGGTGGGTAGTGCATTGGAATTGTATTATAAAATAAGTTTCCACGCGTACTCACGTGACTTTGGTATTTGTAGTACCATAATTCAATAGGTATTGAACTTGTGAAAGAATATATTTAATTTCATAAAATTATTTCTATACGGTCGTGTACATGGAATATGAGGTACGATGCTTGCCAAACGCCAGCATATCAGTCGTACATACATTTGTATATCGTTCCGTTTTAAATGCACAAATTTTATATGTTATTAAATATTTGTTTTTTATATTCTCATTTACTTTATTTTTCATTAATTTTTCACACAATTTGCTTAATTTAAGGTAATTTTTTTTCATATACATGCATACCCAGCACAAAAGAGAGGCGATCAATAAGCGGTCACATTTAACATAACAGCTCGTGATTTAAATGAGTCCTAGCAACCCATCAATGTTCCATGATTTGGTGACGTTTGGCCAAGTGTTCAGTTTTTTTCTTTTGCTGGCTACAAACACGGGCACACACACACTATTAAACACTATAACTACTTTTAAGTAGATTTTCATTTTAGTTTTCTTATCGAAATTTAATGATTGATTGCAAATTACTTTTCTATTTATATACTCTGCTCTTTTATATTTTATGATTTTTCACAAATTTTTGAATATTTAAACCACAGTTCTTTCTACAACACACTCATAGATATATATATATATAATTAGAATTAGCTTTTATAAAATTTCTTTTCTTCTTGAAACACACGTAAAACAATCTCATTTCACTATTCCGATAAATATTGGGGCTTAAACTTTCAGAGAACTTAATTTTTAACGCACGAAATTATTATTTATCACATTTAATTTGCCAATGAAAATTGCAACTAGAGAAATTGATTTGCAAAGCGTAACAAAAAGCGCGGAAACTAACTAACTGTCAGAAGTTGTCAAAATCATGTGCAACATGATGCCAGACAACTTCAACGGCAAAAAAAATTCTAAAAAAAATATGGCAAAGAAGACGTGCTGTTGTACTGCATGATCAATAAATTAATAAATATATTAAGGAAATAAAAATAATAACGGCCATTTAATAATACTCTGGCAATATTATATATTAACAGCCGTATTAATAAAAAATTTTAAAACGCATTTTAAAGTTTTTTTAAGCAAAATTCATTAAAATGGTATTAATAAACGAATTTTAGTTTAAAATGCACATTTTAAAATTTGTGTAAATATGGAAATTTTAAAATTGGTTCGACCCTGTTTTAAAGCTATTTTAAGATGGCATATTGTGCATTGTTTGTTTTCATTGTGATTGTTATTTGTGAAAAAAAATGCCACCCAATTTTCGGAACGTTTGCGTTTGCAGTGTTACTTTTTTTTCCATTTCTATTGCTTTTTTATATTATTATTAATGTTAATTATATTTATTTTTGAGCGATGGTCTTTTTTGTATTCAAATTATTATTTCCTGACGATGCTACCTATTTGGTAGCGAAATATTGAGAAATAAATAATAATTGAAAAACTTTTCATAAAAAAGACCATCGCTCAAAAATAAATATTTTTATATTTCAAAAAATTATAATTTCCTATTATTCCTGATGATGTTAACAAGCTGTTAACGAAATATCGAAAAATAAAACCAAATAAAATAAAAGAAAAAGACCTCAAGCTTAATAAATATATTGCAAAAAATATAATAAAAAAGGTCAATTAATAATATAATTAAAAAATAAATATAATTAAAAAATTTTAATAAAGGTCAAAATAAAAATAGAAGTGATACTAATATTATTAATGTTACACAAATTTCAAATAAAACTAATGTTGACTAAGTAGTGATGTGTAAACAATCAAAACAAATAATATTAAACTCGTTATTCAAATACTCTTTTAACTGCAATTAAATAAGTCACCAAAATTGCAATCTTACCAAGCGATATTTTTACTGTTATTAGTTTTATACAACTTATCATACATTTTTTATTCTATAAACAACAATATTTTATTAAACATGCCAAAAAAAACTATTTAGATACGATTACTGCGTGATATAATAATCACGGTTTTGCCTCATTAGGAGTCAAGTGGTAAATAAAAAATCTAGGGCTGCCATCCTCCGTTTTGAAAAACCTTAAAACGTATGTTAGTTAAAATACTGATTATTAGTATGAATTTTTAAAAAACGTGTTTTAGGATTAAAAAGCGTTTTAACTAATATGTATTTTAAAGCTTATTTAAGACTTTTTTATTAATACGGCTGTAAATGTGTTGTTATCTATGCAATGTGAGTGCAATTGTCTTCTTATTCGTTACAATTTAATCAAGGAAAATTTAATAAAGCCTGCATCAGTTATGTGTATGTGATTATAATGATAATTGCAAATAATTAAGTTTTTTATAACATACTACTGCATATGTTTTAATGTTTTCATTTCAGTCTAAACCTTTGCCTTACCGCCAAAGCTTAGATACCGAACCAAATGTACTGGCTATAGGTCCTTATCATTTGGCAACCTGCGTCAACCGTCATGTGTGGTTCTATGATTTGGGCAAAAGTCTAGGCGATCAACCACAACTTCTAAGTGAAAGAGATTTTTCACAAACGGTAGAAGACATTAAACTAAATTCAGATTATTGCGCGGTGCTATGCCCACCACAACTCTTGTTGCAAGCCATCGTTACGGACAATCCAAATGTCAAGGATAAATTAATGCAAATGTTTCCAAATGCTGTACCAACATTAAATGATGCCGTCATCACATGTTTTGGTCTCACCCAAGAATATCTCATATTCGCTACAGACGTAAGTGTACATCCAATTATTGTAAGGTTAATACTTTCATGTTCACAAATTATTTATTTGATAGGTTGGTCATTTGGTGTATTTTTCGTTAGAGAAATGGGAAATCTGTACGATATACCGCCATAATATGGGCCTGGAAAAAATGTTTACCGATGCCGAAGGTACAAAACTTATATTTATAGATGATCATGGCCAAGGCTTTGTATTTTTACCTGCCCTAGAGGAGGCCATTATAATTGCGGACTTTCCCAAAAATTGTTTGCTTTGCGTGTGGGATTTGGCTCAACCTTATCATTTTATCACTTACAATGGTAAATTGGTTAATACACATGTATTTGTACGCTTTTCTGTCTATGGCAAACACACTTTAAAAGTTGGCGAAACAAAGTTGAATGCATCTCAAATACCTTTAATGTTGTGCGATGGTGAAATGGTTTTGCATCTTGATGGTGGCCAATATGCCACACAATCTTTATCCACACATTTAGTATTGCCCGGTACTAGTCAAAATATAAATTTAAAAAACTTTTTAAAATTAAGAAAATACACAGAGGCTTTTAAAATTTGTGAAAGAATCAATTTAAAAGGAAGTTGGTTGGAATTTGCTGAACACGCATTGGCAGACTTGGAACCGTCTATAGGTATTTTAACGGGCCTGTTTATTTAGGCGATGTGTATTCCAAATAATATATTTCATTTCATTGTAGCTGTAAGGGCATTTCGCAAAATTGGTGATGTTGCCATGGTCCAAGTTTTGGAAAACATACGCTATTTAGAGGATGTATTTTTAATAAGCGGTTTTTGTTGCGTCTTGCTAGAAAAATACGATGAAGCCAAAAAATTTTTCCTTAAAGGCTCCTATACCAAAGATGCCTTAGATATATGCCGGGATTTACTGCAGTGGGAACAAGCATTAATGTTGGCCCATAAGTACGATGCAGATGAAGTACCATTTATAGCGCGAGAATATGCCCAGCAACTGGAGTTTAAGTAAGTCTGCATTCTCAGGTTTGAATGTTTGTTTCACAGACACGCCAAACTGCTTGGCAGCTGATTGCTTATGAACTAAATTAAACACCGAGTTGGAAAAAAATTATAACAAAAATATTCTTTATTTTAGTGGCAATTACGCGGACGCTTTATATCACTATGAAAAAGGCTATAAAGAGGACTTGATTGACAACAGTGAAATGCAACAATTAGTAAATACCTCGCCCGAGTATGAAGAGCATGTGCGTCTATGTAAAATGGGTATTGCAAGGACCTCTATTAGAGCTGGCGACTTCAGAAGAGGAGTAAATATTTAGAATGAAAAAAAAGAAAACGATAAACATGGTTTCAAAAACAACATTTATTTCCTCTTTAGATCCAATACGCTGTGGAGCTAAACGACAACCAGTTATTATATGAGTGCGCTGAACTTTTAGCCACTGTAGGGCATATAACAGAGGCGGCTGGTCTCTATGAACGTGGTGAATACTACGATGAGGCCTGCTCGCATTACATTTCTTTGAAAATGTGGAATAAGGCCAATCAAATCTTACCAAATGTCAAATCAACTAAATTACATGCTTTATATGCTAAAGCCAAAGAGTCAGATGGCCAATTTGAAGAAGCCATAAATAGTTATCGCATAGCAGGTGATTTGGATGCTTGTGTCAGGATCTACCTCGACCATTTGTGTGATCCACATTCGGCTTCGGAAATTGTATTGGACTCACGTTCTATGGAAAGTGCTAAATTATTGGCCAAATTCTATCAAAAGATTGGCGATATAGAGCAGGCTTTACAATTTTTGGTATTATGTGGTTGCGTGGAGGAGGCGTTCTCGCTGGCTCAAAGACACAATAAACTGAAACGGCACGGTGAGCTCTTGGAAAGATATGAAAATGCAAAATCTAGTGATTATTTAGCGCTGGCTCAGTATTTTGAGGGCGAGAAGTATACATTGCTGGCAGGAAAATATTATTTCTTGGCCCGGGAGTTTACTAAAGCTTTACGATTTCTTTTGAAAGCCTCAACTTTTAGTAATGAAGAATCTCAGGCCTTATCTATGGCTATAGATTGTGTAGCGACGTCTAATAACGAGCAATTGGCAACACAATTAATTGAGTTCTTATTGGGAGAAGTGGATGGCTCACCCAAAGATCCCCGCTATTTATTTAGACTGTACATGGCTCGTAGGCACTATAAAGATGCGGCTAAGACAGCTGTCATAATTGCCAGCCAGGAACAATTGTCCGGAAACTATAAGTCAGCCAGAGATTTACTCTATTCCATGTATCAAGAATTAAGACGAAATAATCTAGCGGTGACTGCTGAAATGAGACATAATTTAATATTATTACACCGCTACACTTTGGTGAGGATCCATGTAAAGTTGGGTAATCATTTGACGGCTGCTAAGCTTTTAGTTCAAGTTGCCGCCAATATATCACAATTTCCTTTACGTAAGTTTTATTACGATTTTAACAGTATTAAATGTATTCAACTTGAAGTGATTTTATAATTTGTATCTAGATATCGTTCCCATTTTAACCTCCACCGTTATTGAATGTAATCGTTCGGGTTTAAAAAAGTCAGCGTTTATGTACGCTTCTATGCTTATGCGGCCCGAATATCGTAACAATTTGGATTCACGCTATTCCAAGAAGATTGAATCTATTGTGCGTAAAGCGCCCAAAGGGATTAAAAATTTCCGTGATGAAATCGATGATGAGACCATGGAGTGTCCCATTTGTGATACTAATTTACCAAACATGGAGGTGACTTGCTACAGCTGCAAGACCACTCTACCCATTTGCATAGCGACGGGACAGCATATAATTAAACAACATATGACCTCTTGTCCTGCGTGTGATTTTCCCTGCTTTAGGGCTGAAATGGAAAAGTAAGTCTAATTTTGAATTCCACAATGCAAACGGTCAAATCGTCTATAGAGTTTATATGAAAAGCATTCAAGTTTCTAAATGATTTTCACATAAATTTTGTAGATGCGTAGATCATTCGTGTTTATCAGGTAATTTAACTTGTGCTTTTTTTATTTTCAGCATTTTATCGGAACTTAATGAGTGTCCGATGTGTGAAGAAAATGTGGATTCTCAAAATCTTCTAGATGTTGAAGATATACGTCCATATATTTTGGCATCTTCTTAGTTAATTAAATATTTATAGGCGACATCATTGTTGGTATAATTTTATTTTCATATTTAAGTATTTATGTTTTACTTGTAATTTATTAAATCAATTGACACCAAATATAATTTAAGTAATTCAATGTTTACACGAAGACTATCAAGTCTGTTCTGTAAATTGAGTGATATCAAATGGTGTGGGAAATTATACGCACATTTATAACATTTTTGTTACCCGCGTGATTTGAAATCACCCAATTTCCAGTGCTATATTTATTGCATAACTTTCTCAGGAGTTGCTTATCATTTAAAATTCCTTTAAATAAACCTCCACGCCGAGTTTAAAGCCACAGTGGAATTTATTTACATATTTTTTTTTTATTTATTTGTTCATCTGTTTCTTGGGCAAAGGCCATATTTTGAATGTACAATATCGACCCCTGTGCGCGAAATTATCGTATGTTACAAAAACTAAATTTCAAAGGAGAGCGTTTTTATTCGTTTTTTTTATTTGCCTGACAGCAGTAACTGTCACATACGATAAAATGTACATAGTGTTATCTCCATAACTATAACAATTATCGCTATAATACTTTATCTGCAGATGAATTAATGGATTTATAACCATTTTGCATAAAAAACTCGATTTCGAAAAAAGTGTAACATACGATAATTTCGCGCACAGGGGTCGATATAATACAAGGCATGGAGTGCAGGTCATTAGAAATCTTTTGTTGAAATACATTTTGATCTTTTCAGCTTATCAATTAAAATCAATATGAAACTGTTAAAGAAAATTATTTGCATTCTTTCAATTAATTTGTCCCTAAATAAATCAATAAATGAAATGAAATAATTTTGCATAATATTCAAATTTACAGGAAAATATTTACTGCTTATTTGAAAAACAAAATTTGTTGTTACACATTCTCGGTTAAGAGGTTTTAATAAATAAATAAAAAAATTATTTGTCTTCATTATATGAACATTTCAGCAAACATTTCTACATGAACGTTTTTTTACTTTATATCCATATGGCAATTTGGTAACTTTAGCATTAAGTCCTGTTTAACTTTATCCAAGTCTTTTACAGAGTACATTTCGAATATTTTTAAAAGTGTCAAGTTTGCAAGTTCTCCAATAACGGTCAGACCTTTGTCACTGATGTTATTACAAGCCGATACTTGCAACACTTTTAATGTGTTCTTCAGATGTACAAGTCCCTGTAAACCATCCGATTCCAAATGTTTACAGTTATGAAATATAACATTATCAATATCATTGCAACCTTTCAAATGATCTAATCCAATTTTCATTATTGAAGAACCGGTCGCATCAATAGCTTTTAATTTGAATCGGTTGTTTTCAGGAGGCAGGCTATTATAATCTATATTCAGACGATTGGGCGCCTCTACGGTTCGAACAGCACCACCATTTTTAAGAACCCATTCGGCACACAGGCGGTCAGGACCAACTTTTAGCAGCCGATCTGTATCAACACGATTAAATGCTATGGCAACATAACCCCACAAAGATTTTCTGGCTAAATCTACCAGCGTACAGTTTTTGATGATTCGCAGCATGATTTAGTATTAATACCCATTCAAATTGTTTATTTTATGTAAAACCGTCATTATATTAACTATATAGTCATATATATTTATTTATCAATCGAAAAACATGTGCCAATATTGTGCATAACAAAACTTGCTTCTATTTTATTGTTTTGATTAAAACAAAGTCAGCTGTTAGAAATATTAGTTGTGTTCATTTATTAAAAATTTTTACAAATTTGTAACAATTGTTTCTAGAAAGCGTTCATTAACCTAAAAAATTTGCAACGAGCGTCAAAAGAGCGTAAAAAAATTGAGAGGCAGAAAAATTCTTGCAAGTTTTTACAAGTAAAATTTTTACTTGCAATAATTATTCAAACAGCTGTTTTGTGTTTGTGTTTACAAAACAATATTTCTAAATTAAGTTAGAAATATTTTGGAAAATTTAAGAAAGTGTAAGTAAATGTAAACATTTTAAAACGATAAAAAGTATTAAAAAGATAACAAATTTATTTTTGTGTAACTTAGGAACAACAGAAGCAAAATAAGATGTCTAATGGCATTGAACTAAGCAACACAGTATCTGGTACATCAGTGGCAAAGGATGTTCTGGCAAACAGACCAGCTGTTATTTTTAGTATTGTAAATATTATGAGTACCTAGCTACTCGGTACTTTACACTAAGCAAGCAAATAATTCAATTAGTTCAGATATATATTTGCAAATAAATTTAAATTAACTCATAATTTATAAAATTACTTTTTTTACTTTTTTGGGGGTTTAATGCAGGCAGCAACATGATATTTTATTTTGGATAAAGCTTTTTATTACAATGAAAATTAAAATTTCTTAAAATTGTTTCCTTTTTTCCCGTTTTTTCGCCGGCTGATTATTATTTAATTTTTTAAATCAATTAATAGGAGGCTTACACTTATTGAATATTCGCTTTAAATACTTTAGGAGCAGATTGCTATAAATTTGTGAATATGCTACAAAAAGTAATAGGGCAATTTTATTTGCAAAAACTGAAATATCTTACAAATTCGTGTGTAAAAATCGTTTATATTATTTGTCTATAAATGTAAACCCTTTTGAAAATATTTCATTACTGTTTACTGTGTAGACTATATGTTTTTGTGTTCAAATGTTTGGAAACGATTGCAAAGGCAGAGCATTAATGTTAGACAATAACTAACAAAAATTCTCCGTTTCAACTCACATTTGCTTGCGCGTTAATGTAGTTTCTGCTTAGTGTTTATTTACATAAATAGTTCTTCATAAAGTCACATTAAAAAATACTTAATATTATATAATAATAACGCAATAAGGTGCCAAAATAATAATATCTATTAAAATTATTTGGAAAATAAAACACAAAGTTGGAAATAAACATTTTTGCGACCTCATGCTGCCGTTATTTCCGATGTTTGAAATAAAAATGCTATGTGTATAAACTAATTAAAAATATATATTTTATTCATTCATTTTATTCAAAAGTAGCTAATCACCCTTATCGTGTTTAGCGTATTTCGACTACGCCTAGTGTTAGATTAAATAAAATTGCAAAAGTTTTCATTATTCTATTACAAGCCGTACTCGGAAAACGCCAGTCACGACAATGCTGAATATAAATGATCATAATCACAATATTTTTATAATAATATACATACATGTATAATTTGTCCAAAAAATATAGGGGTAGTTATTAAGTACTCATATATACCTATACATTACAACACTACTTTTAACTTGCAAATTTTAACTATTAAAGTGTTCATTTACTTTTTCACATTTTTGAGAGTAATTTTGGAAAATTTCTTGTTACTCTCTCGTTGCTAATTTTTACTAGTAAAATAATTGAACGCACCTAATATGCTTTGTAGAATTTTTAATGCAGTTATGAAATAAAACCATATATCAGTGTTGCCACTGAAAAATATTTTCCTATTAAATTTCTATGTAAAACCGACCAAAATAATTTAAACAAGAATTGTATACAGGAATGTTTTGAAAATGTTTAAGTATATCATTAAAAGTACATTTTGTATCTAGATTGTGTTCCGATTTTGCTTATAATTACCGGCTCTACGCCGACCATTACTTTATGGAGTGCTACAACTCAACAAAAGCTCTATGGAATCTGGATTAAGGGACCCTCTCTCTTGTGTTCTTTGGTCAAAGCCAGATAAAATTATGGCTGTGGGTACTGCCCGAGGCAACTTAGCTGTTC
Organism: Dexiosoma caninum; assembly: GCA_963924685.1. Taxonomy (NCBI): domain Eukaryota; kingdom Metazoa; phylum Arthropoda; class Insecta; order Diptera; family Tachinidae; genus Dexiosoma; species Dexiosoma caninum. The sequence continues at coordinate 62,288,170 of OZ004728.1, read as the reverse complement.
AGTATATCAGAGGTCTCAATTTATGTGTATTCTCCGGATATGTTGAGTTTATTTGTATTTCTTTTTAGTATTTTCATATGCCAAAAGCATCTGGACTAAGCTGCTTGCTAAAAGTTCGTGAGTTTGTGGGACTGATTTGACATTTATAGCACAGATTACCAGTTCATGGCGTAACGCGGTTGTCGAGATTTAAACTTATTTTTTATTTGCTTTTTGCTAACAGCACTAAGTAAAGCTGTTTTTTTTAACAGCTAGAAGGTTCAAGATTTGTTTGTCACCATAATAAAAAGGAGACAGTACTAGTCAATAATAGTAATTGACTTATAATTGCAGGAGAAGCTGCACTTAAAATACAGAGCAAATCAAATGGCATAAATAATTTATCAATACATACCTGTTAAAATTAGCCATAAACCTCTGGCGATTGGTGGGTGGCGCAAATAATCCCTCTTGGATATCTCATTGGAATTGTATAGCACAATAAGTTTGTACGACTACTCATTTGAAGTGCCATAATTCAATAGGTATTGAACTTGTGACAGAATAATTTACTTTCATAGAATTATTTCTATACGGTCGTGCACATGAGATGTGAGGTAAGATGCTTGTCAAACGCCTGTATATCAGTCGTCCATACATACATATATCGTTCCGTTTTAAAAGCACAAATTTTATATGTTATTGAAAAATTTACTTTTTACTTATTTACTTTTTTTTTCATTAATTTTTAACACAATTTGCTTAATTTAAGGTAATATGTTTTCATATACATGCATACCCAGCAAAAAAGAGAGGCGATCACGTGTTCACATTTAACATAACAGCTCGTGATTTGAATGAGTCCTTGCAACCCATCAATGTTCCATGATTTGGTTACGTTTGAGCATGTGTTCAGTTTTTTTCTTTTGCTGAGTACAGACACAGGCACACACTTTCACTCTATAACTACTTTTAGTAGATTTTCTTTTATTTTTTTTTTTATCAAAATTTAATGATTGATTGCAAATTACTTTTTTTATATACTCTGCTCTTTTATATTTTAATTTTTCACTAATTTTTCCATTTCCATGATCTTTCTAAAATACACTCATCCATACATATATGTATCTAATTGGAATTGCAACTTATGATATTTTTTTCTTGAAACACAAGAAAAACAACCATATTTCACTATTTCGATAAATATTGGGGCTTAAACTTTCAGAGAACTTAATTTTTAACGCACGAAATTATTATTTATCACATTTAATTTGCCAATGAAAATTGCAACTAGAGAAATTGATTTGCAAAGCGTAACAAAAAGCGCGGAAACTAACTAACTGTCAGAAGTTGTCAAAATCATGTGCAACATGATGCCAGACAACTTCAACGGCAAAAAAAATTCTAAAAAAAATATGGCAAAGAAGACGTGCTGTTGTACTGCATGATCAATAAATTAATAAATATATTAAGGAAATAAAAATAATAACGGCCATTTAATAATACTCTGGCAATATTATATATTAACAGCCGTATTAATAAAAAATTTTAAAACGCATTTTAAAGTTTTTTTAAGCAAAATTCATTAAAATGGTATTAATAAACGAATTTTAGTTTAAAATGCACATTTTAAAATTTGTGTAAATATGGAAATTTTAAAATTGGTTCGACCCTGTTTTAAAGCTATTTTAAGATGGCATATTGTGCATTGTTTGTTTTCATTGTGATTGTTATTTGTGAAAAAAAATGCCACCCAATTTTCGGAACGTTTGCGTTTGCAGTGTTACTTTTTTTTCCATTTCTATTGCTTTTTTATATTATTATTAATGTTAATTATATTTATTTTTGAGCGATGGTCTTTTTTGTATTCAAATTATTATTTCCTGACGATGCTACCTATTTGGTAGCGAAATATTGAGAAATAAATAATAATTGAAAAACTTTTCATAAAAAAGACCATCGCTCAAAAATAAATATTTTTATATTTCAAAAAATTATAATTTCCTATTATTCCTGATGATGTTAACAAGCTGTTAACGAAATATCGAAAAATAAAACCAAATAAAATAAAAGAAAAAGACCTCAAGCTTAATAAATATATTGCAAAAAATATAATAAAAAAGGTCAATTAATAATATAATTAAAAAATAAATATAATTAAAAAATTTTAATAAAGGTCAAAATAAAAATAGAAGTGATACTAATATTATTAATGTTACACAAATTTCAAATAAAACTAATGTTGACTAAGTAGTGATGTGTAAACAATCAAAACAAATAATATTAAACTCGTTATTCAAATACTCTTTTAACTGCAATTAAATAAGTCACCAAAATTGCAATCTTACCAAGCGATATTTTTACTGTTATTAGTTTTATACAACTTATCATACATTTTTTATTCTATAAACAACAATATTTTATTAAACATGCCAAAAAAAACTATTTAGATACGATTACTGCGTGATATAATAATCACGGTTTTGCCTCATTAGGAGTCAAGTGGTAAATAAAAAATCTAGGGCTGCCATCCTCCGTTTTGAAAAACCTTAAAACGTATGTTAGTTAAAATACTGATTATTAGTATGAATTTTTAAAAAACGTGTTTTAGGATTAAAAAGCGTTTTAACTAATATGTATTTTAAAGCTTATTTAAGACTTTTTTATTAATACGGCTGTAAATGTGTTGTTATCTATGCAATGTGAGTGCAATTGTCTTCTTATTCGTTACAATTTAATCAAGGAAAATTTAATAAAGCCTGCATCAGTTATGTGTATGTGATTATAATGATAATTGCAAATAATTAAGTTTTTTATAACATACTACTGCATATGTTTTAATGTTTTCATTTCAGTCTAAACCTTTGCCTTACCGCCAAAGCTTAGATACCGAACCAAATGTACTGGCTATAGGTCCTTATCATTTGGCAACCTGCGTCAACCGTCATGTGTGGTTCTATGATTTGGGCAAAAGTCTAGGCGATCAACCACAACTTCTAAGTGAAAGAGATTTTTCACAAACGGTAGAAGACATTAAACTAAATTCAGATTATTGCGCGGTGCTATGCCCACCACAACTCTTGTTGCAAGCCATCGTTACGGACAATCCAAATGTCAAGGATAAATTAATGCAAATGTTTCCAAATGCTGTACCAACATTAAATGATGCCGTCATCACATGTTTTGGTCTCACCCAAGAATATCTCATATTCGCTACAGACGTAAGTGTACATCCAATTATTGTAAGGTTAATACTTTCATGTTCACAAATTATTTATTTGATAGGTTGGTCATTTGGTGTATTTTTCGTTAGAGAAATGGGAAATCTGTACGATATACCGCCATAATATGGGCCTGGAAAAAATGTTTACCGATGCCGAAGGTACAAAACTTATATTTATAGATGATCATGGCCAAGGCTTTGTATTTTTACCTGCCCTAGAGGAGGCCATTATAATTGCGGACTTTCCCAAAAATTGTTTGCTTTGCGTGTGGGATTTGGCTCAACCTTATCATTTTATCACTTACAATGGTAAATTGGTTAATACACATGTATTTGTACGCTTTTCTGTCTATGGCAAACACACTTTAAAAGTTGGCGAAACAAAGTTGAATGCATCTCAAATACCTTTAATGTTGTGCGATGGTGAAATGGTTTTGCATCTTGATGGTGGCCAATATGCCACACAATCTTTATCCACACATTTAGTATTGCCCGGTACTAGTCAAAATATAAATTTAAAAAACTTTTTAAAATTAAGAAAATACACAGAGGCTTTTAAAATTTGTGAAAGAATCAATTTAAAAGGAAGTTGGTTGGAATTTGCTGAACACGCATTGGCAGACTTGGAACCGTCTATAGGTATTTTAACGGGCCTGTTTATTTCGGCGATGTGTATTCCAAATAATATATTTCATTTCATTGTAGCTGTAAGGGCATTTCGCAAAATTGGTGATGTTGCCATGGTCCAAGTTTTGGAAAACATACGCTATTTAGAGGATGTATTTTTAATAAGCGGTTTTTGTTGCGTCTTGCTAGAAAAATACGATGAAGCCAAAAAATTTTTCCTTAAAGGCTCCTATACCAAAGATGCCTTAGATATATGCCGGGATTTACTGCAGTGGGAACAAGCATTAATGTTGGCCCATAAGTACGATGCAGATGAAGTACCATTTATAGCGCGAGAATATGCCCAGCAACTGGAGTTTAAGTAAGTCTGCATTCTCAGGTTTGAATGTTTGTTTCACAGACACGCCAAACTGCTTGGCAGCTGATTGCTTATGAACTAAATTAAACACCGAGTTGGAAAAAAATTATAACAAAAATATTCTTTATTTTAGTGGCAATTACGCGGACGCTTTATATCACTATGAAAAAGGCTATAAAGAGGACTTGATTGACAACAGTGAAATGCAACAATTAGTAAATACCTCGCCCGAGTATGAAGAGCATGTGCGTCTATGTAAAATGGGTATTGCAAGGACCTCTATTAGAGCTGGCGACTTCAGAAGAGGAGTAAATATTTAGAATGAAAAAAAAGAAAACGATAAACATGGTTTCAAAAACAACATTTATTTCCTCTTTAGATCCAATACGCTGTGGAGCTAAACGACAACCAGTTATTATATGAGTGCGCTGAACTTTTAGCCACTGTAGGGCATATAACAGAGGCGGCTGGTCTCTATGAACGTGGTGAATACTACGATGAGGCCTGCTCGCATTACATTTCTTTGAAAATGTGGAATAAGGCCAATCAAATCTTACCAAATGTCAAATCAACTAAATTACATGCTTTATATGCTAAAGCCAAAGAGTCAGATGGCCAATTTGAAGAAGCCATAAATAGTTATCGCATAGCAGGTGATTTGGATGCTTGTGTCAGGATCTACCTCGACCATTTGTGTGATCCACATTCGGCTTCGGAAATTGTATTGGACTCACGTTCTATGGAAAGTGCTAAATTATTGGCCAAATTCTATCAAAAGATTGGCGATATAGAGCAGGCTTTACAATTTTTGGTATTATGTGGTTGCGTGGAGGAGGCGTTCTCGCTGGCTCAAAGACACAATAAACTGAAACGGCACGGTGAGCTCTTGGAAAGATATGAAAATGCAAAATCTAGTGATTATTTAGCGCTGGCTCAGTATTTTGAGGGCGAGAAGTATACATTGCTGGCAGGAAAATATTATTTCTTGGCCCGGGAGTTTACTAAAGCTTTACGATTTCTTTTGAAAGCCTCAACTTTTAGTAATGAAGAATCTCAGGCCTTATCTATGGCTATAGATTGTGTAGCGACGTCTAATAACGAGCAATTGGCAACACAATTAATTGAGTTCTTATTGGGAGAAGTGGATGGCTCACCCAAAGATCCCCGCTATTTATTTAGACTGTACATGGCTCGTAGGCACTATAAAGATGCGGCTAAGACAGCTGTCATAATTGCCAGCCAGGAACAATTGTCCGGAAACTATAAGTCAGCCAGAGATTTACTCTATTCCATGTATCAAGAATTAAGACGAAATAATCTAGCGGTGACTGCTGAAATGAGACATAATTTAATATTATTACACCGCTACACTTTGGTGAGGATCCATGTAAAGTTGGGTAATCATTTGACGGCTGCTAAGCTTTTAGTTCAAGTTGCCGCCAATATATCACAATTTCCTTTACGTAAGTTTTATTACGATTTTAACAGTATTAAATGTATTCAACTTGAAGTGATTTTATAATTTGTATCTAGATATCGTTCCCATTTTAACCTCCACCGTTATTGAATGTAATCGTTCGGGTTTAAAAAAGTCAGCGTTTATGTACGCTTCTATGCTTATGCGGCCCGAATATCGTAACAATTTGGATTCACGCTATTCCAAGAAGATTGAATCTATTGTGCGTAAAGCGCCCAAAGGGATTAAAAATTTCCGTGATGAAATCGATGATGAGACCATGGAGTGTCCCATTTGTGATACTAATTTACCAAACATGGAGGTGACTTGCTACAGCTGCAAGACCACTCTACCCATTTGCATAGCGACGGGACAGCATATAATTAAACAACATATGACCTCTTGTCCTGCGTGTGATTTTCCCTGCTTTAGGGCTGAAATGGAAAAGTAAGTCTAATTTTGAATTCCACAATGCAAACGGTCAAATCGTCTATAGAGTTTATATGAAAAGCATTCAAGTTTCTAAATGATTTTCACATAAATTTTGTAGATGCGTAGATCATTCGTGTTTATCAGGTAATTTAACTTGTGCTTTTTTTATTTTCAGCATTTTATCGGAACTTAATGAGTGTCCGATGTGTGAAGAAAATGTGGATTCTCAAAATCTTCTAGATGTTGAAGATATACGTCCATATATTTTGGCATCTTCTTAGTTAATTAAATATTTATAGGCGACATCATTGTTGGTATAATTTTATTTTCATATTTAAGTATTTATGTTTTACTTGTAATTTATTAAATCAATTGACACCAAATATAATTTAAGTAATTCAATGTTTACACGAAGACTATCAAGTCTGTTCTGTAAATTGAGTGATATCAAATGGTGTGGGAAATTATACGCACATTTATAACATTTTTGTTACCCGCGTGATTTGAAATCACCCAATTTCCAGTGCTATATTTATTGCATAACTTTCTCAGGAGTTGCTTATCATTTAAAATTCCTTTAAATAAACCTCCACGCCGAGTTTAAAGCCACAGTGGAATTTATTTACATATTTTTTTTTTATTTATTTGTTCATCTGTTTCTTGGGCAAAGGCCATATTTTGAATGTACAATATCGACCCCTGTGCGCGAAATTATCGTATGTTACAAAAACTAAATTTCAAAGGAGAGCGTTTTTATTCGTTTTTTTTATTTGCCTGACAGCAGTAACTGTCACATACGATAAAATGTACATAGTGTTATCTCCATAACTATAACAATTATCGCTATAATACTTTATCTGCAGATGAATTAATGGATTTATAACCATTTTGCATAAAAAACTCGATTTCGAAAAAAGTGTAACATACGATAATTTCGCGCACAGGGGTCGATATAATACAAGGCATGGAGTGCAGGTCATTAGAAATCTTTTGTTGAAATACATTTTGATCTTTTCAGCTTATCAATTAAAATCAATATGAAACTGTTAAAGAAAATTATTTGCATTCTTTCAATTAATTTGTCCCTAAATAAATCAATAAATGAAATGAAATAATTTTGCATAATATTCAAATTTACAGGAAAATATTTACTGCTTATTTGAAAAACAAAATTTGTTGTTACACATTCTCGGTTAAGAGGTTTTAATAAATAAATAAAAAAATTATTTGTCTTCATTATATGAACATTTCAGCAAACATTTCTACATGAACGTTTTTTTACTTTATATCCATATGGCAATTTGGTAACTTTAGCATTAAGTCCTGTTTAACTTTATCCAAGTCTTTTACAGAGTACATTTCGAATATTTTTAAAAGTGTCAAGTTTGCAAGTTCTCCAATAACGGTCAGACCTTTGTCACTGATGTTATTACAAGCCGATACTTGCAACACTTTTAATGTGTTCTTCAGATGTACAAGTCCCTGTAAACCATCCGATTCCAAATGTTTACAGTTATGAAATATAACATTATCAATATCATTGCAACCTTTCAAATGATCTAATCCAATTTTCATTATTGAAGAACCGGTCGCATCAATAGCTTTTAATTTGAATCGGTTGTTTTCAGGAGGCAGGCTATTATAATCTATATTCAGACGATTGGGCGCCTCTACGGTTCGAACAGCACCACCATTTTTAAGAACCCATTCGGCACACAGGCGGTCAGGACCAACTTTTAGCAGCCGATCTGTATCAACACGATTAAATGCTATGGCAACATAACCCCACAAAGATTTTCTGGCTAAATCATTACCAGCGTACAGTTTTTGATGATTCGCAGCATGATTTAGTATTAATACCCCATTCAAATTGTTTATTTTATGTAAAACCGTCATTATATTAACTATATAGTCATATATATTTATTTATCAATCGAAAAACATGTGCCAATATTGTGCATAACAAAACTTGCTTCTATTTTATTGTTTTGATTAAAACAAAGTCAGCTGTTAGAAATATTAGTTGTGTTCATTTATTAAAAATTTTTACAAATTTGTAACAATTGTTTCTAGAAAGCGTTCATTAACCTAAAAAATTTGCAACGAGCGTCAAAAGAGCGTAAAAAATTGAGAGGCAGAAAAATTCTTGCAAGTTTTTACAAGTAAAATTTTTACTTGCAATAATTATTCAAACAGCTGTTTTGTGTTTGTGTTTACAAAACAATATTTCTAAATTAAGTTAGAAATATTTTGGAAAATTTAAGAAAGTGTAAGTAAATGTAAACATTTAAAACGATAAAAAGTATTAAAAAGATAACAAATTTATTTTTGTGTAACTTAGGAACAACAGAAGCAAAATAAGATGTCTAATGGCATTGAACTAAGCAACACAGTATCTGGTACATCAGTGGCAAAGGATGTTCTGGCAAACAGACCAGCTGTTATTTTTAGTATTGTAAATATTATGAGTACCTAGCTACTCGGTACTTTACACTAAGCAAGCAAATAATTCAATTAGTTCAGATATATATTTGCAAATAAATTTAAATTAACTCATAATTTATAAAATTACTTTTTTTACTTTTTTGGGGGTTTAATGCAGGCAGCAACATGATATTTTATTTTGGATAAAGCTTTTTATTACAATGAAAATTAAAATTTCTTAAAATTGTTTCCTTTTTTCCCGTTTTTCGCCGGCTGATTATTATTTAATTTTTTAAATCAATTAATAGGAGGCTTACACTTATTGAATATTCGCTTTAAATACTTTAGGAGCAGATTGCTATAAATTTGTGAATATGCTACAAAAAGTAATAGGGCAATTTTATTTGCAAAAACTGAAATATCTTACAAATTCGTGTGTAAAAATCGTTTATATTATTTGTCTATAAATGTAAACCCTTTTGAAAATATTTCATTACTGTTTACTGTGTAGACTATATGTTTTTGTGTTCAAATGTTTGGAAACGATTGCAAAGGCAGAGCATTAATGTTAGACAATAACTAACAAAAATTCTCCGTTTCAACTCACATTTGCTTGCGCGTTAATGTAGTTTCTGCTTAGTGTTTATTTACATAAATAGTTCTTCATAAAGTCACATTAAAAAATACTTAATATTATATAATAATAACGCAATAAGGTGCCAAAATAATAATATCTATTAAAATTATTTGGAAAATAAAACACAAAGTTGGAAATAAACATTTTTGCGACCTCATGCTGCCGTTATTTCCGATGTTTGAAATAAAAATGCTATGTGTATAAACTAATTAAAAATATATATTTTATTCATTCATTTTATTCAAAAGTAGCTAATCACCCTTATCGTGTTTAGCGTATTTCGACTACGCCTAGTGTTAGATTAAATAAAATTGCAAAAGTTTTCATTATTCTATTACAAGCCGTACTCGGAAAACGCCAGTCACGACAATGCTGAATATAAATGATCATAATCACAATATTTTTATAATAATATACATACATGTATAATTTGTCCAAAAAATATAGGGGTAGTTATTAAGTACTCATATATACCTATACATTACAACACTACTTTTAACTTGCAAATTTTAACTATTAAAGTGTTCATTTACTTTTTCACATTTTTGAGAGTAATTTTGGAAAATTTCTTGTTACTCTCTCGTTGCTAATTTTTACTAGTAAAATAATTGAACGCACCTAATATGCTTTGTAGAATTTTTAATGCAGTTATGAAATAAAACCATATATCAGTGTTGCCACTGAAAAATATTTTCCTATTAAATTTCTATGTAAAACCGACCAAAATAATTTAAACAAGAATTGTATACAGGAATGTTTTGAAAATGTTTAAGTATATCATTAAAAGTACATTTTGTATCTAGATTGTGTTCCGATTTTGCTTATAATTACCGGCTCTACGCCGACCATTACTTTATGGAGTGCTACAACTCAACAAAAGCTCTATGGAATCTGGATTAAGGGACCCTCTCTCTTGTGTTCTTTGGTCAAAGCCAGATAAAATTATGGCTGTGGGTACTGCCCGAGGCAACTTAGCTGTTCAGTATATCAGAGGTCTCAATTTATGTGTATTCTCCGGATATGTTGAGTTTATTTGTATTTCTTTTTAGTATTTTCATATGCCAAAAGCATCTGGACTAAGCTGCTTGCTAAAAGTTCGTGAGTTTGTGGGACTGATTTGACATTTATAGCACAGATTACCAGTTCATGGCGTAACGCGGTTGTCGAGATTTAAACTTATTTTTTATTTGCTTTTTGCTAACAGCACTAAGTAAAGCTGTTTTTTTTAACAGCTAGAAGGTTCAAGATTTGTTTGTCACCATAATAAAAAGGAGACAGTACTAGTCAATAATAGTAATTGACTTATAATTGCAGGAGAAGCTGCACTTAAAATACAGAGCAAATCAAATGGCATAAATAATTTATCAATACATACCTGTTAAAATTAGCCATAAACCTCTGGCGATTGGTGGGTGGCGCAAATAATCCCTCTTGGATATCTCATTGGAATTGTATAGCACAATAAGTTTGTACGACTACTCATTTGAAGTGCCATAATTCAATAGGTATTGAACTTGTGACAGAATAATTTACTTTCATAGAATTATTTCTATACGGTCGTGCACATGAGATGTGAGGTAAGATGCTTGTCAAACGCCTGTATATCAGTCGTCCATACATACATATATCGTTCCGTTTTAAAAGCACAAATTTTATATGTTATTGAAAAATTTACTTTTTACTTATTTACTTTTTTTTTCATTAATTTTTAACACAATTTGCTTAATTTAAGGTAATATGTTTTCATATACATGCATACCCAGCAAAAAAGAGAGGCGATCACGTGTTCACATTTAACATAACAGCTCGTGATTTGAATGAGTCCTTGCAACCCATCAATGTTCCATGATTTGGTTACGTTTGAGCATGTGTTCAGTTTTTTTCTTTTGCTGAGTACAGACACAGGCACACACTTTCACTCTATAACTACTTTTAGTAGATTTTCTTTTATTTTTTTTTTAATCAAAATTTAATGATTGATTGCAAATTACTTTTTTTATATACTCTGCTCTTTTATATTTTAATTTTTCACTAATTTTTCCATTTCCATGATCTTTCTAAAATACACTCATCCATACATATATGTATCTAATTGGAATTGCAACTTATGATATTTTTTTCTTGAAACACAAGAAAAACAACCATATTTCACTATTTCGATAAATATTGGGGCTTAAACTTTCAGAGAACTTAATTTTTAACGCACGAAATTATTATTTATCACATTTAATTTGCCAATGAAAATTGCAACTAGAGAAATTGATTTGCAAAGCGTAACAAAAAGCGCGGAAACTAACTAACTGTCAGAAGTTGTCAAAATCATGTGCAACATGATGCCAGACAACTTCAACGGCAAAAAAAATTCTAAAAAAAATATGGCAAAGAAGACGTGCTGTTGTACTGCATGATCAATAAATTAATAAATATATTAAGGAAATAAAAATAATAACGGCCATTTAATAATACTCTGGCAATATTATATATTAACAGCCGTATTAATAAAAAATTTTAAAACGCATTTTAAAGTTTTTTTAAGCAAAATTCATTAAAATGGTATTAATAAACGAATTTTAGTTTAAAATGCACATTTTAAAATTTGTGTAAATATGGAAATTTTAAAATTGGTTCGACCCTGTTTTAAAGCTATTTTAAGATGGCATATTGTGCATTGTTTGTTTTCATTGTGATTGTTATTTGTGAAAAAAAATGCCACCCAATTTTCGGAACGTTTGCGTTTGCAGTGTTACTTTTTTTTCCATTTCTATTGCTTTTTTATATTATTATTAATGTTAATTATATTTATTTTTGAGCGATGGTCTTTTTTGTATTCAAATTATTATTTCCTGACGATGCTACCTATTTGGTAGCGAAATATTGAGAAATAAATAATAATTGAAAAACTTTTCATAAAAAAGACCATCGCTCAAAAATAAATATTTTTATATTTCAAAAAATTATAATTTCCTATTATTCCTGATGATGTTAACAAGCTGTTAACGAAATATCGAAAAATAAAACCAAATAAAATAAAAGAAAAAGACCTCAAGCTTAATAAATATATTGCAAAAAATATAATAAAAAAGGTCAATTAATAATATAATTAAAAAATAAATATAATTAAAAAATTTTAATAAAGGTCAAAATAAAAATAGAAGTGATACTAATATTATTAATGTTACACAAATTTCAAATAAAACTAATGTTGACTAAGTAGTGATGTGTAAACAATCAAAACAAATAATATTAAACTCGTTATTCAAATACTCTTTTAACTGCAATTAAATAAGTCACCAAAATTGCAATCTTACCAAGCGATATTTTTACTGTTATTAGTTTTATACAACTTATCATACATTTTTTATTCTATAAACAACAATATTTTATTAAACATGCCAAAAAAAACTATTTAGATACGATTACTGCGTGATATAATAATCACGGTTTTGCCTCATTAGGAGTCAAGTGGTAAATAAAAAATCTAGGGCTGCCATCCTCCGTTTTGAAAAACCTTAAAACGTATGTTAGTTAAAATACTGATTATTAGTATGAATTTTTAAAAAACGTGTTTTAGGATTAAAAAGCGTTTTAACTAATATGTATTTTAAAGCTTATTTAAGACTTTTTTATTAATACGGCTGTAAATGTGTTGTTATCTATGCAATGTGAGTGCAATTGTCTTCTTATTCGTTACAATTTAATCAAGGAAAATTTAATAAAGCCTGCATCAGTTATGTGTATGTGATTATAATGATAATTGCAAATAATTAAGTTTTTTATAACATACTACTGCATATGTTTTAATGTTTTCATTTCAGTCTAAACCTTTGCCTTACCGCCAAAGCTTAGATACCGAACCAAATGTACTGGCTATAGGTCCTTATCATTTGGCAACCTGCGTCAACCGTCATGTGTGGTTCTATGATTTGGGCAAAAGTCTAGGCGATCAACCACAACTTCTAAGTGAAAGAGATTTTTCACAAACGGTAGAAGACATTAAACTAAATTCAGATTATTGCGCGGTGCTATGCCCACCACAACTCTTGTTGCAAGCCATCGTTACGGACAATCCAAATGTCAAGGATAAATTAATGCAAATGTTTCCAAATGCTGTACCAACATTAAATGATGCCGTCATCACATGTTTTGGTCTCACCCAAGAATATCTCATATTCGCTACAGACGTAAGTGTACATCCAATTATTGTAAGGTTAATACTTTCATGTTCACAAATTATTTATTTGATAGGTTGGTCATTTGGTGTATTTTTCGTTAGAGAAATGGGAAATCTGTACGATATACCGCCATAATATGGGCCTGGAAAAAATGTTTACCGATGCCGAAGGTACAAAACTTATATTTATAGATGATCATGGCCAAGGCTTTGTATTTTTACCTGCCCTAGAGGAGGCCATTATAATTGCGGACTTTCCCAAAAATTGTTTGCTTTGCGTGTGGGATTTGGCTCAACCTTATCATTTTATCACTTACAATGGTAAATTGGTTAATACACATGTATTTGTACGCTTTTCTGTCTATGGCAAACACACTTTAAAAGTTGGCGAAACAAAGTTGAATGCATCTCAAATACCTTTAATGTTGTGCGATGGTGAAATGGTTTTGCATCTTGATGGTGGCCAATATGCCACACAATCTTTATCCACACATTTAGTATTGCCCGGTACTAGTCAAAATATAAATTTAAAAAACTTTTTAAAATTAAGAAAATACACAGAGGCTTTTAAAATTTGTGAAAGAATCAATTTAAAAGGAAGTTGGTTGGAATTTGCTGAACACGCATTGGCAGACTTGGAACCGTCTATAGGTATTTTAACGGGCCTGTTTATTTAGGCGATGTGTATTCCAAATAATATATTTCATTTCATTGTAGCTGTAAGGGCATTTCGCAAAATTGGTGATGTTGCCATGGTCCAAGTTTTGGAAAACATACGCTATTTAGAGGATGTATTTTTAATAAGCGGTTTTTGTTGCGTCTTGCTAGAAAAATACGATGAAGCCAAAAAATTTTTCCTTAAAGGCTCCTATACCAAAGATGCCTTAGATATATGCCGGGATTTACTGCAGTGGGAACAAGCATTAATGTTGGCCCATAAGTACGATGCAGATGAAGTACCATTTATAGCGCGAGAATATGCCCAGCAACTGGAGTTTAAGTAAGTCTGCATTCTCAGGTTTGAATGTTTGTTTCACAGACACGCCAAACTGCTTGGCAGCTGATTGCTTATGAACTAAATTAAACACCGAGTTGGAAAAAAATTATAACAAAAATATTCTTTATTTTAGTGGCAATTACGCGGACGCTTTATATCACTATGAAAAAGGCTATAAAGAGGACTTGATTGACAACAGTGAAATGCAACAATTAGTAAATACCTCGCCCGAGTATGAAGAGCATGTGCGTCTATGTAAAATGGGTATTGCAAGGACCTCTATTAGAGCTGGCGACTTCAGAAGAGGAGTAAATATTTAGAATGAAAAAAAAGAAAACGATAAACATGGTTTCAAAAACAACATTTATTTCCTCTTTAGATCCAATACGCTGTGGAGCTAAACGACAACCAGTTATTATATGAGTGCGCTGAACTTTTAGCCACTGTAGGGCATATAACAGAGGCGGCTGGTCTCTATGAACGTGGTGAATACTACGATGAGGCCTGCTCGCATTACATTTCTTTGAAAATGTGGAATAAGGCCAATCAAATCTTACCAAATGTCAAATCAACTAAATTACATGCTTTATATGCTAAAGCCAAAGAGTCAGATGGCCAATTTGAAGAAGCCATAAATAGTTATCGCATAGCAGGTGATTTGGATGCTTGTGTCAGGATCTACCTCGACCATTTGTGTGATCCACATTCGGCTTCGGAAATTGTATTGGACTCACGTTCTATGGAAAGTGCTAAATTATTGGCCAAATTCTATCAAAAGATTGGCGATATAGAGCAGGCTTTACAATTTTTGGTATTATGTGGTTGCGTGGAGGAGGCGTTCTCGCTGGCTCAAAGACACAATAAACTGAAACGGCACGGTGAGCTCTTGGAAAGATATGAAAATGCAAAATCTAGTGATTATTTAGCGCTGGCTCAGTATTTTGAGGGCGAGAAGTATACATTGCTGGCAGGAAAATATTATTTCTTGGCCCGGGAGTTTACTAAAGCTTTACGATTTCTTTTGAAAGCCTCAACTTTTAGTAATGAAGAATCTCAGGCCTTATCTATGGCTATAGATTGTGTAGCGACGTCTAATAACGAGCAATTGGCAACACAATTAATTGAGTTCTTATTGGGAGAAGTGGATGGCTCACCCAAAGATCCCCGCTATTTATTTAGACTGTACATGGCTCGTAGGCACTATAAAGATGCGGCTAAGACAGCTGTCATAATTGCCAGCCAGGAACAATTGTCCGGAAACTATAAGTCAGCCAGAGATTTACTCTATTCCATGTATCAAGAATTAAGACGAAATAATCTAGCGGTGACTGCTGAAATGAGACATAATTTAATATTATTACACCGCTACACTTTGGTGAGGATCCATGTAAAGTTGGGTAATCATTTGACGGCTGCTAAGCTTTTAGTTCAAGTTGCCGCCAATATATCACAATTTCCTTTACGTAAGTTTTATTACGATTTTAACAGTATTAAATGTATTCAACTTGAAGTGATTTTATAATTTGTATCTAGATATCGTTCCCATTTTAACCTCCACCGTTATTGAATGTAATCGTTCGGGTTTAAAAAAGTCAGCGTTTATGTACGCTTCTATGCTTATGCGGCCCGAATATCGTAACAATTTGGATTCACGCTATTCCAAGAAGATTGAATCTATTGTGCGTAAAGCGCCCAAAGGGATTAAAAATTTCCGTGATGAAATCGATGATGAGACCATGGAGTGTCCCATTTGTGATACTAATTTACCAAACATGGAGGTGACTTGCTACAGCTGCAAGACCACTCTACCCATTTGCATAGCGACGGGACAGCATATAATTAAACAACATATGACCTCTTGTCCTGCGTGTGATTTTCCCTGCTTTAGGGCTGAAATGGAAAAGTAAGTCTAATTTTGAATTCCACAATGCAAACGGTCAAATCGTCTATAGAGTTTATATGAAAAGCATTCAAGTTTCTAAATGATTTTCACATAAATTTTGTAGATGCGTAGATCATTCGTGTTTATCAGGTAATTTAACTTGTGCTTTTTTTATTTTCAGCATTTTATCGGAACTTAATGAGTGTCCGATGTGTGAAGAAAATGTGGATTCTCAAAATCTTCTAGATGTTGAAGATATACGTCCATATATTTTGGCATCTTCTTAGTTAATTAAATATTTATAGGCGACATCATTGTTGGTATAATTTTATTTTCATATTTAAGTATTTATGTTTTACTTGTAATTTATTAAATCAATTGACACCAAATATAATTTAAGTAATTCAATGTTTACACGAAGACTATCAAGTCTGTTCTGTAAATTGAGTGATATCAAATGGTGTGGGAAATTATACGCACATTTATAACATTTTTGTTACCCGCGTGATTTGAAATCACCCAATTTCCAGTGCTATATTTATTGCATAACTTTCTCAGGAGTTGCTTATCATTTAAAATTCCTTTAAATAAACCTCCACGCCGAGTTTAAAGCCACAGTGGAATTTATTTACATATTTTTTTTTTATTTATTTGTTCATCTGTTTCTTGGGCAAAGGCCATATTTTGAATGTACAATATCGACCCCTGTGCGCGAAATTATCGTATGTTACAAAAACTAAATTTCAAAGGAGAGCGTTTTTATTCGTTTTTTTTATTTGCCTGACAGCAGTAACTGTCACATACGATAAAATGTACATAGTGTTATCTCCATAACTATAACAATTATCGCTATAATACTTTATCTGCAGATGAATTAATGGATTTATAACCATTTTGCATAAAAAACTCGATTTCGAAAAAAGTGTAACATACGATAATTTCGCGCACAGGAGTCGATATAATACAAGGCATGGAGTGCAGGTCATTAGAAATCTTTTGTTGAAATACATTTTGATCTTTTCAGCTTATCAATTAAAATCAATATGAAACTGTTAAAGAAAATTATTTGCATTCTTTCAATTAATTTGTCCCTAAATAAATCAATAAATGAAATGAAATAATTTTGCATAATATTCAAATTTACAGGAAAATATTTACTGCTTATTTGAAAAACAAAATTTGTTGTTACACATTCTCGGTTAAGAGGTTTTAATAAATAAATAAAAAAATTATTTGTCTTCATTATATGAACATTTCAGCAAACATTTCTACATGAACGTTTTTTTACTTTATATCCATATGGCAATTTGGTAACTTTAGCATTAAGTCCTGTTTAACTTTATCCAAGTCTTTTACAGAGTACATTTCGAATATTTTTAAAAGTGTCAAGTTTGCAAGTTCTCCAATAACGGTCAGACCTTTGTCACTGATGTTATTACAAGCCGATACTTGCAACACTTTTAATGTGTTCTTCAGATGTACAAGTCCCTGTAAACCATCCGATTCCAAATGTTTACAGTTATGAAATATAACATTATCAATATCATTGCAACCTTTCAAATGATCTAATCCAATTTTCATTATTGAAGAACCGGTCGCATCAATAGCTTTTAATTTGAATCGGTTGTTTTCAGGAGGCAGGCTATTATAATCTATATTCAGACGATTGGGCGCCTCTACGGTTCGAACAGCACCACCATTTTTAAGAACCCATTCGGCACACAGGCGGTCAGGACCAACTTTTAGCAGCCGATCTGTATCAACACGATTAAATGCTATGGCAACATAACCCCACAAAGATTTTCTGGCTAAATCATTACCAGCGTACAGTTTTTGATGATTCGCAGCATGATTTAGTATTAATACCCCATTCAAATTGTTTATTTTATGTAAAACCGTCATTATATTAACTATATAGTCATATATATTTATTTATCAATCGAAAAACATGTGCCAATATTGTGCATAACAAAACTTGCTTCTATTTTATTGTTTTGATTAAAACAAAGTCAGCTGTTAGAAATATTAGTTGTGTTCATTTATTAAAAATTTTTACAAATTTGTAACAATTGTTTCTAGAAAGCGTTCATTAACCTAAAAAATTTGCAACGAGCGTCAAAAGAGCGTAAAAAATTGAGAGGCAGAAAAATTCTTGCAAGTTTTTACAAGTAAAATTTTTACTTGCAATAATTATTCAAACAGCTGTTTTGTGTTTGTGTTTACAAAACAATATTTCTAAATTAAGTTAGAAATATTTTGGAAAATTTAAGAAAGTGTAAGTAAATGTAAACATTTAAAACGATAAAAAGTATTAAAAAGATAACAAATTTATTTTTGTGTAACTTAGGAACAACAGAAGCAAAATAAGATGTCTAATGGCATTGAACTAAGCAACACAGTATCTGGTACATCAGTGGCAAAGGATGTTCTGGCAAACAGACCAGCTGTTATTTTTAGTATTGTAAATATTATGAGTACCTAGCTACTCGGTACTTTACACTAAGCAAGCAAATAATTCAATTAGTTCAGATATATATTTGCAAATAAATTTAAATTAACTCATAATTTATAAAATTACTTTTTTTACTTTTTTGGGGGTTTAATGCAGGCAGCAACATGATATTTTATTTTGGATAAAGCTTTTTATTACAATGAAAATTAAAATTTCTTAAAATTGTTTCCTTTTTTCCCGTTTTTCGCCGGCTGATTATTATTTAATTTTTTAAATCAATTAATAGGAGGCTTACACTTATTGAATATTCGCTTTAAATACTTTAGGAGCAGATTGCTATAAATTTGTGAATATGCTACAAAAAGTAATAGGGCAATTTTATTTGCAAAAACTGAAATATCTTACAAATTCGTGTGTAAAAATCGTTTATATTATTTGTCTATAAATGTAAACCCTTTTGAAAATATTTCATTACTGTTTACTGTGTAGACTATATGTTTTTGTGTTCAAATGTTTGGAAACGATTGCAAAGGCAGAGCATTAATGTTAGACAATAACTAACAAAAATTCTCCGTTTCAACTCACATTTGCTTGCGCGTTAATGTAGTTTCTGCTTAGTGTTTATTTACATAAATAGTTCTTCATAAAGTCACATTAAAAAATACTTAATATTATATAATAATAACGCAATAAGGTGCCAAAATAATAATATCTATTAAAATTATTTGGAAAATAAAACACAAAGTTGGAAATAAACATTTTTGCGACCTCATGCTGCCGTTATTTCCGATGTTTGAAATAAAAATGCTATGTGTATAAACTAATTAAAAATATATATTTTATTCATTCATTTTATTCAAAAGTAGCTAATCACCCTTATCGTGTTTAGCGTATTTCGACTACGCCTAGTGTTAGATTAAATAAAATTGCAAAAGTTTTCATTATTCTATTACAAGCCGTACTCGGAAAACGCCAGTCACGACAATGCTGAATATAAATGATCATAATCACAATATTTTTATAATAATATACATACATGTATAATTTGTCCAAAAAATATAGGGGTAGTTATTAAGTACTCATATATACCTATACATTACAACACTACTTTTAACTTGCAAATTTTAACTATTAAAGTGTTCATTTACTTTTTCACATTTTTGAGAGTAATTTTGGAAAATTTCTTGTTACTCTCTCGTTGCTAATTTTTACTAGTAAAATAATTGAACGCACCTAATATGCTTTGTAGAATTTTTAATGCAGTTATGAAATAAAACCATATATCAGTGTTGCCACTGAAAAATATTTTCCTATTAAATTTCTATGTAAAACCGACCAAAATAATTTAAACAAGAATTGTATACAGGAATGTTTTGAAAATGTTTAAGTATATCATTAAAAGTACATTTTGTATCTAGATTGTGTTCCGATTTTGCTTATAATTACCGGCTCTACGCCGACCATTACTTTATGGAGTGCTACAACTCAACAAAAGCTCTATGGAATCTGGATTAAGGGACCCTCTCTCTTGTGTTCTTTGGTCAAAGCCAGATAAAATTATGGCTGTGGGTACTGCCCGAGGCAACTTAGCTGTTCAGTATATCAGAGGTCTCAATTTATGTGTATTCTCCGGATATGTTGAGTTTATTTGTATTTCTTTTTAGTATTTTCATATGCCAAAAGCATCTGGACTAAGCTGCTTGCTAAAAGTTCGTGAGTTTGTGGGACTGATTTGACATTTATAGCACAGATTACCAGTTCATGGCGTAACGCGGTTGTCGAGATTTAAACTTATTTTTTATTTGCTTTTTGCTAACAGCACTAAGTAAAGCTGTTTTTTTTAACAGCTAGAAGGTTCAAGATTTGTTTGTCACCATAATAAAAAGGAGACAGTACTAGTCAATAATAGTAATTGACTTATAATTGCAGGAGAAGCTGCACTTAAAATACAGAGCAAATCAAATGGCATAAATAATTTATCAATACATACCTGTTAAAATTAGCCATAAACCTCTGGCGATTGGTGGGTGGCGCAAATAATCCCTCTTGGATATCTCATTGGAATTGTATAGCACAATAAGTTTGTACGACTACTCATTTGAAGTGCCATAATTCAATAGGTATTGAACTTGTGACAGAATAATTTACTTTCATAGAATTATTTCTATACGGTCGTGCACATGAGATGTGAGGTAAGATGCTTGTCAAACGCCTGTATATCAGTCGTCCATACATACATATATCGTTCCGTTTTAAAAGCACAAATTTTATATGTTATTGAAAAATTTACTTTTTACTTATTTACTTTTTTTTTCATTAATTTTTAACACAATTTGCTTAATTTAAGGTAATATGTTTTCATATACATGCATACCCAGCAAAAAAGAGAGGCGATCACGTGTTCACATTTAACATAACAGCTCGTGATTTGAATGAGTCCTTGCAACCCATCAATGTTCCATGATTTGGTTACGTTTGAGCATGTGTTCAGTTTTTTTCTTTTGCTGAGTACAGACACAGGCACACACTTTCACTCTATAACTACTTTTAGTAGATTTTCTTTTATTTTTTTTTTTATCAAAATTTAATGATTGATTGCAAATTACTTTTTTTATATACTCTGCTCTTTTATATTTTAATTTTTCACTAATTTTTCCATTTCCATGATCTTTCTAAAATACACTCATCCATACATATATGTATCTAATTGGAATTGCAACTTATGATATTTTTTTCTTGAAACACAAGAAAAACAACCATATTTCACTATTTCGATAAATATTGGGGCTTAAACTTTCAGAGAACTTAATTTTTAACGCACGAAATTATTATTTATCACATTTAATTTGCCAATGAAAATTGCAACTAGAGAAATTGATTTGCAAAGCGTAACAAAAAGCGCGGAAACTAACTAACTGTCAGAAGTTGTCAAAATCATGTGCAACATGATGCCAGACAACTTCAACGGCAAAAAAAATTCTAAAAAAAATATGGCAAAGAAGACGTGCTGTTGTACTGCATGATCAATAAATTAATAAATATATTAAGGAAATAAAAATAATAACGGCCATTTAATAATACTCTGGCAATATTATATATTAACAGCCGTATTAATAAAAAATTTTAAAACGCATTTTAAAGTTTTTTTAAGCAAAATTCATTAAAATGGTATTAATAAACGAATTTTAGTTTAAAATGCACATTTTAAAATTTGTGTAAATATGGAAATTTTAAAATTGGTTCGACCCTGTTTTAAAGCTATTTTAAGATGGCATATTGTGCATTGTTTGTTTTCATTGTGATTGTTATTTGTGAAAAAAAATGCCACCCAATTTTCGGAACGTTTGCGTTTGCAGTGTTACTTTTTTTTCCATTTCTATTGCTTTTTTATATTATTATTAATGTTAATTATATTTATTTTTGAGCGATGGTCTTTTTTGTATTCAAATTATTATTTCCTGACGATGCTACCTATTTGGTAGCGAAATATTGAGAAATAAATAATAATTGAAAAACTTTTCATAAAAAAGACCATCGCTCAAAAATAAATATTTTTATATTTCAAAAAATTATAATTTCCTATTATTCCTGATGATGTTAACAAGCTGTTAACGAAATATCGAAAAATAAAACCAAATAAAATAAAAGAAAAAGACCTCAAGCTTAATAAATATATTGCAAAAAATATAATAAAAAAGGTCAATTAATAATATAATTAAAAAATAAATATAATTAAAAAATTTTAATAAAGGTCAAAATAAAAATAGAAGTGATACTAATATTATTAATGTTACACAAATTTCAAATAAAACTAATGTTGACTAAGTAGTGATGTGTAAACAATCAAAACAAATAATATTAAACTCGTTATTCAAATACTCTTTTAACTGCAATTAAATAAGTCACCAAAATTGCAATCTTACCAAGCGATATTTTTACTGTTATTAGTTTTATACAACTTATCATACATTTTTTATTCTATAAACAACAATATTTTATTAAACATGCCAAAAAAAACTATTTAGATACGATTACTGCGTGATATAATAATCACGGTTTTGCCTCATTAGGAGTCAAGTGGTAAATAAAAAATCTAGGGCTGCCATCCTCCGTTTTGAAAAACCTTAAAACGTATGTTAGTTAAAATACTGATTATTAGTATGAATTTTTAAAAAACGTGTTTTAGGATTAAAAAGCGTTTTAACTAATATGTATTTTAAAGCTTATTTAAGACTTTTTTATTAATACGGCTGTAAATGTGTTGTTATCTATGCAATGTGAGTGCAATTGTCTTCTTATTCGTTACAATTTAATCAAGGAAAATTTAATAAAGCCTGCATCAGTTATGTGTATGTGATTATAATGATAATTGCAAATAATTAAGTTTTTTATAACATACTACTGCATATGTTTTAATGTTTTCATTTCAGTCTAAACCTTTGCCTTACCGCCAAAGCTTAGATACCGAACCAAATGTACTGGCTATAGGTCCTTATCATTTGGCAACCTGCGTCAACCGTCATGTGTGGTTCTATGATTTGTGCAAAAGTCTAGGCGATCAACCACAACTTCTAAGTGAAAGAGATTTTTCACAAACGGTAGAAGACATTAAACTAAATTCAGATTATTGCGCGGTGCTATGCCCACCACAACTCTTGTTGCAAGCCATCGTTACGGACAATCCAAATGTCAAGGATAAATTAATGCAAATGTTTCCAAATGCTGTACCAACATTAAATGATGCCGTCATCACATGTTTTGGTCTCACCCAAGAATATCTCATATTCGCTACAGACGTAAGTGTACATCCAATTATTGTAAGGTTAATACTTTCATGTTCACAAATTATTTATTTGATAGGTTGGTCATTTGGTGTATTTTTCGTTAGAGAAATGGGAAATCTGTACGATATACCGCCATAATATGGGCCTGGAAAAAATGTTTACCGATGCCGAAGGTACAAAACTTATATTTATAGATGATCATGGCCAAGGCTTTGTATTTTTACCTGCCCTAGAGGAGGCCATTATAATTGCGGACTTTCCCAAAAATTGTTTGCTTTGCGTGTGGGATTTGGCTCAACCTTATCATTTTATCACTTACAATGGTAAATTGGTTAATACACATGTATTTGTACGCTTTTCTGTCTATGGCAAACACACTTTAAAAGTTGGCGAAACAAAGTTGAATGCATCTCAAATACCTTTAATGTTGTGCGATGGTGAAATGGTTTTGCATCTTGATGGTGGCCAATATGCCACACAATCTTTATCCACACATTTAGTATTGCCCGGTACTAGTCAAAATATAAATTTAAAAAACTTTTTAAAATTAAGAAAATACACAGAGGCTTTTAAAATTTGTGAAAGAATCAATTTAAAAGGAAGTTGGTTGGAATTTGCTGAACACGCATTGGCAGACTTGGAACCGTCTATAGGTATTTTAACGGGCCTGTTTATTTAGGCGATGTGTATTCCAAATAATATATTTCATTTCATTGTAGCTGTAAGGGCATTTCGCAAAATTGGTGATGTTGCCATGGTCCAAGTTTTGGAAAACATACGCTATTTAGAGGATGTATTTTTAATAAGCGGTTTTTGTTGCGTCTTGCTAGAAAAATACGATGAAGCCAAAAAATTTTTCCTTAAAGGCTCCTATACCAAAGATGCCTTAGATATATGCCGGGATTTACTGCAGTGGGAACAAGCATTAATGTTGGCCCATAAGTACGATGCAGATGAAGTACCATTTATAGCGCGAGAATATGCCCAGCAACTGGAGTTTAAGTAAGTCTGCATTCTCAGGTTTGAATGTTTGTTTCACAGACACGCCAAACTGCTTGGCAGCTGATTGCTTATGAACTAAATTAAACACCGAGTTGGAAAAAAATTATAACAAAAATATTCTTTATTTTAGTGGCAATTACGCGGACGCTTTATATCACTATGAAAAAGGCTATAAAGAGGACTTGATTGACAACAGTGAAATGCAACAATTAGTAAATACCTCGCCCGAGTATGAAGAGCATGTGCGTCTATGTAAAATGGGTATTGCAAGGACCTCTATTAGAGCTGGCGACTTCAGAAGAGGAGTAAATATTTAGAATGAAAAAAAAGAAAACGATAAACATGGTTTCAAAAACAACATTTATTTCCTCTTTAGATCCAATACGCTGTGGAGCTAAACGACAACCAGTTATTATATGAGTGCGCTGAACTTTTAGCCACTGTAGGGCATATAACAGAGGCGGCTGGTCTCTATGAACGTGGTGAATACTACGATGAGGCCTGCTCGCATTACATTTCTTTGAAAATGTGGAATAAGGCCAATCAAATCTTACCAAATGTCAAATCAACTAAATTACATGCTTTATATGCTAAAGCCAAAGAGTCAGATGGCCAATTTGAAGAAGCCATAAATAGTTATCGCATAGCAGGTGATTTGGATGCTTGTGTCAGGATCTACCTCGACCATTTGTGTGATCCACATTCGGCTTCGGAAATTGTATTGGACTCACGTTCTATGGAAAGTGCTAAATTATTGGCCAAATTCTATCAAAAGATTGGCGATATAGAGCAGGCTTTACAATTTTTGGTATTATGTGGTTGCGTGGAGGAGGCGTTCTCGCTGGCTCAAAGACACAATAAACTGAAACGGCACGGTGAGCTCTTGGAAAGATATGAAAATGCAAAATCTAGTGATTATTTAGCGCTGGCTCAGTATTTTGAGGGCGAGAAGTATACATTGCTGGCAGGAAAATATTATTTCTTGGCCCGGGAGTTTACTAAAGCTTTACGATTTCTTTTGAAAGCCTCAACTTTTAGTAATGAAGAATCTCAGGCCTTATCTATGGCTATAGATTGTGTAGCGACGTCTAATAACGAGCAATTGGCAACACAATTAATTGAGTTCTTATTGGGAGAAGTGGATGGCTCACCCAAAGATCCCCGCTATTTATTTAGACTGTACATGGCTCGTAGGCACTATAAAGATGCGGCTAAGACAGCTGTCATAATTGCCAGCCAGGAACAATTGTCCGGAAACTATAAGTCAGCCAGAGATTTACTCTATTCCATGTATCAAGAATTAAGACGAAATAATCTAGCGGTGACTGCTGAAATGAGACATAATTTAATATTATTACACCGCTACACTTTGGTGAGGATCCATGTAAAGTTGGGTAATCATTTGACGGCTGCTAAGCTTTTAGTTCAAGTTGCCGCCAATATATCACAATTTCCTTTACGTAAGTTTTATTACGATTTTAACAGTATTAAATGTATTCAACTTGAAGTGATTTTATAATTTGTATCTAGATATCGTTCCCATTTTAACCTCCACCGTTATTGAATGTAATCGTTCGGGTTTAAAAAAGTCAGCGTTTATGTACGCTTCTATGCTTATGCGGCCCGAATATCGTAACAATTTGGATTCACGCTATTCCAAGAAGATTGAATCTATTGTGCGTAAAGCGCCCAAAGGGATTAAAAATTTCCGTGATGAAATCGATGATGAGACCATGGAGTGTCCCATTTGTGATACTAATTTACCAAACATGGAGGTGACTTGCTACAGCTGCAAGACCACTCTACCCATTTGCATAGCGACGGGACAGCATATAATTAAACAACATATGACCTCTTGTCCTGCGTGTGATTTTCCCTGCTTTAGGGCTGAAATGGAAAAGTAAGTCTAATTTTGAATTCCACAATGCAAACGGTCAAATCGTCTATAGAGTTTATATGAAAAGCATTCAAGTTTCTAAATGATTTTCACATAAATTTTGTAGATGCGTAGATCATTCGTGTTTATCAGGTAATTTAACTTGTGCTTTTTTTATTTTCAGCATTTTATCGGAACTTAATGAGTGTCCGATGTGTGAAGAAAATGTGGATTCTCAAAATCTTCTAGATGTTGAAGATATACGTCCATATATTTTGGCATCTTCTTAGTTAATTAAATATTTATAGGCGACATCATTGTTGGTATAATTTTATTTTCATATTTAAGTATTTATGTTTTACTTGTAATTTATTAAATCAATTGACACCAAATATAATTTAAGTAATTCAATGTTTACACGAAGACTATCAAGTCTGTTCTGTAAATTGAGTGATATCAAATGGTGTGGGAAATTATACGCACATTTATAACATTTTTGTTACCCGCGTGATTTGAAATCACCCAATTTCCAGTGCTATATTTATTGCATAACTTTCTCAGGAGTTGCTTATCATTTAAAATTCCTTTAAATAAACCTCCACGCCGAGTTTAAAGCCACAGTGGAATTTATTTACATATTTTTTTTTTATTTATTTGTTCATCTGTTTCTTGGGCAAAGGCCATATTTTGAATGTACAATATCGACCCCTGTGCGCGAAATTATCGTATGTTACAAAAACTAAATTTCAAAGGAGAGCGTTTTTATTCGTTTTTTTTATTTGCCTGACAGCAGTAACTGTCACATACGATAAAATGTACATAGTGTTATCTCCATAACTATAACAATTATCGCTATAATACTTTATCTGCAGATGAATTAATGGATTTATAACCATTTTGCATAAAAAACTCGATTTCGAAAAAAGTGTAACATACGATAATTTCGCGCACAGGGGTCGATATAATACAAGGCATGGAGTGCAGGTCATTAGAAATCTTTTGTTGAAATACATTTTGATCTTTTCAGCTTATCA
Organism: Dexiosoma caninum; assembly: GCA_963924685.1. NCBI lineage: Eukaryota > Metazoa > Arthropoda > Insecta > Diptera > Tachinidae > Dexiosoma > Dexiosoma caninum. The sequence continues at coordinate 62,260,836 of OZ004728.1, read as the reverse complement.
ATTAAAATCAATATGAAACTGTTAAAGAAAATTATTTGCATTCTTTCAATTAATTTGTCCCTAAATAAATCAATAAATGAAATGAAATAATTTTGCATAATATTCAAATTTACAGGAAAATATTTACTGCTTATTTGAAAAACAAAATTTGTTGTTACACATTCTCGGTTAAGAGGTTTTAATAAATAAATAAAAAAATTATTTGTCTTCATTATATGAACATTTCAGCAAACATTTCTACATGAACGTTTTTTTACTTTATATCCATATGGCAATTTGGTAACTTTAGCATTAAGTCCTGTTTAACTTTATCCAAGTCTTTTACAGAGTACATTTCGAATATTTTTAAAAGTGTCAAGTTTGCAAGTTCTCCAATAACGGTCAGACCTTTGTCACTGATGTTATTACAAGCCGATACTTGCAACACTTTTAATGTGTTCTTCAGATGTACAAGTCCCTGTAAACCATCCGATTCCAAATGTTTACAGTTATGAAATATAACATTATCAATATCATTGCAACCTTTCAAATGATCTAATCCAATTTTCATTATTGAAGAACCGGTCGCATCAATAGCTTTTAATTTGAATCGGTTGTTTTCAGGAGGCAGGCTATTATAATCTATATTCAGACGATTGGGCGCCTCTACGGTTCGAACAGCACCACCATTTTTAAGAACCCATTCGGCACACAGGCGGTCAGGACCAACTTTTAGCAGCCGATCTGTATCAACACGATTAAATGCTATGGCAACATAACCCCACAAAGATTTTCTGGCTAAATCATTACCAGCGTACAGTTTTTGATGATTCGCAGCATGATTTAGTATTAATACCCCATTCAAATTGTTTATTTTATGTAAAACCGTCATTATATTAACTATATAGTCATATATATTTATTTATCAATCGAAAAACATGTGCCAATATTGTGCATAACAAAACTTGCTTCTATTTTATTGTTTTGATTAAAACAAAGTCAGCTGTTAGAAATATTAGTTGTGTTCATTTATTAAAAATTTTTACAAATTTGTAACAATTGTTTCTAGAAAGCGTTCATTAACCTAAAAAATTTGCAACGAGCGTCAAAAGAGCGTAAAAAATTGAGAGGCAGAAAAATTCTTGCAAGTTTTTACAAGTAAAATTTTTACTTGCAATAATTATTCAAACAGCTGTTTTGTGTTTGTGTTTACAAAACAATATTTCTAAATTAAGTTAGAAATATTTTGGAAAATTTAAGAAAGTGTAAGTAAATGTAAACATTTAAAACGATAAAAAGTATTAAAAAGATAACAAATTTATTTTTGTGTAACTTAGGAACAACAGAAGCAAAATAAGATGTCTAATGGCATTGAACTAAGCAACACAGTATCTGGTACATCAGTGGCAAAGGATGTTCTGGCAAACAGACCAGCTGTTATTTTTAGTATTGTAAATATTATGAGTACCTAGCTACTCGGTACTTTACACTAAGCAAGCAAATAATTCAATTAGTTCAGATATATATTTGCAAATAAATTTAAATTAACTCATAATTTATAAAATTACTTTTTTTACTTTTTTGGGGGTTTAATGCAGGCAGCAACATGATATTTTATTTTGGATAAAGCTTTTTATTACAATGAAAATTAAAATTTCTTAAAATTGTTTCCTTTTTTCCCGTTTTTCGCCGGCTGATTATTATTTAATTTTTTAAATCAATTAATAGGAGGCTTACACTTATTGAATATTCGCTTTAAATACTTTAGGAGCAGATTGCTATAAATTTGTGAATATGCTACAAAAAGTAATAGGGCAATTTTATTTGCAAAAACTGAAATATCTTACAAATTCGTGTGTAAAAATCGTTTATATTATTTGTCTATAAATGTAAACCCTTTTGAAAATATTTCATTACTGTTTACTGTGTAGACTATATGTTTTTGTGTTCAAATGTTTGGAAACGATTGCAAAGGCAGAGCATTAATGTTAGACAATAACTAACAAAAATTCTCCGTTTCAACTCACATTTGCTTGCGCGTTAATGTAGTTTCTGCTTAGTGTTTATTTACATAAATAGTTCTTCATAAAGTCACATTAAAAAATACTTAATATTATATAATAATAACGCAATAAGGTGCCAAAATAATAATATCTATTAAAATTATTTGGAAAATAAAACACAAAGTTGGAAATAAACATTTTTGCGACCTCATGCTGCCGTTATTTCCGATGTTTGAAATAAAAATGCTATGTGTATAAACTAATTAAAAATATATATTTTATTCATTCATTTTATTCAAAAGTAGCTAATCACCCTTATCGTGTTTAGCGTATTTCGACTACGCCTAGTGTTAGATTAAATAAAATTGCAAAAGTTTTCATTATTCTATTACAAGCCGTACTCGGAAAACGCCAGTCACGACAATGCTGAATATAAATGATCATAATCACAATATTTTTATAATAATATACATACATGTATAATTTGTCCAAAAAATATAGGGGTAGTTATTAAGTACTCATATATACCTATACATTACAACACTACTTTTAACTTGCAAATTTTAACTATTAAAGTGTTCATTTACTTTTTCACATTTTTGAGAGTAATTTTGGAAAATTTCTTGTTACTCTCTCGTTGCTAATTTTTACTAGTAAAATAATTGAACGCACCTAATATGCTTTGTAGAATTTTTAATGCAGTTATGAAATAAAACCATATATCAGTGTTGCCACTGAAAAATATTTTCCTATTAAATTTCTATGTAAAACCGACCAAAATAATTTAAACAAGAATTGTATACAGGAATGTTTTGAAAATGTTTAAGTATATCATTAAAAGTACATTTTGTATCTAGATTGTGTTCCGATTTTGCTTATAATTACCGGCTCTACGCCGACCATTACTTTATGGAGTGCTACAACTCAACAAAAGCTCTATGGAATCTGGATTAAGGGACCCTCTCTCTTGTGTTCTTTGGTCAAAGCCAGATAAAATTATGGCTGTGGGTACTGCCCGAGGCAACTTAGCTGTTCAGTATATCAGAGGTCTCAATTTATGTGTATTCTCCGGATATGTTGAGTTTATTTGTATTTCTTTTTAGTATTTTCATATGCCAAAAGCATCTGGACTAAGCTGCTTGCTAAAAGTTCGTGAGTTTGTGGGACTGATTTGACATTTATAGCACAGATTACCAGTTCATGGCGTAACGCGGTTGTCGAGATTTAAACTTATTTTTTATTTGCTTTTTGCTAACAGCACTAAGTAAAGCTGTTTTTTTTAACAGCTAGAAGGTTCAAGATTTGTTTGTCACCATAATAAAAAGGAGACAGTACTAGTCAATAATAGTAATTGACTTATAATTGCAGGAGAAGCTGCACTTAAAATACAGAGCAAATCAAATGGCATAAATAATTTATCAATACATACCTGTTAAAATTAGCCATAAACCTCTGGCGATTGGTGGGTGGCGCAAATAATCCCTCTTGGATATCTCATTGGAATTGTATAGCACAATAAGTTTGTACGACTACTCATTTGAAGTGCCATAATTCAATAGGTATTGAACTTGTGACAGAATAATTTACTTTCATAGAATTATTTCTATACGGTCGTGCACATGAGATGTGAGGTAAGATGCTTGTCAAACGCCTGTATATCAGTCGTCCATACATACATATATCGTTCCGTTTTAAAAGCACAAATTTTATATGTTATTGAAAAATTTACTTTTTACTTATTTACTTTTTTTTTCATTAATTTTTAACACAATTTGCTTAATTTAAGGTAATATGTTTTCATATACATGCATACCCAGCAAAAAAGAGAGGCGATCACGTGTTCACATTTAACATAACAGCTCGTGATTTGAATGAGTCCTTGCAACCCATCAATGTTCCATGATTTGGTTACGTTTGAGCATGTGTTCAGTTTTTTTCTTTTGCTGAGTACAGACACAGGCACACACTTTCACTCTATAACTACTTTTAGTAGATTTTCTTTTATTTTTTTTTTTATCAAAATTTAATGATTGATTGCAAATTACTTTTTTTATATACTCTGCTCTTTTATATTTTAATTTTTCACTAATTTTTCCATTTCCATGATCTTTCTAAAATACACTCATCCATACATATATGTATCTAATTGGAATTGCAACTTATGATATTTTTTTCTTGAAACACAAGAAAAACAACCATATTTCACTATTTCGATAAATATTGGGGCTTAAACTTTCAGAGAACTTAATTTTTAACGCACGAAATTATTATTTATCACATTTAATTTGCCAATGAAAATTGCAACTAGAGAAATTGATTTGCAAAGCGTAACAAAAAGCGCGGAAACTAACTAACTGTCAGAAGTTGTCAAAATCATGTGCAACATGATGCCAGACAACTTCAACGGCAAAAAAAATTCTAAAAAAAATATGGCAAAGAAGACGTGCTGTTGTACTGCATGATCAATAAATTAATAAATATATTAAGGAAATAAAAATAATAACGGCCATTTAATAATACTCTGGCAATATTATATATTAACAGCCGTATTAATAAAAAATTTTAAAACGCATTTTAAAGTTTTTTTAAGCAAAATTCATTAAAATGGTATTAATAAACGAATTTTAGTTTAAAATGCACATTTTAAAATTTGTGTAAATATGGAAATTTTAAAATTGGTTCGACCCTGTTTTAAAGCTATTTTAAGATGGCATATTGTGCATTGTTTGTTTTCATTGTGATTGTTATTTGTGAAAAAAAATGCCACCCAATTTTCGGAACGTTTGCGTTTGCAGTGTTACTTTTTTTTCCATTTCTATTGCTTTTTTATATTATTATTAATGTTAATTATATTTATTTTTGAGCGATGGTCTTTTTTGTATTCAAATTATTATTTCCTGACGATGCTACCTATTTGGTAGCGAAATATTGAGAAATAAATAATAATTGAAAAACTTTTCATAAAAAAGACCATCGCTCAAAAATAAATATTTTTATATTTCAAAAAATTATAATTTCCTATTATTCCTGATGATGTTAACAAGCTGTTAACGAAATATCGAAAAATAAAACCAAATAAAATAAAAGAAAAAGACCTCAAGCTTAATAAATATATTGCAAAAAATATAATAAAAAAGGTCAATTAATAATATAATTAAAAAATAAATATAATTAAAAAATTTTAATAAAGGTCAAAATAAAAATAGAAGTGATACTAATATTATTAATGTTACACAAATTTCAAATAAAACTAATGTTGACTAAGTAGTGATGTGTAAACAATCAAAACAAATAATATTAAACTCGTTATTCAAATACTCTTTTAACTGCAATTAAATAAGTCACCAAAATTGCAATCTTACCAAGCGATATTTTTACTGTTATTAGTTTTATACAACTTATCATACATTTTTTATTCTATAAACAACAATATTTTATTAAACATGCCAAAAAAAACTATTTAGATACGATTACTGCGTGATATAATAATCACGGTTTTGCCTCATTAGGAGTCAAGTGGTAAATAAAAAATCTAGGGCTGCCATCCTCCGTTTTGAAAAACCTTAAAACGTATGTTAGTTAAAATACTGATTATTAGTATGAATTTTTAAAAAACGTGTTTTAGGATTAAAAAGCGTTTTAACTAATATGTATTTTAAAGCTTATTTAAGACTTTTTTATTAATACGGCTGTAAATGTGTTGTTATCTATGCAATGTGAGTGCAATTGTCTTCTTATTCGTTACAATTTAATCAAGGAAAATTTAATAAAGCCTGCATCAGTTATGTGTATGTGATTATAATGATAATTGCAAATAATTAAGTTTTTTATAACATACTACTGCATATGTTTTAATGTTTTCATTTCAGTCTAAACCTTTGCCTTACCGCCAAAGCTTAGATACCGAACCAAATGTACTGGCTATAGGTCCTTATCATTTGGCAACCTGCGTCAACCGTCATGTGTGGTTCTATGATTTGGGCAAAAGTCTAGGCGATCAACCACAACTTCTAAGTGAAAGAGATTTTTCACAAACGGTAGAAGACATTAAACTAAATTCAGATTATTGCGCGGTGCTATGCCCACCACAACTCTTGTTGCAAGCCATCGTTACGGACAATCCAAATGTCAAGGATAAATTAATGCAAATGTTTCCAAATGCTGTACCAACATTAAATGATGCCGTCATCACATGTTTTGGTCTCACCCAAGAATATCTCATATTCGCTACAGACGTAAGTGTACATCCAATTATTGTAAGGTTAATACTTTCATGTTCACAAATTATTTATTTGATAGGTTGGTCATTTGGTGTATTTTTCGTTAGAGAAATGGGAAATCTGTACGATATACCGCCATAATATGGGCCTGGAAAAAATGTTTACCGATGCCGAAGGTACAAAACTTATATTTATAGATGATCATGGCCAAGGCTTTGTATTTTTACCTGCCCTAGAGGAGGCCATTATAATTGCGGACTTTCCCAAAAATTGTTTGCTTTGCGTGTGGGATTTGGCTCAACCTTATCATTTTATCACTTACAATGGTAAATTGGTTAATACACATGTATTTGTACGCTTTTCTGTCTATGGCAAACACACTTTAAAAGTTGGCGAAACAAAGTTGAATGCATCTCAAATACCTTTAATGTTGTGCGATGGTGAAATGGTTTTGCATCTTGATGGTGGCCAATATGCCACACAATCTTTATCCACACATTTAGTATTGCCCGGTACTAGTCAAAATATAAATTTAAAAAACTTTTTAAAATTAAGAAAATACACAGAGGCTTTTAAAATTTGTGAAAGAATCAATTTAAAAGGAAGTTGGTTGGAATTTGCTGAACACGCATTGGCAGACTTGGAACCGTCTATAGGTATTTTAACGGGCCTGTTTATTTAGGCGATGTGTATTCCAAATAATATATTTCATTTCATTGTAGCTGTAAGGGCATTTCGCAAAATTGGTGATGTTGCCATGGTCCAAGTTTTGGAAAACATACGCTATTTAGAGGATGTATTTTTAATAAGCGGTTTTTGTTGCGTCTTGCTAGAAAAATACGATGAAGCCAAAAAATTTTTCCTTAAAGGCTCCTATACCAAAGATGCCTTAGATATATGCCGGGATTTACTGCAGTGGGAACAAGCATTAATGTTGGCCCATAAGTACGATGCAGATGAAGTACCATTTATAGCGCGAGAATATGCCCAGCAACTGGAGTTTAAGTAAGTCTGCATTCTCAGGTTTGAATGTTTGTTTCACAGACACGCCAAACTGCTTGGCAGCTGATTGCTTATGAACTAAATTAAACACCGAGTTGGAAAAAAATTATAACAAAAATATTCTTTATTTTAGTGGCAATTACGCGGACGCTTTATATCACTATGAAAAAGGCTATAAAGAGGACTTGATTGACAACAGTGAAATGCAACAATTAGTAAATACCTCGCCCGAGTATGAAGAGCATGTGCGTCTATGTAAAATGGGTATTGCAAGGACCTCTATTAGAGCTGGCGACTTCAGAAGAGGAGTAAATATTTAGAATGAAAAAAAAGAAAACGATAAACATGGTTTCAAAAACAACATTTATTTCCTCTTTAGATCCAATACGCTGTGGAGCTAAACGACAACCAGTTATTATATGAGTGCGCTGAACTTTTAGCCACTGTAGGGCATATAACAGAGGCGGCTGGTCTCTATGAACGTGGTGAATACTACGATGAGGCCTGCTCGCATTACATTTCTTTGAAAATGTGGAATAAGGCCAATCAAATCTTACCAAATGTCAAATCAACTAAATTACATGCTTTATATGCTAAAGCCAAAGAGTCAGATGGCCAATTTGAAGAAGCCATAAATAGTTATCGCATAGCAGGTGATTTGGATGCTTGTGTCAGGATCTACCTCGACCATTTGTGTGATCCACATTCGGCTTCGGAAATTGTATTGGACTCACGTTCTATGGAAAGTGCTAAATTATTGGCCAAATTCTATCAAAAGATTGGCGATATAGAGCAGGCTTTACAATTTTTGGTATTATGTGGTTGCGTGGAGGAGGCGTTCTCGCTGGCTCAAAGACACAATAAACTGAAACGGCACGGTGAGCTCTTGGAAAGATATGAAAATGCAAAATCTAGTGATTATTTAGCGCTGGCTCAGTATTTTGAGGGCGAGAAGTATACATTGCTGGCAGGAAAATATTATTTCTTGGCCCGGGAGTTTACTAAAGCTTTACGATTTCTTTTGAAAGCCTCAACTTTTAGTAATGAAGAATCTCAGGCCTTATCTATGGCTATAGATTGTGTAGCGACGTCTAATAACGAGCAATTGGCAACACAATTAATTGAGTTCTTATTGGGAGAAGTGGATGGCTCACCCAAAGATCCCCGCTATTTATTTAGACTGTACATGGCTCGTAGGCACTATAAAGATGCGGCTAAGACAGCTGTCATAATTGCCAGCCAGGAACAATTGTCCGGAAACTATAAGTCAGCCAGAGATTTACTCTATTCCATGTATCAAGAATTAAGACGAAATAATCTAGCGGTGACTGCTGAAATGAGACATAATTTAATATTATTACACCGCTACACTTTGGTGAGGATCCATGTAAAGTTGGGTAATCATTTGACGGCTGCTAAGCTTTTAGTTCAAGTTGCCGCCAATATATCACAATTTCCTTTACGTAAGTTTTATTACGATTTTAACAGTATTAAATGTATTCAACTTGAAGTGATTTTATAATTTGTATCTAGATATCGTTCCCATTTTAACCTCCACCGTTATTGAATGTAATCGTTCGGGTTTAAAAAAGTCAGCGTTTATGTACGCTTCTATGCTTATGCGGCCCGAATATCGTAACAATTTGGATTCACGCTATTCCAAGAAGATTGAATCTATTGTGCGTAAAGCGCCCAAAGGGATTAAAAATTTCCGTGATGAAATCGATGATGAGACCATGGAGTGTCCCATTTGTGATACTAATTTACCAAACATGGAGGTGACTTGCTACAGCTGCAAGACCACTCTACCCATTTGCATAGCGACGGGACAGCATATAATTAAACAACATATGACCTCTTGTCCTGCGTGTGATTTTCCCTGCTTTAGGGCTGAAATGGAAAAGTAAGTCTAATTTTGAATTCCACAATGCAAACGGTCAAATCGTCTATAGAGTTTATATGAAAAGCATTCAAGTTTCTAAATGATTTTCACATAAATTTTGTAGATGCGTAGATCATTCGTGTTTATCAGGTAATTTAACTTGTGCTTTTTTTATTTTCAGCATTTTATCGGAACTTAATGAGTGTCCGATGTGTGAAGAAAATGTGGATTCTCAAAATCTTCTAGATGTTGAAGATATACGTCCATATATTTTGGCATCTTCTTAGTTAATTAAATATTTATAGGCGACATCATTGTTGGTATAATTTTATTTTCATATTTAAGTATTTATGTTTTACTTGTAATTTATTAAATCAATTGACACCAAATATAATTTAAGTAATTCAATGTTTACACGAAGACTATCAAGTCTGTTCTGTAAATTGAGTGATATCAAATGGTGTGGGAAATTATACGCACATTTATAACATTTTTGTTACCCGCGTGATTTGAAATCACCCAATTTCCAGTGCTATATTTATTGCATAACTTTCTCAGGAGTTGCTTATCATTTAAAATTCCTTTAAATAAACCTCCACGCCGAGTTTAAAGCCACAGTGGAATTTATTTACATATTTTTTTTTTATTTATTTGTTCATCTGTTTCTTGGGCAAAGGCCATATTTTGAATGTACAATATCGACCCCTGTGCGCGAAATTATCGTATGTTACAAAAACTAAATTTCAAAGGAGAGCGTTTTTATTCGTTTTTTTTATTTGCCTGACAGCAGTAACTGTCACATACGATAAAATGTACATAGTGTTATCTCCATAACTATAACAATTATCGCTATAATACTTTATCTGCAGATGAATTAATGGATTTATAACCATTTTGCATAAAAAACTCGATTTCGAAAAAAGTGTAACATACGATAATTTCGCGCACAGGGGTCGATATAATACAAGGCATGGAGTGCAGGTCATTAGAAATCTTTTGTTGAAATACATTTTGATCTTTTCAGCTTATCAATTAAAATCAATATGAAACTGTTAAAGAAAATTATTTGCATTCTTTCAATTAATTTGTCCCTAAATAAATCAATAAATGAAATGAAATAATTTTGCATAATATTCAAATTTACAGGAAAATATTTACTGCTTATTTGAAAAACAAAATTTGTTGTTACACATTCTCGGTTAAGAGGTTTTAATAAATAAATAAAAAAATTATTTGTCTTCATTATATGAACATTTCAGCAAACATTTCTACATGAACGTTTTTTTACTTTATATCCATATGGCAATTTGGTAACTTTAGCATTAAGTCCTGTTTAACTTTATCCAAGTCTTTTACAGAGTACATTTCGAATATTTTTAAAAGTGTCAAGTTTGCAAGTTCTCCAATAACGGTCAGACCTTTGTCACTGATGTTATTACAAGCCGATACTTGCAACACTTTTAATGTGTTCTTCAGATGTACAAGTCCCTGTAAACCATCCGATTCCAAATGTTTACAGTTATGAAATATAACATTATCAATATCATTGCAACCTTTCAAATGATCTAATCCAATTTTCATTATTGAAGAACCGGTCGCATCAATAGCTTTTAATTTGAATCGGTTGTTTTCAGGAGGCAGGCTATTATAATCTATATTCAGACGATTGGGCGCCTCTACGGTTCGAACAGCACCACCATTTTTAAGAACCCATTCGGCACACAGGCGGTCAGGACCAACTTTTAGCAGCCGATCTGTATCAACACGATTAAATGCTATGGCAACATAACCCCACAAAGATTTTCTGGCTAAATCATTACCAGCGTACAGTTTTTGATGATTCGCAGCATGATTTAGTATTAATACCCCATTCAAATTGTTTATTTTATGTAAAACCGTCATTATATTAACTATATAGTCATATATATTTATTTATCAATCGAAAAACATGTGCCAATATTGTGCATAACAAAACTTGCTTCTATTTTATTGTTTTGATTAAAACAAAGTCAGCTGTTAGAAATATTAGTTGTGTTCATTTATTAAAAATTTTTACAAATTTGTAACAATTGTTTCTAGAAAGCGTTCATTAACCTAAAAAATTTGCAACGAGCGTCAAAAGAGCGTAAAAAATTGAGAGGCAGAAAAATTCTTGCAAGTTTTTACAAGTAAAATTTTTACTTGCAATAATTATTCAAACAGCTGTTTTGTGTTTGTGTTTACAAAACAATATTTCTAAATTAAGTTAGAAATATTTTGGAAAATTTAAGAAAGTGTAAGTAAATGTAAACATTTAAAACGATAAAAAGTATTAAAAAGATAACAAATTTATTTTTGTGTAACTTAGGAACAACAGAAGCAAAATAAGATGTCTAATGGCATTGAACTAAGCAACACAGTATCTGGTACATCAGTGGCAAAGGATGTTCTGGCAAACAGACCAGCTGTTATTTTTAGTATTGTAAATATTATGAGTACCTAGCTACTCGGTACTTTACACTAAGCAAGCAAATAATTCAATTAGTTCAGATATATATTTGCAAATAAATTTAAATTAACTCATAATTTATAAAATTACTTTTTTTACTTTTTTGGGGGTTTAATGCAGGCAGCAACATGATATTTTATTTTGGATAAAGCTTTTTATTACAATGAAAATTAAAATTTCTTAAAATTGTTTCCTTTTTTCCCGTTTTTCGCCGGCTGATTATTATTTAATTTTTTAAATCAATTAATAGGAGGCTTACACTTATTGAATATTCGCTTTAAATACTTTAGGAGCAGATTGCTATAAATTTGTGAATATGCTACAAAAAGTAATAGGGCAATTTTATTTGCAAAAACTGAAATATCTTACAAATTCGTGTGTAAAAATCGTTTATATTATTTGTCTATAAATGTAAACCCTTTTGAAAATATTTCATTACTGTTTACTGTGTAGACTATATGTTTTTGTGTTCAAATGTTTGGAAACGATTGCAAAGGCAGAGCATTAATGTTAGACAATAACTAACAAAAATTCTCCGTTTCAACTCACATTTGCTTGCGCGTTAATGTAGTTTCTGCTTAGTGTTTATTTACATAAATAGTTCTTCATAAAGTCACATTAAAAAATACTTAATATTATATAATAATAACGCAATAAGGTGCCAAAATAATAATATCTATTAAAATTATTTGGAAAATAAAACACAAAGTTGGAAATAAACATTTTTGCGACCTCATGCTGCCGTTATTTCCGATGTTTGAAATAAAAATGCTATGTGTATAAACTAATTAAAAATATATATTTTATTCATTCATTTTATTCAAAAGTAGCTAATCACCCTTATCGTGTTTAGCGTATTTCGACTACGCCTAGTGTTAGATTAAATAAAATTGCAAAAGTTTTCATTATTCTATTACAAGCCGTACTCGGAAAACGCCAGTCACGACAATGCTGAATATAAATGATCATAATCACAATATTTTTATAATAATATACATACATGTATAATTTGTCCAAAAAATATAGGGGTAGTTATTAAGTACTCATATATACCTATACATTACAACACTACTTTTAACTTGCAAATTTTAACTATTAAAGTGTTCATTTACTTTTTCACATTTTTGAGAGTAATTTTGGAAAATTTCTTGTTACTCTCTCGTTGCTAATTTTTACTAGTAAAATAATTGAACGCACCTAATATGCTTTGTAGAATTTTTAATGCAGTTATGAAATAAAACCATATATCAGTGTTGCCACTGAAAAATATTTTCCTATTAAATTTCTATGTAAAACCGACCAAAATAATTTAAACAAGAATTGTATACAGGAATGTTTTGAAAATGTTTAAGTATATCATTAAAAGTACATTTTGTATCTAGATTGTGTTCCGATTTTGCTTATAATTACCGGCTCTACGCCGACCATTACTTTATGGAGTGCTACAACTCAACAAAAGCTCTATGGAATCTGGATTAAGGGACCCTCTCTCTTGTGTTCTTTGGTCAAAGCCAGATAAAATTATGGCTGTGGGTACTGCCCGAGGCAACTTAGCTGTTCAGTATATCAGAGGTCTCAATTTATGTGTATTCTCCGGATATGTTGAGTTTATTTGTATTTCTTTTTAGTATTTTCATATGCCAAAAGCATCTGGACTAAGCTGCTTGCTAAAAGTTCGTGAGTTTGTGGGACTGATTTGACATTTATAGCACAGATTACCAGTTCATGGCGTAACGCGGTTGTCGAGATTTAAACTTATTTTTTATTTGCTTTTTGCTAACAGCACTAAGTAAAGCTGTTTTTTTTAACAGCTAGAAGGTTCAAGATTTGTTTGTCACCATAATAAAAAGGAGACAGTACTAGTCAATAATAGTAATTGACTTATAATTGCAGGAGAAGCTGCACTTAAAATACAGAGCAAATCAAATGGCATAAATAATTTATCAATACATACCTGTTAAAATTAGCCATAAACCTCTGGCGATTGGTGGGTGGCGCAAATAATCCCTCTTGGATATCTCATTGGAATTGTATAGCACAATAAGTTTGTACGACTACTCATTTGAAGTGCCATAATTCAATAGGTATTGAACTTGTGACAGAATAATTTACTTTCATAGAATTATTTCTATACGGTCGTGCACATGAGATGTGAGGTAAGATGCTTGTCAAACGCCTGTATATCAGTCGTCCATACATACATATATCGTTCCGTTTTAAAAGCACAAATTTTATATGTTATTGAAAAATTTACTTTTTACTTATTTACTTTTTTTTTCATTAATTTTTAACACAATTTGCTTAATTTAAGGTAATATGTTTTCATATACATGCATACCCAGCAAAAAAGAGAGGCGATCACGTGTTCACATTTAACATAACAGCTCGTGATTTGAATGAGTCCTTGCAACCCATCAATGTTCCATGATTTGGTTACGTTTGAGCATGTGTTCAGTTTTTTTCTTTTGCTGAGTACAGACACAGGCACACACTTTCACTCTATAACTACTTTTAGTAGATTTTCTTTTATTTTTTTTTTTATCAAAATTTAATGATTGATTGCAAATTACTTTTTTTATATACTCTGCTCTTTTATATTTTAATTTTTCACTAATTTTTCCATTTCCATGATCTTTCTAAAATACACTCATCCATACATATATGTATCTAATTGGAATTGCAACTTATGATATTTTTTTCTTGAAACACAAGAAAAACAACCATATTTCACTATTTCGATAAATATTGGGGCTTAAACTTTCATAGAACTTAATCTTTAACGCACGAAATTATTATTTATCACATTTAATTTGCCAATGAAAATTGCAACTAGAAAAATTGGCTTGCAAAGCGTAACAAAAAGCGCGGAAACTAACTAAAAGTCAGAAGTTGTCAAAATCATCTGCAACATGATGCCAGACGAATTCAATACAAAAAATATGGCAGAAAAGGCATACTATACTACATGATCTGGCAACTTGTGTTATCTATGCAATTGAATGTCATTGTCCTCTTATTTCTAACAATTTAATAAAGCCTGTATTATTTATACGTAATTACAATGTAATTGGAACATCAAATAGTACAGATTGCGAAAAATAATAATTACAATGCTAACAGTTTGAGGCCCATAAGCATATTACCGACTTCCGCAAAAATTATGAGGTACATAATGAAAACACAAATACTTTTCACATTGTGAACGATTTCTTCATCCTAAACAATATCCTTTTCGCCATTATCTTAAGACTAGTCCTTTGATTATTATCCCTACAGACACTTAGACCTTTCAAAGCCGTTTGTTCGCGTTAACTATACGTTGCTTATAAAAAAAACTTGAACTGTTTCATAGAAGATACAAATACATTGTAATGACTTTTATATAGTATAGGCGTTATTAAATTTTTCTTGATTAAATTGTAACAAATAAGAGGACAATTACATTCAAATTGCATAGATAACTCAAATTGCCAGAGCATGTAATACACTATGTATTATTGCCATATTTTTTTAGATTTTTTTGCTGTTGAATTCATCTGGCATCATTGTTTACAAGTTTTTGACAATTTAACCTTTTAATTAGTTTCCGCGCTGTTTATTAAGCTTTACTTATAACTAACTTGTGATAAATAATAATTTCGTGCGTTAAAAATTAAATTCAGTGAAAAATAAAACTTAATGTTTATCCAAATATTGCAATAAGGTTGTTTTTATTATATTTGAAGAAAGGGCCAATTCTAAATCTATATGTATGTATGTATATGGGAGTGTGTGTGGAAAGAAAAGTGGTTGAAATATGAAATTTGTGAAAAATCATAAAATATAAAAGAGCAGAGTATATAAAATAAGTAATTTGCAATCATTAAATTTCGATAAAAAAAATTAAAGGAAAATCTACTTAAAAGTAGTTATAGTGGTTACTAGTGTGTGCCCGTGTTTGTACCCAGCAAAAGAAAAAAACTGAACACAGGGCCAAACGTCACCAAATCATGGAACATTGATGGGTTGCAAGGACTTATTTAAATCACGAGCTGTTATGTTAAATGTGAACACGTGATCGCCTATCTTTTTTACTGGGTATGCATGTATATGAAAACAAATTACCTTAAATTAAGCAAATTGTGTTAAAAATTAATGAAAAATAAAGTAAATAAGAATATAAAAAGTAAATTCTTCCACAACATATAAAATTTGTGCTTTTAAAACGGAAAGATATATGTATGGACGACTGATATGCAGGCGTTTGACAAGCATCTTACCTCACATTTCATGTGCACGACCGTATAGAAATAATTCTATGAAAGTAAATTATTCTGTCACAAGTTCAATACCTATTGAATTATGGCACTTCAAATGAGTAGTCGTACAAACTTATTGTGCTATACAATTCCAATGAGATATCCAAGAGGGATTATTTGCGCCACCCACCAATCGCCAGAGGTTTATGGCTAATTTTTAACAGGTATGTATTGATAAATTATTTATGCCATTTGATTTGCTCTATATTTGAAATTCAGCATCTCCTAATGCTTTTATTATTGTTTAAAATTATGAAATTTTATGTCAACTAAATCACTGCAATTATAAGTCAATTACTATTAGTGACTAGAGCTGTCTCCTTTTTATTATGGTGACAAACAAATCTTGAACCTTCTGCCTGTTAAAAAAAAAAACAGCTTTACTTAGTGCTGTTAGCAATAAGCAAGTAAAAAATAAGTTTAAATCTCGACAACCGCTTTACGTCATGAACTGGGAACCTGTGTTATAAATGTAGAATCCGTTCCACAAGCTTACGAACTTTTAGCAAGCACCTTAGTCCAGATGCTTTTCGCATATGAAGATACTAAAAAGAGAGGACACACATAAATTGAGACCTCTGATATACTGAACAGCTAAGTTGTCTTGGGCAGTACCCACACCCATAATTTTATCTGGCGTTGACCAAATAACACAAGAGAGAGGGTCCCTTAATCCAGATTCCACATAGCTTTTGTTGAGTTGTAGACTTCATAAAGTGATGGTCGGCATAGAGCCGGTAATTAGAAGCAAAACCGGACCAAAATCTACATACAAAATGTAATTTTAATGAAATACTTAAACATTTTCAAAACATTCCTGTACACAATTGTTGTTTAAATTATTTTGGTCGGTTTTACATAGAAATTTAATAGGAAAATATTTTTCAGTGGCAACACTGATATATGTGTTTATTTCATAAACTGAATTAACAATTCTACAAATTATAATAAATAATAACAGCTGACTTTGCAAAACAATAAAATATAAGCAAGTTTTGTTATGGCACAATATTATGCTACATGTTTTTCGATAGATAAATAAATATATATGACTATATAGTTAATATAATGACGGTTTTACATAAAATAAACAATTTGAATGGGCTATTAATACTAAATCATGCTACGAATCATTACTTTCCTTGCAATATTCATTTTAAATAGACGCACATGCTATTCATATTCGGGCGAGGTATTTACTAATTGTTGCATTTCACTGTTGTCAATCAAGTCCTCGTTATAGCCATTTTCATAGTGATATAAAGCGTCCGCGTAATTGCAACTAAAATAAAGAAAATTTTTGTTATAATTTTTTTTCAACTCCAATGTTTAATTTAGTTCATAAGCAGTCAGCTGCCAAGCAGTTTGGCGTGTCTGTGAAACAAACATTCAAACATGAGAATGCAGACTTACTTAAACTCCAGTTGTTGTGATGACGCCAGTACATTTGGTTCGGTATCTAAGCTTTGGCGGTAAGGCAAAGGTTTAGACTGAAATGAAAACATTAAAACATATGCAGAAGTATGTTATAAAAAACTTAATTATCTGCAATTATCATTATAATCACATACACATAACCGATGCAGGCTTTATTCAATTTTCCTTGATTAAATTGTAACGAATAAGAAGACAATTACACTCACATTGCATAGATAACAACACATTCAATATATAGTATTGCCAGAGTATTATTAGATGACCGTTATTATTTTCATTTCCTTAATGTATTTATTAATTTAATGATCATGCAGCACAGCACGTCTTCTTTGCCATATTTTTTTAAAATTTTTTTTGCTATTGAATTCGTCTGGCATCATGTTGCACATGATTTTGACAACTTGTGACTTTCAGTTAGTTTCCGCGCTTTTTGTTACGCTTTGCTAGTCAATTTTTCTAGTTGCAATTTTCATTGGCAAATTAAATGATAAAAATAATAATTTCGTGCTTTAAAAATTAAGTTGTTGAGGGTGGCGATGGCACGATGGATGGTAGTCTGCACGTTGACTACGAATCCAAAAACAGACCTGGGTTAAACCCCAGTTTCAGACCAAAAATTTTAAAATAAAAATAAACATCTCGCATTTTTCTGATGTTGCATTAGTGTGTCTTTGTGTGTCAGTTGTTGTCGGAAGGTTTCAGTGGCGAAGGCATAGTCACTGGTCACTGAACAATACCGGCTTCAGCTGATAGCAATCCACAATCACATCAGAACGCCCTCCTTCGTCGGTATTGTGTAGCACCGGCGAAGTAAAATAATAATAAAAATGGCTACTAAACCGAAGCTTCAGCACTGCTACTAGTATAAACAAAGAACGTGCGAAAGCAGGGCTGCAAAAATAATTAATTATGCTTCACCTCCTGTCGTTTCTCCTACTATCCCTTTTCTATAGTTCCAGCACAATGCTTCGCATGTGTAGGAGTCATCTCTCTCCTGAGTGCTGGTCCTAGATAAAAAAAAAAAAAAAAAAAAAAAAAAAAAAAAAGTTCTGTGAACGTTTAAGCCCCAATGCTTATCGAAATTGTGAAATGAAGTTGTTTTACGTGTGGTTCAAGAAGAAAAGAAATTTTATAAAAGCTAATTCTACTTATATATATATATAGAGAGATTTTGCGCTTATCATGCACCACAATGTCACAATATCATGTGCACAATGTTTGCCCAAGATGAGAATTCTTTTGCCATTTTTATGATTATAAATATCTTTAACTTTCAAAACGTTCCTGTAAACAATTTTTGTTTAATTTATTCTGGTCGGTTTTACATAGCATTTCGATAGGAACATATTTTTCAGTGGCAACGCTATAAATTCGGACACTGCATTAACAATTCTACAAATTTAAAGCTTTTTAAAAGCTGCTTTTTTTACTATTCAAAACAAAATTTTTGCCCAATTTGAATTTAATAATAACCAAAATATACTAAAAGGATAAAGGTTTAATCATTTCGTCATGCATTTTATTATTTAGCATCATAGGCTAATAGGCATCTGTGTTTAGCATGCTCGAAACATACGACTATGTATTATAAAAGTACAAAGTAATTGTCCGTGACAATTGCAACATGTGCATGACGGTGTTAACAGTTAAAAATATTCTATATTCTTTTTATTGCACGTACAAAAATTTATACTAAGAAATTGCCTTGGCTGTGAAGGTTCATTGTATTACAATAAATAAGTAAATATTGCATTTCTTTCCGAATTTTGTTCTATTCATTTAATATACTTTTACTTTATTGTTTCGCTATAAATCCATTTTAGAGCTCTTTAAAAGAGAACAATAATATTCAGATATTTAGTTTTGGGATTCGAAAGCACTAGTGATACCAGAAATAATTGAATAATAATAATAATAATAAAAATTGAGCAATTCTCTTTTTTTATTTATTAACAATATTGTTTTTGTAAAGAAGCTATAAGTAAAAAACACAGAAAAAATCCAAATATATGTAAAATAGAATTAATCAACAATTCCTGAACTTAAACTGGAAGAATATTGGTATTTTATTTAAAAAATATGTACGTATAACTTTTTTTTACAAATGTAATGTTTAGAAACAAAGTTATAATTCGCATCCAAATCATTGCATTTAATACATTTATACAACATTAACATTTTTCCCAATTCCAGCTACTACTTTAATTATCCACTGTGTAAAATAAAGGGAACAGTTTATTGTTTTTCTTATTCTGCTTTTCGTTTTCATTCGTGTTAAATTCGTGTTCATAGCAAGTTTATGTGTATAACGCGGCGGGTTGTCAGATTTTAATGATATTTGACAATTAATTAAAATTTAAATCTGTGAAGAAAAATAAATTAAATCAGTAAAATTATGAAGAAATATTAGTGGAAAACCTAAAAATAATAGAGTTGTATAAAGAAAAAACAAAGATCCAAAATAAAAAGTGTCAAAACAAGGAAACGAAAATCAAAGTGTTTAATTAGATTTTTATAAAAACATTTTATGTTGCGGCAATAAAATTAGGAAGAGTTTATAACTATTCAAAAAAATATTAAATTTAATGAGTAGGTAGTGGATGTATTATTTTTCATAAATTTATGTTCTCTTAAGGAAAACTGTCTGCCTGCCTAATTTATTGTAAATCTTTTTTTTTCATTTTTCTTCACTTCCTTTCTTTCGTGTGTTGTTATTTTTATATATGTTTATGCATATGCATGTATGTCTGCATACATATGTATTCATGTTGTTTTAATGGTCTTTCTTTGGTTTTTTTCGTTCGTCTTTGGCTTTCTTCTATTATTATTATAAATACTATTATGTTATTCTATACATACATATGTAGGAAAAACTCAAAAGGAAATTGTAGGAAAACACAAAAATCATAAAACCTACCATCATCATCATTACCGCCGTTCTTAAATTGTAAACACCCTTCATTTTAAATCTGTCTTTTGTTATTTGATTTATCCATGCAACAAACACAAAACAGCAAAATAAATAAATAAGTCAAGTGTATGTGTGCGTGCATAGCGTCAATATGAGTATATTCCTCAGGGATGAAAAATACCATGCACTTGTATTTGATAAAATTATTATGTGCGTTTCGGTCCGAGGGATCCCAATATAAACAGAAATCGTTTCCATACTCGAAAATTGGTTTAATGAGAAAAGTTTTCAGAGAGCAATGTTCTTCTTGTGCGAAATGTAAGTACTTTTTATTCGCGCTATTTTGGGCCAGGTAAGAAGCAATCAAGAAACAATGTAAATGTTTCCCAACAGTGAAAAAACCTGTAAATGTTTATTTTAAAAGATTTAAAAACCATAATCGGTGCCCTCATGAAAACATCTAAAAGTGTCACAAACTGTGCATTTTTACACTCTCGCAAATGACCTCAAACATTTTTTTGGCACAAACTTTTTAAACTGGCGTTCAATCGTGGATTTAATTAAAAAAGCAGTCGAATTCAGTGTTTGGTGCGTTTTAGATAGCATTTTTTTCATAATATTAATAATAATAATAATAAAATAAATTTGTAAAGAGAAAATACCATTTTTTTTTTCGTTAAATTTCTGCGTATTTGACAAGATTCTAGTGATAACACATCACAGACCATAAATTCCTAAAATTATCGGAGCAATTCATTCTTTTGCCTTAATGCATTTTGAAAAGCAAGTTATACTTTTTAGACATGCAAAGCCAAAGAAAGGCCCCAGACCACTTGGGTCCAATTTTATTATGGATCCATTGTGATACCGGTTCTGAAAAAACTTTCAATTGTTGCACTGACACAGACCAGAGTTTTTGCAAGGAATCGAACCTGATTCCCCCAAATGATAAACTAAATGCACTGTTATTATTATTATTTTAATTAAACTAAATTATTTCTTACGAAATTTACAACATTTTTTCGAAATACAATAATATTCTGTTCAATTTTAATATCATTTGGCATCATGTTGTAAAGTCTCAGGCCTTTATGAAACAACGTTTTCATCATCATAGTATTATGAGCCTGTTGGAGTCTGAAATCATTTGAATTTCTGAGGTTATATGGCTGAGCTTCTCTTACCTAAGTTGTTTGGTCAGTCAAATACTTAGGTACCTCTCCAGTTTTCATTTACCATTTAACATTTAACATTTAGCCATTTTAATGCGCTGAGCATATAATTTATTGATGTTAATCGATTACATTAGACTATCTATCGGGGGACCTAAGATACCAATTATTAGGTTTGTTCCAGGTGCATAACAAAACAGCACGGACTATTAAGAGTAAAAAGAAAATTACTCTCTGAATGTGGCAAAGTTGTCCACAACTGCTGGAACGCACAGAACCACAATTGAACATCTTGAAATGCTAATGCTGCTTATTTTCTTAAATAAATTTTATTTCAGTGATTAAAATTCATAATATTTTGAAAGCAAAACATTTGCACCATTATCAGCTGTAAAAAGTGAATGAATATAAACTGGAAAAAAGCAGAAACCATTTTTTTTCATTAAATAAAGTGATAAATATGCATAAATATATGTATATATGTATGTAAATACTTACAACTGCAAGTTAATTTGCAAAGTCTTACATTTTGCTTTTTCATAAATTTTAATACTGAAAACATTTTTCGCTTCTTTGCAAATTTTCTGATTAATTTGTTAGTTTCATATGTAAATAAAAGGCAGCTGATAATTTAATTCTAGCTTAGAACTTACCTAAAGAAAAAGTGCGTGCAACTTTGTACAGAAAAAGAAAAATTTTAATTTCTCATTTTCTCTCAAAATTACACAAAATTGTTTTCTGGGACGCTTTTGGTAAATTTGTTTGTTCGAACTGTTTTGTTATGCACAGGGAACAGATCTATTACCTTATTAATTTTGATTGCGTTTTCTATCTACCAATATCAATTACATTTAATTTTAAAAATTAATTTCTGAAAAACTCAAATAAACTACTACTTTTCGATCAGTGTTTGATTACAGAATTGCACAACAAAGTAATTTTCCATTTTTATATGATGATGTTCCGGCCCTGGCCTACCTTTGATAAAAGTGCCTTCAGAAATATCTACATATGTACATATGTATGTGTGTACTACAAACTTACGTACATAAATGCATTTATAAATGTACATAAATGTTTATGCATCTGTATAAATGCATTTTTTATACGTAAACGTATGAATAATTATGAGTGACGTTGATCTTCCATTTTATATTTTCATATATTTTTTTACAGTTCTTCCTTCACTTCTTGCTATTTTTCCAAATAAAACATAAATGTGACAATTAGTCAATACATATTTACCCTGAAATAGCACTAAAAGACTAACACTAAAAGAAAGGGAGCATAGAGAACAGTGAAAAACTAAAACTCAAACTTCGGCTAGAAGAAAAATATTGTTAAAATAAATTAAGTAAAAATCACAATCTAAACTAAATTTGTGTATATGTTTTGTGTGTGTGTGTGTACGTATCTGCTTGTGTGTGTGGGCATATGATACGAAAATAAAAGATTTTAACGGTGGCGCAGCAAGTGGAGCAGTTCAGAAAGATAAACAAATAAATAAATAAATATTCAACGCTGCAGACATACAGACTGTGATGGTGGCGTACTAAAACCAACAACAAAGTCAAAAGAACTTAACATAATTGTTGTTATTTTTCGTGTTTTTTTTGCTTTGTTTTTTTCTGCTTTTGTTCTGCTTCTCTAAGGTTGGTTGACTATTTGTCACAAATTAAAATAAAGGCAACACTAACAGCGGCAACAATAACAACAACGACAAACTAAAATCAAGCAATTTAATAGCTGCTGTCAATAATTGCGTGTGTGTGTGTTTGTGTACCGAGGTAAGTTTTAATTTATTTTTACTTTTTATCTCAATGATTTAGCAAAAATTACAGTGCATTGCAAAAATATCAATTTCGATGTTATTTCCCATGCCTATACAATACCTTTACAATTATTATAAAAAAAAAATGCACAAATTTAAAGAGAAATTTTGTAGACGATGTCAAATCACCCCTATCGCGAATAAGAAGTAAAATTTTTGTTCGCGTAAAATTTACGGTGTATGTTAGGTAAACCGAATCCGGAAAATTTTTTCGTTTTCAAAAACAACACACATACTTAGGTG
The DNA here is from genome assembly GCA_963924685.1 of Dexiosoma caninum. Taxonomy (NCBI): domain Eukaryota; kingdom Metazoa; phylum Arthropoda; class Insecta; order Diptera; family Tachinidae; genus Dexiosoma; species Dexiosoma caninum. Next base: position 62,237,370 of record OZ004728.1, on the reverse strand, counting down.
TTCTGTAAACCGAATTCGCATAATTTTACTCGGTTTAAAATGGACTAGATAAGTCAGGTCAAAATTCAATCGACTGTACTATCTTCCTAATAAATAACTGATGAAACATATATACAACAATACGCAATTTTTACTTGAAGTCTTTCTTTTATTAAATTAAGTCAAATTATATACTCTGTAATGGATTTTAAAACAAAATAATCAATTTAGATCAGGTGAAAACCCAAAGTATGATGGATTCTATCTGCCACGGCCTTAAGAGTTACACATAAGAATATGAATTTATTCGCGAAAAAAAGAGCTTTTGGCCCCACTTGCAGTATCAACACGTTAACTACTCAGCCAACTCCGCACCCTCTTTAATAACATATTTAGTATACCGAAAAGTACTTTTCTCTTAACATGTTAGCGACAATTGTAATAAGATTTTAATTTTAGTATTGCCTTTCCGTTATATGAACATGACATCCTACAATGGATTTTTCAGTGTTGAATTACAGTTTTTTCGCCAATCATCATGAATTATTCATAACGCATTGTAATTTAGTTTATCCATGACATTAAATAAAAAATCACATTAATTTGTCTTCTTCTACTTGAGAACTAGTTAAACTTGGGCACTCGTTTTTCCCAACATTTCTCGATCTGCTAATTTCAGCTGTCACAATGTTGTATTCATCTCTGCAAACATTTAACATTGAAACTCGTAAGATTGCAAGCAGCATACATGCAGCTGAGATACAATTGTTAATGCTTAACGTTTTTCTTTATTCACATATTTCACCTTGAAATTCATTTGTATTTAATTTTAATTCCATTGTGCTACTACACAGACTGCTTAAGTATTCGTTATAAGACGTAAGGATTAATCTGTTAGTTATAAGTATTTGTATCTGAGTGTGTGTGCGATGTAGCCTTTTGTCTAATCTTAAAGAGTTTTAATAACAATTTAAAAGTGTTAAAATTGTGACAGCATAATGCCATCTCTTTAAGAAGCAAGCCAGCACGCCTAAACCAAGTTTTTATGCTTTGTTGTTCATCTTCATGCTTTTAAGAGTCCTTTCCACACGACTACACCATTTTTCAGTGAAATTGAGAAAATTCCAAATGAAATTGACAAAATTCTAATAAAAATTGAAAAAATTCTTAATGAAATTGAGAAAATTTTATTTAAATAAATTTCTTCAAGTACTGTTGTGTATGTTACATTTATTTTTATTTTTGCTTTTGGCAATATTATATTAATTAATACTTAAATAATATTTCACAATATATGAGTATATTGCTAATTTTATTTCTTCCATTATTCAACAGTATTCAAAATTCATTATGATTATTTATCTATGTTTTTTATATGGTTTAGCTGGTCTATATGCGGCTATATTTCAATATTTCATAATTCTCAAATATTTTTTATTTTTTCTTAGCTTTTTTCAAGAATTTGCTTATATGGGTACTGAAGATTTTGGCATTAACACCAAATGAAAATTTATCTATGTATGATGTCTGTTATATGGTTTTGTTGGTCTATATGCGGCATTTCATTTAAAAAAAAACATTTTTTTTAATACAAATTATTATTTCCTGACGATGCTACCTATTTGGTAGCGAAATATTGAAAAATAAATAATTATTAAAAAACTTTTCATAAAAAAGACCATCGCTCCTAAATATATATAATTAATAAATTTTAATAAAGGTCAAAATAAAAATAGAAGTGAGACTAATAATGTTTAATTTTTTCAAGTAATTTTTTTATGTGGTAACAATGACAGCTATAATTTTTTTCTTCTAATCGTGCGCTACACTGCGAATTTATACAACGAACTTTTACGCGCGGCGAATTCCGACTATTTATCACTGTTTGATGTCAAAATTGTATGAAATATTTAGACAACGTACAATGAGTTTTGATTGTTGTTTGTTTAGTTTTTTCAATTAATTTTTTTTTAATATGGTAACACAGAAGCTCCTTAAGACCGCTGTAATTTTTTGGCCGTAATAGTGCGCCACATTGCAAATTTACGCACCGAATTGTAACCGCCAAATTCGTTGTGCTAGACGAAGTTCGTCGTTCATCCCATTGGTGTTTTCAGCATAAGCCGCTTGTGAAATACACAAAACGCCGTCATAGACTATGTACACAACAGGCTTGTACGTTTTGTTTGGAGCTAGTTGGACCTTAACAACATTTCATTCTCTATATGAACTCTTAACTGGACACAGAGGCAAAAACTTTTTTTTATTAAAAAAGCATTGATTTCCCCTTTTTGGCTACCAATCATTATGCTTAATACCACGGGTTAATTAATAATATAGTAGGGCTCATTATAAAGCCCTTTATTGACCACAACTTTAATAAATAGTTTGGTAAGAAAGCGGTGAAGCCCTAAATAAAATCAATTCGTTGCACATTCTCAGCGACAACCAAAAAAAGTAAAAAATAAAAAGAAAAAGAACTGGAAAAAAATATTAAATCCAGTTCTTAGATTCGTCTTGCTTAGTGTTACCACAACTGTATGTCCGTCTGCTTGTATTTCAGTTTAGTTTTTTCTTTGTACGTTCCTGCTTCATACCGCCACCTTTTTTATTCCCCGGGGTACAAATAACACAAACGGAAAGATTTCTCAAAAAAGCACAAAGCCTCTTACAGAAACTACAATTTGAAAAAAAAAAATAAAAATAAAATAAAATGAAATAAGAAAAGAACCACCAGCTCAAAAAAAATAAAAATAAACTGTACGTTTTCTTGACACCTTCAAAAGCGAGAAAAACAATTCTTTTGAAATTGAATTCAATTGTTTTGTTCCCGGACTTATACGTTCGGTTTTTGGTTAGTTTGTTGTTGTTGTTGCCCGTTGCTTCAGATGATTTTATGAATTTTTGGTAAGATTTAAGGTTGAATTGTTCTTTAGTTGAGCTGCTGCATTGCTGTTGCTGGTTGTGCTGGAATTTTTTCTTTATTTCTTCAGAGTTTAAATGGGTTTTTTTTTATTATTTTCGATTTTTGTTTGTTTTCCTCTTTTTTTTGTAAATCTGCTTCTTGAAGCCTGTTGCTTTACCTCAAATTTCGAATACATCTTAGTTATTCTGTTTCTACTGCTTTTTGTTGTTGTTTCTTTGGGAATTAGTGTTAGTGTTGGCGTGAAAATTTCTCACTTTTGCTTGATCATTGCATAGATCCAAAGGAAAAAAATTAAAACCAAAACTCAACCGAAAACAAAGTAAAATGTACGAGGGTAGAGCACGCAGTAGATAAATGAACAATATTTCTGCAGATGTTTGCTTATTTTGCAAGCACTTTGTTCACTGGATCTATTTAGTAAAGCAAGCGGAACCGCTGGAGGACTTACTACATAAACAGCCCCGTGACTCCTCTACATGCGGATTCCTGAATTCCTTCCAATTGATAGACTACATATTTTTTGCTCCTAGCGATCCACCAAACTATCGATCCATATATAAGTATTGGACGTATAATTGCTCTTGAAGTTTTTATTTATAAATATTTTTGAGAATCTGAACCAGAATCAAAGAGATAATATCTCTGCAGAAATTATTCAAATTAGCTGGGCAATAAAATGTACGACTATTCAATTTGTTTGCAAACAATTAGCAGCTGCAAAACATACACCGTTTACCATGAAAAATGAAGACGTATTAATTAAAATTTGCAGCTTTGCATCATAAATGCTGAACTCGTATGTGTATTGGCTGCAGTGACAACATCTGTTAGATTCCTCGGCAACGCCCCGAAGGACCTGAAATTTGTTTTCTCCCATTTCAGTTTACTAATTGGCTGCATATCTTGGACAATGATATTGTATTCATAGTTTTTCGAAGCACTTTTAAAACCATACACTGTATTCACAGCTCCCAATCTTAAACCTGGCCAATTGTTAAGTAACCAACAACAGCATATTTGTTGTTCTTATTATTGTTGTCTTCCTTATTCTGGTATATTTGCTTTTTTTGTCTTCTCTGGCTCTGCTACTCCTTCATAGTTGTTGCCATTTGTTTTGTTTTCCTACAAAATTTCTGGTTACTTCTTATTTTTTTATTTTTGGTTGGGTTTTTGTTGGCCGGTTGGTTGACTGTTTAACTGATACATCTCTGTCCCTCTGTGTATAATTCCATCGACCTACACAAGAAGACTAAACGCTTAAATGTTGGAAAACAAAGTGTAATAAATATTTTATTTTTTTCCCTTCTTATTTTTTAAAATTAATGTTTAAAAGTAGCCAGTAGGAAATAAGTTGATTTTGTTAAAGATAAGAACGGTTTATTCTTAAAGTTTCGATAATGATGTGAAGATATTTCTTTTACGATGTTCTCAGTGAATGCAGAATATCTAGTTGCACATAAATGTTTTAGTTCGTGTTTCTTCAGAAAGTTTTATGCAATTTGGCGTCTGGTCTTCCACAACTTGTGAGCAGGCACCGCAATTCCTCTCAGAAGGAGAAACCACTGTCTGCCGAGTGCAGAACGATCGCATAGCACGTGCTCAGAGCTTTCAGTGCCACTTTCATAAAGTCGTTAGACATTGCTCTCGGAGATACCAATTTTGTTCAGGTGGTACCTTAGGCCGCAATGAACCGTGATGTACCCTGCCAAAAGGCATAAATCCATATTCAGCGAAAGCAGCCTATTTGAGATTCCCTTGGTCAGTTACCAGCGAAAATATTCATTCCGCTGTTAAAAAAACAGTTAATGTTTAATACCAAAATGCTAAAAACAAGTGAAGAAACTAAAATAATGCGACTTTTTAATATAGTAAATAAATCTTCTAAAATTCCATTTTTAATTAAAATTATATAATTGCTTTTTTGGCACATACTTATAATTGTTGAAACAAATATAATCGAACACATCTGTTGTCAGTGATAGGAGCTGAATATATGTATATTAAAGAAATTTTGTCCTGTTCAAGTTCACAGCTAATTTATCACAATTTGTGAAGAAATTACATTCTTGATTTGAATAAGGGAAAAAAGAACAGAATGTGCATTTCCTATGCCACTACGCATGTCATCAGAACTCTTTGTGTCTACAGGGAGGTGGTTGTAAAGTCATCAATATCATCTATTTAAACCGTCAGAGCTTAGGAGCTGAATATTTTCTTTTGGACGGCGGCTGGTGTATAAACGTTGTGGCTGCCAGCCAGATGAGTTACACAGCACTTAGAAGATGACCCCTATACATGCAATGCATTGTGCTTAAACTAGAGGAAAGGGATAGTAGGAGAAATAATAGAAGGTGAAGCTTCGCTATCTTACAACTCTGCTTTTGCACGTTCTTTGTTTTTTTTTTAACAGTGTTGTAACGCCTCTGATGTGAAGGAGACGTATTATATTTTGAAGCTTCGTTTTTAGGAGCTATTTTTGTAATTATTTTACTTCGCCGGTGATACACAATACCGACGAAGGAGCGCGAAAAGTTTTATTATTTTATGTTTTTTTTTTGTTTGAAGCACAACAACAATCTATTTAAACTATTTTAAAATATTAAGATATTATGACAATATGACTTAATAACAGACATTGTGAATACCTCAATGGATATTAATCTGGTATTTCCTAAGGGGTACACATTAATGTTCCTATTCATTATTTTCGTACGTATTTAAGCGAAAACTCCATAATGATCATACTCAATGGAATGACTTTAATAATAATGACAATCATCCACAAACATGCACACATGCGGCCATACAGCCATTAACATATGCACATACATACATACATGCATACTGCATACGTGAATAAATGAATGTTGAATTGTTAACTTTATTCATTCGTCTGTTAAGAGTTAAGGACGTTAAATTATAACAATTGCGTTTTTGACACCTCACGGCATCACTTCTTGATTTTAGTGCATTTTTTCTTTCTTTGTTACCCTCTCTGCTCGTTATTATAACACATAAATTTTGTATTTTACTTTATACGGTTCTTTCATATGCAATATATGTACATATGTACATATATACATGTATGTATGTATGTATGTACATACGTATGTACTTTTTCCATATTTAGGTTTTTTTTTTTTTTTTGGTTCGACCATTGCAGCCAACCATTTAAGGGTTATTTTAATTGGATACAGCCATACGATCATGATAAGGAATAAACTCTACTCGTTTTAGTTTTTATTTTTCTTTTATTAAATGGCCAAATGCCCGTGGTAACTATTGTTGCTCTAAGTGTGAAGTTTTTATTCTCTTATTATTTATTATTGCTGTTCACTTTAAGCGAGATCTTATAAAAAGTGATTAATGCTTAAAATTAAATTAACTGAGACCAGCAAAAAAGAAAAACAAATCTGTGTAGGAAAAAAAGAAATTATAAAAGTTTTGGAAAAAATCTACGAATTTGTATTTAATTTGTACGTTTGCCAAAATTGTAAGTAAATTATTATTTGAATGTAATGAATTCGAGATGCAGCCATCTTTCACTTACAATGTAATTGCAAATTGATGTTGACGTTGGGATTTTCTATTTTTTTTTTTTTTTGCATTGCCAAAACAAAATAGGTCATGCGTTCTACTTAAGTAACTTGCCAAAATATTCATCGTATAATTAAATAATTTTTATCAACTACAGAGAAGTGTATATTATAATAAATACGATTTTTGGTTATTGAATTTGCTGACTAAGTTTATTACAGAAAAAAATTCACATTTAAAGGAAAATTATTTTTGTTGAATGAACTTTTTATATTTGACGGTGTTCAGCTGTTCTGATTTTCACTTACTATATTTTTTATTTAATAATCCTGCATTATTCTTAATTCTTATCTAAGTATCTATGTATGTATGTATGTACTGTGTGAATTTCTGAATTTAAATATTTAGTAAATTAATATGATTCTAATTTCAAAATTGTGGTTTTTCCCAAAAAAAAAAAAATATGAAATGTTTTGTTACATACTTTATGATATTCTCATAAAGTATTGTTTTAAAAAATAAACTCAATAATTGATCAAAGCATATCCATATAGTACTATTTCGCTAATACGAGTACTTAGCCCAACAGTAGATTTTTCCTAATTTCTGGCTACAAATCCGAAATTCTTATGTTCAAAATTCAACTAATAAAAAAAGGCATAGAAAGCATAATTTTGAAATTAGAATCATATATTTAAATAGCTAGTTTTCCATTCTCTCCAAAAAATCAAAAAAAAAATGACTGCCATTCTTTAAGTTATATAAAATTAACCTCCTAACAAGATAATAGTTTCGTTTAACTGACCAATATAAATTACAACACAAAGCGTTTTGTCTGACTGTCAAAATTTCTCATGTCCATAACATAATGTATGAAACCAACCGAATAACGCGGTGTCAACGCTTTGCTATTGGAAAATCGAATTTTGACAGCGCGTGAAGTATTGAAGTTCGCGTCAAAAGTACTGTTGTTTATATTTTTAAGGTGTAAGTAATGTAACTTTAGGAACCCAAAGAGGCAGCAAGTGCCCACCTCTGCTCTGTGGTATTAAACTAATAAAAAGGAATAACTTTACTCCTCGACATATTCCTATTGCTGACATATTTAAATTACTGATATTGTGAAGGCACATTTGCCGAATGATATAGTACAACTCTGAAAGACAAACGTGCAACAGCTCTTGCAATCATTCTTTAAGACACAAATATTTGTATTCCCAAAAAGATTTAAAAAAAATCTCACTGAAATAAATGTAGGATTTCAGTGTGAAATATTTCATGTGATGCGGCAGTTACAAAAGGTTTTTCTTTTCCACAGTCAATACCAAGTGAAGCGAAAATCTCACAACACAGTAAACGCACACACATACACATGTATATATGTATTCGTATACGTAGACACACACACACACGTGTGCAAAAATTCATTCTTACATATTTGGATTACATCACCAACGTTTTATACTATGAAACGCATTTAGTCGTCGTATTGTGATCTTCTTATGAAATGAGCGCAACTGACATGCATACGAGCAGAAAGCAAGAACGTAGTTATAGCTAAATGTGTCTTCACGAAAACGATGGTGGAAAACCTTTTACATCACAACGCTACACAATCGTCAACATCATTCAGCATTTCATTTTTTAGACTTCCATAGTTGGTCGGTCAAAGGAATGCTACATGAATCAGTGTGACCTTCTTAACATTCTTAAAATTTTCTGTCGTGTTCAAGTTCAAGTTCATTGTGAAGAAATTGCATTTTTGATTAGAATAAGAGAAAAAGAACAATTAATCTCCAACACCAATTGAGTAGAATACGTATTTTCTATGCCACTACACACGTCATCAGTAATCTTTGTGTCAACAGCGAGGTAGTTGATTTTGATTTCATTTCCTTTTACCAATTTTTTTGCCTTTTCACTTATTTTGTTTACTTATTTTTCTGTCTTCAAAATTTATAATGCTTACCGGCTTTTTTCGGTCTGTATTTTCGCTTTTCTTGCTAATATACATACATTGTATATATTTCCGACGTGCTTCAATCCTATCCGCGATTTAATTACGTGTGCGAACTTCAATTTCTAACGACCACTTTCAAATTGTCTGATTATTTTACTTTTAACATGAAATTAACTAATTTGAGGGTGGCGATGGCTGAAGTAGTCTGCGCGTTGACTACAAAACCAAAAATTTCCTGGCTTCAATCCAATTTGCAAACGAAAACACAAAAACATCTCGCATTTTTTCTTATGTGAATTTGTGTGGCTTTGTGTCAGTTATTGTCGGACAGTACCAACTCCAGCTGATACTAATCCGCAAGTAACATCAGAGCGCCCTCCTTCGTCTGAATTGTGTATCATCATAGGCGAAGTAAAATAATTAATAAAATCGCTACCAAATATAGCTTCAAAATATAAATGCGTCTCCTTGATGCTGCAAAACTGCTATAAAAAGATAAACAGGCAGATTTGTAAATATAATGAAGCTTTCCTACACCTGTCATATCTATTAACTATCCCTTTCCTTAGTTCCGTCGCAATGTTTATTTATGACAGGCGGATACTGGTCTCGAACTCAGGACCTTGGGTTTTGTAGTCAACCTGCTAAGTACCTCATCCATCGCCGCGCTCAACCCTCAGTTGGAATTTATTTTCATAATTTATTTTACATTATTTTCACATAAATTTAAGTGCTTAATTTTACAGTACTTAGTTATACTCTGGTCACACTGTTTTTTATTATAGTCATCCATTTGAATATTTTTCTTTTTTTAAAAGGACAATGAAGACTAACGAATCAAAGAATTATTTCACATTCGTTACAATCGAAAAGAATTAAAAAAGAAACCAAACGAACATGCATACATACATTACATTTTGTGAGCGAAGAACGGAGCAGAAGGGCACAAGAACATTTATTATCAGATGTGAAATAAGATTATGGAAAGCCAACGACGACACTTTCTTGTAACTCGTTTATTTTGTATGGTAACGAGAGTGCATTCGTACAAAACGCAGTTTTAAAATTATAAATAACATTTAAGTAATTTCTATAATCTGAAATATTTTTGCTTTTTTTTTTTGGAGGGATTAAGTTTTAAAATTAAATGAACATGAAGGTTGTAAAAAAATCTTAAATTTATTGTTGTAAAGTTGGAATTAAATAAATATTTTAGTTTTTAAGCTTGTCTTAGCATCTTTGCCGACAAGCTTTTCTGATCGTAAATAATGAGTTTGAGTAAAATAATTAACTGTGAACTTGAACGCAACAGAAAATTTTCATTCATTGGAAAAAAGATTTTTTTTAAATCACTTACAGCTTCCGACATCTTTATTCGGAATGCAAACTAATTATTCAGAATGGGGAATACCAAAACATAACGGCATAAATTTCCAAGTCAGGAAAATGTAGGAAAAAAAGTATAAAAATTGTGTTCTTAATACAAGATGGCGATGGCTGAAGTAGTCTGCACGTTGATTACAAAACCAAAAACATCCTGTGTGCGACCTCAGTTTCAGACTCAGTCATATTTTTTTTTTCTCTTTTAAAGGCAATGCAAACTCTACGAAGCTCTTAAGCTTGTCTGTAGAAACACCCTCGGTCTAAGCCGTAATCGAACCCGCACCTCCATATTGATAAGACTAATGCCCATGCACTAGACTACGGAGGCACACATTTCGCAATTTTTCTGATGCGCAATAGTGTGTCTTAATGTCAGTTGTTGTCGGCAGGCTTCAGTGACGAAAGCATAGTCACTGAAGAGTACCGGTTTTAACTGATAGCAATCCATAGGTACATCAGAACGCCCTCCACCAGCGAAGTAAAATAATTACTAAAAATGGCTACTAAAACAAAGCTTCAAAATTATATATACGTCTCTTTGACATTAGAGGCGCTGTAACACTGCTATAGACAAAAAAGTAGACGCTACACCTCCTCTCACTATCCCTTCCCCCTAGTTCCAGCATAATGCATCGCATATGTAGAGGTCATCCTCTGAGTGCTGGTCCAAGATACAAAAGAACAAAAATTTAAAAACCCTACCGAATGTTCATATGTATGTATGTACATACTTATGTGTGTACGTATAAATATCGCATGCCGCACATATTGGACAAGACTGTTTTAGTATTTTTTCTGTCTGTATTATTGTTGTTTCTGCATTTTTATAATTTTGAAGAAAAGAAACTTGCATATGTTAACGTCCGTATGCGAGTATTCATGTTCATTTGTACCTTAACGATTATTGATGCTTGGGTTGATGGAATGGTAGTCATTGTTAGTTTCGTTAACAGTCTATTCTATATATGTTAGCACCATTATTAAACCTCATTTCGGATTCTGCTCGACAATTTTGTATTCTTGCTGCATTCCACAACAAATTGAGCGTCTGCAGAAGCTTCAAAATAAAGCAATGAGAATAATTCTAAACTGCAACAGATACACTTCAGTATACTTTTTGTTGCAATCTCTCGGATAGGTGCCCCCTACATTTCTATAATTTGTGCAATGTTCTTAAGATAGAACTTATCTAATGTTATGGGAAACAAAGTGCTGAGTGCCCACAAATTAAAAAAAGCATTTTGAAAGAAATGTGAGTTGGTGTAGTTAACCTCCCACCTGCAGATTTAATTCCTGGAATAAATAATGCAGTTTTTAATAATTTTGAAAGTCTAGCCACTTCTAGGCATTTTTTATTTAAAATCTAACCTTCTTTTGATCTGTAGACTCGGCAATGCTCGCGCTACTACCGGATTTATTCTGAACTCCTCTGATGAGACCCTCTGATCGATCCAGACTACCGCAGAAGCGGCTGAGAGAGATCACTTGTCAGTCACCAAAAGATATTGGAGTTCTTTATCATCCCGTAAATAAAAATATTAACAGTCTGTCCTAATTCCAACAGCTGCGTACTGTGGTTGAATTAATGTTTATTGCGCAGCATTTCAGATTTTGATTCTTTAAAGGGTTTGTTATACCTTTTTTGCTTTCTCTGCTTCATGTTTTTGTTTTGTTGATGTTGTTGTTTCATTTAAACCATCACTTGAGGTGTGAAGAAAAGAATTCTTTTTTCTTAATTTTTTTGTTTGTGTTCTTGATACCCAGTTGGATTTGTTTTTATTACTATTGTTGTCATTGGTATTGTTGTTGGTGCGGTATTTCAGTTCAGCATTGAATTTCCTTTTGCGTTAAGTTTTTTTGTTTAACATTGTTTTCCTTCTTGGTGTGGTTCTTATGCTGGTTGTCTGTATGCCTCGCTGTCAGTGCGTCTGTAAGGCTGTCTGTCTGCCTTTTTTTTCTCAGAGTAGTAGAAGTTAAAATATTAATCTTGATTTTTTCCAAAGATATGTTTTGTTGTTTTATTCCTTTTATTTTGCCACATATTCTTTCTTCTTCTTCTTAAAATGCTGCATATGATCATGTGAGCATGTGTGTACATGAATGTTTTGTTGTTGGTAGAATGCAGTATCTGATATGATTGGTGAAGTCGTTGCTTATGGATGGGCATGTACACATTTCGTTGTTGCTGTTGTTAGAATCGTTTGATTTAAATTTTTCTAAAAGAACATTTCAAATACCCTACAGCATGTACATTAAACCGTACCAGCTTTCAGGCAAAAAAAAAAAGTGATCGGTACACGCCCTATATAAAGTATTTTTATAATTTACTAAAAAATAATTTTTTCGAACGAAGGTCGGGGTCGTCTTTGTACCTTTCTTTATATCTTTGGCATTTGCAGTCGGATCTTAAAGAATGATATATCAACGTTTTTGTCTCGAGAAGCCCAATATTCCGCATCAATATTCATTGGCTTCTAGTATTTATTCACTAGATCTCTGTTTCTACAACCCTAATGTCAGAAAATTAAAGCTTTCGAACTATAGAGTTTCAGTAAGGAAGTAATTGTAATTCTAATGTACAAATGTGTATACCACAGCTCCTCTGCGCGGAACGTATACGACATGTCGAATTTTCCATAACTGTGGCGCATAAAACAGGCAGAATTTGATCGATTGCATTGGTTATATTGACTTTGAGAACCGCTGTAATTTGTGGCTTATTCGCATACACCTGCGACTTAAGAAAACTCCACAAGAAACGGGTTTAAATCGCACGATTTCGGTGGCCAGTTGACATCATCGCCACGTGAGGTGACCATCCGTTGTTGTCTATGGTCGTGTACCTTCAGTTCTTGAATCAATTGAATTGTGTACCGGTGCAGCGATGTTTTCGACAGATCGTGCGTCTCGTCGACGTACGCTTATTTGACTCAAATTTATCCCCACCACATTGCGAATAGTCCTCTCTGTAGGACGATTATGGCGACCGTAAAATGGGCAAAGTGCGCGATACGAACAGAACTCTCATTTTGATGAAACAATTTTATTATTTGCACGTGTTATTGAATGCAATATCCCTAACTGTAAAAAAATTGTGCGGTCTAGATTTCAAATAAAATCTACCAGCTGTTGTTGCAATGTAAATGCACTGTAATAGTTGAATTGTACAGACTTGTATTAATACTTTTATTAATATTTTTCCAGCATTATAGTCATTTTCCAAATACGATATCTATCTTCAACATTTTCATAAGTTTTGCTTAAATTATTCTGTTGCTGTTCTGTTCACACTCTCATTGTCATGTATAGACATGTTAATACATATGAATGTATTGTACCTGTAATGTACCTGAACAAATTTGTGTAGAGTGTCGTACGGGTATAGATGAAACTGAAACACGTAACAATAAAATTTAAAAAATACCTCAAAGACTTCATTCTTATTGCTGTTAGCCTGGTATTATTCTCAGATGTTGCTGTTGTTGTTGGCAGAATGTTGCTGTTTACTTGTTGTGTTTGGTGGTGCTGTTGGACTCGTATTGTGTTTTGTGGGAACAGTATCTGTTGTTGTTGGTGGTGTTGATACCAGCCAGACAGTTAGTCAATGTTTATAATTTTTTTTTGTGATTGTACACTCTTGTTCAATTAATTAGTACAACTATTTCAATGAACTGCAACTTTTGATTTCCTTTCGAAAATAATATGAGAAAAAAAGTTATTCATCGGAAATTTCATGTACACGTGATTAACGTTTGAATTAAAAATATATATTTATTAACAAAAAATTCAAAATTACACAAAATTAATTTTTCTTGTCACTATGTATTTCTAAAAATCTAATAAAATTTCTTTTCATAAGTGCTCATTCGTACCCGCACGCACATTTAAGAAAAAATGCGAAATATTTTTTGACTCAGTCTAGCTCTTGAAGCCAGAATTTTTTGTTTGTTTTGTAGTCAACGTGCAGACTACTTCAGCTTAAAAACAAACGTGGTGTCAATTTCCATACAACATTAGACAAACGTATTGGGTTTTAATAATAAAATTGCTGATCATGCACTTATCTGTACATTTAGGCAGGTAAGTGTATTTAAGACAACAGCAAAAATCATACAAGTCAAAATGACCATTTGCAAGAAGAAAACTTCTAAAGTCGACTAAGTTTTTTTTTGCCAAAGGTCCTCCGATATTTAATGCAAAATTTTACACTTCTACAGTTAAAAACAATATTGTTATCATTGTTACAATTCTAAAAGGTGTCAGCTGGGAAATTTTTCGGTATCTCCTGTAAAAATTTGTGTTTGAAATTGTTATCTAATGTCGTATTTAGTCCTAATTTTCTACTAACGTGTTTTTATATTTCTTTCTTTCTTCAAATCATTAAATTATAATCTTCAATTTTGTAGTAATGAATTCGAGGGGTCAATCCCTGTTACGCGTTTGAAGTTCTAGAATTGCAATCTCTAGATTTGAACTTCGGTGGCTCTAACCAAATGAACAAGTGTGTACGAAAAACAACTACAAAGGGTTTTTTCATCTTGGCAAATGCTTTGGTTGCTGCTTTTGCTTTTGCATGTATTTTTAGTGTTTTTATTTTTATATTTTAATGCTTGTGTTTTCAAATGCACTTATTTTGTGTTACAGTGTTGCCACAAAGAAAAAAATTGCATCTACATAAATTTCATATATTATTAGTGATTTTATTGCAATAATATTATTTTTTTACATCGTTAACAAAATGGCTTTTGTCTTCAAGAATAGCAAGATTTTTCTTTATAAGAGCTATGCCAGTATGAAAATAATACCTGAGAAATCAACCAAATTCGAAGGTAATTCAATTCGCCATCTACAGTCCTTAGTAATTCGACATCTAGAGTCTTTAGTACGAGTAAAAGCAACGACCCTATTTACGGCAGTGTATAATAAGTTTATTGTGTCTAAAAGAAATATCAACTCTATGAAAGGGTATATATTAAAAAAATAGCCCGAAGTAATGAAATATTTTATTTGTAGACTTGGGGCCTAAATTTCTCCTTCCACTTGGAAATATTCTAACATCACTACTTCTTAAATTATACATATGTATGTATATTGAAAATAAGTTATTATTATTATTATTATTATTATTATTATTATTATTATTATTATTATTATTATTATTACTGCGGCCAGAAAGCACCGCGACCAAATACGAAGATCTAAGGCTCCTAAGAAATGTAAGCACAATTGGGGGTCTGGTGTTCCACAACTTATGTGACGCCACAACAATGCCACCCAGATGGAGAAACCTCTAGGAAATCTTTTTATACTACATATATACATGAACAGTGACTACTCTAAATAAAATATGAACTTGTGCAAAACTATAAAATATGAACACCTTTTTTGTATTTTTTAACGGGTTTCATCTAGACAATATTGAAGTCTAAATCAACAGGTTAAATTCTGATTCAACTGCATAATAGTTTGGGGACTTCCCTAGCTGTTTTTTTAATTGTCTTAGCTGTTAATTCAAATTCCTTACATTTTTTCTTCGCATTTTTTTCCTTTTCAAAAATCGTTTGTTGTTTTTCTTTCAACAATAAATACAAAATTTAACATAAGAAACTTAAATTTTTATACGTAACCCGTTTCAAAAGGAAATTAGATGTTGTTCGCAAATATGAAGAATGCCGCAAAAGTGAACTGGCTTGATTTTAATTAGGTCATAGGTTCGTGGAGATCAGCTGGCAAAATCTGTAATATAAGTAATGCTCGTTGTTGTTTACTAAAATCGTATCGTTACGTTGCAAACATCACACTTGGCATTACGTAGGAAAAGAAAAGTAGCAGAAAGAAACAGAAATTAATTTTTTTTAACTTATTGGAAAATAATGAACATTTACTGCCGGTTTACCGATTTGCGTATTCATAAAATTTTTTTTTATTTATAAAATATTTAATAGACAAATTTATATATAAAATTCCATCAAGATGCATACGTTTTATAAACCCAAGAAAATTTTATGAATATGGCAGATAGAAATGTATTATTATCATTTTGTTAGTTTTACTTTTATTTTTGTTAGATCTTTATGAATTTGTTTAATTATATATGTGTTGAGCAGATGGTCTTTTTTATAGAAAAGTTTTTAAATTATTTATTTTCAATATTTCGCAGCCAAATGGTCAATAAATAATAATTTGTATATTTTTTGCTTAAAAAATTTTCCATTTCCTTCACATGAGAGTTTTAAAAATTTCTACAACACCGTCATTTATTTCAAGTGGTTTTTAAATTAGATTCAGAAATATCGTCGAGTTATGAAAATAAAAATTGAGAAGAAATCGGGGTGAATGTGGTATGATCTTATCAAAACGGTAACGCTGAATCTTTCTTAATTTTTGTTTTGTTAAGTTATTCTTGAGATTTTGTATTTGTTTCTTTTTATCTCGAATTTTTCTCTTCACTTTGTTGTTTTTTTATACTTGCCTGTAATTTTAACACTGACCAAAAACAGTTGGCGCGTTTATATTCGTTAAGCAACAACGTTCTGGTTTCTCTGCAGCTTCGTTATCAATTTAATTTTCACACCTTGAAAATACGGTTGAATAAAAAAATGTTTATAATAATTTATTTTAAACGGAGTGAATTATATTAAATTTATAAATGTTAAAATTTATTAAAGACAAATTGGATAAGAGTAACGATTATTGTTAATATAACTTTATTGAAAAGGGAAAAAGAAGAGTAGCTTGGCACAAAGAATTGAGAACCTTACAATGCAATGAAAAACAAAATTTAACTTGTGAGCATATGCAATAAATGTGATTTTAGTGAATATTTAAGAAGAAATCGAATTTTTCCTGTCATAATTTTTGTTTGTGAAATTTGCTGGATATAAAAACTATTTTGTAAGTTGATTAATAAAATTTGTGTAATAAATTATCCGGTAATCGATCTAATTAGTACACTTTATTTATAAATTATTTTTCTCAAATTCCAGCGTGCATCTGTGCAAACAATTAAAGTCCAGTTATTGTTAGAAAAAAGGAACAAGTCAAGTTTAGTGAAGCACCTCCAAAAAAAAAAATAAGAAAAAATATTTCAATGGAAAAGTTGGCGGCACCCACATTTTCCGAGTTAAGAACCTACAAAGTTTTCGTATATATTTACATAAATGTGATTTTCTACTGCATTTCTGAACGTACATACATACATATGTACATGCATATTTATGTATATGGCCAATATTGGTATCATTTGGAAGATATTTAAAAATCTTTCTATATACAGTGAATCAAAGTAATATTGGGACAAAGCTAAAATGATTTATGTGGAGATAATTAAGCACTATGTTAACTGATTTTAATGCAAAATGTTCATGCTTTTGTGTAGCTAATACTGTGCTAATTGCCATCTCAAAAGATTATGATTCTTAAGTTTGTCAAAATTAATTTATAAATAATTATTCACAATAAGTTAAAAATGCAGTACAAAGTAATAATGGGACAGGTGCCATCACTATATAATCTTGGCTTTATAACGGAACATTTTGCAAACATTTTTTGTTTAAAAGTTGCTAGAGTGTATTACAGATTAATTTTTGATAAGTTTTTAAAGAAAATTAAAATATGGCGCCTCGGGGTTCACAAACATCGCCGCAAATCAGAAAACTGATATTAGAACATTCGAAATCAGGAAAAACCGTGAGAAATATTGCGGAAATAGTAAATAAACCAAAATCTACAGTGTTTAACATCATAAAGCGATATGGAGGTACAGAAACTTTTCAAAATGTAGCAAAACCAAGCAAAAGAAAAATATTTTCCGACGCGGATGAACGATGGCTTATGCGACAAATCAAACAAAAACCCTACTTAAGCGCTCTCAGACTTGCTGCTGAAGCGGAAATACATCTAGCAAAGAAAGCTAATCCCGAAACGGTAAGAAATGTGTTAAGGAAACACTATTATAATGGCCGGGTAGCTAGGAGAAAACCTTTTATTAATAAGGTTAATAAGCTTAAACGAGTGCGCTTTGCTAAAGACCACAGAAACAAGGATTTATCATTCTGGAATAAGGTAATATTCACTGACAAAAGCAAATATAACATATTCAGATCGGATGGAAGGTCATTCGTGTGGAGAAGACCAAATGAAGAACTGTCAGAAAAAAATTTGAGACCTACTGTTAAACATGGCTTGGGGTCAGTTATGGTGTGGGGTGCAATATCTGCAGCTGGTCCCGGTAACCTTCACATTATTGAAGGAATTATGGATCATAAATATTATATCAACATCCTGCGTGCTAATCTTGCAGAAACAGCAGAGAAATTGGGACTGGCGAATGATTATTACTTCTACCAAGACAATGACCCCAAGCATAAGGCTTACAATGTAAGGTGTTGGTTGCTTTACAATTGCCCACATGTGCTCGAAACGCCTTCACAATCACCCGATCTCAATCCGATAGAGCACGTATGGGCCTATTTAGAAGAAAAATTAAGAAATTACCAAATAAGTTGCAAATCGGACCTAATTAGTGCTTGAAAGAGGAATGGGGTAGAATATCCCCATAATTCTGTCAAAAACTTGTGAAATCTATGCCGTATCGATTGAAGGCTGTAATAGAGAAAAAAGGCCTTCCAACTAAATATTAAACATTATATATTTAATACTTAACTTGTTACTTTATTACATTGTCCCATTATTACTTTGACAGGATTTTCTGTGTTGTTTTAGTTTTTTTGTTTTTATATCCCAGTGACGGTAGTCAATGTATTTTTTATTTATGTTCTTAATAAATAATAAAAATAAAAGTATAAATATACTTTTATTTTCTTCTTAAACCAATAAGTTCAAAAAAATAATTCGAAAGTTATTGGATAAACAGCTTGTCCCATTATAACATTGAGTCACTGTATGTAGATATTTGAAATTTATGTAAAAATTTTCAATACTTTAAGTGCAAATACAGTTTTTGCATAATTTTACATCGAAATGTCTCCGAAGTACACTACGTAAGTATGTATGTAGTTCATTCAAATAAAATTACTTAACGAACACCGGTTTCGATGACTGCAGCTTCTTTGCATGCAGTGACTTTTTTCTTCAATGGTATAACAAACACCGTCTTCGCTAACTAAGCTCTTCTGCATTATCGGCCTTCTCCTGGGACCAGAAGCAAATACTTATTTTTATTTTATTTTTTTACCTTTTTCAATAAAAAAATCTGGGCTTCAAAGATTTTCTCCAGCATAGTATTTCCCGAAAGGCTGCTACATACTAAAGATTTTCTGCTTAGCAAGACTTAAGGATCTTGTCGGCTTTATACCTTCTAAATTTTAGTAAATTTCTTCTCAACAGCTTTAAAATGATACCCATACTGATCACATTCTATGAAAAATATACCCTTTATTCACAAACTTGTACTAGAACTTCACTGGCCCATAACTCGGAAAATATGGGTTGGGGACGGGACAACTCTTTAATTTGATATTTTTTTCATATTTTTTAAATTTTCTATCACATTAGCTAATTTCTTGTTTTTTTGGAGCTGCTTCCGTAAACTGGACTTAAGCTAAAAAAAACTATGTATATACATTGTAATCTCGATATTTCGCACACCGCGGCAATTCGGACCCTTAATTTTTTCCCATTATAGACTCTGTAATCCGGACATTGTAATTATTTTGTACCCCAATAAACTGGAGACCGGTCTGTTTTCAATGTTTTGCAAAAAAAACCTCATTTTGTTAAACTTTAAGCGGTACACATACATACATATGTACACTGCGTTTCACATGAATAGGTGCAGTGTTTTAGCAATCAATTAGAGCTTGCTACTCTCAGGATAATTCATGCAGAGAATTATGTTGCACTTTTTATTAAAGGTTTAACAATTGAGAAAAAGAGTAGACACAAAGAAGACTTGAAAAAGTTCCGTTAAAAATTATATGTACTTCTTTTTATAATTTGCAAAGAAAATTGTGAACTATTTTTGCGTCAGTTGAATAGGTTCATATTATAAAACAATAAAAAATTATAAAAAAGCACGAAAACAATTAAGTTTTGTTTATTAATTTAATTTTTTATTCATTTTTAATAATGTGTACTTCCTCCTTTCGATAAAATTTCCTCATAAATTCTATTTGGAAGGGAGTTATACAGTTGCGATAAATATGGTAAGGAAATCTGCGACCATGCCGATTTTATTGCAACAATTATAGATTCTCGGTCATCAAATTGCCGCCCAGACTCGTACACTTCCCGAGACACCCATCCCCATACGTTTTCCATTATGTTTAAGTCCGGGGAGTATGGTGGCCATGGCAGCAATTCAACATTTTGTGCGCTAATCCACGTTTTAATAAGCCTTGCCGTGTGAATAGGAGCATTATCCTGCTGGAAAGTCTATGGGATGGGTCCAAACAAATCTTGAAATTTTGGAAACGCTGTTTGCAGAATAGATTGATAGGAATTTGCTGTCATTTTGGTGGTTTTAAATTCCAAGTCTATGACTCAATAGTACGATATTGCACCCCAGACCATAACACCACCAACTCGACTATGGCGACGGGCTAAAAAGCGTTCTTCCTTTCTCAAATCATAGAAATAGTAGTTGTAACCATCGGGTCCATCAAAATTTAACTTTTTTCGTCTGAGAAAACTACTTTATTCCACACACTCTTCCAAGTCATGTGTTCTTTGCAAAAACTCAACCGTAATTCTTTACGTTGCTGGTTCAATGGTGGTTTTTTCTGCAACTTAATACGTTTTAAGTGTTCTGCTGTATTTAGTATCCTTCTAACTGTGGAAAGGCTAGCACTGGAACCACTTTTTGCAGCAGAGGCACTAGAATTGGAGGCAATTCTTAGAATATTTCGCCTTCTGTAGCTGTTGTGGCCATTGTTTGCCGTCCCTTCATGTTTTTGCCATAGTTTTCTCTATTTCTTAAATAATTCCACACAACGTTAGCGCTTTTACTAATTTTTAAAGCAATTTCTCGGCCGGACAGACCTTGATCATCATAGGCATCAATTTTTGCCTTCTCTTCCAACGTTAAAGATTTACCACGGCCCATTTTCAATTAAAATCGATTAAAAATTATTTTTATGTTTTGTTTTTAAAAATTGCTGAACTATTTTGTAATTAAATTTGACACAAATGACCATACAAAGACATTTTAATCACTGCACCTATTCAACTGACGCAAAAATAGTTCACAATTTTCTTCGCAAATTATAAAAAGAAGTACATATTATTTTTAACGGAACTTTTTCAAGTCTTCTTTGTGTATACTCTTTTTCTCAATTGTTAAACCTTTAATAAAAAGTGCAACATAATTCTCTGCATGAATTATCCTGAGAGTAGCAAGCTCTAATTGGTTGCTAAAACACTGCACCTATTCATGTGAAACGCAGTGTATGTACCGTCAGGGTCGAAACGTTTAAACGTTTCTTAAGGAAATTAATTATTAGAACAAATCAATTTTACTCCTTGATAACGTAACCTGTTATCCAAAATCGTTAGTAAACTTGGATAATGTGTTATGTGTCATGTTTCTTATGATGTTCCGCTACTGTAGTGCACTAGTTTATCAGTTGATGGTTCTAGTTACGATTCCTAGCAGAATCTCTGTTGATATTTTAATTACACAATTAACTTAAACATAATTATTTCCATATATGTATCTACTCGTCTTATTTCTAATTTTAAATAAGATTAGATATTTAATTTGTTTTTGTTTTTTTTTGTTAAACATACTTTTTGGAAAGAAATCTTATATTAATACTATTATTCTGTTACAAACCTTGTAACATAAATTTAATACAGTTTTTTGCCTTCTACTTCTTGTGTTGCATATTTTTATGTAAAAAATTTAATGCTCATAAATGAAATAATTTTAATTCCTTTTGATGGCCATTGTTTTTGTATTCTTTAGGTTGCTAACAATAAATACTGACCAAATTGAACAAAAAAAAAAAATAAAAAAATATTTAAGTATTTTATGTAGTTTTCTTTGAATCGGAATGCTTCTCATATTTCAACTGCTTGACATGCCGTAACTTAATTGCATTATTAGTAATTACAACTAATTAAACAAAAAGCACAGGCAAAACTATTAAAATATTCTATTATAAAGTAAAAGGAACGAAAAAAAAATTAGTTCAAAAGTTTTTATTTCAGAAATTTTTAAAAGCATTGCTGCTTTAATTAATGTTTTCTTTTTACAGAAAATTCTTCCTTAAAATAATTGTTAAATTTACAAGATTCCTGTGTTCCTGTGTTATTTACAGGATAAATAAAGAATATATAATTTACAACTGAAAAGATTTACTTCATACGTAGCGACGAAACCACAAAATTTTTCTGTAAAATAGCTGCCATCAGTTAATTATGAATAAAAATCAGAATTTATGAATGGATGAAATATGGCTCATTTTATTTGTAATATAAGAGAGTACCAAAATTAATAACACTGACATATTGTTTTATTTATATTTAACATTTTTAAAGAATTTTTCAAAAGAAATTTTTTTTTTAAATTTACTTGAAAAAAGAGCATTTTTCTCAAAATCATCTGAGTATCTACTAAACTAAAACGATTTCCAAAAATGTATAATAGCATAATTTAAACGTTATTCTATTCTGGATCTTTCCGTGGTTTTCGTAGTTTTATCGAAGAACTAGTTCTTGAGTTATTGCAAATTACGTTGTGCAATCTCCGCTTTTTTTTATATAACGGTAAAAATCGAGAACCAGAGTCAATCCAAAAAAAGTAATTTATAGGCATTGAATCGGAATTGAATGTATTCAAATTGACTATGGAACCTCAGATCACACAAAAAAATTTGATTTTGTTGACCTGTGTTATTGACAAATGGTAACGACTTTGTCAAATGCTACCTGGGGGTTACACGTTCAATTTTTGCCTTTCAAATTCTCTCATTTTTTTACTAATACTCTTACACTTTTAAAATTTGAGGAGAGTTTGCTTGCAAATTTTTTGGGCAACTTTTGTTTTAAATTATTGGCAAGAAAACAGCTGATACCTATTTTTATGTACACCGAAGCCTTCTTAATAAATGAATTTGAAACTTGCGTGCAGCCTACGTCACAACTATTAATGCACATGAATTTTGAGAAGCTGTATGTGTAAAAAATTTGAAAACAAAAGTTGAACGTGTTGCTGCAGTATTAGCTAAATATTGTATATCTGAACATAAAATTATTGTGTCAATAAACTGAATATTGAAGCAATAAAAAAAGCATCTCTGAACACCATATTAACAGCCCAAACCTAATAAGTCAATTTTGAATTTTTTTTTAAATATTAGCGAGGGCTTCTTGCATTTTCTGTGACGATATGCTCATCTAAAAATACAAAAAGCGACAACTTGGATTGTTTTATTTATTATTTTTATAGCTTAATTCGAATATGTTTCCCGCAACCATGAAAAATTTAAAAATGCATATTAAATCTGCATTTAAAATGTTCAACTAATTTCAAATATTCTATACGCTTGATTTCATTATAGGGGTCTTTTTTGTTGTTTGAAAACTAAATTTTACGTTAATAAGATTCACATATTCAATAGAAAAAAATTTTCTAGTTTCAAATGACTTCCTACGTTTATTATCACAATGTATAATTTGTTTTTACTATCGCAAAGGACATTCATACAAATATTTAACGAGCAAATTATCAGCATTTCCAAACCACTATCGTATGCTAAATTTTCTTGACATCTGTATGGACGAATGCATATCAGTTGAATAAAATACAATTTTATAAGTTTCTTTTTTTATAGCTTTTTTATGACCACATGGTTTTGGAATGACTTTTTTAACAACAAATAATATTAAATTTTAATCAGATATCGATGCGAAACATTGAATTTGGATTTCCTATATGAAGAGATAAGCAGAAAACAACGGTTGATTAGCAGTACTGATGGCCTTTTAACCTCCAAAGATAATTTCCAAAAAAAAAAAAGGAATTTTAAATAAAATATTTTAGATAAATGGACTGATTTTTCTTGCTGAATATTTAATCAAGTCATTAATTAATGTCGACATAATTTTTAAAGACTTATTTCCGTGTAGATGGCTCTTTTCATTTATACACTTAAAATGCAAAAGTGTGCCTATCATTCTTTTTAAAAAATTTTACAGGAGAGACAAAAAACTTAATAAAATGAAAAGTGCTGTGTTTACAAATACGCTTTTTTCGTAATATCATCCAAATAAATGTTAAAACGTTAAAAAATATATCTCAAAAAGAGTATGCAGGTAACATTTTTCCATTGTTTCGTTATATATACGGCGAATGTAAAAATAATTCAAATTTAGAAAAATTTTTTTTAAAGATAAATATTTATTAATATATAAATGTAATTCTTAAAAGTATTAAAAATACTACTAATCTAAATACAAAAAAAAAAAAAAAAAATATCTCAACAGCAAGGAACAACAATGATTTTGAAAGCTTAGTCAAAACTGCCTCTTGAATTTCCTTAATAAAGTCGTTATTTTTAAAAATAGAAAGCTAAAAATTTGTCAAGACGTGTGCTTTGATGCCATTAAAAATTAAATGTTGAGTTTTTTGGTAGATACGCCCTTTTGCATTTCAGGTGACGATATGTATGGATGTATGCTTGTGAAAAGTATGCCGTCTGCATATTTTCGTATTAAATCTATATTTAATTTATGATTTTGCTTAGTCCAAATATTATTTTAAGAGCCAAAATCAAATTGTATTTTTTTATTTTATAAAATACTATTTTAACCCGGTGCGCTTCGCTATCCCTGCACACCAACTTATCCAATCTCACCCACTTCTTTTTATAGATATTGATTTTTAGATTTTTATAAAAAAAGGTACATTTTCAAAAAGTACGTTTTCCAAAAATGCTATTTTCCAATAAGTATCTTTGCCAAATAGTGCCTATTCCACAAAGTACGTTTTCCAAAAAATTTAATTTTCTACAAATTACATCATTTTCAAAAAGTACATTTGCAAAAAATTAATTATAAAAAAAGTACTTTATCCAAAAGTACCCATACAACTTTATTTTTAGTTTTTTCCTCAAAAATTCCATTCATTTGAGAACAATATCATGGAAATGGGTAAAACATTTGGATTTGGCAAAAGAGACAATGAATAAATGACAATTAATCTGACAGATGTAGCTTCAGTAAGATGGCCTTTATCAACTGTCACAGTTTTAAAGCCGCTGCTGGAAGACAAATTTAGTTAAATGAAGGAGAACGTGTATAAAACTTTGACTTTTTTGAAAACAATTCTAATAAAAAAGTAGTTGCGATTGGCGCGGAAACTTTTTTGCAATTTCGCAAAAAAAATTTATGGGTCTTTATAGTTTGCAAAATTTGTAAAAAGTAATATGCCCAATGGATGTATTTACATATATGAAATGAGATATTTATAATTCACATCGAAACGTCGAAATTTCGAATTATTGAATGTAATCAGTGATGTTAACCGTACGGAAATTACCGTATTGTACGGTAATTTAGACCTCCAAAAAAATAGATAAGTAATTTCTATATTTGTATGGTAATTCTAAAAAGTTTTACTTTTTAAGTATGAAATACCGAAAGTTTATTTTTCATAATGTGTCCACACATGACATTCATATTTCTCATAAAAACAAATCATAAAAAAAACATGGTTTAATTGCAACTCTGAAAAATAATGCCAATTGTAGTTAAATTCTATACGTGAAAGTAAAAAATTTTAATGCTTTATTTTATTATTACTATTTCTGTGTTTACGTTTTTGTCATTTTTTAAACAAATATTTTGAATTGAATATACACCAAAAAAAAAATTATTATTATGTTTGTAATTTACGTAAATACGGTAATTTTTTTAGGACTGTACGGTTATCCAAATAAAAAAGTTGACATCACTGATTATAACTACATGCATATAATACATTCGAATATACTGTAATGTAACATGACATACATTTTTTTTTTTTTTTGTCGAAATATCACAAAAAAAAAATTGCAAAATTACACAGTTTTGACATTTGTGTTCGAGACTTCTTCATCTGTTAATTTCTTTCTTTAGAAATTCCATTTAAATCTGCATTTTATAACTTTTTTTTATGAAATCATAATGACTTTAATTTGAAAAAATGAAAACGAAAATTTCGTTTAAACTTTTTTTATATGTAAAATAATTACATATGTATGTATATACAGCCACATAAACATACATAAATAATGAAATTTCTTTTAAACTTGTATTTTTACCCAGCTGTTCAAACTCTTTTTTTTTCCTGCCATTTATATTTGAATTGGTAGCACCGTGTAATGCATTGTGTTTTACGTTATTTTATCCAGAGATTTTCAAAATTTCATTATTAACCAGTTTTTTTTCGTGTTAAAACCTTTAATTTTAACACTTTCTGCTTTATTGTGGGTAAATCCCATATGAAACTTGTTTTTAGATTTCAAATAGAATCTCATGTGGAAGTTTTCTTAGATTTGATACCCACTCGTATTTTTTCCTTTTTGTTTTCCGTTTTATTTTATCAAAGAGGAAAAAATAAAATAAACATTCACACGTGCAGTTGTCATTTTTTACATACACATTAACATATTAAAGTTAATATGCGATAGGAAAACCCAGCAGTTCGCGGTACAAACAGCAAATATTAGCACTACTGACGAGTCATAGGAATGGGGAAAAAGGACAAAGGGATTGGAATGTGTGGTTTTTTTTTTGGATATGACCCCTACACTTGCGGTGCATTGTGCTGGAACTAGAGAAAAGGGATTGTAGGAGAAATGATAGGAGGTGAAGCTTCACTATCTTACAATACTGCTTTTTGCACATTATTTGTTTTTACAGCAGTGTTGTAATGTCTCTGATGATAATAATGATCAGCTCACTTTTT
Source organism: Dexiosoma caninum (assembly GCA_963924685.1). Lineage (NCBI taxonomy): Eukaryota > Metazoa > Arthropoda > Insecta > Diptera > Tachinidae > Dexiosoma > Dexiosoma caninum. Next base: position 62,210,673 of record OZ004728.1, on the reverse strand, counting down.
CAACCGGTTTATGAACCTGTTTTTCAGTACTATGTCTATCGGTTTTTTCAAATGTTAGTTTCTCGAATGTCGAATAGACCAATTTGTTTATTTCGACCAAAAAAATACAAACTTTAACACGATTATTGAATTTTTATTGAATGCAGAATAGTTCTTTATATCGGCTTTTATCTTGTGTTAAAAATTCGTCCAAAAAGCTTCAGAACTCACCTCGTGGCAGAAGAATATTTTTTCATTTCCCCATTAAAACTTTAAGTGCGTTTTTTAAAAAATTCTTTTTTTGAGTTGTGTCACTATTGAAGTAAATGTACGATATGTTAGTTATGATATGGTTTTTAATAGTCTAGGCACTGGTTCCATTCAACAGTAGTCACCGGAGGGTGGCTTGGTCTATATGGGTGGGTGGCAGCTCATAATGCTCTATCCTGTGATAGATTGATGGATGAATGAAAGTCTATATTAAAGAACTTGAGTTAAACTCTCTGATGTGTTATAGGGTTTAGGCAGCCCGAAACACCTCAACAAGGTGTAATAGCAAAGACTAAGGACAACTATTGGAAAAAAAAAAAAAATTAATTTTTAATTTATAAATTAATTAAATCTATCTGATTTTATTGAAGTTATTGTGCATTATAATTTCAAATTTAATTATTCAATTGTGTGATAAAATACATTTTGGCTGCTTAAAGATTTAGTCATTTTTTACTCACTAAATCTATTTTTAACAACAACAACTGAATTTTCTTTGCATATTATGCATAGTGCTCTGCAATTGGAATTCCTTACAAAGAATTTACACAAACAATAACTTTAAATTAACTGTTAAATTACTTTAAACAGTGTACATACTTTTTGGTTGAAACAACAACATTATCTTTGGTGCAATAAATAATCTTTAAATAACAAAAGCAATATAAGCAATTTATTACATATTTGTGCTGTTTAACAAATTGTCTACATACATATACTTTGGTAATTTTAAATTAATTTAACTTTTTACATCGCTTCTAATATATTAATTATGGCCTGTTCTAAGCCGAAGTGTCGCAATAAGTCCGATGATGTTATGGTTGCCTGTTGGCTTTGCGAATCGGTTTATCATGCAAAATGCGTTGACTTATCTGCACGCACTGTGGATAATTTGCATGAGAACAAGGGACTCCGCTGGTGTTGTAAAAACTGTATTTTGTTTGATGTGGAATTTTATAAATTTTTTAAATCCACTAAAAGTATATTGGATGAATTGGGTAATGATTTGAAAAATTTAAACACTAAATTTTTGAATTACAGGAACCTGTTTGATAAGGCACCGTGCTCACCCAAAGGAAAGAAGAAAACATTAACAAGTTCACTGGTATCTAAACCTAATTCTATTGAAATAAGCGATATTTCTGGAGCATCTCTTGTAACCACTCCAGTATTAACTCCATCATATGATTTTGTTGAATCAGTTCCTTCCGTATGTGGCACCGCGAGCTCAACTAAAACTCGTGAAATATCTTCGGGAACAATTTTAGTTTCACCACAACCATTGCAAAACAGCTGTATTCCTACTAATTTAAACCCATCAGTTCCTGCTTATAATACCTCTACTGCTCCAACTTTAAAGGTTATTCCACCAAAAAGGATTATTTTTGCTGCTCGTTTTGATTCTAATACAAGTACCGATGCTGTTAAACGTTATATTTGTTTCAAAATTGGTAATGATATTGACTTATCCGTCTACAAATTTAAGTACTCTAATCAGAGACGTAAATCCTCTTTCAAAATTATTGTTAATGAAGAAAATTTTGATTCAGTTGTTAATCCAGATTTTTGGCCGAAGAACGCACTTATACGTGAATACGTGTATAGTGAAAACGTCCCTTCTGATATAGTCCACCTACCACAAATTAATGCTCCATCGTCTAATCTGACAATTTCAAAAAACTAAATATTTTACCTGATAAATTGTCTATAGTTTACCAAAATGTTCGTGGTTTAAATACAAAATTACCTTCAATTTACAACCAAAGCTTTGATTTTTTATATGATGTTATTATTTTTACTGAAACCTGGCTTGTCGATAATGTACTCAATACTGAAATTTTCTGCGGAAATTATCAAATTTATAGACGCGATCGTGGTAATCTTATCAAAGGTGGCGGTGTTCTGATTGCAGTTTCTAATCGTCTATCTTCTGATGTTCTTTATAGTGAAGGTCTGTATGACATCGAGTTTATTGGTGTTGCAGTTAAGTTAAAACATATGAAAATGTTTATTACCTGTTCATATATTCCTCCAATTTCACCTGAAGTGGTTTACATGAAACATGTAACAGCTATTGGGAATGTTGTTAAGGCCGCAAATCAATACGATTACGTTATTGCTCTTGGCGATTTTAATATGCCTTTATTATCATGGGACTTCTCTTCTGAAGTTAATTATTTCATTCCGAGAATGGTTGGAGGTAATGCTTACCATATGGATTTTGTTAATTCTCTTCTAGACTTGAATCTTTGCCAATTAAATGGCTTATACAACGCAAATTCGAGACTACTTGATTTAATATTCCTAAATGTACTGAGTGACATCTCCATTGATCGCTGTTACCCGATCTCTTTGCCTGAGGACTTACATCATCCTACAATTGGAATTGAAATTTCTGTTGCATCTAGTCGTGTTTCTGTGTCATCATTTCAAACAGAGAGAAGAGAATCGTTTTGCTTCAAGAAAACAAACTATAATAGGCTTGATGAGCTTCTGTCTAATACAAACTGGTTGAACCTTTTTACGAATGCTGCTTTAAATACTAATTCAATACATATTAACAAAATGGTTGACACGTTTTACAAAAGAATGTATCTGTACATGAATCAATGTATTCCTAAATGTTTTGATTCTAATCGTTCTGGCCCGCCATGGAATTCCAAAGTTCTTTCTGCTATAAAAAATAAAAAGAATAAGTTCTACAAGAAATATAAATCCTCTGGACTTTTTGCTGATTACGCCAAGTATTCTGTAGCTCGTGCTCAATACATCTCAGCTAATCGCTCCTGCTATTACAGTTATTTAATTAAAGTCAAACAAAATTTAAAATGTGATCCTAAAACATTTTATAAATTCGTAAATTCCAAAAGAAGATCGAGTTCGTTTCCTTCTGTGATGAATTACCATGATATTGAATCCGATAATGATGTTGCAATCTGTGATTTGTTTGCGGATTTCTTCTCGTCCACATATTCTGATGTCAAGATTGCTGATTCAGATTCTCATCCACTATCTGAATTACCATATCCACCTGTTTCAATACCACTTCTTGATGAACTTACCGTAGTTAATACCTTAAAAAAACTGAAATTTTCATTTAACTGTGGTCCTGACCGAATACCGAGTTGTCTGTTAGTTAGATGTGCTGAAGCTTTATCGACCCCACTAACTCTTATTTTCAATGAATCAATAAGGACTGGATGTTTTCCGCAGGTTTGGAAAACCTCTTTCATAATTCCATTATACAAAAATGGTAGTAAAAATAATATCGAAAACTACAGAGGCATTGCTAAACTGAGCACTCTACCGAAGCTTTTTGAAAAAATTAGTACTGACATTCTTTCTCATCAAGTATCATCTGTATTGTCTCCTTTCCAACATGGGTTTCGTAAAGGTTGTTCAACTGTTACAAATCTTATGCAGTTAACATCACTTGTTCATCGTGGTTTTAGACAACAAGAGCAAACTGATGTTATTTATACCGACTTTAGCAAGGCGTTCGATAAGGTTAATCACGAAATACTTTTGAAAAAGCTTGACTCAATGGGATTTACATTAAACTGTCTTAAGTGGATAAAATCGTACTTGACTGATAGAACTCAAAATGTTCATTTTAAAAACTGTTATTCTAAGCCGATTGCTGTATTGTCTGGTGTGCCGCAGGGTAGCCATTTAGGGCCGCTCTTGTTTTCTTTATTTATAAATGATCTACCGAAAATATTGAAGTTTTGTCATGTCTTAATGTATGCTGACGACGTCAAAATTTTCTTAAGCTATAGAAAATATGCTGATCATCACTACCTACAGGAGGACTTAGATGCATTTAGCTCTTGGTGTAATCGTAATTTGATGGAATTAAATCATAAAAAGTGTAAATGTATGAGCTTCTTCCGTGGACGTAACTTAAGCGTAAAATATATTTTAAATGGTTACTCGCTAGACAATTTAAATATTATTTCCGACCTTGGCATTCTACTTGATTCCAAGTTAAATTTTATACAACATATCTCTTCTACTGTTGCTAAAGCACGCGGTCTTCTTGGATTTATAAAACGATGGGCAAAGGAGTTCTCCGACCCGTACATTACAAAGCAATTGTACACATCTCTGGTAAGACCTGTTCTTGAATACGGCTCAATAATTTGGGATCCAACGTATATGGTTCATATCAATAGTATTGAATCCGTTCAAAAGCAGTTTCTTTTATTTGGTCTACGTGGGCTTCGCTGGAATCCGTTGGATCTCCCACCTTATACTAGCAGACTTGCCTTGATAAAGCTGCCGACCCTTAAGAGTCGCAGGACTATGCTTAATGTTACTTTTGTTTTAAATTTGCTAAAAGGAAATGTTTGTTCTGAATTTTTGATTAGCAATATCTTTATTAATGTTCCTTCACGATTTACACGTCATTACTATCCGCTTGCAGTTAAAGTTTTCAGAGTAAATTATGCTAATTCGGAACCATTGTTAAGAATTTGTAAGCAATTTAATAAATTGTATAACCATATTGATTATTCGCTTAATGTTGATAGTGTCAAATCTAGTTTAATTGTATTTTTAAACTCTTAATTATGTACTGTATATCATTATATCATTTGTAAGGATCATGAATCCATAGATGTATGTAAATAAATAAATATGTGTACTTGGTAGGTCACAAGTTGTCTTTCCATGTGCCTATGGGGGCGTAGGTGGACGTCAGAATTCACCCGGTTTGGAGAGCACGCTATGCGCAAGAACATCAATATTTTTCTCTTTCTCGGTTTTTCTATCAATGTAAAAAATTAAATGAATAATTTAGGCAAATGAAACATTAAACTGACAACTGCACTATGGGGCAGGACATAATATTTTTTTATGCAAGTCTGTATGTGTTTGCATAAGAAAAGCATACATATGTTTGGATATTTAGTATTTTCTATATACTATATAATTTATTGTGTATATTGAAAAAGAAAATACATATTTTTTTGTTGGTAACAATTAAAATTAACAAACGATAACGGCGCAATCATTTTTATAATGCATTGCCACTCAGTCTGTCATTTATTTGCTTGTGATTTAATTATAGAAATAAAATATAAAAAAAAAATACAACTAATTAGTTATTGCGTGCATTCATTTCATTTTCTTTAATTTTATTCTCATTTGAGTCTGCTTTTAGTCAACATTTTTGCCACCAGACATTTTAGCACCAATAAGAGGGCAAGAGAAGTGTCTGATGTTTGTTGCTGGTATTGTGCAGGCATAATGTCTAGATTTAAAAAAATTTACATTCAACAAAACAACAGCAATCACGAAACCGCCAAACAAACCCAGGCAGCACAAAATGTATGCATATGGATATACTCGGTACTCGTATAAAGCGATTGACTGAACTGACAGCCAGAGAGGCAGTCAATCTGACAGACTGACTAGTGCAATTATGGAAATTGGGAAAAATAGATATAAATTACGAAGAAAAAAAAAGCAGCAGCACAACTATTAAACTTGAAATGAAATAAATATTTTTTTTTTTTAGAAGGGGGTATGAAAGCAAAAAGTATAGAAAATAATTACGACACCACAGCAACATTTAAAATTATGGAACCAAATGTTTTTTTATTGACAATAGCGACTGTATTTTACGTATTGACATTTGACACCTTCATATGCATACGAAATACATACATACATATTTCAATTTAATACAACAACAGCAGCAACGTTTTGAAATACAAAGATATAAATATAAACACTAAAAAACGATTTTGATTTCCATCAATGAATTCAGTTTTCGCCCACATAACATTTTCTTACGCAGGGATGGAAAATGGCTCTTAAGTTTTTGTATCAACTTTGAAAACAAAATGTACTTTTTAATTCATGACGCTACTATTTTATAATACATATTTATTAACAACAGAAACGTTAATACTAGTGATCAGTTATAAAACAAATTTTATTTATAAAATGTTTTTGATAATAATTTTTCTGTTCACATTACACAACAGTTTGCATGCAAACCGGATTTCTAAAGTTATAAAGTTCCAATCAATCCGGATTACAGAGTACGCAATGTAATGAAAAATGCTGTCCGGTTTACCGAATAATCAAGGTTTTACTGTATTTATATTTAAACATAAATTTATTAAAAATAAAACTCGTTTATCCTATGAAAATATATTCAGTGATATTATGAAGTATGAAAAAACTTAAAAAGAGCAGAGATTGCAAGATTTCATGTATTTAGAGCCTATTTCACCAATTCTATTTAAATATCAATTCATATTTAAATGTCGATTTTCATTTTCATCTAGAATTTTTAAATACTGTTTAAGTAGCCAGCAATCTGCATTTAAATATTGATTTTGCAACAGCATGAAACAGCTTTTAAACAGCTTTTTAAAAACTTGTAAGTTGACGCTATCATATTAAATATCAGAGCGTTACCATACTTTCTTGTGTTTCATTATTTCAGTTGGTGAAAATGAAATTTTTTTAAACATACTTTACATAAAGATCATTAATTAAATTAAATTGTGTTTAAATATGTTTGGTGAAAGAGACCCTTAATGTCATTGTTCATTGTACAGGGTGTCTGTTGGTAGATTTATATTTTTAAAACTTAAATAAAAAACATAATAATTGACACAAAGTTTTATTAAGAGCATTGAACGATAGAATGGAAATGTGGATTTTATTTTTTAAAGAGAATGTCATACAGATCCTTCAGGTCCTTTTTTAAAATTTCATAAATAATCGCTCTTGGAAGTCCCATTGAGGATGCTTCTTTCCGTATTGAAAGTCGCGGATTTTCATGTAAACTGCTTTCAACAAGTTCAATGTTTTTGGATCGACTGGGCTCTGGCCGTGGGTCATTCATAGCCGAAGCAGTTGGGCGTAATCTCTGCACCCACGAACGAATGTAATTTACACTCGTCCAATCACTTATTCGCCGCATACCGAACTTTGAACAAAATTGTCGACGAGCAATTACGTAACAATCATTACTCTTAAAAAATGTCTCCACAGCAAACGCGCGATGTCTGACAAATCGGCACAATCGATAATTCCTTTTATTTTATTTACTTTTTGAAATAATCGTATTTAAAGATATAAATTTGCCACCAGACACCCTGTATTAATGAAAACTTTCATTATTATAAAGAAGAACATTTGATGGAACCGTTTCATTAAATTAATCAAGGATTTATTTTTCAGTGCACATACATACATATTCCTTTTGTCATAACAGACATACGAGGTCTGTTCAAAAGGTGAGTGCATTGCCACCATATTGCCATATCGTACAATATTGTAAAATCTGAGAATCGTGTGAACATAGCTTTAGTAAAAACTGCTTTTGAATTTCTTTAATAAAGTCTTTATTTTTGAAAATAGAAAGTTAAAAATTTGTGAAGACATGTCTCTTAATGCGCTGTACCAATAATCACAAAAAAAGTTAATTTTGAGTTGTTTGGTTGTTACACGCTTTTGCAATTCCGGTGACGATATGTACATTCATATGAATGTAGTACATTCATACGTACAAACACATATACATACATATATTAGTTGTTACGTGGATTTTATAATGAAATCATAGTTATTGTCGTTGTTGTTACAGTAATTGTTATTACTGTTAATATCCGTTTCAATATTTTAATTCATAAAATTTCAATGAAAAAAATCCATTTTTACACAAACCTACAAACACACAGAAAATATTAAAAAATTACAATTCATATGTTCAATATGATAATCATCTTGATCATAATGATGAATGCAAATAATAAAATTTACGAAGTTAAAAACAAAACGAAATCGAAAAGTTAATTTTTGTATTTTGTGACTGTCTAATACATTTGTGGGGGCGGTCAGCTGAACATTTAAAAGGTAAGGTAATCAATTGGTTAGTGACTCTTCAGTTGTTAGTCAGTTAATTTATTCAAGCGTAAGCAATTTTGTTTTCACATCTACTACTTTCTTAATATTTCTCCTTGTAATTCCAGATATTGCTTCGCTCTATAAAAAATGTTGAATGAATAAAGTTGAAATTTTAAGGTGATATATTTATGTACAGTACTGGGCAGAACATAAGCAACAAATTTGGTAGACCAGTACAAAATCGAACATGAAAGAAACAATTTTATGTACATACATACATATATGCGGCCACATACTGCTTGCACAATTCTGCAGTTGTCTGTTTTTGAGAAGTTGTCAACCAGAGTTGCTTCGTCTTTGATGTAGTGTTGAGGCATTAATTCCTATTTTTTTTGTAGAGGGTGACGATAAATGAGGTAGCACGTTGACTACAAAATCCATAAAAACATTTTCGCATTTTTCAGATGTGCATTATGGAGACTTTGTGTCAGTTGTTGTCGGAAGGTTTCACTAGCAACAGGAAAACTTGGTGGCATTACTTGCAGTCTTGTTGTCAAATATAATACTGAAGCAATTAAACGAATTAAATGCAAGAGTAATTTTATTTTGTGAATTTAATTGGGTAATTAAACGTAAGGCAATTAGGCGGGAGTATAAATTTCTAAGTAAATAAATGTGAATGGATTTTAAACGTGGGGCTATTAACAAGGTTATACTGTATATATGTACGTCCAGCCATGTTCATCCAGAATGCGCTACGTCACTAACAATATTGGTGACCATATAACCGAAATCATTTTCAAATATTATTGTATTGACCTTTCGATTTAAGAAGGTTTCTTAATAAAATTGCTATTTTTTGTGTTATTTTTTACAATTTCAATTTCATAAATCACACTTAAAAATATGATAAATATAATATGATAAAATATGCCATCAAATATTAAGTTGATTTCAAATGTTGCTTCTGCTTTGTACAGTACTGTAGGTGTTAAAACTTTCAGTTAAAATTTTAGATTTTCATAAATATATTAAAAAAAAATTTAACTTAACAGATGAAGAAATTAGTAACTTTATCACTTTCAATATTGTCGTAAATTAAGTTAGCGCACGAATTAAAAATATATTTCTATACATGTGATAAATAATATCAAAAAACCCAAAATATTAGTATAGATGTATTTTAAAAATCATAGAGCAAATGAAAACGTTTAAAACTCTATGCTGACATTCTCCACTTATTTATAATTTTAATACATACTGAGTCAAGTCAATACATCTCATATTTTTACAACACCAAGGCAAATTCATACGAGGTAAACTTACTAGTACAACAACTACAAAAATCATTGTACGTTGTCAAAATAACTCATACAATTTTGACATCAAACAATGATAAATAGTCGCTAGCTGGGCTAGTAAGTTCACCTGTTTTTTAGTGATCAGCTGTTTTGAATAATCTGCAAATTTTTTGGCAATTTTTTTTCCATTCGCATAATTTTTCGTGTCACAGATATGTTTGAGAGTAAATTTTTTAAAATTAAACAAAATTTACTCAACTACTGGATTTTACTGGAAAAGTAAACACATGGAAATTTTTTTTTTTTATCTGGGACCAGCATTCAGGAGATGACTCCTACACATGCGAAGCATTGTGCTGAAACTATAGGAAAGGGATAGTAGGAGAAACGACAGGAGGTGAAGCTTTATTAATTATTTTACAGCTCTAATTTTGCACTTTCTTTGTTTATACTCGTAGCAGTGCTGAAGCTTCGGTTTGGTAGCCATTTTTTTTATTGTTATTTTACTTCGCCAGTGCTACACAAACAAACCCGCCGAAGGGGGGCGTTCTGATGTGATTGTGGATTGCTATCAGCTGAAGCCGGTATTGTTCAGTGACCAGTGACTATGCCTTCGCCACTGAAACCTTCCGACAACAACTGACACACTAATGCACATCAGAAAAATGCGAGATGTTTTTTTTTTATAATTTTAGTCTGAAACTGGAGTTGAACCCAGGTCTGATTTTGGTTTTGTAGACAACGTGCAGACTACCATCCATCGTGCCATCGCCATCCTCAATGGACAACCTCCGACGTTTCTTTGCAGGAACTGGGCACTGGAACTTGAAATGAGCAACCTTATCCTCCACAGACCCACAAATCCCGAGAGGGAATGCCGAGTCTATTGACATACCTTCCAATGGTACAACTACTCATGATAACAGCGACAGTGCGATTTATGGCCATACGACAACAGTAAAAAAGTATATTTAAATAGAACTTAAATCTAAATGAGTATTTAATAGTGTTTTCACACTGACTAATTTTAAAGCAAAAGTTGGTTTTACCATATAAAAATATTTTCTTAAAATGTCTTTTGAATTGGTTTTAAGTTAAATTAATGGAATGCAACCATGATTTTTTACTGCTAAAGCAGTGCTACCAAGTTAAAAAAAAAAATTAAAAATAGCTGTCAATTTAAATGGCGCTCAATGATATAAAAAAAAAGGCAAATTTAATAAAAAAAGTCGCTACAATAATTAAAACAATGGATGCAGCAGAAACCACAATAAAAAAGTTCAAAAGAAAAATAAACTATTGGGTAGAACATAATGAAAATGCTTTTGTCGAGTTGTGAGAGAAGAAAATAAATGAAATTTTATTCCACAAACTGTGCGTTGAAACCTGATTTCATTAAACTTATAGTAAGAACGCAACGAATCAGCTGTTTGTGCGTTTAACATTAAAAACAGGTTTAAACTTTTAGTGTGAAAATAATAATAATAAACACAAACATTGCTTAGTAAAGGCAATTTATGTCTCGTCTCTGGATAGACCACAGTTGACATATTTTGGTATAACAATGAAGTTTTTCTATTTCTTTCAAATGAAATCTGTTTCTCTTATACCGCACCCTAAATACAAAAGTGACACAACTCAAAATTTTCCAAAATGTACTTTTTTCCGTAAAATAATTCACAGTACACATCTCTAACTACTTCAAAAATTTCTTTCTCATCACTGTTTTCTTTAACTGGAAAAATACCGTTATGTCTGTTTTTATGTTAATTGCATTGCTTACGCACGATCGACTAAAAAGACCTATTTTTAATTAAAAATATATAATAATTTAAAATTATACTTTATTTCCACAAATATAATATAAAATTAAAAAAATTTTAGCAAAACCTTCTTCGAAATGAACTTCTTTCATAATGGAACCAATTTTATTTTAAATATTACAATCATTTTTGCATAAACAGTTTTTTGCCTCTCCTGAAAATTTGAGAATTTTGAGTTGTGCCGCTTTTGTATTTAGGGTGCGATACGTTCAACTTTTATTTCCATAATTTTTCAATGTCAAGGTAATTGCCGTTTAAATTCTAATATCTCTGTTTATTTTATTTTATTTTGTTTCATTTTAATTTATTTCTTCAATTTAATGGCGATTGAGAGCACGTACTTTTTTTTTTAAAGATAACAAAATTTTTATTTCTTATTTTTCTTATTGTTGAATTTTATTTAATGTTGTTTTTTAACAATTAAAAGTAACAGATAATTTAATTAACAAACAATTAATAAATGTCTGGCTTGAGTTGATAATGACTGACTGTCGTTTGTGTTCTTTTTTTTTAAATATTTTGCAAGATTACAGTGCACCTCATCGCTACACAAAAGATGCGTTTATCAATTTGGTGTGAACGTAGTTGGGTGTCTACATTTAACGATTTTATAAAAAGCCAAGTGAGAGGGCCATTTAAGTAAATGACAGGCATTAGTCGTTTAAAGCAATATTTGGAAAAACAAAAGTTGTGATAAACATTTTTATGTAATTTGCAATTCTCTGTATACGAGTATGCAAGTTCTGCAATTCACGAAACGGTCTGTGGTGCTCATGGCTGAGTAGTTAGCGTGTGGGCTCTGCAACCAGAAGAAGCCGAGTTCGATTCCCGCCCCGGTCAAGTCAAACTTTTTTTGTGATTTTACTTTTCTCTACACTATCCCTCTCTGTATCTAGTTCCAGTGCAATGCATTGTACACGGTGGGCCAAAAGTAATCACCCGGGGCATAAGTAATCACCCGATGTTCTTTTGCTGTCATTTTTTTTTGAAGACAAATTTTCGCATTGCTTATGATATGGGCTAAGTGACCGCCGCCAGAGTTTATGACCATACTGGCAGATCCAAAGGTTTTTATTGAATAAAATTACAGCAAAAGGACATCGGGTGATTACTTATACCGCGGGTGATTACTTTTGGCCCACCGTCTATATGTACCGGTGGTACAAAATGAATAAAAATAGCACTCGCCTTTTTAAAAATAAAGCTGGTAAGTTCCAGCAGATAATATGAACTACTAGGTCCATTTTAGCTTAAGAGGACTGGACTGTAATGCAGCCGTGGACCGTGTCATTGACATAATAACAGCTTATTGTTATACGACAAGTGTTCGTGCTTTCCTTCGTATTTACGATTACACCGTTACATTTGTTGGGTTTTAAAAGAAGCATTCAAGTGCCTCGGATTTTTAATATATGAACCCATTATAACTTTTTTTCTTCGACCAGTACTACTCAGGGATGTCCCGTATGTATGCATGTTTGCAGCGGAAATAGACAAATTGATTTTGGCGAAATGGTTTTTTTGGGGACATTATATTTGAAGTTGCCTACAATAGAGTTGGCCACTCTAATGTCACCTGTACACTGTCAAGTAAGGAGATCAGAAGCATTTTGAAGTATTGCTAAAGGGTGCTTTACATTGTCCCACAAGTCGTACGACATGTCAAATTTTTGTGTAGAAGAGCACAAGTCGGATCGTCTAAACGTAATATGTAATTAAACTATAAGATTTTGAGAGAAAATACGGATGAAAATTTGACAGTCGTATGGCTCTCTTGATTTTTTAAAATTTTTCAAAAACCAACACACACCATTAGATCAGGGATGCATTTTTATATAAACAAATGTGAGAAAGCCAGGGAGGGAAAACTGGTTTCATAAATTTATACCAATTATAAAATCAAAATGTACATTTTAGACCACGACAGCACAATTTTATAAAAATATACGTATATTTTCTAAAAGAACACTAAAAATTTTGACCACGAAAATAACATATTCAACCCCAGTTTCAGACAAAAAAATTTTTAAATAAAAATAAACATCTCGCATTTTTCTGATGTGCATTAGTGTGTCTTTGTGTGTGAGTTGTTGTCGGAAGGTTTCAGTGGCGAAGGCATAGTCACTGGTCACTGAACAATACCGGCTTCAGCTGATAGCAATCCACAATCGCATCAGAACGCCCTCCTTCGTCGCTATTGTGTAGCACCGGCGAAGTAAAATAATAATAAAAATGGCTACTGAACCGAAGCTGCAGCACTGCTACGAGTATAAACAAAGAACGTGCAAAAGCAGAGCTGCAAAAATAATTAATTAAGCTTCACCTCCTGTCGTTTCTCCTACTATCCCTTTCCTATAGTTCCCAGCACAATGCTTCGCATGTGTAGGAGTCATCTCCTGAGTGCTGGTCCTAGATAAAAAGTTATAAAAATATTTTTCAAGGTTATTAACAAAAAATTCAATTGCACAAGAACTCCATCCCTGGGGAAAACAAGCAAACAGCTGTAGTTAAATTAAATGAAACTGTTTTCATCTTACTTGATTTTATCCATACCAATGGTGTAAAAGCCAGAAAACAATCATTCGCTTTTTACTCTCTTTTTTTGAAATACGGATGGAATTTCATTTTATTTTCTCTCACATTTTACGTACGACAAATCTTATCGTCTAAAGCACCCCTAAGAAAATAATTGGGACGAACGTCCAATTATTCGTTGCGAAGTTTCGTCATTGGAAATAAAACACATTAACACAACACAACGTCGTGCGTCTCGAAGTTTCTATTTCATACGCCGCCGAACGTCGAACAAATTAGTGCAGAGTGACCGTTTTTCATTTTAGTTTAATAATATATTAGCAAATAAATTTAATTTTTCTTTTAATTATTGGTTAATATTCAATTAAATATACACATTTATTTACAATAAAATTGCTTTCTAATTGTTTTCTGTTAATGTTTAATTTTGTCAAGTAATTTTCTTTTAATACGGTAAGACAGACAGCAAACATCTTTGCTGATTATGACAGCTGTTAATTTGTCGACGCACGGCGATATACGCACCGAATTGTCACCGACGATTTCGTTGTGCTAGACGAAGTTCGTTGTTCGTCCCAATTGTGTTGCCAGCATATCGCTTGCACCGTCTTGAATGCTTCTTTGGAGACTTGAAAAATTTGGTCAATCTAGCGAAAGCCACATTAAATTATCATGCCTAGGAAATCCAAAGCTTAACATCTATATCATGCACAACTGCATGCATACATATACATACATACATACATATAAATAAGTATGTATGTGTGTATTGTGACTTCTTAATTGCCTATAAATAACAGATGGTCTTGAGAGACCAGCTAATAATGGCTGCTTGTTGCTGTTAAATTTCATAGTTTGACCGAAAAGCCCAGGGACTACCTTGTATAATGCGGTTGCTATAAAAAACAACCATCCATGGACCACATAACTTCAGATACATTATTTCATAAGAATCTATAAAGCCGTTCAGGAGGGAGGGGTTCGCTTACTATATGTACGTGAATGTGGTTTGCCGCTTTTTCAATTGTTGATTAAATAATTTTATTTTATTGATTTGGACTTTCAGCACATGAAAATTTATTTTTTTTTCCACATACTCGTACATATGTATGTAGTTTCCACAATTCAACTGACAGTCTTGGTTGACCACATTTTAACTATTGTATTACTTTATACGACAACAGTATGTACATGAAATTATTATGGCTTTAAAGAAAATATTTACAATTCTATTTGCTCTGATGATGTTTGTTATTTCAACTGAATGATAAATATGGATTCAATCATTTTAAACAAGTTTTCTTTATTTAGGAAATTTAAGTGAAAATATACGTTTTTGGTGTTCTTAGGAAATAAATAATTGCCAGTTTTATGCTGCAAACCATAATGACGGTTTAAGGAAAAATTGTAAAAACTTACCTAAAAAAGCTAAACTAAACAAAAAATATAAAAGAAAAAATGTAGTAAAAATTATAAAAAAAAAAAAATCACACGAATAGTTTTCTTAAATGTCTCGTCCAAATTTGGTTGCAAAGAACAATTGCATTTGCACATGAACAAACAGTGAGGTTGCAAATAATAGTAACGTATTATAATCTGTCACTAATGTAGATAATCGAAGCAGTACAGATTGTAATCTAGAGTTGCGTTAGTTAACTCCTGCTAATCTGTGGCCTAATCTGACGGTATCAACGTGCAGACTACTACTTCAGCCATCGCCATCAAAATTGTAATAAATGCGACGCCAAACAAAACAAAATCTTTAGGAGCTGAAAAGTATTGTAGTGAGAAACTTTTAGTGAGAACTTTTTAAGTGTCTAATTTCAGAAGTGCTTAATCCATAACCATATAAAACATTTGTTCGAACCAATCTTACCGTCAGCACTGGTTTCAATTAAAAAAAAAAAAAAAAAAAAATTGAACGTCACTTAAGCCTGGATTCACTCATTCGTTCCTAACAAAATTTTTGTCTGGACAAAATCTTGTTTCGAGGGAGGGAAACAATTGTTTATGAACAATTTTCAGCTTGAATTGGTTAAATTTTGAACCGAGTTGCCAACAGATGCAATTTTTCATACACATTTCAATTGAGTTGCCGCTTCATATAATATTTGCATAGTCATTTGGTGTTTGTAAAATTAAATTGTGAGTAATTTTCGTATGCCATCCAACCTTTGAAAATAATATAAAACATGTAGTTTGAAAACGATCTATTTTAAATTTAAGTATGTATTTATGACCCTGTCCAGACTTGCAATTTTTGTAGCTGCAATTGTCAAAAATTCTGCTTAGAAATTGCATTGGTGTCCACATTATGAAGTTCTAGTTTTTCATTTATATTACTTGTGCCATTTTTTTCACCTACAATATTCCGTATCTTTTTTTAAAATTTAGCCCTGTTTTCCAAAAAAGTTACGCGTTCTTAAAAGTTGGCATCGCTGATCCATAGATCTCAATTGGCTTGTGGTTTTCTGCCGTAACCATAAACCGCTAACACAGCTGCTCATATTATTAAAGATAACAGCTGTTTATGGCTATGGCGCACTAATGACGACAGAAAATGTTATTATGGATGTGGCAATATTGTAAGTTACGTATAATTGAACCTTTAATTCAAACAAGCCGCTAACGCAATAGCTCTTGCAATTGTGCGAGTATGATTTGAAAGACTGCAGGAAGGGTTAGCATGTAAAGAAATATGTGAAGTTCCCATAAGATATCTTTAACTGACCCATTGTATAGTTGGGCTGTCCAGCGTATATCGTAAATTGAAAAAGAGTCAACAAATGTAACAGAAATTTTCTTCACTTAAAATACATATTTGAGCTATTCAGCAGTTGTTGGAAACCAAATGAATCTATAAAGACAAATGCTTCGGTTCTATAATTCTGAACGAAACTGTAAGTTGTACGTATTCTATTCCATATTACATTGGCATTCAGCTTTAATACTCGTAATGACGTCTATTTCATTTCATCTGTCTATGGCAATCCGTTAAGAAACTCATGAGTATGTTTGTGTGTACTACTACTTTGTGCGTATCTATCGAATTGGAAAATCCATTTTTAGCTGAATCTATTTCCTTTTCTGTTGAGGCACTATGTCTGCCGTAATAGAGAGAGAGAGAGAGAGAGAGTGAGAGTGAGAGAGAAATAAAGCCAAATGTGAAAATCTAAATCCAAATGCCAACGTGTTTTGCAGTAGCTTTTTATGATTAAAATGTATTTGTGGCCAATTTAAAGAAAATATATTTATTTTCATTTACGCTACCCTCCCAGCTGTTTCCTCTTAACGTCATCATCAGCATCTCGATATGTCTGGATGAAACAGTTTTTACGGCACATAATCCTCGTGTTGTCCAATGATACAGTGGGAGGATTATATTAAAGATTTGCAAGAAAATTGCAATCTACTCTTTCGCTTTTTATGAAATTTCAATGGCTGATATACAGGGATGATAATTGACACGTTCAAAATTGAATTCAATCGAATAAAAAATTTGTACTTTTTTGACCCCAATTTTCACAGACAGATTTATCGGGGTATAACTAATGCCATGCGTAGCAGTCCGATACACCCATTGGGTGGGGGCTACATGAGGTAAGAAGTGTACTAAAAGGAGTGCTTTGGGGGTGCAATTCGCATCAATGCTGGAACTGGAGACCTTGGTTACTTGAGTGTCCTGACAATTATTCCGCTTCGTATGGTCTTGTGTTCGATCACGTACGAGTCCTAGACATTTTGTCGCCCGTTGGTTTGATATCACGTTCTTTGATCGGGGGGAAGGGGTCACTGCTCGGTGTTCTCGGCCGAAGACTCTCGCAGGTGTGGGGGCTGGGGTCTGTAAACCAAATACGAGAATTTCTGCGCCTAATGACCGCGTGTATTTCAGGCTAAAATTAAGGAAATTTCGATATGGGCTGGGATAAACCTCTAGAAGGGCATGATAGGTGCGGACATGACTATATTATCCAGGTTATCCAGGCCGCACTGCGTATTCAATGAAATCACGTGCTGGTCGCGCAGTGTTTTGTACTCTGTTGGGTTCCTGCTCTTCAACCACATATTATTCGCATTTTTTACTCCCACTGTTCTTAAAATGAAATTTTATTGCTGATGCTGCAGTTGATGTTGCAATCAACGTTTATATTCCGTTCTCACACACATTTTGCCGTTAAAATAACTTGTTGCTGATGTTCATGTTGATTCCTTCTGTTTGTGGCATTTTTAATTACTTTTCGTTTGTCTACTGTTGCGATATTGATGTTGTTTTTCTAAAGGCAGCTACAAAAAAAAAGTAATAAAAAAAAAAGTAAAAAGTCGGTCCATTGATCTTAATTAGGTCTTATTTCTATTTTGTTGATATTTTAATTTTTTTTTTTTTCAATTTATTTTTTGTACTTTTTGTTGTGGCGTTTTTTTTTCTTAATTTCAACCAAATTAAAATCGTATGTACGTTTGTAAGCATCCTGTATTCGGTTTTATAAAGTTCTTTATTTAATTGAATTTAATTTGCCTGGGCTCATTATAGAATTTATGCATACAGTGCTTCATTTATTCACATTCGCATACGAAATTCACTTCATTCACATTCACTTTTGCTGTATGAACTCGAAACGGTCACTACAACTGCAATCAATGATCTGTGACAATAATAATAATAATAATAATAATGATGCTGGTGATGATGATGATGATGCTGATGATGACGTTCATTATTATTTTTTATTGTCGTAATGATTGGGTGTAGAAGAGAACAGATTTTGAAAGAAATTGTGGGCTGGTTTGGTTTTTTTTTTATTGGATTTCTTTGCCATTCATTCATTTCTATTAATATAATTGATTAATTTAGTAAAGAATTTGCTTAAAAAAAAATTACTAAGAAGAAGACACTTTAGCATTTATTGTCGTCTACTGTAGATTCGTTTTTTATTATCACAATAATTATTTTAATGTAATGAAAAAACGAATTGGTACTAGTACTAAGACCCTTTTAAAGGAAATTTTATTGCAATTTTATGGTAATGCGATGTGTAGTGTTATGCTAGGAACACAATGGGGTCGTTGCGAACGTTCGTCATCGGAAATAAAACACATCTGCGCATATGAAAATTAACACAACGCGCCGTAGACGAAATTCGTCGTGCGTGACGAACTCTCCGATAGATTTATTTTTATTTCATACGCCGACGAACGACGGCCAGATTAGTACAGAGTTACCGTTTTTCATTTTAGTTTTCACATATATTAGTAAATAAAGTTAATTTTTATTTTAATAGTTATTTAATCTTTAAAATAAATAATTTAAGTTCAATGTACATAATTATTTACCATAAAATTGCTTTCTAATTGTTTTCTGTTTAATTTTATTCAATTAATTTTTTTTTATATGGTAACACAGACGGCAAAGAACTATGCTGATTAGGACAGACAGCTGCAATTTTTTCGTCGTTATTGTGTGCCACACTGCGAATTTACGCAACCAACTTTTACCGACAAATTCGTTGAGCACGACAAAGTTCGTCGTTCGTCCCAATTGTTGCCAACAGTGCACTAGACCGTACCAGCATCCAGGCAAAAAAAAAGTGCTCCTCCGTACACCCCCTAATATAACGTTTTTTGGACAGTAATTTAAGCAAGAAACAAATTTTTTTTTGACCGAAGGTAGGGGTCACCTTTTTAATTTTTTCTTTATATCTTTGGCATTTGCAGTCGGATCTTAAAGAGTGATATATCAATGTTTTTGTCTCGAGAAGTCCAATATTCTGCATCAATGGCTTCAATTGACTTCCAGTATCCCGTTCCATTATTTATCCACCAGACTTCTACTTTCTACAACTCTAATGTACCACCCTAATGTCAGAAATTAAAGCTATCAAAAACACAATAGATGCTTGCTGAGGTAGTAATTCGATAATTCTAACAAAACAGACGATATTTGTAGTCCAATCTACAACTAACTATGATGTAACGAAATCGTGTCTATTTGTATACGCTGTATACTTGTATACTTCTCTATCCCGTTCGTTTCAACAGAAATACAAATTTACAACCACGGCAAACATTCATGTGAATGGCATGATACTAAAGTTATCTCTAATGATTACTCTCAAATCATGGATGCACCACGATACTTCACGCCCAAGTCAGTTTTATCTGTGAAATTTAAATTTCATTGTATGTACGGACGCTGTGTTAGTTGATAACCCTGCAATAAATTTACTGAGAGAATTCTCAAATCAAAAAAAAAATTTTGTATCGGTTCTTTCGAGAATGATGGAATTAAAGATTACGCCTTCAGGCAAACATAAAATAATTGTTCTGCGCATGTTGGAACTCTGACGTCACACAAGATGTGTTTGCATTGGCTAATAATTTTTTGTATGTAAACATGACAGTGCGACAATTTATTTTCTATTTAAATTATTTATCCATTTCAAATTTCTTTCAAAAACTTGCTATTTCACATGTAAAACATCCAATTTTCCCATAATTGCTCACTTTGTTTTTCTTTTGCTTGTAGTTTTGTTTTTACTGGGCCACTGCACATTTTATGTTTGCACTCTTTCTGCTCTCTTGTGTTTTTTTTTGTTGGTATTTTTCTTTGTTTAAAGACGCTAATTTAAACGTTTTTCTATAATTTCAATTATTTTGTAATTTTTCAATTGTATTTAATATCAAACATGACTCAAAATTTGTAGTTTATTAAACAAACCAAGAAACCTTCCGAAAACAACTGACAAAAGCACCATAATGCACGTAAAAAAAATGCGATGTTTTTTTTTATGACAGTTGGATATTGTCTACAGACTCTTTTGTTTTGCAGTCAATGTACTAACTACTTCATCCATCGCCACCCTCAACTTTATCACCTGATCAGCTGTTTACGAAATTAATTCAAATGTCATATGGTAATACCGTATTAACGTTTTAAATGTCATTCGTAATTAGTCCTAGAAATTACTTAATTTCACTGCATTTTAAGCGTGCTACTAATTCTCATTAAACTGAATTTTATAAAAAAAAAAGTACGTGAATGCACCTAATGTGGTAGAAGCTTTTTTGACAATTCAAGAATAATATCGCACATGTGTGTAGCGATTATACCTGTTATGAATGGGCTTTGGGAAAACAAATATGTAAGCAGAACATGCAATTGAATTTCATTATTTTTCTTTTTTCACTTACTGCTGCTTTCAAGTTTTTCTGTGAACAATTTGTACTGATCTCTTTCCAAGTGATCTTTTCAGTTGAAATGTGTGTTGTTAAAATTATTTTTATTATGACTTACTTTACTCTTCTGCGCTTTTGGCCTGCCTTTTGTTTGCTTGTTGCAATGAAATATTGTCAAAAAATAAATATTGACTGTTATTTAAACAGCAATAAAAAAAAATTAACTCAAATAATATGTTCTTCGTATGTGCATGTCTTATTTATGATTACTGTATATTTATTTTTTTTATTATTACTTTTTTTAAGTCGTAGGTACAGTGGCGGCCAAATTATAGCACCATTATAGGTTATGAAACTTGAAAAAGAATGGAACCTTTAAAAAATTACAGCCATTGGTATTTGTAGTCATGCATTTGTGTAGCCGACGTGGTGTATGTGTTCAATGTATAAAGTCTCAAATCTAACCGTAACTTGTGGGTTACATGATAACGTTTTGCCTTTAAAATTTTAATATATTCACACCAACACCAAAATTTTATTTTTTTGTTTTTGTATGGCATGTAATAAGCGAACGCACGATATCGTTCGACATCGGTGACCAGGCCATTAATGTACACTGCGGTACTACTGTCACAAAAAATTTTTTTTTTAAATTTAGACGAGCTGTCATAATTCAAGGTTCGTGACAAAGAGTGGGAAAAATGGGAGGCCGAACTCTTAAAGAGTAAAGCTATGTACACCCGATTGGCAGATTTTAGAATATTGTAGGATATGACAATGCACTCACAATGAAAAATGGTCAGCGAAGTGTAAATTGTCTGTTCAGCCTATTGTAAGAAAACTGTCCCATTTCATTGTCACACAATAAATTTATCTGTCAACAAAAATTGTCCGTTCACACGGTTGTCAGATAATTGTTGCCAGATCTGATGTTTATGGACAGCGTTGCCAATAGAAATATTTATCTGCCAATGGTGTTATTGTACGGTGCACTAAATTAAGCACAATTGACAATAAAAAATTACTGTAAAATGTGTGGCAATTACGTGTCAATGGAAATGAAAGGTGTTCTCACGATTGTCAGAATTGGGACAATATTATTGTCATACAATGCACGGAGAATTAATTTTGTGACAATATTGCCACACAAAAATTGTGAGTTCACACGGTTGTTCAACATTTTATTACAATTTTTCTGGCAATATTGTACTATACGACAATAAAGCTAATAAACTTATGTTAAAAAATGGCATGTAAAAACCCTATTTTAGCTGATGTATGTATGCTTCAACAACTTTTATATGTTGATACTGGCATCATCATCAATTAACAATTGTCTCTTCATAATTAACGATGCTTAACATTGGTTTACCAACCTGAATTAATTTTTTTTTTTGCATAAGACCGTAAGTCTTCAAGAGCATATTCAGATATTTTTGTTTGATTCAGAGCCATAATTTCATGGGGAAATTTTCTTAGAATTTCTCGTAGATCACGTTTTTGCTATACGCCCGTTGACCCACCCTACTGCACATACTGCCTTTATTAGTCTTTAGTGCTACTTTTTTGACCGCAGATGTACATACATATGTGCATATTCATTTATTTGTTCTTATTTCTTATTTTTTAGCATTTAAGCATTTGAGGCATTATCTTTATACCAAAAACATCCGGTCAACTTTTTTTTCCAATTTAATTTTTTATTTCTATTTCTATTTTTTTTCTTTTTTAATGAAATGTAAAACGCATTTTCACATGTGTTTTGCAAATGAATTGAAAAATGAAATCAACATTTTTGTCTTCTAAATGAATAAAACATGAAATTTTCTTCCAATTCACTTCACAAACTAGAAATGGTTGGAGGGAGTACTCAATCGTATGTATTTTGAAAAACATCTTTCAACAAATAGAAATGTTAATTGAATTAAATCTATAAGATATCGATGGCAAATATTTGGAGTAGAGGTGCCAAAAATTGTTGTGTGTTTGTTCAGAAAAAAATTAAGTATCTGAATTATTTTAAATTAAAAGATCAATAAAGTCTAATTAGTTTATAAAGTAATTGGTAAAAAAAAATAGTACCCGTAGTTTGAAACAGTCTTAATAAATTATTTAATGGGCAGATTAAGAGTATATTAAAAAATTCGATAAAATTTCGTTATACTTATTTTATCGCAATAAAAGTTGGTGAATCGCACTACAGGAAAATATTCACGTTTCTTTTTCAAAATTAATTAATACTCATATTATACTAAATATAATTTGGCAGTATATTGATAGTGGCTAAAAACTTATAATATGACCCTCGTACAAAAAGTCCTTAACTATGCTCAACTGGAAAATGTCTTCGTGTCACAACATTAGGTGCCTGTGACAGTGTTCTTCACACTTCAAAATCAATTAAATTCAATTTCAATGACACTTCTTTAAATTCAATACATTTATTTTTAATTCAGTCTTTTATTTTCGCTTTTTTACTTTCAGCTACCAACAACTCGCAGAGACGACGACACTTTAATAGAAATGTACGCAAATAAAATTAATGAATTTCTATACAAGCAAAATGCAAACGCATCTGTCAACAATTAAAATTTATGGTGGAAAAGAAAACAAATGAAAAAAAAGTCATCAATATATGTATGTATGTATGTGCATCATATATTCAATGTTACCAGCAACAACAACAACAACAACCCAAGCCGTTGTGTTTTTGGTGTCACACAACCACGCCTCTTCAATCAATGAAACGATAAGATCACATAATCACGATATCAGAAAATGATTAAATAAATTAATTATTTGTCTCCATTACTTTTCAATATAATAATAAGAAATAGCTATCAAATAGTAATAAGTTAATGATAAAAGTCTATGTATTTATGTAGATAATTTGTTGAAAAAAAAACAAAAGAAAAGAAAAGAAATATTAAAAACATGAAGACAATTATGAAATTGTCAAGACCATTAAGAGAAAGACAAGCACATTGTAATGCAGATGGAGCTGAAGGTGCACTGCTGCAAGTGCAACCAAAACACTATAAACAACGTCAGAAACAGCTGTTACAGTCATACAAGCATTGTAAGCGGCGGCGAAAATCTACGCGTACAACGTTACTACTGCCCGACATCAATTCAGTTCAATCTACAGCTAAAACAGCAACCTGCAATTCCAAAATGTTTACAACCACCGCAAGCAAATGGTGCAGTATATTAAATATCAGGAGTAGAAATTCTTCTAATATTCAATTAAGTACAAAAATCTTACGGAAAATTCTATTAGTAGCAACGATGCTTTTGTTAACATTGACCTGTGAGGCAGCCGTAAGACCATTGCCTACTGCGTCTGCCGCTACATCGTCAACATCAATGGAAGACCTTCAAATACCACCCTTAAATGTTTTACTCCAGCCAGCTGCAACTGTTGCTAAAGATTCACAAATAGTCAATGGCAATAACCCATCCTCTACAATACTGCCAGCGGCAGAATCATCAGCAATGGTTTGGTCAACAACAACCTCCACACAGCAGCAACAAAGACAATTACAGCAACAGCAATTGTTTGCCTCGTTAAAACTGAATGGCATGCCGCAGGCAACACAGGAAACTAAGAAAACCTCTTCCCTACTGCGTATGAGAAATCTGAAGGATACAGAACGATCCAACCGTCATCGACGACCACCGCCTCATCACCATCTTAAGGATGACGATGATTTTGTTGACGACAATGACAACGATAATAATGACGATGACAATGGCAATGAGGGCTTCATAAACTTTCCCATACCTCACAATACTCTATTGGAAACTAGTGGCTTCGTGGCCGATGATGGCCAACAGTATGAAATGGCTGAAAAGGCTTTAGTTGCTGCTGGTATTATTGCTGCGAGTGACAGTAGTGCTGGCTCTGCATCAACAACAAAACAACAAACGTCTTCCTTAATCCCAAATAACAAATTAAATTGTCCCAAAGAATGTAAATGTCTAAATGATTATTTCGATTGTGGCAAAAAGCATTTGGATCGAGTACCCGCACTTCCCGATTATGTACAAATCATGTGAGTATTATTGATATGTAGAAATTTCTTGAAATTTACAGGAAAAAAATTAATGTTATGTTCGCTCTTCGATTACGAAGTACTATGCTATAGATAGCGAAGATAATAACAGAACGGTGAATGAGAGAGTGAGAGTAGGCCTTAACTTTTGCACAACTCTGCTGCTGAAAGTTTTTAAATCAGATCTTTAGGCATTATTATTAAGGCCCGTTCAGACTATTATACTTTGTATTAATACTTGTCAAAAATTCAAATAATACGTGCAAGTGTGATAGTGTGAACGCAAAATACTATGAAAACCACAAGTATTACGATAAAAAATTGACGTCCCATAATACATTCTCATTTTTTGAAAATTTTCTAAACGATAATACTTTTCATCTGATTAAAATTCACAAGCCAACTGTTCTGCCGCCGGTGGCGTGCCGTCCATTTTTTGTTATATTTTTCTTCATATAAAGGCCCAACGTTTTTAAAATTTTAATCTCTATTTCAAGTGTGATGGTGTGAATACAAAATGTCAGTTTACGTTAGATTTTTTGACAGTCGCTTTAAATGTATTTAGATTTCTGTATCGTAAAATGTGATGAAAGTCTTAATACTTGTATAATAGTCTGAACGGGCCTTTAATGGCAGAAATGGCACTCATTTCATTGGTATTTTTAAAAATATTGTTCTTTGTTCTGTTATAATTTTTTAAAGTTTTTAACTTAAAAAAAATAACGTTTAATTATATTATTAATTGACCTTTTTTATTATATTTTTTGATATATATTTATTAAGCCTGAGGTCTTTTTTTATTTTATTTTGTTTTTTATTATTCAATATTTCGATAACGTTATCAGGATTCCTGATGATGTTAACAAGCTGTTAACGAAATATTGAATAATAAAAAACAAAATAAAATAAAAAAAGACCTCAGGCTTAATAAATATATATCAAAAAACAAAAAAAAATAACCTTTACTAATGTTTCGTCCTCTTTCGTTTAATTCTTTACAGAGACTTTATTGCTAATAAATTAAACGATTCAACAGTTTTGCAAATAAAAAATTTGCCCGTACTTAATAAATTGTAAGTAAAATATTTTGAATATTTATTTGAACTGACAAATATTTTCATTAAAGAGTTTTAAAACGCAATCAATTGGATACGGTACCAAAATTCGTGGGTCTCAGCTCGTTGAAACATTTAAGTTTGGCTCACAATCGAATACAAAAGATATCCGCTGAAGCCTTGGAGGCTTTACCAAAATTAAAGGCTTTAGATTTATCGAAAAACTATTTGCACACAGTGGAATCAGGTTACTTTCCCTCCACAAATCGTTTGCTGCATTTGTAAGCATGTTTTCTTTTTTTGTGTTGCTTATAGTGTTTTCGATTCCCGTAAAGTGAATTGCACTTTTCACCTTATTTATGAAAAATAGTTGCACTTTATTGTTCTCATTCAAAGTACAGTGGAATGACTTTATGGCGGAACAATAAAGTGCAGTTGTTTTCAAAATTGGGCAAGAAGTGCAAAACACTTTTAATTGAAAAGAAAACAGCTTTAAATGGGAACAGAAAT
The DNA here is from genome assembly GCA_963924685.1 of Dexiosoma caninum. NCBI lineage: Eukaryota > Metazoa > Arthropoda > Insecta > Diptera > Tachinidae > Dexiosoma > Dexiosoma caninum. Next base: position 62,184,103 of record OZ004728.1, on the reverse strand, counting down.
GCAAAGCTTTTTTTCAATAATTATTTTCAGAAATTTTAATGGAAATGAAATAGCCAGCATTGCGGAAACTGCATTTGAAAATCTGTCCGATTTACTAGATTTAGAATTAAATAACAATCGCTTAACCATTTTGCCGGCAGGTGTATTTGAAAATTTACACAAATTAAGAAAATTGTAAGTGGAAACTTTCGTGCTCCAAAGTTTTTCAAATTCTCAAATATGCCTATTTGTTGTTTTCCAGATCCCTAAACTATAATCGTTTGGAAATTAATTGGTCCACTTTTCGCGGTTTGGTTGCTTTAAAAAAACTATTTTTGAAGGCAAATAAAATACGAGCCTTGCAGGATGGTGTCTTCCATGTGATGACTGCCATAGAAACAATCGAGTTGGATTATAACTTTTTAACCTCTTTAGGCCGCCAGGGCTTGTTTAATTTAACCAAATTACGTCATTTATCGTTGTCAAACAACTCCATTTCCCGCATTGAGTTGGACACTTGGGAATTTACACAATCATTAATATCACTAGATCTCTCTTATAACAATATATCGGAGTTTAAGCCACAACATTTCGACTGTTTACAACGTTTGAAGCATTTGAATTTGGGTCACAACAAAATCCAGTATTTAATGGAAAATACTTTTGATTGTGTTAAGAATTTAGAGGACTTGAATTTGCGGCGCAATAAACTCTCTTGGATCATAGAAGATGCTGGCGCTGCTCCTCCCTTCAAAGCTTTAAGGAAACTCAAGAAATTGGACTTATCTGGCAATAATTTGAAACAAATTAATACGAAATCGCTCAGTGGACTAAACAATTTGGAGTCGTTGAATTTGGGTGGTAATGCTTTGGCTTCCATACAGCCGGGTGCTTTTGATCACATGACAAATTTGCAAAAATTAATGTTAAAATCATTGAATTTCATTTGCGATTGTGATATTTTCTGGTTTAGGCACTGGCTGAGTAGACATTATCAAAACACAGCTAATCCGAAACAATTGCAGACTTCGCAGCAACACCAGCCTGTAGTGCAAGCTGTTTGCGGTTATCCAGAACATTTGCTGGATCGTGATGTCGTATCGCTGCAACAAAATGAATTGAAATGTGGTGAGTTTTTTTTATATAAACGGTGGGCAAATTTGAGGTTAGGAAGTAAATTGGCTTAAAATACACACTTGTTTTGACAAATCCAGTTTTATATAGATAAAAATGTCAAGTAGAAGTATGGGAATTAATAATGGAATATGATGTCGGGAAAATATTCCCCTCTAGCACGTCGGCAGACGCCCGCTCTTTTCACAGAATTTTAAACCACATTTTCGAACAAAGCTTCTCTTATCTCGTCAATGCAGCGCCGAATTTCATCTTTCAGAGCGTTAGTTGTTTTGTGATTTGTTCAGGTAAACCCGGTCTTTCATATGGGCCCAGAGATAATAATCCACCGGCGTTAAATTAGAAGAACGAGGCGGACAATTGATTTCTCATGCAATAACTGAATTGTTTGGCCAGCTGTGTGGTTTGTGTTCAAGAGTGCAGCGTTCCATGATTAAAATTTCACAACTTTTTTTACTTTTTTACATAAATGTCAAAGGATTTTACTTCCTAACCTCAAATTTTACCACCCTGTATTCTTTTTCAACAAAAGATAGGACATTTGAATGCTACGCTTTTAATTTGTCTTAAATTTCCAGCTGATACCCCTAAACCGGTCTTAATACAAGAGCCTTCAAACCAGTTGGCTGTTAAAGGCGCTAACATTACCATGGAGTGCAGGGCAACTTCCCCCACAGCTGCCTCATTAGCAGCGGCCGACGAGTTGAAAATCAAATGGCGTCATGATAATCACAACATCAAAGAAAGAGATCGCAACGCTTTGTTAATGTCTTCAACAAAATTCCTTTCTATGCCCTACACCACTACCGAAACGCAAATTCATCATGAGCCTTCCAATAATCAAACTACAATTATTGGCTACTTGCGGCTCTACAACATGAGTTATGAATCGGCTGGGAAATATCAGTGTGTGGTGTCGAATGCTTTTGGCAACACGTACTCGCAGAAATATAAAATGTCTATCGGCAGTAAGTTGATGAAGTTTGTTCAACACTTTCATAAGAGCAGTGGATTTAATTTTTTTTTTCCTTTTTTTTTATAGTTCATCCCTCCTTTTTACAAATTCCGTCCAACTTAACTATTGATTCTGGTGATACAGCACGTTTGGTGTGCTCAGCCACAGGAGATCCGATGCCACAAATGGCTTTACAGAAATTTGGCTCCAGTGATTTTCCCGCAGCTTTCGATCGCCGTTTGCAGGTGTTGAGCGAGGAAAATGCTTTTATTATAATTAATGCCAAACCCATAGACAGTGGCATTTATACATGTACGGCAGACAGTCTAGCGGGTGAAATAAAAGTTAATGCATCGCTCGTTGTTAATGGTAAGTTGCGACAGAGTCTGCGTATTTATCATAAATGGATTAAGAAGTGAATTTATTGCGTAGTGAACATATATTAGAAAAACTTTTGTTAAACAGGTGTCAGGTTTTTTTTTTTTTGATTTTCTAGGGATTCCATTTTGCAGTGGCAAGTTTTTAGGTGCATAGATTATTCAAATATTAAATTAACACTATTTAAATCAGAGATAGGCAAACTTGCATTATTAAATTTTTCCTTGCTGAACAAGAGCCGATATTCCCATAGTAGAGTTGTGGCTAATATGCCCAATTTAAAAGTCAAATTTATTTCAGATATGGAGATGGAAAAAAGTTACAAATTTCATTCAATATTTATTTCGTATGGGGTAATTTTTATGCGTAATAAGTTTTCAAATTGTTTATCTGTCAAAAGAATTCCAACTTATTGTTTCAATAAAGAAAATGTTGGCATACAAATATAAATAGATCGATAAAAATATTGAATATACAGGCCTGTTCTGCAAACCACGTGATTTGAAATCACGAACCGTTTTGAAACCACACCGACGATTTGAAGCTGTTCTGTAAATCACGCGATTTTACATTTTTCAGCGTGGTTTTAATTTTTCGAAAACACGAGAAAACAGCTGATGTTTTATATTTTTGCATTGTGAATTAAAATATTAGATGAAATAAAGAATATGAAAATGCCAGAAGCTACTTTATTGACAATAATTGCTTTAAGAAAGCATCATTTAAAAAAAGAAGATGAAGCTTTATAAACCATAAATTTTTTATTAGCACAGCAAAATACGTAATATGTATGTATGTATAATTGCTTAGTTGCCAGTCAGTTTTCATTAACGAAATTTACTTAAATTTTGCATTTATTTATTTATAAATTTGCACAAAAATTATTTAATTATTGACCATATTGATTTTTTGTACAACAATATATGAAATTTGTCTTAAATAAAGAACATGATGGTAAAATATATATCTATATATTTACATGACTTCTGAAGACTGTGTGATTTTGGCAACCACAAAAACATGTTCGAAAAAATTAACCAGCTGACTGCTAAAAAGAAAATGTAAACCACGGTATTGCCAAACAAAACAAAACAATTATTTTCAAAAAAAGCAGCGTTCTTACAAATTTGCTCATTTGCTAAGTTTTTATATGTAGCAAACACAATTTTATTACAAAAATATATAGAAAACAAATCACATGAAAAATATTATAGTATGTTTATTAAATTCTAAACAAAATACATAGCAAAAATAAGCAAGTGATTTCAAATCGTCAGTCATTTAGCTGACGATTTCAAATCACGAGATTATTGAAATTTTTGTGTGCAGAACAACATTTCCGTGATTTGAAATCACTTTGACAAAAAGTGGTTTGCAGAACAGGCAGAACAGGTGTGCTTATTCCACAATTATATAAAAAAGCTTATAAAAATATTGAAATGAAAAAATGAAGTTTCGTAAGCTTACTCTACAATTGCAAGGATTATCTTATAGTAATCATGCACATATATTATTTTCACGAGGGTTCCGTTTTGATTTTTCTACAATTGTTGCGATAGCCTGTTTCAATATATTCTCAAGTCTTTTTCAAGCTTAAGGCTTTAATGAGTAATGTTGTTTAATGCTCTACAATATGTGTGTTTAACTACGTGTAAATAAGAGAATAACAAGGCGCCCGTGGGCGTCATTTTGCCTATCATTGATTTAAATATTATTTTTCGTTGCAGATAAACCTCAACCGTCTATACCAGTGATTCGAAAAGAAATTGTTGTCGGCAAATCAAGTGTTCTAGAATGTTTAAGTGACATAGCGTCCGATTTAAATCAACCGCATCGCGAGTGGTATAAAGATAATAAGCCTTTTCACATTACACCAACTTTGGATACGGATCGTTACTATTTTACCGCGGAAAATGAACTTTTAATTATTGTTAATAGCCAGTCAATCGATTCGGGACATTATCGTTGTGAAATTACCGATAATTCCAAGACGTATACCATGCAAATGGAACTGTTAGTGGTTAAAGAGGATTTCAGCCAAAACGTTATAATAATTGGTGTAATTGTAGTTACCGTCGCTTGTATTATTATTGGCTCCTTAATTATATGGATCATATTATTTTATCAAAAGAAAAAGCTATATATGAATGCGGGTAATGGCAACGCTTTGGCTGGTGCTAGAGTGGCGGCTGCCAATAGTCACAATCCCTTAACTTCCAGTAGAGGCAGCACTTTAGATCAAACGCAAATGACTACGCTTAGCAGAACTTATCTAAGATCTCCGAGAGAAAATTACAATCATACGGCCAATCAGAGGCCCCGCAGTCTGGCGGCTTTAGAAATGAATGGTTGTCGTTATCAGGGCGTTGAAGATGAAAATGAGCCTTTAACCGAGCAAACAAACTTCCTGATAGTTACCGCCACGCCCAATTATCAACAACTGTTAATGCAGCGGCAAGCCCAGGAGGAAGATAGAACGGATGATGAGCATTTAACTTTAGAATATCTAAGACTAAATAGATCACATGATGGCGATCATCACCAAGATCATTTGTCAAGCAAAGATTCGGGTACAGGTTCCGATGCAGCTGTCAAACGTAGTTTAGAGGATTTTTCCATCACTCTAATGCCGACGGCTTCCTCACCCACGTCTAATGGTGGGGGATTAAGTAGTTTGTTGAAACCCGGTGCTAGAGCTTCTTTAGCTAAACAAGACACTGACGAAGATGAGGAATATAATAGTGTTCCCTTAAATGTGCCCACGCTGCAACAAAACGGCAATGGTAGTAGCACAGAGGGCACAGAAGATTTTATCACATCACCTACTTTGGGAGTATCAGCATATGAGACTGAAGATGACTTACAGAATGCATCACGAAATAATAACAACTCTCCTGCGCCAACGTATTACAAAACTTCTGTTGAAGCCGATGGTGATGGTGATATTGCTGCTGGTGGTGGTGGTGGTGGTGTTGGTGTTAGTGTTAATATGATGGATGGCAATCGAAGTAGGTCAGCTTATGGCAATCTTCCAAGCAACAATCTTTCATCGCCCACACATCAGCCACAACATTGTAAAGCAAGTACAAATTTTTCTAAAACACCTACATCTTCCTCCCTGACTCCTCCTCCAATACCCCTTCGTACACAAACGGTTGATATTTAGTTTTCCTATATGAAATTATTTTAATTTAATTAAATGAAATTAATAAGAAACAATTGGATAACTGAAAACTTAAAACCAAATTGACAGTTTGTTGTCTTCAAACCAAATACAAAGACTGCTCCATTACGATGTCGAAAAGTACATAAAAAAAAATCACTGAATTATTTTAGTTTTAAATTTAACATACATACACTCTTTTTTTCTACATTCGTGAAAATTAACTGAAAGTGGAACTTTCACAAAGTTTGTGTTCTCATTTCTGTCACAGCGATTAAAAAAATAATGTTTAATTTTGTTCTGTTTTGAAATTAATTTTATTGTCATTTCTGTCTCTGTCCCATTAAATGCACACAAAATCGAATAGTATTCCGTCCTACTATTAAAAAACAAAATAATAATAATCAGAAATTAAATTTTTGCTTTACACAAAAATTATGCAAAAGCACATGTTTTTGACAATCAATAATCTCTTGCATATAATTTTTGTGCTTTATACTCATTTTGAAAAGAAAACAGTGAGTAATTCACTATTGACACGTCAAAAGAATCCGTAGTTAAAAGTGAATCGGAATTATCTGTCAATTTATTATAATCTGTTTTTTTTTTTTTTTGTTTTCCGCTAGTGTTAATGCAACTCAGGGGCCAAATTACGGCATTCGATATCGTACGAAATTCCTATACATTTAATTAAAAGTATGGAAGAAAATTTCGTTTCGAATCGAGTGTCGTAATTTGGCCCCTGATCGTACAGCAAATATAATTTATTGGAATGATGCACATGACAAAAAATCTATTTCACATATCATTCCTTAATATAGAAAGACCCTAAAGCTACGTTCGGACTTGGCAAATATTTGGGGGAAAAAAAACATAACCACTGCTTTCGGCAAATAATTAGTTAATATTTCATGGGATATAAAAAAAACAAAATGGAGTGAAGTAAAAATTTATTGAAAACCTCAAGAATTTTATTTAACATAAAAAGACCTGTTTCAAATCAAAAGTATTTTCAAATAACAAAAAAAAAAAAAAATTGTACAGAAATTAGTGGTTATGCTTGTGTGGTCAAATATTTGCCTAGTCTGAAAGTTTTCTTCAAATCGGATTTTTTTTTTATCTTGAATCAGCACTTAGGAGATGACTCCTACACATGCGAAGCATTGTGCGGGAACTAGAATTTTGAGTTTTTCGGACTTGCACTTGCATGTGTAAATGCCAGGTTAGTTAGGGCCTTTCTATACTAAGGTAACGATATGCACAATTGTCCATAGTCTCAAAAATTCTGAATATCCATCTAATTACTGACGACAGATGTAATGATAAAGTATGATAGTGCCTTTAAGGGTACTGGCTGTTAATTGTTTTTTTTTTTTTTTTGAATAAAAAAATTAAAAGCAGGAAAAAAAAGGAAAATATTAATTTGTTGCATGAAATATTTTTCTTTGAAACACGGAGAGAGAGAGAGAAAGAGAGATAACAAAAAGAAATCGCACTGAGCACAATTTGGCTCATTTTCCAAAACACGAGTAATTGAGAGCACTTTCACTTTCATTTGATAGGGAAATGTAGAAACTAAACGAAACTTGAACAACTAATGCAGCTTCATTTCTGCAATGCAGCTCCATATTTATTTATAACTTTATTAGTTTTTCTTTCCTCTTTTTTTTTTTTAATGTAAATACCCAACTTTTGCCTTTATATTATTAAGTTTCGAAACAATTCTCAATTTGCCACCCACTTTTCTTCCTTGCTATCAACCTCACTTGATTTGTGTGTGATATTATTATTACTTTATTATTACTAATTATGATTGCAATAAATTAAGTTTATTTTGTATCTGTATTATATTTATTTTTGTATTATTATAATTTTTTTTTTTAAATAGTAAATTAATGTAGTATTTCTTGAAGAGAATCAACTGAGCCAAATTTGTTTTCTTTTTTTTTTTTGCAATAAAAATAAAATAAAGAAATTTAAATAGATTTTTGTCTAAACTGCCGTAACATAATTTGCGTTTTTTTTTTTATAATATTTATAAATATCACTGTGTAACTTTAAATTGCGGAGGGGAATTTCAAACAAAAACAAAATTATATTAGATAAGAATTATTGGAATTCTATTCGATATCGAATGTTGTAATTTGTTGTAACTATAGTTTAGATACCGTACCATAAAAATTTAAATAAATGCAGATGTTTTCCCCAACTCGCGGTCATATTTTCGAAAGTATATAAATATGTATAAAGAACTCCCAAAAAATCTTTGAGAATTACTAAATCTACAAACAAAATAAACAAATTATCTTCTTTAAAAATTTTCTTTATACAACAAACATTTAGAAAAATTAAAAATTTAAATTTCAATCGAATAACATACAGGGGTGTCATAGAAACCAATCTTATCGGAATTGGATTTGAAACCGATAAAAAAAATACTTTGGTGTCATGAAATCCAATGTTATCGGTTTTATGTTCGAACTAGAAATAATGCCGGTTTTAGGTGTCACAGAAACCAATGTTTTAGGATTTTTATTAGAAATAAAGCAAGCGGCCGACTTCTGTCGGTTTTTTTTTTTATCTGGGACCAGCACTCAGGAGATGACTCCTACACATGCAAGGCATTGTGCTAGAACTATAGGAAAGGGATAGTAGGAGAAACGACAGTAGGTGAAGCTTTTAATACTTTTGCATGTTCTTTGTTTATACTCGTAGCAGTGCTGAAGCTTCGGTTCCGTAGCCATTTTTATCATTATTTTACTTCGCCGGTGCTACACAATACGACGAAGGAGGGCGTTCTGATGCGATTGTGGATTGCTATCAGCTGAAGCCGGTATTGTTCAGTGACCAGTGACTATGCCTTCGCCACTGAAACCTTCCGACAACAACTGACACACTAATGCACATCAGAAAAATGCGAGATGTTTATTTTTATTTTAAAATTTTAGTCTGAAACTGGGGTTGAACCCAGGTCTGTTTTTGGATTTGTAGTCAACGTGCAGACTACCATCCATCGTGCCATCGCCACCCTCATTTGCAATCATTTAATTTTGTTAATTCCATCAGATATTTTGTTAAAATCTTGTACATTTATTTACTTCAAGTAATTAAAAACTACATTTTTCATTTTGTTTTTGTTTTTCAAGTTAATTTTCTTGCGAAAATGTAAGTAAATTTTACTTGATAAATTTGTAAAAAAAAAAAAAGTATTTATCTCCATGTTTTTATCCTTAATGGGGGACAACATAAGAATAAAAAATTTTTTATTGTTATAAATTTAATTTCAAACAGCAATTTTTTATTTTCAATAAATTCATTTCCCATATGTATTTTTACAAAACAAATTCAAACTAAAATTGCATTAAAAGTTGTAAACAAAGGAACAAAAGCATAAAACAGCTGATTCGAATATCGGTTTCATTTGCATGCGAAGATAACAAAACCGACACGTTTGCATGACACCAAATGAAATCAATATCGGTTTGCAAAAGCGGCAATCTGTAAAACCGTCTTGGTTTCTATGACACAACTGATAATGTTTTTTTTTTAATACTTATTTTTTCACCTTTTTTATTTTAAGAACAGTCTACATATTATTTTTTAAGCTCAAAGGTTTGTCTCTATGTTTATTTTTCTAAAGTTTTTTTTTTCCTGAAGATGTTAACCGATGTTTAACGAAATATCGCAATATATAGAAAAAGAAGCATAGCTTAAAAAATAGTATATAGAATGTTTTATTGCATAAAAAAAAATTAAAAATTTAAATTTACATATCGAATAATGAAATGTTTTATTGTATAAAAAAATTTTCAAAGAAGCTATTTCGTTTCTTTTGTTTATATATTTAAAATTTCCAATGTTCGAAGGGCCACTCTTTATAAACAATTACATCAGTTTGGTTATATTTCATGCATATTGAGGCGTTATGCAACCATCTGTAAGTTTTTAATTTGCTTTCGGTGTGGAAATATTGATTATCATTTCCTCAGCTTTCATTAAATGTCCAATTTTAGGTACATAATGCAATAATTAAACTACAGAGCTTATGTCAATAATTGTTATGTAAACTTTCCCTATTTAAGTAAATTAAGTTTTAAATGCGTTTGAGTTCCAGACCAGCAGCATTAACTTTGGCAATTTTAAATCCTTAAAGAAGATATGAACGAAATTAATTTACACTACCAAAACTCATTTATATTTTTTTTTCTCTATAATTCCGTATAGTTCTTTAAATTTAATGAAAAATGTTCCCCTTATGAAAACAAGGATTGTTAAAGTTAATGTGTGCTTGAAGTAGGAATTTTATGTAAGTATATGGAAATGCTGTTTTATTGTACCCTTTAAATGTAACAATCGTTTTTGCATAAGGGTAACCGACTCCTGTAAATAACTTTTTACATATTATTAATAAAAATTAACTGCCTGGCCCACGATGTCACTCGATATACAGTTCAAAAAAAATTTTAAATTTTGTTTTTTACAGTAATTAAGCGAACGAGCGATAAACTGAGAAAGCCCTATTAAATGTAAATAAAATGTATCAAATTTGCTTTTATTTAATGCATGTATGGCAGTTTAAATACAACTATAAAAATTCATAAGTTTAAAGATTTAAGCGCTTTGGCTTTCTTCGTTATCCGTATGCTGCTCTAAATACGATCGTAAATTTCGTTCGGAAAATATTTTTTCCTTGTATTCTAAAGCAGTTTATTTACGAATTTAGAAGTGCATGCAGTTACATATTCCTATGTTTTCAACATTTTAACGTACAAACTATAAAATGTACAAATTATTTCAAAAGAAAAGCAGTATTCAAATTTCGAAATAGAATTTTAAAACGCTCAGTACAAATTTTTATTAAAAAAAAAAACAAACAAAAAAAAACAATAGTTCAAATATTATTCATATGCTACAATAGTTTTAAACAAGAAAATTAAACAATTTGGTTCAGTGCAAGAGAAGATATTGTTAAAAGAACTATAATTTTTAATATAATTTAAATAAAAATAATTTATGTATAAAATGATTCCTTCAATACTTGTATTTACATATATTATGTTGTTTTTATTTTTAATTTAGCCCTCCGTTATCTATGTATTTAAAATAATTCTAAAGTAAAGCTGCTTATTAATTTTTAAATTAAGATTTTTCACAAAACCAAAGATTTAATTAACGAACATAAAGAACAGAAAGTGAAAAATTATTTTACAATAAACTACTTATGTATAAAGTTATGTATTTTTTTTTTCAACAAAGTTTTATATGAAATTCGTCTTCTAAATCGTAACTATTTTCTATAAATACGGTAAAAAAAACATAAAAAAAAATTTTATAACGGTGCCTACGAACTAAAATAAAATATAAAAATTTACTTAAAAACAAAAACCCAAAGACTATAAATATACAAACTTGTTGCACTGCCATACATTGTATTGCTGGTGGTAAATTTATTTACATGTGTATGTTTTAATGTATGTTGCTTTTTGCTGGCACTTCGGTCCCCGGTTAATAAAGAAGCACACAAATTGGGGGTGCTGATGGCGAGTACTCAGCGTGTTGGCTCTGCAACCAGAAAGATACGGGTTCGATTCCCAGCCGGGTCAAATCAGAAAAACGTTTTTTTTTGCGTTTTCTGTGCTACAGCACCCTCCTTTGTCGGTATTTGAGCAATAAAACGTCGGCGAAGTAAAATAATAAATAAAATAATAAAAAAATTTAAAAAAACTTAAATGCACTATTTGCAGCATATTCTTCTTGTAAAGGGTGGTTAAATTTCAAGGGCCGATGTTGATTTTGAATAAAACACAAACTATTTAGGAAATTATTGTAATTTTATTTTATTATGATATATTGGTATTACTCAATTATGTATGGAACAAAATATCGGCCAAATGGGCGCCGCGACCACGGCGGCACACCTCCATCCGATGGTCCAAATTTTCGATGACCCTGAGGCATAATGGAGGTTCTATGCCGTTAATGTGCCGAATTATCTCATCCTTTAGCTCTTGAATTGTTGCTGGCTTATCGACGTACACCTTTTCTTTCAAATAACCCCAAAGAAAAAAGTCCAACGGTGTCAAATCACATGATCTTGGCGGCCAATTGACATCGCCATTACGTGAGATAACACGGCCATTGAATTTGTTGCGCAAAAGAGCCATTGTTTCGTTAGCTGTGTGTCAAGTGGCACCGTCCTGCTGAAACCACATATCGTCCACATCCATATCTTCCAATTCGGGCCATAAAAAGTTCGTTAGCATTTCACGATAGCGAACACCATTCACAATAACTGCCTGACCGGCCTCATTTTGGAAAAAATACGGCCCGATGATGCCGCCAGCCCATAAACCGCACCAAACAGTCACTCTTTGTGGGTGCATTGGTTTTTCGACAATCACTCTTGGATTCTCATTCGCCCAAATGCGGCAATTCTGTTTATTGACGAATCCACTGAGGTGAAAATGTGCCTCATCACTGAAGATGATTTTCTTCGAAAATTGATCATCCACTGTTGCCATTTCTTGCCACCATTCTGCCCATTCACGTTCTCCATGGTTCAAATTGAGTAAGTCTGAAATAGAGAAATGTCAAATAAAATTCGGAAAAAAGCTTGGCGTTTAGGTGTGGTTCACATTCAACATCGGCCCTTACAATTTAACCACCCGATATATTTATAGTCTTTAACAAAACTGAAATTTTGCAATATTTAATCGGAATATTTTTCTTCTTCTTGTTCTATTTTTTTCTTTTATTAAAATAATTTGATGATCTGGTGCAGTTTTGTAGTGTCAGAAAATCATTGTAATCATTGATCTACCAGTCTATAGCGAATGCTACGCGATAAATGTTCAGCTTGAATATTTGTCATTGTGTGCGTTATTTTATAAAAAAATAGTCACACATATGCGTGAAAGTGTAGCATTCGCTTATGGAAAAAAAAAAAATTAAAAATTTTACTCATTTCTTTATTTTGAGAGAGGGTTGCAAAAGCAATTCAGGCATATACAGGGTGTCCACCGGGAAGGTATACAACTTTCTTTATTTATAATGTTTGATTAAATGAAAGAGAATGGATCTTATACTGATAAATGTTTTATTTAATGTAGGCAATTATGTATGGAATACAATATCAGATAAATGTGCGCCTCTGTTAGCCTCACAAATGCGAGCACTTTTGAGCACACTTTTCATTACATTCTCACACATTTCACGCGGTATTTTTATTAATTTCATCACGAATATTTTGTTTGAGTTGCTCAAGCGTTTCTGGTTTGTTTGCATAAACCTTGCTTTTCAGATATTCCCACAAAAAGAAGTCCGGAACAGTTAAATTAGGCGACCGTGGAGGCCAATCAACATCACCATTTCTTGAAATAACTTGTTGCGGAAAGAGGTCTTGCAGTAATTCCATTGTAATCCTGGCTGTATGCGATATGACATCGTCTTGTTGATACCACATGTTAATCAAGCCCAAAGCATGCAGTTGTGGCGTTAAAAATTGTGGCCAAAGTTGTGCTTAGAAGAGCAAGCTCCTGAGCACGGCGTCGAATTTTTTATTTTTTTTATCTGGGACCAGCACTCAGGAGATGACTCCTACAAATGCTAAGCATTGTGCTGGAACTATAGGAAAGGGATAGTAGGAGAAACGACGGGAGGTGAAGCTTAATTAATTATTTTGCAGCTCTGCTTTTGCACATTCTTTGTTTATACTCGTAGCAGTGCTGAAACTTCGGTTCAGTAGCCATTTTTTTATTATTTTACTTCGCCGGTGCTACACAAATACCGACGAAGGAGGGCTTTCTGAGGCGATTGTGGATTGCTATCAGCTGAAGCCGGTATTGTTCAGTGACCAGTGACTATGCCTTCGCCACTGAAACCTTCCGACAACAACTGACACACAAAGACGCACTAATGCACGTCAGAAAAATGCGAGATGTTTATTTTTATTTTAAAATTTTAGTCTGAAACTGGGGTTGAACCCAGGTCTGTTTTTGGATTCGTAGTCAACGTGCAGACTACCATCCATCGTGCCATCGCCACCCTCTTTACCTATGCATCCAGCAACCTGCCGACCTAACCTAACCTAACTGGTCGTCCATTGATGTGATAGAGAATGGTAGCTGCATGTCTTCTTGTGCCTATTATTTTTGGGTCAATGCTGTCTTCGACAGGATGTAGTGTATTCGACAGAGATAGGCGACTGTATTATTTCTTTTTGTACACATATTTTTTCTAACTCTCGAAAATAAATTAAATGGCGAAGCTAAAATGTTATAATGCCGGGGTATCCTGCGCCTGCCTTAAGATCTTGAAACGACCAGTATCATCATACAGGGAGTAAAGTTTATAAGACTGACCCTTAGAGTATGATGATCACCACTAATATCCACTAACATGCACAGTATAATACTCCCAAGTATGATGGCCTCCACCAGTAAAAGCCATTAATAACGAGCGAGACGCAAAACTCTCGAAGACTAAACAACAAACACAAGCCTGACTCCTCTTAAAAAATAATTACTATGACGCGAGAGCTGTTCTTCAGCTCAGAGCTGCTTTACGACTGTTTTTGTGCATATACATACTTTCTGAAACAGATGTGCTTTAAGCTGGATTCATCCATTGTTACGGAACAAAATATGTGTGTGACGGCAAAAACACAACAAATTGCAATTGTATTCTGTGATTGCAATCATCTGCCACTGTGCTGCCTGCTTGTAAAGTAACACACGTCGTTTACACTTTTCTTTCATACGGTAGCTTTTTTTTGTCCAGAACAATTGTTCGAATCGTTTCAGAATAAACTCTTAAAAAACTAAAGTAAACAATGGGTGAATCCAGAGCAAGCCTCGGAACAAAATCGGTAGAATTTTTTATTGTTTTTTTTTACGTTTTTTGGTGGAAAATTTGGAAGATTTTTGAAATTCTAATTTATTAATTTTTTATCTAAAATTAAGATTTTTCGTTTAATAAAAATAAAATGCAAAGTTTTGGTATATTTTGGCAGATTTTGCGCATCTTAAGCATAGTAAGGGCAAAATATCACCGTCTATTATTGGTTTTGTAGCAAAGGTTCCTAATATGCTCTCCTATCATTTTGACTATTGATGTGCAATAAATTGCAATTTATCTATAGAAACGATTGAGCAATTCAATATTCTTGTTCTTATTTATTCCGATTAAATATTAGTTTAACAAAATTCAAAAACTTGAAGTCTTTTTCTGCGAACGTGCGTGCCTCTTTACAAATTTTACTTTTTGTTGCAATATTTTGTTTTTCGTTTTTTGAAATTTTTTTTTACTATAAATTTTACAGAATTAAAATTATGCAATAAAAAAGACTTTGAATGCAACATTAAACTTGCCTTTAATAAACACAATTAAATAAACTTTAAATCAAATTAAACGATATTATTATATAGAAAATACAAAAATAATTAAAAATATATATATAGTATAGTATATTTAAGAAATATTCTTAAAAACATGTGTAAAAATTAAAAAAAATATGCATTATTATTATATAGATTTGTAATTTACGTAATAGTTTCGAATACTACGAAAATTATTTTTTTTTTGTAATTGTTTCAAATATTATTTATATTTAGTATGATTGAAATTAATGAATTCAATGTTTAGTTGTACTATACAGTAATTTATACCAAAATAAATTATTTTATGAAAAAAGTAAATAAATTATGAAATACAATATCAATAATAATGGAAACTGTTTTATTTGCATCAAATATAAGCCAAATCTAAATAATAATAAAATAAATTTAATATATAAAAAAATAAGTTATATCTTTCGAAAAAAAAAAAATATTTACATAGATGTTTCTGTGTTTCTCTTAAAAACTCGCATGTTTTTTAAGATAATTGCACGCAAGTTGGTAGGCCGAAATTTAAATTTCGCCACGTCCACTTTTCATTTGGCCAAAGTGGACGTTATATAAAAAGTCTCTCGTTACGAATCTAGTAGTTGCTTTTCACTTGCAAAGTTCGATGTAGAATTCAAGAAAATAGAATTCAAAAGCTTTCATATGAAACAAAAAATCATCGAAATCCATGGACCGGTTCCCGAGATATGAACGTGGACTTTCGGCTAATGTACCCTTTAGAAAAAGGTCGACAACTCCGACATTTTTCAAGGTAGTAACATGAATAAGGCGGCAAAAAAATTTACAACTACAGAGTTGCCCACTCGGTCGACAACTCTGAAATTTTTCGATGTAGGGAAATGAAATTTTGTACGTTAATAGAGTGAGATTTCGTTCGTCTTTTACCCTTTTTTTTCAATTTTCATTGTTTACTATGTGTAGAGATATGACGGTAAGTATTATAAATCGCATTTTATAACTAACAAGGGAGCGCACCAGGCGGGCCAGGGATAGTCCACCGTGTAGCCTGATCTTCGGTCTATCTTATGGTGAAAGTTTTATTGCAATCGGTCCACCGGTTACCGAGTTATAACGTTCCTTGGAGAAAAGTTTTTCACCAAATTTACTTGCTACCAGCTTCTGTTGACCGAGTGTTTCACAAAAAATAACGAATTTTATTTTACAGATTTAGAAATTTTTCACTCAAAAAATGCTTTTGCCGTTTGCTTAATAACTGGCATGTTTTGTAAGAAGATTGCATGGAAAATATGAAAAATTTACTCCTATAGCATATTTTAATTTATTCATTACCTGTACATGTAGGTTTAAAGATACGAGTATTTGGAAAGTTATGAAAAAATAGCTATTTTTCTTGCATATTCACTGGGCAGCACAATCAACTTTTGCAGGTAAGTCAAAAATTCGGCTCCTCTAATGTACTGAACTGTTTAAATGTGCAGGTAACAAAATGCATTTGCAATTTCTAATATTAAAAACAACACATTTGTATAAATATTGTGTAGAAATTTTCACGTTTTTTTTTGAAGCAGCTAACTTGTAATTTTTAAAATATGTAGTTTAAAATTGCAGGCAAACAAAAAGCACATAAAAAACAAAATTAAAAAAATTTTAGTACTTAAGTCAAAGTGCGGCGAACATTGATATTTTGTATGATAATAATTTTAAAATGGCATACATATTCAGCATTTATCTTCAATGTGCACATACGCAATTTTTAGAAATAGTAACAAGAAAAACTAATCTTGCCTAGTTAGTTCAAATGTAGCAGCGTGTAGTAATAATAAAAATAATAATTATTACTAACTTTCAAACTTAAGGTCTTTTTGCGTTTTATAAAAATTATACATGTGATATTTCTCTCTTTTTGGTGTAGAATTCCTTGCATTCATTGCTTGTATCTTCAAGAAATTATTTGGTTTGATACTCTAAAATTTTCTTCTGATGAGCTGATTGCAGTACCAATAAAATACATACATACATTCATAAATATCTTTATTTATAATTTATAATAAAGTAATTAAATAAAAAATTCAAGTAAATGCTTTTTAATTACTATAAAAAAATATTGAGTTAGTATTTATTTACTTTCGTTGTTTTTCAATATGTCTACTAACTTCAACATCAGTCACATTTTGCTGTTTCAATAAATATAACGCATGTTCGAAACCTAATGCGTCGTTTTTTAATTTGTTTTTGTTAAAAAAAACTGCATGTAAAATTATTGTTGATTTACCAAGGTAAAGGTAAACTTTTTTATTTATTTGAATCATACCATAGTGCATATCGAATGGATGACTCATATATTTTCAATATCGAGGGGATGACTCACATATTTTCAATTCACCTTGTAATTGTAGGTCATATTAACTCTTTTACAACACGCTAATATAAAGTGTGGTGGTCTAGTGGTTAGTGTGTTGTCATTGGAAACTTGAGAGACCGGTTCGGATCCCATCACGTTGAAGACATTTCATAGAGTTTTTTTCAGTAAGTAAAAATATGTACTTAATTAATTTACAGAATTTTGTTTCTCTTTATCATCTCTCTCTCCCTATAAATTTAATAAGAATTTCTTATACGCAAACTTCCACAACCACTCGCGCCCCACCCCCCCAGGCCATTAATATATAATTCATTTCGGCTTGATTCCAAATTAACAAAAACGCATTGCTCCGCGACGGCAGAAAAAAACCGCCGGAATTTTTTTCATTCCACCGGCAGCGTTCTTTTGCTACTCGTTGGAGACGCAGTTTTTTTGGGAACGTTATAACTCGGTAACCGTTGGACCGATTTCAATGAAACTTTCACCATATGATCGAGTGAAACTCTGGCTACACGATGGGCTACCTTTGGCTCACCTGGCTGCGCCCCATGTTAGTTAGAAAATGCTTTTAATAATAATTACCGTTGCTTATTGTGTGCCATTGGCGCAAATATCCATCGGAAGTATATTTCAAGCCTATAATGCTCTGATTTCTAAAATTTTTCTAAATTGTGAGCCACAAATGTCATTCCATACGCAGGAGACGGCATTCGTTGACCTCTGGTCCAAATAATGCATAAGAAAGAATGAATTTAAGCTAAAAACGTTGCTTATTGTGTGCCATTGGCGCAAAAAGGTCAATCGGAAGTATATTTCAGCCCTATAATGCTCTGCTTTCTAGAATTTTTCAAAAATTTCATTTCCAATAATTAAAACCAAACAAATGAACCAAACCTCTGGCTATAAATATCATATTTAGGTTTGACGTAGTCGGTTGCATTGATTGGTGTGCCAGTAAATACATCTGTAATCAGAATCAGTCAAATTTCTTAAAAAATTCAAAACAGTTGTTCTGGACTCTTGTAGAAAGTTACCAAAAGGTGAAGGTAAATTTTTTTTCATTTCTTTGAATCAGATTCGTTGTGAAATGGTGTAAATATGCAATGGTGGATCTGAATTCACCAAATTTGCTTGCTATCAGCTTCTGTTGACCTGGCGTTTCACAAAAAATACCGGTTTTATTTTTCAGAATTAGAAATTTTTCCGCCAAAAAATGCTTTTGCCTTTTGCTTCATAATTCGCATGTTTTTCAAGATAATTGCACGAAACTTGGTAGGCCGATCGACCAAATCATCGAGAATAACGTGAAATTAAAATTTTGGCACGCCCACTTTTTATTTGGCCAAAGTGGGCGTTATATAAAAAGTCTCTTGTTACGAATGTTGTAGTTGCTTTTCGCTTGCAAAGTGCAATGCGTAAAAAAGTAGAATTCAAGACCTTTCATATTAAAAAAAATCATCGAAATCCATGGACCGATTCCCGAGATATGAACGTGGACTTTTGACTAATATATCCTTTAAAAATAGACCAGCAACAGCTATTTTTTAAGATTATTTTTGTATTTATTTTAAAATTTTTGTATTTCAGTAAATTTTTCATTTTTAGTTGATCATTTTTAAGTTGTGTATATTAATTAATTATTTAGATATAATTACTTTTGAATATTAATGTATGTGTGTTTGGATAATAAGTTTAATACATTTTATTATTAAAAATAAATGTAAAAATCTAAAAACTAAAAAACACAATTATTTATTTACTTTAATGTTTTTAATACAATCAATTCTATTTTTAAAAATATAGTTTTTGTTAACGAGAGAAAATGTTTATAAAAAAAAAAAAACAAAACAACTAAAAGAAATGTTTATGTACGTCGAAAATAAAATAAAATTACAAAGTAAAGAATTTTTAAAATAAATTTTGATTTTTCAAATGCTTAAGTGATCATTAAAGCAAAAACTTATTTCAAAATGTTATTTTGTTCTTAATACGCTACTTTCTCTTTAATGAATGTTAAGATTTTCTTGAGTTTTTTTTATTTTAAATTTATTTTACATTTAAAACATTTAAGGCTTTTTTTTCTTGATTTTTTTCCGACAATAATGCATTAATGCAATGGAGTTTATACGAGTTACACGATTTTTAGGTCCTTAGTTATTGGATTCTTTTTTTTTGTTTTTTTTCTTCTGTAAATTTAAGATCAGTTTGTTTTTGTTGTTTTAGTTTTTGTAAATACATATAAAAAAAATGCTTTGATTTTACACAGTAAATACAAATAACACACCCACTAGTTACACACATAGATACATATGTACATACGGGAGGGAATAACTGCATAGAATTATGAATTTATAAATATTTTTTTAATCGATCAGTATTTTCGAAGCAGTTTTAGAAACTTAATAGTATAAATTTTTGGTTGTGTGCAAAATTATTTTTAAAGGTCACTCAGAAAAATACAATAGAGAAACAGAAAATCTTATTAAGAAAAGGAGTGTTCAAATTTCCTTTCATATCAAATGCGGTAATTTGGGACCTGTCGTTTCTTTCTAAAATTATTCTCCAGGCAATTTAAAATTATTAATTATCTTTAAAATAACGAAAATGAGATAAAATGGAGAAGAAAAAAGAAAAACATATATTCAAAGAATCCTTAAGGGATTCCAAGCAATATTCTACTACCGGCTATTGAGCACACAAAATTTTTATTTAACACATAAAAAAAGTGAATTTTTTCCGATCGAATTACAAATTCACTCGCCGAAACTAAATTCACGCACGCTTATGAACGAAAACTTTTTGTTGTAAAACAAAATTAGGGCCCGATTTCTGCCATTCGATTTTAATGCAAATTTTATATCTCCTGTAATATTATTTTGACTTCAGATAGTTTAGGAAATCAGTTTTCGAATAGTTCGACTATTTGAAAATTAAAAAAAAAACCGGTTACGGTTTTGCAAATTCAGAAAAAAACTCTTTCAAAAAAAATTTCAACTCTTGCGCTCTTTTTAATTAATTTTAATAATGATGTTATGTTATACAAAAAATATTATAACAATGATATAAAAATTTCTATACTTCCAAAGCAATAAATTTTTAAAATTTTTCATCATTCGAGATTTCTTTTCTTATTAAAGAAATAGATACTTCTCGATTTTAAAGCCGAAACAATTTAGACGACATTTTCAAGAAACTCATTTGCCAATACAACCGGTTACGGTTGTGCAAATTCAGAAAATACCGGTGGCCGGTTTTTTTTATTAAAAAAAAAATTGCAAATATTATGCTGTCTTTAATTAAATTTATTAAAGAGAAGTTTTAACCACAAAACACCCAGAAGTGTCAGTTCAAGCAGCAAACGAGCAGAGAAAGAGACGTTATCGGAACAGAAATTATGATTTGTTGTTTCTCCCGCACAGTAACTTGGGTTCTTTGTTTTCTTTTGCTTCTAAATTACGAAATATTGCTGTTTTGTTTTGATTTTGATTTTCTAGATGTGAAAATTTGCCGTATTTTTCATTAACTTTATGCTCACAATATCGTAATTTTTAGCACTACAATGTTACAAAAAACAACAATGTGGTATTTTGTGTTATGAAGTTAAGTATTTCAATTAATTTTATTTAATAAAACAAAGAGATAACAAAAAAAAATTACAATATCACTAAAACGTTCTTTCTTTGGCTTATTTATGCACAACAAATTTCTTATTGGAATTTTTTTTAGCTTCACTATGTTTTTTTTTTGCTATAATATTAACACAAAACACAAATAAAACCACAAGAAATTATAAATTTGTGCTTATACACAAATTGTGGCTTATGTTTGCAAATTGTTTCACTTTATGACATTTTCGTTTTGTTTACTTTTCTTCTTTCGTGAACTTTGTATATTTGTCCGTTTCTAACTGAGTAAAAAAGCTGATTCTATATTTTTCCCGACCGCTAAGAGACACTTCTGGGTATTTTGTGGTTTTAACAATTCATATGTGTGCATACACTAAATTTTATAACAATTAAAAATAAAATAAATTTTTATAAAATTCGACTGGCCCGATATGAAAAAAAACGAACTATTCGACATTCGAGAAATTAACATTTGAAAAAAAAAAAGACAGGCAGAGCAATGAAAAAACCAGTTCTTAAAACCGGGCCGATCACGCTGATAGTCACTCAAATTCCACTGGAAAACAAGTGCTCGTAATTCATAAATATTCCGATTTGTTTTATGGAGCAAATCTTGGTATTTTATGAATGCAATCAACAATAAAGTCACAATTATAAATCACAGAAATGCATAAAGAAAATGTTGTACGAATCAATGTAGCAATAAGAAAGAACTATAACTAAGAATTATTAAATATTTTGCAACCTACAAGTGGGCTGCCATATACACATACATATACATATATGTAGTTACCAGGACCATGATGAATGAAACCATCGAATTAAAAAGTTTTTCTTGACAAACATTTCGAACTATTTTTAGCAGAAAAAAAAATACTAATAAATTTAAAAAACTGCTTCATTTCCAAGTAAAAGTCTAATGACTACAAATATATACATATGTATGTATATGTACAATGTACATACATAAATACATGCGTAATTGAGATAAGGAATTTTATATATTACAAAACTGATTTAAAAATAATAATTGTGTTTAAAATTTAAACTTTTCTTTTACGATTTGTATAGTTTTTGTTGATTATTTTCTATAAACGTACGTATTTTTATTTAATTTTAATTATTTGCTATTCAATAAATACATATTTATATAAAAGTACATTTTAAATATAAAACATGCCAAAAAGAAACAAAAATATATTTTCGTAATTTTCGAAAAATAAAAAAAAAACCCGAAACCATTTTTGCTATTGTTTTAGAATCTTCGTTTTTGTCACAAGTAAATTTCATTTCCATTATGATTTTTCAAAACTTGCCGAAGTTTCGCAATTCTTTTCTATTTTTTTTTTTTTCATTTACTTTTTAATATCTATATTTCATATAATTAAATGTTTCATTTATAAAGTATATAAGTAGCTGTATATAATAAAAATGTGTGAGTTTGTGTTTGTATTGTTGCTGTGTAGTATTTATAATCCGTAATACACTTTGTGTTTCTTTCAATAAATTGTACACTTAAAATTACAAAATAAAGGGTGTGGGTTTTCAGGAAAATATCATGAAAAGCAAAACATTTATAAACATTTAAAGAAAAATTTGTAGGAGGGAAAATAATAAAAAAAAAAAAAAATAAAAAATATTACAAATTAAATAATTATTAACAGTTTCCTGATCCTAAATATTCGTTTAACCATTTTAAACCTTTCATTTCATTCTCCATTTATTTTTTATTGATGCATTTCTTTGACTTTTCAGCCAATTCAATCAGCAGGGCGGGCTGGCTTTTTGTTTTACTTAACTTTTTTTTCTTTTTCTATAAAAAAACAAAAGTGCAGAGCAAGGTTTTTGTTGCTGTTGCTGTTGTTGTTGTTGTTGTCGTTTAGTTCTTCTTAAATTTAAACACTTAATATTTGTTAATTATATTTAAATTTTGTAAAGTTTAATTTTGTGCCTCGACTGTTGTAGTTGTTGCTGAAGCAGCTGTTGTTGTAGTAGTGCTGGTTATGGTGTTGTTGGTTTCTTTTTGGTCTTCACCTACAGCAGCTGCTGTAGAAACTGCAGTTGTTGGTGTAGGGGTCGGAGTTGGTGTTGGCGTTGTAGAGGTTGCGGGTGAGAAGCCATCTGTTTCATCATTGGCCACATCGGTACATATTGTGATGTCACTTGGAGTTTCCTGCAAATAAAATGAGCACTACAGAAAATTACAATCACCCATATTCTGTATTTCGATTCGAATCGAAATGAACCCCGTTTTACAAATTTGGTATTCTGTGTTCCGTTCGCAGTGTCAGTTCGATTGTTTGTATTCTGCTTTACAATCGTAGCTACGTTTTTTAAATTACTAACGGATTTTCGATTTTTGTTTTTGTAGTTAAAGAAGTGTGCCCAATTAAATAAAATTTAAGTATAAAATTTTTTAATACTTATTTTTTCACCTTATTTATTTTCATAACAATTTATATATTATATTTTAAGCTTAAAGGTTTGTTTTTATTTTTTTATGTGTTCTACTTCGATATTTCGTTAACCAGCGGTTAACATATTCAGGAAATTTTTATTATTATTATTAAAAAAAAAAAAAGAACAATCTATATTTTATTAAGTTTTAAGGTTTTTTTTTTATTTATTATTTTTATATAATCTCGATATTTCGTTAACCTTCGGTTAACATCTTCAAGAAATTTTTAAATTTTTTAAAATAAAAAAGCGAAATTTTTAAATTTTTTAAAATAAAAAATAAAAATTTCCTGAAGATGTAACGAAATATCGAGATTATATAAAAATAATAAATAAAAAAAAAACCTTAAAGCTTAATAAAATAGATTGTTCAAATAATTAAAAAGATTAAAAAACAAGTATTAAGAAAAAAAAAAAAAGAAATAATCGGCCTTATTGCGGTTGTCAATGTTGACGTCAACACCAAAACGTAGCCCCCGTTATGTCGATATGCTGCGCCTTTCCTTTCAAATTTAAATTGGCATTTACAAAAATTCGTGTTTTTCAGTAAATAACAAATAATATTTTTAAGTGAAAGCTATCGCATGTCGCTTTGAGAGAGGCTACATTTTGGTGTCGACGTCGTCGTTGACAACCGCAATAAGGCCGAATAAAAATTTCCTGAAGATGTTAACCGATAGTTAACGAAATATCGAAGTAGAACAAAGAAAAATAAAAACAAACCTATAAGCTTAAAATATAATATATAAATCGTAAGTATAAAATGCTATAAAGGGTATTTTGTAATAGTTTTTTTTTTCAAATTTTAAAGGTTTATTATTAATTTATTGCAAGTCGAAAAACAATACACCTGAGCAATAAGAAAAGGTGCCGCTTTTAATGTGTCTAATGCAGTGGTGTTCAAAAATAAAATGAAGATATATTGGTGAGAGAATTTGCCCAGCAAACATAATGTCAAACGTTTAAAATAAGAAAGAAAATGCCAGCTATATACAACTTATTAAATGAATGTAATTTAAATTTTAAGAAAAAAAGAGCATCAGGGACCATAAATAGCCGTTATCAATTTCAATAAATAAATTTAGAACACTTATTTGGGGGGAAAAAACACAAAAATAAATTCATATAAAACAGTTTTTTTGGGCTTAAATATTAGACTAAAAAGTTTAACCATCTGTCATTACTCATTATAATTTTTAAAATCGCTTTGAAAATTTTAAATTAAACATCCCATGTTAATACTTGCATGGCAATTGCGAATTAGTAAAATATTTTTTAAATTCAATGAGGTCATTTTATTTCGCTGCTTGGAACAAACGTTTTTCATGTCTGAAAATATTTGTTCGCATAAAAAAATTATAAATATTTTAAATACATTTTTTTGAGCTGGGGACATATCGCAACATCTAAATTTTTCCAAAACTCTAGAGTTCTAATTTTATCGAAATCTTTTACCTCAGATCTAAGTATTATTAGCTCTGATTGAAACGTGTTCATTAGCCGCTTTTAATGTTTTGTAACATAAAAGGCATTGAATGTTTTTGAAACGCATCGTTTACCATAAAATACTTTTCACATTTCATTTCGTGAACTTTTATTATTTTTTATTTTTTTTCGTATTCAATTCTAATTGAATCGCGTGTGTCTAGCCGAAGGTACATAGCTTTCAAAGATCGGTCGGAAACGACGCTGCTGGAGCAATGCGTAGAACTACATTTTCCAATTAGGTAGCATCGTCAGGAAATAATAATTTGTATTAATATATATGAGGAGGTCCATAACAAAACGCAATAATTCCACTTTTTAAGTTTTTTGTGTTTCTGACTGAATCTAATGCTATATATTAAAATCTATGTATCCATTGTTATACAACATACCTCACGTCAATAATTGTGCTGTAATTTAACACAAAACGTAATGGTTCAGACCAAAATGAAACATTTCCATATTTATGCAATCCGAGGTCATAGTTTTTTGCCAGCTGACAGAGTTTTTGGACGTATTGAAAAAGATATTCGCAAAAATACTACAATTTTTGTTAAAGAAGATTATCACAAAATTTATTCTTCTCATGGCCAAGTTAAGGTTTTAGGAAGGGATTGGCAACTTAGGGATTTAAAAATGATGACAGAATATTACCGTCCCATAAACGGCATACAGAATATGAAAAGAATATATTTTAAACTATCCTCAAATAAGATACAACAATGTTTAGTCAAAACTTTTGAAACCTACTAAGTTGAAGGCAAAGAAAAATTTACTAGCTATCTTAAAAGAGGCAAAAAAAAACCTCCGCGTTTGCTAGATGAAATTCCTCGTGGTAAAGCAATTAATACACAAAAGAAAAAAGATGTTGTTAAACTCTTGGAAAAACACTATGGCCGAGAGTGATCAAACATTTCGGAGTTAGGATATTATACAAAGATATTAATAGACCAACAAGGAAATAGTGCCAACGACACAAATGATATAACCTTATGTGATTGTTTGGAGGAGGACACTGGAATGAGAGTATAACACAATGTTTATTTTTGGTAATAAATGTAAAGTAAGGATTTCACTGTAATAAATATATACATATAATGATAGAGTTTGCAATTTTCGTACAAAAATTATGCAATTAAAATCAAAAAGATGTGAATAAAAATCTATTCAGAACAAAAAGCAATAATTCCAAATCTAGTTCATATCAAAACGCAATATCTCCATAGGGTTCATAGCAAAACGAAATAAATACTATGTGACGGACCAAAACGCAACATTTCCAAATTTGTTATCTTAATAACTTAAAAATTAACTAACATAAAATTAATTAATTTATAATTTTTACTGTTCTTAGAAAATTGTTATAATTCAACAGATATTTAACTAAATAACTGTATCCTAATAACCTTAATTACTTGTTATTGCTTTACTCAAAATATTGTTCAAGTGGAATTATTGCGTTTTGTTATGGACCTCCTCATATAATATAGCGAAATATTGAGAAATAAATAATAATTAAAAAACTTTTCATAAAAAAGACCATCGCTCATAAATAAATATAATTGAACAATTTTAATATTTATTTATTTCGATTGACATGTACATAGTATGCATGTTTTCACAAACATTTACTTACATTTTCGTACTTTAATGTCAAATTTATTTATTTTTTATTAAATCGTGAATAAAAGTTTGCTCGATTTTAAAACGATAAAAAAATTTTCGTAATTTTCGTTTTTCATCACATTCTTTTTGTTGAAATATTCATAGAACAAAGTGGGAAATGAAATCGAACTCGATTTGCAAAAAAAAAAAAAACAAGAAGAGGATCAAAACAAAACAGAAATTAGTGATGCCATCACAATTATTCTCGATATTACATCGTTTTTGGATCGAAATCGATTTTCATCACTAAATTTAATTTTTTCCAATTTAACAATTATTAAACAATGTTTACAAAATTGCTAATTTTTTCAACATTCTCTTCGCTTCTTCTTTTTCTTTCGTTTAAGTTTTTTTTTTGCAGAATACCTTTCTTCGAAATGCAGAATAAGGCTGAATATAAAATTAAAATAAAAATAAGACTATTTGAGATACACTTGAGAGACATGTACTCCGTATCTATGCTTCCTGCCTATAAGATTTAATAATTTAATTTGCATTTTTTGTAACTCTAAATTTTATACAGATTCGCTTGTAAAACTGATTGTTTTTAAACAGGGTGGAGCAAAAGTAACAACACCATGTTCTATTCCTGTAATTTTTTGTTTTTTTTTTATGAAAGACTTTGCTTTGCAGTCCCCATGGCTACTGGGAATTTTTGTTCGTGCGAAATAAATTCAATAAACTTACCAATTTTGCTTCAACTCGCTGACGTTCATGCATCGCATTCAATAATTCTCTTAAATGTTGATTTTCTTTCCGTAAACGTTCGCGCTCCATATCGCGTTCATTTATTTTGGGCTAAATTAACACATGAAAAAGAGTCACACAATACAACAGATTGTTATTAGTGAATGCAATAAAATGGAAGAGACCACAGGGACAACACCACTTACCAGAAGTAATGAAATTTGATTATTCAATACACTGACAATATTGCTCAAAGCGTGGCAAGGCACACTTGGCTCCAAGGAGTTGGCATGTTGTATACGATTTGGACCACATAATGTTGGCAAATGACCATTCAGATTTGTGCTGTTACTACTGCTGCTGTTTGGAGCGATGGCTGTTATAATCGTGGTACTCGTACTCGCCGGTAGAGATGTCGTCAAAGGTAACGTTTGCGTTGAATTGTCAACCACAGATGCCAAAACCGCATTCAGTGTATTTATATTGGACTGTTGTAATATTGGAAAAATATGAGAGAGAGAAATTTAGAAAATCATAAAATTTAAGAACTAAAGAAAGAAATTTGTAGGGCATAAATGAGAAGAGGAGTGCAGTGGAGTAGGGACGCACAAGTACACTTGACGAACTCATGCTATTACGATTTAGGAAATTATTATTTTAAAGACCGGAAAACATTATTGAGAGTGCAGTTGAAATACTGACGACACCGCCTTCAATGTTATTTTATCTTTTTATTTCACTCATCCACTCACTCATCCCCTCAAATATTCATATTGAGAATATATTTTTCTTACCAAACATTCGTAGGCATCATTTATTTCGATATGTTCGCTATTTAGGGAAACCTCTTCATCTGCCTGAGTGGCGTTGCTATTTTGTCTTTGTGGCTCGGCCGTCATTGAAGTTGTCTGTATGGTATTCTCTTCGTCCTTTGAATCTTTTTCATGTTCTCTCTCTTCATTTTCTTGCTGTTTAGCTTTGGATTTTGTATAATCTTCTTCCAAAGGTGGACTTTCACACTCGGCTGTATGCATTGCCGAGTCCTCATCTTTATCCTCTTCATCTTCTATGGTTGCTATGGGGGCACAAACATCTAGTCGCGCATTAAAGTCTAAAGTTTCCTGGGAGCTTTCTGTTGCAGCATTTTGCTTTTCTGTCTTTTCTTTGGTTGCAGAGTTATTTGCCGTTTCCTCTGCGGCTTCTTTAATTCCGACAGGCTTTGAAACAAGTTTATCTTTGAGCTGATCATTGAGAGCATGCGTTACTTCATCAGCTGATTCTTCAGGAATGCTTTCAGCACTTATCGTGCTTTGACGTTTTATTAGTTCGGGCGTGGCGTTTGCAGAAGAGCTGCTGCTGCTGCTGCCAGTGTTGTTGTTGTTGTTGATGATGGTGCTGCTGTTGTTGGAAGTAGTTGATTTGGAGTTTTGATTTTGATGTGTAACGGTTTTTGCTGGTGGCGGCGGTGTTGGCGGAGGAGTTTTAAATGTACCAGCTGGTGGTGGTAACGGTGGAGGAGGTGGTGATCCTTGTTGTTTAGCCGTGCTGGCTTTCGGTATTGACGGTAAATGTGGTGCCGTACCAACTGTTGTCTTTGTCAGGGGCGGTAAAGCCGGTAAGCGCAACTCATCGATTTCGCAATAACCGTCATCATCTTCATGTATGTTGCTCTCTTCCAAAGCACTTGTCTGCATTTTTATAACCGCAGGCGCAGACGTTTGCTGTTGGGCCTGTGCCATTTGTTTATTTGGTGGTGGCAATGGTGGCGGAGTATCGGAGCATGTGATCGTCGTTTTGGCATCTGGTTTTACGCGTGACCGAGAATGTGCCGGATTTTCTCGCTTCTCGTGACATTTATCACAAATGGCCGTTGAAACGGCCGACACCTCTTGTTCGGGTGTCACCTTCATATACTCGTTTATGACTTCAGTTAGTGACTGGACCTGGGCGTAGGCTGCCAATGCTATATCAGTGCTGTCTTTGGGAGCCTCCGGCATGGCCGCTATGTCAACTATCTCATGGAAATGTTCTATAGGCAAACGGAACATGTCACAAATAATCTTTTGCTTCTCCATTAAACCTTCGCGGATACTGGCATCCAGACGCCTGAGTTTTTCGGCTGGCGTCAGCACTGGTTCAGCGGTATGAGCCGGACTGATGCTGATCTGTATAGCGGTTGGTTCAACTAACGGAGGTGATGACTGCATTAAAGTACGGGTATTATTGGAATTATTGGAGTAAACAATACTAGCGCTGTCTCTCTTGTTCGCTACAGCGGCAGCTGCAGCCGCATGGTTGTCTTCAGCCGAGTCAGTGGCCTGTCTAGCGGATTGAGTATGTCGTAGAGTAACACCATTTGCACCGGCAAATTCTGGTGATGTGTTGCTATAATTATGATTGGCATCACCACAGCTGCGCGTGGACATGGTGCGATTGACAGCATTCACGTTGGGTGACAATTCATTGTGACTTAATCTTTGTTTAATATTGTAATAGGGTGGGTAAGCATCACCAGCCGCTGCAGCTGGTGACGAAGATGTTGGTGTACTCTCACGGCGTCCATTACGCATTTGCACATCGTTACTGTTGGAGTGTGCAAAGCCGCTACGATCTTGGGCAACCGATGGTACTGGCAACATGGGTGCCAACGGTGTGGTTATCAGAGTGGCTGTGGCCGATTGGGGCGGAGGTCGTTCAGGTGTCAACTCCAGCGACTCACGTGTATTGGAATGTGGTAAAGTAGCAATGGCTGGATCGTCCACGGGTTCTTGATTAGCATTTTTAGAGCGGGGCTTGTATTGCTCAGCAGCATCAGAGATATGCTTAAACCACCTGCAAATTCATAAATAAAAAGCAAGTTTTTTTTTTTTTTAAATAAAATTAAAATATATGGCAATTTTAAAATCTCTCTTCCTCTCTTCCTCTCTTCCTCTCTCTCTCTCTCTCGTTGTCTTTTGCTGAAAAAAAAAATGTCTGTTTACCTTGATACCAGCGAAGATCTTCTACCGCCATTTTCTTTGGCATTCGTATTTGTTGTTGGCTCATTAAAACTGCCACGCCGTCGTTCTTTTTTACTTTTACTCGGTGTCGTACTGCCGCTATCATTCTGGTGCTTGCTGGTCAGCGTCAACAGAGAGCCATTACAGAGACTTTTACGTCTCACACCACTGAATATGTCATCAGGCGATAGAAAATTCATAATGGCGCAAATGTCTTCAATTCAAAATATTTGCATTAACATTGAATTCCATGGCATTTTTTTTTAGTTGAATTAAAATTGTGCAAATGGCACATTCTTTGTGTTCTAAATTTAAGTACAATTTTTATTTGAAAGTAACTAAAAATTTGTCAAGGCCTTGTGGGCAATTCCACAATGAGGAAGTAGTTCACTATGAACTAAATTAAATAAATATTGCGAAGCACTTAATAACGACCTCACAAACGCACCATGCAATTACCCATATACATAGATAATACATGTGCATGTAAGTATGCGTGTGTATACATTTTTTTAATACAGAAATTATAGTGTTGAAATTATTTGTATTCAAATGCGTAAGTTTTACATTCTTACATTCTTTTGAAATACCTATTAATTATATTGAATTTATTTTCGTTCTTCTTGTGAAATTCCTTTTACATTTTGTTGTAAATTATTGTTTTCTTTTGTTTAAATAACCCAATAAAAAAAATAGTTTGAAGGTTGCTTTTTTAAGAACTACAATCTCCTCCTAACCGCTGGACAACGTGCCATTTAAACCGAAAAGAAAATTAAAGGAATTGCAGACAAAATCATAATGCAGGTGCATTTTGTGGGAATACCTGTAGTAGTGAACTTAGATTGCAAACCGTAATGAACGTCGTCTATCTGAAGCAGAAACGTTGCGCCTTCGTTCTGTTCGAACATTTGTATTGAAAACAAAAACCTCTTACAAATTCTGAATTAGTCAAGTCGGAATTTCAAACAAAATGCCATTGAAATTTTAATATCGAATGACTTAATTTGGGGCCAGTTTTTTTTTGTCAAAAAGTTTCTTAGCAAATCAATAAAATTCGTATAAAAATATCAGATTACTTTTTTATAAATTCAGCAGACTTTAGATTAAAATGTATTTTTTTAGTGTCCGACCGAACGTTGTTTGGGTTGCGTAGTTCGGCTAAAAATTCAGTTCGGCCAAAGTTCAGTGTTCGGAGAAATTTTTACCGAACTTTGCCGAACATGTCAATACATGGCTCTTTAAAATATTAATTCGTAAACGTGACTCCCGAAATTAGTATAGCTGGCCACTGATACAGGCTGTCTGGTGGCAATTTTATATTTTTAAATACGATTATTTCAAAAAAAGTAATAAACGGTGCGGAAGGTGGGTGGCGCCGTTAGAATTTTTTTTTTCTCTGGGACCAGCACTCAGGAGATGACTCCTACACATGCGAAGCATTCTGCTGGAACTATAGGAAAGGTACAGTAGGAGAAACGACAGGAGGTGAAGCTTAATTAATTATTTTTGCAGCTCTGCTTTTGCACGTTGTTTGTTTATACTCGTAGCAGTGCTGAAGCTTCAATTCAGTAGCCATTTTTATTACTGTTTTACTTCGCCGGTGCTACACAATACCGACGAAGGACGGCGTTTTGATGCGATTCTGGATTGCTATCAACCGAAGCCGATATTATTCAGTGACCAGTGACTATGCCTTCGCCACTGAAACCTTCCGACAACAACTGACACACAAAGACGCACTAATGCACATCAGAAAAATGCGAGTTGTTTATTTATATTTTAGAATTTTAGTTTGAAACTGGGGTTGAACCCAGGTCTGTTTTTGGTTTTGTAGTCAATGTAGAGACTACCATCCACGTGCCATCGCCATCCTCTTGCTATTGCTTCTATATGGAAAAAGTACTATTCGGTTGGATGGATGTTAGAGGATGTTGAGATTTCGGTTCTATGCTTTTGTTCAGGTTCTTGTGGTTTCTCCTCTTCTTTCTTGTACTAACGGGCGTGTTAATATTAATTGTTGAGTGCCGTAGTTTGATTGTTTAAGACAAGTGCTGATGTTGAGGTTAATTAGTTGGAGATAGAGTTGCTGATGTTGATGTTAATTAGTATGCATGTCTTTCGAATTTTTTTCTTAGAATTACTTTTTGCCTTTTGGTTAGAACTTTTCCTTTAAAAAAAACTTTTTTTCTTTTATTTTTCGGTGGAGGTTATTTTAATTCACTAAACTTTTCACACACAGCACAACCAACTGCCTCCAGTTTAAAATTTCTTCTCTTAAAATAAAAATATATGTAAAAAATTTTTTAATTTACCGATATAAAAATTAAACAGTCACCCCTATCACGAATAAAAGTGAAATTTTTATTCACGCAAAAATTTTCATTCCCCTCGAGGTGAAAATTGGTATCATGAAATTCAGGTGGAATTTTTTCCACGTTCTCATTCTCTGTGAATGCAGAAAAGTGAAGAAGATTTCAAAAACATACAAATTAATTAAAAAGACAAACAATTTAAATTTAATGCGGTAATAAAAATTCGTGCGTTTAAGTGCTTAAGTTGTGTTTTTAATTTAAATAGTCACCAGCATTATTGGTATTGCATTTGAACAATAAAAGTAACTGAATTCAAGAATTAAACGAAAGCGTGAAAATTATGGAGTTTAAAAATAAAATAAATACAAATAGCGTACTCCAACAAATTAAATAAAATGTTTAGGCTTGGAACTATGATGCAGTTTACGTTAATCCGTAAAAGAATTCCAAAATTGGAACGCAATATCTTTGTATACTCTTAATAAAACACACTCAATTGGTCTCTGTTGGTTTGCATTTTATTTGTTTTCTTATGTATGTTTCTACTATAATAGCTGACATTGATATAAACAAAAAAAAATATTTATCAAAATATATAAATGAAAGAAGAATTTACTTACATTTTGCATATAATTCCCCAGCAAAAATCAAGTGAATAAATTAAAGTGAAAAGTGAAAAGTAAAAAAACTCGCGTGAGAAAAATCGTTCACGATAGGGGGAAATTGATTGATGATTGCAAATATGTGAAAAGGGAAATAATTACGAGGGAAATATTATTCATGATAAGGGTGAGTAAGTTCCACGCAACACATATTTTCATACAGTAATATTAAAATTGTATATTATTTTGACAGATTTAATTTAATAAAGAAAGCTCTTGAAGAAGTTGAAAAAAAACCAACGAAACGTTGAGCAAATCGATTTAATAACATCCAAATAATTTGTTATTATTAACAACACAAAAACAAAAATTTACCAAAAATTCAGCGTAGGGAAACACCCGATTATACTAAAAATGGGCAATATTGTTCGTTACAGGTGAAGTGTGCGTTATAATTTTTTATTGGCAGTCTTCACAATATTTTCTTTATTTTTTTAACTTCTTGACAATGTAGACTTGACCGCATTAATATTTAAGCTACAGCAGAGTCATTTTATTGGTTATTTTACTTCGATTAGTTTTTTTTTTTTAACAAAATATATGGTAAAAATCAGGCTTGTTCCACAAAAGTAGTGGAATGAAAGTAAAATACGTTTTGAAAAGTAAACTTTTCATTTTTGGTGTTCTGCAAAAGAAGTGGTTTGGTGTTACATTTTCTCATTTGAAATGAAGTTCGAAAACAGAAATAGTAACAGCTGATTTTAAAAATAAAATTTTACTTTATACATAATTAAATTATTGAATGTTTTTTCGCATAAAAGTTAAAGAATTCGTAAAAAATGTTCAGGAATAATTAATAATTAAACAATGAATGTGATATTAGTGTCCATGGTGCTTCAAAACAATGAATTCGCGGCAGCAAAAGTGCAGAGGAGGATTCTGCGAGACCACTCAAATCCTTTGGATATAAATGACGCCATGCAAGTACACATGCATACATGATGTGTATATTTTCAATGAAAATTTTAAATTATAATTATATATGTATTTAGGTTTTTACAGTATTACCGCATTAACAAGGATGCTTTTCATCTTCTTTTAAATTCTATAAAATGTAGGCTGCCTGTTTCTTCCATACCGGCACAAATACAGCTTGCTGCTACATTAAGATTTTTAGCAGAAGGCGGATTTCAACGAGGTGTTGGAAAAGATAGCGATGTGGCTTTAGCCCGAAGTACCACGAGCAAAATTTTAAATCGCGTGCTTATCATTTTAGAAAGGCACATTTTGTGCTATATGGATCACATTGATCATGAGCGACGATGAGCTTAATTTGTCCAAGCGTCATTTTATGCAAAAGTTTGGTATATAAAGGGTGGTTAAATTTCAAGGGCCGATGTTGATTTTGAATAAAACACAAACTATTTAGGAAATTATTGTAATTTTATGTTATTATGATATATTGGTATTACTCAATTATGTATGGAACAAAATATCGGCCAAATGGGCGCCGCGACCACGGCAACAGTGGATGATCAATTTTCGAAGAAAATCATCTTCAGTGATGAGGCACATTTTCACCTCAGTGGATTCGTCAATAAACAGAATTGCCGCATTTGGGCGAATGAGAATCCAAGAGTGATTGTCGAAAAACCAATGCACCCACAAAGAGTGACTGTTTGGTGCGGTTTATGGGCTGGCGGCATCATCGGGCCGTATTTTTTCCAAAATGAGGCCGGTCAGGCAGTTACTGTGAATGGTGTTCGCTATCGTGAGATGATAACGAACTTTTTATGGCCCGAATTGGAAGATATGGATGTGGACGATATGTGGTTTCAGCAGGACGGTGCCACTTGCCACACAGCTAACGAAACAATGGCTCTTTTGCGCAACAAATTCAATGGCCGTGTTATCTCACGTAATGGCGATGTCAATTGGCCGCCAAGATCATGTGATTTGACACCGTTGGACTTTTTTCTTTGGGGTTATTTGAAAGAAAAGGTGTACGTCGATAAGCCAGCAACAATTCAAGAGCTAAAGGATGAGATAATTCGGCACATTAACGGCATAGAACCTCCATTATGCCTCAGGGTCATCGAAAATTTGGACCATCGGATGGAGGTGTGCCGCCGTGGTCGCGGCGCCCATTTGGCCGATATTTTGTTCCATACATAATTGAGTAATACCAATATATCATAATAAAATAAAATTACAATAATTTCCTAAATAGTTTGTGTTTTATTCAAAATCAACATCGGCCCTTGAAATTTAACCACCCTTTATTACTTGCAAGTGCGATAGTGTGAAGAATACGAGTTATGAAAATGACAAATAATAAAGTAATTGATTTTATTTCCCATAAGACTAGCGTTTTTAGAAATTTTTCTGAACGATAAGAATTTTTATTTTATCAGTACAGTCGAACTTCTCTATAACGTAGCAGTTGGGGACCGTCAAATTTCTACGTTATAGAGAAAATTCGTTATAGAGAAACTGCAGAGAATTTTCACTACATTTTTTTTATGTAGAAAATATATTTATTAAGACAAAAAAAATTGTTTTTACATGAACACATTGATTTTTTTTTTATTAATACATAAATATGTGACTAAATTGATGCAAAAAATCGATTGCTAAAAACGTCGCAATAGAGAGATTATTTAGTGTGAAAAATTCTATTTAGGTCTTAAAAAATTGTACGTTACAGAGAGAACTTCGCTATAGGGAAGTTCGTTATAGGGAGATCAAAATGTATGAAAATACTCAGAAAAATGTTGTGTTCACGAACTTTATTTGTTATAGAGAAGATTTCGTTATAGAGAAGTTCGCTAAGAGAAGTTAGACTGTATAAAAAAAATCATTTACAGCTGAACTGGTTTTTTTACTTCTCTTTATACTTTTCATTTCATTTGAAGTGTCTGACAGTGTAAAAGCAAAATGTAATACAGTGCACTCGCAGAAACGTGAACTAATTTTTACCGAGGGTGTTCACGTTTTCGATTTTGTTCACGTTTTACATTGCATTTTTTCTATAACATATTTTAGTCTCTTTTATCTTTTATTTAATTTTAAATAAAGTATGTACGTTATTTATCACCTATAAAATATGTTTTGATTATACTTTTTGTAAGTTCCTGCCATATTTTCATATACTACATATTACAACTACTACTGGTTAGATTTCCGAATTTTCGGAGTTAAAAAAATGGTCCAATTAGTAGCCTTTTTTGTAAATAATTTAAGCACGAAAAATCTGTGGTCGAATGTTCTAAATCGAATTCGGAGTTCTGCATTATATGAAATTCCGAAATATTTCGATAAAATTTTCTCAAACATTTTTATTATTTTTTAATATTTGAAACTATATACATACTTATTAATTCTTGACACCATTATTGATATTACAACGATTCTAACCAATTTCGGAGTTAAAAATTTTTTTAGGTGCTGAAATAAATGGACTAGAAAACTAATGTTTGTATAACAACTTCTCGCATTTGGGGCGAGGTGCGGGTTCGATTCCCATCTAGACCCTGAGTATTTCTACTTGTGGCATCACAATAGTTCTAAGCTCTGGCCTAAGTGGAGCATTCTCCTTGGGGGAGGGTCTGCCACCTCCTTTTGTGCCACCCTGTATAACCCCCCCAAAAAAAATAAATAAAACAATGTATGATGAGTGTGAGTGAATGAATATAATCTAGTCACTATTCCATCTCAATTTCTCCCCCCGCCCCAAAAAAAAAATGCTAAATAATCTAATTTGGCCTTGATTATCAGCATAATGGATAAATAAATGTATATTTAAGTAGAATGTTAAATGTAAGACCTTTTATCCTGGCAAAAAATATATTCTTAAAAACAAAAGAAAAATTAAACTAATATGTACACTGAAAAGGATTGGATGTGCATATGTATGCGTAAGTGTGTTCATCTACTCTAGTTTAAATTAGATTTTTTCAATTGACAACAAATGGCTGTATATGAGAAGCAAACCCATGGATTTGGCTTTCGTTAGGCAACAACTTTGCGACACTTAATGGATTTTTGTAACCATAAAATAAACATTATGAAAATCAGATTATATTTTGGTTAACGAACAATAAACATATTTCTGCTCCTTTGTAGTTCTTTCATTTTTATATAACAAAGTAACGATAAAATTTGGATGCTTCGGTTAACTATTCAAATGGCGATTAAAAAAAATAAAAATAAAGGAACACTTTATGTAGCAAAAAAAAAAAAATGTGGCTTTAAGGTCATTAATGGGAATTACATTACACCTATAACCCCTTTGACACGTTTTCGTTTTTAAAGGGTTTTTAAAGTGCTTTACTGGATTTCTTGTATTTTTCTTTTTTGAAATTTAAATACAAAACGAAATGATTCTTCATATAAGCAATTCTAAGACGAAAATATTCTATTATAAATATGCAGTTTTAAAAACTTATGCCAATAATTTGCGAAGCCTGGCGAAGCCGTTGTCGCCAGCTGTTGTAGTTGAAGTCGAAATACGCATAAAAAGAGGTCTCAAGAGATGTGCACTGAGGTATTCCCCCCCCACCCCACAAACTTCAGATTTTTCGCGTTTACGTAGAAGTTCAACAAAAATAAAAAAAATAAACTTTCTATACAAAGAGCTTCTACAGTGGAATCTCTCTGAAGGAAATACAGAAATATGCACATACGAACGGTATTCTATCTCTATCTCTCTCTCATAAGCGAAATTCCAATTGCAAAGTAGAACGTTGCCGGCACCAAGAAAATGTGTCCGCCCAAGGGCTATGTCCGCTTTGGTAAGGTGGCTTTTAAGAAATATTCTGCTGTATATAATCATTTGTGGGCAACATTAATATATCAGGTATAGCTCTTTCAGACCGTGATGCATCGCTTGTGCTGCTGGGTTTCGGTCTCAATTATTTCGTTTCTACTTGACCAATGTCAAATTTTGGCCTCTCCAAAACTACAGAGCCGAATTTGGTGAACTATAAAACTTGGATGTATTTGAGTTTAAAAGAGACATTGGCAATTGTGCAACTCCGGGAAAGTTAAAGACTATTACTTTCTTTAAAACTAGGACCACTTGGGAAGGTAGGGACAATTTGCACGCCAGCGAGACCATCTAACCGATTTCAATGAAATTTAAATGTATTTATGTTTTTGCGTCTAGAAGGACACATATCCTACAGGAGGCGACGCACGGGTAAGATATGGCTTTCCGGAACTTTAACCGATGGAGATATTAACGGGAGCGAAGCCACGGGTAAAAGCTAGTATGATGTAAATTTTAATGTTTCACACCAATTGAAGTCATCTATCTGATGCAAAAAAATGCATTTTGGCTAAAAACTAGACCGACATGCATCAACTGTTCGTGTTCTGAAAATCCTTGAAGGATATAAAAATGGTAAAACCTAATCACTGATTATATCTTCAAACGATATAGGGCCTATAGATTATGAAAAGATTATGAAAAAATTCCCAGTAGTTTAGCTTCAGGTCTGAAAGGGATAGAAAAGTATCACAAATATTTTTTTTTCAAAACAAACAAACAATAAAAACAAAATACAAACTCATGTATGCAGTCATGTACATACGTACATACATACATATGCACGGGTATATACATAAGTATGTATGTGTTTCAAAAAGCGATAATCGAGATTTATTTAAATATGACCGAAACATGTGTAACAAATTATTTGTTTGCAATTTCAATTTCCGTGAGTCATCCCAGAACAAAATAAGCAGAATAAAATCATTAACATAATTTATTCAGAATATTTAATTGTAGTAATCGTACACATGGATTGATTCATACATGCATATTATAACAATATTGCAAATTGTTTTTACAATTCATTATAGATTTCTTTAGAAAAGTGCACTTTACGAAATACTGACGTTATTGAAACTTTCGTTGTGCTTAATAAATTTAGAAATATGAAAATATTTAAAAAAGGGCATCAATTCGCAATGACGTTCATTTGTATAATTAGCAAACCATAAAATAATATAAAAAAAAAATAATATAAAAAAAAAAAATTAAATAAAAGTCACAAGTTACTTATACAGCATATACAAGTATTATTTAAGTCATTTCCATATTGCACAGCTAAATTTTTCATCACATATGATCGAGTGAGTGATTGATGCTTTGAAAATATATGCAAAAATGTATAAACTGCACAGAAAATATGCAAACTGCATTAAAAATATGCAAACTGCATAGAAAATATGCAAATATGTTATGCAAGCAAACTTTCGTTTCTTTTTACATAATTGGCAGGCATATAGAAAATTCTTAAATTCTGCTGAGCTTTTGGCATGTGTCAGCTGCAATCGTATTGACAACATTTGCCAAACAACGTAAGTGATTAGTTCCGTAATATCGTTGTGCACTCGCTTTGATTTGAACAAATTGAATTTTTAATTCATGTACCTGAGGAAGTCTAACATGATACGAATATTTTCGTTAAGCGTTGATAGACTCAAAACTAGTCTGTACACTTCTCTCTTCTCCAGGAGTTTAATGCAATGTGTTAATTGTTCTATAAGTCCCCGTCCATATTGTGAAACATTTGCTGCAAAACTTTTTTGAATTCTCTTTTGAAGCTTCAGCAGTGTCCATACATGAAACTTTTGCTTCATGTTTAGTATTTTTTATTCCTCCCTTCTATCTTCTTTCTTTAATTTTTTTTGACATTTCTCAATACCGAATGTAAATATAAAATAACTACCCTGTGATGGAAGGTGTGAATATTTTTTTTTTGGATACACAATTTGAAGCACAAGGTATAATTTGAAGCAAAATGGACGCTAAGAAGAAAAATTATATAATAAATTTTATATAATTTTATATTTTTTTTTAAATTTTTGATTATATTTCACAAAAAATTAACAATAACACAGGGTAGCTATTATTATGATAGAAGTTAACAGTATACCAAACGAAAAGAAATAAAATGAAACGTCAAATACACCTCATCTCAAAAGATGTAAATAAGAAATTCAACAAAAGCTGCATGTACATGAAACAGCGTACATACTTCCACTCCTCTTCCCCTTCTCGTCTACAAACTCAAAAGTTTTGCAGCAAATGTTTCACAATATGGACGGGGACTAAGCAAATTGATATCAATTCTTTTAACCCTTAATTGCATGATTATTTATTTTTACGTGAAAAAAAAATTATATGGGTGTAAGTTGGGCTCTATTTTATGAGAAAAATTTTAAAAAAAAAATTCAGCTTCAAAATTTTTTAAAATTAGTAAAAATCATTACGATGGAAATTTACATCACTATGCAGTTTCACTTAGTTGCCGCAGTACTAATAAAATAAAAGTCTACAATAATATGCAATACAAAATTCACATAAGCTAGAATTATATGAATTTGATATATTAACCATTGTTTTTACCCTCTGACATTACTGCTCTACTTATAGGGTTTTTGATATCCCTTTTTCCCCAAATAAATGTATAAATGATAAAATAAAAACATACTTATTAAAAACATTGCTGTAAATGATTAAGTAGAAAAATTTTATTAAGAATTGATCTCTTAAAATTAAAATTAAATTATTGTAAAAATGTAAATGTTACTGTAACAATAAAAATTGAGAAAAAAAAAAAAAAAAGATATATTAACCGAATTTATTTTGGGAATATCTCTTTATATACATATATGATTCTAATTGTGCATTTACCCCTTAAAAATTATATATTGCTTTTGTAATAAAATGCTTTATGATATTTTCATACTGCATGAGAATATCATAAGGTATTTAATAATAAATTTCACATATAATTTTTAAGGGGAAAAAGCACAATTAGAATCATATATATTATATGAATTTGTTTTTATCCGCAACTGTATCGACCCCTGTGCGCGAAATTATCGTATGTTACAAAAACTAAATTTTACAGGCGAGCGTTTTTATTCCTCTTTTTTTATTTGTCTGCCAGCAGTAACTGTCACATACGATAAAATATACATAGTATTATCTCCATAACTATAACAATTATCGCTATAATACTTTATCAGCAGATGAATTAATGGATTTAGAACCAATTTGCATAAAAAAGTCGATTTCGAAAAAAGTGTAACATACGTTAATTTCGCGCACAGGGGTCGGTATGATGATGTAAATTTCTGTCATATATTTTTTTCTAGTTTGTAATGTATATTTCTATAAATTCTGCACAAATAACAAAATAATATTAAAAACAAACCTTTTTCTTACGCATTACTATTTTCTTTTGGAATCTAAAATCTTAGTTAAATTAGGTAATAATATTACTCAAAATTCAAGTTTTTTTATAGCACAAAAAATTGCCGCGTTGCAAACGAAAACAATTAAATTGAGAGTACCGTTAGGATTTTTTACACCACCAGTATTTTTTTTTGTGTGCAGTAGCATTGTAAATTATTGCCATCTTAGGTACATATTTTGTTTCGCAAATATTATGATGGAAATTTCCAGCACTATGCAAAGAAGGGTTAAACGTACTACTGCCGTGACTTATAAAAAAAAAGCGAGTGATAAAAAAACTTGGGAAATGTTATCGATAGAAAAAGCGCATAGCATGTAATTCAATTCAACCAATTCAAACCACAGTCAAAATAATACCAGCTGCAGAGCTTATTGTGGTATCAGCCAACGTAAAGGTTAGACATTGGAGTGACACGTGACGGTTAGACCCATATTACGCAGTATGTCTCCCTCCACAAATACGTATTTTTATTATTGAGACCTAAGAATTGGCATTAAGCCACATGATATTTTACCAACACCAGCCAATATATCAATTATTACGGTAACTAGAAATTCACAAAGTTAAAGTAACTGGACCGTTCTGCAGGAAGTGTTGGAAGTCGAAAACTGAGGGTGCAGTTGATCAGACAAAAAAAAAATTTTTCCTGGGTTCCACCCCCAATTTCAGACTCATAAAAACATCTCGCATTTTTTCTGCTGTGCATTTGTGTGTGTCTTTATGTCTGTTGTTGTCGAATGGTTTCAGTGGCGAAGGCATAGCCACTGGTCACTGAACAATAACGGTTTGAGGTGTAACCAATCCGCAGGCACATCAGCACGTCCTCCT
Organism: Dexiosoma caninum; assembly: GCA_963924685.1. Taxonomy (NCBI): domain Eukaryota; kingdom Metazoa; phylum Arthropoda; class Insecta; order Diptera; family Tachinidae; genus Dexiosoma; species Dexiosoma caninum. Next base: position 62,141,833 of record OZ004728.1, on the reverse strand, counting down.
TTGTCGGTATTGTGTAGCATCGGTGAAGTAAAATAATTACTAAAAAAAATGGCTACTAAAACCGAAGCTTCAAAATTTAATACGCCTCCTTCACATCAGAGACGCTACAACACTGCTATAAAAACAAAGAACGTGCAAAAAGCAGTGTTGTAAGACAGCGAAGCTTCACCTCCTACCAGTTCTCCTACTATCCCTTTTCTCTAGTTCCAGCACAATGCAACGCATGTGTTTAGGGGTCATCTCCTGACTGCTGGTACAAGATAAAAAAAAAAATTATTAGCTGGTCTCTCAAGACCATCTGTTATTTATACGCAATTAAGAAGAAGAAGAAAAATGTCTATTGTGTCTGCGCTAACGGCGCAGTCGGTATTTGAGCAAAAAAAACACCTCGTCCACGTACATTAAAAAAGAAAATGGCGCTCCTTTAACTTGAAAAATGTAGTGCGTCAACCGAGGAGGGGACCCCGTAGTACATACGAGGGATAGTGCGGCTTTAAGGCACAGAAGATATAACCAATTGGGCGCGCACCTATTGGATGCTTTCGCACTTCCAAAGCTGAAACCGAAGTGAATCATGACTTTCGTTAGCAGGGAAGATCTGATTGAGATGCTCAGCTGACAGCTGGTAGGGAACACAATATATCTCTTATGTGGCAGTATACTTATTTCCCGTGATTTCTAATTCATTCATACAAAATCGTATATTTATTGAATTTCAGCTGGACGCCGGCAACACTATTTTATTATAAAAAAACTACGCTTTCCTTTGGCAGGTGCTTAAAATTCGTTAAATTTGTAAGACGGAAAAAAAACAAATATTACAAAATAATTTTGCTTAATACTAAATTATCTCGAGCAAATTCGAAAGAAAAAAAAAGTATTGTTATTGTCAAGACTTTCTTTTTTTAACTACTCTCAAGTGTTAGGCCCTTAATGGGTTAATGCTTGCGTCATATCCTAACAAAACACAAATAACCGTAATAAAAATAAATTAACGTTGTTTAATACAAACTAAATTTTTAATAAAGAAATTTTTCAAACTTATTCTAAACAAATAATAAAAAAAAAACATACATACATATAAATAGAAAGAGGTGAATGCATCATTACACAGTCGATTGGCAAATTATTAAAGACGTTCAATTGTTTTGTTGGCATGTGACCTTGAGTGTATGTACTTAATTATTGGGAATTAATTAATTTCTGATTTTATTGATATAGAATTGAAGGAAAGTAACAACAAATGCCACACAGAAGAAAGAAATATAAAATGTAACGTAACAGGTAAACAAAACTTTTCTATTTCGTCTAAAGCTACGAGAACATTAGGCAAATATTTGCCCAAAAAAAAAAAACCTAACCACTATTTCCGGCAACTAATTAGATAATATTTCAAGGTATATAAAACTCCAAATGGATTGAGCTAATAATTTATTAAGAACAGATGGTGTTTCATTTAAGATTAACAGCTGTTTCAAATCAAAAGTATTTTTAAATAACAAAAAAAATTGTAATTGTACAGTGTGGCACAAAAGGAGCTACATATATGGTTTGAATTCTTTATAACTTTTTTAATTATTCAAGTTTGAGATGGAAATCGTTTTCGGCGTTAAAACGTTTTGAAATCGACAAATAGTGTGATGAATTTGTATGTGACGATTTGTTATGACGATTTCATATTCCATCTTGTTTCATTGAAAAAGAAGACGTTTTTAACATGTGACGCATTTCGCTAATAGCAGTTTAAATTCGTTTTCAAATCCTTTAATTTTACTTGAACAAAATGTAAGGAAATATACAAAAAAAGTAAAAAAAAAAATAAATAAAAAATGATTATAAATCCGTCCTTATTTAAAAGAAAATATTCAACAAATCTATTTCAATAAATACTAGTTAATAAAGAAGTGAAATTTAAAAATTTAAATACCCACATTTCATCTGGAAAATTTAAGGGATCCGATTTATCTCTTAAACGTTTTCTTAGAATATTTTTGTTATTCATCCTATCATTTTCTTCCAAGAAAATTAGCGAAACCGCTATAAAATACAGTCGAACTTCTCTATAGCGAACTTCTCTATAACGAAATCTTCTCTATAACAAATAAAGTTCGTGAACACAACATTTTTGTGAGTATTTTCATACATTTTGATCTCCCTATAACGAACTTCCCTATAGCGAAGTTCTCTCTGTAACGTACAACTTTTTTAAGACCTAAATAGAATTTTTCACACTAAAAAATCTCTCTATTGCGAAGTTTTTAGCAATCGATTTTTTGCATCAATTTAGTCACATATTTATGTATTAATAAAAAAAAAATCAATGTGTTCATGTAAAAACAATTTTTTTTGTCTTAATAAATATACTTTCTACATAAAAAAAAAGTAGTCAAAATTTTCTGCAGTTTCTCTATAACGAATTTTCTCTATAACGTACAAATTTGACGGTCACCAACTGCTACGTTATAGAGAAGTTCGACTGTATGTTGATACAAATTTAATTTTTTAATTTTGTTTAAATATTTTACAAACGTCACTCACATACACATATGTTTACATATTTTACAGTTATATTATTAGATTTTATACAGTTATATTTAGAGAAGATATGTGGAAACGAAACAAATATGGAATATGAAATCGATCGAAATTCAGCACAATACTGTCGATTTCAAAAGACGATTTACTTTTCAAATCGATCGATTTCCATCACATACCTGATTATTTTTTCTTTGTTTTTTTTTCAGCATTTTGTGAAGAAGACTTGGCGAATTAATTATGAAACATTCGAAATGAAATCAGCCGAAATTTTGCGAAAAGTTGTAAAAAAAATATGCTAAAAAAAAAGAGCAGAAAATGGACATCACTTACGGGATATCATTTTTCAAAGCTAATTGCAAAAAATTCCCCAATAATATACTGTATTTAAAAAAGAAAAAAAAATTACAATAATCGCATAAATAAAAAAGTTATTAACCATTTAGAGTATATATCGCTTATATATATCTTTTGTGCCACCCTGTATATAGAATTTAGTGGGCAAATATTTGCCTAATATGACCGTAGCTTAAGTGTTGTTTCGTTCTTTCTTTTTTAAAAAACGCCAAGCAAACAAACAAGCTCGGAAACTAATGGCGTATTCTTTTCTGACAAAAATGTTACATATATGCTACATTTCGTTACTGTTTCTGTTCCATTCTAAAAAATATGTAACATTAAAAAAAGGTATTTCGTTCCTTTCTAAATATGTTGCACAAATAACTGGCAAAATATGCAACATATTTGACCCTCTAATCTCAAGTCGGGGTGATGTACTAACCTTTTTTACATCTTTGTGAAGTACTTTTTTATACAAATAAGAATTATGAAAATCAATATACTCTTCACTTTGACTAGAGTCCGTCAAACTTTTGTTAGAAGAAGATTCTGTTTAATTTATTATTTATTTCAATTTAAACTTTATTGATAAATTTTTAGTTTAAAGTTTTTGCAGTTTGTTCTAGGTAATAGCAGGTGATTAGAAAACAATGTTGCTGACGATTTTTATTGATAAAATGGTGCTAAAAACCGTAGAAACAGTGAAACGCTAAGTATACATTAATATTAAATCTCAAATATTTTGTATCATTGTGGCAGTAAAAAATGTATCACTTTTTAAAGGTGTGGGCAAACTGTAGAAAATGTTATCCATCATAAGCTTAAAATCGCAGAAATCTTGCATAATCAGCTAAGATTAGTGATTTTTTCAAGTTGCAAACGTCAATTTGAAGTTGAAAATTTTCACATTTTGTTTGACAGCCACTAATTTTTTTTTTGTATCCATAACACCAGTTAAAATATTTGATGTTTTCATATTTCTATTAATATAGTTTTAATTTTCTATTGCACTATATTTGTGCTGTGCATCAAAATTTCCACAATGCAACAAAAATTAAGTGTCAAAAGGTCAATTTGACATCGATATCTCAAAAAATACTTTGTGCCCTGTACAGCCTCTAATAATTTGGCAACTCACTGTATACGGTGTGCGAATACAAGATTTCAATTTGCCACTCACTATACTGGCGGCACCAGGCAAACTACAAAACCAAAAATTATAATTTTGAACGATGACTGTTGTGTTTAGGGTTTGAACGACATTTCAAAAATAATGAAAAATTATTGCGCTAATTTTGGGGCACGGTTTACATTTAATTTATACGTCTGCACCCACTCACACTTAAAAAAAAAAAGAAGACACCAAACAGCAGCCAGGAAACTCGGCTCGACAGACATTTATTTTTTTTTTTTATACAAATAAAATTATTAAAATTTTGCTGATGTGTTGTTGCATTTACATATTGAAGAATTGATGCAAACATTTTGTTTAGGAATACAAATAAATTTATTAATATTTTACTGCAACTACAGGGTGTGGCAAAATTTATTAATATTTTACTGCAACTACAGGGTGTGGCAAAAGTCAGCTTGCTGTTTAAAAAGTTCATAACTTTGTCATTTATCACGTCTGTTCGGCAAATCACAATATTTTTAATCAGTTTGTGATTTCAAGCTGTTTTGCAAATCACAATAATTTAAAATTTTTTTTTTAAGATGTGTTTTTTGATTTTCGACAACACAAGAAAACACAGCTGACTTTTGTTTTCATGTGGCGGCAGTTTTTTTATGCATTGAAAAATAATTTGTATTTTTAACAAAATATTTTGTGAAAATAAAACAAAATTTCATTTATTTCAATAAAATTGAAAACATTAAGATGACTGCAGCTTTGTTGTGGTCTATGCAGTAGTTAAAATGTTACTGAATCGCACTAAACACACCTGAGATGTGGTTTCAGCCACAGTCTACACTGCCCGAGACACAATGGAAACCGAATAATTTCCAGATATTTTTCAGCACTCGGCTATTTTGTTTGGGGTTATTTGAAGGAGCGAGTATACTCGTATGTGAGTGGCAAAGACCCGAGGCAATTCTTGACTCAAGGCCAGCATTGTTGCCGAAATTGGAGCGCTATAGCCACAAATTTTTAAATATGTTTAAATATGTACGGCCCATAATTGCGAAGCTGAAAACGGCGGTCATTTCAGTGACATTATTTTCCTCATTTTGTGTAAAAATTTTTTTAATTTTTTATCTTGGACGAGCACTCAGTGGATGACCCCTACACATGTAATGCATTGTGCTGGAACTAGAGGAAAGGATTTCGATTTCTAGGATGACTTGGCCTCGGTACAACTACGGCCGAACCGCCGGACTTAGGAAACTGCAGAGGGGACGACTCTGGATGACGGTGGAGGTGCTGACGGGCCACTGTAACATTGCACGCCCGGTGACTGGGTCTGCCGTATAACGACTTCGGCAGGAGCTGTTGTGATGAGGAGGAGCAATTGCTGTATCACTGTCCCGCTCTCGCCGTTGGACGCGCGTCTGCGATTTTTATTTTATTTTATTTTATTTCTAGTAATTTTTTCACTTCGCTGGTGCTAGACAATACCGACAAAGCAGGCTGCTCTGATGTGCCTGGGGATTGGTTACAGTGGCTCTGTCTTCGCCAATGGAACCCTTCCAACAACAACTGACACAAAGGCACACAAATGCACCTCAGAAAAAAATGCGAAATGTTTTTATGATTTATTCTGAAAGTCGGGTCGAACTCACAACTTTTTGATTGTGTAGTCAACGGGCAGTTTGCTTCAGTCAACGCCATCCATAATCTGGAAAAAGTTATTGAATTTTTAAACTCTTTGGTGACTTTCGGCCCACCCTATATTAAAGAATTAATACACACTTTTTTTTTTGCTTGGAAACGTGTGCCTTTTCATTTGCTCTTGTGTCCGCCGCTGTTGTGATTGCGAGGCAGGCAATTATTTTTTGCCCGTTTTCAATTGCCTGCACTTTAAAATTCATGTTCATGTTTTATCCATTTTCATTTTCATTTCCATTTCCATTTATTTATTTACTTGTTTTTTTTTTCGCTGTTTGGCGATTGCCTTTCATCTCCTTATTATTTTGCGAAAAGTTCAAGAGACGCATTTTTCATGTACAATTTTTTATAATTCAATTTATGAATGTTTCAATTTAAATTAAAAGCAGAAAAGAAAAATCACAATAAAATCAGGCAAAATTCTTGAGTTCTTTGCTAAATGTTCACATAAAAATATATTGCTTGTTACTTTGAAATGATGGCTTGCTTTCAATAAATCATTCGTTGGTTGTACAAGTTGAATGGCCATTCTGAGCAAAAAAAAAAAAGAAAAAATGTTCGCTAATCTTTATGGTGGCCGGCCAACAATGTTGAGATTTACGTTAGAACTAACGACGATGCTAATATTGACATGCTGGCCATCAAACATCAGAAACAGTGACATAAGAACCGTGGCAGCCCATGAACGAGAAAAAAAACAAACTTTTGCTCTCCAGGGCAAGAGCAAATTATACTTGTCAAGATTTTGTGAAAATTATTTGTTTGTTGCAAATTGCCAAAATTAATTATTTAAAATGCCAGCGTGACACAAAAAAAAAATCATCATAAAGCCGTGCTACCACCGTTTACAGAAAATTAAGTTAATAAAATTGTATTTTTTTTTTTTGCAAAGGACAGTGTTTAGAAGTATTTAGGAAAATGTAATTCTTGTGCGCTCCCGCTGTTACGTTACAGAATGTCAAAATAAATTAAATCACTGTGGGCTTCGGGTCTCAAGGCAAATTGCTACATAAATGTTAGACACATTCTGTCAACTGTGATGTTGGAAAGTTCAAGTGAAATATACAGAAACATTATTTCCTCTATGCCGCCGATGCGGAACACTAATTTCTTTGCAATGCATTGCATATGTAGGGGACATGCCTTAAATATTATACAGGGTGGGCAAATTTGAGGTTAGGAAGTAAATAAACTGTAAAATGATGAAATGTTAAGCATTGAGCTGTCATCCTTTGACATTTATTTAGTAAAAAGTTGGGAAATATTAACCATGGAACGCTACACTCTTGAGCAACGACTTTTAATTGTGAAAATTTACTATCAAAATGGTGAAAAATTCACTGTATCACTTCGTAAAATTTTTAAGCAGCTTTTCCTCATAATCAGGCTCCTTCGGAGACCGCTGTGCATAATTTAATCGCTAAATTCGAGGCTCACGGTACTGTTGCTGACAATACACCAAAACAATATGCTCATAGTGGCCGTAGTGAGGCATACATAGCCAATGTACAGCAAAGTGCGGAGAATGTGCCTTCAACATTAAGTCGTCGACGTTCGCAACAATTGGCTTTCACCAGCGGCACTTTGCGCAATATTTTGCATAAAGATCTTCATCAGCACGCTTATAAAGTTTAACGCGTTCAAGAATTAAAGCCGGCCGCTGTGAATTGGCTGTTTGAAAAACTCAACGCATTTTTCTAGAAAATTTCAATTGGCCGGTAATGTAGACAAACAAAATTGTTGCATATCGTTGCTCACAAAATCCACAAACAGTCCTCGAAAATCCATTATATCCAAAGAAATTAACCGTATGGTGCGGTTTGTGGTCAGGCGGCATCATCGGCCCGTATTTTTTCGAAAATGAGCAAGGAAACGCCGTTACAGTGAAATAATTCACTGCGCTACAAAACCATGATAACTGATTTTTTGTGGCCTCAATTGACTAATGCTGACATTTGGTTTCAGCCAGACGGCCCCACAAACCACACAGCCGCCGCAACAATTCATTAATTACATGAGAAATTTTCCGGTTGCGTAATTTCTCGATTTCCTCGTTCTTGTGATTTAACGTCGCTGGATTATTTTCTCTGGGGCCATTTGAAAGACCGGGTTTACGTGAAGAAAACCACAAAGAACTGACGCTCTGAAAGATGAAATTCGGCGCTGCATTGACGAGATAACCGTAGCTTTCTTGCAAAATGTGGACATTTGGCCGACATCATATTCCCATATTGCTACTTGACACTGTTATCAATAAAACTGACTTTGTCGAAAAAAGTGTGTGTTTTTAAGCCAATTTACTTCCAAACCTCAAATTTGCCCACCCTTTACAATAAAAACATATCGACCCCTGTGCGCAAAATTATCGTATGTTACAAAAACTAAATTTCACATGAGAGCGTTTTTATTCGTCTTTTTTTTATTTGCCTGACAGCAGTAACTGTCACATACGATAAAATGTACATAGTATTATCTCCATAACTATAACAATTATCGCTATAATACTTTATCAGCAGATGAATTAATGGATTTAGAACCATTTTGCATAAAAAAGTCGATTTCGAAAAAAGTGTAACATACGATAATTTCGCGCACAGGGGTCGATATTTTTTTTCTTCAGCTTCTTACGATTTGGAATGAATGAATCTGATTTTCTTTTTTTTTTTACTTCATTTTATGTTGCTCGTCTTTATGCAAATAAACTTGTCTGAAACGAATTTGAACCCTTTGGCACTGTTAACAAACCGCAAATATGAAAAGAAGAATTTTAATTTTATTTGGCTACTGGCACTAGTTTTGTGTAACGAACAAACACAAACCGAACGGTGTACAAAGAACAATCGGCGTAGTTACAGTACAACGCAGCATGATGTTCACGGCAAATGCAGGTATGGAAAGTTGAACATTCAGATTAACAGTTTTTTTTTTTCTTTTTTTAACTGAATTTATTTTGGAAATATCTCTTTACATATATGATTCTAATTTCAAAATATATAAATAATTTAAAAAAAAATAAAAATAAAAAAAGATTAGAAGAAAAATCTAAAAATAGAAAAATGTCTGTGTAATAAAAAAAAAATTAAACTCATGGATTGTTATGTTTTTGTTTATAGATTTTTTGGTTTTGTGTTCGGTATTCAACATAAATTATCGATTCATTAGTTAAATTTTGAACATAAGAATCTGGAATTTGTAGTCAGAAATAAGGAAAAATCCACTGAAGAGCTAAGTAAGCGTTAGCGAAATAGTACTGCAGTCGAACTTCTACAACGAAATCTTCTCAATTTTTTTTTTTTTTTACACAATATATATTATTTATTGAATCTTCAAAATCAATTGAACTAACAATAAGTATTCAAATCTTAAGAACTAATTGCTAATTATTATTAAGTACAGCCTAGCTGTACAAAATTATTTATTGCTCGTATAGTTTTATTTCCGCGTCTACTACGTTTGAATGAACCCTCTTTCGCTTAAAATATTTCGGGCTAGTATATTTGGATGATCTTGGAGTTTGGTTAGGTATGACGTTGCGTATGTTGTTATCTCTTGTTTGACTGTCGGAATATTTAAATCCTTGTGTATGTTAGAATTTTTTATATACCACGGCGCATCTGTTATCATTCTCAGTATTTTGTTTTGACACCTTTGAATTTTTTCTATATTGGAAGCTGAGGCAGTGCCCCATAGCTGGATACCATAGCTCCATATTGGTTTTAAAATTGCTTTGTAAAGCAAAAGTTTACAGTCCAGTTTTAGCACAGAATTTCGACCAATAAGCCAATTTAGTTGAGTTGCTTTTAATTTCATTTGAGTTAATTTTGCATCGATGTGCTGTTTCCATGTTAGCCGTCTATCAATGTGCATCCCTAGATACTTGACCTCCAAACGTTGAGGTATTAACTGGTTGTTGATCAGAATAGGAGGACATGTGTCTCTGCGCAGGGTGAAGGTTATATGTACGCACTCTTCACTATAACAAAAATAAAATTCGTGAACACAACATTTTTGTGAGTATTTTCATACATTTTGATCTCCCTATAACGAACTTCCCTATAGCGAAGTTCTCTCTGTAACGTACAACTTTTTTAAGACCTAAATAGAATTTTTCACACTAAATAATCTCTCTATTGCGAAGTTTTTAGCAATCGATTTTTTGCATCAATTTAGTCATTATATTTATGTATTAATAAAAAAAAAATCAATGTGTTCATGTAAAAACAATTTTTTTTGTCTTAATAAATATATTTTCTACATAAAAAAAATGTAGTGAAAATTCTCTGCAGTTTCTCTATAACGAATTTTCTCTATAACGTAGAAATTTGACGGTCCCCAACTGCTACGTTATAGAGAAGTTCGACTGTATATGGATATGCTTTCCTCCTCAGTTATTGAGTTTGCTTTTATAAAAAACTAGCGGTCCCGGCGAACTCCAATTTTAAGCCTTCAGACAAACTTTATAGTAATAATACAACACAAATATTTAAATTATCAATGTGATTTATTTGAATGGAATCAGTAGAGAGCGATTTGATGAACAATGTTTTCATACAAAAAATCAATTTTCGATTTTTCCAATTTTCCGACTTTTGCGGAATAATTTGACACAAAATTTCATGCAAAAACTCGATTTTCGATTTTTCCAATTTTTAGACTTTTCCGGAGGGATTTTTCAAAATTTTCTTCCGTTAAAACTTTCTCCTCGAAAATACGAACTGACAAAAAATTTTACAGAAATCGGCACAGCCGTTCTCATTTTATGAATTACTATACATTTTTCACACCATTTTTATATATATAGATATTTTATGAGAATATCCCATATTTCATATATATTTTTTTTCGGGAAAAAGCACAATCATGTGTTTTTTTTTTTTTTTTTTTAATTTCTATTTTCTAATTTTAAAGCAGTAAGTAAAAATTAACAAAAAATGTATGCACACCAGAATTTCATACATAAAATTTTTCACCAATTTAACTGCGACTCAGTGCGTATACTTTATGGGGAATTTTGCATAACTAGAACTATATAAAGTATACGCCGCGACACCATAAAAAAAAAATATTCAGGTATGTAATGGAAATCGATCGATTTGAAAAGTAAATCGTCTTTTGAGTATTTTTTTTTTCACTGAAACAAGATGGAATATGAAATCGTTACATATAAATTCATCACACTATTTGTCGATTTCACAACGTTTTAACGCCGAAAACGATTTCCATCACATACCTGATTAATTCACGTTTAATTAGAAGCTTTGAGGTACTTTTGTTCAAGTATTTTTTGGAATATTGGCAATGACACTGCATTTACTTTCAATTTTATTGATACAGATAATAAAAGAAAGCAATGGCAAATGCCACAGAGAAACAAATAACGGGTGTTTTCCAACCATAATGCACGATATTAATGTGAGGCAACTTAATTTAACATTTCTTTGTTCCAGTGTTTGACAAATTCAACCATGGAGAGGTACACAATTGAGCAGCGCGTTAAGATTGTCGAAGACTTTTACGAAAATGGGCGTTCAAATCAAAATGCATTTCGTGCACTTCATGATTTTCTTCTTTTTGTCAGCATAATCGACTTACTGTGTTCACAATCGGGAGAATTGTGCGCAAATTTCAGCAAACCGGGTCTATAGGAAATGTGAAAACAGCTGTGCATGCTGGCACATTTCGTTCTGCGGAAAAATTTGCTGTTGTTCGCGATAGTGTGGCAAAAGAGCCTTTAACCTAGACTTTTCATCGTGCCCAACAATTGAATATCTTACGAACATCACTGATACCAGAAATTGAGAATATGGATCTGGATATAGCCCTACACATGCTATGCTTTATGCTGTAACTAGGAAATTAGGTTATGGGAAGGAGGATAGAGGGAGTAGTGTTTGTGTACATTTCATTTGAAATTTCCTGTATCAAAAGTGACAAGAGAGACTCCTGCAGGGAGTTTTTTTCTTACCAGCACTCAGGAGATGACCCTTACACATGCGGTGCTTTGTGCTGGAACTATAGAAAAGGGATAGTAAGAGAAATGATAGGGGTGAAGCTCCACTATCTTACAACTCTGCTTTTGCACGTTCTTTGTTTTTATAGCAGTGTTGTAGAGCGTCTGATGTCAAGGAGACGTGTTAAATTTTGAAGCTTCGTTTTAGTAGCCGTTTTTTCTTTAGTAATTATTTTACTTCGCCAGTGCTACACAATACCGACAAAGGAGGGCGTTGTGATGTGCCTGTGGATTGGCTACAGCTGAAGCCGTTACTGTTCAGTGACCAGTGACTATGCCTTCGCCACTGAAACCTTTCGACAACAATTGACACACAAAAGCACTTTAGAAAAAAATGCGAGATGTTTTTGAGTCTGAAACTGGGATTGAACCCAGGAAAAATTATTTTGGTTTTGCAGTCAACGTGCAGACTACTCCGACCATCGCCACCTACAAACAAGCTTTTCGGCCGAAAAATGAGTTGTCTCTGTAATGCGTAGTGCGATTCGCTGAAAATTCTAGCACAAATGAAAGCACTCTTAATGATGAACGTGTTGTGCTCGCCAATGACCTGGTTTCGGGAATAAGTTCCCTGATTTCATTACAACACACGCCATTCCAGTAGCGATAGAAAAAAGAAACTGATTGCAACAGAATGGTGCCACTTGCCACACAACCAACGAAACAATGGCTCTTTTGCGCCAGAAATTCAATAGTCGTGGCGATGTTAATTGTCCGTTACGATCATGTGATTTGACAACGTTGGACTTCTCTTTCTTTTGGGGATAATTAAAATAAAAAAATGTACGTCAATAAGCCAAGAACAAATCAAGAGCTAAAGGATGAGATAATTCAAGCACATTAACGACATTGAACTTCAATTATGTCATTGGAAATATCGACCATCGGATAGTGGTATGCCACCGAATCCGTGGCGTGCATTTCGCCGACACATGATTGTCATAGATACAGGGTGGCTGATGAAAGCCGATACCTAAAGAAAACTTGGTAACTTTTTTCTATCGAAGTAATCTGGAGTTTTTTGTTTTGGTTTTTGTAGATTGATCCTTAGATTTAAGGAAAATGAAAAGTGGGACACTGGAAAAAGAATGCCACTATCACGCATTGAAGTCTGTAGTTTTGGTTCAACTAACTAACAGGCTCATTTCAAGAAATTCAACCTTCTGTTGTGCCCCTAGATCGCCTGGCCTAACTCCACCGGACTTTTTCTTGTGTGGTTATTGTAAACAGGAAGTGTACAAATAGCAACAGGCAAATGTGGAGGAACTAAGACAATCAATTCGAGCGATAATAGCTACAGTTCCAGCGTTAACTTTGCGGGCAGTAATGAACAATTTTTTGTAAAGATGCCGCACCTGCATCCATGAGCAGGGTTGGCATTTAAATTCGATTGTCTTTAAGACTAATTCGATGTGCTTTCAAATGATGAAAAGAGATTGAAAATATTCCATGCATTACAAAAGAAGTCGTTCCAGTTTCTAAATGTAGCAAAATTCATCAGCCACCCTGTATTTCTCTCAGAATAAGAAATATTAAGAGAATTCACTGAAAACCTTTTTGTTTGATTTACAATTAACATCTTGCGTTTGGGTTGGACCACCCTATATTTACTACTGTATAAGATCATTATATACCAAATAGCTCTTTACTACGATAAAGAAAAACTGTTAATTTTTATTTTAGATTTCTAACGTTTTCTTCGCCACTTAAAGCGCACTTAAATGCACTGCATGAGTACTTTAACATTTGCTAGCGAAATTTTATAAAATAATTGTATTGAATGATATTTCTTTTTTATTAATTATTAGTTAAATTGTAAACTTAAAAGTAAACAAAAAACAAAAAAAAGCACTCGATGTGGATTTTTTTTTTTTTTTTAATTTGCAACAAAATAATAAAAAATTGGTGAAAAAATGGTGTGAAACGATTTATTTTTAATTTTCCAATAAACTACACACAGTTAATTTAATTCACAATTTTCAAAGTATGTACATACATATATTTCCATTTCATTTAATATTTGAAATGTTCACGAAAGAGAATTGTGCCAAAAATCATCAATCACGCCAAATTATGTCAAGGTGTCCATTACTTTGCATTCAACAAACATTTTCTTCAAATTCAATTAAAAAAATCATAAATCTCTTTTGTATTGTTGCGGCCGTTTTTTATTTTAATTTGTTCGTCTTCTATTGTATATTAAATAAATAAAGAAAAACATATGTTTTTCGTAAAAGTATTTCGTGTATTTTCTTATTTTTTATTTATTTAACACCAGCCGCAGACGCCAAATAAAATATTTGGAAAACATTGAGACAAATGAGAGCAGAAAAAAAAATTGTTTGAAGTTTTTTTTTTTTATTTTTTTTTTAAAGAAAATTAATTTGCTGTTTGAAACAATGACTGGAAATAATTTTTCTACATAAAAGATTTATTTACTTAAATAAAAAAAGAAAAAAAAAAGAGGACGAGGTGTTCAACTTCATTGACAGTTTGAATGTTTTCTTGAAGGTTCCATTGTGCATTCTATTAATTTATGGTTATTACCAGCAATAAAGAATTTCTTTTTTTTTTTATTTATAAAAAGTTTAATAAATAAATTTCCATACGAAATTCAATTGTTATCCGATTGGATGTTTGTTCCACTATACCGCCTAAACGAACGGACACATTTTTTATGAAATTTAGTGCACGTATAGTTCGTGGTTCAACTTAACATACAGCGTACTTTTCATGGAGTAAAAATGAATCAAAGATCCTGATAATGGTTTAGAAATGATATTACGAATGTCGGCCGACATCTCGCGTCATTTTTACTAGCTGGCAAAGCAATTATTAATTACTGCCAGCTTCAATAAAGAGTTCGTGTATATTTGTACAGGGTGGCGCAGAATGCGCTATATGGTTTGAATTCTTTATGGCGATGGCACGATGGATGGTAGTCTGCACGTTGACTACAAAACCAAAAAGAGACCCAGTTTCAGACTAAAATTTTAAAATAAAAATAAACATCTCGCATTTTTCTGATGTGCATTAGTGTGTCTTTGTGTGCCAGTTATTGTCGGAAGGTTTCAGTGGCGAAGGCATAGTCACTGGTCACTGAACAATACTCGTCGATATTGTGTAGCACCGACGAAGTAAAATAATAATAAAAATGGCTATTAAACCGAAGCTTCAGCACTGCTACAAAACAACCAGCAAAAGCAGAGCTGCAAAATAATTAGTTAAGCTTCACCTCCTGTCGTTTCTCCTACTGTACCTTTCCTATAGTTCCAGCACAATGCTTCGCATGTGTAGAAGTCATCTCCTGAGTGCTGGTCCCAGATAAAAAAAAAAAAAAAAAAAAAAAAAAAAAAATTATTATTTTTTTCTTTGTTTTTTTTCAGTATTTTGTGAAGAAGACTTGGGCAATTAATTATGAATCATTACACGATCGAACAACGTACAAAAAATAATTGAATTTTTTTTTTCAAACCAACAGTTTATTGTGTTGACACAGCGTACATATCGTCGTCATTTTAATGTGCGCATTGCACCCTCACCAGATTTAACAGCTCCTGACAGTTTTCTTTGGGGATATTTGAAAGAAAAAGTGTACGTTAACAAACCAAGAACAATACTCCAACTAAAAACCAACAGTCGAAATGAAATCATGGCCAGAGTATGGACATCACTTACAGGATATCATTTTTCAAAGCTAATTGGAAAAAATTCCCCAATAATATACTGTATTTAAAAAAAAAATTATAATAATCGCATAAATAAAAAAGTTATAAATCATTTAAACCATATAGGTCATTCTGCGCCTCCCCGTACTATGCAATGCTGCTATCTTAGGGGTTAAGCAACTAACTAATTGATCTGTCGGTGTGGGGTAGCGAAGCGCACCAGGTTAATGTAGTTATTTTCTATAAAACCAAAACTTTTCTTATCAATATCAGAGCAGTATAATTATAACGTTATCTACTCTTTCTTAAAATAAATACTATTTTTGTAATATTATTGGAAATTGGAAAAATAAAATTATCTAATTGACTTCAACATCAACAAAAGTAAGAAGCTTTCATTAATTAGTATGAATAATTAAATTTAAAACTCTTATTGCTATTAAGGCTTCATTTTAGCTCATTAGCCAGCAATTACTTTCGTACAGTAGTTAGTGTTGCGAATTTTCGGAGTAGATTACGGAGTTAAGAAAAAAAAACAGTCAAATTAGTTTAATTTTCCAATAAAACTAAATATTATAAAAAAGTTTAGTAATTCATGTTTTTGTTGTAATGTTAACAAAAATTACAACAAAAACATGAATTACTAAAACTTTTTAGAAAGGAAGTTGAAATGTTGATATATATAGTTTAGAAGGTCATTATAAATATTATAAATTTAATAAAATTTTTTTCCAGAAAACACTAGTTCTTTTCTACTCGAGTTTTGTGCGTTTTACAATTTAAAAGTTGACAGCGCTTTTAATAAGGCTTCATTTTATCTCATTAGCCAGAAATTATTTTCGTACAGTAGTTACGAGTTGCGAATTTTCGGAGTAAATTTCGGAGTTTACAAAAACAGTCCAATTAGCAGCCTTTTTTGTAAATAATTTAAGCACGAAAAATCTGTGGTCGAATGTTCTAATTCGAATTCGGAGTTCTGCATTATATTAAATTCCGAAAAATTTCTATAAAATTTTCTCAAACATTTTTATTATTTTTTAATATTTATATATACATACTTATTAATTCTTTACACCGTTATTGATATTACAACGATTCTAACCAATTTCGGTGTTAAAAATTTTTTAATTGCTGAAATAAATGGACTAGAAAACTAATGTTTAGCACTTTGCTGTCTCCATAGTCTAGTGCATGAGCATTTGGGGCGAGGTGCGGGTTTAAATCCAGTCTAGATCCTGAGTATTTCTACTTGTGGTATCACAATAGTTCTAAGCTCTGGCCTAAGTAGAGCATTCTCCTTGGGGGAGGGTCTGCCACCTAACCCAACCTAGCACTTTGACATTTAAGTAGTTTAATGCCGATTTTAGTCTCCGAGTGGTGGAAATTGATTTCGGAATTGATATAAATACATTTCATTCGAAATTTAATGCGTATGAGTGTGATACGCTTTAGTGATCCTGTAGTACAATGTAATTGGACTACGGAGTTTGGAGACAAATTAACTTCGGTAAAATTTCACTGAATAAACGTTCGGTTTAAATTTACTGTAAGAGAATGTGCCTTACAAATATTAATAAATAAATATAATAAAAATTAGTGCAGTAATAAATTGTTGCACGTTCTGATTTCATTCTGCAAAAATGAGGAGAAATATTAGCAAAAATTCGAAATTTTCTATGGTATGGGAAAATTCAAAGTATTGTTTAAACGAAAAATTAGTGTACTTCGGACTTGCGAATTCAATTTCGGAGTTGAGCTAAAACTAAATATACATATATATGCAAATTAATTAATGTGAGAAAAAAAAGTAGCCAACAGAAGCCAGTAAAATATTCATGTTTTTATGTATGTAATAAAATTAAATGTCAAAATAATTTTGCCGTGAAATGTTTCCCATGCTTTCAAATTTGATACAATTTCATTTGTTTAATTCCAGCAAATTTCGAAATCGTTTACTGTTAATGAAAGTTTCACATGTTGTGTCCAATTAGACAATTGCAAATATGAAAGACAACAAAAAATTAAAAAAAAAAACAAATACATGAGCATTTTTATTCTCTTCTGTACCATGAAGGAAGCAACCAACCTTCAGTCTAACAATGTGTGTGTGTGTGCACTTTGTTATACAAAATAAAGAGACAAGTTTACTAATTCTTATAATTAATTAATTATGTACATGTCAAACACATAAATACAGGCATTATTATAACCCGTACACGTGTTTTTAACACGTGTTAACAATTTCCGGACAAAATTTCAGGCATAAGAAAAATGTTTTTCCTCTCTACACACTACTCGTATTTAATAGCTGCTAATTTAATGGGTTTACTAATTTGTATTAATTCACACAAGTTACCAGCATTTGTTCATAATAAGAATTATGTGACAAAATAAAAAAACAACAACAACAACAACAAAACATTAACAAAAAACCATTAACAAAAAATCAAATGAAGAAAGTAAAATAAGAAAATAATAAATTGAATGACATTTCTCCTTGAGCTTAAGAGCTGATTAGAATTTAATTTTGGGGGGCCAATAATTGAGTTCGTACTTAAATGTCAGTTGTCTTTAAATTATGTTTAAATAGCAAATTGGTTTTTTCTGTATAAATTTTAGAGCCATTCAGGCCTGTTCTGCAGCAAATCAGTTTTTGCGAAAGTGATTTGAAATCACAATAAAAAATATTCTGCGAACAAAACTTTTTGAATTTTTGTGATTTGAAACTGGTCAGCTAAGTGGCTGACGATTTGAAATCACTTTGTTACTTTTGGAATAACTTAATATCAAGCATGTTCTGAAAATAACAAGTTTTCAAATCACAATTGCGATTTCATAGTATTCTGAAAATCACAAAAGTTTTAACTTTTCGGTGTGATTTTATATTTTCGAAAACACAAGAAAACAGCAGACTTTTTGTTTTTGTTTGATGAAATTTGATGAAATTATATATTGAAAATTAGTTAAGAGTTGTGATCAAAATATAAAATGAAAATAAGCTGAAATAATAATTGTTGTTATCCCATTTAAGATACTTTTACGATGAAAACATTTTAATTTTAAATTTGGAGCTCCAAAAATTTAAATCTGAAAAATTTAGGAAGAAGACATATTCAACACTCAAGTTGCCACTATTCGTAACTACTTAAGGGCCATTCAGACTATTATACTTTGTATTAATACTTGTCAAAAATTCAAATAATACGTGCAAGTGTGATGGTGTGAACGCAAAATGTTATGAAAACCACAAGTATTACGATAAAAAATTTACATCGCCCATAATACTTTCTCATTTTTTGAAAATTTTCTAAACGATAATACTTTTCATCTGATTAAAATTCACAAGCCAACTGTTCTGCCGCCGGTGGCGTGCCGTCCATTTTCTGTTATTTTTTTCTTCATATAAAGGCTTAGGCTTAACACTTTTAAAATTTTAATCTCTATTTCAAGTGTGATGGTGTGAATACAAAATGTCAGTTTACGTTAGATTTTTTGACAGTCGCAATAAATGTATTTAGATTTCTGTATCGTAAAATGTCTGAAAATGAAAGTCTTAATACTTGTATAATAGTCTGAACGGGTCTTAAGTGTTGCCACTTGCCATTATTTTATACCTGATTATTTTTCAATATATAGGAAATAATTCGTTTATTTAAAAATATTCAATAAATTTCTCGTTCATAAAAATATGAAACTATAAAATTAACAAATCAAATAAAAGAAGTTGCCACAGGTAGTAATTTATTATTATTGCCATTTGCTATTACTTTATGATATATAAAATTTACAAATTAGCCAAACAATTTATTATTAATAACAACTTTTAATATGACTTAACAAAAATTAATCAGTTTTATTTGAAATATAGTTAATTTTTTTTTAAGAAATAAAATATATTTGTACTTGATAGTAATATTTTGCCAATCTTGCAAACATCGACATATTTTCAAAGAACTAGCACAGCTGACAACTAAAAAGTGAATTGAAAATCACAAAAGCGAATAACAACATTTCTTTTAAAACAAAGTGTCGTAAATTTTTTCATGATTTGATAAATTTTTTTAATGTAAAAATTGTTTCGCTTACTATAAAAATCAATAAAAAAAAACCATTTTAACTTATTTAGTCAATTAATTTATTGTATTTTATTTTTGCAGCTCGCCCTCAAAGATTAAGATAAGGAAATTGAAAAACAACACAAAAATTAAAATACAGGTCTGTCCTGCAAATCACTTTTTGTGAAAATGATTTGAAATCACAAAAAAGGTGTTCTGCGCACAAAACTTTTTGAATTTTTGTGATTTGAAATCGGCAGCCACTTAGCTGATTTTTTCGCTTTCATTATAATAAATGTTACAATAAATTAATTGAATGGATAACTTTAAATGTGTTTTTAAAAAAATTGATTTTTATAGTAAAAGAAGGAATTTTACATAAAAAAAAATTTATCAAATCAAGAAAAAATTCCGTACACTTTGTTTTACAAGAAATAAATGTTGTTATTTGGATTATTGTGATTATCAGAAGAACAGCATGAAATCACAAAGTAATTTAAAAATATTCCCCCCCACGGTCTGTAAACCGAGTCGATTTAAAAACGAATGATTTCTCAAAAACCGAATAAATGCTAATTTGGTGTACTAAAAATCACACGATTTCCAGCATTCGAACTTGCTTTCGAATAAGATTTTTTAAACGCCAATACGTCAAGACGTCAATAAAGCTACTGAAAATTTTTTTCAATATACACTAAAGCCCCGATTTGCGTCGATCCGATTTGCGTTCTTTCGATTTGCGTCGCTTTTTAAAAATTGGTATAATCCGACTTGCGTCGTTGTGATTTCGATTTGCGTCGATTCTATTTGCGTCACTTTGAAAGAAAAAAAGTTAACAACTTCCAATATTTCCAAAGCATTGCAATTAATTTCACAGGCAATGGATATATTTACTGAAAACGATCCCGATGAAAATCGATGCTTAACCGTAGCATCATCTGTTGAGCACGCCATCAGTTGCTAAAAGGAAATCTATGCGCAAAAGAAATCTTTAACAATTCAGCAAACCTTAGACAGTTTTGTTAATAACAAAACAGTGAGACCACCTGGAAACCAAATGGAAACAACTGTTGTTAATTTAGATTTATCTGCTGAATAACATTTATAACACTATTTTTTACTTTAATGTTTATGTGAATCGTATATACGTATGTATTTATGTATGCATTTATGTATATGAAAATGAATTTAAATAATTTAATTTATTATTATTTTTTATTTCTAACTTTAAAAACGTTTATTGAATGAAATTAAACAAATAAAAACGTATTCATTGTATGACTTTTTTTTTATCTAAATATGTATATAATTATAATTATATTATTAATTGACCTTTTTTATTATATTTTTTAATATATATTTATTAAGCCTGAGGTCTTTTTTTATATTTTTTTATTTTTTTTTTTTTTTTTTTTATTTCTTAGGATAATGATTATTTGTTAGTTATAATTTATTATTTGTTTAAAATTGTGAAAAATTTATATATATATTTAATTTTATTGAACATTTCTTGTAAAAATTCACATATATATATATCTCATTTATTAGTTCTTTATAATTGTTATTATGTAGTATTTTTCATATTTTTGCATATGTAAATATTCATGTTAAAAATTGTTAAACAAAGCACACTTTTTTATTATATGCATTTTTATCATGCATTTAATTGTTAAAAAACTTTTTATTTATAATTATTGTTATTTAATAATTTTTTAATATATACATATATGTATATGTATGTGTACATGTACATGTATTTCTGGCTGCATATGTATATGTTTATGAATGTATGTTTGCATGTGTGTACGTACATTCGTATATCTATGAGTATATGTATGTATGCGTGTATATGTATGTATATGCAAGTGTGTACATGTGGATATGCTTGTGTGTATGTTTATATATGCATTTTTATGTGTTTATGTATGTATTTATGTATGTATATCTGTACATGTGTGCATATTTATGTATGTATATACATATGTATATGTGTACGCGTGTGTGCATTGTATATATGTATTTATATATATATTTGTATGAGCTTGTTAAGAAAGTTTATATTTGTGTATATATCTGTATATGTGTGCGTATGTGCATGTATGTTTATATATATACATGTTAGTCGGTCTATATTGTATGTGTGTATGTGTGTATGTATATATGTATATATATTTATTTAGGTTTAAAATTCGTTATATTTATATGCGCCTATATTACTACTACACATTTTTTTAATTTTCAATCAAATTTTATAACAAAAATTTTGTGACATGTTTCAAAAATATTTTTATATTTCAAAGAATTATAATTTCCTATTATTCCTGATGATGTTAACAAGCTGTTAACGAAATATCGAATAATAAAAAAACAAAATAAGATAAAAAAAAGACCTCAGGCTTAATAAATATATATCAAAAAATATAAATATGTATATGTTTTTTTCGAAATTTTTTAGTTTTTCACCCAATTAATTCGAAATCAAAACATTTGTATAGAAACAAATAATTCGTTTTGCGTCGTTTCAATTTGCGTCGCATTTCTCCCGTCCCCATTAACGACGCAAATCGGGGCTTTAGTGTAATGTTTATTCTTATTTAAAAGTGATTTTTTTAATGATCTTCTCTAATGAATTTAGTGAAAATGTACTTTTATTCATTCATCTATTTTTTTCTGCATACTTTAACAAGAACATGGAGAAATATTGCAGTGTTTTCTAAATTGATTATTTAGTTTTAAAATCTATTACGGAGTATATAATTTGACTTAATTTAATAAAAGAAATACTTCAAGTAAAAATTGCTCAGCACTCAGGAGATGACTCCTACACATGCGAAGCATTGTGCTGGGACTATAGGAAAGGGATAGTAGCAGGAACGACAGGAGGTGAAGCTTAATTAATTATTTTGCAGCTCTGCTTTTTCACGTTCCTTGTTTATAATCGTAGCAGTGCTGAAGCTTTTTGTTTAGTAGCCATTTAGTACACAATACCGACGAAGGAGGGCGTTCTGATGCGATTCTGGATTGCTATCAACCGAAGCCGATATTATTCAGTGACCAGTGACTATGCCTTCGCCACTGAAACCTTCCGACAACAACTGACACACAAAGACGCACTAATGCACATCAGAAAAATGCGAGTTGTTTATTTATATTTTAGAATTTTAGTTTGAAACTGGGGTTGAACCCAGGTCTGTTTTTGGTTTTGTAGTCAATGTAGAGACTACCATCCACGTGCCATCGCCATCCTCTTGCTATTGCTTCTATATGGAAAAAGTACTATTCGGTTGGATGGATGTTAGAGGATGTTGAGATTTCGGTTCTATGCTTTTGTTCAGGTTCTTGTGGTTTCTCCTCTTCTTTCTTGTACTAACGGGCGTGTTAATATTAATTGTTGAGTGCCGTAGTTTGATTGTTTAAGACAAGTGCTGATGTTGAGGTTAATTAGTTGGAGATAGAGTTGCTGATGTTGATGTTAATTAGTATGCATGTCTTTCGAATTTTTTTCTTAGAATTACTTTTTGCCTTTTGGTTAGAACTTTTCCTTTAAAAAAAACTTTTTTTCTTTTATTTTTCGGTGGAGGTTATTTTAATTCACTAAACTTTTCACACACAGCACAACCAACTGCCTCCAGTTTAAAATTTCTTCTCTTAAAATAAAAATATATGTAAAAAATTTTTTAATTTACCGATATAAAAATTAAACAGTCACCCCTATCACGAATAAAAGTGAAATTTTTATTCACGCAAAAATTTTCATTCCCCTCGAGGTGAAAATTGGTATCATGAAATTCAGGTGGAATTTTTTCCACGTTCTCATTCTCTGTGAATGCAGAAAAGTGAAGAAGATTTCAAAAACATACAAATTAATTAAAAAGACAAACAATTTAAATTTAATGCGGTAATAAAAATTCGTGCGTTTAAGTGCTTAAGTTGTGTTTTTAATTTAAATAGTCACCAGCATTATTGGTATTGCATTTGAACAATAAAAGTAACTGAATTCAAGAATTAAACGAAAGCGTGAAAATTATGGAGTTTAAAAATAAAATAAATACAAATAGCGTACTCCAACAAATTAAATAAAATGTTTAGGCTTGGAACTATGATGCAGTTTACGTTAATCCGTAAAAGAATTCCAAAATTGGAACGCAATATCTTTGTATACTCTTAATAAAACACACTCAATTGGTCTCTGTTGGTTTGCATTTTATTTGTTTTCTTATGTATGTTTCTACTATAATAGCTGACATTGATATAAACAAAAAAAAATATTTATCAAAATATATAAATGAAAGAAGAATTTACTTACATTTTGCATATAATTCCCCAGCAAAAATCAAGTGAATAAATTAAAGTGAAAAGTGAAAAGTAAAAAAACTCGCGTGAGAAAAATCGTTCACGATAGGGGGAAATTGATTGATGATTGCAAATATGTGAAAAGGGAAATAATTACGAGGGAAATATTATTCATGATAAGGGTGAGTAAGTTCCACGCAACACATATTTTCATACAGTAATATTAAAATTGTATATTATTTTGACAGATTTAATTTAATAAAGAAAGCTCTTGAAGAAGTTGAAAAAAAACCAACGAAACGTTGAGCAAATCGATTTAATAACATCCAAATAATTTGTTATTATTAACAACACAAAAACAAAAATTTACCAAAAATTCAGCGTAGGGAAACACCCGATTATACTAAAAATGGGCAATATTGTTCGTTACAGGTGAAGTGTGCGTTATAATTTTTTATTGGCAGTCTTCACAATATTTTCTTTATTTTTTTAACTTCTTGACAATGTAGACTTGACCGCATTAATATTTAAGCTACAGCAGAGTCATTTTATTGGTTATTTTACTTCGATTAGTTTTTTTTTTTTAACAAAATATATGGTAAAAATCAGGCTTGTTCCACAAAAGTAGTGGAATGAAAGTAAAATACGTTTTGAAAAGTAAACTTTTCATTTTTGGTGTTCTGCAAAAGAAGTGGTTTGGTGTTACATTTTCTCATTTGAAATGAAGTTCGAAAACAGAAATAGTAACAGCTGATTTTAAAAATAAAATTTTACTTTATACATAATTAAATTATTGAATGTTTTTTCGCATAAAAGTTAAAGAATTCGTAAAAAATGTTCAGGAATAATTAATAATTAAACAATGAATGTGATATTAGTGTCCATGGTGCTTCAAAACAATGAATTCGCGGCAGCAAAAGTGCAGAGGAGGATTCTGCGAGACCACTCAAATCCTTTGGATATAAATGACGCCATGCAAGTACACATGCATACATGATGTGTATATTTTCAATGAAAATTTTAAATTATAATTATATATGTATTTAGGTTTTTACAGTATTACCGCATTAACAAGGATGCTTTTCATCTTCTTTTAAATTCTATAAAATGTAGGCTGCCTGTTTCTTCCATACCGGCACAAATACAGCTTGCTGCTACATTAAGATTTTTAGCAGAAGGCGGATTTCAACGAGGTGTTGGAAAAGATAGCGATGTGGCTTTAGCCCGAAGTACCACGAGCAAAATTTTAAATCGCGTGCTTATCATTTTAGAAAGGCACATTTTGTGCTATATGGATCACATTGATCATGAGCGACGATGAGCTTAATTTGTCCAAGCGTCATTTTATGCAAAAGTTTGGTATATAAAGGGTGGTTAAATTTCAAGGGCCGATGTTGATTTTGAATAAAACACAAACTATTTAGGAAATTATTGTAATTTTATGTTATTATGATATATTGGTATTACTCAATTATGTATGGAACAAAATATCGGCCAAATGGGCGCCGCGACCACGGCAACAGTGGATGATCAATTTTCGAAGAAAATCATCTTCAGTGATGAGGCACATTTTCACCTCAGTGGATTCGTCAATAAACAGAATTGCCGCATTTGGGCGAATGAGAATCCAGGAGTGATTGTCGAAAAACCAATGCACCCACAAAGAGTGACTGTTTGGTGCGGTTTATGGGCTGGCGGCATCATCGGGCCGTATTTTTTCCAAAATGAGGCCGGTCAGGCAGTTACTGTGAATGGTGTTCGCTATCGTGAGATGATAACGAACTTTTTATGGCCCGAATTGGAAGATATGGATGTGGACGATATGTGGTTTCAGCAGGACGGTGCCACTTGCTACACAGCTAACGAAACAATGGCTCTTTTGCGCAACAAATTCAATGGCCGTGTTATCTCACGTAATGGCGATGTTAATTGGCCGCCAAGATCATGTGATTTGACACCGTTGGACTTTTTTCTTTGGGGTTATTTGAAAGAAAAGGTGTACGTCGATAAGCCAGCAACAATTCAAGAGCTAAAGGATGAGATAATTCGGCACATTAACGGCATAGAACCTCCATTATGCCTCAGGGTCATCGAAAATTTGGACCATCGGATGGAGGTGTGCCGCCGTGGTCGCGGCGCCCATTTGGCCGATATTTTGTTCCATACATAATTGAGTAATACCAATATATCATAATAAAATAAAATTACAATAATTTCCTAAATAGTTTGTGTTTTATTCAAAATCAACATCGGCCCTTGAAATTTAACCACCCTTTATATTAAGAAATGAAATTCATGACAATGATTGGAATGAATTAATAACTGATTCCGTAGCCACTTCAATAAGAGATGATATCGCCAACCGATCTTTGATTTTTTTATATGAATTTTATTATTTAATAAATCTTAAAGTATGTTTTTTATAAAAAAAAAATAAAAATTTAAACTAAAAATATAGCGAGATCAATGAAAATTCAGTGCTGATATTAAAAAAGGAACCGTCTCAAAAAAATATTTTTAAACCACTTCTTTTCAAATTAAAGTAGTTTATAGAACATGGCAATTCACTACGAATTAATGTTCGAAAACAAAAAGTAAATGAAATGTCAAAAGTAGAATGTAGAACACTAAACATTCAAATTGAAGTGATTTCAAATTACTTTTACTTCAAAGTGATTTGCAGAACATACCCGGTTATATATATTATTTTGACAGATTTAATTTAATAAAGAAAGCTACTGAAGAAGTTGGAAAAAAAACCAACGAAACGTTGAGCAAATCGATTTAATAACATCCAAATAATTTGTTATTATTAACAATACAAAAACAAAAATTTACCAAAAATTCAGCCTAGGGAAACACCCGATTATACTAAAAATGGGCAATATTGTTCGTTACAGGTGAAGTGTGCGTTTTTTTTTTAAATTCTTGACAATGTAGACTTGACCGCATTAATTTTTAAGCTAAAGCAGAGTCATTTTATTGGTTATTTTACTTCGATTAGTTTTTTTTTTTTTTAACAAAATATATAGTAAAAATAAATCAAAAAAATTTCATTTATTTCAATAAAATTGAAACATTAAGATGGCTGCAGCTTTGTTGTTGTTGTCGATGCAGTAGTTCAAATTGACTGAATTGCACTAAACACAGCTGAGATGTGGTTTCAGCCACTGTCTACACTGCCCGAGACACAATGGAAACCGAATAATTTCCAGATATTTTTCAGCACTCGACTATTATGTTTGGGGTTATTTGAGGGAGCGAGTATACTCGTAGGTGAGTGAAGAAGAAGACCCGAGGCAATTCTTAAACTCAAGGCCAACATTGTTGCAGGAATTGGAGCGCTATAGCCAAAAAAAATTTAAAGATGCTACGGAAAATGCTCTATAACGAGTCCATAATTGTGAAGCTGAAAACGGGGGGTCATTTCAGTGACATTATTTTCCACATTTTGTGTAAAAAATTTTCCTTTTTGTGTATAATTATTTTTTATTTTTTATGTTGGACCAGCACTCAGTATGTATGACTCCTACACACGCAGAGCATTGTGCTGGAACTAGAGGAAAGGCATAGGAGGTGTAAATTCACTACCTTACAACTCTGCTTTTGCACAGTCTTTGTTTATAGCAATGCTGCACGCTCTCTGATGTCCAGCAGACGTATTCAATTTTTGAAGCTTTGTTTTTAGTAGCCATTTTTAATAATTATTTTACTTCGGCGGTGCTATACAATACCGATGAAGGAGGGTGCTCTGATGTACCTATGAAAGGGTTACAGCTGAAGGCGGTACTGTTCAGTGACCAGTGATTATGCCTTCGCCACTGAAACCTTCCCACAACAACTGACACGAATGAACATCAGGAAAATTGCGAGATATTTTTATGATTTAGTGTGAAACTGGAGGTCGAACCCAGGACTTAATTAGTTCAACGTGCAGACTACTTCTACCATCGCATTCTTCACAATGTGTCAGAAAAATATATCATTAATATTTTGATGAAGAGTTGAAGCACGATTGCTGTGTCTAATAACTCTCTTTTACTATGAAATAATTTGCTAAGAAAACGAAAGCAATTTGTTCAAATTGGTGATAAGAAAAGTTCTATGCCAGCTGTTAATTGTGAATCGGCAAATAATTTTATATAGAAAACCGATAAAGAACGAAAGCAAATGCATGACAATTATTAGCATATATTTCAATTAAAAAAGTTATATGGCTATAAATACGGACTCTTTATTATTATTTAAATATATTAAATATATTAATATATTAAAAATATGCTTCATTAAGTAAAGCAAAAAATCCAATTTACCTAAAAGTATGCTCCAATAATTACGCCTAATTTAAAGTGTATACTAATGAATCCAATACTTGTGCTTCAAAGGAAAATTTTATGTATTTTACGCCTTCAAGTAAAATGGCTCAATAATTCACTTTAAATATTCCAAACGCAATTAACTTTGTAACACAGGAAGTAGGTGGGTTGAACTTATAAAATAATAAATTTTAAGAATCCGTTAATTTAATGCCATTTATGACTTTTTATGAGTTCATGAACAAATTAATGTAATTTCAATTTGAAAAGTAATACCATGAAATTAAATTAATAATAATAAAAGCTCTTCATACTGAGCAGAATCAACTTCTTTTTCGCGTGATTTTGGAATATAATTGTTATGAAATTTTTTAATCTACTGTGTTTGAAGTACCAATATACACAGGAATGAAATGTGCCTTTTAAACTTATATTCCATAAAAGTTGTATTTTAATTAACTTAATTTAGTTTGCTTATTTCATGAGAAATCTTTTCAAAGTCAATTAAACAGCATGAACTCGAAAGTAAAATATTATAAGAAATCTAAAGCATATTTTAAGGCATTTAATTTGCCCCATTCACTGTAAAGTTTTACAATTATGTTTTATTTTTGATTTGTTGGTAAAACTTTTGCACTGATTAAACACAGTTTTTCAACTCGTTTCTTTCGCTACTGAAGATTTTGTACTTTTTGCCACTCATTAATGCTCAAAAGAAACTTTTCTCGGAATTTTCTTTAATGTGGAAAATATGTTGCTATTTCTTTTTTCCTTTTTAGTTTTCACATTTTGATATATGGTGACATAAATGGAAAATGTTTTAGCATTTTCTAAGTAAACTGTAGTTTACCTTCGGGCTGATGGGTTTGTAATATACGAATTTGTACGTTAGTATTTTTTTTTAACATATACTTTTTAGTTTTTCAGTAAAAATGCTTCTACATGCTGCAGTCAATTCAATTCAGTTCCGTTTCCTGGATATACACACATGTGGCCTTTAAAATAGGTTCCCTGATTTGTCTGTTACAATTTCAAGTTTTCTTTTTTTGAAAAATTAAAATTTATTTAACAAAGTTTTCGTTGCTTTAATTGTCAACACAGAGATATGCGGGCAATTGACCGGCCGCATATATCGAAGTAAACTGTTCTCCGAACTCGCCTCTAAAATGGATCATTGTTTTGTGCGCTGTGTGGCCTGAGGCGCCGTCTTGCTAAAGCCACATGTGAGTCAAGCCCAGCTCTTCCCTTTTGGGGCAGAAAACTTTGTAATTGTTTGTAATAAAATTGTAGCGATCTCCATTCACAGTAACGTTGCCGCCTTCATGGTCTTTGAAAAAGTACGGTTAAGCTGCTATATTTTGCTCTGCCCGCATGCGTATTGTGGTGTTTGAAAATCCAATAATCAGAAGGTCGCCCAAACTGAACATCAAATGGAAGCAGTGCACGATGCACTTACTTTTTTATTTATTTTTTTTTTATCAGGGACCAGCAGTCAGGAGATGACTCCTACACATGCGAAGCATTGTGCTAGAACTATAGGAAAGGGATAGTAGGAGAAAATGACAGGAGGTAAAGCTTAATTATTCATTTTTGCAGCTCTGCTTTCGCACGTTCTTTGTTTATACTCGTAGCAGTGCTGAAGCTTCGGTTTAGTAGCCATTTTTTTTTATTATTTTACTTCGCCGATGCTATACAATACCGAGCATGAAGTTTGATAATAAAATTCAATAATCTGCAAGCGTTGTTCATTTGTAAGTCGATTTATGGTTAAATTATAGACCAAACTGAACATGTTTAACGGTAACATGTTACACGAAAACAGCTGAGCTGCCAAAAACAGTGTTGCCAAAAAGAAAGTTGATAAAAATTCAACATTTATAATGGTTTGAGGATGTTTTTCTTGGCATGGCGTAGGATCCATTCATCTCATTTCAGAGACAAAGAAAGAGGTCTACAGAACCATTTTAGAAAATGTTATGTTGCCTTATGCTGAGAAGGAAATACCACTACGTTGGTGTTGCCAGCAAGATAACGATCCCGAACACTCTTTTTCTAAGTTAAAGAGTGGTTGGTTGCAGCTAATTACGGTTAGTCTTATCGATGCGGCGATCTCAACCCAATTGAGAATCATTGGGGAGATCTAAAAACAAGAATTGTGAAAGAAAATATTCTAGACAAGACTCAATTTAAAATTTTACTTTTTTTTCTAATGCTGCCGTTAATAAATATTAACGCAGATCGACTATTTCTGCACATAAAATCGAAAAAAAATGCATTTTCACAGATTATAGAAGTCGTAACTATTTTAATGGCCACATGTATACAAAATGCCATTTATCTGAAAAGAAAATATGGATTGAAATTTTTAAACTTTAATTGTCACACAAAGTAGTACGTTGACAAACACATTCTACCAGCATTTAAGTATTTACTCAAATAAATTATACAAAGTTTCCATAGTAAATTATTTGAGGATAATAGTTTTCGATGAAATTTTATGGCATTGAATTAATAAAAACTCATTTCCATTTGAATAGTTGAAAAGTGTTCAAAGTACTTATACAATTCAATTTAAACTGCTTAAATGTATGCAATAATATTTGTATAAAAAATTATGCAAAAAATATGCAATAGTTTTTTTGCTTAACAAAAGTTTTTAACTTGTCCTAAAAAGGTGGACGATTTGAAAAGAGCTTGAAACACATTTAGCATATTTTCTTAAGGATGCAAAGTGTTGAAAGTGTTTTTTTATGCAGTTCAATATAAACTTAGAGCACTGCGCTTAAGTTTATGCAGCAGTAGCTGTTGAAAAAAGTGCAGAGAAAAGTATGCCGTAGTTTTTTTGCTTTAAAAAAAAAAAGGCTTAAAAAGGCGAAATATTTGAAAAGAACATTAAACACTTACAACAGCATATTTTTTGAAGGAATATTTTAAGCACATTGAAGCACAACTACATATATAAATAATTTTTTTTTTTTATCTTGGACCAGCAATGCGGTGCATTGTGCTGGAACTAGAGGAAATGGATAGTGGGAGAAATGATAGGAGGTGAAGCTTCACTATTTGACAACATTGCTTTTTGCACGTTCTTTGTTTTTGTAGCAGTGTTGTAGCGTCTCTGTTGTCAAGGAGACGTATTAAATTCTGAAGCTTCGTTTTTAGTAGCCACTTTTTTTTTAGTAATTACTTTACTTCGCCGGTGCTACACAATACCGACGAAGGAGGACGTTCTGATGTGCCTGTGGATACAGCTGAAGCCGTTACTGTTCAGTGACCAGTGACTATGCCTTCGCCACTGAAACCTTCCGACAATAACTGACACAAAGTCACACACAGATGCACATCAGAAAAAATGCGAAATGTTTTTAGGAGTCTGAAACTGGGGTCGAACCCAGTAGTCAACGTGCAGATTACTAAGACCAGCGCCACCCCCACTCACCCTGAAACTCAAAGGCACAAATTGAACCGATCTAAGTTAAAGCAATCTATTCTGAATAAAGTTTTGCAACCACAAATCTCTGGTCTAGCATTAAATTCATAAAGAAATTATTTAAAATAATAAATTTGTACCTCTTATAAGCGGACACCTACCATATCCGGAATAAAATACTGCGGCAGTGAGTGTCCGTTTATGAGAGGTTTCACTGTAGTAATATAAAATAAAATAAAATTTAAAAAAGTAAATACATTGATAAAACAAAAAAAAGTTATTTGAATTTCTTGTGGTGGCACAATTGCTGCACCACCTTGTAATTAAAACATGTTTTGCTTTAATGGAAATATTAAACATATAACTCATAAATAACAACAAAAACTGGCGACATTAACTTTAATTATTTATTCATATTTTAAGAATTAATTAGCTGATAGCAGTTAAAGCCATTCAGCATAAGTCATGTGTTTATGGTAATTGAAATTCATACATAAATTAGTTAATCGTGCGGATATGATGTGAAGCTGCAATCACATCAAAGAAATCACAATAAATAAATAATTGTGGTATTTTTGTTAAAAATTACAAAAAAAAAAAAAAATAAAATTTTATTAAATTCTACTTTGGAGTCAATGGCAAAAAAAACTTCCTTAAATTTTAAATAACTCCAACGGTGAGGACTAAATTGTAAACGAAAATAAAATCACACACACATTTCCCTTCTGCCACTTATTTTATTACACTTTTGTACTGGCGTTGGTCTCGAACCTTTTTTTCTTTTGCCTCGTTTAACCCTAATAAATCACTTGCCTGTATTTGAAATGAAATTAAAGAGCAAAATATGTTGAATGCAACAGCAAATTGTATAAAATTAAATTAAAATGTTGCTGCATACCTTAGGGCCTCTTATTTAAGTATTCAATTAAGCTCGTTTCGTATGTGTTGTTGGTGTTGTGCTTTACGTAGACTCTATTAATGGTATAACGGTGGTCCGTAGTTTTGTCTCCCATGGCATTTTAATTCAATGTTCGAACTACGGTGTTTTACAGTTGTAAATAAATACCCACATAAAAGCATACATACATACATACATACATACGAGTATATACATGCATATGCATGTGTGTGAAAAAAGATAGGGTATCCATATAAAATGAGGGATTGCTTCAACGTACATATTATATATCAGGTAAAATAAGATAAATATTATTTATCCATGTTTGTTATATGGTTTAGCTGGTCTACATGCACATTTCATTTTAGGTTAGGTTAGGTTAGAGTAGCACCGTTGGTGCCGTTCACGTACCTCACCACTAAGTCCGTGCAATCCAACCGAGAGCACAGCCCTAAGTTGTCAAAGAAAGGCTCCCCAAGGAATCTCAGCCTCGATCTGGCCAGACGGAGCCACAACAGTCTCCCTCTCAGAATTTTCCCCACAGCTTCTACACCGGGGCATTGAACGGAATGCCCATTCTCTCAGCATGCGTGCCGCTGGACCAGTGGCCCGGGCAGACGGCAGTGAGTCTACTAATGAACAATCGGGAAATGCTCAGTAGTTGCCTAAGGTCTAAGCAAATCCAACCACAACCACAGAGTTCTTACTATGGCGCAGCTGAAGATAGAACTGCACCTCTCCTGAGCCTTCCCCTGCAAAACTCCTCTCTATGTACCTTTGCGACAGTAAAAGGGATCTCTATGTCAGAAGTAATAGCAGCAGATGGCGAACCAGGCTAACACAGTCCCACCAGCTCATCCGCCAGCTCATTACTTCTGATGTTTGGTGCTAATGCCAAAATTGCCAGAAGACCTTTAACCAAATTCTTGAAAAAAGCTAATAGATTCCACATTTTTATACAAAAACTCTCTAAAAATCTGTGAGAATAACGAAATAGACAAATTTTTTTCCCCACTGTTCCTTAAAATCAAGTGGCCATGCGGCGGTTCTGGCGGTATGTCTGGGGCACGGGGCCTGATGGCGAATCGCCCAGGTGTGGTGGATGTATTCACGTACGGATCGAAATCAGACGCAACCGAACTTCAGTTGCGTTGTCAGGTGGCAACCACAACATTGTGCAGGACCGATCTGCATTACCTGCCTTACCATTTTTGGCAACTGCAACTGAACAACAGTTCACTTACAATCCATAAGGGTGAAGGCCATTGTGCAATTTCCCGTTTCCTGGGATATTTTGCTAAATGTTTGCCAAACCCTAGTAAACACATTGATTTTTCTGCGATTTTTGCAAAAAAAAAAAAAAAAAAAAATTCAAACACAAAGAAGACAACAAACATTTGAAATGGAAATTTAACAACTGTATAAATCTACAAATCTTATACTGACAGCCGAAAATAATTTTTTTTGGTTTACCTTTAAAAAATATCAAATATGCCACATTTAAACGATTAAAAAAATTTTCGTGTTTTTTAACTGCTGACAGTTACAGTATTTTATAGCCTGCACACGTGTAGGAGTTAACAAAAAAAATCTTCACAATATTCTGGAATTTAGGGTGGTTTTTATTACAAAATTTTAGAAAGATTTACTGGAATTGCCTCTGGGAAAATTTAAATGACAATAAAGTTTGCACGACAATGTTTCTTCTAGAAAATTTTGCATCTCTAATTTTTTTCTAGTGCTGACGTATTTAATTTTAAAATGAGAAAGAAAAGGGGGTCGTCGCGTGGTGGAATTTGCAAAATCATAACGTATTTTTGTTTTTTTTTTTTAGATTTTTAACTATTCACTTCAGCAACAAAGTGTTCACAGCTAATTCGTTGCAGGGAGATTATTGAGCATACGAAAAGTAAGCTGTGTCTGAAGAAAATGTTCTTTACAGAGAAAAATACGCTATAGAGAATTTCGTTATAGTAGGAAGCTAAAAATGCGGTGTCAAATTACGATATTCCATTCTAGTCGAAATTTCAAATAAAAATCTATTGAATTGTATGGGAATATCGTTCGATAGCGAATGGCGTAATTTGGGCCCAGTGTTCTCAAAAATACAGTCGAGCTTCTCTATAGCGAACTTCTCTATAACGAAATCTTCTCTATAACAAATTTAAAATTCGTTTAACAACATTTTTGTGAGTATTTTTATACATTTTGATCTCCTTATAACGAACTTCCCTATAGCGAAGTTCTCTCTGTAACGTACAACTTTTTTAAGACCTAAATAGAATTTTTCACACTAAATAATCTCTCTATTGCGAAGTTTTTAGCAATCGATTTTTTGCATCAATTTAGTCACATATTTATGTATTAATAAAAAAAAAATCAATGTGTTCATGTAAAAACAATTTTTTTTGTCTTAATAAATATATTTTCTACATAAAAAAAATGTAGTCAAAATTTTCTGCAGTTTCTCTATAACGAATTTTCTTTATAACGTAGAAATTTGACGGTCCCCAATTGTTACGTTATAGAGAAGTTCGACTGTAATTCGTTATGCAGAAAAATTCGTTATAGGGAAGTTCGACTGTATTATTGAAAAATCATTTTCACTCTTCTATTAAAATGCAGAAAGAACTAAAAATTCGTCGGTATTAAGAAAAGGAAAAATTCCTTAATGTTTTCATACCCGATTGAAAAGCGGGTTTAAAAGAAATTAAGCTGCTGCGGAAACAAAAACGAAAAATATGTTTTTTTAACTTGCACCAGCACTCACGGAATAACTGCTACACATGCGATGTGCTGGAACTAGAGGAAAGATATAGTGAGAGAGATAACAGCTGCTGAAAGTATCGACAGGTGGTGAAGCTTCACGATTTTACAACTCTGCTTTTGCTTGGTTTTTTTTTTGTGGCAGTGTTACAGCACCTCTAATGTTAAGCAGGCGTATTAAATTTTGAAGCTTCTTTTACTTTACTGGTGCTACACAATACCACAGAAGAAGCCCGCTCTGAGGTCGCTATCGTCCAATGCAGGCCAACCTATAGCGCTCGCAGCGATGGCCTGCCCAACATCGTTGTCATAGCAATATGGGAGGATTACGCCGCAAGCCCAAAATCTACAATAAACAGTGACTTTTTTGGGATGCATTGGATGCTCTTGCATGTGGATTGGTATCGTCACAAATTCGACGTTCAGCCAGAAATGGGCGTCATCGCTGAAGATGATTTTTTGATGAAAATTAGGCTTCAATGTTATTATTTGCATGTTTTGTTGAATGCTATATCGCTCCATGGTGATTTGATAAATGCCAATTAATTTCACAGATGTTGCTTCAAAAGTTGGCCGATATCAACTGTCCACACGTTAATATCTGGTGTTGGCAACCAAATTTTAGAGTTGCCAAACAAATGGCTGGTGTGCTTCCTATGTAAGGGAATGGAATGTGACAAGGATTTATAACTAAAAAAAAAAAAACTGCATTATCGACAATATAAAAAAGTAAACCAATACCCCGCTTTGTGTCGCTAATTGGGACCGAAGAAACGCGACGCAAACCGCAGAACAATTTTTCACACATTTGTAATGATTTTCTTTTAATTGGTTCCGAGGTTCATAACTTTAGCTCAAACAATTGATTTTTCTCAATACATAGTTTTTTAAGCCAGTTTTTATTATCTAATATATAAAATTCTCGAGTAGCGGTGTTTGTAGTTAAGCTCCTCCGAAACGGCTTGATCGATTCTCATGAAATTTTGTGTGCATATTGGGTAGGTCTGAGAATCGAACAACATCTATTTTTCATTCCCCTAAAATTAACCACGCGCACTTTACTCCCACTATTTGTTTACCTACTTTTTCCTTTGCTGCAATGGGTATCACATGAAAGGGTATGATGAGGAGATTTTGAAAAGGGTATCATCAACCTAAGTCGAATATGTCGACTGACCCTAAATGGATGAGAACGAAGCCAGCCTCCTGTCTTACTCACTATACAGCTGATAGTAAAAATATTAATAATTATTTTTAATGTTTAGATAGCTATTGAGAATTGTAATTTAAGATATATTTGTTACTTTGATAAAGATTAATTTATTAACCTAAATAGAGAATACTTTCATTGTCTACAACGCTTTCGATTAGAAGTAAATCCCCGCACACTTATAGTAGATAGTTATTTTTATTGAACTAAAGAAATGTTGGCAAAACAACGTTTGCCGGGTCAGCTAAAAACAGCAAAACTTATTTTTTTTCTCATTAGTAAACAGAAGCCGTCCGAAGCCGGAACGGTGATCTAGTTATAAAATAAAATTAATAACAATTCATGAGAAGAAAGTGAAAAAAAAACATAACAAAAATATTAAAATTAAGGATAAGAAATTCTTCGTACACATTAAAGGAAAAGTCTATTTTGAAGTGTAACAGCCGTATTAACAAAAAAAGTCTTAAATAAGGTTTAAAATACATATTAGTTAAAACGCTTTTTAATCCTAAAACA
Organism: Dexiosoma caninum; assembly: GCA_963924685.1. Classification (NCBI taxonomy): domain Eukaryota; kingdom Metazoa; phylum Arthropoda; class Insecta; order Diptera; family Tachinidae; genus Dexiosoma; species Dexiosoma caninum. The sequence continues at coordinate 62,104,970 of OZ004728.1, read as the reverse complement.
CGTTTTTTTAAAAATTCATATGAATAATCAGTACTTTAACTAACATACGTTTTAAGGTTTTAAAAAAAAAAAAAGGATGGCAGCCCTAGATTTTTTATTTACCACTTGACTCCTAATGAGGCAAAACCGTGATTCTTAATTCACGCAGTAATCGTATCTAAATAGTTTTATTGTCGTGTTTAATAGGAATATTGTTGTTTATAGAATAAAAAATGTATGATAAGTTGTATATTAATCAAAAAACTAATAACAGTAAAAATATCGCTTGGTAAGATTGCAATTTTGGTGACTTATTTAATTGCAGTTAAAAGAGTATTTGAATAACCAGTTTAATATTATTTGTTTTGATTGTTTACACATCACTACTTAGTCAACATTAGTTTTATTTGAAATTTGTGTAACATTAATAATAAAAAAATTAAAAAAGCAATAGAAATGGAAAAAAAAGGAGCACTGCAAACGCAAACGTTCCGAAAATTGGGTCGAATTTTTTTTTCACAAATAACAATCACAATGAAAACAAAGACTGCACAATATGACATCTTAAAATAGCTTTAAAACAGGGTCGAACCAATTTTAAAATTTCCATATTTACACAAGGTTTAAAATGTGCATTTTAAGCTAAAATTCGTTTATTAATGAATCATTTTAATGAATTTTGCTTAAAAAAGCTTTAAAATGCGTTTTATAATTTTTAATAATACGGCTGTTAATATATGAAGCAGACGACAATCTTCAGATAAATATTTATATTAGACTTTAACGGGGAATCCCCTTTATCTGTCTTAGCTTTGTACAAACATTTTCATATTAACGACGCAAATCGCAGACACTAACGACGCAACTACGAAACCAAACTGAAACAAAAAAAGGACGCAACTTCGAATTCACAGAAATTTTAAAAAGACGCAACTTCGAAACGACGCAAAACGGGGTATTGGTGTATGCCATTTCCTAAGGTTCGTCAAAGAACTCTCAGTACAGCATTTATCTCATGGATTCTCCTTTCTTGCAAATAAAATCTAAAAATCAAGATTTAATATTCTTCCGATGTAACCGCAGCGATAAAGTTTATTTGCAGCGTACACATGCATCGACACAACCACAACATTAAAAAGTGTTTTAATGTTGCTCGAACTGCCAGCGGAGTAGTGTATGAATCCTATTGCAAAGAGTACGAGGAAAAAACCAAAAATGCAACTGTATCGTCCATTATGTACGCTTGGATGGATGTATGTATGTATGTATGTATGTATGTATATGTATATGTATGTGTTAATGTGGCTGTGTGTGTGTTGTCTATGGGGTTTTTCTGTGCATGAAGTTGTTGAGTTCATCATCATCATCATCATTGTTACTGTTAGAGACAAATAAACACAAAATACAGTGAATGAAAACCACAAGAAAAAAAAAACCACTGATTGGGGATTGCTGTTGCTGTTGCTGTTGTTGGTAATAAATGTTAATGTTGCAACCGTTTTTTTTTTTGTTTTGTTTTTTTTTTGTAATCCAAATCCGAGGCATGCGCTCGAAACAAAACCTGTCCAATTCGACAGTGTACCGTTGTTGTTGTTGTTGTTGTCGTTATTGCTCTGCTGTCTTTTTATTTCTTATTAAAATTTTTGTTGGGTTTGTTGCTTGTTTGTTTATTGTTGAAAGGTTTGTACCTTTCGGCAATGGTGTTTGTTAACAACATTTTATATTTAGAAGTGTGTGTGTGTCTATGTGTGCTGGCCATATGAATGTGCTGTTTGTATTGCTTCAATGTAAATCTATATTTTCACTTTTAGTTTTATTTTTACATGTTTTGCTTTCTTATTCAAAATATGCATTATATTAATTACAGGTTCATTCATTATTTATTTCACAAGGAATATTTGCTTCAACTTGCTCATATCAAGTTACTTTTCATTATTTTTAATTTTCTTAACAAAATGATTTGCTATGCTTCAGCTATTTTAAATTATTTACTGTAAAATAATCATATGGATATTCAGTACCTTTCTCTTCTCTTCTACATTTTTTTTTTTATTCAATTTAATATTTATTACTTGTTGCCAATTAAAAATATGATAGAAATAAAAATTGCAATTGCAATGAAGTGCTTCTGCTAGTAACACTTAAAAGGCATGCTTGAGCATGCTACACTAGAGTGAAAATGTTAACACAATTCATATAGCAAAATCCTTGTAGTGTGGAACCAAAATTAAAAACTGAAAAAATAGTACTATTAGTGAATGAAATCGATAAAAATTTTTAACATAAAAATTGTCCGGTTCATTTTTGATTTGTTGTTGCGTAGTGCCTCCTAGTGCATGAGCATTAGTCTCATCAATCTGGAGGTGCGTATTCGATTCTCCCCTAGAGCGTATCGTAATGGGCCTAACCTCTGCCCTAAGTGGGGCGCTTTCCTTCGGGGAAGGTCTGTCCCCTAACCTAATCTAAGCTATTGTTGTGTTGTCTATTAGCGTCAAGTTTACGACAATAATTGTTGTGTTGTTTCTTTTGTCGATAAAATGTATTTTGTGTTCAAAATATTTCAGTGAGAATATTTGGGTTATGAACTTACGCCTGTAACATATTTCCCACAATTTAGATTGTTTGATGTACGATATATGTAAGTACATATATGAAAATAAAAATTTTCTATTACATACATTTTTCAAACATACATATGTATGTTTGAACAAATAAAATAATAAATATTTTATTGTTTAATTATTAAGCTCGAGGTCGATATTTTTTTTATTTATTTTCGATATTTCGTTAACAGTTTGTTAAACATCATCACGAGTACGGACGAGTAGTGTTCTCAGTGGTTATTCCAACTATTTTCAACAACATGCCTCTAGATGTCATACGAAGAGGCAACAACAGTATCCACAGGAGGAAAATATTTAAAAACTACTTTATCAGTACGCAATGACTATACACTCGGCGATGACGGAGGTTTAACCGAATACTCGGAATGTTTGGTGGGATTAATTCGTAGAATTTGGATTATTTCATGGAATTTATATTAATATTTATGATTCATAAATCTATTGATTCTCCTGCGGACAAACCTTATAGGCTTTGCAAGGTGACAATGGAGGATGAAATGTAAATGTTTATAGAAAACGAGAATGAATAAAGGAATTAAAAAAAAAGAAAAAAAAAAAATATAATTAATTTAAAAAATGTTTAAAATTATTAATTATTATTATTATTTTTATTATTATTATTATATATTTTCTTATATATATATATCAATATATTCTTATAATTATAGGCTTGTAGCAATATAATTCCTTATACAAAATACAATCCCTAAAAAAAAAAACAAAAACCAAACATGTGTGTACAGTTAATAATGAAAAACAAAAAATTTATGTAATGCCAAGGACTATTGTAACTTACAGATGGCACATTTAGAGCTTCATTAAAAAGGGGAAAAATAACGGCGAAAAATTTCTCGTATTCTATTAATAAAAATATAAAGCTAATAATTTACATCTACTGATAACCACACACGCGGTGGACAAAACACGAAGAACCCTGAAGATGAAGGTAGATGTAGCAGCCTTCGAAAACAGCATGTTGTTCCGTTCTGCTAGTGTTTGTCAGTGTAACTTACAAATTTCGTCTTTGATTTACTTTGTTTCTTAGTAATTATCACATGTAATTTTGATTGCCTGTACGTTCTCGATCATTAGACTATTTAAAAATAAATAATTTTAAGCAAACACTATAGTTATTATTTTTTCATGTTTTTTCTTCAAAAACCATCATTTTTTTGACAAAATTTTGTGACATTTTTAGTAAATATTTTTATATATGTATATTGAAAATATTTTAAATTTTATAAATTATATTTTAACAAACTTTTAACGAAATATCGAAAATAAATAAAAGAAATAAAATACGATTGTAAAAGAATAACGACTCGAGCTTAATAATTACAGTCGAACTTCTCTATAACGTAGCAGTTGGGGACCGTCAAATTTCTATGTTATAGAGAAAATTCGTTATAGAGAAACTGCAGAAAATTTTGACTACATTTTTTTTATGTAGAAAATATATTTATTAAGACAAAAAAAAATTTTTTTTACATGAACACATTAATTTTTTTTTATTAATACGTGACTAAATTGATGCAAAAAATCGATTACTAAAAGCTTCGCAATAGAGAGATTATTTAGTGTGAAAAATTCTATTTTAAAATTCTATAACTTCGCTATAAGGAAGTTCGTTATAGGGAGATATAAAATATATGAAAATACTCACAAAAATGTTGTGTTCACGAATTTTATTTTTGTTATAGAGAAGATTTCGTTATAGAGAAGTTCGCTATAGAGAAGTTCGACTGTAAATTAAAAAAAAAGGTCAACTAAAATAAAATAAAATAATAAATAAAATTAATAAAGAAATATATTTAATAGTTTTAAGTACGAAGCATTTATTCGTTCCTCTTTGTGATTTTCGTATATTTTCATTTCATTGATTTCTCATACAGTTTAAAAAAAAAAAATGCTCTTAAAGCCGTTTGACTTCAAAACTTCAGAACTCGTCAACTCCACTAATTTTGCTTCATCCGGATTTTAGAGCGGTTGCTTGTAATTTTCGAGAGTAAGAAATATTTTTAAACTATAAACTACACATTTTCAGATGGCTGGAGAAAAGTGGCATCTTCTGACAAAAAAAACTTGATTTGTTTGCAGATTACGAGGTGTGAAGATCGCAAGGAAAAAAATCTAGTTAAAAATGTAAAAATCAAGATTGATTTTATATTTTTCGGTGAATTCAATATATTATAAGAACCGGAAAATATAAGTTTTTGCTGTTGAAACAACTTCCGAATTAATATGTCAGTAAAGTTAAATCAAATGGAAATTTATGTTGAATTACCATCAGCAGCAATTATAATGATTCAAGGAAATTTCAAGTTGTAGTAACGTGAACCAATATTATTCGAATTTTCATTCAACACGAAATTAATTTGAAAATTAAAATAACGATTATGCTCAAACAATTTTGATTCATTACGATTGTAATGTTGTTTTAATATTAATGATTTTACAATTACAATTGCAGTTAAGCTGAATTAACGTGCAATGTTCACCAGTAGCCATTCAACTGAACCCTCAATCTCAAATCTTTATATAGAAACTGTCTGAAAAGTCTTTGAGAATTACGGCTATACAGAAAACAGAAAAAACATATCAAAATAGTTTTGAGCTGATTTAAATTTGATTTAATAATTAGCATTTGTTTATTTAACGTTGTTCAAAGTTCAGTTTACCTAATTCCTAATAAATTTTACTATATTTGAAGGAATATCTTTGATTTTGCTGTATTGATTTAGTGTATAAATTGCAACACTGCTTTAATGTGATAAAACGTTAATTTAATTATAAAAAACGGGATTTTATGTATTCAACATTCTGCAACGTTATTTTTACTACGAAAAATATTGAATTAACTTGTTTTAAGGTAATTTTGAAATTTCTTCGCTACAAACCAATGTGAACAATCAATGTTCAATTTAAATAAAGTCATTATGTTTATGTAGAAATTTAACATGATTTTAGTCAACATTTAGTCATGTTAATTTTACATTGAAATTTTTTTCTGTGTCATATGACTACCGATATGCTACGTGTAGCAGGATACGAAAAATATGCTTCCAAAACGCCAAGTGTAAGTGTTGCAGTTAAAAACTGTTGTCTCAGATTGTATGAAGATTAAAAGATAAAATAAAATGTTGAATAAAAATTCAGCACAACATTTCATGCTGCTACTTATTGAGTGTCATTGATAAATGCCTCTGCTGTTTTAATTTGCTTTAATAACAAGGTTCTAGCAATTTTTTGTTACATTTCATTAACAGTCCTTTTTAACATCAAGTTTCCACACGAAAACATAACTTTATTGTGTTCCCTCTGTTTATTGAATTATTTTCACTTCAATAAATTTATGAATATTTTCTACAATTTATTAACTTTCCTATAAATAAGAAAGCAATACAACATTTCAGATTTAATAGAGAGTGAGAGTGAGAGTGAGAGAAAGAGAGAAAAATAGAGGGAGAGGAGAAAGAATAACTGCCTTGCCCTCTTATTGATTTGTCCTTAATTAATTATTGAAAGCATTTTCAATAGCATATTTTAAAGCTGATTATATTTGTATTTTCAATGTCAAATAACCAGAACAAAAAAAAAAAAAAAGAATATTAAAAATATTGGTTTCTAATTACAGTTCATCGATAATTTTGTTTTTTTTCCCATTCTTTTTTTTCAAGGTTAAACATCGTGTAGCTTGTCAGCAGCCATTAAAACAATTTATTAAAATTATGCGACGCTTAAAATATTTTTAATATATTTTGCTTGGGGGTGTAAATAAGAATATGCATACTTATTTTCACTTTTACACTCCATTGCACATTTGATAAATCAGAAAGAAAATATGAAATTTATAGGACTTGTTTAAAAGAAATCTGTCAAACAATTTTTAGCCACCATCAAATAAAATGTTAAAAGGTGTGACTAAAAAAAAAAAATTCACTTGAGGTTTTTCATGGAAAATGTATTATATTCAGATTTCTAACGTATTAAATATTTTCTTTTGTGAATATGAAATTTGCCTAAATTTATCTTGATGCAAGATTTTGTGGATTTTGCCTAAAGATATGCAGCATAATATAAATATTTTAGACAAAGTTTTGTTAGACTTTATTTATTATACCGCAAAGATTAGTGAGCGTTACCATTTCTCAAGTTTTCCCTTATTTTTCAACTAACTACAATTTGAGTTTTCTTATTGTTGCTTTCAATATAAATGGCCGAACGATTATTTTCACTCGGCTTCTATGATGGATGTTATGGAAACAAACTTCTTAGTTTTGCATGCAGTTGAAAATTCTAATTGGCATGGTTACCATGATCCTATTTAATTGACAAAAAGAAAAAGAAGAAACTAGAATTAAAGGCGCTGCTACTCTGCCTAATAAATTGACAGAACGTGCACGAGCAAGAATTGAGATTTCTAATTTCTTCGCCATCAGGCTGCCAAACAAAAAAAAAATAAAAAATTTAACAAACATTGCCTCTTCCACATTGTTGGTAGATATTTTAATTGCCTGAATGTTATTACTCCTTCAAAATAAAATTGAAAAAAAAGAAAAAAAAAATTGAGAATTAGCAACGAATTTCTGTTCAACTTTGAATAGTCAAAGCCGCATTTCTAGCATTTAAATGGCAGTTCGGCGACTGAAACAATTATGTACGTTGTTATTCTACTTCTTTTTCTATAGCACACACTTATGTACAATAAAGCTTACATATAGGAAATATATGTGTTATATGTGTATATATTCCCATATAAAGGGTGATTTTTTTTAGTAACTTTCTCTTTGGCAACACTGTTTTAGGCAGCTCAGCTGTTTTCGTGTAACATGTTCACTGTTAAACATGTTCAGTTTGGTCTATAATTGAACCATGAATCGACTTACATATGAACAACGTTTGCAGATTATTAAATTTTATTATCAAACCTCATGCTCCGTTAAGAAAGTGCATCGTGCACTTCTTGAATTTTATAGTCAGTTTGAGCGACCTTCTTAGGCGGCTATTCGGAATCTTGTGACTAAATTTCGCACCAAATTTACATTATTGGACATTAAACCAGCAACACGCAAACGTAGAGTGCGGACAGAGGAATATATATTTGCAGCTGTATACGCCTGTGTTGTTGATGACCATGAATCATCGATTCAAACATGGCCAAGTTGAGAGGCGTGTTCGGTGAACAGTTTATTTCACGTTTGGGGGCCGACGGTCAATTGGCCGCCAACTGACGTGATTTAACGCCTTCAGACTATTCTTTGTAGAGCTATGTTAAAGCTCATATCTATAGGGACAAGACCGCAACGGTACACTCACTTGGAAGACAATACTGAAGAATTTATTCGTGAGATGACGGCCGATATGTTGGAGAGAGTATGCCAAATTTGGACCCAGCGTATGAACCATTCCAGGCGTAGTCACGCTCAACATTTACTTGAAATCATCTTTGAACATTGAATTATATACATTGTTCTATGGATTGAAATAAATATTTCATAATACATTTCTCTAAATTTTGTGTTTTTTTCTTTTTCAATCAAATTCGAAAGCTCTTAAAATATCACCCTTTACATACTTACAAATGTATCTACTATATTTATGAGCCGAGGCTATAAACTCTTAAAAATTTTGCCAAATAAGATAAAAACGAAATAAAACAGTAGTTTATATTCGCATCGTTGCGCATTGCTAATAATTTAAGTTGTTAAATTTTCTCGTATTTGAAAACTTGGTCTGATGTGTAAAACATGGCATCACTTCCTGGAAAATCTTATTTTATGGCGCCTTAAAGATAGAGACAACGCGATTTCAGTAGATAGGGAAGACAATGTTAAAGATAAGATTACAACGTAAATAACCAGGCACAGTGATGTGGCAATAAAAAACAAAATATACATACTACAATATTTATAACAACTGATGCGGGAAAATGTAATATTTTTAAGTTTTTGCTTGAATGGCAAATTGATCGCTGACACACTATAATTTGAATCATTTTTAGAATTTTCTATATTCTCTTTCAAGCTTAAAAGTTTGTTTTTAAATTTTTTATTTTTTCTCTTTTTTCGATATTTCGTCAACCAGCGCTTAACATCTATAGGAAATTTTCAATATTTTATATAAAATAATTCTTCTAGTTTTTTTGACCTCTTTTTATATGAATTACACGAAATTATTTAAGCTTCATATTTATTTTTATTCGATATTTCGCTACTCATTTGTGTAGCTTCTTCAAGAAAATTGGTTTTTGTTTATAATGAAAAAATATTTTTTAAAATTGACAATAGAGAAAAAGTTTTTGTCAACGAAGATTCAAAAATCATAAATTTTTTAGGGAAACAAATTGCCCATGACCATATTAAACCATATGCGAATCTATACCTTTGGTAAAATTTCCTAACCAAACCATTCTGCCTTACAGACTCCACCAAATCAATGAAGAATAACCCTGTACTACGACCCTGTCGGATACCGTATTGAAATTCACTCAACAATCCGTGACCATCACACTCCACCTCACTATTCAAGCCTTTACAACATTCTAAACAATACGTAAATTTTTCCAAAGCGATGTGTAATTTAGAAGACGTGAGCATATTTTTTATAAAAAAAAAAAAATAAAAATTCTCTGATGTACGGGACGGTAGAACAATTTTTAATAATTCAATGGAAATACCATCAGTACCTACAGAAGTACATTTCATCCTAATCACAGAATGAAAAAGCTCAACGTCAGAAATATTAGAAAAGGTGTTAAATCAGGTTCATCTTCAAAAGCAGATGATGAGGTGAGGCGATGGTCGAAGTAGTCTGCACGTTGACTATAAAACGAAAAATTTTTCCTGGGTTCAACCCCAGTTTCAAACTCATAACAACATCTCGCATTTTTTCTGATGTGCATTTGTGTGCGACTTTGTGGCAGTTGTTGTCGCAGGGTTTCAGTGGCGCAGGCATAGTCACTGGTCACTGAACAGTAACGGCTTCAGCTGTACCCAGTCCACAGGCACTTGGATAAATAACATAGAGGATAAATAACAGAGGTCCCAATATTGAGCCTTGGGGAACACCTGATAGAAGACTTAGTAAATCTGAATTCTGACCATGAAGAGCAGTAAACTGACGTCTGTTTTTTAGATAAGATGAAATCAAATCATCAGAAATCAGTTGTTGTCGGAAGGTTTCAGTGGCGAAGGCATAGTCACTGGTCACTGAACAATACCGGCTTCAGCTGATAGCAATCCACAGGCACATCAGAGCACCCCCCATCGTCGCTATTGTGTAGCACCGGCGAAGTATAATTATTACTAAAAATTGCTACTAAAAACGAAGCTTCAAAATTTAATACGTTCATATCTTTTTTTTGACATCAGAGACGCTACAACACTGCTGTAAAAACAAATAACGTGCACAAAAACCATTTTGTAAGATAGAGAAGCTTCATTGACCTCCTGTCATTTCTCTTACTATCCATTTCCTATCTAGTTCCAGCACAATGCACCGCATGTGTAGGGGTCATCAGCTGAGTGCTAGTCCAAGATAAAAAAAAACCAGTCAATTGATTAGTTATAAAATGCTCAAAATCAAATTGACAATAGAAAAATGTTTGGTCTGATTGGATTCTATCGAGTATCTTCTGGTTGCGGATTCAACGTGCTTATATACTTTTATACCACAAAATTTACGATTGTGTTCTTTTTCGTGAACATTTGTGTGTGCAAGGGTGTACTGTTATCTACCGTGTTATAGGAAGTACTACTGTACTGGTGTTTATACAACAACAACAACAACAACATCAAATTCCTTAAATATTCTCTCAACAGCAACCGTCTTAGTTTCACAATCCAGCAAAAAAAAAAAAAAAAAATAATAAAAAAAAATTGTGTAAAAGTAGAATTGGATTTATTGCTACTGAATGAGATTTAAACCTCCTACTCTCTGCTGTCATCATTGTTGCTCATAATTTGCGTTTGTGACATTTGCTTAATTAATAAGACAAACAGCTTCTGGCAATCAATGTTAATTCCTAAGATGATTTCTGTTATTGACTTGCAAGTGAATTGTTTTATAATTGAACAGCAACAATACGTGTACAAATCAAAGAATAAAATACTCAGCCCCAACCAGCATGAAGCAATTCTTAGTAGGAGTTACGTACGTGGTATATATTACGCACAGACGCATGAAGGAAAATGCTACGTCCTACGACAACAACAACAACTGACACAAAGACACATTCATTAATGCACATCAGAAAAAATGCGAAATGTTTTTATGACTTCAGTCCGAAATTGAGCTCAAGGAGAACCCAGGGCCCAAATCGTCGTATTCGTGATCGAATGAATTTGATCGAAATTTGACTTTTTGAGATCGTCATATTCGTTAACGATTAAGACGTATCGAAATTTCAGATCGTTGCATTCGATAACGTGTAGTCGAACGAGTACATTCTCTCGAAATGTCATTCGATAGACTAAAAGCTTTCGTAAACTAGTTTTTTGCTTGCTATTTAGGAAAGAAAACTTTATTATTAGGACAAATTAACCAAAATATATATTATAATCAATCGAAAAGTCGATTTTCAATAGAAGGTACCACGCCTACTTGTCCAATCCCTCCCAGTTTTTTACTGATGATTTGTTTTAAGTACAAAGTCAATTGGACCATATTCAGAAACTTAGAGCCTATTTCACCAATTCTATTTAAATATCAATTCATATTTAAATGTCGATTTTCATTTTCATCTAGATATACACATGGAATATTTAAATACTGTTTAAGTAGCCAGCACTCTGCATTTAAATATTGATTTTGCAACAGCATGAAACAGCTTTAAAACAGCTTTTAAACAGCTTTTTAAAAAGCTGTAAGTTGACGGTATCATATTAAATATCAGAGCGTTACCATACTTTCTTGTGTTTCATTATTTCAGTTGGTGAAAATAAATCTTTTTTAAACATACTTTATTAATTAAATTAAATTGTGTTTAAATATGTTTGGTGAAAGAGGCCCTACAAGAATTCACTGAAAACTAGTTGTTTTTTTTTACAATTAACACTGATTGTTAGTGGCACGCAATCAGTGCCAGGGTAAAGCACAAGATTTAGAACTTTTCACCTTCCTAAAAATATGCAACATTTTACTGCAATAAAACATATGTAACTCTAAATAAACGATATACCATTTGTTTTATATTTCATTACGCTATATTCGGATTCTTACACTAGAAATGTATATCATCATAATTATATATTGTACTTTAACGTGCTTGTAGAGACCACAACAATACAATGGATTCGTCTGTATCTTTTGCAACAAAATGAGAAGAGTATTAAAAGGCAAAAAAAAAGGTGATACAAACAATATGGAAAAACACAGTGTATGCAAAAATTTGTGGTTTTGTTTAAATTGTAGTTCATAGATGTTACAATGGCACGTATGTATGTATATCTATACAGGGTGGCCCAAAAGGAGCGAAGGTGTTTGAATTCCTTATAACTTGTTATTATTATAATTTTTTGTTTCTTTTTTCTTTTCAGTATTTTGTAAAAAAAAAAAAAAAAAAAATGGGGGAATTTAAAATGGAACAGTACAGAATTGAACAACGTGCCAAAATCTTTGAACTATGTTTCTCAAATCAACGATCCATTGTTTTGACTCAGCGTGCATTATGTCGTTATTTTAATGTTAAGCATGAACACTCAGAGTCAACAATAAACCGTCTGGTTGGAAATTTTCGACAACAAGGGACAGTAAGGAAATTTCCTGGTGCCGGCAGACGATGAACGGTGCAAACGGATGACAATATTAAACGGATACAGGAGAGTATTCGGGAAGATGGAGAAACATCAACCAGGAGACGTTCAACAGAACTTGGCCTTTCACGAGGGTCGCTGCAGAGAGTTTTACATACAATAATAATGTTTCTATACAAAATTCAGCTCGTCCACGAATTAAATCCGACAGATTACCAGCAACGGTTGCATTAAGAAATTTATTTTCGTCAAAAAGCAGAAGAAAATCCTGACTTTATTCATAAATTTAATTATGAGCGATGAAGCCCATTTCCAATTGAATGGGTTCCTTAATAGACTAAAAGGGCTACGGGAAATCCAAGAGTAGTTCAACAGCGAGAATTACACCCTCTTAAGTGTACCGTTTGGTACGCTGTTTCGTCGAATGTGATAATTGCCCCATATTTTTTGAAAATTAACACGGTGTCGCCATGTTTCCATCACTGGTGTTCGATATCGAACAGTGTTGGAAAATTCTTTAAGGCCAACCGTGGATAACCAGGCGCAAGTATGGTTCCAAAAGCATGGAGCCATAACCTAATTTCCTAGTTCCAGCACAATGCATCGCATGTGTAGGGTCGCATGTGCCGGTCAAAAAAAAAAAAAAAAAAAAAAAAATGGAGCCACAGCGCACACTGCGAGGAGCACAATGGCTCTTTGAACTCGAACCACTTCGGTCATTTTGGGCCACCCTGTATATATGTGTATGTAGTCAACTAGCAAGTAGGCACCCCTGAAATACTTTGAAAACTCCAGTTGAAGTTCATGCCACTAAACAATGGCATGCAAATTGCTAAAGAACAACAACATCATCAACAACAACAACAACAACAACAACAACAACGACTACAACAACAATATGCCTATAAATATATAAATACTCTCATCAGTGTCTTCACTTGTTCCACGGCATTCTTTTATAAAATTTATATCTGCAGAAAAGTGTGTGTCTGCGTTTATTTATGCAGCCTGTTGAAAGCTGATGAAAATTCAATGCCGAGATTTTGGTCTGGGCTTTAATTTTTTTTTCTCTTGCTATACTTTTGCGGCCAGCATAGAATGAATACGAATAGTACTCTACTTTGTCTGCTCTATTTAACGTTAACAATATGTGACAAATAGCAAACCAAACTAAACTACAAAAAAATGTAGAAGAAAAAAAAAAACGATTCACTTTAAGAATTATAAACACAATACGAAATCTATCTGTTGTGTTTACACAGATAATAGAGAAAGTTCATGGTTGTCTGTAGTGTGGTGTAAGTACGTTAATATTCACTTTGGCTGGCACGATGCATTATTTCAAGATGCGAATGTCAATAAACGTCTGAGTTGTTTTTACCGCGTACTCGTAACAATTTTTTTCTTTTTCTTTTTCATTTTATAGTTTTTATGCTTTTTCAATAGTACGAATTGTAAAATGATTATTATGCGATGTTAGAATTTAGTTACGTTCATATATAATATATATAGCATACTTTTGGGGTAATTTACATTGATGAAATTAAATATTAATAGAAATTCTTGTTATTATAAATTAGAAAACAAGGTAAAAAGGGTAGGGATGGCTGACTGTAGTCTGCACGTTGACTACAAACCCAAACAAATGCTGGGTTCGCAGCCAGTTTTAGACTAAATCATAAAAACATGTCGCATTTTTCTGATGTGGATTACAGTGATTTTGTACCAGTTGTTGTTGGAAGGTTTCAGTGGCGAAGGCATAGTCACTGGTCACTGAGCAGTAACGGCTTCAACTGTAACCAATCCACAGCACATCAAAACGCCCTCTTTCGTCGGAATTGTGTAGGACCAGAGAAGTAAAATAATTACTAAAAATGGCGAAGCTTCAAAAATTTAAAACGTCTCCTCCTTGACATCAGAGGCGCTTCAACACTGTTATAAAATAAACAACGTACAAAAGCAGAGTTGTAAGATAGTAAAGCTTCAGCGCCTCTCATTTCACTAACTATTCCCTTCCTCTAGTTCCAGCAGAATGCAACGCATGTGTAGGGGTCATCTCATGAGTGCTGGTCCAAGATAAAAAAGAAATACAAATATTGTCAACCGAAGGTCGACTAATTGTAAAAAGTTCTACAAAAACTAAATAGATTTAAATCAAATAATAAAAAAATTTTTAAAGAAAATATTTGGTTTTGTTTGTTTGCATATTTCGTAATTCTCAAATATTTTTTTTCGTGAGTTCTTGTATAAACAAGTGAAATTAAAGGCCTACTAAAGATTTTGGTATTATAAAATGAAATGCTGCATATAGACCAGCTAAACCATATAACAAACATAGATAATTTATAATCATTTAGAAAAATATTTTTGTTCTTCCGAAACATTTTAAAATTAGATTTAGGTTTTTTTTTTTTGTCAAAAATCCACTAAAATAGCAAAATTTTCCCAAGTCTTTTCCTGACTCTCAAGTTTTCTAACGATTGACATTGTAGAATTAAACTGATACTGGCTTCACCATCGATTTAGGTCTTACCTTTGCAAATTAATCGCTACTGCTCCTAAAAATAGGCAATAATTAATAACAAAACTGTGGCGAGTAGCTCCTATATGTGAATCTCACCTACCGACGGAGAAATGTTTCTCCCCTCATCAAATTAAGACCAAACAATTCTTTAGCTTCATTTTGTAAGGAAGCATTTCAAATTGATAGAAAAACATGTCGTTAACGGTGAATGCCTGCTTATGTGAATTTTAATTTAATGCAAAATAAAGATACTCATGAACACGTTTAAAATTGTCATTGGCGCAATTGCAGATATTAGCGAGACTTGCATCAATCATAAAGCGTTGTTTAAACTTGCCAGAAAAGCATTAAAATGTACTGGAATTTATGCAACTAAAGATAATGCAGGGTTGATCTGCATTACCAGCTTTATAATTTTTAGCAAACGTCAATGTAAAAATTAAATTAAATAAAATACGAAAAATTATAATTTGTATCTAAAACTTGTAATTTGTTTTTAAAAATGCCTTCAGATAGGCAAAAGATTAAATTGATCAGATTATTCGCAGAAGTTAACACTAGAATTTTTTTTTTGGGAAAAAAGTAAAAACACGCTGTTGGCTAGATTAAGGATAGCAAGCGAAGTGTAGTTCAGTGCCTCCGTAGTCTAGTGTATGAGCATTACTCTTATCAATACAGACGTTCGGGTTAGACCCTGGGGGTTTCTACAGACAAGCTTAAGAACTTCGTATAGTATATATTATCTAAAAAAAAAAAAAATAATAATGGTCATGCAGAAACTTCATTAACTCCAGTGGATTAAATTTCAAGGCTTTTTAGTGTTTGCTGGCAGCCACAAATTTGTGGTGGAGTTCGGTTGCAATGCATAATCGACCCTTTAATGCACAATTGAACAGCGCAAGTTTACGAGCCGAAATTGTTGGGCACGTTGACAGTCTTTGTGCCAATGAATTTCTATACAGTTTATTTGCGAGAGTGTAAAAATGCACAGTTAGCGGGGGCTTTTAAGCGTATTCATAAGGACCATCAATATAATATAATACATTTAATTTTAAAACTCTCTCACTTTGTCATAATACGGAGCATTTCAAGAGCATAATTATTTAAAGTTTTTGACAAAAACATGCGATGCTATTCTCTATCTTGGCTTGGCCTTCAAGATGTTTAAATTATTGTATATATTACCTAAGCCTTTAAGCGGTTGAATAAGAAAAACTATACGAAGATACCGAGAGTCAATCCCTTAGATAAAGATATAATTTTATTCAAAATAAATTTTAACGACAAAAGTTTCATTTACGCGCTTGTGATATTTTTTGGGTTACTTTTTTTTGCGTTTAAATTTACATATATTTTCTTGCCTTATTGAAACACTCTGCTACAAACTAATGCTGTGAAATTGAGAGTAAGAAATTAGCATACTTTTAGGATGTAATTAAATAATTATTAAAATAACTCCTTAAATGCCTTTGATTATGTTAATTTGTTTACTGGAAAATTTTCGCAGCAATCGTTTGTCTTTGTTTGTTATACACGGTGGGACAAAAGTAATCACCCGATGTCTTTTTGCTGTAATTTTATTTAATAATAACCTTTGGATCTGCATATATGGTCATCAACTCTGGCGGCGGTCACTTAGGCCATATCATAAGCAGTGCCAAAATTTTTCGTAAAAAAAAATTACAGCAAAAGAACATCAGGTGATTACTTATGCCGCGGGTGATTACTTTTGGCCCACCCTGTATATTCTGTGCTTACTACATACATATTTAATGACCGCCAAAGTATTCTGATTTCAATTTATAAAGGAAAATTTTGTGTTGAAAGAACTTTCAGCCTCTCTTTAGGGATTTATAAATTATAAGTGATTAGGAAAAGTCAGTCAACTTTAGAAAGCGTGAATATGAATAATAATCAATTAGTTAACAAACTTTTATAAATTTTTCAGTCTGTATAAAAGATAGTGTTTATAAGAGTTTAATATGCCTATTCATATTATGTGTATTACATTTAATATAATTTTAGTGAGAAGAAAGCATTTGTCCATTTAAGTAGTAATTTTTTTTTATATAAATTTAACAACTGAAAAACAAAAAAACATTTGTTTTATCTCTATAATGAAAATGATTTTTATTCAACCATTTAATAGAACTTGTTGTACAAATATGCATTGATTGCATTCGCTAATTGATTTTTTTTAATTGATTTTACTTCAAAATATTTCAATAACTTTGTAATTAAAATTGTTCCTCTTTGGAAATTATTGAACAACAGCTTTCATTTTGTTTTTTTTTATATTTCAGGTTTTTTAAAACTGAAAACAAAAACGCATTTTTATGAAACCATATTTATAAATTCAATTTAAAATTTCCATATTTGTTGTGGTTTTTTCGCATCACATATATATACACATGTGCATATGCAGGCCAGTCAGTTAATGAAAATTTATTGAAAAATTACCAAAGTTGGCTTAATTTAATAAGGAAAAGAACACAAAATCATAAACACGACTTTTTTTTGTCATAAATTTTTACAGCGCGCGTAAATATTTTTTTTATTTACATACACGCACGCACGTATCGTATTATTTTAAAGCACACTTTTTTACGAAAATATTCTAAACAGTAAATTTATGTTGAAGGAAATTATTGCGTCAAAAATATGTGTAAAGTTCAACGTCAATTTGTATACTGACTACAACAATTGGTTGTAAACTTTAACAGCAGCCGACGCATACACTACATATGACAAATATCCAAACATACATACACACACACAAATGTAGATTCATACATCCATACAAGAGCTGTCAGCTCCCATGCAAAAAAAAAAGAAATGCTTTTGCCTATACAATTCGTACTAATGTTACAAATACTCGTACTTGATCAATTTTGTTAGTGTAGCTGTTGTTGGTGTTGTTGGTCTTGTTATTATGACTCGTTAAATACGATTCACCCAAACAAAAAAAAAATAAGACTTTAAAAACTCAACAATGTAAACGATGACAGCAACTACACCACACTACCACACTAAAAGGGGAGCAAAAACAAACGAGAGCCCAAAAGTGTAATGCTATCAGTGTTGCCAGTATTAGGAAATTACAAATGATTGTTTTTCAAATTACATATTTCAAGAAAAATTACACATGATATTTTTCTTATTTATTAAACCGTGACGAAAATATTAAAATTTATGGAAAACAAGTTTTTTTTATATTTTATCAAAGAAAACGAGCAAAATGTTTTATACTGCAAAAACCCTAAATTTAATGACACGATGACGAAATGCACTGCAATGTTCTGTTAATAACTCGAACAGCTATCAAATCTTTATTTTTTTTCTATTTTACCTTATATATTTTCTTCCTAAAAAATATTTGTTATATATTATATATATTTTTCTCTCAGTTTTTATTAATTTTTATGCGGTAGTCTGTAATAAGTGTTAAACAAATTAAAATTTTTAAATTAAAATAATTTTTCTTATAGAAATTTTGTGAGCAACAAACCCCACTAATTTAATATTGAATGTATAATTACACACATTTTGGCAACACTGAATGCATGAAGTAAGGCAAATGAAAAGCAGGATGTTTCTCTTTCTCACTTCATGCTCGCAGTTACTCTTCATGGAAAATTCTAAGCAAAACTGAGAGCAAAATATTTTAAAACACCCTCAAAGAAAAAAAATTACCCTACAAAAAAAAAAAAAAAACAAAAACATTTGTATACCAACTATTTGAAATCTTAAATTTTGTTGTTGTTGTTTTTATGAAACAAACAACAAAGAAAAAATATACTAATAATTATAATAATGAAGTGTTTTGTTTGTGGTTATGCCAATACCGGCTTGTTCAACTGCTTCATTTTTGTAATTTTTTTTAATGGCTGTGTTAATACAAGCACAGTTATTAAATAAATCTTTATTCTAGAATCTTTGCATGATTAAATATTTTTCACTGATGGATGAATTATATTTATATTTACCAAAGGATGATATTGATTAACCTTGCAGATTGTTCATTAATTTCCAATGAGGAATAATTTTATTTACAAAGTTATTGAAATATTTGGAAGTTGATTACAACTGTTTATTAAGAATTACTTAACGATTTAAAATTATAAAAATGTGGATTGTGCGGATTTTTAGTTTCTAAGGCAATAAAATCCTCCAATATTGCTTGGTATGTTGAATTAAGTTTATTGTGCCACAATAACACAATAGCTGAAAAGGAAAAAGGCACAATGTGGAAGTAGCACGATTTGCCTTTGCTAGTTACAACGATGGCAGTGTGTACCCTTATTAACATAATTGATTGGAAGTTAAAGAAAATTTACATTTACATACAGACAGACAGACGTTATATTAAACTTTAAATGGTTTTGTTACAATGGGCGAAAGAAAGCGATACTGTTATGGGTCTACAAGTCTTGCAAGTTATACGTTACACGCGAACAGAATTTGTTCAAGGCGGAAAAAAATTTCACATTTTTTTTTAAATCGTCACCAAATTACTGAAACTAAATTCTGATGTGCAAATGTATGTTCATACATAGTATATACATATAGGCATTGAGTCGTCAAAGTTATCAATAAATTTATAGGAAATGAAATTTGTTTTAATGCTACAAAATAAAAGTGAAATTACGAGTCTCGTATAAAAGGACCGGCTATGACCTATGGGCTACGTTTTTTTTTATTATTAAAATAAATTCGATTGAATTGAAAAAAAAATTTTGATTTTGATTTACAATAAAGATTTAAAAACTTAAACATGTGGAAAATATTCTTCTTTTTTTCTTGGACCGGCACTCAGGGGATGACCCCTACACATGCAATGCATTGTGCTGGAACTAGGAAATTAGGTTATGGAAAGGAGGATAGATTAATTAAAATAATTTTCTTTTAGTTTAAATCCAGATTATCTGAAGTTTTAATAACAAAAATTTATTTATTTATGTAACGTTTATAAATTCAACTTTGAAAGCAAATTGGTTTTAAGGACACTATACATTGGTCAAATACACATCAGTAAAAATTTGTTTGTATGTGTCACACCGACAATGTTGAATGTCGCTCGCTTGAAGTTCTACTTTTGATCTGTGTATCATGGTGTTTATCCATCAAACACGTATACCATTTTTAACAACACTCTCCAAGCAGAAGGGTTATCGAATATGTCGAATGAAAAACATTTTGTTTTAATGTTGCATGCATCTTAAATTAAATAAAGTAATTCGAAGTATATTTTGTTCAAAGAAATGTTGAAATCTAATACAAAAAAATTTGTTAACTATGTATAATAAATATTAATTATAAATAAAAAACATCGACATCTTTAAAATGAATGCGGGACAAGTCATACATTAGCACACATATTCCAATTTGATGTCAAGCATTTCACCGATTCATAGTACCCTTTACAAATCTTTCATTCTTTTAATCATTCGGCAATAAGTCTTTAAAAAAAATGTTGCAATAAAGAGTTTCTTTAATGTGCCAAGCCGTATGAGCAATATATATCAAATATCATATCAAGTATACGCATCGGATATATGAAGTGTTACGCAAGGTTAAGAAATTTATTTATTTTTTTTAAATTTTTTCCTATTTAAACAAACAAAATCTTGTACAGCCTTTCGGTACTCTTTTCTTTAATACAACCTGCTCATAGTTAACGACCTTGCAAAAATACTTATGAAAAATTGCGTACGTGATGAACTTAAGTTTTGCTCGATATTTATAAGAGATGAGAACAAATGTTGTGTGCTATTGGCATAAAACTTTTAACTTGGCCGTAAGTTAACACGCTAATCGCTTCTATAAGTATGCAGTATATTTGATATTTCTTTTGTTTAAAAGAATCGCTAGCAAATTTACAAGCAATTAAAAGTAAAAAAATTTTGAATTTGTGCTTTTCACCTTCAAACCAGAGCACCACTATTCTTATGACGAAAAGGACGAGAAGCAATTTCTTCAGCTTTTACGTTTGTCAGTTTTCCTTTAAGCAAGTAAGTGCTAATAACATTAGCAGTTTTTTTTTCTTCTTTTTTTCTCTTGAACCACTGCTCAAGGGAAATCCCCTACATATACAATGCATTGCACTGGAACTAGAGAAAGAGAGAGCCATAGTGAAGAGAATAGACAGGTGATTGAAGTGGTAGGAAGATACAGCTTAATTCTTGCACAACTCTGCAGTTGTGTATTAATTATAAAGCACAGTTGCGGCGTCTCTGCTGTTAATTTTAAGGGATTATTTTTAAGCAAAAGGGAGCCGACGTTTTATTTCTCAAATACCGACTAAAATACTGTGCTGTAGCATTGAAAATTCAGAAGAAAAATTTTTTTTTTTTAACTACTCAGTCATCAGCTACCCAAGAGCATTGAATAAACTGGCTTCACGAAAAACTGACGAATGTATAACCAACCTATTGCAAAGTTGTCAGTGTTTTCTAAGAAAAGGAGAAACACTTCAAAAATTAATTTCTATTAATAAATAAATAATTCCGAAAATAAATAAATAATTTCGAAAATAAATAAATAATTCCGAAAATAAATAAACAATTCCGAAAATAAATAATTAATTCCGAAAGTAAATAAATAATTCCGAAAATAAATAAATAATTCCGAAAATAAATAAACAATTCCGAAAATAAATAAATAATTCCGAAAATAAATAATTAATTCTGAAAATAAATAATTAATTCCGAAAATAAATAATTAATGCAGAAAATAAATAATTAATTCCGAAAATAAATAAATAATTCCGAAAATAAATTATTAATTCCGAAAATAAATAATTAATTCCGAAATTAAATAAATAATTCCGAAAATAAATAATTAATTCAGAAAATAAATAAATAATTTCGAAAATAAATAATTAATTCTGAAAATAAATAATTAATTCCGAAAATAAATAATTAATGCCGAAAATAAATAAATAATTCCGAAAATAAATAATTAATTCCCAAAATAAATAATTAAAAAATAAAAAATTTCCAACGCTGTGGCCTTCCACAAAGACGCTAACACACAATGCCACAATGCAATATTGTGGGGTTGGCATCTGTTAAGAAAAAGAAAATAAATAGAAATTCGCAACCAATTCCATAGAATTAATTCATACATTGAAGCTCTGCGAAGACAGTTCTGTCAACATTCAATTTCCTTTGCGTCAAACGTGTTTTAAAGTTCTAAATTTTTTATGCGAAAATTCACTTTAATTGCAAATGTTTGAGTAGTTTTTTTATTTTAATATACAGTAAGTGGAAAAAACTAAACCAGTTTAACCTTTTTAGGCATAAAAATCTCAATGTTTCATTTACAATCTGTCACATTTATCCGCATGTTGAACGTAAAACGGTTGACAATTTTTTCATTTTCATTGTCAAGTGTAACAGAAGCTGACATGTTAATCATCCATTAGTTTTTTATTGTAACAAATTTGTTGATTTTTGTATTTCTTTATTTACGTTGTGTAAAAATGAATGCGTAAAACACACATCACAGTGGCTAACAAAAATTTTAATACTACTTTATGCAATTTACAAAGACTTTTTTTAATATTAATAATTATTTCTATTTCTATAGTCCGTGAAAAATATTAAAAGTTTTTTTTTTTTAATATTTTTAGTTTGTGAAATTCATGTTTTGTTGAATCTTTTCGAATTAATGTTCTTAATAAGTCCTTTGAGCACTATTTCTTAGGAAAGTTTTTATAATCTCTTTCATTTTCAGGAAATTTTTATCATATTCGAATTACATTCTCAGACGGAAATAACTATGAGAAATTTTTCGTTAAGAAATTTGCATAATTTGAAATATTTTGAAAAATTTTTACTATATTCGAATTTTCGAAAATTTAATATGTCTAACAAAATAAATGACAACTAATTTTTATAGATGTAGATTCAAGAAGGTGCCCGTTATCAGCTGTCTAAGTTCGGAAGTCTCTGTTGAAAAACCCTTTAGGAGATAAATTAATGTATATCACAGCATGCGGAAAATATTTTATAAAATTTCGAACTTTGGAATCACGAAATTTGTCTCTGTTATCAAAATATGCATTTGTACTACAAATATCTTAAATGTTAAGCAAGCGTGTTTGATTCATTTTGCTTTTTACTGTAGCCCCATTGTTAATGTGCAAATTGTCGATAGCATTGGGCCACAAAATGTTAAATATTTTAAAAATATTTTTAAATGTTGAACA
The DNA here is from genome assembly GCA_963924685.1 of Dexiosoma caninum. Classification (NCBI taxonomy): domain Eukaryota; kingdom Metazoa; phylum Arthropoda; class Insecta; order Diptera; family Tachinidae; genus Dexiosoma; species Dexiosoma caninum. Next base: position 62,081,879 of record OZ004728.1, on the reverse strand, counting down.
AAACATTGTGAACACTTCACAAAGTATTTAAAATTTAAACGCATAAATATTTAATAAGTGTATGTATGGATGTATGGATGTATGTACATGCTTTAGCATTGAACTTTAAAAAAAAAGTGTCATTTTCAAGGCACAAGAAAAATACAATTTGTCAGATATTTTATTCAAAAGGAGATTTTTTTTAAGTGAAACAAAAATCAAGATTAATGATGCTTTTAAAATATAAACTTCTACACAATAGAAACTTTGAGATTTTAAACATCGAACGCTGACAGATATCATTCCATTGCAACAATAAAATGGCAAAAATTAACAGAGATAATTGAAATAAAACAAAATCAGTGGTTTGATTTTGGCCAAACTGACAATAGAATTGTATAACAAAGAAAAGGGAACATATTTTTGTAACAAGTCAATGTGTGAAATTTAAAAAACAAAAAAAAATATTCGGTCATCCAGTGAACAATTAATAATACATTTTTTCTTTAACCCCCTGTTGTTGCAAAATGTGTGACGTGACTGTCAACGTACGTGCTTGTAAAATATGAATTTTTAGAGGAGGACATAGAAAGAGGAAGAGGGAGAGAGAGCTAGAGAAAATAAGAAAATGTTGTGCTTGACGATGGCTAAACTAGTCTGCACGTTGACTACAAAAACAAAAAGTCCTGGGTTCGAGCCCAGTTTCACACTAAGTCATAAAAACATGTCGCATTTTTTCTGATGTGCCTTAGTGTGACTTTGTGGCAGTGGTTATCGGAAGGTCTCAGTGGCGAAGGCATAGTCACTGGTCACTGTACAGTAATGGCTTCAGCTGTAACCAATCGCCAGGCACATCAGAGCTTCCTCCTTCGCGCGGTATTGTGTAGCACCGGCGTAGTAAAATAACAACTATGAATGGCTACTAAAGCAAAGCTTGAAAATTTAATGCGTCTCCTTGACATCAGAGGCTTTGCAACACTGGCATAAACAAAAAAACGTGCAAAAGCAGAGTTGATGAAAGAGATTCATGTTTGTGAACGCAAAGGCAACTTCAAGGAGTTTAAAAATAATTTCATTTTAAAACACTTTAACTCGTATAAGTTCTTGATTGAAAACAGATCACGCTCCAACGAAATTTAATTGCTTTGAAAACGGTCAATTAGATTATCCAAAATGAGAAAGCAGAGAATAGAAATAACATGAGATGCAAATCGCCGCCAGACTCATTCAATGCCTGATTTAAGCCAAGATTTTAAACCCGTTGTATTTTTAAAATACAAATGTAATGATAATAATGCTTAAAATGTCAAATTTAGATATGTTCGAAAATTCGAAATTAAATTCGAATGTCGTAAGTTGACAATTTTGAAATATTGCGAAAACATAGCTTTCAAAATTTAAAAAACAAACTGACTAATTTAGACTGTGTACATGCCCATATATAAAGAAATTTACTTTAAATATAAATAAATTTATCTTACTACTTGTTTTTTTAACCTTTTTTATTATTTGAACAATCTATTTTATTAAGCTTTTACGGTTTTTTTTTTATTTATTATTTTTATATAATAACGAAATATCGAGATTATATAAAAATAATAAATAAAAAAATAATAAATAAAAAAAAATAAAAAAAACCTTAAAAGCTTAATAAAATAGATTGTTCAAATAAATGAATTTAAATAAAAAATTAAGAGGCATTACAGATTTCTGATAAATTTTGCTACATTTAAATCCACTTCCAAAACAAGAAAACTTATGAATTTTTATTCAGCCTTGCATGTTTTCTTTTCTTTTTTGTTCCTATAAAATATATAATTAAAAAGTAAAAGCCATCAATACAACGCATCTGTTCAGTTATACAATTTTCCATATTATTTTCTATTCCCCTCGCTGTGCCTTGCCATGGCAGAAATAATCACAGCCTGCCAGCCAGCAGCATATGGTTTAAATGCTGAATTAATAAATTAACAAGTAATTCAATGTGTCATAATTAACACAAAAAACAATCAGTAACAATAATTTTCAATACGTTTTAAATGAGATGCAATACAAATAAATTGAAAATAAAGAAAAGCGATTTTCAAAACTGTCAACAATTGTACGGCAAACAAATGTGCTGAAAAGTTCCGCATTTTTTTATTGTATTGAAAAACAAAATAAAAACAAAAAAGAAATCTCTCAAGACAAGTGAAATGAAGTAAGTGTAAAAGTGCTTTGGGTATAAAAAGTAATTAATGAAATATTTAGTTGTTAATTATGTAAAAATATTTAATACAAGTGGGCGAAAAAAAAAACATCAATAAATAAAATGTACAATATAAACAAATGAAAAACAATCAGCATTAAGGTACATAAATAACTACACATTCTTATAATATAATCCACATGAACAAATCAAGACTAAAAACTAATTCGACCACCATGTGGCGGTCCAAAACAAGCGAAGGTCTTTGAATTCCTCAACTCAATAACTTAACAAAAAAAAAACACCCTATATCTTCTCCGCTACAGGCACATAAAAAGCTAATCAAACATAGATTTTCCATATGAATTGAAGAGAGAGATATGATACTCAAAACATATCGTTACATAAAATTCAAAAGGGCCTGTCATTACTTTTAAACATTTTACAAGAGAGACAAAAAACTTAATAAAATGAAAAGTGTTATGGTTACAAATATGATTTTTTTCAATCTCATCCAAATAAAATGATGAGTTTATTTTTTTATACATAAAATAAGGGAACTATTTAAAAAAAAAAGTACTGCGTACCGAATATTTTTTGATAATTTTTGGTACATTTTTGAATTGTGAAAAACCATTATTTGTTGTTACGACCTTTTGAATTTCTTCAATAAAGACGTTATTTTTAAAAGTAGCAAGCTAAAAATGTGTGAAGACGTGTGCCTTGATGCGCGGTAGCAATATCCATTAAAAACGCAAATTTCAGTTTTTTGGTTGTTAAGCCCTTTTGCTTTTCAGGTAACGATATGCATCTATTCTCTATACGAGTAGCCCAATACTTCAATTACAGTGGAGCTAAAAACACTAATTGAACTTTTAGCTATTCTTGACTGGTTTGAAAAACTGCGAACAACAGTATTTGATTCGAAGCCAAATCATTCATGTACTAAATAGTTGAACGTAGTTCCATTAAAGTATTAAAATATTAGCCCAGGTTACGCTTCGTAGTAAATTACTATTGTAGAACTTTTAGGTTTTGCAGTTTTAGTAAATCAATGCATTTTGTTGTTGTTATACTAAAGCCGCAAGATTGCAAAGATATTTTTTATTTTATTCTTTTCTTTTGGTTTCTTTTCTTTATGATATTCTCATAAAGTATGTAATAATAAATTTGACATTTATTTTTTTTTAAGGGAAGAAGCACAATTTTAAAATTAGAATCATATAATTAAATTAATTTTTTTTGAAAAATTTGTGATAATTACTTTTTGTTTGAAGTTGTTTTTAATAAAAATATTCTTCTGTTTAAGATATTTTCGAAATTTTCTATTCGCGTGAAAGTAAATTTTGTGAGAAATTTACACATTTTCAGATTTTGAGAGGAAGAGAGTTATTTAAATCACGAATATGAAATTAATAAAAATAGAAACAATAAAATCTACTCACGTTTTACATTCTGAACTACTTGGTGCTCGTAATTCCAACATTTGTGATGTTTTTGTTTTAATTAAGAAAAATGAATTCTTATCGGCGGCCTCTTGACGCACCAATGTTTCCGAATCGATGCTCATAATGGGACTAACAGGTTTATTATTAACTTCGGTATTACGGGCTGCATGTAAATATTTCAACGAATATTTATCGTCCTTAATAAAAATGAAGAATTATAAAAGAAATGTTTATTAGTCAAGCGACATTAAATTTCTCAAGGGCGCGTTTCACTATCCTACACAATTGCACGATCTACCAAATATGACATGTGTGTCGTAAGAGTACTAAATTACTAAAAATGCATCTCTGTGACATATTCTTTTTGGCAAGTCGTGCCATTTGGAAAACTTTATGAAAATGTTCATAAAATGATAATTTGCTTTCCATTGTATACAAACAGCTGAGAATTTTTTGTTGGCATTAAACAAAATAAAACAAAAAAAATATGGCCACAGGTAATAAAAAGTAGTTTTCAATTATACATACACACATACTATTAGTTGTATAATACTGTGGCACTTATATCGTCATTTTGATGCGATTTGCTAAGTTGTTCAGACTTCACTATCATTCCCCAGTGAATGAATCGTGCGACTGTGTAGGATAGTGAATCAGGGCCTTAAGGATCATTTTTACAACTTTAGCTAAAGGGAGGATTTCATCGGACGTACAATCAGTTTTTCATTATTATTGCTACTTTTCTCTAATCTACCAGGTAGGATAAACGGCCTTTAACTTATTGCTCACCTTATAGTCTTTTCACACCAAAATTTAAAACCTGATTTTAACGTTAAAACCACGAACCGCTGATTGTGAGTTCTCACTATAAGTTTAATTAAATCAGGTTTTAACGCCCAGTTTGTGTAATAAAATTTCACTTGTTGTCTTCTTCCACAACGGGATGAAAGTATTTCCGTTACGCTCTACCCAATAGCTTCTTTTTCTTTTCCACTTTTTTATTATTGTTGCTGCTGCATTCATTGTTTTAAATTATTTTAGTGACTTTATTTACCAAATTTTTCTTTATTTTTTTTTTATTTCATTGACCGCCATTTAAATTGCCAGCTGTGTGAAATTTTTTAACTTGGTAGCACTGCCTTTCGTACATGAAAATCAAGGTTGTATTTCATTAAATCAACTTAAAACCAATTCAAAAAAGGCTTTAATAGGGTTTTAAGAAAATATTTTTTTAACCTAAAACCAAGTTGCAATAGTTGGTTTTAATGTAAAACCAGTCCGTCTGAAAACACTATTAGATTAATAGTAAAATTGTGGCACAGTACGTGGGATTCGTTCTGCGGAGGAAGGGACCTCGATGCGCTGCTGCATAGCGGGGCCCCCTCTGACGGGGACCAGGCGATACGGGCCGGGGCCATGGAGCCGGCTGCGGACTTGGCGGACCCAGACGTGGGTGAGTAAGAGTGGTCCTGATTGGGACGTGGCTCTGGGCCTTCCCGAAGTAATGCGGAAAGCGGTCCCGGGAAGGAATCTACCCAGCGGAGAAGGAGGGAATTTTTTAGTGGCAACACCACTCGACGCAGAAGACGACGGTCTCTGTAAGTGCGAAGGCATTTTCAACCCTACCTCACACGCCAAAAAAAAAAAAAAAAAAAAAAAAAAAAAAAAAATAGTAAAATTGTAATAATAAAAGACATTTTGTACGTCGGATTAAATCCTCCCTTAAACTAAGGACAAGTTGTAATAACGGTCCCAACAATTAGAAATTATTGTTACCTGTTTTGTAAGCAAAACAATCATTGTCTCAAATAGTAATCCGTGTAATTGAATGCTGGGATTTTTCTTCATCGTCAAACTGCCATCATGTATCAAACGGTATTGTGTTAAATCCAAATTCTGCGAAATAAATAAAAGAAAAATTAAATATTAAAAATGAGCTGGAAAAATATTCCAGGCAGAAAGAAATTTTGTAAAATTGGCAACTGTCTATAAGATTTGAATAGATCGTGATCAGTAACAGTAACTCTTCTAATCAACCCGAAATTCTATGATGCTTTCAAGGATTATAAGTCGGTTGCAAACTTTAATTTAACGCTGCTGTTCTTGCTTTTGATGCAACAAACAATTCAAACATACTTTACAAAAGAAATCAAACTCTGAATTATTCTACTTGACGTTGTTTTCAATTTGAAGACAACACCACTTTAACACAACATCAATACTAATATGGTATTCTGTAACAGCTTCAGACTGACGTCGACGTTGTTTGTGTCAGCTGATTCATTTTGTTTCTTTTATATTGTTATCATTCTGTGAAGCGCAGGAAGAGTAAGAAAAAAAGTGAGATTTGTCATGTTTTTTGTACGTTTTTTGTTTTTTTACATTAATTAGCCTGCGAAAGAAACAACCAATATACAAGTCACAAGTCAAGTGAAGATACGTTCTATTTTTGGTAGAAAAATGTTGTGAAAAATCTAATAGAAATTAGAAATTATAGATAAAAGTGTTTTTCCTTTCCGATTTTGGCTCCAGGGGAGAACAGCAAAAAAAATTTAATAGTGGAAAGAAGACTTCTTAGACAGAAATCGCATATTTTTAACTTGCCCGATGAAAAGTAAGTGATTAAATCATATTTTCCTAGTTATTAATTTTGTTAAGTTTCTAAGATTTAAAAGTTATTTTTGGCTGCATAAAGTATCATATAATCATGTATTGCATGCATACAATCAAGGAGCCGAGCCTAGTTTAGAAAAAGCGACTAGATCAACATTTATTCCAAACATCACAAATTAACAACGACATTAGGGTTTTTGACTCAGGGATCGTATTATCGCAGATTAGGAAATGATTTGGATTGTCACAGCCCGTGGTGGCAAATAATTTGTGTGCCAAGCTGGATGTCATGGAGAGGGAAGTTTGTCCACAATGGATAAAATTAATTACGACACATGTTTCCAAATGAAGTAAAATTTCCTTTTTTTGAAAAGACAGGAAGAATTTGTGATTTCAATTTTTTTATTTTTTTTTTATTTTTTAACTTCGACTTTTTTTTGCAACTTCATTTTTAACAAGACAGAAAACAATACCAAAAATGGCGACGACAAAATCAAAGCCAATTAAAGGCAACGTCACATTTTCTTACAGGGTACCAAACATACATTGACAGTCATCAATAAACGGCAATATCGACAACTGAAATACCGATTTGCAATAAAAGATAAAAACCAGTGTTGTCTTGTATTGATGACGCCGATAAGAATAAGGCTGATTATTTTATAAATTCCTTTTCGAAATTTGAGCAAATTTTTTTAACACTGCTTTCAAAGTCGCTTCTTAATGCAAAACTGTTTAACTTCGAAATGGGTCCGATTTTAGTTATTATAAGACACAACCCTGGCCGATTACTCTGTACTTCGAAATCAATAGAAAATTATTCCAATTTGTATGTTATTTACAGTGTTGTACGAAAACATTTTCCTTCAATACGAATTACAGAGTAGGGTGATTACTACGTCTATTCACAGATATTTGACTGAAATTAGGAGCTCGCGACCTTATCGAACTAAAAAAAAAACACGCTTCATTTAAAAAGACTTCATTGCATCTAATAACACACCTAAAATATGTATATCCGTCACGCACATTGATGTTTTTAACTCTCTGGCCTACAATGTGACACGATATCAATAGATCGCTTAATTACATGCAAGACAAAACCAGAGTTTGAACTGTAACTCTATTTTAAACGTTATTCATTCGTGCGAATAGAGCAAAAGCCAAAGAAAATTATTCGTGACAGTGATGTAACCAAATCTATTGATTCACCGGAACATACATACAAATTGATCATGAAATCCGCTTATTTTATGAACAACACGTTGTACCAAAATAACGATATTATTTTTTGACATTACCTTCATACTTCTTGGAAAATCAGACGGCCATGTTCGAAAGGATTCGAAATACATAAATTTAAAATATAAATTTTCCAATTACTCGTTTTGTGTTGTGTATGAATGAATTGAGATGACTAATTATTATTCCTCGTTTTATATTACTTACGACCATTTTCACAATGTCTAATTATTTTACTTTTAACAGAAAATTAACTAACTGGGGGTTTGCTTAACAGGCACTATTTAATCGACGGTTAATGATTTCAGTTTCACCATCCTTCAATTACTTAACAAAAGAATTCTCTAAAAAGTATGGCAATATTGTTTGTGTTTGTTTACGAAAAATACTATAAATGACAGAAAATAGCAAATAAATCTTATGGCGTTTTCTTTTCTGACAAAAATGTTACCTATATGCTACATTTCGTTACTGTTTCTGTTCCATTCTAAAAAATATGTAACATTAAAAAAAGCTATTTCGTTCCTTTCTAAATATGTTGCACAAATAACTGGCAAAATATGCAACATATTTGACCCTCTAATCTCAAGTCGGGGTGATGTACTAACCTTTTTTACATCTTTGTGACGTACTTTTTTATACAAATAAGAATTATGAAAATCAATATACTCTTCACTTTGACTAGAGTCCGTCAGACTTTTGTTAGAAGAAGATTCTGTTTAATTTATTATTTATTTCAATTTAAACTTTATTGATAAATTTTTAGTTTAAAGTTTTTGCAGTTTGTTCTAGGTAATAGCAGATGATTAGAAAACAATGTTGCTGACGATTTTTATTGATAAAATGGTGCTAACAACCGTAGAAAAAGTGAAACGCTAAGTATACATTAATATTAAATCTCAAATATTTTGTACCATTGTGGCAGTAAAAAATGTATCACTTTTTAAAGGTGTGGGCAAACTGTAGAAAATGTTATCCATCGAAAGGGCAACATATTTGTTCAGAAAAGAAATCACCATTAATGTTTTTGAAAAAAAACATTAAAGTATACTGCAAGGAAATGGTGGAATATTCATAAGCAACAAGTTGTTCCAGCTTGGAGCATTCAAAAAAAACAAGTGAGACAGGTAAAATATTGGTCTATAAAAATATTAAGATCTACACATGTTCAAAAGTTTTTTGTAGAGCCTCTAATATCACAGCAAGATTTCTTTTTTTTTGTTTCAAAGTTTTAAAATTATCAACATTGAAAAAATATAAGTCTTGCTTTCCCATTTTTTACATGTGTACATTTTTTCTTCTATATATCAATTAAAATTAGATATGCATAAGTGTCGATTATATTGCTAATCGTCACATTTTGTTCGGTTAAATTTAACAGACACTTTTTCGTTAAATGCTATCAGTTAAAAGTTAATTATACATTGTGAAATATATTTTTAGTTAACCGACTGTTAAAGTTCCAATTAAGTTTTAATCAGACATTGTGAAAATGGCCGTTAATCTTAAAGAGGTTTTCACAGCATTATAAATGCAGCCAAAGCGCATAATTTTAAACAGTCGTGGTCGTTTAAAAACAGTATGACATTCCAGTTTTAAGAACAGAATTATTCGTTTTCACTAATTGACTATTGAAAAGAATTTTAAAACTTCTTTTCCTACTGATTCGATCAATATTGGTCGCCTTAACATATTCCACATATCACACTGGTTCCTCTAAAAAGAGTAAACTCAAAATTTTTAAATTTTTACTTTTTTTGGAAGAAAACTATATACTATATAAAACTATAAAAAGTAATTTTATTAACGGCCCTTTTAACAATAAACGATTAAAATTTAACAGTAAGTTTTGTAAGCCAAAGTTGCCGTTAAAGTCCACATTAACTTTTAATCGGACATTGCGAAAAGGCCCGTAAGCTATTATATTACGTTTTGTTTCCGTATTTATGAAATTAATATAAATTAAAAAATTTCACCAAAAGAGTCTAGAATAACACCGAAATACTTTGCACTAACACTTCACAAGTACTGTACTTTGGGCTTCGTGCTAAATAGTAGCAGTTCTGTTTTGTTTCGTTTGTGTTTAACCACGTCGTCCGCGGACGCCACGACCTTAACACCCTAACACTCGACCAGAGCCGAATCAATAACGAGCTGCCAGAACAGAGGAGTGATCGGCCCGCCTCTTCCATTATAATGAATAGAGTTAGATGCAACGACGTGGCTCCATATAATTTTCGTGGCAATATAGATAACATGCTTGTTTATTAATTAATTAATTGATTTGATGTATTTAATTTTAGACAAAATTTAACGCTGTTGGCCTTGGTAGAACCCATCGGTATTTTCTTTTTCTTTTTCTTCTTCATTTTTCTTTTTCACAATATTGTGAGAAAGACAAAGAAAATTTTCATTCATTTGTATTAACTGTAGTTCGATTAAATTCTAAATATTCCGAATATTCAATAACGCATGTGTGCAGCGAAAAATGTTAGTTAGCCTTTCAACGAAAGGAGAAAATAACTATCATTGGTATCCGATGGAGGGCAAATAAACCAAAAAATTTGATTTAAGGAAAGACAGTTAAAAAGTTGTAAAAAGCTAATTTCGTTCTCACCCGTGCTGAAAACAGAAGATTTTAACCTTTGGGAATATATGAATTATGAACTTTACTAAAAACGTAAAAACAACAAAGCTGACAACCTTTGTTAACAGTATGTGGACAGTAACAATTATGCTCGTATGCTTTTTCCTAAGTTTTGACGGTTTCAATAGATGATATTAATGACTTTACGAGGACCTGCCTGTTAACGCAAAGAGTACTGATGACGTGTTAGTGGCATAGAAAATACGTATTCTACTCCCAACTGGTGTTGGAGATTAATTGTCCTTTTTTTCCCCTTATTCTAATCAAAAATGTAATTTCTTCACAATATTGTGATAAATTAAATGTGAACTTGAAGACGACAGAAAATGTTCATTCATTTGTAATAACTGTAGTTCGATTAAATTCTAAATATTCTGAATTTTCTAAATTATTTTCTTTTTTTAACTTTAATCCGATCTATCATCTTGCTTGCTTTTTTCCTTTCTATACAGGTTACACAATGGAACCATGACGGCATGTCACCCAAGTGCACCGGACTCTTTATATCTTCCTTTGAGACATAACGTTAAATCATGCGCTTTAAACTACTTTATTAAATTTACACTGAATAGTACAAACAAATGATTGTTTGCAGCCGCAGAGATTTGGGCTCAAATTACGGCATTCCATTGGAATCGAAATTTCGAATAAAATTTCTTTTAAATGTTCGATATCGAATACTGTATTTTGGGCTCTGATTGTTTTCCCTTATAACTTAAATTCTCATTAATTTTCTGAGCTTTAACTATTCTTCGAACAAATATATAAATAAATAAATTATAGTAACTGAATTTATTTTGGGAATATCTCTTTATATATATATGATTATAATTGTGCTTTTTTCCCCTTAAAAATTATATGTGAAATTTATTATTACATACTTTACGATATTCTCATAAAGTATTTTTTTACAAAAGCAACTCAATAACAGAGGAGGAAAGCATATCCATATAGTACTATTTCGCTAATGCTTACTTAGCTCATCAGTGGATTTTTCCTAATTTTTTAATACAAACCCAAGATCTATATGTTTAAAATTCAACTAATCAATCGAGAATTGAAGTTGAATATCAAACACAAAAACCAAAAAATCTATAAACAAAAACATAACAATTCATGAGTTTATTTTTATAACACACACACATTTCTAATTTTAGATTTTTCTTCTTTTTTTTTTTTTTTTTTTTTATGAGAATATCATAAAGTATGTAATAATAAATTTCACATATAATTTTCAAGGGAAAAAAGCACAATTAGAATCATATAAATAAATAAATTATTTAATTTTTAATACTGAATAAAAATAAGAGTTTAAATATTTGTTATTTTCATGTTTGTATGGCGAATCTTTTAAATATAACAAATGCTCACCTTAAATTCGTCCTTATCAAATGTGGACTTGTCTAATTTTCGCTGAATATTTTGCAATCTGTAACGCAAGGAAATTTTTTAATTAGAAACTTTTCGCAAACATTAAAAACTACGAAAATCATACTTGTGCGCATCTTCAGCAGTCTTTACCGCCTGATTGACATCGACCAATATATTTTTCGAGGACTCCAAAGCCTTTTGTATAGCATCCGCTTCGGCAGTATCTTCGGGCACTACACGCACCGTCACCTTATACAGATTTTCAAATAGCAAGGGATATTTGGTTAGACGTTGCAATACCGTCGGCAATAGATCCTTTAATTGCAAGCGACGACAGGCTTTATGTGATTCAGCTTTTGAAAGTAACTTTTGTAATTGTTCATCTTTGCGACGTTTCTCTTTGAGAGCTTCTAAAGCAATTTGTTGACGGGCACAAAATTGGGCGGCAAGTTCACGCAACTCTTCGCCGGACTTGCCGTCAAACATGCTGGCAAGTAAATCGCCCACACTATTCACAATGTAGTTGTGATCAATGCGGCGTTGTTTAAGCTTTTGCTCGAAGGAACCGTGTTGATCACACAATGATGGTAAAGAGGGCGGAAAGAGTAACACTAAGTGATCTTGAGTAAGTAAACCACTTTCTTGGAGGGGAAATAAGAATAAATGTTTCAGGAGTTTCAAAGTGCGGACATGACTACGTTCAGTTTGGTAAATTTCTGAAAAGTGTATTCAAAAAAAAAAAACAATCATTAAGTAAATGAATTTTAAAGGATATTTTCTTTTAGAATTAGTAGACAAACCATTTATAATCTCTTGACGTTTCTTTTCGGCATCTGTTAGAGCTGCCAATATTTCGCCAGCAACATTTGAGCTCCAATCGGCTTCATTGAGATCGTCTTCTTCATCACTTTCAAAATGCCAATGACGCGCCATTTGACCACCACCACCAACCGCCGCAGAGCCACCCAAAAAACTAGCATTCGACGAACCACCAATACTGCCATGAAACGAATCCTGATGACTGTGCTGATGCTGATGATGGTGGTGGTGGTGATGCATTGAAGAGCTGGTGGCTGTTGGTGTGGCTACACCAGTTCCTCCCATTTTTTCCATCGAGGTGGAGGGACTCTCGGAGCCTCCTCCCGACGAAAGACTAGAATTTGAACTTGCTGTAAAGTTGGAATTTGAGAGACCCAAATCTCCTTGATCATCGCTACAGAAAAAATAAATAAAAGAAAAAATCGAGAGAATAAGAAACTACAAAAAAATTTAATCATTAAATAATAATGAAGGCATCCTATTTTAAAATAACTTCAAAAATATCTCTATTCTCCCCTTTAAGTATGCTTCATTTCATTACATTGATTTACTTACTTATCATTATTGTAGCCTAAAATCTCTTTAAAGCTTTTACTGCGCGTATAACGTATTTTGCTCTTCATAGTGTTATTTCTGGTACTTTTTATTTTCTTTTAAATTATTTGTTTATTTTATTCCCTTTCTTTTTATAATATTTTAGATTTTCGTACTTGTTGGATAAATTTTTAAAACATTATTAACAATTAAATTGTAAAAAATTCATTGCAAATGTTTTAAAAAAAAAACTTTTCCAAAGTTTAAGAAAAATTTGCACAACTTTTTTTTATTGTTTCTTAACACCTGCGCTGCTGATCAATTAACATTCATACGCTCAATTACGAGTATAACTTTTATCCATAATAATTTTCACGCGTTTGTTCAACGAAAGTTGAAAGACAAGTGTTGTAAGCAAAAGTGCCATCTTAAACTATTCAGCAGTCGCATACGTACAGGGTGCGGCAAAAGTAATCACCCGATGTTCTTTTGGCTGTCAGGTTTTTTGCACTTTGTACGGGAACAGCTTTAATTCTTTCACTCAAAATCCGCGTAGGGACCAGCGGCGAATGACCAAATGCGAGGCACGTCATTTCGTCAATGTTCCGGGCTCCTCTTCAAAATCTTCGGCAACAGCAGCGATATTCTCAGCAGAACGGCAGCATCGAGTCCTTCCGGCTTTGAAAACATCTCGTGGCCAAATGCCGCAGTGTTTGTCCAGTTGGTGTTCTGGTGGTGAAATTCACGCTGCAACAACACAACCGACGAATTTTTGCGCAAAAAAATAGAAACAATTATACCGCGTTCTTGCGGATTAAACCGGTCAAGGCTTGTCGATTTGTATTCTGCGTTTCTTTACTTCACAAATGTCAAAACCCAATTGACATTTGACGCCATTTGCAAGAAAATGTTATACTTTTGCCGCACCCTGTATAGAACAACCTACCGCCCATAAACGCAGGATATGAAAAATTTACTAGATATTTAGAATAGTTGTTAACTTATTCAATAATTTTCCATGCACATACAACCAACTACTCTTTGAAATAAATACAAAAAAAAAAAAAAATGAACTGCAGTTGGAAAATTCCAATGTCAAATGTAAAAAGAAATTGCAGAAGGGAAGTAAATTTTAATAAGTCAACGTTTGATATTTATTGCAGGCGCATAAAAAAGGGGGGAAATATACCAGTGATGAGTGGTTACAAACACCAACGAAATGTAGATATCGTCATATGAATTCATTAAAGCCTTAAGTTACATTGGAAAAATTCTACAGGAGAAGCAAATCACTTTCAAAGCAGACGAAGAATTCATATCAGGTAAATTTAATAGTGCAACAACCACAAAAATCTTTGTATATTGTCAAAATAATTCATGCAATTTTGACATCAAGCACTAACATAACTAGTCGCCAGCTGTGCTGGTAAGTTCTATTCAAAGTTTTTTAATACAAGGCTGTCGCAAGGCGAATTCGCCAATTCACTTTTCGTCTAAACGTCAAATTTTTTGTATACATGGGTTTTGTTAAATATAACATAAATTAGTGTAATATGAGTTAAAATTATAATAATTATTACAAAAACTAATATATTTTGCATTCTTATTATTATAGTATTTGATTATTATAATTATTAAATTACTATTTACAACCACTGTTCTTAACTTTCTCACAAAAGTAAACAAACTTTGACGTTCGGCACAAAAATACGTTACAAATTCCTGTATCAGCTGACGGGCGTATTTGCTAGTGAGTTTACCTCCCTACAAGAAATGGATGACCGAAACTAATACGCTCACACATTTTTTTCTAATACATTTGCAGAAATTTTATATTGTCATTGCTGATGGATAAAATTAATTTTTATGTGGATGCCTGAATAGTTTGTTTTAATATTTGTATATTTTAAATAATTGTGTGTCGTGCATTATTAAAGTGCCCAATTATATTTAGAAAAATTTGGATATTTAAGTTAAATTGAAAGATAACTTTATTGCGCTAATTATTTATATAAATTAATTTATTATTAAATTAAATTAATAATAAATAAAATTAATCATATTGCATTGACACATTTTTTCGTTTTATGTATTCTGGTACTTTTGCAGCATGTTCTCGGCCAAGAGAAGTAACCACCCGCGTCGAAAAATCTGGTATAGCTCCACGTTGAGGCAAGGGCAGGCTACCATCGAATTATAACAGGCGTAACTTGAGCCAATGGCAGGCGCAACTTTCCAGCATGGAAACGATCGAGGCTAGTTTAAGTATCTGACTGTTTTAGTTCACAGATGATGGCCCACTCCAAGGTTCTGATGGATATTTTTCTTTTATATTATATTACATTTCGTTTTTTATATACATACATATATATGTACATATACATATATTAGAATATTGAAATAAAATCAATATAAAAAAATTTAAATAAATAGTTTTTAATTTCAATTGGGATATCCGTCAACAGTGACCGATATATCCATCTACGCTGATCGGTCAGCAGTGACCGATATATCCACCAACGCTGACTATCACATGTACACAGAAGTTTCGGTCATTTTTCTCATATTGCCCTTAAGAAAATGATAGAAATTTTGTTCTACGCAATGACCGGTAATTCGGTCAGCACTGACGGTCATATGACCGGTCAAATGATGGGCTGGTAATGTATTTGCCTTGGTTCAAGTGTTATAAGTTCGCCTTCCTTTTAAACTAATATTTTATGCTTAGAGCTTTTGGAAATCTGTTAATGAAAACGTCATTGCAAATTATAGTCGTGTCTTTTTGATACTGTGCATCATCATAATCATAGGCATGTTCTGACAATCGCATTCTTTTCAAATCGCCAAAGTTGATTTTACATGTTCTGAAACTCACGCGTTTTGCTTGCGTTTTGCTTTTTTTAAAGTTGTATTCGAACAATAAAAATAAAAATGTTAGGCCTGTTCCAGAAACATAACAAAAGTGCCCGAACTCGCACATATTTACCCAAAGGCGTTGCTGATAACAATTTTTGCGCAATATTGAGAGAAAATGGGAGAGTAAAATTTTTCATTGCCTGTGCAAAGTTGCACGCACTTTTTCTTTGGATAAGTTCGGGCTAGAAATAAATAATCAGTGGTTTTTTTATTTACATATGAAACGAAGAAATTAATCAGAAAATTTTGTGTAACTCGGGGCTTTTGTGAAATGGTATGGCGATATGCTCTAGAATAGCTTAACCATACAACAACTGATAGAAATAATCGCTTTGAATAAAAAAAATATATAAATTAAATTAAAAAGTTTCCTCTTGAAAAACTTGCGACTAAAATATTTACAATTAAAAAAAAAAAAAAAAATATTAACCTGAAACTTTCCTCTAAGTTTAAGCATCAGGTATTTGATCGCATAAGAAAACGGAAACTTGAATCGTAAAATGGTTGTGAAATTATTTGCGTTCGATCTGTTCAATTGCTGTTCAGTGCTGAACATTGCAAAATTGCAGAAATTGGCGTTTACGATCTGAATTTGGAAAAAAGATGCTCCCAATAGCAGAAACTTGGGGTTTTAAAATAAGAATTCTACTCACATAAATTCACAAACGTCTTTAAAGATATATGTAAAAAAAGTATACTTTCAGGCAATTGATAGCTAAACTGATACACAATAAAGTGACAAATATAAAAGCATACTTTCAGGCACTCGTAGTCATGCTAACAGTTGGATCATATAGTTTTTACAGATCATAAATCGACGTCATGTTGTGTAGACATAAATGCCAGCAAACTACTTACGTACATTTACAAACGTCATCATGTACACGTTACCCATATGCAAATATAAATGAATGGAAAAAATTTTATAGCATACTTTCAGGCAATCATACATGTTTAAGTATTAATGAATGAATTATATACGCTTGTAGTATTTTGAATGATATCACGGCATACAATTTTAGCTTTGGAAATGGCAATAAAAGCCTTCTACGTAGAAACTTTTAAATTTCCGTTTAATTGGTGGGCTTTTCCACTCATAACAAAAAAAAAAATAAACAAGACCCTCACACACGTGTATGTAAATGTGATTATTTGTTTGGACTAGGGGCTGTTTGTTTTCTATTTGTTGCAGCAATCATAACATCCGTTTACATTTTCTCAATACCATTAAATACCGCACCCTAAAAATGTGCTTCAAATTTTTCCATCAATATTTTCGTGATGAGATATTGTTATGACTTCTAGGTGTTTTATTTATTTATTTTATTTTTTTTCTTCTGCCATAATAATTTGTTGACGTTTGTTAAGAAAATAAAACGAGTTCAATAACAATCACACAAGTTTTCCCTTTCATTAATCTATTTAAAAATCGTTCGTTTTTTTCTATTATAAAATTATGTACTAAGAAATTAGTGTTGTTAATAAATTTAATTGAAAAACTTTTTTATTTAAAATAAATATGAAATTATTTTTCTCCTCATTTTCTTGCACATCGTTCATATATGAAGTTTATTATCCTTGTAACTTCCGCTGGTGGCAAGGATCGTCATTGTTATGATATACTAAGCTTTTAATTTCGTTTTAATATTCTTTAGATTTATTTATTTACATTTTTTTTTTCTTTTTGTCTGCTAAGTTTCTCATTTTCCATTGACCGCGTTAACACAATTGCGACAATTACAACAATTACTTTTCTATCCTTGATGGAAATATTCCACTTGGTGTTTTACCAACACTTAAGAAAACATGTTGTAATTTCAAAAATTTAATTAAAACTGACAGTCAATAGAAAACCAGCTTTGCAAACTTAATAATTTTTTGCAGTATGTAATAAGATTGCCAGCGAAAACTTTTAATAAAATTCAGTGATAGCAAAATGATTTCAGCCAAATTCATTCTAATATTTTTATACATATTTTTAAACAATTAAGAAGAGACTCTAGGAATGCGGCCCTAAACACAACTTTTGCGAACAATGTAACCGTCTTATTTATGGAAATATTTTGGGCTTATAAAGGCTTTATAAGCCTTTCATAAAATTGATTTTTATGAAAAAACATTAGTATTTAATCGATATCAATCTTACAGGATTATTTAGCCTTGCTGAATATAGTTTCTTAGTCAAAATACACAATTGTATTTCATAACAATTAAAATAAGCAATTTGTATGGCAGCCTGCACATTTAACACAATATTAATTTATTTTGTTGCAGAATGATTGTCAATTATAGCATATGTCGTCTTCTTATTCACTTTTGCTGGGAAAAAAAATATGCTCGCAGTTTTTTCTTTTTCTTCGAAATAAGCAAGCAAATGACATGAGTAAAAAGTTTTCAATTTCCGCTCTAGACATGAAAGAAAAAGTTTTATTTTGGATGAAAATTAACTGTCTAGAATAAATGAAATGGAGGCGTTTCGTAATTTCAGAAACATGTTCAAATATGAGTTTAGGCGCATAGAAAGTTCTTTCTTCGGAGTACATTATTCACCCTTTGGTTGCAACAGAATTTAAAGTTTCACTATTAATTTCATCAATTGAAATCAATCAATTACCTTCTGGGCTAAGATACATATGTACAAGAGTATTTGTTGTTTATTACCAAGGCAGCTTTCATCAGGTATCACCAGGTCAATAATAAAATTACAACACCAAACATTTTATAAACACACAGAATACTGTGAAATTCTGTTGAGTGGGTTTGTAAAAAGAACTTCCCTAGAAACATAAACACAGACGAGTACACTCACAACGACCCATGCAGTTCATAAACAGATTTTAAGGCCCAATTTAACAGTCATTAGTTAATTATTAGTAAACTAAATTGATAACTATTGTTTAACTAATACTTAATATTCACAGTGAATTGTTTAACTACCATTCTCAGTATAACCAAAGAATGGTAATCCTAATTTTCAATATTGGCTGCACTGTTATAGCATATGGTTTTTGTTTACATTTGTTATATTATTTCTTAAAAATGGATAAAACAAGCACGCGCTCATCGAACTTTTCCGCGCAAGATATTGAATTGCTGCTGAAATTTGTTCGGGAAAATCAAAATATTATCGAAAATAAAAAAAAACTGATATATATATATATATATATATATATATATATATATTATATTATGGTAGATGATATTAAAACAAAAATACTAATAATAATTTTTTAATCAGCTGTTATATAAATATTTGTTAACCAATAACATTTGGCGGTTTAACTAATAGTAAACAGAAAGCTGTGAAGCAAATATTATTGGATAAACTCGTGCTATTAGCTAACTAACTTTTTTGTAATGTCAACATTAAGCATCTGGCTACCACCACTGATTAAAGCTGCTTTGTTTATTGCCCAATGAAGTTTTAAATGTTTTCTCAGCGTTGTCAATTCGTTGCTTTTCGCATTAGTGTTGTTGCTTTTTAAAATTTTCGACCCGAAAACTTCTTGAGTCAGTGTTCGATGCTTTTATATTAATGAAACGCTTGTGATTGGCTTATGTCGGCTGCCAATCAGAAATTGTTTGTTTGTCAGAAAAGCACTGCAATGTGTGCAGAATATTCATGAGTAGAATAGTGAGATCGATTATGGCCTATTATCCTAGGTCTTTCTGAAAAGAATTAATAAATGAAATGAAATACAATTTACTGGAATTAACACTACGGGAGATAATGCAGTTTCGATCTGCATTACTATTTTTAGCAACTGACAACTGATCCACTATACAGCCATTAGTTTTTAGTACTTTTCTTTATTTTCGGTGGCACCAAGTCTACCAAAAATGGTTTTGCATGCACAAATTTTTATCAACACTTGAAAAAAGTGTGTTTATTTTTTTGTACAGATTTAAAGAAGCTTGTAGGTTGTAATAGGTCGATTATGGATTGCAACCCAAATTCAGTTGCATTGCTAGGTTTCCAAAAAAAAAAAAGAAAAACACTAATAGGTCGCTTATGGTTTGTGTTTGCCTGAAAAACACTATCGGCTCGATTATGGATAACAACCGAACTTCAGTTGCGTTGTCAGGCGGCAACCACAAAATTGTGGTTGCTAGAAAAGCACTAAAATGTACTGAAATTAGGCAACTGTAGTTAATGCATTGTAAATCTGCATTACCTGCATTATAATTTTTAGCAACTGGCAACTGAACAACAGTTCGACTTCTATCCATAATCGAGCCATATAATGTACTGGAATTGAGGCAACTAGAGATAATGCAGGGTCAATCTGCATTTCCTGCATTACCATTTTCAGCAACCGACAACTGAACAACAGTTTGCTTGTAATCCATAACCGAGCCATAAAAATCACTGGAATTTAGGCAACTGAAGTTAATCCAGTTGCGGGCTGCATTAGCATTTTCAGCAACTGGCAACTGAACAACAGTTGAACGCTTATTTTTCAGCAGCATTTATATCTTTTTGTAATTTTTAATCCATCTGTCTTAGTTTTTGATATTATAGGTTAACCATTTTACCCTTTTCAACGCCCCCTAGCATTAGAAATTAAGAGTGGCGATGGCTGAAATAGTTTGCACGTGGATTGCAAAACTAAAAAGTCCTGGAAGCCGAATGATAATAACCGTTCGGCATTTATACTGAAAACAACAATAAAAAACTACTCAAATTGTTTTTGTTGTCAATATAAAAATGGCGAACGATTATTTTCACCTCGGATTCTATGAACAGGCAATTAATTTAATAAATTTAGCTCACTCAATTTGCATTTCACAACTGGAAATAAAACAACGTTTTGAGATATAACTCGCTGGTCATCTCTTATTCCTTTTTAATTTTTTTTATTTACTGTTTTGCTATCTGGCTTGACATTGTAGAGAATTTTTTCCATTCACTGAACAGACTTTCCAGTAAACATACTTTTGAGCGAAGATACATTTGAACTTTTACTCAATATTTATAACAATTTCGTACTTATTGCGCAATAACCTCATTTACAATTTGTAATATTGAGCTCAATAATGGCATTTAATGCAAAAAATTTCAATAAAGGTGCATGTCAGAAGACCGTATTAGCGGACGCAAAATCGACAGAGGAGTTTACATAGCGAATTTCAAACCTCTAGCTTTGGCCGTCGCGGCCGGGTCATAATGGGTCAGTTAGTGTGTAATGTTACTCTTTTATATATAGAAAATTAAAAGTAGACATCTACCACTTTCATACAAAACACCTTACTTATGGCTCAAATATTTTTGATACTTTAAACAAAAAAAAATTTCTATGAAAACAGCACTATCTATCAATCAATCGAATCCAATAGATAAACTTAATACAATTCAACTATTTGACCTTGTCGGCAGTATAACTCAATCATTCAAAAATAACAAAAAATTAACATAAAAATATTATTTAAAAGTTTTCCACTATTATTATTAATGTATAAACAATTAATATGATGTTTTTTTTTTCCAATAGTCTTGTTTAATACAATTAATGTTTATTTATTTATCTTGTAATCAAATTTACAGAATTTCCTTTCATCGTGTAGAATATGTACGTGTAGTAAACATTCTTAAAATTATTTATTTGGAAAATAAAAGCAAAAATATGATTGAAGCAAATATCTCTTTGCAACGGGAACCTGTTATAATCTTTAAACAAAAAATTTATAATGAAAATAATCTTAAAGATAATATTATTCTAATATATAATAAAATTATGAAAATGTGTATAGGAAATACGAGGAATGATTGAAAATGAAAATTTCAAATGATCTTTCTTCAATTGTATTAAATTAAAGGGTGCTCATTTAAACATTTAAAATTGACATTTGCGCAATTGTGCGTCTCTGAGATCAGGTTGTGGTTGCCAAAAAAACCCTAAAAAGAACTGGAATTTTGGCAACTGCAGTTGCGACCTGCATTACCAGTTTTAGCAATTGGCAACTGACCAACAGTTCGATTGCAATCCATAATCGAGACCTCCTTGTGAGTTCGACATGCCGCTGCTTTCTTAATCTAATTTTTTTTTAACTTGGACCAGCACTCAGGGGATGACCCCTACACAAGCGATGCATGGTGCTGCAACTAGTAAAAAAGGTTATGGGAAGAATAGAATGATTTGATTTGAATTTTCCCACGTCAAAAGTGACAGGAAAGACCTCTCCAGGGAGTTTTTCCACATACGCGATGTTCAGCCGAAAAATGTGTTCTCTCTGTAATGCGTAATGCAATTCGCTGCCAAATCAAGCACAAATGAATGCGCCCTTAATGATGAACGCGTTGTGCGCAGGAATGTTGGCAATTGCTATTAAATAAGTAAATTTTATGGATTTTATAGATTTCAAGACTTGAAAAAAATAATTATTTTTTATAGAAGCATTTTCAAACGTTCCGTTTTAAAAACTGGCATAAAATAAAACAATTAATTCTGCGCAGTTGTTTTTTTTTTTTTTTGTTGGAAATTTTTTCTATAATTTTGAAAAAATATTATTTTTTCGCTTTGAATTACTATAAATTTATTTATTCATTAATTTACTTTACTTTTCCGTTTGCATGTCTGTCCAAGTGTCTACCTGCTCCCGCTCTTATAAATTGTATTTTTTTTTTACTTCACAGCCACCACAGGTCGGTTTGATTACACTGTGTGACAGCTTTTTCTTTGGCAGCAATGCCACTATTCAACCTCTAAGCCAGACGCAAAACAAAGTCTAACTGCATACTTGATTTTTAATTTTCTCAACTTTTGTCTTTTATATAGACATTTAGAATATACATTTCTTAAAGATGCTTATATTAAAATTTGTTTTGGTAGTAGATGTTAAAGATTTATTATTGAAAAGAGCTAAGAAATTCCACATGTTTATACAAGAGCTCCTAAAAAATATTTGAGAATTGCGAATATAAAAAAAAAGTTACATAATTGTTTTTTTTTTCATATTAAGATAAAATATTTGTTAAGCAATATTGGTATCGAAATAAAGAAAAAGACTCTATAGAATTTTATAAAAATATTTACTTTACATCCCTCAAAAAACTATTAAAAAAAGGACCTTCCGAAAAAAAATATCCTTCCTTATCGTTGTGATATGCAGCAAGAGGCCTTCTTGAAGTTTCCCCACTTATAACTTTTTTAAAATTATATGTTGTAGCCTTAAGTCAACTCTATAAGCTGTGACTCGCGCTACAACATTAATTTCTACAGAAAATTAATGTAGAAATGGAGAAAAGAGTGTTTTAGTGTTTTCACACTGGTTTTAAAGCAAAAGGTGGTTTTACGTTAAAATCAACTATTAAAACCTGGTTTTGCCATATAAAAATATTTTTTAAAACCATCTTAAAATGTTTCTTGAATTTGGTTTTAAGTTGATTTAATGAAATACAACCTTGATTTTCATGTACTAAAGACAGTGCTACCAAGTTAAAAAATTTTAACCAGCTGGAATTTAAATGACGCTCAATGAAATAAAAACAAAAATATAGGAAGATTTGGTAAATAAAATCACTACAATAATTTAAAATAGTGGACGCAGCAGCAACAATAATAAAAAAGTGCAAAAGAAAAAGAAGCTATTGGGTAGAGCATAGTGAAAATGCTTTAATCGAGTGGTGGGACCAGAAAATAACTGAAATATTATTAAAACCTGATTTATTTAAACTTATAGTGACAACGCAAAACCAGCTGTTTGTGATTTTAACATTAAAATCAGGTTTTAACTTTTGGTTTGAAAACAATATTAACATGTCACTCAAAATACATTGTTTGGGCAGTCGTCTAGATTTTTTCCCGAATATCGAGGAAATTTCGGTGAAAAGCACGGAGAAAGATTCCCTCAGGATATTTTATTTAATTGTTAATTTCTTTAAAAAGAATAAAAGATGAGATAATGAAAAACAAAGTATGCATTTTGACTTAGTTTGGCTCCTAGATTAAGGGGCGTATAGTCGCATTGCTGCGAAAGTTAAAAAAAAAATTCTAAAATGTCGCACAGTGTTATCAATCAAATTCTTGTTAATTATGGAATAGAAAAATTTTTCATAATAAAAACATACAATATTCGCATGAATTAAAAAGCAGATATAAAAAATAAGAGAAAATTATGCGGAAAAATAATAATTGTTTATTTTCCAAAATACATGCTGACTACTTTTTTTCCCTCCATAGCATTTGCTGGGAACACATGTTCCAATAGGAAAATATAATTTATATTTAATTGAAATTACAATTTTTTTTTATGGGAAATTTTATTTAAATATTTTTTTATATGCTTTTTTTTTAAAGGAAAACAAACAGTTTTTTGTGCTTTAAAATGTTTTTTAGTTGCTTTAGTTTTTAGTTGTTTTAAAAGACGAATTCAATTTGCAATTCTCGTACACAACTTCAGCATGGTGATCTATTTATTTTATTTCTTATTTAAATTTTTTTTTATTTTTTTTATTTTAGAAAGTTGAGGTGAGTGCAAAAAAAAAGTCAAGTCTACAGGGCTGCCATAAAATCATCAGAGCCAGCTGATGGCTGAGTAATTAGAGTGTTGGCTTTGCTAGAAGAGCGACCTGGGCGGTAATTCTGGCAGTCGTGATCGAAATTGTTTTCGATTCGACAGAAATGTCAATAGTGCTCTTATTTCTAATTATGTCAGTCGATATTGAACGAATCAAAATATCTTGTACAGTGTTGTAAAATATTTAATTGATTTTAAGGAATTGTAGACACAAAAACCGAGACCAAAATCAAAAAAATTGATAAATTGTGTCCGCTAACAAGGAGGGCGCCGTTCATCTGTGTTTGAGAAATAAAACGCCTGCGAATTCAAATAACAAAAAAAACAAATCTGCTTTCGATTAAAAATTACTGCAGGAGCATAATATCTGGGGCAATATCGAAGTAGTATGCACGTTGACTACAAAACGAAAAATTTTCCCGAGTTCAACCCCAGTTTCAGACTCATAAAAAAAAAAAACATCCCGCATTTTTTCTGATGTGTATTTGTGTGTCTTTGTGTCTGTTGTTGTCGGAAGGTTTCAGTGGCGAAGGCATAGTCACTGGTCACTGAACAGTGACGGCTTCAGCTGTACCCAATCCACAGGCACATCAGAACGCCCTCCATCGTCGGTATTGTGTAGGCCGGTGCTACACAATAAATAATAAAAAAAATAATAAAAAATAATTACTAAAAATGGCTACTAAAAACGAAGCTTCAAAATTTAATACGTCTCCTTGACATCAGAGACGTTACAACACTGCTGTAAAAAACGAATAACGTGCAACAAGCAGTGTTGTAAAATAGTGAAGCTTTATCTCACTATCATTTCTCCTACTATCCCTTTCCTATAGTTCCAGCACAATGCATCGCATGTGAAGGAGTCATCTCCTGAGTGCTGGTCCAAGATAAAAAATAAAAAAAAAAATTTACGCTTCTTAAATCTGTCTGGTTACCGATAAAATTTCACATATTACTTTTTGGCTGTTATTAATTTTTGATAATTTTGACATAAAATAGTGAAATTATAAAGGCTAAGCGCTAATTTACGTTGCGCAACCACAGAGTTGTGCAAGCTCTTTCTTCCTACCCCTTCGAAAGATAACACATGTACTCATGATGACGATGGTAACGACATCCAAACATAGAAAGGAAAAAAGTAGAAAATAAATGCTTTATGTATAAATAAAATCTGCCAAATACCATTAAAATGTAATTAGAATGCATTACACACGTCATTACCAATATAAGAGCAATATGGAGGAATTAAGACCATAAAAAGCATATTTTCAAATTCACTTATAGACGTGAGCACATAAGCACATGAGAGAACACAGATGGTTTGAATTAAAATGTACGATTTTATGTTCTGTTTGTTCCAAGAAGTTCAAGACATTATTATTTACTATTATTATTACTATTTAAAAAAAAAAAAAAAAGAATACATCCCATAGCTGATACCTTTTTTGGGGGTACACTCTTGCTTGGTCCCGGCAATTGATGGATACTTGAAAACATACCCTTCCTTGAACGTACACATTTCTGTGGTCGCTTCGCTGTCATCATGATCATGGCTGGTTGCACTCAGATTTCTTTATTCTCCTAGACAGAGGGCATTAGATTAATACCCCTATTTTGTCAGTAATAACTATAAATTATCGACTTCAAGAATTAGCACTGAGTTTAAAAAATATTCAGGATTTGTGCACCGGAAGTAGTGCAAATAATATTGGAACAGAGGCTTGTCTTTGTAACGACCGATTTTCGAAATTGTTCAAATCTAAATGCTATTCATTTTTAAATTGAAATACTAGATTCACTTTCTAAATGAAACTTAATTGAAACTAAACTGACCATTGTGCTGCATTTAAAATTTATTTAAGTACCATATGATTTTCATTCTTTGTTTTCGTTTCGCACAACTTGTAAATAAAAAATTATTGTTTCGTTTTTAATTTTAGATACACTATGTACTCGTGCATACACAGTTATAATTATACACATACATATGCCTAGTTTTATTACAATAGAAGAATATATAAACAATAAAAATAGTTTTTATTGGCTCGTTCGATTCATTTCGCAAGATTTTCCCATTACATATTTATAATATTATATGCCTGAAGAAAAATTGGCTTTAAATTGTTGTAACTCTGCAGCCATTCAAACAAATTTTTCGATCCAGTTTTTTACACATGCAGCACGTGAAAATTCATGTGAATTGATATCTGTGACGTAGGCTGCATGCAAGTTTTCAGCAATTTGAAAGCCAGTTCATTTATCAAGACGTCATCGTTGTTCATAAGAATAGCAATCAGCTGTTTTCTTGCCCCTAACTTGAAACAAAGCATCAAGTTTTAAAACGTATGAGTGTATAGTAAAAAAAAAAAGTGAGATTGCATACGGAAAAAATAATTGTTACTTTTTTTTTTCAATTAAGACTTTGTTCAGTAAATTTTTTTTTTTTCCAATTAAAATTTTAATTGAATCCACGTTTATTTTAATTGACTTTGTTAGTCTCTGAAAACAGTGCTGCCAACAGATTTGAATCAAAATACCATAAAAGAGTTAAATAGTGGACTAGTCACATTATTTGCAGGGTTGTATCTACATACCCACCAACGAATGTTTGACGTTTGAATAACGAAAGTGAAAGTGCGTACACCAAAAAAATTGTCACCTGTTCCAAATTTGATACGCATTGGAAGAACAGACGAAAGAGCAGCGATAAATTTACAAATTAAAAAATTGTTTATTAAATAAAAAAAAGTTAATAAAACTAATAATTTCCAGTGGCCTTTATCACCAGCCTTGAACGCTGCCCAATTCAAATGTTGATAGAAATAAAAATAACATTTATTTTTTTAGTGCTGTTTTAGGCGTTCAATGTCTTTAAATACTGCACTATTTTTATTAAAAAAAACAAAAAAAAAAAAAAATATTTACAAAACAAAAATATTAAAATAAATAAATGCACACGAAAGAGGGTGTTTAAAATATTTCCATATTGATTTCTCCTTAACAAAGTTCGACAAATACGTTTATTTCCATTTAAATTTCATATATTTATTACTTTCTTGACTAATCAAAAACTCATTAAAAAACTCATTCATTCATTCATGGTTTTTTTTTACGTTTTGGTAGCATTCATTCATAATTTTAAACACCTTCAGACGTGCATTTAATAATCGTATCGTATACGGTTTGTTTTCCATTTTCGAAATGTTTATTTTATTCGCTTTATTGATTAAGATTTATTAAAGCTTTTTTGTTGTTGTTGCTTCTGGTTTTATCAAGAAACAGGTCATAATTAAACAAAAAAGTTTGAGTGCGAGTGTCAGGAACGAACGCAATATGGTTTCATATGGCCTGGTCAGGATGCTTACTGGTGGCTTTAACTTTTCAAATTCATACGAAATCATAAGAACAAAATACAACTACTCATATAACGGAGTCATTGAATCCATATTTCTCACAATAAATTTAATTTAATTAAAAATTACAATTTAATTTCGTTATTATTATGTGCGTTCGTTATTTGCCACGAAATTCTTATGAAATTTGTCTGCCATCAACCAGTGGATGCGGTTAATGCTGAAAATTTCTATCAGACAAATTATTTAGATTATCGATTTCGGAAAAATTAACTTTCGTTTTTTTTCTCAGGTTGGGGTCATCATACACATGGCATGTATTGTTCTGGAACTAGAGGAAGGGGATAGTGAGAGAGATGACAGGAGGTGACGCCTCACTTTCTTACAACTCTGCTTTTGCACGTTCTTTGTTATTATATCAGTGTTGTAATGCCTTTGGATGTTGCCAAGGAGGCGTATTTAATTCTTTTGAAGCCTAGTTTTTAGTAATTATTTTGCTTTGCCGTTGCTACACAATACCGACGAAGGAGGCCGCTCTGATGTGATTTTGGTTTGCTATCAGCTGAAGCCGCTATTGTTACTATACCTTCGCCACAGAAACTTTTCGACAACAACTGACACAGAGACAAATGCACATCAGAAAAAATGAGAGATTCGTTTATGGTTTAGCCTGAAATTTTTTTTTTTTTTTTATAGACAATACAAACTCTACGAAGCTCTTAAGCTTGTCTGTAGAAACACCCAGGGTCTAAGCGGGAATCGAACCCACACCTCCATATTGATAAGGCTAATGCTCATGCACTAGACTACGGAGGCACCTGGGGTAAAAACCACGAAATTTGTTTTGTTTTGTAGTCAACGAGCAGACTACTTCAGCAAACGCCCCACTCTTTAAGCTGCATGTTATGGCAGGAACACTTCACTTAATAAGTCTCATAATTAAGTTTAAATATTTTGCAACGGCAAACACCCACTGCTCGCTGTGGACAAAATCAGGGGGGAAATTATGGCATACGATATCGTTCGAAATCTCTATTAAAAATTCCACTGAAATTTCGATCGAAGCAATTTTTATCATGCATTCGTGTACTATCGTTTCTATCGACGCGGTGCAGCTTTTTGATGTAATAAAAATAGTTGGTACCTTCGATTACCAATTAACGGTATTCTAATGTATTCGGTATTGATGGTTCCTTTTTTTTCTCTCAAAGTAATCGTTACGCAAAATATCTTGAGAATAGCAAAAAAGCTACGCTTCACATAGAAAAATATTTTTGAAAAAAAAAAGGTTTCACTTCGAATATTTTCAACATCTCGCTATTTTAGACAACTTCATTTGCATCGCCCACAACGGCCAGCTGTTGGCTACTTACAGCCGAAACTCGTGAGTTCAGTCTTTCCTATACAACTCATTAAAAACTACTCTGGAAACTAACTGGAAAGCGAAAGGAATCCAACACAACTAGGGTCCAATTAATTGTGTCACGTATGGAAAGAAAAGACTTTGGCTTGTTGTAGTGAAACAGATCAGAGTCTCTGCTGGGAATCGAACTAGGAGCACCATACTAGTGTCAGTGCAGTAATTCATCTATTAAACACAGAAGGAGGTGCAACTTTGCTTACACTTCAACAAAACGCACTACAGCTCAGTTTTTTTCTTGGACCAAGAGATGTCACAGAAATGTACATGCATGGCACCGGGACTAGTTGGAAAGCGATAGTAAGTGTACAGTAAAGTGATAGAAGGATAGAGAACTTAATTAGAGGACATGTAAAGAAGAGGTGCTGCTGATATCATGTTTAACGCATTAATGCTTTTGTGAACGATGACAAGAGGGTACTCCTTCGTTACAATGACACTGTTCTAGTTCCGAGGAGAAGAAGGAGGAGGAGGAGAAGAAGGAGAAGAAGGAGGAGGAAAAGAAGAATAAGAAGGCGGAGGAGGATAAGGAAAAGAAGAATAAGAAGGCGGAGGAGGATAAGGAAAAGAAGGCGAAGGAGGAGGAGAAGGCGAAGGAGGAGGAGGAGGCGAAGGAGGAGGAGGAGGCGAAGGAGGAGGAGGAGGAGGAGGAGAAGGCGAAGGAGGAGGAGGAGAAGGAAAAGAAGGCGGAGGAGTAGGAAAAGAAGGCGGAGGAGGAGAAGGAAAAGAAGGCGGAGGAGGAGAAGGACAAGAAGGCGGAGGAGGAGAAGGAAAAGAAGGCGGAGGAGGAGGAGGACAAGAAGGCGGAGGAGGAGAAGGAAAAGAAGGCGGAGGAGGAGGAGGAGAATAAGGAGAAAATTAATGAGGAGGAGGAGAATAAGGAGAAAATTAATGAGGAAAAGGAGAATTGGAAGGTGGAGGAGAAGAATAATGACGAGGAGAAGGATAATGAGGAGAAGAAGGATAATGAGGAGAAGTAGGATAATGAGGAGGGGTAACACCTCCTCCGCCTTTGGGGGGTCCTATCCGAGGGTGGTTCGCCTGGGTCCTTCCCCGAAGTATGCCACAAGAAGGCGGAGGAGGAGGAGAAGGAGAATAAGGGGAAAGATAATGAGGAAGAGGAGAATTGGAAGGTGGAGGAAAAGGAGACGGAACACCTGCTACGTCTTTGGGGGTCCTATCCGAAGGCGGTTCGACTGTTCGCAGTATCCCCAGAGGTTGCTAAGTATGACTCAAGGTGATAAACTTCTTTATCCGGTTTACGCGGTTATAGCAATGGGTAACTGTATGCTACGGGTTATCTCTCGGGCATAAGAAGTAGTCAGACATACATGTCCAACGGTCTGTGTAACCAACTAGCTAACCGGTAAAATGCATTATAGATAATGGATGGCTTACGCCACTTCAAAAATGCCTACAAGTATTTTCTCCGTTGGAATATTTTGGGAAATTCCTTAAGATGACTGATATTTTCCGTTTGTGCAAATTTTCAAAAAACCCCATACGAAAGCTGATAAGTGATTGATTTATATTCGAAGCACGCCATTAAAAATTAAAGTACACAACTATTTTGGTATTTAGAAAAAGTGCATAATTACACGCGATCAAATATTTAAATTTTGCAGATTTTCTAGAAACATTGTTGAAAGATAAAAATTAAATTTAAATTGAAATTAAAATGCCCACAAAATGCAAACATTTCAAATAATTCTGAATGTGTTTTCATATCATTGGAATTTCTGTGTACACATAAATAATATCAATTCGCACAAAGAATGTCATAACTCCAAAAGAAAAACTTATATTTAGCAATATAAAATAAATCATAAGATAAAATGAAGAAAGAACTGGAATAAAATAAAATAAATATAGAATGGTAATTCCAGAAAAATTCCTTCCTTAACAAGCGCCACATTATACAAAATTATACAAATGCAATATTTCAGATATGAAAATGAAAAAATCGAAGAAAAGAAACACACTTCTTGAGTTGGAACTGTCTTCTAGCAAATGAACTACATGCGAATGATATATGCAGTAAGTAAAAATTAAATACTAAATTTTCTACACACACCCTCTTCTTTTATTTTGAAAATGTATGCAGCATTTGGTTTATCTAGAACTAAAACAAAATAAAATCTGTCAAATATTTGTGTGAATACAATGATTAATATTTCTATTTCTGTTTGTGTTTTTGTCTTTTCCTCCCACCCTTTGCCACACCAATATCAAGTAAATAGGGTGATCCAAGTAGAATTCTTTTCTCAATTTTTTTTCTTTTATCTCGGACCAGCACTCAGGCGATGTGTCCTACACATGAAATGCATTGTGCTGGAACTAGAGGAAAGAGACAGAGAGAGAGAGGGCATGTGGTGCAGGGATAGACAGAGGACTCTGCTTTTACTTTACTTTTTTTTGTTGCAGTGTTACACAGTGCCTCTGATGTCAAAGAGACATATTCAATTTGAAGCTTCGTTTTAGTAGCCATTTTTAAAAAATATTTCGCTTCGCTGGAGCTATACAATACCGACGAAAGAGGGCACTCCGATGTGCAGATGGATTGCTATCAGCTGAAGCCGGTACTGTTCAGTGACCCGTGACGATGCCTTCGCCACTGAAATCTTTCGACAACAACAGACATAAAGACCCACAATGTACTTCTGAAAAAAATGTGTGAAGTGTTTTTATGACTTCGCCCGAAAACAAAAATCGAACGCAGGACAGTTTCAAGTTTCTCGCCGATTTTTTCTAAATAAAAAATTTTTCTTTCATAAAATTAATTAAAGACATCGTAATAATTGCAATTTTTGTTTTTTAATCAAAAACTCGGTCATCGGTTTTTTTTTAATTTGTAAAACCGTAACCGGTTTTTTTAAAGATTCAAATATTCGAACTATTCGAAAACCGGTTTCTAAAAATGTCGAATAATTGATAACCTTTGTGGATAGTGGAAAGAAAAAAAAACTTTTTTAAAAACTTCTCTTAACGGATCACCCGATAGATGTGAAGAAAATGCGTGGTTGACACAATTTTTCTTCTGTTTCTTACAAATTCTTATAAAAATTTGTTCTTTTCTATTTATTAAATACACACACACGCACCCACACTATGCGAATAATTAATATTTTCATAAATGCTGCATGAAAATATTCACGGGTATTTATTTTCTCTAATTAAAATTTAAATAATTGTTGGAATGAAACTAAATTCAAGGAGGACAAAGTTAAACAAAGGAATTCTTGCATGAAAAATTATTTATTTATTTAAAGAAAACAAAAAAAAAAAACACAATATTCATTCAGCAATAAAAGCTTAATAGCAATTAATTATTATTATTACGATTACTATTATTGCTGACAAATCAAATTGTTGAAAATGTAACTTAATTTTCAACAAAAGTACCTGGTGGTTTAATTTATGTTTCGGGAAAACTTGAAACCAACAAAAAAAAAAAAAGAACTGATTACAAAATATTTATAATAAATAAACGTGTGATTATTTCCTGGAGCAGTGCCTGGCAATGCATTGCAAGGGCACTAGTGAGAAAGGCACAGGCTACAGAATAGACAGGCGGTCAACTGACAGGACAACAGAGAACTTAGTTCTTGTACAACTCTGTAGTTGCGCGTATTTTATTATAAAGCAGAGTTGCTACATCTCTGTTTTATTTAGACGTTGATTTTTTTCGCGCTAAAAGAAGCCATTTTCTGTATTAAAAATGCGGAATTCACAAGAGATGACGCAACATTCAAATGCAGTGGTTTTTGTTTTTCTTAACTTATATGGCGGGCAGTCAGATAACATTGTGCTGAGGCAGAATATGAGTGATTCATTGAATAGTGACCTCATGAAAATATCGCAATATCGTTGCAAGCCTGATCATGTTGCTACACCTGTAATTGTGGGAAGTACAAATATTGAGGAATCAGAAGCTCTGGATGTTATTGGCATGAAGATTCAGTGGGATGTTCGATGAACTGAGCACATATTTCAGCATTTCAAAAGAAGCATTCAAGTGACTCGGTTTATAAGACGGTGCAAGACATACTTGACCCCAACTGATGTCCTTACTATTTATACCGCTTACATCCGACCGAAGATTGCATACAACTATCATGTGTGGGCCAGTGCTTCAAAAACTATGGTGAAGTTACTCGACCGTATACAGGAGGGTGCTGAAACATGGTGGGGACGGTACGGTAGCCAACTATATCGCATCGTCGCAATGTGGGATATTATTCGTTGCCTCTATCGTTACTACAATGGTTTGTGTTCTTATAAAATCAGGGAACTTCTTCCCGAAACCCGTTCATTCCTGCTTACAACGCGTTCTTCATTGAGGGCGCATTCATTTGTGGTCAATTTGGCAGCAAATCGCACCACGCTTTACAGAGAGAACTCATTTTTCCGTCGAACAGCGCGTATGTGGAACAAACTCCCTGCAGAGGTCTTTCCTGACACTTTTGACGTGGGAAGATTCAAATCAAATGTTCATAAACACTACTCCCTCTATGCTCTTTCCCATAATCTCATATCCTAGTTCCAACATATTGCATCGCCTGCGTCATACCATTTGGTCGCCATTTCCGTTTCGAATCGTCAACGAAAAAAATCAGACAACGGGAAATGCAACAAACATTTGTCTATGTTTATTAAGAAACAATCAATCAATAACAAACAGTTCATGTGCATCATGGTTTTTTGAAATGAAAGAGTAAACGGATAATAGATATTAACGTTTTTAGCTGATTTCTTGTAAAAAGTGAAAACTTAAAAATTTTTATTTAATACCCTCTTGCGTGATTTGTATGTGTAAATTTCTTTAATGACGTGTTCTTTTCAAGCCAAAGTTTTTGGCATATCTTGGACGATTTTGTGCTCTTCATTTAAAACATTTGCACTTTATTTTTCCGCTATAAAGCCATTTTACAGCACATTAAAAGCGAACAATAAAGTGTAAATATTTGTAATAAATAAAATTAAAAGTGTAACGCACTTTTTGACATACGAAATCACTGTACGATTAATCATATAAAAATTTGCACCAATTGATGCCCAAATTTACTCCATCCATTGCAAACATGGGCGGGCACTTTAATGTGGCGCTATGAAGACTTTTTATAGTGCAATTAAGGGCAATGCACTTGTCAAGAATCGAATTCGTAAAAAATTTCATGGAATTTCTTTTCAAATTGAATACAAATTTCTTGAAAATAATCACTTTTCATTGTTGTCTATTTTCAAATTTAAATTCGAACGCTGTTATAAAAAGACCTTCATTTACATATACTCGTATGCATGTATATGTATGTATGTATTTAAAAAAAAAAGTTGTGCAAATTAACAAAATATACATATATGTATGTATGTATGTATGTTTGTCTGTAGTATATTTGGTATATTTTTATTTTAATAAAAAAAAAAATTATTGGTTTTGCTCTCAAGTAAATGAAATGCACTTTCTTTTAATGATTCAAAAATTCAATATTTTTAAAATTCTTTTTCTCACATACACGCAAAAGCACACATACTCATGCATACACTAATTACTGTACATACTATATATTTTTATAAAAAAAAAATAAATTTTTATTCAAACTTTTAGCACAATATTTTATTTGAAAATGTGTATTTTTCATAATTTTCTATGCACACAAGTTTTTGTTAGACGTGTTTGCATTGACATTCGCAAAAATGTTTTCGTTTTAGGCACTGGCGAAATACTTTCGAACGATTTGATGCATTTAAATTATTTTTTGTTGTTTCTTGCAAACCGAAATGCAATTTCTCTTGGCGTAGAAATTTTGTTTTAAACGCGTGAGAAATTATATTCGATTAAAAAAATAACAACAATAATTCAAGAGATAACGGTTGAACAAAAAAAAATTTTCGTTTCGAATATTTTTGAAAAAATTTCTCAACAACGGCGAAGAATAAAAAATGTTCAGTTCAACACGAAATATGGTTGTTAAAGCCACACGTATAGTGGGCATACTGACCCGTAAGCATTTGTGGCTAACAAAATGGCTAAAAGGAAGAATAGCAGCAGCCACAATAACAACAACAACAACAACAGCAGCAGCAAACGTTTACAAAACAAATAAAACTTTTTTTTTAAAGCAGATGTTTGTAGAAATCCAAATCAAACAAGACAACAGTATTTGAACAAAACAAAACAGCAAATAAAATGAAATGCAAAAAGGAAAATACTCAACAAAAATGAAAAACAGAAAATTAAATATAAATTTTCTTTTCAAATGTGGAAATAATAGCAAGCTTTTGACAAAAGCTTAAATTTGCATGAATATGGTAAAAGCTTCAGCTGAATGTTTCTTCTTATTAAAAACATCTTGTTTTTTTACCGTTACACATAAGAGCTTAAAACTTTCAGTGTTCTGTAAAATTTGCTTAATTACTTTTTATTTATTTTATTGTAGCACAGCTTTTTAGGAGGGGGATTAAAAAAAAACATTATTGCTAAAGAATGAGAATTTTGAGTGCTTTTATAAGCAGTCTAAGATTATTAATTTTTTATTAAATAAATTTATTTTGGGAATATCTTTATATATTCATATAGTTATAACATAGATTATGTTTTTGTTTATAGATTTTTGGTTTTGTGATCAGTTTTCAACTAATAATTCTCGATTGATTAGTTGAGTTTTTAGCTTAAGAATCTTGTAGTTGAAGTCAGAAATTAGGAAAAATCCACTGATAAGCTAACTATTAGCGAAATATGATAAGCTTTCCTCCTCAATTATTGAGTTTGCTTTTATAAAATATACTTTATAAGAATATCATAAGGAATGTCATAATACATTTCATATATTTTTTTTTTTGGGGAAAAATCACAATTTTGAAATTAAAATCATATGTTATTAATTTTAAGTTTGTTTTTTTTCCATTGAAATATTTGTTTGAATAAATGGCTGACCGCCGAAAGAGTTTTTCCATAAAATCGAGCCATAACCGCCTAAAAGACATACGTGTCCAAATAACGAATAGTTGTGTACCACTGCTTCCCAAATGAAATTATTTAAATATTCAAAATGGATTGTTACGGTATGTAGCGATCTTTTTGAGGTAATAATTACAGTCGAACTTCTCTACAGTCGAACTTCTCTATAACAAAATCTTCTCTATAACAAATAAAATTCGTGAACACAAAAATTTTGTGAGTATTTTCATACATTTTGATCTCCCTATAACGAACTTCCCTATAGCGAAGTTCTCTCTGTAACGTACAATTTTTTAAGACCTAAATAGAATTTTTCACACTAAATAATCTCTCTATTGCGAAGTTTTTAGCAATCGATTTTTTGCATCAATTTAGTCACATATGTATGTGTATTAATAAAAAAAAAAATTAATGTGTTCATGTAAAAACAATTTTTTTTTGTTTTAATAAATATATTTTCTACATAACAAAAATGTAGTCAAAATTTTCTGCAGTTTCTCTATAACTAATTTTCTCTATAACGTAGAAATTTGACGGTCCCCAACTGCTACGTTATAGAGAAGTTCGACTGTATATATATTATATTTATATTTATCTTTTTTAGCACAGAACATTAAAGAAATTTATATTTATTCTTCTCCTCTTAAAAAGTACGTCAATATATTTTACTACTTTTCTAATGCATCGAATAAATAAGGGATTTATGTTATAATTTTCAATTTTTTCCCAATTCAAAACTCATTATTAAATTAGTAAATATGCATATGTATGAATTTTATTGGCCTGCAATTAATATTAATTTTCGGTTTGTTTTTTTAGAGGCAGACAAAGTAGATGAAAAGGGTAAAAACAGAGAATTTAACAAAAGCTTTGGGTATATTTAGTAGAACTTCCTCAAGTTGCACTAATGTCTTCCAGGCAGAAGTTTATGCAATACAAATGGAGGAGGCAGAGGAGGATGCGAAAGGTAACACCATAAAACGTTTCATTGACACCCAATTATCAATTGTGTGCTTAACTTCATAAATGTCATCCTCGAAGCAGAGAAATTCAGATGCGAATCCACACGAACGGTGAGATACCTCTCCTGGAGGGTTCCTAGATACTACAACATTGAACGAAATAATCATAGAAGGAAATGGAATAGGTTCGTAGTGATGGGATAGCTTTATCCCACCTTCAATATACTAACACGTGATAACAGGAGGAGAATATGGATAAAATTTATGAAAAAGTCTAAATATCGATGGAAGGGTCTGCTCCATTTCGGAGTAGACTTCGTTAGTCTAAAACAGAGGACAGACAGCCTTAAGAGTGCCAAGAAATAATATTGCCGATTGCCAGTGTTGTGACAGTTTGCAATAGGCGCTTGGTCTTTGGGAAAACATGCCAAACAGATTGGTATAAATGGAAGCACACTATACAGAAGCTGTTGTGAGGACGATAATAAAGAATATTTTTCCATCTATGCTTCGAACGACCGACCATGTGTAGAAGCGGGCGTAGGAAGCTCAGGTAATCAGACCTCAGCAGTATGGCTGAAAATCATACAGTTCTTGGATATAGCGGATTGTAACTGATGCTGAATACTAACGTCAATTTTTTTTTTTTTTTTTCTTGAGATCCATAAGTTTGTGGTGTCATTTTTAAACATAAAAATCAAAGAGCAGTTATAAAATAACGAGATGTATTTGAATATGCACTTAACAACAGGTAGACTGTTTTTTTAAATGTCGTACTGTCCCTTTCATACAGGGATTATCCTTCCCTTTTGGCAACACTGTTTTTGGCAGCTCCGCTCTTTTCGTATAACATGCTCCTGTTAAAGATGTTCAGTTTGGTCTATAATTTAACCATGAATCGACTTACAAACGAACAACGCTTGCAGATTATTTTCATTTATTATCAAACTTCATGCGCGGTTAAGAAAGTGCATCGTGCACTGCTGCCATTTCATGGTCAGTTTGGGCGACATTCTTAAGCGGCTATTCGGAATCTTGTGACTAAATTTCGCACCCAATTTACATTGTTGGACATTAAACAACTAAACGCATACATACGTAGAGTGCGGACAGAGAAAAATATCGCAGCTGGGCTGTACTTTTTCAAAGACAACGAAGGCAGAAAAGTTACTGTGAATGGCGAAGGCTACAAATTTTGATGATTACAACCTTTTTTTTTTGCCGGAAATGGAAGAGCTGGACTTGGCTGTCATGTGGTTTCAGCAAGACGGTGCCATATGCCACACATCACGTAAAACAATGTCCCAATTGAGAGGCGAGTTCGGGGTGAACAGTTTATTTCACGTTTGGGGCCAGTCAATTGGCCGCCTAGATCATGTGATTTAACCCTTTTAGATTATTCTTTGTAGGGCTATGTTAAAGCTCATATCTATAGGGACAAGATTGCAACGATTGAGGCACTGGAAGTCAATACTGAAGAATTTATTCGTGAGATGCCGGCCGATATGTTGGAGAGAGTATGCCAACATTGGACCCAGCGTATGAGCCATTTGAGGCGTAGTCGCGGTCAACATTTACATGAAATCATCTTTAAACATTGATTTATATAGATCGTTCTATCGACTCAAATAAATATTTCATGCATTTCGCAAAATTTTATGTGTTTCTTTTTGAAATCAAATCTGAAAGCTCTTAAAAAATCACCTTCTAGTAGAGCCTAATAATATGCGACTGAATTGCATAGAAGCAATAGTGGCATTGGCTTATGCACGCTTTCACACATTCTTCGAAAAGGTCAAATGTGCATATTTCAATCGTCGAATCACCCGATCCTAATTTACTAACCGCAATTAATTTGTAATATGTATTTCTATTTAAGATGCCTTCATTACATTGTATACAATAAATTAAAAAAAGCAACTTACTTTGGTCTCGATGTTAAATTAGGATCTGAAGTTTTACGTTGACTACGATTACGTTTGTGGGATAGACGTTCCTTATACGATTCCGAACGGTTTACTGAGACGGGAGCACTTTTATTTTGCTGATGTTGTTGATGTAAGCTAAAAACATTTAAGAAGAAAATTATTATTAATTATTATATAAAGTCAAAAATATTCATAATCAACTAACCGTTCTCTACGTGAATTGCCCTCAATTGCGTCCTGCGCATTTGCGTCATTTAGAACACCGAAAACACCTGTTCCGGCGGGTGATACAGCACCCAAGTTCTGTTGTGCTGATAAGGCTCCAATGGTTGTATTTGTTGCATCACTGCAGGAGGCTGTTGCTGTACTGCCACCACCTTGAGCTCCAACACCCAAGGCACCCATACCTGTATCAGCGCCATGAAATGAACTTTGTACATCGCTGGTATTTAAATGCGCAGAGGTATTGCCATTCGAGCGTATTGATAAATTAGCTGAATCCGTCCTGCGGTCTGAGGGATGCCTTTGTATTGAAGTGGAGTTTAAACGTTCTGTGGTTGAGAAAGAAAAAAAGAGAACAATTAGAAAATGGGCCCATTAAAATGTACTCGTAATAAAGTTCAAAAATAAAGAAAATTGCATTGAAGTTTTGAATTCATAAATTTTAATTAAATATCTCTGGGTTTAAGGTGGTCCATAATAATTATTTGCCAGATTTATGATATGAATGCTTTTGTTAATTCATGTAAAATTGAGCATGTCATAATTTGTTAGAAAAAAAAAATAAAAATAAATCTTTCATTCAGCTGTACTTCGAAATGCGCATTAAGCGCATTAGCTCCTCTAAAACTATCACTAACACTTGTAAATACAAAGATGAAAGGATATTGCATTGAATTGTATTGCATAGTTGTTGTCGCCTGTTGTTATCGCCCCAATTGTAATTAGTTTGACAAACGTAATTTGTCTAGAAAAGTCATGACGTTATTTTAAACTTGTGTTGATTCAATAATTGGTCCTCAACAGAACAGAATAAAACTGAGAAACTAACGATCTCTACAGATTTGTTATTTAGAACAACAGATCAGCTGATTCGAAGCAGAACAGAACAGACAAATAAAGAATAATTTCTGCCTTAAAATGTAGAAGATGTAAAAAATTAATTTTAGTTCCAACGAATTAATAGCCGTTAGAAATATTCAACTATTTCCAAATGCATTCACAAAACTTGTTCATTTGCTTACCAACATTTAACTGCTTATAGTGCTCGGGTCCCCCGTTAACTTGAACTCCTGCCACTGCAGAGGCGGCAAAGTTCTTACGTTTTTTGGCATTTTTATTTGCCGCCTTGCGATTTTTATAATTATTTGTGGTCTCATTAATCTTGGCCGCTACTCTTGAGGTAAGAGAAGGGGAAAATGATTTACGCTTCGGTTCAACAATCATTGGCTGTTGGTTTGGGCAAACCGCCATACAGTCAACCTCATCTTCATCGCGTTCATCACACGAATAAAAAGCCTCATCTTCAAAATTACCACTGCTTTTGCTGCTGTTCGAGCTATTGCGTTTAACTTTAGGCGAACAAGAGTTGGAAATTATCGGAGTCGTACAAGCTTTGGGAGAACGTTTGCGCTCTTTGACCGGTGGCTTTAGAGAGCCAACATTAAAGTTGTTGTTGTCATTATCATCTTTTTTCTTGAGATCATCACGAAAAGCGTTGTCAATATTTTGTTTCTTAACCAGCACCACATTGCGCTCGCCCTTAACATCATTCTCTTTGGGAGCATCGGCTACCACGTCATCTGGCGTGTACTTTAGGGCTATAGGCATGGGTTTGCAGCTACCAGCCACCTGCATAACGGCTGAGGCAGCGTCCGAAATAGATTTTCGTCGTATGAAATTAAAATCGTCGGTATTTAGAAATTTTTTATTGTTCATAACAAACTTGACCAGGGCCTGCAAATTGAGATGTTGCTTTTTCGTGTTCTTGTTGTCATTCTTAGATTTCTTTTGCGGTTGGTGCTGGTGCTGGTGCAGCTGTGGTTGCAGATGTTGTTTGTGCTTCTCCTCGGCGGCAGCCATAATGTCACTGACCGTGGGTATTTTGCGACAGCTACGGGAACGTTTTACACTGTCACGTTTCTCTATATCAGCGGCCACTTTGGCCTTGGAAGAACTTTTCTCAATGCGGTTATTGCGAAATTTGCGATCGGTAAGGAAAATTTTCTCTTTACGTGGACGAGGTAAATTCTCAGATGTGCCAGAGATGGCAGAATCTTCTTGTTCATTTTTGTGTTGATGCTTCTCTTTGGTATCTGAGTCATCACTGTCAGTGTACTCTCTATCGGGTTCATCTTCCTCGTCATCATCGTCTGCCTCATCCTCCTCATCATCATCCTCATCATCATCATCATCATCATTATCTGTTAAAGCCGATATTTCTATGTTACAGCTGTTGGGTGGAAATATTGTTTTAATTTGTGCTCCGTTATTATTTTTAAATCCTGTAACTCCCTCGGGAGTTCTGACGGTTTTGCACGCATTTCTATAGTATTTCTTTTTTTGTGTATCGCCATTTTTCAAAGATTTTAGCGAGTTCTTTTTATTGTTTATTGTTGTCAGGGAATCAATATGGGGTAAAGCATTGATCTTCTCTTCCTCCCCTCTGTGCCCTAATTGCTCTATTTGTTTCTGTTTGGCGCCTTCTTTTATCTTTTTCTGTTTTGTTTTCAATTTAATTGTTTCTATATTTGGCGCTAAAATTGTTTTCTCTTCCATTTCGTTGGCTTCGTCCAGGGAAGAAGAGACTTGTTGACTTTGTAGCATGTAGAGAGGGGACACATTTGCTTTGTTATTGTGACTAAAAGTTGCGGACTTTTTGCGAAAACTTCCCCTGCGGAATTTATTAAATTTTGAGCTTGTTTCATTATTGTTCAAGTTGCTCCTATTAGTAGCTGGAGGACTTTGGCTAAGCGAATCATCTGTCTCATCATTAGTGGTAGAACCACCGCTGCCCCTCAAGCGGAACCACATTCTGGATAAATCACTCATTGTTTTTGTGTCTGATTTTTTTTTTTTTCTTTCCGTTATTATAATTTCAATAACATAATTTAATTGTTGTTGTATATTTTCACACACAGAGAGTAAGCAGCATTTTCCTACGCTCTTTAATTGATTTTGATTTCTCTTCTCTTTTTTGTTAAGTCTATTAAGAGCGGGTTAAGGGAGATATTTTAAATTCATAAAAATGTGTTCGATCGCTGTTGTATTTCGTGCATTTCGTTTCAATTTCGTTAAATTTTCACTTAATTCGTTGTATTTGATTAACATTTTCTTTAATTTTCATTTAAAATTTTTATTATTATTTATGTTTTATTAGACGAATAATAATGTCTGGTTGGTTGGTTGGTGTTTTCTGTTCGAAAATTTAAATAAAACTAATTCTGAGGTGCCGTGTTTTTGGCAAATTTTCGTTTTTGCATTTGTAAAAAAAAATACAAGAAAATGTAAAAACATTCGTTATATTTTTTGTCTCAGTCTGCAATTTTTTTCGTCTATGTCGGTGTCGCCCAAAATTCAAAAAAAAAAAAATATTATTTTCATGGCCTTTAAAAAGCAAAATTTTGAAATTGTTTTTCTCCGCATTTAATTTATTAATGTTTTTATTTTTAAAGGTCAAGTTTAAATAATAATTTTTAATATTCTTTTAAAGAATGCGTAAAAATTTTTCTTTTCAAATATTTTTAAAGAATTTCTAACTGCAGTTAGTGAATGCTAGAGCTTTTTTACTTCAGCAAAAATTGTTGCATGTTCTCTATCAATTCATTGTTTTTTTAAATGGGTTACACTGTTTACAAGAAGAAAAAATAATAATAATAATAATAATCAGGGGCCAATTTACGATATTCTTTAACGAGGGAAATTCCTATACATTTTAATAGACTTTTGTTTCAATTTTCAATTCGCATGGAATGGTATAATCTGGATGCAGCTACATAATCACCATATGATTTCAAAAAATTCAAAATCGAATCAAGATTCCAAGATTACCGGCTAATTTTGCACTTATTTTTTGGCATTGAAGTTCCTTAGAGAATTTATTATTTTAAATAAGTGACTGTAATCCGTCAAAGAATACGTAGTCAGTTATCGTGTTTACACATGTTAATACAGTGAAACTTCGATATAACGAACTTCGTTATTACGAAAAACTCTATATAACGTATGTTTATTGAGTCCCCCATGAGAAAGCCCCTTTAGTGCAATGTTTTTCATACAAAAATACACTGTAGCTATACGAACAAATTCTAAGCAAAAATCCCCCTATGAAATGAAATATTCATTCAAATGCCTCAATATAACGAAATCAGAATGAATGGTAAAATACCGTTATAAACAAAAAGTATTTACAGGCGCATTTGTAAAGCCTCTATACAACGAAGTAAGAATAAAATTTAAAGCAAAATGAGAAAATTCCGTTATCGAAAGAACGAATTCTTAAGCGCACACGCTACAGGCATCTGTATTGAGCTTCATTATTTGTATTTGTGTGTGTTTGTTTGCAAAAAATAGTGTGTAATATTGACGAATATCAAAATGCTTTTGGTATTCATCAAAATATTAAAGCAGTTTGACGTAGTGTGGCAGTGTTATTGTCAATATTCATTTTATTTCTAGTAATGGGTGATTCAAGTAGAGATACTTTCTTCAATAGCCTTTTTTTGACAGGTCACGTGTGAGTCGTGTCATGCTGTCATGTTATTTTTGTTTTTTAGTATTGTTTGGCATTTCATAATGGAAAGACTTACGCCTGAACAACGTTTACAAATCGTTCAACTTTATTACGAAAATTCACGTTCTGTGAGGAATGTGTTTCGTGCACTTCGCTCAACTTATGGCCAACATAATCCGCCTACTGAGCGTACTATTCGCAACACCATCACGCATTTTGAGACCCAGCATTGATTATTGGATAATGTTCGACCGAATAGACCACGTCCAGCACGTTATGAAGAAAATATAGCGGCCGTAGCTGAGAGTGTACAGTGTACACGAAAACCGTGTAGAGTCGATTCGGCGCCGTTCATTTTTCGGCCGAAAAAAAAAAACATCATTCTTTTTTATCGCTATGTCAACATCGTTTTCGTAAGCTTCGTTATACATCAACTAATATGTTAGAGGTCACTTCAATTGTTAATGCGCTTCAACACTGCTATAAAACAGCTGTTTTGTTAAATGTGAACACGTGCTCGCCCATGCGTTCTTCAGCTAACTTGAATCAGTTCATTTGCAATTGAACCCATGTATTAACTAATTCTTTTGCATGTCTTCTTTTGCTGGGAAGTTAATAAGATCTGAACACAAATTAATTATTCAATAATATTTCGAAACACTTTACAATTCCTCTGCCGGCTGTCCCATTAAACAACATTAAAAAAAATGCAGTCCTGTAATTTACATTAAATTACAAATA
Source organism: Dexiosoma caninum (assembly GCA_963924685.1). NCBI lineage: Eukaryota > Metazoa > Arthropoda > Insecta > Diptera > Tachinidae > Dexiosoma > Dexiosoma caninum. Next base: position 62,037,511 of record OZ004728.1, on the reverse strand, counting down.
ATCATTATATAATTATATAATAATCTATATAATTCCCATAGAACAGAATATTTATTTATTTATAAAACGATTTTTTTCTTGGATACTCCCGTACGCATGCAAGGCACAGCACTAGTCTTTTGGTGTTTTCTACAAACAACATAAAAAAGAAGAAACGTTTTCATTTAATTTTTCTTTTTTAAAGATTTTCAGTTTATTTTAACAGATGTCCATTGAATTTATTAATATAAATTTTGGTACGACGAAAAAAAAAAAAGAAAACTTCAAATAGAATTGAAAAAGTCGCAAATGCATTTACGTTGATCATTAAATTAAAAAAAAAAAAAAGCGAAAAATTAAAAGGAAAAATAGCAAATAATAATTTTATTATTAAAAATGATGAAATCAAAATAAAATTCGCAAATGTTTGCAATAAAATTGAAGACACATCATCAATATAAAATTAATTAGACTTTAGTTCGTTCTGCAATATAGAAAATGCATTTCCAATGTACAATGTTGTAATAAAATTTCAGATGAGAAGAGGGGAAGGCGGAAAAATTTTATTATTAAAAAATTTTCTTAAATATTCAAATGTTTTTATTCAAATATACACAACGGTAGAATTAGGAAAAATAAATAAAAAAAAAAGCAGCCATCAACATTTAATGACACATTTAATCAATTGAGAGCATTTGAGAATATTGAAATTATAATGCGTTTAGTTTTATTCTGCTGAAGGTCTAAATCACAAAAAAAAAAAAAAAAAAAAAAAAACATAGAAAAATGAAAATCAAGAACTCTCTTGGGTTAAATAAATTATTATTTTATTAGTTTTTGGTTGTTTTTGGCGAAATTACTCAACGGAAAAGGCAATTCGAAATACACGAAAACTAAATAATGAGTCATGAAATAATGTCACACAAATACAGGGGTTTCCATTAAGGACAGTTGCCAACCATGTTCTATACGACTAATGCTAGGAACACAATTGAAACGAACAACAAACTTCCTTGTGCTCAACGAAATCGTCGGTAAAAGTTCGTTGCGTAAATTCGAGGTGTGGCACACAATAACGTCGAAAAAATTGCAGCTGTCATAATCAGCAAAGTTTTTTGCTGGCTGTGTTACCGTATGAAAAAAAAAATTACGTGAAAAAAGTAAACAATAACAGAAAACAATTAGAAAGCAATTTTGTGGTAAATTATTGTGCATATTTATTTATTTGAAAAATTAAACAACTATTAAAATAAAAATTAATTTTATTTATTTAGTATTATATTTCAAAACTAAAATAAAAAACGGTAACTCTGTACTAATTTGTTCATCGGCGTATGAAATAGAAATAAATCTATCGGAGAGTTCGTTACGCATGACCAATTTCGTCGACGAAGATATTGTGTTAATTTTCATATGCACAAATGTGTTTTATTTTCGAAGACGAAATTTCGCAACGAATAATTTGTCGTTCGACCCTATTGTGTTCCTAGCATAATGTTGCGAACATTACGTTATTGTTGGCCTTTTATGAAATTCATAAATCTAGTACAACTAAGTCTAATTTTTCTGTAATTTTACTTTCTACTAAAATCTCGATTAAAATCAAGCTTACAAATTAATTCATCAACATGCTCTGAGAAGTGATTACTCAAAAACTAAAATTCATAAAGAGACGCTGATTTTTGTCAACAAAGCGTCTTATACAGCCTGTCCTGTACAATAAAAATACTAAGAAATTTTCTTATGTCGACTTATGATCTTCTGTCAAAAGTCCACAGGCATGTATTGTTATTACTTGTTGGTGATTTCCTTTTCGACTAACAATGATTTTCGTCCGAAAGCTTCTGGCAACGCTGCCGACGACTTCGCTGTGCACGAGGAAATTCGTCGTTCGTTCTAATTGTGTTCCCAGCATAATTGTTAAACCTTTTTTATCAGTCTGTAATTGAATTACAATTTTATGGGAAGTGGTTTTGAATTTCGTCAACCTTTTCTGTGCAACAATACGATTTTTAAATTTTCAAAATAGAATGAAAATGTTTTCTACAAGTTCAAGTTGTTTTTACACAAATATAAAGTGCATACTTTTAGGAGCTGAATATATTAAACTTTTTTTTAATGAAAATCAATTTCAATAAAGCACATTTTTGTCAGTAGCGTGCAAATAATGTGACTAGTCTACACATGCATGTATGGTGTAGTCTTCAGAGCACAAGGAGTAGTCCAATCGGCACAATCATTTGAATTATTTAAAATTAGAAATGGCTGGCTTTCTGCCATTAAATTTAGATTTTTTAGTAGTAATAAGTTTACTTCTCCCTGACAATATTTTTTTTTTTTATCTGGGACCAGCACCCTTTTACGTCTTCCCTCTTTTTTATAATTTTGTTTTAATAATCACCGCTTGTATTTCTTAATTCCTTTTTTTATATTATTTTTCATACTTCTGTTAATTGTCGTCTAACTCAAGTTCTTGTTCGCTCGACCACTTGTGTCTTTCTTTTTTGCTCGTATTTTAATTACATTTTATGAGCACACACACACACACACACACACACTCATATACGTTATTTACCACTAGAATTTGCAAGTTTCTAACCATAATAACCCAGCTAGCAATTTCAAGCCTAGATGACTCTTCCGCGGCATAGTACTCCGATAGTGCACGTTCTGAGCAACGGAAGATGGCGGCCGACTCTTCCATATGAATCGTCTACGATGCAAAAAGGATGCTGCCAGATTCTCATATTCCCACTGCAGACGAGTCTTGAAAAAACTGAGTTGAAAAGAAGGAAAAATAATTTGCTCGTTGATGTCAAGTCGACAAAATAATTTTTCAAGTTATAGGAGAGCCATTTTATTTATTATTTTGCGCTTAAGAAAAACTTCTGGTCACACGGTATTGAGTTTCACTACTCAGGTCTGCCTATTGCAGAGCCAACTACTCAGCCAACAGCCATAATGCATAAACGGCATTTTTAAAATAACAAAAACAATACTGCACTCGTCCAACAACGGCAAAAACATTATTCATATGAGTAAAATACGATTGTGGTGAAATTGAGATGTGCTAGAAATAAAAAGCCACTCGTAACACAATCATCAAAATCTCTGAATCAGGTCTCTAAATCCAGTTAACCACGTTTTTAATATCAATGGTTCCAAAGGGAACAGATCAACTTGATTAGGTTGACCTCGGCGTATTGTTCGATAGTTCAGTTTATATACTTCGAAAGGCCTACAAGATCTGGGTTTTTTTGAAAAGAATATGTTCTGAGCTTGTGGACCCCTATACGGCCCAGTTTATTTATATGTTTTTTATGAGATCAAGATTGGAATATGCTGCCGTTTTTTGGAATCCGCATTTATCAAATCATATCTCGCGTTTGGAGAGAGTTTAAAGCATTTTTATCAAATTTGCCACACGTTCACTGCCATATTAAAGGTCTAGTTAGTAAAACCGTATCGTCCAACGTTAGAATTGTCACTATCGTTCAACTTTAGGTATCGTTTATTAAACACGTAAAACTTCTAAGCAATTCAGTCAGCTGTTGCGGCTGTTGTTGTTTTATATGTGTAAGTAATGCCAAGTTGACGTTTGCAATGTAAAGATCTTTTTTCTGTAGATTTACTAAGTGACAATTTCAACGATACGATTTTCGTAAGCAGCAACGAGCATTACTTATGTTACAGCTTTGCCAGCTGATTGCCGCGAACGTGTTAGGCTTAAGACCCTGTTCGTTATGAGAGAAGCTGGTTGTTTATCGGCCTGCGAACATTAGAATCACGTTGGACAACTCAGTCAGCGCTACTATTATTGGACAGTAACAATGGCCATATCGATTGTCCCGCTCTACTTCATTGTATACCATTTTATGTACCTGCTAAGAATCTTAGGTTTAGTAAACTGTTTGATTAGCCGTCTCATCGCACCAACTATGCACGTTCAACTAATACCGAACTTCGAACAAAATTGTCGACGAGCAATTACGTAAGAATTATTACTTTTAAAAAATGACTTCACATGCTCACTGGACCACTGCGACATCGTGACTGACAAATCCGCACGATCGATAATTCCAACGGCGCCACCCTCCCTCCGCAACGTTTATTACTTTTTGCAATAATCGCATTTAAAAATATAAATTTCCCAGCAGACACCCTGTAAAATAACTTGTCTAGTTCCTTTTTTTTTAATTTTTATTCAATGTAATTAGTTTGTAATTGTTCACTTTGTAAGGAGCTTTTCATAGACTGAACCTAAATAAACTATAATTAAAATTTGAAAGAGTCGAATGCGCTTGTTGACTATCAACAATCTTCAAATGCTCGTCCAAGTGCGTAAACGACGATATGCTCCTCCATCAAACGTCTGCACGTTTAAAAAACAAACGGCAAATTATCGCCCCCGTCATACAATCTTCCAAAGGCTAAGTGGGCATACCCGCTATTTAGTCGTAGTTAATTTAATTGTTGTACTTAAATTGTTCAAATGTCTATGGAAATTTTTCCATTTGATTGCCTACATTGGGGCGTTTTTATTTTTTATTTTCTTTTTTTTTTTTTGCCTTTACAAAAATATTTACACTGACAAGTGCACTTCAATTAGCTGCAGCATTTTTCAGGCGCAGTTAACCATTTTTTTTTTTCTTTGTAAACTATATTATTTATTTACTATTTGCTAGTTGTAAGACTGTATGCGAGGTACGCGGTGTGTAGAATGGACGAAGGGTGTGTGCAATAGCATCGCATCAGTTACTCAAATTGACTTAAATGCAACCAGATACTTTGAATTGTTTACAAAGGGATGAATAAATAGCAAATGTCACGTCTATGCTGTTAATGTGTGGAAAACGACACTGATGGCAATGCATGTGTAGAAAACGGGGTGAAGTAAAAAAATACAGGGTGGCCCAAAAGGAGCACAAAGGTGTTTAATTTCTGTAAAATTTTTTCTTTACAATTTTTTTTGTTTGTTTTCAGTATTTTGTAAAGAAGACTTGAGGAATTTAAAATAGTATAGTACACAATTGAACAATGTGCCAAAACCGTTGAACTGTATTGCAGAAGAAAAGCATGATTTTATTCATAATTAATTTTTTTATTATGAGCGACGCAGCTCATTTCCAAGTGAATGGGTTTGTTAATAGGCAGAAAGGGCTACGGAAAATCCAAAAGTAGTTCAACAGCGAGAATTACACCCACTTAAGTGTTTCGTCGGAAAAGATAATTCGCCCATATTTTTTTTCCAAAATGAACACGGTGTCGCCGTTTCCATCACTGCAGTGCACTGACTGGTGGAATATTATCCGCAATTATGGTTCAACAGCATGGAGCCACAGCGCACACTGCGAGGGACACAATTGCTCTTTGAACTCAAACCTCTTCGGTTATTCGGGCCACCTTGTATTAAGTGTTGGAACACATCGAACATTTCCAGGATTTCACATTTAGAGAAGTGTTTTTGTTTTTGTAAAAACAAAAATTATTAAGACTAGGTTAGTTTAGCTTAGATGGCGGACCATCCCCGAAGGAGAACGCCCCCAGAGTTTGGGCTCATTACGATACCGCAAATCATTCACAGTCGAGGATCAGACATTCGACACACGAAACTACCCCGATTTCAAATTAAATCCCGTTATTGAGGAAATCCTCACCTGGCACAGTCAATGATGACAACAAATGTGAGGCGAAGAACCACCGCAAGAGCTGGGCACTGCCACATGAGATGAGCAACCTCCTCCTCTCCTCGTCCTCCTTCTCCTCTACAGCCCCACAACAGCTGCAAAAATCCCGTGAGGGAATGCGTGTCTATCGACACGCTTCCAATTAGGCAATCCCCCCTATTCGTCTTTGGCGTATTCATCTCGAAAACGCGGCGTAAATAAAAATTGCATCGTAGTTGGCGAAAACGCTAATATATACAAGACATGCGACTACGCCAAATACGATAAGGGTGCATGACCTGTGAAAACCGCCACAGTGCGATTGATGGCCTTCCGATTCAATTAAAGAAGACACTTAGTCCTCTGTTGTCCAGCTTGGTCCTGCAGAGTTTAGCAATACTGCACGTCTCTTCATGCTGCCAATGAAACTGGGCCTCCGCAAGCACCGACCGAAGGATACCCAGTTTAATCGAAGCAATCGGAGCAGCTACGTCCCCGCCAATAGTTTGGACATTTTTTTTATTAAGACTGCATTTCATGCGTATTATTGTGTTAAAAAAAAAAGTTATATCTTTAAATGCCAGAAAATTTACTTGTAGAGAACTTTAATAGATTAACTGCCGTATTTATAAAAAATTTGGGAATCTATCGAAGGAATATTGATGGAATTTTGTATGGAAATTTGTCTATTAACTGCTGCAATTTAAATAAGCAAGAACTGACAATAACATTTACGGCTGATACCCAAGTGGAAGCAAGAAAAATAATAATGACTACAGCAATGAAACACATAACTGAAGGATTTTAATTCTGATCTTAAAGAAGAAAAAAATTAATTTGCAAAAGTGCCATAAAAAAAAAATTAAAAAAAAAAATGCCAAGTAAAGTTCTCTTTGCAGAAATAGAAATAAAAATGTACGAAAGGGTATTATCTTGTAGGTGCTGATATGTACATGGGAAAATTTATTAAAAAAAAAGAAAATTTATAAAACAGTTGCATACTTTAGGGAAAAAATAACAATTTATTTGCATAATTTAAGGCTAAAGAAAATTAAAAAAAGCTTGTAGAATAAAAAGACTAGTTAGAAATACATGCATATGTATACATATACAGGGTAGCCCAAAATTACCGAAGTGGTTTGAGCTCATTATAAATTCTTATTTCAGGCATTATTATTAAATTTTTTTATTTTAAATACAGTATTTGAACAATCTAAAAAAAAATTTAAAAAAAATTCCTGAAGATGTTATCGAGATTATATAAAAATAATAAATAAAAAAAAACTTAATAAAATAGAAAAACTATATCTCGCAAGTGGTGGTCATTATCTGCTTCGCAAATTCGAGCTCTTTCCAAAAAATTTTCAATGACCTTTTGCAAAACTTCAGATGTTATGTTGTTGATTATTTTTTAATTGCTGTATGGTTCTACGCTTATAAATATAGACTCTTCCTTGCAAATAACCCCAAAGGAAACAGTCTGAAGCGATTAAGTCCGTTGAATGCGGAGCCCAATTAAAAAAAGTAAATTGCTTAATCAAGTCATTGGTCTGTCGGTTTCAATTCGTGAACGAGCTGAATTTTGTATGGAAACATTCTTATTGTATGGAAAACTCTCTGCAGCGACCCACGTGAGAGGTCAAGTTGTATCGAACGTCTCCTGGTTGATGTTTCTCCATCTTTCCGAATACTCTCCTGTACCCATTCAATATTGTTATCCGTGCGCACCGTTCGTCGTCCGTCGGCACCAGGCAGGTTCATTACTGCCCCTTGTTGTCGAAAATTTGCAACCAGGCGGTTTATTGTTGACTCTGAGGGTCCAAGCCGCACATTAAAATAACGACGATATGCACGCTGTTTCAAAACAATGATTCGTTGATTTGAAAAATGAAGTTCATTTATTTTTTTGCACGTTGTTCAATTATGTACTGTTTCATTTCAAAATTCCCCAAGCCTTCTTAACAAAATACAAAATTTTTTACCTTGGACCAGCACTCAGGGGATGACCCCTACACATGCAATGTATTATGCTGGAATTAGGAAACGAGGTTTTGGGAAGGAGGATAGAAGAAGTAGTGTTTTTGGGCATTTGATTTGAATTTTGCCACATCAAAAGTGACAGGAAATACCTATGCAGAGAGTTTGTTTCACATATGCGCTCTTCGGCCGAACAGAAGACTGTCAAGACACCACAAAGGCAAAGCAAAATTTCTAATTTAAAGCGATCAAACAACAGCAGAAAAGTATGTGTAGTTCTGCTGCCAGATATTGCATATGGTGGGGCCATCCCTGAGCACTGCTTCTAGTGAAAAACCAAAAATTATAGCACTACATTTAAGCTTCCATTCAATTTATTCAGTGAAACATTCACGATAAATAACTATTTCTGCATTAAAAATTTTTATTTTTATTTTTCAATGGCCATCACAAAATTTCCATTCTCATTTGTCGTATTTGGGCAGTATAAAATTTTACCTGTAGAAAAGAATGTACAAAAATACACACTTAAAAGAACACTGACTCATTAAAGAAAGAAGAAGAAGAAGAATAAGAAGAAGGAAAAAACAATCACGAACAAAAAGCTTTTAAATAAATGAAAGAAAAGCAATGCGTAACTGAAAACATTTTTAAAATGTGGATCGTCATATGCGAAAAATTAATCAGAGCAAAAGCATTCGATTTTATTTGCTTTTGTATGAATTTAATTTACTACTCGTGCAATGACTTTATAAAAAAAAATCTTAAATGAAAATTATCTATAACAAAAATAAATAATAAATTTCCCCCTCTGGTTGAAAAAACAAACAAACAAAACAAAAAACAATAGGGATATTCACTTCACTTCACTTGGAGGGTGCCTCTGTAGTCTATTGAATGAACGATGTCTTTTTGCTGTAATTTTATTTAATAAAAACCTTTGGATCTGCATGTATGGTCATCAACTCTGGCGGCGGTCACTTAGACCATATCATAAGCAGTGCCAAAATTTGTCTCAAAAAAAAAATTACAGCAAAAGAACATCGAGTGATTACGACAATTAATACAGTTCTAGTTATTTATTTCTTCATAACATGGGTACTAGACATAAGTATGGCATATAAAGAACTTTTCAGTTTAACGAACAGGCCTGACAAAGTACTGGTTCGTTAAACCGGAAAACTACTGCATGTTGAATGATTTTTTATCTCAGTGTATTAGGAATGCCAAACGTTTTCAATTAATTTAATAATTTTTTTTAACCGGACAATGTTAACTTTCATGTGCTACGAATTAAATTTTTTTTTGTCAAGATCTCTATTTTTCTGTCAATTCCAAATAGAAGGTGGTAGTCCCTCTAATGTGATTGTGCATTTATTTTTGAATTTTTAAATATTGACGTAAAAAATTATTTGTTAATTTTTGGTGATGTTTTTTTTTACTGTGGAATTTTGTACGTTTTTTTTATTTTTTTTTTTATTTAAAAAAAAAAATTTCTATTCCGTGCAGCTGTTTATTTTATTTCTTGTTTAAAGTTTTCTAATGAAAAGTTTCTAAACTTTGAACAACCATTGATATTGTGTTATTTTGTAGTGAAATACATAAAAATCTAATTAATTTACTTATTCGGACACCATATAGTCGTCAGTCTATGAGATCTGGAATGCAGCCAACAAAAAATACACAGAATACATGATATGTACATATGTATATACTCACTCGTACGTAGTATACATACATACATATGTATGCAATATTTATTTATTTATTTCTGTAATACCGAGGGAATGCTCTTTTTGACTTTATTATAGTGGTTATTAAAAGACAGAAAAGAAAAATTCCCGCATTCAGCTGCAATAACAAATTGCATAGAATTGAATACGCATCACAAATGGATCCAGAATCTAATATACTGCCAATTTGGAAAACGAAAAATTTTTCGTTAAAATAGCATATAGATCCATAATCGCCAAAAAGACTTAAGCGCCAGAAACCCAAATTCAACAGAAGCAGCTTTTTTGTTTAATCTTTACATGCCTACCCAGCCAGCAAAAAAAAAAGTGAATGCGTTCTCTATGAATTGCTATTTTCATGACTTCTTAAGCACTTCCTTATCTGCATTCATTTTTAATGTCATCTTCAATGCTGACAAGATTATCACTTTTGGAGTCACGCAAAACGAATTCAACTCTGCTGATTAATGCATATGAACAGCTAAAGGGTGCTTTAGACGATAAGATTTTTCGTACGTAAAATGAGAGAGAAAATAAAATGAAATTCCATCCGTATTTAAAAAAAAGAGAGTAAAAATCGAATGGTTGTTTTCTGGCTTTTACACCATTGGTATGGATAAAATCAAGTAAGATGAAACATTCTCATTTAATTTAACTACAGCTGTTTGCTTGTTTTCCCCAGAGATGGAGTTCTTGTGCAATTGAATTTTTTTTTTAATAACCTTGAAAAATATTTTTATTACTTTCGAATATGTTATTTTCGTGGTCAAAATTTTTAGTGTTCTTTTAGAAAATATACGTATATTTTAATAAAATTGTACTGTCGTGGTCTAAAATGTACATTTTGATTTTATAATTGGTATAAATTTATGAAAGCAGTTTTCACTCCCTGGCTTTCTCACATTTGTTTACATAAAAATGCATCCCTGATCTAATGGTATGCGTTGGTTTTTGAAAAATTTTAAAAAATCAAGAGAGCCATGCGACTGTCAAATTTTCATTCGTATTTTCTCTCAAAATCTTATAGTTTCATTACATATTACGTTTAGACGATCCGACTTGTGCTCTTCTACACAAAAATTTTACATGTCGTACGACTTGTGGGACAATGTAAAGCACCCTTAAGCAGTTGTAATTATTAAATTTTTAAATGTGTTACAGGAGCGCATTAACTCAAGCTACAAAGGAACCACTTTTAGCTTGGGAAAATTGAAATCAAATGTCAATAAACACTACTCCCTCTATCCTGCTTCCCATAACCTAATTTCCTAGTTCCAGCACAATGCATCGCATGTGTAGGGGTCATCCCCTGAGTGCCGGTCCAAGAGAAAAAAAAAAAATCATGAAATATTCATTGCTTCTAAGCACTCGTTTAAATGACGGGTTGTTAATACTTTCATGTTGATCAAGTACGATATACGAGTATTACAAGAATTTTGTTCACTGAATTGTAATCGAAGAAACTTTTTTCTGCTTCTCAGAAGACCTTGCAAAATCTCATTTTGCCCAAAACTTCAGAAAGTGGGACAATCGGTAATGGATTATGAAGACAATATTGAGATATAAAGGAACCGAAACGCATTGTTTTGTATGCATTTTGAACGAATTTGCTTAGTTAGAAATTCTACACAAAACACAAATTTGTGCACAACTGCGGCGTTGAAAATTTAAATTTTAAAATTCTTGTTTTTAGAACATGAAAGGGACTACTTAACAACAACAACAAAGAATAACAAACACATTTTCCTTTTTAATAAATAAAAAAAGTATGCATGCATTTCACACTTGTGTTAAATTGTTTGTTGTCTCTTGCACCCACACCCTTCTGCCTGCTGAACTCGCCCCACAAATGCAATTAGAGCATGTGAATTTCTATTGCGTATGGGCAGGTTCCGCTAATTTGTTTATGTTTTAGATGCCTCACAGTCACTAACACAGCAGCAACATGTTGCACAATTTCATTCTTTGTGTGCAGCCAGTTGCCACAAACATGCAGCAGAAAAAAAATTATCATAACGAATTCCTTTGTTAATTTCTCCATAAAAATGCATTTTCATTTATTTTCTTCAGTAAAACACAATCAAATTAAAGCATCGTTTTCTTTTACAAATGTCGACAAGTTCGTAAATAAAGTAAAACGAAAGCGAAATCGAAAACTTGAAAATATTCTTTTGATTATTTTTTTTTTTTTTAATTTCTTTGTAACAAAAAATATTAAAAAGAAAAATAAATATTTTCAAGTGTTTGAACATGTGAAGTATTGGACCATCATTTGTGTTATACAAAAATTAATATTTTGTATATTTTCGTTTAAAAATGTTCTTTTAGAAATTAATAATTTAGGTCTTTCGTTTTATTTTATGTATCTTGTTGTTTTGAATTATTAATAAATAAAAAGAAAAATGTGTTTATTTTACATTCTATCAAAGTGTATTAGGAATTAATAATAAAATATAATTCCGACAATGTGTTAAATTTGAACAAGAAAACAAAAAATTGACTGTTAATTGGCATTAAGAACAGCGCCAGAGAATGGAAAATGCTGGCCAAGAGAAAATTATGTCGAAGTAAATTTACGTTCGGCAAGAATTCCATAAATTCTTTTATTAAATATTGCCTAGTTATTATAATTTTTTTTTTTTTTGAAATATATTTATTAAGCTCGGTCTTTTTTTTTTGGTATTTTATTTGGTTTTATTCTTCGATATTTCGTTAACAATATTTCAATATAATAAAAAAGGTCAATTAAGAATGTAATAAAATTTTTTTTCTTATTTCTTTTAATAGCAATTTACATACAGTGAAACCTCTCCTAGCGGACACCTCCCATAACCGGAAAAACTTTGTACAACCGTGTTTTTTATCAGTTTTTTAGTAGAAAATCTATTCTCATAACCGGACACTTTATTAACCGGACGCGGGCACTAAATTTTAAAAAATTGTATGCAAAAAATCTCTCATAAGCGGACAGAATCGTTAATTTTAATTAATTCGCCTTGATTAAAATTCACCAACACTGGTAGTATTTCTTCATTTTTCAACTCTGATTCATATTTCTGTTAATGCCATTGAAAATTATGATTCCCGTGTTAACACGAATGTACATACTCATGTGTTGGGAATTGCATAGAAATATTGCTGTTTATTTGAAGAAATTGTTTGCTTAGCACGTTTTGTCATTTTGAGGGTCACAAAATGGCACAGAAAAACAAACATTTCATCAATTAAAGAAAAAATAGAAATTACATGTTCTAGATTCCTTAAATACTTGAGATGAAGCATTTTACAAAATTGCGGGTTTCAGTCGTAGCATTTAAAAACATTTTGAAACTCAAAGGCTCAAATTAAACCACTGTTTTTTTTTTTATCTGGGACCAGCACTTAGGAGATGACTCCTACACATGCGAAGCATTGTGCTGGAACTATAGGAAAGGGATAGTAGGAGAAACGACAGGAGGTGAAGCTTAATTAATTATTTTACAGCTCTGCTTTCGCACGTTCTTTGTTTATACTCGTAGCAGTGCTGAAGCTTCGGTTCAGTAGCCATTTTTATTACTATTTTACTTTGCCGGTGCTACACAATACCGACGAAGGAGGGCGTCCTGATGTGATTGTGGATTGCTATCTGCTGAAGCCGGTATTGTTCAGTGACCAGTGATTATGCCTTCGCCACTGAAACCTTCCGACAACAACTGACACACAAAGACACACTAATGCACATCAGAAAAATGCGAAATATTTTTTTTTTATAATTTTAGTCTGAAACTGGAGTTGAACCCAGGTCTGTTTTTGGTTTTGTAGTCAACGTGCCATTGCCACCCACATCTAATCTGAATAAATTTTTTCAACCACAAATCACTGGGGTCTAGCATTATATATTTTAAATAATAAATGGGTACCTCTGATAAGCGGACACCTCTCATAACCGGACAAAAATTCCGCGAAGGTGAGTGCCCTCTTATGAGAGGTTTCATTTTATCTATTATCTTTTATTTTTATGTTTTTATTTTTTCATTTCGATATTTCGCTAACAGTTAACATCAGTTAACATCTTCAGGAAATTTTTATTATTTTTTATAAAAATTTTTCATTTTAAAATTAATATAAAATTGTGTAAAGAATATGATTAAAATATTTTAAAATTTCATATAACATTAACAAAATGTATAAAATCTAAAAAATTGTAATATTTACATTTAACATATATATTTATACATACATATATAATTATTATTATTATTATGTTATTATATTATTATTTTTTTTAATTAAATTTTTATTATATATTATATAATAACTATTAATTTAACTTATATTCATAAGATGTTTAATTTGCTTATGTTAAAAATTTTTACAATAAATAAATAAATAAAATAATAAATAATAAATAAGTAAAAAATAAATATATAAAAAAAATAATAACAATTTAAAATATTTTTAAGTATTGTATATGTATAAAATTATAACTGCGGTATTTATAAAAATTTTTTTGGTTTTATAGCAGGTATATTCATAGAATTTTGTACGGAAATTTCTCTAATAAACGTTTTATAAATGAAAAATTATTTTTATTAATACGTCTGAAAGTATCTAAACAAGATATTTTTAAAGTATATGTTAAATAAAAACTATTATCTTGAAGTACATTTTTAGGATGATATTCATATGCGGTTTAATTTGTTTTTTTTATATACATATATATATGTAGTTGTATGTTAAAATTAATATTTTGTTAATGTAATAATAATAATTTAAAATATTTAAAATAATATAAACTATTGTATATGTATAAATTATAGATATGAAAAAAAGATATTTTAAATTTATATGTTAAAGAATAACTATTAAATTGGTTTTATATTCATATAATGTTTAATTTGTTTTTATTAGTTTTTTTACATATAATTCTATGCTAAAATTAATAGTGTTAATGTAATAAAAATAATTTAAAATATTTTTTACGTATTATATTATAAAATTATAAGTACATATCTATGTATGTATAAAAAGATATTTTAAATGTATATGTTAAATGTAAATATTATAATTTTATAAATTTTATACATTTTGTTAATGTTATATGAAATTTTAAAATATTTTGAATCATATTCTTTACACAATTTTTATGAAACCATTTTATATTAATTTCAAAAAGAAAAAATTTTTTGAAAAATAATAAAAATTTCCTGAAGATGTTAACCGATGGTTAACGAAATATCGAAATAGAAAAATAAAAAATAGAAACAAATCTTTAAGCTTAAAAGATAATACATATATAAATTGTTATTATTTTTTTTTTCAAAATTCCAACAGTCTCAGCATGCTTTCATATTTGAGTTCTTAAATTTTGTTATTGAATAATAAAAAAAGTTACGAAAAACTTCAACAACCTAATTTTTTATATTCCAACGTTTAAAATAAAACTAATTGGGTTGAAAATTCAACAGCAAAACAAAAACCACCTACCAAAACAGATGCACTTTTTTTTAATTAACAATAAAAAAAACAAAGAAACTGTTGCATTTTTAATTTATTCCTGTTTATTTTGATTTTGCAATACTTTTTCTCTCGCGGCCCCTCGATATTCATACACACTTCTGTATGTATGTATGTATGCATATGTGAGGAACATTTATTTTTTTAGAATTTTAGTGGTTGCACAGGTCCCAAATACTTTTGATTGTACAACAACAAACAGATGCTAAATCATGGTAAATCATCGCCATAAAACCACAGGAGGCCCCATTGCTTTCGATTTAATTTTTTACTATTGCAAACACACGCACAACATGGCCTCTACTGTTTACAATTGTTGTTGGTTATTCGATAGAAGAAATGGCCAATAGACGATTTACAAAAAAAAAAACATGGATCATAACGAGAGTACGAATACTAATAAAAAAAAAAAAAAAGAGACTAGGAATCAAACATAAAAAATATGCAACAGCATGATACAAAGTGATACATGAGAAAACATGAAAAATAAAAGCAACAACAACAACAACAAAGGAATATGGCACGCGCCAGACACACACTGGAGCAGACAACAAGTGCCGCCAACTTAATGAGTTGTGGACCAGAGGGAGGGAGAGGCTGTATGGGGAAAATTAACAGTAATAAAAAAACGACGACAACAACAACTAGACTAAACTTCAATGTTGTCAACTTGAAAAATTTAAAAAGACATCGAGAAATGGAAATGGCACTAAATTTAAAATTTTTTCGTGACGATATTTTTGGCAATAAAGATTGAAAATAATCTTTCGCCATTTATATTGAAAACAAAAACAATTTGAGTTTATTTATTGTCGTTTTCAATATAAATGCCGAACGATTATTTTCATTCGGCTTCTATGAACAGGCAGTAAACTTTTAAATTATGAACTCAATCAGCAAAAAATCAGAGCATATTCATAGAAAAGTGATGAGATTTGCGTAGCATTTGCCCGATTCCCATTTTAACGACGCAAATCGGGGCTGTAGTGTTTATTTCAGTAATTCTAGTCTACACTTTTGGTTTTTATTTTTGGAATAAATTTGATAATGCATATTTTTATGTTTTAATAATTTAATTTTTTAAATAAATTGAAGAAAACACAAAAACGTAAAAGGCTTTCTCAAGCAATCATCAAAAGCAAATATTAATCCGTAGACCTTGGATGAAAATGTCGCCCAAAATGCACATAAAAAATAGTCGACAAAACTGGTGAACTTCCCGAGAATGAACATATGCACTGTTTGACGTGTTTATTCGATAGTATTCTGGGGCCGTGTTCACCAATTTCAGTGTAAACTTTAACTTTTTTTTATTCCCCAGTGAAAATGAGCACTAAAAATATTGAACAAAAAAGCACCGAAAAATTACTCGAAATTTTCAATTAAAACGCTGCTATAAGCGCTCGCTTAACAACGCTGCTCAAATACTTGACAAAGAAAAATAGAAATAAAATTTAAATTAAGCAATAACCCAGGCATTTTGATGTTTTTTTGTACATGTGCTCAGACAGTTTGTCAAATAAATGTTTACAAATAGACAAAAACTAATTGAAAATAATACATTCAGTGAAATATTGCAACCGGTAATTAGTTTTTTATTATTTTTACGCAAATATTGTACAAATATACATACATATGTATGTATGTACATATGAATGCCGTTACTAGAGAAAGCAATTTTATTTGCTAGCATTTAGGTGACAAGCTGTATGTATGTATCTATGATATGATAGTAATTATTTTTGGATAAGGTCGAAGCTGGCATGGATTTACAAGGCATTAAAAAGTTGTTTAGCCAAAGCTTAATTATAATTTAATGAAAATGAAACTGAAACAATATTTATATCTGTGGAATATTGACAAAAAATTACATATTTAAATATTGCAGGAGACAAAAAATACTGTACAACTTCCCGAACAAAATTTTTATGTATAAGTTTAACCCTGGATGGTTACACTTCATTTTAGTAGATTAAAGCGCATGCTCCACGCATCAGTATTCAGCTTCAATATTTGTCTTTGTGTTAGTACAAATATTGAAAGCCAGTACAGCTCTAAAAGTTAACTGAAATATAAACTTTTTAGCGCGGCACGTGGAAGCTTAATTTAGGTTAACTTACCCGAGCGATTAACTTTTACGCAAGTTCACTTTTTCAAGATTCTACTGTACAATTTGGAAAAAAAAAACATAATTGCATCACAAAGTACAATTATATTTTGAGTAGATTTTGCCAAAATCTAGTGGAGAAGTATATTTTCTTTTGTAAAGGAATTCTAGTAAAAAAAACAACTAGATTTTGCTCAAAATCTCGTAAGTACTACACTTCAGGTCAATGTAAATGCGCTATTATTCACATAAAACTATGATTTTGGAACTTTAAATTCAAATACAAGAAGGTTAGTTAAATTGTTTAATACAATTCAAGAATAAAAAAGAATAGAGAGAGTGTTGGGGGAATTGCGGTCAAATACATAAAATAAGAATAAAGTAAGAGTTCTATTTATTTATCTATTAATTTTTGTTACCCCCCCATTTAAGGCCATAAAAACAACTTTCATTGAGAAACACATACACATACACATACACACACACACACACACAAACAAACATAATACTCTGTATGCTTTTTTCGAACGACGCATAAATGGAAATGTGTTAACCAAACACACGAAAACAAAAACAAAAATTAATAACAACAATAAAAAAACGCCTAATTACCTAAAAGAATGTAATAGTTAATAAACAAATAGTTAAAAGTTTATTTATGACTTAGCAAAGCGCAAAAGTAAAAATAAAAATAAAAGTTTCGTGCTTGGGAAAAGCATTAAAATTTATTTTAAAATATGCAATACTTTCAGGCGCTCTATAGCGACACTTGGAAAGCCTAACTTTCGGCGGCACATTTTTAACTAAACAGCCAACAGTAACTAAAAAAAAAAAACATTTCTTTGTGGTGGCCAATGAAGAGCTGTCTAATGAATCTATTACAACCAACTTAATTGGCTTTTTTTTGTGGGAAGAAGGGCAAGTTTAAAGAAGAAACAGACAAAGCAGCAATAAATACAGTCAGAGACTAAAGATTAAATACGGCCGTAAAATATTGAGTTTAAGAAAGAGCAAACATTTTTCCAAAATTTTTTAAAGTTATGTTTTAACCTTTTTTATTTTAAGAACAATCTATATATTAAATTTCAAGCTCAAAGGTTCGTCTTTATGTTTATTTTTTATATACTTCGATATTTCGTTAACCATCGGTTAACATCTTCGGGAAATTTTTATTATTTATAAAATTTTTTCTTGTTTTCCAAAATTTTATAAATGCAGTTTTATTTATTTTCATTAATATTTTAACAGCGTGGAGGTGATGTGAACTGGCCACCGAGATCGTACGATTTGACCCCTTTAGACTTTTTCTTGTGGCGTTTTCTTAAGTCGCAGGTGTATGCGAATAAGCCACAAAACAAAACGTTCCTCAAAGTCAACATAATCCATGCCATCGGTCAAGCCAACAAGCCTGATTTATTCAGGAGATAAACCCTACACATGCGATGCATTGTGCTGGAACTAGAGGAAATGGATTGTAGAAGAAATGATAGGAGGTGCTTTTGCACGTTCTCTGTAACGTTTCTAATGTCAAGGAGATGTATTAAATTGTGAAGCTTAGTAGCCATATTTAGTAATTATTTTGCTTCGGCGGTGCTACATAATGCGCCAGAGTAATGAAAAATTGGATATTTCGCATGCGCTCCAGCCAGAGAAGCTGTGGCGGACGTTTGAACAATGTTATACTGCACACATCAATAGATCTTTACAGTGAATAAAAAACTTCGTTGACATCTCACACACTTTGTTTTACTTAAATTTAAAATTAGGCAGCGCTTAATGCAACATCCGATTTTTCCTCATTAAAGTATAAAAAAAAATAATTTAAGAAAATGTTGTTCATGCTCAGCATTGCAACAGTTAAACATTTCAATTATTCTCTGCCTTGAAGATCTGCCAACACTGGGCAGCATATTTTTTCTTCAAGCCCACGGTACTTTTTTTCTTCAAATCTCCGATACTACGGGTATACTAGTATATGAACAGTTCAATTTATGATTGCTATTGACACTTAATTATATTTTCTACTTTTTGGGATTTGCGAATGACAAATTTTCAATTTATTATTCATTCAGTTACACAATATGATCATTACAACACCTTTAATAAAAATGTTTCTCCTCTTTACTCTTCAGTCGACAAACTTATTTTTTTTTTTAATAAAAATTATCTATCTGTAAAAACAATTTCTAATGGCATGACAAAGATATGTACATACATGTAATTCCATTAGTCATTAAAATTTAATGAACAATATTCGATACAAAGTAATTAAATTAAGTCAAATAATAACTTTTCTTCACATTTAATTTATTCAAAGTGCTAAAAAAGAAAGGCAATTGAAATTAGAAAATTACAATGACATATCACCCATTCACTTCAACAATAGCATAACTCCAGAATTATAGTTTTTACGGCAAACGTGCTTAGGACCATTAGAGCGTACACAGACGACATCGTTAATCTACATTAAAAGCTCACTAATGTGAATTAACATTTTACCCGGACACACAGACAGATTTTGCATTTAGTGAACAGCTGTTTCTTTGTCAACTAATATTTTTTTTGTATTTCGAGATGAAATGATAGAATGCAGAAAGTAGGATTAGCTGTTATTCTATTGGTGAAAAAGCACTATATATTTGAAAGAAAACTGAAAACTGAAATTGTGGAAATTTGTAGTTTTAATAATATTTTTTTATCGAGTATTTAATTCATATGTGGCATTTTTTACAGGACCGCAACATCACTTTTTGGGAGTCTGACGCTTGCCATGACGAAGTTCGTCGTTCGTCCTAATTGCGTTGCTAGCATTAGAAGGAAATATAAGAGAAAATAGAGAATAAAGGTGTCCGAATCCTTAACAGAGCAGTGCAATACGTTTTGTCATCGCGGCATTTGAGATGAAATTTTGGGATTTCTAATATAATAAAATTTTACGCATTTTCTTTCAGAAAACATGTAAAAAAAATTAACTTAACGAAAAAAGATTTTTTTTTTTATAAAAAGTAAACAAGTGCATGTGGCCGGCGTTGCCACTGTATAGCACTGTATGTATATAGGTACGGCCATACCATTATCGCAAATGCCAGAAACAAAAAAAAAACCCTTGTTTAATTTTTGTTAATAAAAATAACATCAGATATAGATGTAGAAAAGCACCATTTAATCGATTAAACGAAAACCGAAAACGTCTTAGTTAATGAGTTGGTTTTAATTTCGCGTGACGTGCATGATTGCGAGTGATATTGAAATAAATCTCTTGTTCGGACATTTGGAGCATCATTGATATAATTTTAAAAAGAAAAAACATATTTCACAAGTATTTATAAATGTACCACAAAATATTGTATAAACAAAGAATTAACCATAAAAAAATCATTATTTACAAAAAAAAAATAAATAAAAAATTAAATAATATATGTATGTGACATGGCGTGCAATACCTTAGGAATCGAACGCACAACATCCACGCTAAGAAAGTTAAAAATTTCACAAATTTGTATAATTATATTTGTTTTCCAATTTTAACAGTTTTAAGATTTAAGAGAATAGAAGAATTGAAAACACTTTGAAAAAACATGGCTCTATTAAAATGTATTTATGGATGTGTGCTAACATTGTGCAATAAAAACTCCAACATTCACAAGGATGTGAATCTGCTACTGGTAACCGCAAATATTGCCAACTATGCTTGCAAATATTTAAGTAAGCTCGAGACCCACCGTAATCTCCTTGTCTAACCATATTTCCAACTATTATAGATCCTTTCAAAATCAGGCACAGAACAGATCTTTAATCACGCAAGCGATATTATCTCTTAAACGATTTATTACGGCTCTAAAAATTTTAATAATCATTAAAATTCAATTTAAAAAAAAATTTAATTTAGAATTCAATTGAATTTAACTGATGGCAAAAAAAATAGTTTGAAAAAAAAGCTTTAAATGAATGAAATTGTTTCATGACGTATTTCGGGAAGAAAATAAAACTTAAAACGCTGTCTACACATCCATACATATCACTGCCTGAAAGTATACAATTTTATGTAATTTAATGTTTATTATTCAGCCGTGTCACAAATTTTGCTTGGAATTGTTTTGATGCCGTATTTACCGTTCCGTTCCAATTCGTCTTTGATGTCATGATTTTTCCACAGATTCCGTTTTTGTCATTCAGAAAAAAATTGTTAAACCGTTTTTTGTATAAATACTTTGGCAACATTATCAAGTAGCCACGCATAATATGGCAACATAATTAATTAGCAAACCAACTAACGGCAGTTTACAAAGAAAAAAATACCAGCAATAAAAATTAGAAATTACAAAAACTTTAAATTACTTTTTGAATTTTTTAAATAACTTTTGAGCTTTTATGTTTTCTTTTGTTTTATGTGCTGCCGTATGGTGATTTTGATAAAAATGTACACAAAAAAAAGAGATATGGCAATGCAGCATAAATTAATTCCGATAATTCTGTTTTCTGGCAGAAGTTTTTTGAAACAATTTTAAACATTTGCAAAATAATAAGCGAACAAGTATTTAAAATAAACTTTCGCATGAAATATAAACAAAAAAAAATAAGTTCTTTAAAATAAATGTTTACTTTACGACAAAGAAATTATCAATTCAGTTCAGGAATTTAAAAATGATTTCATTGGGAAAAATTTCTTCGTTCATCGTTGTATGAAGCGCTAAAATACGGATAGAAATCCATTTCCGAATGGAATTTGACTCTGTGCTACGGCTGATTGTTATGTTTTGTTAAGGGTACAGCAGTTCTCCTAAATACTTTATTACAAAGTATTGATTTATATTTTAATTTCTTAACCCTTAATCACCTTTCCAAACATTTTTCGTTTGCAATTTCTAAAGTTTTTGCACATAAAAAAAAATAGCTTCCGTTGTTTTGTTACAACTTTAACAACAAACATCCATGACAGCCAAATTGTTGAAATTCTAAGAAACAAAAAAAAATGTGTATAAATTTACATGTTAAATTTATGCATTTTTCCATCAACTAATAAAATTTTATGGAATTTTTAGCGGCGACTGTGAGATATTGGGGTCTTTAAAATATCATATTTTTATTATGTTACGTACCACACGATGACGTACTCCTCGTATGACAGCCAAAAATATTTCATTACACCATAAAGGCTTCAATGTAAGCAATATAAAATTACTCGCGTGTTGTTTAACCCTTCTAGTACCGCAGGAACACTTTTATTGATTTGTTATTTTGTAATTTTATAATATTAAAAAATATTTCTAATTTTAAGCTGCTTGACAAGTATGACAATCCTTATCCAGACATTTTATTTTTCAAGAAATTCTAGAGAAAACGGAAGGAATGATGCCTTGAAAAAATTGGAAAATTGTTTATTAAATATCTAGAATCCGTCCTCAATCCCTAAAATGTATATGAGTTTCGAGAAATGCTTCTCAACACTAAAAAAAAACTCCTAATATTGACAAAATTGGCAAGTTTAATATTTCAATCTGTTTAACAAACGGAAACAATAATCATAAGTACAATTAATAAACTGCTAATAAAACTGTAAAAAGACCATCGATTATAAATTATTATTGTATATATGTTATTCAATATATTATTCCAATTATGCTTTATATTGTGCAATAAGTAGCACAATATTTTCAAATATCATAGGGGGCAACTTTTTTACAATAAAAACTAAGCATAACCTAAAAAAAAACAAACACATAAGTACAAAATATTATGAGCCGTTTTATTTTGTAAAAAAAAATTTTCCAGTAATTTAAAGTAAAAAATTTAATTACTGCATAATCAAAACAAAAATAAAAACAAAAACAAAACGAAAAAACAATATTGGACCAAGTTTGCTAACACATTTTACAATACATTGCAATTCTATAAAAAAAACAAAAGTAGGTTAATTTTTGTCAGTATATTTTGCCACCTTCGAATATGACATGTACATTGCTGATATTATTGTACAATACGCAAAATTGCACAATTATATTGCAAATGTATAGTCCGCTTAACAGACTGAACGAAATTTGAAACAAATTTTAGAAGTTAAGGAAAATTAAACTAATTTAGTGTAGCAGCAAAAGTTTCGTTAAGTTTGTTTTGCTATCGAAAGAATAACATTTTCATTAATTTACATTGCCGGTGTTATAGATTACCAGCATATTACAAAATCGTTCGTGATAAACCTATATTTTTTTCGAAATAAATTTGCGCCTTTAGTTTTCGTCAAGTTTGTTTTGCTGTTAGAAAGTGTTAAGTTTTATAATGATGTGCTACGTAACAAATATATTATAAAATATTTTCATATAAATTTTTATTTAATGAATTAAAGTTTCGTTGAATTTGTTTTTCTGTTAAATTGCAGTATTTTTTTTTTATTAAAATTTAATAAATGCTATCTTAAATAAATATTTCAGAAACATTATACAAGAGCTTTCAGTTTAAAAGCTAGATTGAAAGTTTCGTTAAGTTTTCTTTTCTGTTAAATTTCGGAAATTTTTTATTTGCAATCTTTAATAAATATTCTACAATCATTATACAAATCTTTTATTTTGAAAACTATTTTGAAAGTTTCGTTAAGTTTGCTTTGCTATTCAATTTCAAAAACTTTTGTTGATTCAAATTAAATATTTGCTATCTTGAATAAATATTCCACAATTATTATACAATATCTTTTAGTTTGAAAGTTTCGTTAAGCCTCCTACGATGTTAAATTCCAAATATTTTTGTTGATTCAAATTAGATATTTGCTATCTGGAATAAATGTTCTAAAAAATGTTATAGTTTGAAAGTTTCGTTAAGTTTTCAAAATGGCTTATATGAGTATGAATGAATATAATAAGTTCGCAATTTTAAACAGCATTTTAAGAACATAAAAATTTCACAGAGCTTGTTTTATGTTCATTTAAAAATTTAGATTTATAGTTAAAGGAAAATGCAAAAATCAGTTTGACATGCAGCGGTTTTTTGCTCGGTAACACACAATACCTTCAAGTGGTTACTTTTGGCAAATGAATTCAGTAAAATTTCTTGCAATTTTTAAATTTTCTATCCATTGTGCTAATTGACGTGTGCAAAGATCGAAAAAATTTTGTTTTTTACGAAATTATTTTCTTCGTAGAAATTTGAGGAATTCTTTTAAACATTTTTTCTTCTTTTGATTATTTTCTTGCTCTGTATTGTAAAACAAAATTATTTTCATTTATTTTTGATTTAACATTTTTTTTTTGTCTACTGTCATGTTCTTTATTTCCCTTTTTAAAAATGCAGTGTCTATTTCTGACATGTACTGAACGTACGTGTTTAGCTAAATAAACGAGTGTGTATCTTATAGGTTTCCAGCTTAAAAGCTGGCTTACTTAGGCAAACTTTATATCCACAAAAGTTTTTTTTGTTTTACATAAAAAATACAACGTCGTTATTTCGTTAACGTTTGTGTAGGGCATAATTGAAATACAAAAATCAATAGAGAGAGGAGATGACACACGTTCATATTTTATTTTGTGACAACATTTTCTATATTTAAATCCCGTACAACTAAGAACACAGTTTTTGATTAAATATTTAACAATACTTACAGTTCAGTACGATTAGGGGCCAATAATTAACAATAATGATGAATAATACAAACGTCAAAGTCAATTATTGTATGTATGTACGAGTGCATATGTATGTACATACATGTTTACTACAGTCGCGACAAAAATAAAAGCACAAAATTTATATAAAAATTTTACTTCTACTTCGTAATGCAAATATTTATTAAAGGAAACAAATAAATGCAGTACAGTAAATCCTTGATAATCCGTACCTCGGTTAGACTGCAATTTTATAATTCGTATTGCATATAAACTGTTGTAAAATGCTTTTTTTAAATTATTTAAAATTTTTTTAATTTTTTTTAATTATTAGTAAACAAAACATCGGTTTTTCTCTCTTCCTTACTGCAAAGATAAACTATTATGTTAAGCAATTTGATGTTTTTATGTAAAACATAGAAAAATTCCGTTAAAAAACTTTTTTATAAAATGTACATTCTTTTAATGAAATAATTAGATGCTATGTACATACTTATGTATGTACATATAATAATGATTAAAATGATTAATAAATATTTTATATCATTCGATAATTGTTTTGAAAGCACTTTTAACTGAAAACGAAAATTTATTCAGTAATCCGAAGATTCTGATAATCCGGAATGGAGTCTGCAATCAATTATCCGAATTATCAAGGATTTGCGGTATGTATTTAACATAAACAGAACTGACAGAAATCCTTCTTTGGCTTATTGACTTTTACAAAAATTTACAAAATTTCAATGTTAAAAAATCGGAATACTCATGATATCTTACGATGTTTGCGGCGTAAATCATTTTCTACGCTGCACAACGATTTTGCTCTCATCCATTCACTGAGCACATTCAGCTCAACGTAATCGAAAAAGTTGTAGTCAGTAATATAAAGGGTAACCAAGGCGACTTCATACCAGGTAATCTCGTCCCTACAACAACATTTTTTTTTATGTTGGACCAGCACTCAGGAGATGACCGCTACACATGCGATGCATTGTGCTGGAACTAGAGGAAAGGGAATAGTTAGAGAAATGACAGAAGATGAACTTCACTATCTTACAACTCTACTTTTGAACGTTGCTTGTTTTTTTACATTGTTGTAACGCCTCTGGTGTCAAGTAGAGGTATTAAAGTTTTCTGAAGCTTCGCTTTTAGTAATTATTATTATTAATATCGGTATTGTGTAATACCGACGAAGGAGGGCGTTCTTATGTGCCTGTGGGTTGGTTACAAAAACAACTCGCTATGCAGAATTTTCTGCGAATGGTGAAAACAGTCTACATATTAATATGCTTTGTGTTTTTATGTTGAACACAACTTCAACTCTGGAACACACATCAGCTGATGAGAATTTTAGCTAATGCAGCCACCTGGTATGAATTCCACCTGGTATTGCGAACGTACAGTTTTAAATATTAAGGGATTTTTGGCGGCAAACTAATAGTTTTCATGTCGTAAAAATCAATAAAAATACAATAAAAATTTATTTTTAAAAAATTACGAAAAATGTTATTGTCATAAAAAAGCAATTTTAAAGTCATAGAAAATTAACACTCTTACGCAAAAAGAAAAACCAGATAAATAGGATATACCCACAGAGAACTTCGTATATGTATTCACAAACAAAATAAATGTACGTATGTATGTACATATGTATATCTACATAAGTCAACAATTAAAAAAAAACACTACTGACTTTAACATGAACAAAATTTATTTTTAAACGCTGCCAAATCTTCAATTTCTTTCGATTGTTTGATTTTATTAACAATATGTTGTTAAAACCGTCGGAAATTATTATTACGCAATGTTCTCGTACTGATCTTCATTTTTATTTATTCATTATTTTTCTTCTTTAACAACCTGTCATGCCACCAAAATCAAGTACATGTCATACGTTAATATACAGTGATGGTAAAACGAATAGCACCCAGAGAGGTTACGGAATTTGTTTCACATTAAATTCTTGATATTTTATATTTATATTTTGTTTTTATTTTCTATTATACTGCCACAGTGTTGCTATTGTCAGTTATTTCTAACCAAAATTTGTTATAGTTTTTTCAGTGTGGAGCTGAGAATATTTTTTTTTTCACTTTGGTTACTTTTCTCAGCCTACATGTGTAGACATACATATTATTTTTATTATTATTATTTTATTTTTTAATTGTTTTTAAATTTTGCTATCACGATTATTGTGCTACACTGTCAACAGCTGTTTGTTTTATTAAATTATCATCTCGGTTGTAACAAAATAAATTACAAATCAAAAAACAAAATTAAATGCAATACTGGATTCGAAAAATTTGCTGACTTTTTTTTAACACATTGTGGTTGCAATTATTTTACGATTATAGTAACTCTTCAGGTACTGGCAACACTGGGAGAGCTGATGGCTAAAGGCCCTATCACACTATAATATTTTGTATAAAGCCATGTAAAAAAAATTCAAGTATTACGTGCAAGTGTGATAGTGTGAATGCAATGCGTTATGAAAATAACAAATCATACGGTAATACATTTGGCATCCCATAAAACTTTCTCTTTTTTAAAAATTTTTCATTTTATCAGGCTTGTATAAGTGCAAAAGCAAACAAAGTATTATAGTGTGAAAGGTGTAGTTAAGGTTTGGACTCTGCAACCAGAAGAACCCGGATTAGATTCCCACCTCGTTCAAGTCAAAAAAAAACTTCTTCGTCGGTATTTGAGCAATTCAACTTCGCTGAAGTAAAATAATAAATAAAATGGCTATTCTTAGGTTAAAAAATAATGCTTCAAAAATAACATCAGAGACGTAGCAACTTTGCTTTATAATTAACATACAATTAGAGAGTTGCGCTAGAATTAAGCTCTTTATCTTTTTACCATTTTCACACTCTGTATATTTAGTTACAGTGCAATGCTTTACATATGTAGAGGATATCCCCGTAACGAAGGAAAAACCACGACTCCGGTAGAAGAGATCGGGCACTGGTTTATAAACAATAACATGAACGTAATAGAATGAACTGCACAAACTGTATAGTCTACGACGTAGTATATATGTAGACGTAAATACAATGGAGACTCTGCTTTAGTTTGGCGCAAAGGAAATTACTACCAGCATGTAACAAAATACTGATACGCCACTGAAAACAAAACGATTTTGCCCCAATGTACCAATTTATTTATCTTTTGTTTTCTTTGTTTCGAAATTTCAAACAAAATTCTATTAAAATGTATTGAAATTTCGCTCCATATCGAATGCCGTAATTTGAGGCCAGCGGTATATATTTGATCTTAAAAGTTTTGACTGTTGGCCGTATGTACTATTTTGTATATAAATTCACGAAAAAATTAATAAATGTAACAGTATAAATTATTGATAAAATGAAATAGGAAGTCTTATTTCTTTCATTAATCATGGGAATACTTCCAGTACTCTCACTGGAAGAAAATGATCAACTAGTTTTTCAACCCACACTGTACATACACAAACTAAGAAGTAAAGAAAACGGAAATCGGTAAAAAGCAACAATACAAAAAAATTTCAACTTTTCAATTTTTGATAGATAAAATTTTAAATGAAACGAAATGCAACAAAGAAATTTTGTTATACAACAGAACACAAATCATCAAACCTTGTTATTTAATTTCTCTATAAAAAAAAAGGATATCATGAAAACACGTTTTTAGCGTTTCTTTTTGATTTTCACAAATTTTTTTTTAACAATAGTTCCAGCTTACTGAAACCCCTAAACACTGGGACACTTCAACACTTTAAACAAATAAAATTCAATTTTCTTTTGCTTCAATGTGTTTCTTTTTGCAGATATTTAATATTTTTTAATACAATTTAAAACTACAGTTAGTTTTCATTTCATTTTGTTAAGTGCGAAACAAACAACAGGAAAAATTCCGTTAAAAACACATTGCCGGCAATTTTTATACGTTTCGTAACACGCGTACTTGACATAAAATTCTATTAAAATTAAATTGTTTAAGTTCATATTTAAGTTCTATTATTTACAATTTTTTTTATATATAACAGCAACGTTTAATTTGAAATTTGTTTGAATCTTTTTGTTTTTGTCTTTGTTTTTGCTTTTAATAAAATGAAAAGCGTATTTAAATTTCCAATAAACGATCACTGCCGTATGATCTCAGAATTTAAACTAAAATTGATTTTAAGGAAAAGAAAAAAAATGTGTGCAAATTTGTTTACTTCAATTTGCTGCTGTTGTTGTAGGCACCGTTTCCCATTACTGCTGTTGTTGTTGTTGCTGGTTGGTTTTGTTTTTTATTATTTTTTAGAATGAGGAAGTCTCCCCACAAGTCTTTTGTTTTTGGCAAGAGGAGACTTTTTAACAACAACCAGAGTAAAATGTGCTTAAAACACAAATAAAGAGCGCGCCGCACACATTTCATTTCATAATAAAACGGGTGGAGTTTTTGATAACGGCCTAAAAGTATAATTCTCTTTATGAAAAGTACTTTACAAAACGATCGTTGATTATTTAAATATTTTATTTAAACATCTTATATTCACTGCCTGTTTAAGGAGCACAAGTGAAAATAATCGTCCGGCCTTTGATATTGAAAACAAAAACAATTTGAGTTTTTTGTTCTTGTTCTCAATATAAATGACCGAACGATTATTTTCACTGGACTTTTATGAACAGACAGTTAATGTTCTAGTTACTATGATACCGTAACACCGTTTAATAAAACGCTGTAAAAATTTCTGTTCTTTCGCTTTAAAGTAAATTTTTTTTTAATTCCTATATTTTAGTATGGATGTACTATTATTTTTTTTTTTTAATAAAAATCTCCACATTATTTGCATTTGGATTTTTTTTAAATTAAATTTTATTTAAAAAAGTATTCCCCGAAAATAATTTTTAAATAGCCCATAATGTACGTAGAGCTCTTCCCTAGAGAATAATTTAAGCACATGTTTACAAATGTACCAACAACAACAACAAAATCTAAAGCACATTTTCTACACAGCAACAATGTGCTCCAAAACAAGATATTGGAGCTAGAGAATAAGTAAGAGAGTGATTTTTAAAAAATTTCAGAGTAAAAATCCAGTGTGGCCAATTTAGCTCTTTATTCTTTGATTCAGCTCCAGCAATTTACATCTAGCTCCTAACGCCTTTTTTAGCTTCTTTGAAAAATATATTTAGACCTTTATAGCTAAAATTTTTATTATTTATTTGTTTAAAACTAATTCAGTCAATTAAAATATTGATTATGAAAACAATCTAGAGTTATGCCATTCAGCTATAATTTTGTAAAAATAAAATATAAAAAGTAAAAGTCAAAGTTGAAAACACAAAAAGTATTTTAATTTTGCAAATTGTATTGTATTTTCAATGTGGTCACACTGCTAAAATAAAGTTACCCACACACGCAAAAAGAAATACTAATCCATTATTTGAATTCGTATTAAAATGAAAAGAAAAACTTTTGAAATGAAAAAAGCTTTAAATTTTTAACTCAGGTTGGTGTCTGTAATAAACGATCATAATTTATATGAAAAAGTTGTTTTTGCAAAGATATATAAAAGTTAGTGAGGCTAATAAGTTGAAAAAACTTCCTTTCATATCGTTGCCTTAAGCTGGAAAAGCCCTAACACAATTTTTTTTTAAATAATTTTTTGTTAATTTTGATAGATCTTTGGAAAAAGCTTGGGGGCCAAATTACGGAATGCGATTCGAATCGCAATTTCAAACAAAATGTTTAGGAATTTCGTTCAATATCGATGCCGAAATTTGAGACCGTTTATTTCGAATGTTTCTCGGTTTGGTTACGTTTTGGACTGGGTTAATGCGTTCTTCTAACACATTTCTTTACAACCGCGCAATTTTTCATATGAATTATGCGGCAGCGTTTAATGTGTTTTCAATAAGTTCAAACGTGACATTCTTGTCAACATTTAAGATGGCATTAAAAATTAATTCAGATAAAAAGAGTGCTCCAGAAGAAGTAAAGACAATACCAATTTTTTTTTGCTGAGTATGCTTGTGTTTAAACAGCTTTTCAAGTAGAATAGCTTGTGAATTGTGGAAAAAAAATACTTAAAGAATAAAAAAAATTAATTATTAAATTATCTGGATAGCAGAAGAAGAAACCAATTTTGTTTTCATTTATAACACACAAATTAAATAAAATTTACCACGTGCCGCCATTAAAAGCCTTCGAAGTAAAATCAACCCTGCGTATTACTTGTTTTTAAAGGTTGTTTTGGAGCTGAACATATTTAACTTTACGTGTTTTGAAAACAACTCAATTTTTTTAATCTTGGAGCAACAATCAGGGGATGAGCCCTACACATGCGATGCATTATGCTGGAACTAGAGAAAATGGATAGTGATAGAGATGACTGGTGGTGAAGCTTCACTATCATAAAACTCTGCTTTTGTACGCTTTTTGTTTATAGCAGCTTCTAGCCATTTCTTGTAATTATTTAACTTTGGTGGTGTTGCACAATACCGAGGAAGGAAGGCGCTCTGATGTGCCTGTAGGTTGGTTACAGCTGAAGCCACTACTGTTCAGTGATCAGTAACTACGCCTTCGCCACTGAAACCTTCCGACAGCAACTGACGCACTCACACATAACTCTGTCCTACATCGCAATCACATACTGCAAGCGAATCTCTATATTTATTTCTTTTATGTGTCATCCTTTAAAGCACAGCTAGAAACCTCGAGGAAAATATTTGAAATCGATGCGGCGTTTGTCTTCCATAAAAAATAAAACAAACAAAAAACCTCATTAATAATTCATAATTTTTAAAATAATTAATCAATTAGAATTTATTTTGACTAAAAGACACAAGAGACCTTCATAAAAAGTACCAAATCTGGAAGCCAGACAGGCCACATGAACAGAAGGAAATGTTTTTGTAGTTGTTGTTGTTGTTGTTGCTTAGGCGTAAAGGCACGTGTAGCTGCTTTATTTTTCTTCAACGTGTAATTAGGGCGATCAATTATTCTACATTTTTAAGCAACCGGTTTTCGAATAATTCGAATATTTGAATATTTTACAAACTGGTTACAGTTTTGCAAATTAAAAAAAAAAATGGATGACCGGTTCTTTTATTTAAAAAAAAAGTTAATAGAACTTCCACACTTCTGACGTCATTTAAAAAAAAAACACATAATTTTACTTTATGTGTAAATATTTATGTATATTTGTAAGCATATATATCCATTTAAATACATATGTACATACATACATATAATACACCTATAATATAATATATAATATATGTTATAACATATAATGTTACTACATTTTTTTAGATTTTGCTGGAGCGGAAAAAACTTAATGAAGTAGTTAAGTAAGCAACCGGAAAAAAAGTTCCTTTAAAACTTGCACACAATTACCAGAATCACTAATTTATGGTAAAATAAAAAAAATTTTTACGCATGTGCATTTTCACACGGTACGCAATATTCAATAGAAAGCCCGATTTGAATATTTTTGTCACTTACATAGTTTTACGTTTCATATGACGATGTGTATGTAATACAAATTTTTTTACATTTTAATTTAAGACATCCTCCTTTTACGTATTTGAAATGAATATGTTTCTAGGCGGCATCAAAAAACAGATTAACTTATATTTTGTTCTTGTTCTTCATTATCAGCACTGCAAACAACACATTTTTCTGAAAATATATTTTATGTACCAGTTTTGACAGTCAACATATGCACATGAAGCAATAATACTAATACCGTAATACTACTACAACCATGCTCTACAAATATGTTTCAATAAATGTTGCCACATTCATGAAATCTCCTACGCTGGAAAACTTAGTTGGCTACTCAATAGAGAAAAAAGCTTTGAAAAAAATTTTACTGATGTAAAAGACAATTTTTTTTTTCGTCGAGATAAACCAATCCTAAAAAAATTCGACTGCCCGGTTTTATTAATTGAGAACAAACGAAAATTAATTTATTCAAATTTGTATGTTATTTAGATTGGGATACGATAACATTTTCTTTGGATTCGAAGGATTATTCGACAATCGAGAAATTAACATTTAAAAGAAACCGACAGCATGGCACTGAAAAACCCGCTTCGAAGCTGGCAGGAAAGCCGGTCTGATCACCCTTGTATGTACATAAATACTTCTTTTTATGAAAAGAACATCAAGAAATTAAATACATATACAAAAGAAAATTCTTTTAATGTTGTTTTCCATTAGACTGGTTTATAAAATAGTGAAATTAAACAAAATAATGAATTTTTTAAAGCGATTGTTACACGCACACACACACGCACATCTTTTAGCCGAACCATCAGGCCCTTATAAATTATTTACATATTTAAAAATCTTTATTTTGCTGTTCAATTTGAATTTTACTTAATACTGAAGATCTTTTCTGTTTGTTACAAGCGAAGAAAAAAAAACAAAAAACCAAAAGTAAAAACAGGGTAATAGAAATTGTGGATTTACTTTTTCATAGCCACCTGGGAGAGAAAATTACCAAAACCTGAAGTGAAAATTAAGGCCTTCTTATAACAGCGAACAAGCAAATATTAAATCTTGAGCGATATGAAATACTGTAATACATGCATATGCATGTCCCCCGAGTCCTTTTTTAATATAAAACGCCAAAAAAAAGGAATTTATGCGCATACTGTGTATGCATAACGTGACCATTAGCCCGTACCTCAAAAAAATCTCCGTACACCACCTAAATTTAACGTCTTTTTGGGCAGTAATTTCAAAAAACAAAAAAAAAACTTCTTCTAGACGAAACTTTTTTTCTTTTTTTTTTAACTTTTCATTATACCTTTGGAATTTGGAGTTGGATTTTAAAGAATGATATACATACAGGGTGTCTGGTAGCGTAATAATTGACACAAAGTTTTATTAAGAGCATTGAACGATAGAATGGAAATGCGGATTTTACTTTTTAAAGAGTATGTCATCCAGATCGTTCAGATAATTTTTTAAAATTTCATGAATAATCGCTCTTGGAAGTCCTAGTGAGGCTGCTCTTTTCCGTATAGAAAGTTACGGATTTTCACGTAAACTGCTTTCAATCAGTTCAATGTTTTCTGTTCGACTGGGCCCTGGCTCTGGGGCATTCAGAGCCGAAGCAGTTGTGCGGAATCTCTGCACCCACGAACGAATTAAATTTACACGCGGTCCAGCACTTATTCGCCGAATACCGAACTTTGAACAAAATTGTCGACGAGCAATGCTTAGTATTCCGTTATAGTATTTATCCACCCGAGCTTTGCTTCTAACACCCTAATGTGCTCCCTAATATAATAAAATACAAAATGGCAAATACATACATCGAGAAGCCAGACTTTTTTTAAATGATAACAAACTACCAATTTCCAGAAGACAAACCACTGTTGGGTCCGGCATTCATTCCCAACATACTCAATATAAGTATACTCTACAAATTGTTTTGAATATTTCTGCTGAATTTTCTTCACATATAATTTGCCCTCGTACATACACCGAAAAAAATAATTGTTAAATATTTTCCAATTAAGTAAATCTTTAATCAAATCTTAAATCAGTAAATCGTTTTTTCTTTCAAATAAAATTTTAATTGAATCCACGTTTATTCTAATTGACTTTGTTAGTCTCTCAAAACAGTGCTGTCAACCGATTTAATTCAATATACTATAAAAGCGTAAAAAATTATAACATACTAATTGCGCGTAAATAGTATGTATAAGCTTAGTTTTTATATGTGAAAAGCATGTATTTTTTTTTTTTTATTAATTGAATCTGGAAAAATTTTACAATTAATGTTTTATTTGAATTTTTTAATTAATTTCTTACAAAAAAAAATCGTAAAATTTTTTCAATTAAAACTCATAATTGAATCAACGATTTTCGTGATAAGTTCCAATTATTTTTTTAATTGAATCTTCGTTTTTCTTAATTGAATCTTGATGTTATTTTTTTATGTGTGAGGTCTTTGTCATTCAAGCGAGTTGTCAGTCATAATAACTGCCAGCTTGTTTTACCCAAATAAGGCTCATCAAAGATGTTTCGAAAATACACTTTTTACTGCCTGCTTTCACATCATAAAATTTTAAATACAAATACAGTACATTTCTGCTTTAATGAACCGAACTGCTGTCAGGCTGGTTCTAATACATGTTTTGTTTTTAGAGAAAATGGTCGATTTCGGGCATTTAGGCGTTAATGGCATATTAGAAGTTATGGTTTCTATTTCATGTTTTTATTTCACACTGTATTTGTTAAACAGAGTACAAAATAGAATTTTTGTTCGTTATATCAGGTGGTCACAGTAGAAAAACAATGAATGTTGTTCTTTAAATGCGAATGGGCGTTTAATCGGAAAACTACTGTCATTGCTTTTTTATGGTGTCTTGTTTTTTTTTTTTGTTTACTATTTTCGGTTTATCAAAAAATCGAAATGAATTTGAAGATACAGGAAATACTACTGAATGGTCTGCCATTAAATAATTTTTTGTTTCTTCTTTCGAATTTATTTCCGTTTTGTATTTAATAAGTGTGCGTATGGGCGAATGGGAGTGTGGGTGCGTGTGTGTGTGTTTGAATAAATGTGTACATTAGCAGCATGAATACGTTTTGTATTCAGGTGTGTACATTGACTTAGGGTTATCGATCAAAAACAATGTATGTAGTATGTATGTATTCGTGAATGTGTTTAACCATTTGCTTCATTTATTCCATTTATTTATGTTTCTTGCCAATTTTATTACATGGAAGAGGTGGGGTGGAGAACTACTACTATATGCTGATATATTTGCGCGTGTTGGGAGAAAAAAAAAGTGTAAACGAGGCCATTGTAATCCAGTCAGTTACTGATTAGTAAAAACACATTCCGTTTAAATGTTGGGGTAGGTTAAAGCGCAAATTCCACACGAGTATACACGTCCGTCCATCCATCCATTCGTCCGTCCATCTGTACAACCGTATGTCTTAAACCATAATAAAAACGTAACTTTCTGCACACTTAGTGCTTCCAACATAAAATATTATGCCAATCAAAATGTCGGCAATACATTATAAATGGGCCAAATCATGTGCAAAGCAAAAAAAAAGAACAAAAGATGGGAATAAACTTAAAAAAACTCGTAAAATAAAAACTCAAATATAAAAAGTAAACGTGGAATATATAATAATGCAGACTAGATGTGTATGTATGTATGGGAGGGTTAGTGCGCCTGAGTGTGTGTGTACACACACTCACGTAAATACGGGTAAACAACTTTATTTTATGTTTATTTGATACACGTACTGCCTGAAAGTCGGCAACATATTTCGTTTTAAACAACGTTAAATAATATTAACTTGTATTCAAGTCAATTGTAATAAATTTTCAAACGGTTAATAAAACTGTCGACCTTTTAACACGGTAAAGAATTGACGACACTATTGACGGCACAAACAATTTGATGTTTTTTATTTAAAAGTTTTTTTTTTATATGTATTTTGAGGGTAATTTTATTTTATAGAGTTTCTGTAATCAACAAATTTTCATACCTTGTAATGCAATTTTCCATATTAAAGAAATGTGTAACATAAAACACCAACTTACCTGAAATAAGAAGACAAAAGAATATAATAATTAGTTAACGAAGTGCAAATTAAAAGGAAAAGTATATACAGTACGCCGCCGTCGACCACAGTAACGATGAAAACCCAACATTGAGCAACGTTATTAATAACATATCGCACTTGAACAACAAGAGGGTGTTAAATCGAAATTTTGAATTGTTCACTTTTTGTAAGAAATCTAGTAACAATATACAGTGTAACCTGGGTTAACGCTACGCCTCGATAATCGCAACACCCAAATTCTTAACATGGATGACTCTGTTAACGCAATTTTTCAAAGAACAAAACCTTAATTTCTACAACTTTGCGAACAAAGTGTAAGTTTTATTTTTAAATTTAGTTTTTTATAAATAAAAAAATATATCAACTGCAAAAACAGTAGAAAAAAAATTTTTTTTTAAATATTTTTTTTATTAGTCTCATTTATATTTTTATTTTGACCTTTATTAAAATTTTTTAATTATATTTATTTTTGAGCGATGGTCTTTTTTATGAAAAGTTTTTAACAATTATTTATTTTCCAATATTTCGCAACAAAATTTTTTTTATATAATTAAATTTTAAAATGTTTATGGTATTACTTCCTCTGCAAAATTGTATTGATTTTTTGTGAGCTCTGACATTAGGGTTGTATATTTAGGTGGTAGAAACAGAGATCTGGTGGATAAATACTAGAAGGGGCTACATGAAGTCAATGAACATTGATGCAGAATATTTATAGGGCATCTCGAGACAAAACACATTGACAAATCATTCTTCCTACCTTCGGCCGGAAAAAATGTTTCTTTGCCATTCCAAAAATACTTTTTATTGGAGGGTGTACGACGCACTTAATTTGTGTTGCCTGTGGCACGCTCTACGGCACATATTTTAATATACCGCGGTGTACGAATCCGATGTCTCTCAGGGCTATTAAAAATTTGTTGTTGTGGACCCACCTTCGTGTAAAACAACACTGACCTGAGTGTTACCATATTTAGCGGATTTACACTGGCCTTTCCGTTGATTAAACTTACGCACAAACGTTCGCACATTGTCAACAAATTCCACATTTTTAAGACGTTTCGCAGACTTTCGATTATATAAAGCCACAATGAAAACTACAAAAATCTAACTGGTTATAACAAGAAATGTTCAAATAAAACTGCAATCTAAAGGCCCAGAATATAGAAAATCTTTTTGAGAAACAAAACAAAAATAATAATAATTAACATACGAATCTTAATTGCTGCAACGTTTAGGAAAAAACACAAACAATGTTACCATATTCCAAAAAATAAACATGATTTTAAAGCTCCAGAAAAACAGCTAAAGTCTTCCTCTTCTACACGCTGATGACTAGTAATAAGCGGAAGTTATTGAATCATTTTCTAAATATTGCATTTTGTTTATTTTTGTTCATGTTGCTTTTTTCTTCGCTTACGATAAACTTGAGAATTCGTCACAACAAATAAATAAATGACATGTTTAAGAAAAATATTTTATTTTTGCTGAAAAAAGAAATTAATTTACTATGAAAAAAAAAACATACACACACAGACTATATAGAATTTACAAAACGTAAAACTAATCAATTACATCTCGTGAGGCGAAAATCGAACAAAAACATTTTATTTGATTAGATCAGCCAGCGTCAATTGTTCCAAACTATAGGCACGACATGGAATACGAGGGCTGTTTGATAACCGCGTATCTGGACTTAGGAAATGCTTTCCCATCCAGCATATTCTGCTGCGATTATTTTGTTTTCCAAACCTGAAGAAATGCCTGGGTTGCCAGACATTTGAGGCGAATGATGAAGTCATAACCGAATCAAAGTTATATTTTCAGGGCCTTGAGAAATCCTATTATTTTGGAAGGAATAAAAAAATTGGAAACACGCTGTACTAAATATATTGAACGAAAAGCAGAATATGTTGAAAAATAAAACGTTTATTTGCAGGAGAAAAAAACGTTTTTTTTTCATTCAAATAGTCACAAAGTTCTGAAACAGACCTCCCTCGTATTATAAGATAAAATAAATAAAATAAAAATATAAAAAAAGACAGAACAAAACAAATTTAAAACGCGTTTTCATTGACTGAACAGCGTCTGAAAAATTAAACAATCATAATAAATAATAAATATTAGAGTAGTCAGTAGTCACATATTCATTATTTGCGACAATTCAAAAAACAAACAGTTCTACTCGTACATACATACAAATAGGCAACAAATTAAAATTGAAATCATATCGCAGTCAATCATTTAAAATTATAACAAAAACATCTCATTTTATTTAAATTGTTGCCAACTCTTGAAAGCAGAACGATGTTGAGGGGAATTTTTAACAATAATTATGAGAGTGTTTGTGCTTTCCTAAGAAGATCCGAGTGATACAGGAGTCGCCTTGCGTTGCTGTAGAATTAACTCGTTTATATGCGAACTTTTTTAATTGCGTTAATCTGACTTTTTTCCCTTTCCTAAAGCCCTTATGACACTTCATTTGTTTTTAATTAATTGATATAAAATTGATAGAAAGGGACAGCAAAAGCCAGAAAGAAACAAATATAAAAATGTAAACAAAAGTTTTTTCTTCGTACATTTCACAAGTCTATTCATATTTTTATTTACTTTATCTGCTTTTGTTATTAATTTATAATATTTATTATATCTTATTTTTTATATTTAATATCACAGAATAGTTGTCTATGGTTAATATATAAATTTTTTAGTTGTTCCCTCCTTATAATCTTTTAAAGAAAAATATGCGAATTAATGAAAATTTTCCGTCGTGTACTTGTTCACATTTAATTTATCACAATATTGTGAAGAAATCACATTTCTTATTATAATAATAAAGGAAAAAGAACAATTAATCTCCAACACCAGTTGAGTAGAATATGTATTTTCTATGCCACTACGATGACAGTACTCTTTGTGTCAACAGGCAGGTCTTTGTAAAGTCATTAATATCATCTATTTAACCCGTCAAAGCTTAGGAAAATCCATACGAGAATAATCGTTACTGTCCACATACTATTAACAAAGGTTGCCAGCTTTGTTGTTTGTATGTTTTTAGTAAAGGTCATACTTCATATATTCCCAAAGGGTAAAGCTTCTGTTTTCAGTACAGGTGAGAACGAAATTAGTTTTTACAACTTTTTAAATGTCTTGCCTTATTCAATTTTTTGTTTATTTATGAGTCCTCCATCGGATAGTAATGAAAATATACGGTCAAAAACTAACCTGAAAATCGCAGACATTATGCATAAATCGCTGTGCTGTCGTCTT
Organism: Dexiosoma caninum; assembly: GCA_963924685.1. Taxonomy (NCBI): domain Eukaryota; kingdom Metazoa; phylum Arthropoda; class Insecta; order Diptera; family Tachinidae; genus Dexiosoma; species Dexiosoma caninum. Next base: position 61,998,114 of record OZ004728.1, on the reverse strand, counting down.
GAACATAAATACGTAGTCGACTACAAGGAGACGCAGGGAGTAAACATCAATATTTGCCGCGTAGCCTATTCTGGTCTATTTATTTAATTCTTTATTCGTACGAATTTTTGACTTTTGCTTAAGGCCTTGTGACACTACATTATTTCTGCATTGTTAAAATTTTGGAGAATATATTGTAATGAGAAATTTAATCAAGTGCAAAGAGTATAACCATATTAAGATAAATGCAAAAACGTCAAATCGTCCACTAGTGTTATTGATAAAAAAGGAGTAACTGTCAAAAAAAAAATTAAAAAGTTTCAACTTAAAATTGACGTTTCTAACTTAAAATCGTTTATAAATTGACAACTTAGCGATTTATGCTCAATGGCGACACTTAAAAAATATAAATATTGCATTTGTTTCTTTATGGCTTTGCTGTCCCTTTCTATCAATTTTATATTAATTAAAGAAAAATAAATGTAGTGTCAAGGCGAATTCAAACCATGTGAAATCGTCCCTACAACAACAGAATTTTTGGTTTACAAATACAACAATTTTATTGAAGTTGTCAAAACAGTTTACGTATTAACATGCTATAAAGAACACAACTTTGACAACTTAACAGAAATCTGCTGATGAAAATTTTAGCTAATGCAGCCACCTGGTATGAATTCGCCTTTTGTAGTGTCATACGAGTTTAAATGAACGATATGTACATTAGGGGGGGGCAATTTTTTTTTGAAAAATGTCGCATTTGGGGAACTGAGTTCCCCTATTTATTTCCATTTAGTCTAAAATATATGGTGAAAATTTGAGCAGAATCGAACAATTTTATACCGCGGTGCACTGAGGTCAAAGTTCAAATTTGACGAAATTGCCCTCTTTTACCCAACGAGCATTTCCAGCCTCTTTCTTTTTACGAATATTGTAATAAAACATGGAAAATAATTTTCTTATCGCTCAATTTTCAAGTTATGCCTAATTTTTCTAAGAAATATTTAAGCGTTTTTTACAGTAGGATCATGAATGAGCCATTTGATAAAATTTTGAATTTCCAAATAAACTGTTAAGTTGCTGTTAATAAGACAACTTTTCCACTTTATTATTTTGTTACATTTATGTTTGAAACCTATTCGAAACATCTAAATAAAAACACAGTACTTTTATTGAGATTTCTGCAATAAATAACATTATTGAGCTCAATATTCCATAAAAAATTTACATTAAATTATTGCGCAATAAGTACGAAATTGTTAAACTTTAAATGTGACTCTGCTCACGAACATGCTTGAATACAATAATTAAATTTATTTAACGCAATTTGGCAACTCTGGCCATTTTTTAATTAAAAGTTTTATCATTGTACACATTTATACATTTTTTTTTTTTTTAATTTATTTCAAATAGGAATAATGTTTAAAAATCTGGAGGTTAACCGCATTTAATTTGAGAAAATAATTTAAAACGAAAACGAAATTGAAGATAAACAGCAACAACAAAATGTTTGCAACAAAATTATTATTAAATTTATTTTTAATAACTGTAAAAACAACTAATCAGCTGTCAAAGTGTGAACAAAAAAATAATGAGATAATACAACATCTCTAAATGAAATGTCACAAAATGCATACTGCCGGTCTAAAGTTAATAGTGTTTTCACACTGACTTGTTTTAAAGCCAAAGTTGGTTTCTTTAAAACCTGGTTTTACCATGTAAAAATATTTTCTTAAAGCCAAAGTTGATTTCTTTAAAACCTGGTTTTACCATGTAAAAATATTTTTTTAAAACCATCTTAAAACCACTTTTGAATTTAATGAAATGCAACCTTGATTTCCTAGTACTAAAGGCAGTGCTACCAAGTTAAAAATTTGCATACTGAATTTGGCCCACCATGAAAACTAATGAAAATTTTCATGCAACTCAGTCACCCTTATCATGAATAATATTTCCCTCGTAATTATTTCCTTTTTCACGTATTTGCAATCATCAATCAATTTCCCCCTATCGTGAACGATTTTTCTTATGCGAGTTTTTTCACTTTTCACTTTAATTTATTCACTGGGGAATTATATGCAAAATGTAGTAGAAACATACATAAGAAAACAAATAAAATGCAAACCAACAGAGACCAATTGAGTGTGTTTTGTTAAGAGTATACAAAGATATTGCGTTCCAATTTTGGAGTTCTTTTACGGATTAACGTAAACTGCATCATAGTTCCAAGCCTAAACATTTTATTTAATTTGTTGGAGTACGCTATTTGTATTTATTTTATTTTTAAACTCCATAATTTTCACGCTTTCGTTTAATTCTTGAATTCAGTTAATTTTATTGTTCAAATGCAATACCAATAATGCGGGTGACTATTTAACTTAAAAACACAACTTAAGACTTAACGCACGAATTTTTATTTCCGCATTAAATTTAAATTGGTTGTTTTTTTAATTAGTTTGTATGTTTTTAAAATCTTCTTCACTTTTTTACATTCACAGAGAATGAGAACGTGGAAAAAATTCCACCTGAATTTCATGATACCAATTTTCACCTCGAGGGGAATGAAAATTTTACGTGAATAAAAATTTCACTTTTATTCGTGCTAGGGGTGAGTGACTTATACGTGTAAGATATTTTAACTGCTAACATTTTAATGCCGTTTTTATTGAAATATGGCAACTTTTTTTTTTAATTAAAATGCAAAATTATTTAGATTGCATATGTAGTTTAGTAAATATGAGCGAATTCAAATGGCCTTATTTAAATCTGCTTGTGCAGTTTTCCTTGGAAAAAAAAGAAGTTAGTTCCACATACTCGTACATCCATCCTCTCACTGGATCCAAATGAAAGGTGAGTATTCTTTCACTTAACGCAAAAAAAATCCAGCGACTTTCAGAGATCGCTGAACAAACTTATAATAAAGTTTCTGAAAAAGGCCAGTAACATTGCAGGTTTGTAAAAAAATCTGTTGCATAGATTAATGTTTTCCACAAAGTGCAATAGCATTTTCAACAAATACTGATCTTTTGTGTCGTTTGCTTGCATCATCTGATCCGTATTTAAATAGTATACTATGGTAATCACACTGCCGAGTTTAAACAATTTTTACGTATGTATTTTGAAAGTAAAAATTTTTAATTTTATGTGTTTTTCCATACATTGAATTACTCTCAAACCACATGTTTAGCCACAAAACTCGTTCGAAAACAAGTAAAAGGCAGGGTTGATTTTGTTTCAAAAGCTGTGTTCATGTATTTTTTTTATTTTGGCCTTTCACACTGAACGCAGCTTTTAATGGCGGCACGGCATAGAATTCATGTAATTTGTTTGCTGTTGTAAGTGAAAATAAAAAATATCTTCTTCTGCGAGTAGTAGTAAAAAAAGTGGTTATAGACTGTTCAAGAAAATCAATTATTAATCGAAATTTGGGCAGAGCACAAGCTATTATTATTCGATTTTTGTATCAGCTGTTTAAGCTACCGGCAATACGTCAAGTGAAATACAATAATTGTAGTGTGAAGACTTTGGTTTAAGAGTTTTAAAAACTTACTTAAACATGTTTAACTTGAGCAGTGTGAACTCCTTATAAAAACATCAACCTCATAAAAATCTTTTAAAATTTGAATTGTATGGGGAGGTGGGCGATGGGTGTGGCTAATATTGATGAAACTTGACATGCATATTTTGTTTAGTCTAGAAAGTGTGAAATTGCAGACTTTTACTTCGATACGAGAAAAAATTGATTTGGCTTGCATAGGCGGTGGGCGTGGCTGATTTTGAGGTAATAAAAATTGTTTTTTCTTAATTTAAGCACTTTTACATGATATGGGACAACTCGTTATATTTTTTTTTCACAAAACTGTATGAGCCGTCCCGCTGTGTGCATTGTGCTGCAGCGACCATTCTGTTGCCCACTTTAAATCGCAAAGAGAGTGACTAAACAAGAGAGTGACTAAACAAGAGAATGACAGAAGCGAAAATAAATGAATAGAGAAAAAAATTTAACTTTGCTGGCAAAATTTCAATTACAAAAATGCAAAAAAGAAATCCCTGCAGAGTTGCTTTTGTTGGATAAAGTGAAATGAATTTTTCCAAATATTTATTATTATTAATTAATCACTGTTTAATATCAATTTATTACAAATCAATGCGATACCCTTTCAATATATTATTAAACTTTAACACCAACAATAGCGTGAATTTATTATTATTTTGTTTTTAGCACGTACATAGAAAACATTTTCAATTCTTTTTGTTAAAATAAATAAACAAATTGCTGCATTTTAGTTTTATTGAAAATCATCAATTTAATTTGGAAAATGATTTATTGTTATAAAAGTTAATTGTTTTGCTGCTACGAATATTTGTTAGCATCTTCTGGCTGACTTCAGTTAAAAAGAGAAATAATTTTTATTATTTAAAATAAAATAAAATTGTTTGGCACCACGTGGTCGTCAAAGCACACGTTCGATCGAAAGGAAAATGTGTGGAAAACTCGTGATGGCCATTTCTAAAAACTATGACAGATGTGGGAAAAGAAATCTTTTTTATATGCTGACAAAAAAGAAACAGCTTCATTACAAGCTGCATAACATTGCTAATGCAGTAATCGTTCCTATAACACGGTACGCTTATACCAAGTTTTCATATTATGCAATTTCATGTCACTGGTAAAACATGTGTTTTCCCTTTATATCACGTGAATTTACTGCAGCGAGAAATTTATAATAATCGTAGCCAACAACGAGAACGCCAACTTTATGAGAAATCTTAATCTCGTTATCAGTTCTCAGTGAATGTAGAAAAATAAAGAAGATTTAAAAAGCGTTACAATAAATAAAAAAAAAGAAACCAATTTAATACGGTGTTCAGACATGCATTTCTTTGAGATTTTTGCAATAAATGTCATTATTCCGCTCATTATTCCATTTAAAAAAGTTAATTAAGTTATTGCGCAATAAGTACGAAATTGTTACAAATATGGAGTAAAACTTGAAATGCAACTCTGTTCAGAAGTATGTTTACTGGAAAGTGTGTTCAGTGAAAGGAAAAAATTCTATAGAATGGCAAGCCAAATCTCAAAATAGTAATTAAAAAAAAAAAAAAAAAAGGAAGGAGCGAATTATACCTCAAAACGTTGTTTTTTTTACCACCTGTGAAATGCTAATTGAAAATGCTAAATGGACTAAATTAAATGTGTGAACACTAAATTGAATTGCTTCAATAATAAAATATATTAAATTAAATTATTAATAAATTAAATAGAAATAGAGTACTCCAAAAATTTAATTAAAAAAATTTGGTGATCGCTCAGAGAATCAACATTTTTCAAAATTTCAAGTGCGGAAAATTGTGTAGGATTAACTTAAACTCGCTCTGTTAATGCAGAAATATAGAGGAGATTCCACTACATAAATCCCATTTGAGTCTGGTCGTCCACGTTGGGTTCTTTCCCAAAAATTCTCATTTTAAAAATCGCGACAAAATTTAGAAGAGATTAAAAAGCAAGTGACTAAAAAAATTGTTAATAGCTAAATTAATTTTTCTTCTGGCTGAACGGGATGAAAAATTGCTAAATTGGCATCATTGCACATACTACTTTCATACCGACATCATTGCGAAAATAGTCAGAATTGATTCTCAGGAGCTTAAATCGTCGCAATATCATTATCGAAAATTGGGGTAGGTTAGGTCGGCTGCTTGATTGCTGCATGCAAAGGTAAAGAATGGTTGCAGCCCACTTGGGGCCATTTATTATGGTCCTGTTGTGAAAAAACTTTCACTTTCCTGTGCAAGGAATCGAACCTAAAATCCCTCACTGATAAACTAGCACACTACTCATTAGACTACCGGGACATCCAAAATTGGGGTAAAATCAGCAACTTCCTATAGCGGGAAGTTAAAAAAACTTACATTTATCGATATACCCAACCAGAAGGAGAATTGTAATGCAAGAGCAAAAATCAAATGGAAAAATTAGAGGGGAAAAATCGTTCACCATTCGAGAATTATGTTTAGCATTTTGAGAAAAGGCAATATATTTCGAGAGAGAAAAAGTATTCACGATAGAGGTGATTCATGTTTAGTACATTTGTTACAGTAGGATGTTTTTAATTCGTTTTAAATTCCAAGCATCAGTTGGCGTGTTTTTTTTTAGATTTTTCTTCTTTTTTTTTAATTAATTTTATTTTTAGCAAAAGATTTATGTATTTTATCATTGAGTGTAGGCGGATGGTGGTATTAAGTTAATTGTTTAAATTTTTGGTTGGCAAGTTAATAAAATTATGTTTTATTCGATATTTAAAGTCATCCGAGAACATTTAAATTTTATTTATAACATTCACACAATTATAAAAAGAACAAACCCCATAAAACTGTAGTATATAAATTTAAAAATATGTATATGTATTTAATAAAATTAATAGCATTCAACAATAAAACATTAATGCTGACAAAAATTGAGGACGTGGATTATGGCGATATAGACATTTTGTTTTAGAATGTTATAAGTTTTAGAAAAGCCATTAAATATTAATTATGAATGTGTTGATCGAATGGCTTTTATTGATTAATAAAAGAAAAATGGCAGAGATTATAAATCTTTAACGTACGTACATTTCTTGAATGTCGAAGAGTTTGACAAAATCAAAGATTTTTGATACAGATTTTTGATAAATGTAGAATTGCTCACACGACAACATACATGGTCTGTTCAAAAGAAAAGGAGAATTTTGAATTTTTTTGAAAAGTATTTATTTATTCAAAAAAAAAAAAAAAATATACATTTGTCCCTTCAAAGTAATCCCCCTCAGATATAATAGACTTATGCCAGCGCTTCTTCCAATCCTCGTAGCACTTCTGAAATGCGCTTTTCGGTATGGCCATCAGCTCGTTCTTCGATTCTGACCTTATCTCATCAATTGTGGCAAAACGCTTTCCTTTCATTGGTCCAGCGTTACCATTTTTCAAGTTTTCCCTTGTGTTTCAAGGTTTTTGGAATGCCAAAAAGTTTTTGCTTCAAAAATAATTTTTTTTGAAATTCATTAAAGTTCTCAAGTTTTGTTTATTAATTTTTAATTTACAGATACTTTTATGTGATTATAATATTATTTGATGTTACCATGTCAACGATCTTATAATATTTCACTCCTGCAACAGTGTTAACTGTCCCTATTCCCTTTTTAATACAACTGTGCCGTATTAATAATATTATAGTTTTATATGTCAGTGGATGACCCCTATACATGCTGTGCATTGTTCTGGAACTAGGAAATAAGGTTTTGGGAGAAAGGGTAGAAGGAGTAGTGTTTATTGACATTCGATTTAAATTTTCCCACGTCAAAAGTGACAGGAAAAACCTCTGCGGCTAGTCCATTTCACATACGTGCTGTGCGCCCAAAAAACGAATTTTCTCTGCAATGCGTAGTGCGATTCACTGCCAAGTCGACCACAAATTGTGCTCTTAATGATGAACGCAGCGTGCGCGACTAACGAGTCCGAGCGTTTTTCAAAATAAAAAAATAGAAATATTTTATTTCTTCTTTATTTAATGAACTCTTCACTAGAACTGTCTTTTCTTAATTCTATTTTACAATATTTATAACTTATCTTTTACTTTATAATTCAGCTGACGTTTGGTCAAAGAAATATTAAATTGAAATTAAATGCGGAAATGCTGACTACTTAGATTGCGAAATAGTTTATTGAACTATGAAAGTAGAGCATTGAATTTGGTAATTAATTATTATTGCTTACTATGGGAATTGAGTTTGTTGAACCAATGAAAATATTACTGTTCCCAATTAACTGGTAGGGAATGTGTTGGGCTTTTGGAATGGGTGGTTGACATAACTCGCGTGAATGACCGGGTTTCGGGAACGAGTTCCCTGATTTCATCAGAACACATCCCATTATAGTACCGATAGTACAACGAAACGCACCCCACGTTGCGACGATGCTCAAGAGAGTCAATAGAGTTGGCTACTCTACTGTCTCCTATGAGTTTCTTCGCCCTTTCTTGTACACGGTCGAGTAACTTCAAAATAGTCTTTGAAGCACCGGCCCACACATGAGAGTTGTATTCCATTTTCGGTGTTATTAGTATTAATCAGCAATGCAAAAGGAGAAAATAGCTCAGAATACGCTACAAACACATCGGAGGCTCCAACAAAAGCTACAAAAATTGGGTTCTGCTCAAAATCGTGGGAAGAATAAGTTTGTTGTTGTTTAACTTTTTTTTTTTGTTTGTTTTGTTTATCTTATTTTGAATAAAAATTAATTGAAAATATCTATTTTTGTGCTTTTTTTCTTTATTTGGTCACTTTTGTGGAAAAAAGTTTTTTGATGAAAAATTAAGTTTTTTTTTAAAATAAAGTTTTTCTTAAAAAATATATAGTTTTATTATATTATATTGGTCTCTTCAGTTTTGGCTATAGGATAAATAAAAAAAAATGTTCAGTAAGTGCTTAACAGTATTGACAGGTGCGGGAAATGGGAAGTGGTCAGCGGGGTTGCCTTATATAGAAAAAAACATTCTTTAATTTTAATGGATTCTTTTGAAATTTTGTATACAAATTAGATCCCGTATTTAGATATGAGTATACAAAAATTTTTTCAACAAGTGCACAACAGTATTGCCAGGTGCCAGAAATTTTTTTAAAATGATTATTGTGAATATCAAACCGATTTGCTTAAAATTTAAAACGTAGGTAGATTAGACCCTAAAATAATACGAAGGTATACATTATTTTAATTTTTTCGCTCCCCTGAAAGATTTTAAAATTTCACATATTGTGTCCATAGTCCACAGAAATTGTTATTTTTATACTTTAGAAAAAAAAAAACGATAATTGTTGCCATTGAAAATTACACGCTTGTGAATATCAGCGAGATAATTAAATATCGAAGCCATAAATGATAATGATTGTTTTGAATATTTAATGATCGACAAATCAAAACAAAAACAGCAAAGCCACAAGTTCAGCTTAGAAAAATTAATGAATGAATCACTTCAATACAAGTTTTTGCTTCTTTTTGGTTGGTTTAAGCCAAAATTTTAAATTTAGAAATTATTTCATGCAAATAATATAAATTGGCAATAAAGAATGTTGTTGTTGTTGTTTTTTTTTTTTGGTGGGAGGAAATCAAAGGCTGGCTTACTGTCATATTCATAAAATTAGCTTTGATTCATGCTTGGCTCACAAAATGCATTTTGTATGAGAATTTTTGCTTTTTTTAAATTAACAAAATCTTTCATATTCATTCATTTGTTATATCTATAAAAATATTGATTTTGATGTTGTTGTTTCTTTTTTGTTTATATAAAATTTTGTTTTATATTTATTTATAAATAATTAAATTGTAGGCCCAAATTACATCATTCGATATCGAACGAAATTTCTATAAATTTTAATACAATTTTGTTTGAAATTTCCATTCGAATCGAGTGCCGTGATTTGGCCCTTGCACTTTTCTTACCTTGACCGCCCCAAGGGAATTTCAATAACCTTTTAATGCTGGGATTTCGGCGTACAGAAGGTGCCATCAACGGTTCACCATCCATCGTCTATCTCTCTATTGTTTTGTTTTCTTTTCTTTTGTTTTGTTTTGTTTTGTTTTATCTAATTATATATTTTTTATAAAAATTTTTTATCAAAACTTTATGTATTTCCACTATTTGCAAAAAACAAATCGTTTGTAAATTTATGTTTTCTTTATGAAAATAGGAACTTTTTGTCATGATTAAACATGCTTGTTTGATTGTTTGTTTTATCGCATTTTAAACTTTCGATTTTAATGTTGTTTATATTTTTGTTATTTTTTTTTTATTATTATTTATTCTCTTCGGAAATGCAAAATAGAATAGAAAATGGCATAAAATAAATTACAATTATTTGCACAACTTCTCAGCCAGTGTTGCAAACACAACAAAAAAAACGAAACAAAAGCACTTCTGAACACTGTAATTGTTCAACAACGTTGTTCTCGTGCTGATATTTTTACACCAGTGCGTGCTGATAAAAAGTTATTTTTTTTTAATCTTCATTTATACTCCACTGAATGTGCGTGAGTGTGTGTGTTTGTTTGCTTTTCTACTTGAAAACAAAAGTTTTATTCTTTTAATCAAAGAATTAGTTGTTTTTTTTTTCATAATAAACATTTTATACTCCAAGGTCAAGCAGGGTTCAAGGGTTAAACAATTTTTACATTAAATTAATATAATCATCAGCATTTATTTTGTTCACATTTATGTGGCATGTGGTGTGGCTGATAACAATAAAAATTTATGACTTCTTACTGTTCGCTTTATTGGCATTTTGCATTTAATGTTAGAAATAATTGAATCGATTATCTGTATTGTTGGGTAAGGGTCTTTTAATTGGCAGAAATTTTCAAATTTCATTACATTATGGTAGTTCAAATTGCAGATGAAGGCTTAAGTTACTTGAAACTGCTCTGGCCGGAAACCACCTTGCTCATATTATTCCAAAAAGGTTCAGGCATGGCACAGATTCTCTAGTTTAGATAACCGCGTCAATTCATTTTTGAGAAAAATGATAATGCACAACGTATCGCTATCGCTGTTCAGCAACAACAAATAACGAAAAAAAAACCACTCAACCATATAGCACAGAATTAAATTGTTAGCCTTGCTATGAAGGAGAAAATAACTATCAAATGATTTTCCAATGGCATCCACTAGAGAGCCAATAAACCGAAAATTTTAATAAGGAAAGACAGTTAAAAGTTGTAAAAAGCTAAAAATAGAGCTTTGTGCTTGTAGATTCTGACCTACTGACTGGGAAACATAAAGAACAAAGCTTTAAGCGTTGTACAATATAGTATGTGAATAATAATAGGCATTTCTCGTATACATTTCTTTAACTCGGTCGGGTTAAATAGGTGATATTAAATACTTTACAACGACCTCCCTGTTGACACAAAGAGTATTGATGAAATAGAAAATATGTATACGAGTATACGTGTTCTACTCAACGAGGTGTTGGAGATTAATTGTTCTTTTTCCTTTATTCTGAAATCAAAAGTAATTTTCACATCAGTGTGATAAATTAACTGTGAATTTAAACCGAAGCAAATTTCCATTCATTCATTTGCAATAATTTTGAAGTCTTGTAAAATATCACTTTTTTTTTCTTTCATTAAAATTTCTTTTTCCGTCATGAGACTCTTTTTTAATAATTTCTTTAACTTTTATTAGACTATAAATTATTTTCTATTCGTTAATTTAATATTCTGACTTTTCTTTTACAAAAAATTTCTTTACTACAAGCAAGGCAATAATAATACTCCGATCCTAAAAAAAGAAATTTTGGATAAAAGTGTTAAAAGGAAGAGAACGCCGGCCAGTTGCTGAAAAGGAAGTAGGACTAACTAAAGAGAATGAATGGCAACCCTATATAAGTTCGATATTATGAGTGTCGTTGTCGTTGTCGCAGTCGTATCTACAACAATCGAATATAAAGCATAAAGCACGTGTTCTCACATTTTAGCATTTTCATCACGACAATAGCACTCTAGATAATAAGGCCTATGATTTTTTTCTTGAAATGATATCCTTAATAAAATTAGGTCACATTGCTGTTACTTTGTACGATGGAGCTCCCAGGAAGCTCTCTAAAATCGTTTACTTCTATCGAAAAGAAGGCTGTACGTTGTTTATTTTCCCACTCACAATGCTTGATATTTTCTAAGTTGTTTTCTATTTTAGAAACAGTTTCCACACTTTTCATAAATTGTTTTATAAGGTTCATTATATCAATTTTAAAGACGTTATCAGCACTCAAGAGGGAACTTTTTTTTTTTAAATTTCGAAATTGCTAGGCAGTATTGATTTAATTTCGTATGTAAAGAGTTTTGTAAAGTAAACACAACTCTTATTTATAATTTGCTTATAATAATTCCTGGACTATATCAAAACTTGTTAAAAACACTAAAGCCATAAAGTGATTGCTTTTTCCTTGGTCAGCACACAAATTTTGGCACAAAAAGCACCATAAATAGTGTCAAATTGCAATCGTTGGTCACTGTACAATAAAAAACAGTATATTCACAGTCTTATTAACAAAGAGTTTATCAAATTTTATATAAAATCATCTTCAATAAATACAATACTATGAATAAAAACTTAAATCTTGAAAATTAACAAAAATAAAAGCAAAAAAAAAAAGCGACTAAAAAATTTATTCATATAAAAGAATTCCCAGTTATTCGCAACACTTTTAAGCATACAGATTATATATACATATGTATATGTATGCATGTGTGCATGTACATACGTATGAACGTATGTGTGTAAACTGATAAGAGTGTTAAGATTTTTATTTAAAAAAAAAAAATAAATAATTCCTGACACAATTATGGGAAACATTATTGTGAATTAATAAACAAAGAGGACAACAAACCCTCTGTGTGACTTTAAAAAGTGATGTCAAATAAAACGCTAATGCAAAAAAGAAAGATTTTGAAAAAAAAAAAAAGATTTAAAAAAAAAGATTTAAAAAAGAAAAGATTTAAAAAAAAAGATTTAAAAAACAAAGATTTAAAAAAAAAAGATTTAAAAAAAAACAGATTTACAAAATAAAAAGATTAAAAAAAAAAAATTATAGATATTTAGTTAATACAATTTAGATTTAGATTATGTATTATATATATATATTTTTATGCAAAAAAATAGAGTTAATAATAGAGTCAAAGCTCATTTATTAAATTATTTTTAATAATTATGTTCTATTGTTATAGATATATGTTATTATTACATTGTAGAAATATGTTATTTTACATACATGTATATATGTATGTACATATATACAAAAGAAAATAATTTTGAAAACATGTTTATTTATGTATACATGTACACACATTTATACATGTGTATAAAGAATATTTTTAATATCAATGACAAAAAAATTTTCATTTCCTGTCAAAAATATTATCTTTTCCTTATTTTAAAAAAATATTTTTGTTAATACAAATTATTATTTCCTGACGATGCTACCTACGTATTTGGTAGCGAAATATTGAAAAATAAATAATTCTTAAAAAAACTTTTCATAAAAAAGACCATCGCTCAAAAATAAATATAATTAAAAAATTTTAATAAAGGTCAAAATAAAAATAGAAGTGAGACTAATAAAAAAAAAAAATGTTAAAAAAAAAGAATTTGAGTTAACTCAGTTGAGTTTTGAATCATAATAGAGGCATTAATTTCAGCGAAATTTGTTGAACGTCGAATTGCATGTGAAATTATATAATTTCAAGGCATGCTGGACGGCCAAGAAGGGTATAACAAATACACATTTTGTTTCCATTAGCTGTTTCATATTACGAACGGGCAACTTATTTTACATGCCGTTTAACGAATGGTATTGCAAAAAAGAAAATCGTCAAAATGACTATAAAACGTGATATCTGGCAGCCATATTTGTACGTGTACATGCCACGTTATTTAGTTGGAGTTTACACTTTAAAATTTTGCCTTTAAAATTTTAAAATTCCCCCACTTTTTTTTCCTAATGCACTCATACTTTCAAAATTTTATGAAAATTTGCTTTCAAATTCTCTGAGCGAATTTTGTTTCAAATTATGGGCAAGAAAACAGCTGATACCTATTCTTAAGGACAGCGTAGCCATCTTGATAAATGAATTTACTTTTAAATGGCTGAAAACTTGCTTGCAGCCTAATTCACAGCTTTAAATACACATGAATATTGAGACGCTGTATGTGTAAAGAATTTGAAAGCAAAATTTGAACATTTTTTTTTTTTTTTCTATCTTGGACCAGCACTCAGGGGATGACCCCTACACATGCGATGCATTGTGCTGGAACTAGGAAATCAGGTTATGGGAAGGAGGATAGTTAATTGACTAATAGTTTATTAACTGTGGATGCACAGTTAATTGACTGATGTCCCAAAACACCTACATAAGTACCGTATATTTGGTACAAAGTACTTATGGCCATATTAAACATTAAAACGTCTCATAACTCTTTTCTCATGTCATGCGGTTTTATACAACAAGTGACGGGTGGTTTAATGGCATTGACATGGAAAATAATTATAAAAATTTCAATTTAATGCCGACCGTCTCTAGATTCTAGCTAAAAGTAGTTTGTTGTTGGGTATAACGAACCATACAGTTTAACGAACGCATCTGGCATTATATCATTCGTTATAAAGGGCTTCGACTATATTTTCCGCTTATACATTTCATGCGGAATGTCTCAGTTCACTGTAAATGAATTTGGAATGTAACAAGTGAATTAAATAAACAAATCAATTGTTTATGAACACATTTATAAATCATGTACATATGTATTTATAAATAAATCTTTCAATTAATTTAAACAGTAACACGACACAATATAATTAAACATACAGATTTCGAACGTACTTCAGTTTGTATTTTCAATTCCGATTTGGATTTTCAAATAAAATTAGTTAATTTGTTCTTCTTATTGGAACTTTTCATTAATAAATTATATGAAGATTTAAACGTGCTCGAGTTCGAATGCTGTGAAACATTATCAGAGAATATATCTTTTTTTTTTGTAATTTTGAATAATCAAAGAAGAAGACTAGAAACGTCAATTAAACAATTAATTAGACGAAATGCCATCTCATGCCAACGATAAAATAATTTTTGCTTAAATACGTATTGAAAACCATTTGACTGCATACCAATAGAGAAAATAATCAACTTAATTACATTTGCCTAATTATGAAGAAAAGGAAAACAAAATTTTCATTCACATTATTTCATTGCCATTAAATATATTTATTAACATTTGACTTGACTTGGGTGGAATGTTTGTTTACATTTGTAGCCCAGCAGCCACCCATTTAGCCATCATCCATCCAAAAAGATTTAAAACGTACAAGAACCACAGCACGAAAAAAATTTAATTCAAACACAGCCAGTTAACAAACGTCAGAGACCAAAAAACCAAGCAGATTCATAATAAAATTTTAAATAAAAATAAAATCAACAAAAATGAAACCAAAAAAAGAAAGAAAACAAAATTTGTTCTTTGAGGAATTTCTTTGTAATTTTTTTTATTTATCTTTTTTTTTTTGGATTCCTTAAACTTGATTTTAAATATTTTACAAAAGAATAATAATGAAAATAGTTTAATGATTTTATGGCATAATGGCAGGGTATAAACTATTTGAAATTTATAATAAAAAAAAAATAAATAAAATAAAACTAGAAAACAAATCAATAAAATTTTTATGGAAAAGAAAACACTTTACAAAGTTAAAAAAAGAAAACGAGAATAATTAGATTTATCACAGAGAGAAAGAGGAACTTGTGTTATATTTTTATTATTAAAGTATTTCTATACGAGAATTATGTTTGCAAAAAAAAAATAAATATTCTAAAAGTTCACAGAAGGTGATCGGGTTTCGGGATTCCCTGATTTCACTCCATTATAATAACGATAGAACAACGAAACACACCCCACATTGCGACGCTGCTCAATGGAGTCAATAGAGTTGGCTACCCTACTGTCCCCATTAAGTTTCTTCGCTCGCCCCTATACGCGGTCGAGAATCTTCGAAATAGTATTTGAAGCAGCGCACCATACATGATAGTTGTATTCCATTTTGCTATTTGACTGTAGTTTTTTTTTTTAATAAATGAAGGTTAGGTCGGCAGGTTGCTCGATGTAAAGGTAGAGAAAGTTCCCAGCCCCCACGTTTCCAATTTATTATGCTCCCATTGTGACACCTATCTTGGAAAAACTTTCACGTAAGGAGGCATACAGGTACACAGAAAACATTAGTTCAATTTTCTATTTATTTTTATCCTGAACCAGAGCTTAGGGGAATCCCCTAAATTGCACTGGAACACTGTAATGTAGAGAACACGAAGGTACAGCTTAATTCACAACTCTGCAGCTGCGTGTTAATTATAAAGCACATGCAAAGGGGAGCTATTTTATTTATTCATTTTCCTCACCGACGAAGGAGGCTACTGTAGCACAGAAAAATCAGAAGAAAAACTTTCACTTGAACGGGCCGGGAATCGAATACGCGTTCTTGTGGTTGCAGAACCAACACGTTAACTACTCAGGCAGTATTTTAGTAAATTCGTTTTTTGTTATTATTGTAATATTTTAATTGAATCCACGTTTGTTTTAATTGGCATACCATATGGTCAAACGAAAAGGGTTGATTCAATTAAAATCGGCCCATTGATGCTACAATTTTCATGAAATCTGATTGTTATTTTAATTGCATCTTCGTTTTTTTTTAATTGAAGTGCATCGAATTAGGTTACACCGTCAGCCCAGATACCGGATAAGGTAGTGTCATATGATGAAAATTTTAAACGTGCGTTACCCAACTTTAATTTTTAAAACTTGACAACAAAACTTGATTACAAAAATTCAACTAAAACTAGGAACACAATTAGGGCAAACGACAAAGTACGCCGTGCTCAACGAATTCGTTGCGTAAATTCGCAGTGTGGCACAGCAGTGTTTCCTAATACACAAGTTGCCGCAAGGCAAATTCGTCAGTTCGCTCGCTTTGCAGCCGAACGTCAAATTTTTTATGGGGTTTGTTAAATTTAACATAACCTAAAAAGAATGTAATGTAAGTTAAATTTAAAATAATTAATTCGACCGACGTCCAGAATCCTGTGTCACTGTTCCGCTCTCGTCGTTGCTCATGCGTCTGCGATGGGGTTCCCCTTTCTGTGGGACATTGTGCTGTGAGGGGGATAAGTTTGTTTATCCGGATGGTTTGAGGCCGATGGAAACGGATGGAGACTTATCCCGCTCAGGCAATACAATGGGACCCAGGAGTACACAATTGGGCAGATTTCTTTGGGACTTGGCGGCCTGCTAACCTAACCTAACATAATCCTTTACCCATACATTTTTTTCGCCCTTCTCGTAGCATTTTCGAGAAAAGGCCAAAAATCCTTAAACACTTGAAAATGAATACCCCTTTATTTATCATTTTTATTATATTTTCAACCAAAAAAAGTGTAATTTTTTTTATAAAAATATGCACTTTGGTGTTTGTTTCTTAAAAATGTTTTGCTCTCAGAAAGTGGAGTATGTTTTATTCAACAAAATCACCCGTATTAATGGTGAAAGCAAGCAAACACACTGTACACCCGCCATCTAAATCCAGAGTGTTGCAAATTCCGTGTAAGAAATGTCTTTTCTGTGCATTCACAACGCTGCCAGACAAAGTTTACAAAATCACTTAACAAAAGTAGAGTGAAAAAGTTGACTTGTAAAATAAGGAAAATTATCCTTATTTATATATATTTATATGGAATAAACGTAAGAAAATATTCGGCCTTATATTGAGTGTTTTAGTCCTGAAGTTTTTGTGGCGAAAACGACTATTATTTATTTAATAGAATTATGCCATACGACATACGACAATAATAAGAAAAAATTCAACTCTGTTCGCAAATCTATTACAATTGTTGCCACCATGAAACGTGAAATATTGGAAAAAAATGTCGTTAAAGTTTTTGTTCACGACTTGGACAAATAATTAAACAAAATGGAGTCCAACAAAATGTAAGTTATTTTATAATAAAAAAATACATATATTTTTGCTACAACTTTAACCGCACTTTCATCAATTGCAGCATTAAAATCACTAATTCAAATCAACTTGAGAAGATAATTGAGCTACGATGCTTCTTTATTTACGAACCACCCTCGTTATAGTCTTCAAAGTCTGTTTTATAATCAATTCATTGTAAACTTCTATACAAATGTTAATATTCATTGTGCTGCTTCTTACTCATGGAGCACATGTTCGCCTGAATCTAAACATTTGTTTTGTGAAAAACTCGTGCGTTAATTCATTTTTATTTATTTATTTTTTTTTTGTTTTCATCTTTCAAAAAAAAATGTCACATGTTTGAAAAGAGTTTGAAATTTTATTTTCACATTTATTGCAATGTACACATCAATGCGCTCATTTGCATCATGCACTCTTGCACATACATTCACCCAGGCATTCACACACAAAGGGAGGATATGAAAAAACTTAAAGCAACAGAGAGGAGAAAAAAATTATAAAATAAAAAAAGGAAAAATGTCCCGGAAGTTGACATAAAAGTGTGTGTGTGTCTGTGTGTTTTTACTGTTACAGGTTTGTTAAAATGTTTCCTACCATTAACGCAAAATTCAATAAAACATACGCGACAGTGATGTTCACAATTATAGCAATGCAAAGAGAAGCATGAACAGAATGTGTTAGGACCGCGCAATATAAATACAGTGAAGCGTCAAAGTATTCTGATAACCAACTTAAATTTGATTTTCAAAACTATTTTTCTTTATTCACCACGATTGCTGCTTGCAGTATCCGAATTGTTCACGTTGCTGCTATAATTATGTCCAGGACTGTAGCACACAGAAACGTTTTTATTGCAAACGCTAGAATGCGTTCTATGTGCACTCCTTGGAGTGAATTTGCTTTTGATTGCGGGGGAGTAGCTGGAACTTAAAAAAAATATTCAGTGTTTTATTTCTTGATTTGAAAGAAGATTTAATAAAATTTTGACTTAAATCTGAAGATTATTCGTTTGCTATTTAAGTTTCAAGTAAAATTTGCACTTTGTTTGAGTTTGATGGCCTGTCAAACTACAAAGAGTTTGTTCGGTCTTATTTTTTTTGTAAAGAAGAAAAAAAAAACAAACGTCAAACTGTGCTACTAATCGAAATTGATTTATTTGCAGACTTGAAGATTTTTCTAATAAAAAACATGTGCAGAATCAAAATCTAGATTCATCAGTGAATTACTGTGAAATCACTGCAAAATAACAAATTTTTTCTTGCCTCCGATTTATATACTTGTTATTTTAAGACACCAAAAAGTACACATTTGAAGGTCGCTAAGTCTACAGGGCTCGAAAAAACAGGGTCCAGAATTTCAAAATTCCATATCTTCGGTTCTATGTCCATTTTTGTTTTTTTTAAAGCTGTTAAAATACTGTGTTAAAGAAAAACAGCATCATTTAACAATTATATCTCGAACATCATCGATTGGCATGACCCTAATAAATCTTCTTCTTATATATATATATGAGATATATTTATATATATATATATAAATAAAAATTACATGTATGTATGTGTGTTTGTGCCTTATGGACAGCTAAACGGATGAACCGATTTTCTTGAAATTTTCACAGTATTTCTCTGCATGAAACTATAGCATATATAGTAAATTTCAAATATTTTAACTGGGCGTTGCCACGCCCATACAAGACTGAATATTTACTTTTGTGTATCTTGAGAACGGTTTAAGTGAAAGTTTCTGAATATGGTCCAAATGTCTTTGAAGTTAAAATAAATCATCAGTCAAAAACTTGTACGGATTAGGCAAGTGGGCGTGCTACCTCCCATACAAATATATATTGATTTCATAATATCTTGAGAACTGTTAAAGGAAAATCTACTAAATTTGTGAGAAATGGTTTTGTAATTTAAAAAATTTTCAGTCAAAAAGTGGGCGGAATTAGACAAGTGGGCGTGGTTTAAGTCAAATTACAGAAGATCAACATTTATTTGAGAAAATAATAAAACCAAAAAATTTCAATATAAGTTCATGAACATATCGCTCATTTATTTCAACAACGTCATAACTCAAAAAAACTAGTTTTTTCAAAAACGTGCTTAAAGTTTTCAATTAACATAGACCTTATTGGGGAAATGAAAAAATATTCTTCTGTCACGAGGTGAGTTCTGAAGCTATTTGAATGAATTTTTTACACCAGATAAAGGCCGATATGAAGAATTATTCTGCATTATTAATTCAAAAATTGTATTTTTGAATTATGACGTGGTTGAAGTAAATGAACGATATGTTTTACATTAACCTTTTTTTAATTAAATACGTGTAGCGAAGCACACCGGGTTTTAGCTAGTAATTAATAAAATAAATATTGTTTTACATTTTGAAACGAAAATAAGAACGGTACTCAAACATTTGTTCGCTGTCGTTCTTATTAGGGAAATGACATATGGGAAACTGTAATTATTAAAATGGAATGTAAATGCTTCTAAAAGCGTAATTTTTGAGACTATTGCAGTTGTGATATTGAAATGAAATTAGTGGAAATCACTAAAAAAAAAACAAAGTCAATATAGAAAATTTTCGAGCCTTTTTACATGATACAAATGATATGTGGGCAATTCCACGTTCTAAAACGGGACACTCACTTGCCTTTGAAGTGAGATAAAATAAAGAAATCTTTTCTTTTCTACGTTTTTCTTATAGCACATTAATGGCACTA
Source organism: Dexiosoma caninum (assembly GCA_963924685.1). NCBI lineage: Eukaryota > Metazoa > Arthropoda > Insecta > Diptera > Tachinidae > Dexiosoma > Dexiosoma caninum. The sequence continues at coordinate 61,977,840 of OZ004728.1, read as the reverse complement.
TAAATAGCTTTCATAGATTTTACGTTTCTGTAGTATAACCAACAAACATGGTACGAGTATCACGAACGGAACAAAATTTAGAAGTCGCTTTCAACAGCATTTTGAAAAATTAAAAAAATTTGCAAATTAGAACACAATTTTTGAAAGGATTTTTTTTTTAATTAAAATAGAATAATATGGCTTTCCACTGATGGTCGTCATATTTAAATATCTGTGTTCCTCTGTTTTGAACAACTTTTACTACGATTTAGCACGGGACATTTAGCACGGGACATTTAGAACGGGACATATTTTCCTACAATGTTTGTAATAAGAATTTTCTTATGTTTGAATTATATTAACTGTAAAAATTTTTATACTTTCAATTTTATAGTTTTTTTTAAATATAAATTTTAGGTTTTGGTATGTAATAAATAAACCGTTGATTTTAAAAGTGATACATCTCCATTTTTAGAAAATTATTTCTCAATCATTTAAATTCCTAAATATTTAACATGTCTTACCTTTTTGAAGTAAATTGTAAATATTATGTTATAAAATACACTCGCATATTTAATATTTTCTACATATTATAAATAAATTTTCAGTTTCCAAACCAATTTACTGAAAATAACAAACACCACAAACTGAAAATACATAGTTTTCTTAAAATTTTAACATTTCCTATAGAATGTTAGAAAAAAAATCAGTTGTTTATTGACATATTAATTTTCGAACCTGGTAGACCGTTCTGTAGAAATGCCATGTTCATTTTTGCACGCTGTAATTTTTTTATGGTAGAAGAAAAGAAATCACCATTAATAAAAAGTTAATTTATTAGCGAATATGGAATACTTCTTCTTTAAATTCATTTTGCATTTAACAAAATGGGTCAGCAGTTGTCCATCAGAATCGATTCGATTTCGATACGATAAAATGCCAAACCTACTATTATTAGCTTTAAGCAAAAACTGCCAACGCCAACAACACCCGTTTTTATTGCAATTATTGAAAAAATTGAATAATCAACGAATGGCAGCAGGTTATTATCATCGTCTTCCTTGCGCTATTGGCAAGGCGATAGTGATAGAGTCATGAAAACATTCTCGACCACAATCTTATTGCATCTACTTACTATATGACACAGTAACAGGAATTAGTTGAAAGAAAAAGAAAAGGAAAAATACGAACACTGAAAGCTTATTCAAAGGATGCACTCGAAGGTAATTCAATTACGCCAGGAAACTTAAAAAAAAAAAATAAAAATATAATTTTTGCATAAAAACATACTGACACGAACACAACAAAATAAAATATGCAGTAGAAATAGTATTTCACTTTCAAACGACCATCCAGGGGCAAATAAAAAATTTATTTAATAAAATAAAATCAATCGATATTTTTTACAAAAATTTCAATTTGAAATGGAAATTCAAAAATATTTACGAATGTCTGTCTCTCTTTGAGGTTAATTAAATTAAAAACTAAATTTAAAGGTTACGCTATAAAAAATCAAAATCCCTAAAAGCCATAAATATTTCATATAGAAAGGCACCCCCTACAGGTATGCTTTAATTTACATCAACCAAAGTGATTACTTAACAAGATTAAACAACAAAAGAATCCTTTAATTCCAACAACAGCGCCTAACAAAATGCAAATACACAGGAGTGCGTGAGTGTTTGTGAAAGAAAATCATTCGTTCATAAATAATGCCAAAATATGTCAACTAAGAAAACCCATTTCGACAGTCGCTCTCATAATTTTCCCAACCAAATCCGATACTAAATAAAGAGAAAATAAAAAATAGTGCGCAGAACAAGAATTTTTGCCAAATACTAAATTTTTTTTTCTATCTGGCGCCCTGTATTATTAACAAAAAAAAAATTTGTATCGCGATTTATAGGCTCTGAATACCGGGACATCCACGAACAGATGGTATCTTCTTTGGATAACATCACACGGCAGAATATCAGACCTTTGCAGAGACTCAAGATCGAACTCAAACAATGGGCGAATAGGGAACAGAAGAGAGTTTGGTGGCAAAATGCTACTGTGATTGCAGTAACTATATTACTAGGGTGCGAACTAATGCTAGGAACGGCGAACTTCGTCGATAAAAGTTCGTTGCGTAAATTCGCAGTGTGGCACACCAAGGTTTATTAATACACAGGTTGTCGCAAGGCAAATTCATCAATTCGCTCGCTTTGCAGCCGAACGTTAAATATTTTTTATACATGGGTTTTGTTAAATATATAATGTAATGTAAGTTAAATTTAAATTAATTATTACAAAACTCATTTTATTTTCCATTTTTATTATTATAATAATAAATAATTACAGTTGTTAAATTATTTACAATCACTTTTCTTAACTTTTCCACAAAAGTAAACAAACTTTGACGTTCGGCGTTAAAATACGTTACAAATCGTTGAATCAGCTGGCAGGCGAATTAGCTAGTGAGTTTACCTGGTAATTAATTTGCTTTGGTGGTACAAAATAAACAACGAAAAAATTACAGCTGTCATAATCAGCAAACTTGTTTGCTGTCTGAGTTACCGTATGAAAAAAAAAACTAACATTAACAGAAAACAATTAGAAACCAATTTTATGGTAAATAATTGTGTATATTTAAGTTAAATTATTTATTTTAAAAATTACACAACTATTAAAATATATATTAACTTTATTAACTAATATATTTGAAAACTAACATGAAAAACGGTAACTCTGTACTAATTTGTTCGTCGTTCGTCGGCGTTTGAAATAAAAATAAATCTATCGGAGAGTTCTGCACGCACGATGAATTTCGTCGACGGCGGTATTGTGTTAATTTACATATACTCAGATGTGTTTTATTTCTGAGGACGAAAGTTCGCAACGACTAATTCGTCGTTCGTCCCATTGTGTTTCTAGCAAAAAGTGAAATTTGAAATTTTATTTTTAAAAATTCACTAAAAATTATTTTATTTCTTCAACCTTAATCAAAATTGAGGGTGGCGATGGTCGAAATAGTCTGCACGTTGACTACAAAACGAAAAATTTTCCTGGGTTCAACGCCAGTTTCAGACTCATAAAAACATCTCGCATTTTTTCTCATGTGCATTTGTGTGTTTTTGTGTCAGTTGTTGTCGAAATGTTTCAATGGCGAAGTCATAGTCACTGGTCACTGAACAGTAACGGCTTCAACTGCATTCATTCTACAGGTACATCAGAACGACCTCTTTCGTCGGTATTGTGTAGCAACGGCGAAGTAAAATAACTACTAAAAAAATAAATGGCTACTCAAAACGAAGCTTCAAAATTTAGTACGTCTTGACATCAGAGCCACTACAATACTGCTGTATAAAAACAAAGAAAGTGCAAAAGCAGAGTTGTAAGCTAGTGAAGCTTCACCTCCTGTCATTTCGCTAACTATCCCTTCTTCTAGTTCCAGCACAATGCATCGCATTTCTAGGGGTCATCTCCTGAGTGCTAGTCCAAGATAAAAAAAATCATAACCATAATCATATTTATCTATATTTGTTATTTGGCTGGTTTGTTTGTTTATTTTGCAATTCTCAAAGATTTTTTGGGAGTTCTTGTAAACACATTTGAAATTTCTACAGCTTTTATCAAGCATGTGGTTAAAGGCCTACTAGACCAGCTAAACCATATAACAAACATAGAGAAATAATCACTAAAAATAATTTATGTAATATAACAGTTTTCACAATAGGAAATATTTACTGTTCATAGAAATTTATCGTCTAGATAATTGAGTGCAGCTTAGCATTTTGTAAAATAGAAAATTGTTTGCAAGGCATTTTTTCTTTTGAATAATTTTCTGAATACATGACAATTTTTTTTACACAAATAACTTTCCAACCAACAAAGTTTTCTCAAGAAACTTTTCATATAAAATATTATCCAAGGCCGATTACATTATTATATGATTAGGGTTTGTTATTGATAAATACAGGGTGGCCCAACTTCGATTGATTGATTTCAAATATTTATGACTTTCAGATTTTTACAGTTTTTTAATTTAATTTATTTTTCTTTTTCCAAGTAATAAAGAAATCAATAATATTTTAGAATGTCATGACACTGAAGGCAAGAACGTGTAAACTTTATTAAATTGTATTAGCCCAATTCACAATATTGTGCATTTGAGATTGCAAATTGTGCAATTGCAAATATTTGCTATCAACAATTGTTGAAAGAGATACATACATATATTCACATTTATTCAGAGATAAGGCTTTAACTTCTATATTTTAATTTTCTATGAAGTCGACCTTTAAATATTTATCGGTTTTTTATGAATGCTGGCACTGATTCGCTGGTGCTTATTTTTGCATATTGTGCTCTTAACAGCATTTTTGGGCATATTTTTGAAATTTTTTCATATTTGAAGAGAATACTAATAAAAACGACTAGACTAGAAAATCAGACGAATATGGAATATAAGGTGTAGTAAGGGGCATCTAGGATTCGGCACGGCTGAATATAGCATTCTTATGCCCAAATTCACAGTCATTAGTTAGCTAATAGCTAATAATTTTAACCAATAATATTTGATTCACAGCTTTTTATTTTTTTATATGTAGTTTGACGTTTATCTTTTTGAGAGAGAGAGCGAAAGAGAGTTAACATGTTTCAGAACCTGAATTGGTTTAATTTTAATTTTTGTTCTGAAACATTTGAACTGTGCTGCCAGCTTCTTAAATTTCTTATGCAAAGTTGAACTGAGCTGCCATATCTTATTAAATCTACATAGTATATATTTATAATAAAATACAAAGCAAAGCAAAAAACAAACAAATAACAACAAGTAATAACTAATGGGTATTGTTAAAAAAAAGAAAATAAATTCGGCTCGCAAAAAAGTGGAGAATTTAAAAAAAAGCAATTAAAAAAAATTAATAAATAATTTAACAAATGAAATTAAATTAATTTTCCAATGGATTTTAATGAAACGGTAGCACTGAATCTCATTTCGGAAATGAAAAAGCCGGGTAGAGGGTTCTTGTACGACATGGGCAACAAAAATTACAAAAACAATCACCTAAAACAAGGTTTTTGGTTAAAAATATGAATGTGATGCCAAAAAAAAAACAAGCAAATTGCAATTATCTGCTACTGTGCTGCCTAATTGTTAAACTAACACGCCTCGTTTCCAAAAATATTTCATATGGCAGCTTCGTTGTTCCAGAACAATTGTTCGAAGTGGGTGAATCACTTCAGAACAATCTCTCAAAAGAGTAAAAATGTTTCAGAACAAAAATTTCGTTCCGAAACAGTTGGTGAATTCAGCTTCAGCCGTGGCAAATCCATTAACCAGTGCGAATGAGACGCAATACTCTCGAAGGCCAAACAACAAAAACAGGCCTGACCGCACTTAAATAATAATTACGATGACGCGTGAGTTGTTCTTCAAACCAGAGCTGCTTTACGACTGATACAACAAATGTACACCAAAACCATATGCTATATCACAGTGCTACCAATATTGAAAATTATAACATTGCTAGGGTTACCATTCTTGGGTTACCATTCTTGGGTTATACTGAGAACATAAGTTAAACAATACACTGTGAATATGAAGTATTAGTTAAACAGTAGTTTTTTTTTTTTTTTTTTTTTTTGCACCGACACTCAGGGGATGACTCCTATACATGCGCTGCATTGTGCCGGAACTAGAAAATAAGGTTTTGGGAGACAGGATAGAGGGAGTAGTGTTTATTGACATTTGATTTAAATTTTCCCACATCAAAAGTGACAGGAAAGACCTCTGCGGGTAGTTCATTCCACATACATGCTGTTCGGCAAAAAAAACGAATTTTCTCTGTAATGCGTAGTGCGATTCGCTGCCAAGTCGATCACAAATGGATTTTAGTTTACCAATAATTAACTAATGACTGTGTATTTGGGCGTTACTTGTTTAATTTTTAGATCATATTTTCAGGTTTTTAGTGCATATTTTATGCGCATAAAACACTAAGGGTCCTCATGAAAACGTGTAAAAGTCTCGTAAACTGCGCAAAGTGTGAAAGTTTACGCTCTCGTAAATGAACTGTCAAAATTTGTTTGAAAATTCATTTACACAAACCACGTAAATTTGCCCAACAATTTAGTCTCGTAAACTTGCACAGCTTAATTGTGCATTGAATAAGTCAGCTGCTTTTGTTTACTTTGAGATTAACTGTTTAAATTTGCACAACAATTGAAAAATGGGCTTCATGAAATAGGTCTCGCAAACTTGCCCAATTGCACAAATGGCAATTTTAAGCGTTTTCATGAGTACCCCCTACTGTTTTAGAGCATATTTTCAGTTTGGCTGGTCATAAGCATTTCAAATCAGTTAGTGAATGTTGGCCCATCCTGTATATGGATGTGTGGAAGTATGCACACGTCTGTATTGATGAAATAAAAATGAGTGAAATTAGTTTGGATGGCTGTATTATTATTGTGCCTGCAAATACCCACACCTTTATTTCATTCGAAAATCAATTGGAAACCTTAATTTTCCTTTCTATTTATAACAAAACAAAATAAACCCAACACTTGAAGTTAAACTAAACTGATTGATAAAAGTCGCAACGATATTATTATTGGGATGATAATTATGTATGTATGTATGTATGTATGTATGTATGTATGTATGTATGTATGTATGCATGTATGTATGTATGTGAGTGCATATGTTGGTGTTTAGGAAAATAAATAGTGACATTCGTACATACATACATACGTAAAAGCCAAGGAAAATCTTTACTGAGGCGTACACGAAAAGCTTTCTTTCATATATAAAACGGTTCATAGCCAGAGCGAAAATTGGGGACAGCAGTTCATGGCAGTAATAAATTAGTTCAAGCATATGCATGTGTGTGTGTGTGTGTGTGGCAGGAACGGTTGGGTATGTGTGTGGCAGAAACGGTTGCGTATTTTTGCCTCCCTTTTTCTTTCTGTAGTATTGCTGTCATGATATTTGTAATATGCCATCAATAGTTTTGCTATAACTGTATTTGTGCTGTTTTGTTACATATTGACAGCAGAAGGGTCCTCCTACGACCGACCATGGGGGGTTTCCTTTATTACTAATTTGGTTTTAATTTCATTTTATTCTTTTTATGTTGCTGGTACACCTTTCCTGGTGATTTTATTATGTTCTTTATCTGGTGTCGTTTCTTTTATAGAGCAACAATAACATAGTTATTGTAAATACATAAGAACATATCGTCACAGAAAATGCCAAGGAGACCTAACTTATACAACTTCCACGATGGCACGATGGCTGCACGTTGACTACAAATCCAAAAATAGATCTGCGTTCAACCCCAGTTTCAGGCTAAAATTTTAAAATAAAAAAAAAAATCTCGCATTTTTCTGTTGTGCATTAGTGTGTCTTTGTGTGCTTTGTGTGTCAGTTGTTGTCGGAAGGTTTCAGTGGCGAAGGTATAGTCACTGGTCACTGAACAATACCGGTTTCGGCTTATAGCAATCCATAATCGCATCAGAACGCCCTCCTACGTCGGTATTGTGTAGCACCGGCGAAGTAAAACAATAATAAAAAATGGCTACTGAACCGAAGCTTCAGCACTGCTACGAGTATAAACAAAGAACGTGCAAAAGCAGAGCTGCAAAAATAATTAATTAAGCTTCACCTCCTGTCGTTTCTTCTACTATCCCTTTCCTATAGTTCCAGCACAATGCTTCGCATTTGTAGGAGTCATCTCCTGAGTGCTGATCCCAGATAAAAAAAAAAAAAAAAAAATCTGTTTGAATAAAAAATATACTAATAATTACCACAAAATTTTGCTTATAAGAAAAAGAAAAAAGGTCAACAAATTTATTTCTGGCGAAAGAAAAATTTTTGCGAGCTGACTCATTTGGACTTACCAGAGCAGAGCAGAACTGATTAAAAAAAAGTCAATTTTGTATTTTTTATATGTTCGATAGGGCTTTTGCTTTTTCTGTGACGATATATAGAAATATGAAACGTGCACACATATTATGTATGGCAGCAGACATACACGTACTTGTGTATATATCAATAAGCTGTAAAGTGTTCGCTCTCGCTTTACCTGAAATTCTTTTTAAGCGAATGTTCGCTAAAGCGAAAAATTCTCGATATAAAAATATTCGCTAAATTGACAAAAATTTTCAAAATGCGAATGGTACACAGAGAACAAAAATCTTAACGTTTTTTTTTTTTTTTTATTACTATGAAAGTGCCTTCGTAGTCTAGTGCGTGAGTTTCTCTGGGTGGAGCGCATCCGAAATGTCAAATCTTCCATGATTCTGGCGCATAAATCAGGCTGAATTTGACAGATGGCACGGGTTATGATGTCGTTGAGGACCGCTATGGTTTGTATCTTATTCGCAAACACCCACGACTTAAGAAAGCCCCACAAGAAAAAGTGAAACGGGGTCAAATCGCATGATCTCGGTGGCCATTTCACATCACCCCCACGTGAGATAACCATGCCCTCAACTCACTCGTGCAGAATATCCAATGTGCCATGAGCTGTGTAACACATAGCGGCGTCCTGTTGAAACCACATGTCGTTAGTGGCCACATCATCCAATTCAGGCCAAAAGAAGTTGGCAATCAACGACCTATAACGCTCGCCGTTGACACTGATCAACATCGTTCTCAAGGAGATATGGACGTATGACGCCGCCAGCTCAAAATCCGTACCAAACGGTGACTTTTTGGGGACTTGGCAAAACAGACTGTATAAATGACAACTAATTTGACAGATGTAGCTTCAACAAGATGGATGTTATCAACTGTCAAAGTTCGGAAGTCCCTGTTGGAAAACCCCACTATACATAGTGTCTAAAACATTTGTAGGTGGGTACCCGCGAGTTTGCAAACACTCATGGATTCCCAAAGACACGCCCACATGCGGGGCTTCAGTAAGGGCAATAGGAATTTTCCTTGACGATTCGCCTTGGAAGCGAAAAACTTTTCATTGCGTGTTTTACAAAAATCGTTTGCACATGTCCGGCGGCTGAATTTGATTCAATTCATAAAATTGCGATAAAACAATTTTCTTTTGAAAAGTTTATTTTCTAAAACGGAATGCAGATTATAACACTAAATGATCCGTATTCTCCAGCTGTCTTTTTATAAAATGCAACAAAGGCCATTATCATTCTCTAATGCACTGACTGACGATTAACGCTCCACAACGCTTTGACTGTGCGATCGGTATAATTGTGGGCAAAAAAGGAGAAAAAAAAGTACCGCCATTCGCCATGCATTTAAAACGCGCATTGGAAGCAGTGATTTTTTAATCTTCAACAGCTCTTTCTATTGTCTTTAAAACTGACACCCGATAAAAAGAAGCAGCACCAGTGGCAGCAGCATATAAAAATAGACATAATGAAGGGAGAAACGAAAAGGAATTAAAAACGCAAAGCAAAACATTTTAAAACAACAAGAGAAACTGTTAAATCTATTAGTGTCTTCAAGTGGAATAATTATGTCAACAGTTTTTGTTGTTGTTGGTGTTGTTGTCATTGTTATTATTCTCTGTTGTATCTTTTTGTTGCCCAACCTCTAGGGTTTTGCCTGACAGAACAGCATAAATGTTTACACTTTCTATGCACAATGATTAACGAACAGGTGCAGGAGGAGCTGCAACAGCAGAAGTGTTGTTGTGCCGTTAAACTGTTTCTTCGCGTTTAGGGAGTCGCTTATTTTGTGGTGGAAAAATTCATTTGGGGGAATAGTGTTTTTTTTTCTTTATTTATTTTTTTTTGTCTTGGACCACTGCTCAGGACATGTGCCCTGTGCATTGCAATGAAACTTGGAGGAACGGTTTTTAGTAAGAACGATGGAGGGCGTAATGTTTGCGTACTTTAGAGATAAACTTTCCTACATCGCAATTGATGGGGAAAATACCTGCAGGGTGTTTAATCACCATACGAATTTGCTCTGTAATGGGCAGTGGGGTTTGTTGCAGGATCAACCTCAAATACATAAGATTTCGCTCTTGCAACTTGTCGTACATAAAAAGATAGGAGTTTCGGAAAGGGGATACCTGATATCATTAAAACTATTCCATTGATGTTGCGATTAAATAACGAGATACGCCTCATATTGCGCCGATGCTCCAGTGAGTCAATAGAGTCGGCTACTTTACTGTCAGCGATAAGCCGCTTTGCCTTTCTCAAATATAACCGTGTCATTGTCAACAGTTATCGATGACAAATCAACAGAGTACAGGTAGCTTTATTAGACCCTCAAGGTCTATTCTAAGATTCTAAATGGTCAGTTTAGGTGGGCAATTCGCCGATAAAAGTAAAGATCCCAGCCCACTTGAGTAAAATTCATCATGGTCCCGTTGTGATACCAGTAAGAAAATAAAAGAAAGCAAAGAAGGGGGATAGCATAGAATAGATTCACGCTAAAGAGGCAGAAGAAGAAATGTATCGCTAGACGAAGGATGCGGTAGAGTGGAAAAACCAAGAGACCGATGGTTCCAGGAAGGTCATCCTAATAAACTCGCTCCTCATCTCCGACATCAGCGATAGGCTGCTTGGAAATGCAGCCTTGGAAATGCCAATAGCTGCCCAGATCTCCTTCAATCAAATTCAACATGCATAATTCGGCCAACACTTTCAAAAGATTGCCACAGCAGCTAAGAACGTCGCCGATGTCAGTGTAAGTTCAATGAAGAAGCTGTAACATTACGCAAACCCTGGCGTTTCCTCAGACTTTTGATGCGAATGGAAGAACAGCAAATGTTACATGGAAAAATTTTAATGTAAAAAAGCAGTTGTAAAAATTACAAAGCCTTCCACCATTATCCTTTCATTGACTGTCATCTCTATCACCATACCTTGCCTATCGAACTTAACACGTAGAAGTAGGCAATCAAAGCGTGAGTGTTACGTTAGGTTTGGTGGCGAACCATCCCCGAAGGCGAACGCTCCATTTAGGCCAGAGCTTAGGCTAATTGTGATGCCACAAGAAACACGCAGAGTCTAGGCGTGAATCGAACCGGTACCTACAGAGTAAGAAGGCTAATGCTCATGAACTAGGCTACGGTGCCACCTGAGAATTACTTCTCTTAACAAAAAAGAATAATTCTAAAGGAATTTACCGAATCTAGATACAATTTTGTAGAAAATTTTGAACCAAGACTGTTTGTAGCTGCAAGGGAAAACTCCATGCTTACAAATGTCACATAACGATGTAATAAAATTATATACTCTACAGATCGACAGTTACGTAACAGCTCGGTCAAAAACGTCTTTTTTTCGCTGTACGAAAATGCCAAGAAATAATAACATCTTCGTCTTCTGACGACTGCATTTCCACTATTATCGTACAAGAATGTGAAAATATCATTCCCATGCAACTAGTTGCTTGAGTCGTTCATGTGAGTTGCATTGCCTGAGTGTCACATCTGTTAGAAAAATTTATTTTATTTAAACAAACGCCAAGCGCGAAGCTACCCCACATGTGCAGAATTGTTTTGTTTGCTAAATTTTCTCATCCCACAAATTCATGCATTGTCTCTCTGTCCACATAAATTAATGTCACCCTAATTCCAAGTTGCAGGTTTATATGCTGATGATCATGATGACGCTTGCATCTTAATAATGTTACTGCCAGTATCTTTATAATAACTAATTTCATAATTAGTTTTAAATTTCTGTTTAATGTGTATCTAATTTCTTAATTCTAATGAAGTTTTAAAATCGCGTGCAAAAACCAAAGAGATTTCAAAAATAAATCGCTGGAACACATCAGCAGCAAGCGACAACCACAGATTTCAATAGAATAGAAAGAAATGTAATAACTGCGCTAAATAGGCTATAAAATATTAATATTCTCAAGTTAATATATCTAACAAATATGCCACCGCCACTTTTGGAAAGTAATTGCGAAGAAAGTTTGCTCTTCAGAGCCTTTAAGAACCAGTCAATTTCCACAAGTAAATTGAAATTATTCATGAATTCCGACAATCATAAAACTCAACTCATTGCAAGCAACGTGGAGTAGAAACGTTCAAAGGTTGATTTAAATTTTAAATTAAAAGAAATGTCATCATTTGGAAGATGGAACAGACAAACAATTTATGCGCTCATGATTTGGGTGATTGTGATGGTTTGCTTAACTGAACATAAACAACAATATGGGCGAATATTATTTGCGAATTACGAATGGTAAACGTTATTTCAAAATATTTAAGTTAACAAGGATTAGATCTCTACTTATTATTGTACCAATCAATCAATTGCAAAGAGCCACCCTCTTCATTACATACTAACCTAACAAGGAGCGTAGAGTAATCTAATTATAACGCCCAGGAATAACACTGAAGTGACATAGCTAAGTCAATGATGATAAATAGTTCACTTTCGGCAACCAGCTTCACTTGTTAACGCATTCAAACAATTCAATATGTCGAAACGCACAGCTTTGTTACCGCATTATTTTGGTTTATCTCTTCTAAATTGTAGAGGCATGACACCTAGAAAACGTTTCCCATTTTGGAGGCGCATAGTCTTGCCTCACTATATCGAACTGCTTCTCTCCGACCTACGTCTAAGGTTGTGTCTGTGGTACTTTTCTTCTATGCTTGATGGCCAATTTCTATAATTTAACAGACTTTTTGGTTTTTAGGCAACGTTCAGAGTACTTCAGCCATCGTCACCCTCAATATAGAGGATATCTAGTACACTCTGGGACATAGGATTTATGTATCACTGCAGCGTTTTCGAGGCAAGTGTCTTTACTATTTAATGGCTACTTGGGAGTAAAACTGGATAATGGGATTGCTTTCAAAATAGCAACAAGTTCTTGAACACGTCCTGTATAAAATTTGCATTTCATTATCCCAATTTATAGATACTAAACCCGCCTGAGGTCGCATCCCGATATTAAAGCAAGGTCCTGCAGAAATGTGAACCCTATGACAGAGGTCACTTTAATAGCAAGAGCAGGACAGTGAGAGTTTGAATGATTATCTCATTATTGTTCCTCCTCCAACTTTTACGTCCTCCTCCTACTCATCCTCATCCCGACAAGGACTCCAGAAGTCGTTATATATATACAAGACACTTGTCCAGAAGGTGTATATTAAATGTCTAACTCATTCCTCCTCTTCCTCCCCCTCATCAAGACAATGACTACAGAAGTCGTTATATAAACAGTCCAACAGGTGGTATCGAACAAGACTAAACTAATTGGAATTCTAATTACGCCAATTAAAGCTTTCAATTTCTTTTAATCGCAATGGAGTTGCTTTTTTAACACCTGAATTGTGACTCCTGTTTTTTACGTACCCCATTTCTAATTCAATATGTATATGCATATGTACGTGGTTATTCATACAAATAAACGTTCACAAAGTACACAAAGTATTTCGAAGAAGATGACTATATGCTGAGCTTTATTGTCACCAGGCATGACCGGCACCGTGGGATCTTTGCCATATCAAACCATTGTAACCGATTTTTCGGACCTCAATAATGAGTGCTGCAACCTGTGATTTCAATCAGATACATGACTAGTTTTACTACCGCCCAAGCAATTCTATTGTAGTAGAAGAAGTTTCCAGGTAATATACGAGTAATTTCTCGATATGTTATATACCGATTTTGTTAGTTACTGCCTCTGGACTGTTTTCTCCGAGCTTGGTTTAGTGCACTACAGTCAGTGGGACAGGGAAACGACGTGATCAGATATTTGGCAAAGCCCCTTTAATAATTTTCATATTTCTAATGCATATTGATATGCTGAGAATATGGGCAATCCGTTCAATGCCCGGTGTAGAAGCTGTGAGGACGAGAGTAATGCTGTTCTCTGTTAATGAGCGGGTTTGACTAGGTCGAGGCTGACATTTTTGAGCTTAGCTGTTCTCTATGTTTGTTCTGCCAGACCTATTGAGGTGGTACGTGAACAGCACAGGATGACTGTGACATCATTTCGTTTCTGCGCGGGGCTAAGGCAGCCAAACGGCACCTATGGTGCTACTTGAGTGAGCCATCCTGGTAGGCTGCCGTTTAACCTAACCTAACTTAACTGAACTTACATTGACATAAGTGAAACTAAAACAGACTCACATCTAATAAACTATTACGCTTAATAAATAGTCCTTCATCGTACATCAATAGATGACAATGACACAGCAATTAAGTTTTTTGTTAATTATGTTCACACTATCGCTCTCCCATTACGAGTCAGTCACGGGGACGCTTACAGCAGACTCGCCTCATTCTAAAACTGTGTCTTTGGGTGAAAAGCTACTGGGAAAACTTCTACATAAAACCTCCATAAAAGTAGAACAATAGTGAAAGAATAAATAAAATATATGTTTGCACTTTATAGTTTTAAGTTTTATTTGCTTTTAATTATTCAGTAACGATGAATGCAATTGCTACATGTCTGAAAGCATATTCTTCATCTGTTCAGACCAAACAACACAAGTTTAGGGCGCTACATATTTTTCATTCGAAGCGAAAATGATGGCGGATGAATCGTACTTTTTTTTCATTGGGTTCTGACTGGCAAGAAAAACTTAAAAAAATAAAAATTATTAATTACAAATACAGTGCACTCACGAAAACGTGAACACTCGAAAGTGTGAACGTCTCAGAAACAGGAACAAAATTATTTTTTCATACAGTATTCTGAAACGTGAACAAAATCTGAAAGCTTTAAAACGTGAACACATTTTTTTATTTATTGTTTTTTAATCTGAATAATGTTTTAATATGGTCTGAAAACGAGATGGTAGACCAATGTCACGAGTGCTGAGAAACCTTAAAGAAAAACCTGATTTAAAGATGGCAAAACACAAAATTTAGCAAAACCAAATTTCTGATTTTTTCCTTTAAATTTTATTGAACAATACTAATTATTTAACTAACTTAATTATCCAACCAAAAAAAAGTTTCCTATTAGTTTTTGTTAATTCTTTGTTGTTCTTTTTAATTAAATATGAATTTCTTGTATTCTTTATTTTATATTATTTTTTTTTTTGTTATTTATCGGATGAATATATCGCTTTTTATTTTTTGTTATTAAAAATTAATAAAATAATTAATTTAAAATAGTGTTTAGCATTTTTACTTATTAAAATATCATTTTTTATATTAAACTAGCTGACCCGGTCCGCGTTGATGGCCCTAAGCAAACATTAGTGTTGTATTACCACACGATTTATTTATTTAAAATAAAAAAAAGCAAAAAAAATAAATATATGTATATGTCATTGGTGGTGCAATAGGAAAATTGGATTTGACACGCAGACCGAAAATCAAAAATCAGACTTCACGCCTGAATATTCTGAAGATTCCCTGAAAATTTCATCAAAATCGGCCCAGCCGTTTTGGAGTCCATACGTTACATACATACACACATCCTGTTTTATATATATATATATAGATAGATAGGGTAATTTTTGTTCTAAATTTGGGTACTAGATAACGTGAAAAAACTCGGAAATGTGAACTGACTTGGTAAAAATTAGTTCACGTTTTCGCGAGTTCACTGTACCTTGATCATTTTTTGTTTTAAAGCAATCCTCAAGATTCCCACTGCACCGTATAAGATAGTATTTATAATATTTAGAAATACGTGCCAGCCTAATAATCGCTTTTGTATGGTGCAGCAGCAATTGCTCATAAACTAATAATAATAATAAATAAATGAGATCTTCTTTATACTTTTAAATTAAAGTTATTACGTGTTTAACATAATTGTTTTTATTTGTAATTTATTCATTTACAGCATGATCTTGTAGCTGTACAACTTGTATAAGTTTCAAGAAATACAGGTACAGGTAATCCTTCTGCAACGCGGTAAATTAAGCGAATTTTTTGTGGTTTGTTTTTGACAGTGCATAAATCCAGGGTTATTCTTAAAATAATTTCCAATTTTAGAGGCAGTACGTACTATTATCTGTGTGACTGTATATTTAATTACCTCTTCTAATAAGAAAATATTCTTATTTTTGTACAAGACTTTGCGTACGGTAATGTTGCCTAAAAAATCGCCATAAAAAAGTTAACATCACTGGTTGCGTGTTTGATACCCGAATGATGAGATCTTGCGTGTACTTTTTTTAAAGCAGAAAAATTAAAAAAAAAATCAACATGAAATAAACAGAGAAAGAAACAAAACAAAAAAAAAAAAATTAGAGTCACTTTTTATTTTTAGCGAATATCGTTAACAATGTTCGTTTTCAATATTGCTTAAGATTCGCTATTGATATATAAAGGGATCTTCGAAAACGAAATATTGCCTCCTCCACGAGTACTTATTCGTTTCACTAATAACAGTGGTTTTCGAATGTTTTATTCGAGAAACGTTTGCTAATTATTTGATGGCTGTGTGTCAGGCGCGAAATTACGCTTTAATGTGTTTCGGGAAACCACCCCATTAAATAACAAATACAGCTGCCAGATATGACGATTTATATTAGTTATTTTGACGATTTTTTTTTCATATAAAGATGATGTTTTGTATTTTCTTCTGTAAAATAATCAGGTATGTGATGGAAATCGATCGATTTGAAAAGTAAATCGTCTTTTGAAATCGACATTATTGTGATGAATTTCAATCGATTTCATATTCCATATTTGTTTCGTTTCCACATATCTTCTCTAAATACAACTGTATAAAATCTAATAATACAACAGTAAAATATGTAAACATATGTTTAAACAAAATAAAATTTGTATCAACATATTTCATCACTTTTATTTATAAAATGCCTTTTTTTGCTCCGGTTTCGCTAATTCTCTTGGAAGAAAATAATAGTATGATAAGCGAAAATATTCTAAGAAAACGTTTAAGAGATAAATCGGATCGCTTAAATTTGCCAAATGAAATGTGGGTTTAAATTTTTAAATTTCACTTCTTTATTAACTAGTATTTATTTAAATAGATTTGTTGAATATTTTCGCTTAAATAAGAACGAATTTATAATAATTTTTTATTTATTTTTTTTACTTTTTTGTATATTTCCTTACATTTTGTTCAAGTAATATTAAACGATTTGAAAACGAATTTAAACTGGCATTATCGAAATGCGTCACATGTTAAAAACGTCTTTTTTTCAATGAAACAAGATGGAATATGAAATCGTCACAACAAATCGCCACATACAAATTCATCACACTAATTGTCGATTTCAAAACGTTTTAACGCCGATAACGATTTTCATCACATTCTTAAATGTGCAATAATTTTTTTTTTTAATATATACGAGTATTTTCTTGTAGCAGTAACATGCTACAGCAGGATTGGGACAGATTTCAATGAAACGTCGTTGACCAAACAAAAAACCCGTCTTGAAGGAGGGTTACCTGTATTGCAACAGTTTATTTTCACTGATGGTTATTTGCGAGAATTGAAATGTTTGCTTTAGAAAAATATATGCCACTAGTTCAGTAGTTGTACAATTAACATTTATTCATTTTCAAAATCATTTGCCAACAAAATGCACTTTGTTTTTAAGAATAATAACAGCGAAGAGAGTCTGAAGTGAGAGTTGAACCCATTATCGATGCCTGAATATAGGCCACTCAAAAAAGCTCACAATAAACAATGAGTTTTTTATGCAACAGAAACTACTGAATGTCTTAGGTATCGAACCCACAACATTTACAGTTTAATAGATTAATATGAAATATTGCAGACAATGCAATAATCTGAAAATTAAAGTTGTACTGTGATATTTTCTAGTAGTTATTGGGTCTAACAGCTTTGAGATTATTCTAAAATGATTGTTTTTTTTTATCTTCAAGTGAGATTAAATACCCTGGTATTTATTCACCTTGATCGTCATATAACATTGAAGACCTACAGAGATAACAAATGTATTGAAATTATATTTAAAATTATCATATATAAAAAAAATGTGTAAAAATTATCGTTCGCCGTTTATATTGAAAATAAAAACAATTTGATGTTTTTTTTTATTGTTGTTTTCAATATAAATGCCGAACGATTATTCTCACCTCGGCTTCTATGAAGGGGCAGTATATTAAAATCTACACAAATGAAGTGCCTTATTGGCAGAAATTTGGCGTGGCGTTATTCAATTATATGGCACTGATTCGGTGTGAAATATAGAAATTTCCATAAGCGACACAAAAATTGTCAAAAACTTCAGCTTTCAGAAATATGTATCTGTTCGACTGGTAAAATTGCTTTTGCAAAGTATATGTGACAACATATGCTGTCACCCAAACCACAGTCAGCCCGAAACAATTTTCACTAGGGAGAATATTGAACATATTTTTGCATCTAGCATTAGCTGGACTTATAATCCAATGTAATTTTTACAGTTGAATACTTATTTCTACTTCAGTTTCTAATTGTAGATTCAATAAATAATTAAAAAAAAGTGAAAATTTTTTATTGGAGCACTAGTCATTGGGTGTGCCCTACAAATGCAATGTATTGCACTGGCAGTAGTTGCAAAGGAATAGTGGAGAGCAGCTTAATAATTGTACAACTCTGCAGTTGCAAGTAGGAACACTGCGTCTTTGTTTAACCTAAAAGAGAACTGCTTTATTAATTTATTATTTTATTTCAGCGCTTTTTTTATTACTCAAACACCTACGAAGGAAACTGTTAGCAAAGACTTTAATGCACATGGCCGAAGAGGGAATGGAATACACGATCCTCTGGCTTTAGAGTCAGACATCAATTAGTGCAATATTTTGTGAAATTCTGAAAGAGCAAATTTATTACACAAAATAGTCAATCCGTTGAAGGCGAATGAGATCGTTAGACATTTCCTTTATGTCTAGTGCCTTGATTTACTATCGGCCTTAGTAAGACGATCTGCCAAAAAAAAAAAAAATTCGTCTACTAAAAAATAGGAATCTATAACCAACCAGGGGTGCTAAACGTGACGTAATTTACGTAGTTTTGACGATTTTTTAGAGAGAATTTCACAAAATGACGATTGACGATTTTTGTTTAGTGCCTCTTCTAATTTGACGATTTTTTGACTGTACTACTTTTTGCTCAACATAACCTCTACGTGTGTCAAAATGTCAATCTCGATAGAAAAAAATCTTTTAAAACTAGTTTTTTTGGGCAAAACTGTTCAAATCTTGTTTTGAATTGACCAATAATTTTTAAGATATTGTTGAGTGTTCCATTATTTTGTGTTTAAAGTTTTTGTTGTTTTTAACAAATCCGTTGAATTGTTAATTTTTAATGAAAGATTGTTTTATTTACATATATAAAATACTATTGGTTGTTGTATAAAACAGAAAATTTTGTGTGACGATTTTTCGAAAAAAAAAATTACTGGCAGCCCTGTCTATTTAATTAATTAATAAAACGAAAATCTTCTATGCTATTGGGGTTGTAGTTTTGACGTTGGTGACAATCATGTTTGACACAGGGCTACAGAATTTCGATTTGATTTATTAAAGTGGGGCCAGAAATTCTATCAGATTTGTTATTGTGATAATCGTAGCCTTGTGCAGGATAGTCATTCATGGTCTTTAGGACACAATGTAAGAAATTTACTCAAAAAACCCCATTTGCGGAGGAAAATTTATTTCTTTTTTCTTGGATCAGTGCTCAGAAGATGTTCTTAATGATTTTTTAAATATTTCTTAAAAACTTAAAATTTTCTTATTATTTAAATAATCTATCAAGTGATATATTTCGTTGCAGGAAGTGGCCGTTAAACTTGATTTAAACGAAAATTTATACGTTTTGCGAATATTGAAAACATATTTTTTATAACTTTTGTTACATTTCAAAAATGTTTTCAAAGGCAGAAACTAGTCTAAAAAATTTTGCATTGAATAGAAGAAATAATGTCTTCTATTACTCCTAGTTCACACTATGAAATTTTTATATCAGAAATTCGGAGTTTCTATGTGAGAGGGGAGAGGAGCATGTAATATTCTCACATTCTTGTCTCCCCTCTCACCTATAAACTCAGAATTTCTGAAATAAAAATTTCACAGTGTGAACTGGACGTCAGATGAATTTTCTTTCTTATTTTCGTTGCTTATTTTATTAATTTTGTTTCCTTTTTTTTAAGTCAAATCGTTACATTTTAAAATAAGGCAACACTTATTCCACATGTTTTCGTGTAAAAAAAAACTAAAGCAAATAAATTTATTTATGGATGTTAACAGCACTGGCAGAAGCACTCATATAATTTATTAAATGAATTTAATGAATTTTTAATGGTGATCAATTAATGCAGAATTCACAGTTAATTATATTTTTAATTTTGTCCACCAATTCCTTTCATAAATAATTTCAAAGAAAATATGCAGACTACTAATCTTTTTTCTTTCGATTTAATGACTTTTTTAAGAGCAAAAAATTATGTTTCCGAGAGCAAATATCAAATTTATGTACCTAAACATGTATCTGTTGTAAAAGGAAAAAAATATCACACTTCAATATGTAATAAAATATATTAAAAAAAAAATTAACACAAATTGCAGACACTGCAAATTTTTTTTTATCGAATGGAATTCACACAAACAGGTCCAATAAATTTTTGAAAGATGTCACAGATTTATCATTTAAAAAAAATTTTATCACACGCCCGTTTTTCTTCATTCTTTTACTTGTGTTTGTTTGTTAATAGCGGTACTTATTTCACACGTATTTTCTTATTGAAGTTGTTTTACTTTTATTACATTGAATATTTCATCCACAGTTCTAGCGCGTCCGTATTTGCCGTTTTTCCAAACTCAACTACACCAAACGAATCGATTCTATTCCGTCGATTCTATTATGTATGTATGTTGTATGTATTTCATTTGCTGTGCTGTGCTTTTTTACTTGTTTTTTCTCCTGCTTTTACTTTGCCTGTGTGATTTGTTTTTCTTGTTGTTTGTATTAATTTGAAGATTTACATGTTGGGTTGGTTGGATGTTGACGATAAACAGCGTTGCCAGAATTATAATTTTGAATATTTTTGCATGTATGTATATATTTGAATATTAAAAATTATTAACGATTACACAGGTCAACAAAATCAAATTTATTTTTGTGTGGTCTAAGGTTTCATACTAATGGCCTATTTCTGAGCTAAGAAAGATAACTTAAGCGAACGAAAAGCACTCGCTCGAATTCGAATCAATTTGGATTTCTCATTGGCACTCACTTTCTTTCGCACTAAGTTACGTATGTCAATTTTGGTATCTTACGTTTTAATAAGTAGAAGCAATGCCATATCATAAATTATTATATTTCTGTTAAAAGTATTAAAAAATACTACGAAGTTATTCTAAAGCTAATACAACTGCGTGTAAGTGTGATCAGCTGGTGGAAAGTATCAATAAATAAAAGGGTGAGAAAATTTAAAAAAATATTTGTAAATTTTGTGTTTTTTGTTTTAATTTTATAAAAGTGTTTCAGTTGCTGCATTGTTGACTTCTTTAAACTGAAAAAACAATTGTTAAATACATACATTCATATGTATATCATATGAATAGTTTATACTTACCACTTGTTATCCATTTGTAAATACTTTTTTATTGTACTTAGATTTTTTAGTATTATTTTTTATTCTTCTTTTTTTATTTACAAGTATGTATACTCATATGTAAATTCTCTTACGAAAGCAAAACCAAAAGTGAGTGATTTTGACATTTCATTCTCACACGTTCTTAACAGAGAAATCGGATTTTATATGAAAACACTTACGTTTTCATTCGAGTTCTAGATCGAGTCACTGTTCGCATAGAAAGTGTGTAGAGAAATCGAAATCAATGTTCTTTCTCATAGAATGCGAATGAAAGCGTTCTTTCTTAAATCAGAAATAAGCCCTAAATTTGAATACATATGATACTGCACTTCGATGCCTATAAATTACTATCTTTGTATTGACTCTGGTTCTGGCAGAACCTCAAAACATCGAAATATCCTAAAAATTTTACTTTCAAAAATTGAGGTCCAAAAAAATAATTAATAAAAATAAAAAAATTCGAATATTTAAAAAAATTGGATTGAAAATAATTTGTTTTTCGTAGTCAAGTAAAACAAATTCCCAACTTTGAAAAAAAAAAATTTCTCTGCAAATGTTTATTTTTGATGACAGCATCTGGCAACACAATTTTGATGATGACTTATTTTATGTTTTCATAAAAATTGTATTTGTTACTGTATCCAATGAAATTGTTTTTGTTATTTTTGCACACATGGATGAAGGAAGTAAATAAATACACACAAACTCAATTTTGGATAATTTTAATAAGAGAAAATGTATTCGAAAGTATTAAGAGAAAGAAGTAGTAAGAGAATATTCTTACAAAGAAAAAACGCAATTTGAGTGGTAAAAAATTGTGGCCAGAATTAAGTTTTTTATTAATTTTGTTGTTCGGTACATTTAACTGCCCGTTCATAGAAACCGAATCAAAATAATCGTTGGGAATTTATATTGCAAACAACAATAAAAAAAACTCAAATTGTTATTTTTTTAGTATAAACGGCGAAGAACTATTTTCACCACGGCTTCTATGAACAGGCAATAAGTATCTGAATAACTGAGAATTTTCCTCAAAAACTGAATAATAAATAACTTTGTCGTTTGTGGACCAATTTCCGAAATGCTTTTTTCATATGGAAAAATGCCACTATTTATAATAAAATCATTTTTGAACTGTATATAAACACTTTTTATTTCATTTTATAAGGATGGAAGTAGCAAAGCTCACCGTGTTACGGTAGACTTCAATACACAAACAAAAAATTATTTATCATTTTTAAATTTAAAATATAATTTTTTTATGCAAGGATTTCCATTGATTTTATTTGGTTAAAGGTCTACCGAAGATTTTGGTATTAGAAATAATGAAATGGTTATATATGTAAATATAAATATGTATAAAGAAATATACATACATACATACATATATAAATATAAATAAAAACTTAACTTTTTCGTCGTTTTAAAATTATTTTTATCCAAAATAACAGTTTTGGCTGCATTTTGATTTAATTCCTTAAACTATTTTATTTTCCGACCCTATTCGCTAAAATGCTTTTTTTATTTGCTTTTTGTTTAGCTGCACTTTTATCATGATTTTTGCTCTACTTTGAACTATCTTTGGGTGCCTCCGTAGCCTAGTTCATGAGCAATTATCTTGCCAATCTGGAGGTGCGGGTTCGAATCCCGCATAGACACTGGGTGTTTCTACTTGTGGTATCAAGATAGGCCTAACAGGGGCGTTTTCCTTCGGGGAGGATCCCCCACCTAACCTAACCTAAACTATTTTCATACAAAAAAGAGAAGTTACATAGATGCTTAAGAAAAACGTGGTGTCAATACCGATACAACATTACACAAACGTGTTGTTTTTAATAATAAAAATGCTGAACACTCCGGCAGTTTTAGAAGAGAATTATTGGAGAAACTTGTTTCAAGTAAAATTTGCCAACCTACAAGCAGTAAAGGGAGAATATTCTAAGGGTTAATTGAATAATTTAAAGATTGAAATGACCAAAATGTTGACGGAAAATTACTTCGGAAAAACATAAAACTCCTGGCAAACAATGCTGAATTGTTAAATATTATTCTGTTTAAATTACAATATTACATTAGATTATACTTAATCTGCCTTTAGTGTAGAAAAGCAAAGTTTCTTAATCCCTTATTAAAAGCAACGGCATACATACATACATACATACATATATTCCTGGTAAAAATAAATACGGAGTATAACATTTTTGTTCTCTTTTGAAAAAGCAAAACTTTTTGTTTTTGTTCATTCAACGAAATAAAAAGCCGGTATTTCCACCGTATTGTGTTAGAAATGAGAGTAAAAACAAATTCAATTGAAAATAATCAAAGGCAACTTGGGCAAGAAAAAGAGAGAGGGAAATTACTAAATAAAGAGACTAATAAAATAGTAAAATATTATTCATTTGTAAGAGAGTACTCAGAAAAAGCACTCAAGAGCAGTAAAATATGTTCAGTAAAGAAAAAAATTATATCGTAAATAGTTGCACACAGAAATATGGTTGTTGTACCAGTGCTGTTAATTTTGCTCATCTAATTATCGTACGGTATTTAATAAATTATCGTATTTTAGCCAAAAATATTACTGTTCACTTAGGTATTTCCCATACATGTCCAAAGTGAAAATAAATACTAAATTGTGCAGAACAATAAAAGATCTAATTAATAATTACAGTTTATTTTTCGGCGATTTTTTTTGGAAACTGTTCATTACTGAGAACTGATGTTTGGTTGGTTTTCTATTATTGGACCAGTGCTCAGTACCCTACGCATACAATGCTGTGCACCGATTGGTTGGTTCACGTGGCTGCTTGCATGCAAGCAAATATGTAAGTAAAATGGAAACATTTAATTTTGATCAAACCACTGATTGCTAATCTACGAAAAGGTCTAGAATCTAGACTCTAGATCGAACACTGGGTCAGCTATACCTGTAATCAATACCTCCGATACGTTGCCTATTACATATTCACCTAAAAAGTTAATCGCACCGAAAAACCGTCTCCTCTCTATCTTGTTCGCGCGGGTTGCACCATAATGTGTTATGGGTAAAACCCAGCCCTGGGGTGCTCCGGTAGTCTAGTGAGCAGTGTGCTAGTTTATCAGTGGGCGGTTCTAGGTTCGATTTATAGCAGAGGCTCTGGTCTGTTTCACTACAACACGTGAAAGTTTTTTCAGAACAGGTATCACTATGCGATAAATATAATATAATAATAAATTAAACCCAAATGGGCTGGGTCAGCTACCTGCCGACCTAACCTAACACCCTGCCACCAGCATATCTGCCGGCCGTACAGTACCCCCTCAATATTGTGACCTACAGGGAGATGCTTTTCTGATATTTATTATTTTTTCGAGGCATTTATAATTGAAGCGTGGTTATATTTAATTTGCGACTGTTCTCAGTCTATTCTACATACTTAGAAGAAGTGCGATTCTATGCCTAAGTGCGCCGTAGCAAGAGCTCTGACCGTGTTATGATGGGTATAGAACTCAGCAACTCCAGAGCTTTTCCCGATTGTCATTTGCATTCCCAATTGTGGCACGTATGCTGAGATGGGCATTCCGTTCAATGCCCGCTGTATGGTCCCCTGGTTTCTACGGGGCTAAGGTGACAAAACGGAATCTACGGCCCTCTTTGGGTCCACTACATTTTAACCTAATCTAACACTACATATTTTCTGCTTTCTGAAGGTAGTGTTTCACAACTTAAGAAAAAAAAAATTGAGAAATAAAATGAAATGCATACAGTTTTCCTTATTTCTTTTCATCTTTTAAAATAAATTTATTTCTAGTTATTTCTGTATAATAATTAAAAACACTTGCTGAAATAAATAGAATAAAATGTATCCAATTGATTTTTTTTAATAGATTTTTTTTTTCATTTTTAAATTTTTGGCCCAATCAATAAAAAAAAAACAGTGGATTTATATAGAAGTGATCCGATTTGCGTCATTTCACATTACGTGGCTTTTGCCCGGTACCCATTAACGACGCAAATCGGGGCTGTAGTGTATTGGCAAACTGAGAACGAAATGTTTAAAAAAACCTCCAAAAGAAATACTTCCAAATATTTAAAGAAACGAATAGAAGGACCCAGCACAATGTTTTCATATTCAACTGCTGCGTTGACGTTATTGTCGTCCTCGGTCAAATTGAGGGTCATTGTCTTTATAATATCTGAAATGCATTGCAAATTGAATTGAACAAAAATTCAAACTCAAGAGAATTTCTATAATCATTTTTCTTTTCTTTACTTGATTTTACCAGCATTAGAATTTCCTGCAATAAGTTTTAATGCCCATTCGTACACACACACACAAACAGTGTGAGAGATTTAATGTTACGCACTTCCTCCAATAGCCTGTTATAAATGTGTGCAGGCATTGCGTGCATTTAAAGAGCAAGAAAGAGTTGGTAAAATCAGGATAATGCACAAGAACTGTGGTGCTGCAGCAACACTCATACTGAAAGGCATAGAAGAAATACAAGTTTTCAAAACACATGCTGGTTTTAAACGCGAATATACACGCATCTCAAGAGGTTTTATTTAAGAAACAGAATGAAATATAAACTTCGCAGCAAAAAACAGCCATTGGGGTTGGCTTGTATTAAAATAAATAAAAAAACAAAAACAAAACCATTCTTGTATACTTTTTTCGAAAGTTTTATTACGTTTGTTATTCAACAGAAACGATTTGGAACAAAGAAAGACATGAAGTTTGTAATTTATTTTTAATACTTTCCAAGTTTCTGCAGCAATATGATGAGAGATGCAGCTTTTCGAGCTAACCCCAAAATAAAAGCAAAACTAACAACAACTAAAATGATACCTGCATTAAACTTTTTTTGATTTCAAGTCAACTTTTTGTACAATAGTCTTGTCTTTTAACTTGGTACTATTTTCAGCATTTCTACAAGATTTTAAATAACATTTCAGTGGAGAGGGCCCAGCAGCTTGAAAACGGACAGGTGCATAGAAACTGCAAACTATTGAATTTTATAACTTAAACATTTTAATATCTGCTTTTCATTCCCCAGCAAAAATGAAGTGAACAAATCAAAGTGAAAAGGGAAAAATATCGTTCACGGTATGGGGAATTTTGTTTAGTATTCACGGCAAATGATTCCTGATTGCAATTTCCGGCAAAGGATAATATATTTCGAGGGAAAAATTGTTCACGATATTTTCAAAGAATTTTTTACTACATATATTTAAAAATTTGTGAATCATTCCAGGCAAAAAAATAACAATAAAAATTTTTTACTCACCAATTGGAAAATCTGTTGGATCAAAATCCTCTGGATCTTGTCGTTGACGTTTATCTGAAATAAAAAAAGACGAAGTTAAAGCGGTGGCTGTGGCATAAAATACATTTAAATACAGTAAACTCGCGAAAACGTGAACTAATTTTTACCAAGGCCGTTCACATTATCGAGTTTGTGCACGTTATCGAGTACGAAAATGTACAACAAAAATAACCGTATATAAAAAATTATATTTTAATAAGTAAAAATGTTAAACAATATTTTAAATTAATTATTTTATTAATTTTTATTAAAAAAAATGTAAAACAAAAATAACCGTATATAAAAAATTATATTTTAATAAGTAAAAATGTTAAACAATATTTTAAATTAATTATTTTATTAATATTTAATAAAAAATAAAGTAAAGTTCACTTTGTATTCGATAAATAACAACAAAAAAAATAATATAAATTAAAGAATAGAATAAATTCATATTTAAATAACAAAAACAAATAAACTAAAACTAATAGGAACATTTTTTTGGTTTGATAACTAAGAATCAGTTAAATAAAGTTTAAAGATAAAAGTCAGGCATTTGTGTTTGGTAATGTTTTTTGTTTTGTCATCTTTAAAACTCTAATGTCACTTTGTTCTACCATCTAGTTTTCAGCCCACATTGAAGCCTTATCCAAAGCTTCTACAGCTTCAGATTAAAAAGCAATAAATAAAAAAAGTGTTCACGTTTTAAAACACTCTATGGAAAAATAAATTTCTTGATATTTCTGATATGTTCAAACTTTCGAGTGCTCACGTTTTCGCAAGTTCACTGTATATTTAAAAGAGTATATAAAAAAAAAGGAATAAAACTTACCACCACTTATATCCGTTGACGTTTTGGGTCGTATTTTACCCATAATTAGTTTACTTATTTTACTATCATTATGTAAATCTTTGTCTTTACGTTTAGCTTGCGGTAATGGGCCGGGACAATTTTCTTCTAATATTTTCGAACAAGGACGGTGAATATTTAATTTACAGTCTGTTGAAATAACCAAGAGAATTGATTTTAAGATAATATGTACATATATACTTTTTTATAAATTAAGATATCATCTTACCTGTACAATGAAAACCTTGAGGACTGACACCCCATATTATTGTTTGACAATGATTACAGTGGGTCACTTCGTAGTATTGGCGTAATACTAACGGATGACCACGTACAATCATCTGAAAATATATAATTTAATAAATATTATGATTAGAAAAATCTCAAGAATCAAATATAATTTTTCAAACTATGTATATTACAATACATACAGTAATTACGGAACCAACTTATGGCCCAAATTTTTTTCAAATTAACCTAAAGGGTGTTTATTCCAAGCTCGATAGTACTTTAAATTTAAAAAAAAAACAACACAAAAACTTTATGGCTCGATTATGGAGGGCAACCAAACTTCAGTTACGTTGCAACGAAGTCTGTTACGAAAACCCAGTGATTTCAAAAATTTAATTCCACAAAAACCGAATTTTATTAACCGTTATCTGTGTATTTTGTGATTTATGCGTTTACATTTTTTAATTCTAACTCAAATACGACTGCATAAAGTCGGACTAGTGCAAAGATATAAATTTTGTATATCATTGATTTCAAATCACGTGGTTTTCAGAATATGAATGAATTGCTGAGATATGAGAATAATAATTTCTCTGAGAATAATTTTGTCTCTTTGCAATCTTTCCTTTAGAACAGTGCCAGCAGGCGTACTGTCTCCGACGAATCCAGCACCGGCAGTTGTACTTATACTTATAAATATAAATATATAAATATAAATATACTTGTATTTATACTTATACTTATACTTATACTTATACTTATACTTATGCTTATACTTATACTTTTTTTTTTTTTTTTTTTTATCTAGGACCAGCACTCAGGAGATGACTCCTACACATGCGAGGCATTGTGCTGGGAACTATAGGAAAGGGATAGTAGGAGAAACGACAGGAGGTGAAGAGTAATTAATTATTTTGCAGCTCTGCTTTCGCACGTTCTTTAGTTTTTTATACTCGTAGCAGTGCTGAAGAGCTTCGGTTTAGTAGCCATTTTTATTATTATTTCACTTCGCCGGTGCTACACAATACCGACGAAGGAGGGCGTTCTGATGTGATTGTGGATCGCTATCAGCTGAAGCCGGTATTGTTCAGTGACCAGTGACTATGCCTTCGCCACTGAAACCTTCCGACAACAAGTAACACACAAAAACACACTAATGCACATCAGAAAAATGCGAGATGTTTATTTTTATTTAAAAAATTTTTTTTTTTTGTCTGAAACTGGGGTTGAACCCAGGTCTGTTTTTTGGTTGTGTAGTCAACGTGCAGACTACCATCCATCGTGCCATCGCCACCCTCAGTATACTTATACTTATACGTATACTTATACTTATAATTATACTTATACATATTCTTATACTTGTACTTATACTTATACTTATAACCTTTGACCGAATGAATGAAGGACTGTCAAACAGTGTTAACATATCGAAATTATCGTATGTTACACTTTTTTCGAAATCGACTTTTTTATGCAAAATGGGTCTAAATCCATTAATTCATCTGCAGATAAAGTATTATAGCGATAATTGTTATAGTTATGGAGATAACACTATGTACATTTTATCGTATGTAACAGTTACTACTGTCAGGCAAATAAGAAAAAGACGAATAAAAACGCTCTCCTGTGAAATTTAGTTTTTGTAACATACGATAATTTCGCGCACAGGGGTCGATATGTGAATATTTATAT
Source organism: Dexiosoma caninum (assembly GCA_963924685.1). Taxonomy (NCBI): domain Eukaryota; kingdom Metazoa; phylum Arthropoda; class Insecta; order Diptera; family Tachinidae; genus Dexiosoma; species Dexiosoma caninum. Next base: position 61,948,326 of record OZ004728.1, on the reverse strand, counting down.
TATTTTCGAAGTTGTTAAGTCCTTATGACACTGAATTTTTTCTACATTGTTAAAAATTAGAGAAGAACGCAAATATATTATAATGGGAAAATTAATCAGGTGCAAAGAGTACAACCATATTACGATAAACACCTCTATCGTGAATAACAAGTGGATTTTTTGTTCACGTAGAATTTTCATGCCACTTGAGGTGAAAAATCGTATGATGAATTTTACTATTTTCGATGCTTCACCTTGTAAAAAAAAACAGCTCACACTATTTTGCCAACAACAAAGGGAACAGCTAACGCTGAAGTAATTTTTTTCCAAAGCAATATTTTAAATTAACTACACCAACATTGTGTGGTAATTTAAGCACCAAGAACATATTAAAAAAAAGCTGAACGTAATTGCACATGACGTTGTATAAAGTGCATATTTTATTCTATTATGTTGTAGATTTAAAAAAAAAATTTTTTTTATTGTTCTACTTTAAGCAAATTAAATTTTCAATGAATTTAATACGTATCAACAAAATCACCAAAAAAGATTTTTAACAAAAAAAAATTTTTTTTCAATGTTTTACAGATTTTTGCGAAAAAGAAAATGTCAACACTGCTGTCAAATCAGTTGTCATGCAGTGTCATTGTGGCCAATTAAAAAAAATTCCATCTCAGAAAGAGTGGAATAAATCAAATTAATTAATATTTGAGTTTTTTAATATTTGACTTACCGCCTTTTTATGAAAATTAAATTAAACGAAATATTGGAACAAATTTAAATTTTATTAAATTTGAAGCGCACAATAATAAAGATCTCAAACTCATTTAAATAAACCATAATTGAACAATAAAAAAGATAGAAGAAATTTTAAGAATATATGGAAAAAGAAATGTATTTTTTCAAGAGTTTGCACTACTAAGTTCAAAACTCCGTTTTGCTTCACAATCTGTTTGAAGATAATTTTGGAAGAAGAAGGTGTGTCTGGATATTATTTTTAATAATTTTTTCTATTTTTTTTTCTCAATATAAACAAAGGCTGGCTTTTCTATAAACGTGTCACAGGTACTACACATTGTAAGAGAGTCTAAGAGACTGTTTCACGATCCTGGATCCTGAATGGCCATACAAAACAATGATCAAATTGCTGTTTATGTATATATAACTTTTTCGTTTTAAAATGAAAGATCCCATTAATTACTATTTCTCTTATTTTAGCCTAGTGAAAGCGAAAACTCATTAAATCCCAAATCTCGGAAACTCGAAAAAAACAGGAAGTCAAATTATTTGGATTCCCCCGGTATATAAAAATCTTTTTCAATTTGTAATTTAACAATAAATTATAGAAAATTAGGATGCCTTAAACAAAATATTGCAAAAAAAAATTAAATATAAAATTCCATATCTGACTTTCGGTTCCATTAACTATTTTAAACTGTGTATGAGTGCAAATCATAAACTACTTACCTTTCCCTTCTTGCCCATTAAGCGTGATTTGAAACTTTTTTCACGACTTACAAAATGATGAACACGATCGATAATACTATTGGGATGGGAACGTGTTATAAATGTTCGGTGTATAACTGTTGACAGAGCCGAACACAAAGCCAATTTCTTAGGATCTTCAGCCGGTAAATCTTTTTCATATTCATCACTACAGAGAAAATAAGCACAAATGCAGTAGAAAACACATTTTTTGGATTATTTTATAGTTGAACTTACATGAGATATTGTAACTTTTTCATTAAAGTCTCTTCGAAAATGTGCTGCTCCTTTTGTTTATCACCCTTAGCTTCCGTGAGCTGAGCATCGGTGGGTCCATAAATGGTACCCAAACCGGCTGTGCGTTTCTGTTGAAATTCACGCAACTGTTCACAAATAATATCTCTGGCTTTTTTGCGACTTTTCCAAAAAACTTTACGCAATATTTCCACTTTATCGAATTCATTTTGCAACACTGCGTCCACCTCACGAGCCAGTATTTCATCCTGACGATACCAGGCAAGCGGAGCACGCGGCACTAGAAAAGTTGAATGTATTTCATAAACCCATTTGCGCATATCTTTGGAGGTGCCCTCTTTGTAAAGGGCCGTTATAAGGTAAAACAATAGGGGAGCAGGTTCGGAATTGGAAAGTACATAATTTAAAAATACTGCCAGAAATGCAACGTTTTCCGTTTCTAATAATCTTTGCAACGAATTGAAGGGGCCATTCTCATCGATAAATGGGCCCTCTTGATCAGAAGCATCTTCATCTTCCATAGAGATGATTTCCTTTTGGGTAATGTTGGTTTGAGCCGCTTGTATGCGACTGGAATGTGAGGTGGGCGGCGGAGAAATGGCTCCGGCCAACGGTGTAAAAAAATGCGATTCTACAAAAATGCCACTTGTAGAAGCGGCCCCATGTTCATGCATACTATCCTCAATGCCGCCAGAATGAGCATGTCGGTATGGTGGTGGTGGTGTACCCGGCGGTGTCTCTTCATCGTCTTTTTCGATTAGTTCCCACGAACCCGAATTCGTTTTTAGGTGGCGTTCTGGTGGTGGACAAATGAAATTAAAAAATAAAACTATACTTTTATTTGTTATGAAATTCAAAAACTTACCCGGATGTCTAGTATGCATGTTGTCCGGCGATGATACTACGCGTCTGTGCTTGTTCATGTGATTCAAATTGTGCGGAGTTTGACCTAAAGCCTAAAATAATCAAAATCCAAAATATCATTAATTTGACTGGCATACTTTAAAAATGTTCAACAATTATTTACTGATAGACATGCAATAATATTCTATGCCAAAGCGTGCAAATTAAATTTTTGTGTTTAAATATTCTAATAATTTGCAGAAATTCTACTTATTCTATATTTACAGAAGCGGTACTCTTCAAAAATTAAATTTTTATTTTATTGCTACTTAAAAAGAGGGGGATTACATTTCACAAATTTTAGCAATACTTGATAGATAAAGCGGTTTTCATTTTGTGGAAAAAAAAATATGTACATATATATATATTTATATATAAATGTTTTATTTTCATAAACGTACATACAAATATTTACATCATCTCTCCGACGTATTTCAAATCAATGAATTATGTGAATCGTCTTCTTTAATTATTAGGGCAAGATGTTTAAGATTTTAAAAATTTTTCATTACTTTTGCGAGCATTGAGATGGTAAAGAGAGTAGTGAAGCATAGTGAAGCTTAGTTTGTATAGACTATCCTAACCAATTGGCAGCTTCACTTACATTCTGCCGATAACAGACGAGGCTCTGTCGACCGAAGTTGGGCGGTATAACTCCAATGATGCCGTGATTAAAGCCACTGAATATTGCCTGCCTGGAGGCGTCGGCGGCAGTTCCACCTCTGTGCTCGGATGCCCAATCAGCCATTTATATTAAACCAAACTTGATAACTGAAATCGTTTGGCGGCCCTATACACTTTGCAGCAGTATATACATATGATTGTATGTCTGTAGGAACTTTTTAAGCCAGTTTTTTTGCTCCATAGTATCATTTAAGGTCATAAGTAGCTTTTGGGGACAAAAGCATATGTCTGATGTATCTTTTGAGGCCATATACTATAATTCAGATCATTTTTAATGTGTTTTTAAATTGTAGCATATATATATGGGTTCTACTATACATATATAATGATACATAAATTGCTTTTTAATTATATATACTCAAAAATATTTTATTTGAAAATATTTATGCTGTCTATGGTATTGTTGTACTTCTTCTTAAAAAATTTTATTTTAAAAACGTAATATTTTTTAAAGAAATTACATTTGGCAGTGTTTACGGTATTCCGCGGTGAAGTTTTTCTTTTAACGCCTCCATTTTCTTTATATTTTATTGCATTTAATATCAGTTTTGCAGACCATGACAGAAGCCTTTGAATATCTAAATAAAATTTTCCCTCTTTTGTTGTTAGTTGTAAAATAAATTTTAATTGCTCAATAGTGGAATGTTTATCGCGAACTAAAAATTATCGGCAAAAAAATTTATTTACCATTAAATATATGTATATGCTTGTATTCATAAAAAAATTTAATTTATTTGAAATTTATTAATTATATTTATTTTTGAGCGATGGTCTTTTTTATTTTTATTTTCTTTTTATTTCCTGACGATGCTACCTATTTGGTAGCGAAATATAGAGAAATAAATAATTATTAAAAATTTTTTCACAAAAAAGAGCATCGCTCAAAAATAAATATAATTAAAAAAAAAAATGTTTAATAAAGGTCAAAATAAAAATATAAGTGAGACTAATATTTTCAATTTATTTTAAAATAATTTTGTATGAAAAATTTTAAATAAAATATATTTCAAACTCTGTTTAAATTTTATGAATATGCGTGACAGTATTTAATTATTTCAAAATTATATATTTTAGCACTGCTATTAGGTCTGTTCCAGGTGCATAACAAAACAATACGGAATATTGATAGAAAAAATAGAGAACATTACTCTCTGAATTTGGCAAAGTTGTCCAAAATTGCTGGGAAGCAAAAAAACACAATTAAACATTTTGAAATACTAATGCTGATTACTTTCACAAATAAATTTTATTTTAGTGATTTTAGACACTAAAAATGCATAAATATTTTAAAAGCGAAACATTTGCATTATTGGCAACAGCTGTAAAAAATGAATGAAAATAAACTGAAAAAATTAAAAGCCATTTTTTCTTAAAGAAAGTGACAAATATGCACAAATATATGTACCTACTTCAAACTTCAAGTTTATTTGAAAAATCTTACATTTTGCTTTTTCCGGAATTTAAACCTAAAAACTTTTTTTCATTACTTTGCAAATTTTCTGATTAATTTCTTAGCTTCATATGTAAATAAAAAAACAGCTGATAATTCAATTCTAGTCCTAACTTACCCAAGGAAAAAGTTCGTGCCACTTTGTACAGGAGATGAGAAATTTTACTCCCTCATTTTCTCTCAAAATTGCCCAATAATTCTTATCTGGCACGCTTTTGTACTAATTTGTGCAAGTTCGGGCTGTTTTTTTATGCACTTGGAACAGACCTATTACAATGTGTACCAAAAAAATGCCTTACCGTTATTTTCAGAGTGGCCAAACTTTTTTCAAAAATTATTTATTACAAACAAACAAACAATAAACAGACTTGTAGGGTTACTAAAATTTATATATTTTATTTTACATTTTTTAAGGACGTGGCACTGCTAGTGGTACTGCTATTTCATAGTTCGCAACTGTACTTAGGTATTTAATAATTGCCCTCAATATTATAAATTTGATTAAAATATAATAATTATTCTTAAATGTGGTGTCTTTAATGGTTATAATTTCGTTAGTAAATAATGAGTTTTGCAAAATGACAAATTGGTGTTCTACTTTACAAGCGCTGTTAGTGTGTGCTCTTTTAATTAATTCTAAGCGGGCGATTATGGACGGCAAGCCAACATGTGCTAAAGATCGTTATAAATTTTCGCATTTGCAGCAACATTTTCCGCTGCTTTTCTCGTTAGTATTTTTATTAGTACTTTTCAGATCCTAAAAAGGTTTCCACTGCCGACGGTTTGAGCGACCTGATTGCTGTCCATAATCGACCCTTAACTATTTTATAGTTGCATTTGTTCTATTTACAATAATGTTTTCAGAGCATGTTAAAATTTGTAACTTTTGGGTTTTAACTCAAAAAATCAAATTCTCTTCCCCAAAGAAAGGAAATCGGAAAGGAAAAATATCTCGGGTTAATAAGCAACAACAACATAAATAAAGCTACAGCGCAAAGATGGTTAATTTAGTTTTACTGAAAAAAAGAGTAAAGGACTTTCACCAGCAACTTGTATTCAGAAGCAAAAAAAAACAAAAAGTAAAAATTAAAAACAAATTCCTTTGACTTTTAAGGCAAAAATTAATCCCTTCCACAGAAAATGCGATTATACTTACAACCGAACTGTTAGCAGCCACGACGCTGCCACCACAGCCAGCAGCACCATGCAATTGTTGTTGTTGCTGCTGTTGCTGTTGATGTTGTTGTAGCTGTTGCACGATATTTGGTCGCTGCGATAGGGGAAAAGCAGCAGCCATATTATCACGATGCACGGGAGTACAAGTGGATACAAGGGGATATTGCATCAGAGTGTCAATACTATTTGGTGGCGGACGCACGTTACTATTCAAATTTTGTATGCTACCTCTGTGGCCAGCTAATTGAGCTTCTTCCAACATACCCGGTTGACGTGGCGGCAACGGTGGTGGTCTTTCGTCCAGTCCAGCGCCATCGCCCATTTGGGCAGCATTTTGTCCAGCGGCGGCACTCTCCATTTGTAGAAACATTTGTGTCGACATTTTGGGATCTGAGAGAGCTTTTGTTTTGGCTTTGGAACGTTTAGATTTGTTGCAATTTTGCAACACATTTTGTGGTGAATTTGTGCCCGAAGCGGAGGCTGGCTGAGGTGAATTTCGTAAGGGCGACACTGTACCACCACACATATGATCCAAATCGGATATGGGGGAAAAAGTGTGATTTGAGGGAGTCGTTTGCCCATTACCATTATTGTTATTGGCACCGTCCAGTTGTAGTTGACGTGGTGGGTTCCTTTGCGGCAGAGGTGGTGGAATGTCTTCTTCGATTAGACTTTTCGCTTGGGCAGCGAATTTATTCTTGCTCTTCGATGTCTTGGGAGTAGATTTGCCTTGTTGTTGCTGCTGATGTTGTTGTTGTTGTTGCAGCAGCTGCTGCTGCTGCTGGAACTGTTGCAATTGATGTTGATGCAAGTGGAACAGTTGCTGGGCCGAATTGCGATGCTGGTGAGTCTGTAAAGGAGTATGCAGAGACTGTGACATATTGTAGGAAGGTGTTGCTGCTGTCGGCATCATGTGACCCGTCGCGGTCGAAGTGTGCAAAAAATCCGTGGTATTATTTAGAGGAGCTGTTATCAGGTCTTTATCGATTTTATTTCTACGACCACCCAAAGAGAGAGACGATAGCGAACGCGGTAAAAGAGATAGAAATGCCGGTGATGATTGTGATGGTTGTGGCTGTGGTGTGGTGGCTTGACTGTGGAGATGGTGGTATTGGTGTTGATTGTTTTGTGAAGAGTGGAGGTGGTGATTAAGATGTGTACTGGTATTTTGTGATGAAGATGATGTTGGGGGTTTATTATTTGCCGTTGTTTTAATTGGCGTCGGTGCATCCTGTTGATGAAGAATTAATAAGAAAAACAAAAATGCAAGAGTTTGATTTGAGAATTAATTGAGTTTGTGGGGGAAGGGGGAAAGAATGGTTGCCAAGTAGCAGGTAAACGATGCCTTAGAGGTGTATTCATAAATGAAATTAGTAAAATGGATAAAGGGTATCCTGAAAGGAGTATGCATTTTATGGATTTGTGTTCTCCATATTGATTTTTTAATTCAACTTTTTGTGTTATTTATTTGATTAAATATGCAGAAATTTTCTTGTTGTTGTTGTTGTTGTTTTGAATTATTTTTGTTAAATGATGATGAGCGTAGCATTTTTTTAATTTTTCTTTTTTTTTTTTGTGTTTTTCTTTTGCTTTAGCATCTGTTAAATTGGGAATTCGAATGCAATCCTAATTAAATATGCATCTACAGTTTGTTCTTTATATTGTGTGTGGAATAGTGTGTATAAAACAAGTAGTCAAAAACATTGTACATATAAAATGAAATAAAACGAGCATATCTGTAGTGCAATTAAAAAAGTTATTTCAAATCAAATGCATTTCAAAAACTTCTCCTTAAGAAAACAAAGAAGAACAAGACTATTTCGTTGCTGTGTGTGAGTTTATGGTCTGCATAGACTTCTAAACAGTCAAAACACAACTAGCTAACTTAACTACACGGCGATTTAATTTCACAAATAACGAATTGGACCCACAAAAATTTTGTAAACAAAAGCAGTTATTAAATTTTTAAACCCGAACAACACCTTTCTCTACGGAAATATTAAATTCGTTACTTCTCATATTTGATATATGTAATACTTTATTCAAAAGCATCTAGGGGTAGATTGTTTTTTGTTTTGATATAATATTATTATTGACAACCAGCTGACAAAGCAATGTCGCAGCACAAAGTTCAAGATTTCAACGACTACTACAACTCACAGTTCTGTTCGCTATTCAACTTTTGCCAGCTTGTAGAGCTACTCGTTACGTTATACTACAGCGAATATTCTGTTCCCCAATTAACTAAAATTTCCATTCAAACAAGGCGAATTGATACCAGGTAAACTCAGTAGGCCAACAACAACGAAAAATCATTGTGTACTGTTAAAATAATTCATACAATTGGACATTAAACTGTGATAAATAGTGGACCAGCTGGGCTAGTGAGTTCACCTGTTATGAATTCACCTTGCATTCAAATATGTTGAAATAATGAGATTGAGGTGAGTTTTAGACAGACAACGTTATTTTATATATGTCGAATATAAATTTTATAATTTTGTTATTTACATTTACATTGTTATTAATATTATATTTATAAACCGTAATATTCTGTTCTGAAGCAGATATCCAGAGGATATCGAAATATCAACAAATAAAGAAGAACTTTTATAATATTTTTATTATAAAAAAAAAACTCACCTCAAGCTAATTACTTTAGCAAATTTATAATAAATAAATTTAAATAAAATGTCCTATAATGTTAATTTGAAACATTAGTAGTAATTTCCTAAAAAAATTGTTCTAATAAGCAAAGCGGCACGAGCAGCAAAGCTTCTATATGGCCAAGATATGAGAATAAAAAACAAATTTTGAAAATCTAGCATATTCTTTTAATTGTAACAAAAATTAATTGAACAACAATACTATAAAACAAAACAGAAAAAAGTTAAATTGAAATAAAAAAAAACTCAAAACAAGGGACACGAAGGATACACAAATTGATCACAAAATTTACAAAAAAAAAAAAAAAAAAACAAGAGAAAACTAATGCATTTGCCAAAAAAGCTCACTTACCTCAGCACCCACTTGACGCAATTGCTCGCGCAATTTTTTTATATTGGCCTCGGATAATTTATAACTGGGATTATTAGTGTCTCCCTTCAAACGTTCCAAATTAAGTTTTTCTTGTTCAAGCATTTTTTGCAGTGTCTGTATTTTATAGGTTTCCATTTCACGGCGTTTGATGCTCTAGAGAAAATGAAAATTTAAAAAGAAAATTTTATTTAATTTTTTTTTTTTTAAGAAAATTTCATATGACAAATTTGAATTAAATTAAATTACATCAACTGGCTGCGGTCCAGTTATAGAGGCCGTACGATCTCTGCCCGAAAGTACCGGTGTTGAGGGTACAATACCCACCGAAGTGGGTCTCGCCAACTTCTGACTCCGTTTGACTGCCAATTCAACAATTGTGGAAGCTAAAAATATATAAAAATCATAAATAATTCAATTATATTTATTTATCAAACAAAAAAAAAACTTAAAAAAGATCTTTGTTTTTTTTTTGCAATGACAGTTGGCTAAAGCGAAGTTTTTACGCGTTCGATCTCTAAAAAGACCTGTGTCACTAAAGTCTTGCGAAATTGAAATCGAAAATAATTTCCATTTATAAAATGCTGGCAGTTTCAATACTCAAGCTGTAACTACTTGACAGATGTTAAAAAAAAAACTACGCCATTAATCAAAATTGAAGGGCATTTGCTTCAACATCGCATTGAAATTATTCAAATTTACTAAAAAAAAAAAATGAGGGTATTTCGCGGTCACTATTCGTAAAACTTAAGCATTTTTCTGCTTCACAAATATTCAAAATACAAAGAGTTGTGCAGAGTTGCCAATTAGATCCCACAGAATCCATTGCCAAACGGTGGCAGAACTGATGGACCACGGAGACGGTCGACAGGTGGACGGCGAGGTTCATTCCCTGCATGGAAGTATGGATTCGAAGGAAATTTAGCGAAGTTAACTACTTCCTGACACAATTTTTCTCGGGCCACGGGTACTTCAGGATGTACCTGTACGCCATGGGCAGGGCGGATGGTACCGGTTGCATTTACTGCAGTATGACGAATGAATGAACACAGTTCCTTCAACTGCAACCGATGATTTTTTTATATTTTTTTGAGATTTTGTCGATATTTTGAGAATTTTATCTGGCAGCCCTGCTCCGAAGTCATCTGAAACACACCTATCGAAACAGTTGAATTATTTCAAATGAATATTAGTTTTAGAAGTTTTTATTTAAAATATGATTGAAAGAATTTTCTTCAATTATTCCTGTTACTTTCAAATTGCAGTTGCATTTTCATCTTTGTGTGCAAAATAATGTTTTTTTTTAATACACTGTACGCAACCAGACAAATAAATAATCATGAATCCATTGTACACATCTACCAATGTTCATATGTATATTTAAATAGTTCCTCAGCTAGTCTCTACAAGTAAATCAGACGTTCCATAACACAATGTTGCAAATATTTTCCTGATTTTTTTTTTTTTCATTTAATTCTACATTTGTCTACTGAATTTCACACATGTTTTTCTGTACAAACATTTTACCTCGTTAAATTCATACCTCTCTGATGTCTTTAATGGGACTGACGTGGGTTTACAAAGTTTTTAAATTATTTCCGTTAAGACGTAGACTGTTTCTTTTTTTTTTTTTTGTTTGTTTGTTTTTAATTTCACCTTTGAATTTCACGTACAGAAATATTTTTATTTAGAATTATGTTTATTGCAGGCATGTGATTGTTTTATACGAGGGTTGTCATTACGCTGGAGCAGACTAAACTGGAGGGAAAGAGACAATCAATCAATCAATGTTTTTTTTTTGTTCTTGGAGCAGTGCTCAGGGGATGTCGCTTATTTCTTTTTTTGCTGCGTGTGAGGTAGGGTTGAAAATGCCTTCGCACTTACAGAGACCGTCGTTATCTGTGTCGAGTGTTGTTACCATTAAAACATTTTCTTCTCCTTCTCAGGGTATATTCCTTCACGGGACCGATTTCCGCATTACTTCGGGGAGGCTGAGAGCGGCGTCAAAATCAGAATCCCCCCTCCACTCCTACTCATCCCCGTCTGGGTCCACCAAGTCCGTAGCCGGCACCGCCCCGACCTCCCAGCTGCCCGTTAGTAGGGCCCTCACTCTGCAGCAACGCATCGAAGTGCCTCTTCTTTCTCCGTAGAACGTACCCAACGTATTGCGCCATAGCGTTTCAATTGCCCTCTCTATGGAGCATTCTCCCTATCACGCTGGCAGGAGTGAATCCGCCAACTCGCTGCGCAATTGCATTTAATTAATATAAAATTGATAGAAAAGCACACCAAAGTCAAAAAGACTCAAATACAATATAATATTTACATTTTATTCCTTATTTTCCATCCTTATTTTCATTTAAAAAAAACCGCTAAAGAAAAATATACGTGCAAAAATCAAAATCGCAGACATTGTGCATAATCGATAACACTAGTGGACGATTTGATGTGCACTAAACGGATATAGCATTCATCAGCAACACGTGCAAATAATGAAATTGTTTTATCTAAATGGGTGTTCTGTTCAACGTACCGCGCGCTTCGCCCACATTGCGGTCACCATAATCGTGCTACCGAGTGGATAAATTTGAGTCCACTGGTTTAGTAAACGACCGCACAACAGCCGTACGTCGACGATACACAAGATGTGGGGAAAATATCGCTGCTGACCTTGAGAGGTGGCTAGAGAATCCAAGGCAGTTGATTTCGCGTGGCTCAAAAGAACTCGGTCTTTTGGCGACCACAGCTTCGTAACTTTGGCCTCAACCCGCACAAAATTCAACCGACTGAGAAACTGAAGGCAAACGACCATAGACAACGAACGGAGATGCTCATCTCACGTGGAAGTAATGTGAACTGGCAACCAATTTCGTGCGATTTGATCCCGTTAGACTTTTTCTTGTGGGGTTTCCTTATGTCGCAGGTGTATGTGAATAAGCCAGAAACCACAGCGATCCTCTAAGTCCACATAACACCAAAATTCAGCCTGATTTAAGCGCCAGAGTCAAAGGAAGATTGGAATTTTCGGATGCGATCCAACAGAAACCATGGCAGACATTTTGAACGATGATATATTCCACACATAATGGCATCCATAGGTATTTCAAACAGATCAAAAATTTCGATGGCATGTCAAGCACACTTCGTTTTATTTAAATTTAAAGATGGAAGCGGTTAATGAAAGACTCTATATTTCGCATACAAGGCCCTGCTCGTCAATCAATTTTACGCGAAACACAGTAAATTAGAATCGATAATCTTGCCGCTGAAAGGTTGCCGGCACATATAAACATGACGTAGTGGGAGCTAAAGCATAGAATAGCATAAGAACGTAATAAATGGCAATCGACTGGGACGACCCTTCGATGGTATGATGTTGCTTTAATTTATTTATAAATCTTTCTAATAGAATGAATTAATGCCCTTGGCGACATTCGCTGCTTGGCATGATATTTACATATCTTCTTCTTCCAGCAATAGACCATTTATTTTTCTTTATTTTAATTAATATGAAAATCAATATTGATTACAATAATAATTTAATTAAATGTTGGTCACATTTCCCATTTGAATCTAATCAAGACGACCGACACAACTCTCATTGTTGCTGATCACTTGTTTTATTGTTATTTTTTTTCCTTTTCATTTGTTTTGGGTTTATGTTCGCATTAGGCTTTCATTGTTGCATTCAACTCTATTTAATATTGAATGCATAATAAAACCACAACAACAACAATAACATTACATGATAAACATCAGAAACAGGAGAAAAGGAAAAAAAAAACAAGAGAACAACATGTTTTTTTTTGCATGCACTGTGCAAATGTATTGTAAACAATTAACGAGTGAGCGTGTGTGAGTGTATGTTCGTATATTATGCGTATGTGGGGGAGTGTGTAGAGTTGCCGCAGCGGATGTTTGACCATCTGGTGGCCTCTCTACACTTGCCTTAAACAACAAAACGCCATGAAAATGATCCGCTTGACCACAGCAGACGAAAGTAATATCGCCATTAAACAATTAGCAAATGCTTCTCGGAAAAAAACATTCGAGAATGGCTTTTTGATGGTGAAACGAAAAAGAAGTCATAGAGCTCACCGGTCGCTCAGTTTGAGGCAGCAAATCTTTCGATTACGAAGGTTCGATTATATACATATCAATAGTGTATTTTAATGAATATCGAAAACGAACATTGTTAATGATATTCGTTACAAATTTTTTTTGTTTTGGGTTTTTTTATACAGGTTTGGACAAAACTTATCACCCTATGTTCTTTTGCTGTAATTTTGTTTAATGAAAAAGTTTGTTTCTGCTTGTATAATCATCAACTCTGGCGGCGGTCACTTGGCCGATATCACCGATGTAATGAAATTCTTTCTTGTCGATACAAATTGATAGTCTAATGCTGGGACGAACGACGAATTTTGTGCAGAACAACGTATTCATCGCTAACAGTAACAACGAAAAAATTACAGCTGTCATAATCCCACATTTCAGTCTTTCTTTCAATATTTTTGTAATACTTCGATTTCAGATTGTTTAGGCGTTCATATTGTTTCACTTCTTCGATTATTAATTCACTTGCATCCAAGGCGAATTCATAACAGCTGGACTTATTAGGCCAGCTGGCCGACTATTTATCACTGTTTGATGTCAAATTGTAGGAATTATTCTTACAACGTTTTTTTGACAATGATTTTTGATTGTTTTTGTACTAGTAAGTTTACCTGGTATGAATGAATTTTGCTTGCATCTATTTTATTTAATGTATTTAAAAATTTAAATTTAGTTTTCATATAACAGCTGATAGTGTTACCGTGTAAAAAAAATTACTTGAAAAAATTAAGAAAAAACCAATAAAAAGCAATTTTATGGTGAATAATTGTGTATATTTAACTATTTCAAAAATTAAATAACTACTAAAATAATAATTAACTTTCTTTAGTAATATATTTGAAAACTCGAATGAAAAACTTTAACTCTCTCGACGGCGGTGTTGTGTTAATTTTCATATTTCTGAAGACGATAGTTCATCGTTCGTCCCAATTGTGTTCCTACACTTACACTCTAGACTTCGGAGGCACTTTGATAGAAATAAAAAACGTTAATATTTGTTCTCTATTTACCATTCGCAGTTTAAAAATGTCCGACAATTTAGCGAATATTTTTACATCGAGAATTCTTCACTTTAGCGAACTTTTCGTTTAAAAACGAATCTCTGGTCAATCGGCGAAGATAAAAGTGTAGATTATAATATATTTCAATTACATAAATACATACATATATTCTCAATTGAAATTGAACTAAAGCTATGATAGGTTAGGTTAGGTTAGAGGGCAGTCGACCAAAACGGGTCGACACAAGTAGCAACGTAGGTGCCGTTTTGCTACCCTAACACCGTAGAAATCAGAGGACGTCACAGCCACCCTTTGCCGTATCTCACCAAGTCCGGCAGATGCAACCGAGAGCAGAGCCCAAAGTTGTCAAAGAAAGGCGCCCCATGGAATCTCAGACTCGATTTAACCAGACCGGTGCACTCACAGAGAAAGTACACAACAGTCTCCCTATACCGGTTACTGAACGGAATGCCCATCGTCTCAGCATTCGTGCCGATAGTCCCGTGCAGACGGCCGTGAGTCTACTAATGAACAATCGGGAAAAGCTCAGGAATTGTCGACTTCTACGTAAAAAAGCTATGCTAATGATAAAACTTTTCATTTTATCAGAGTTGTAATATTAAAAATTGAAATGAGGAAAATAATAAAATTATTTACTGCTCAACCGCTTTTGTTCTTTACAAATTCTTTTAATTTTATTTGTAATAAGTACGATAGTGTGAAAGCGGAGTTTAATATTACTTTAAATTTTTTGACAGTCGCACCAAATCCCATTAGATTTCTTACTCACAAAGCCTTAGGAAAGTCGTAAGACTTGTATTATAATCTGAAAGGGCCTTTAGAGAAATTTCTAAACACGCTGGAGTCTCATGGGATGTCAAATGAACTACCTACCGTACCATTTGTCTTTTTCATAGCACTTTGCACTCACACTATCACACTTGCACGTAACACTTGAATTGCTGACATGTCTTAATACTAAGTATAATATAGTGTGAAACACCTTTAAGTGTGACGTAACGTCATAGAGTCTATTTGTATACGCTCCTTCTTGCTTCTCTAACCCGTTCGCTTCGAAACAAATGCATATGCCATTTTAAATCACGTCCAACATTCATCATCCTTAAATTATATTTAGATCTTGTTTTTTTTTTAATTCTATGTATTTACCTTTAATTAAACTAACAACTGTTGGATGTTTTTCCGATCGTACTTCTGTACCATTGACCTGTTAATTAAACGCAAATAAAAACAATTAAAAATTCATTTGTTGTTGTTAATTTTTCTAGTGTGAAAAAAATTTAAAAAAAAATAAATATCAAACAAAAACAGTTACAATTAATTGCACACAAATGTTACAAACCTTTAAGATCATGTCGCCAGCAACTAGACCAGCAATTTGGGCTGCCCCAGCTGGTTTTACGCTTTCAACAAAAACAGGATTGTCACCAGAAACCTGCAAAAAAAAAACAACAAAACAAAAAATAAATCGTGAAATAAATATAGTAACGAAAATTATTTGGAACAAAAATATCGTTTCTTTTTCTTTAGACATTCGACGAGCTACAAAATGTTTTTTAGATAAAAGAGATTAATAATTTTTTGATAAAACAAGCAAAATTGCGAAAAATGATCCGAAGGAAATAAATGCAACAGTATTTCATGTATGTACACAAATCAAACGCAACATTGGTCTACTTTTGAGCTGCCATTGGCATCTTGAGGTATGTTCAATCAATTTTTGTTGCGAAAACACATTGATATATTCAGCAAAAAGTTGTGGTATTATTTGACATACAGACGAGGTGTGTTCAAAACAAAAAATAAGGGGAATGTATATTTTTATGCAAAAATATTTATGTATTCATCAATACTTATATTGTCCGCTTTTATATAAACTTATGGATTTATTAATATTAATTTATTAATTAGAAAAATATTAATTAAATCTTTTGATTATGGTTGGTTATAAAATTTTTTTGGGGGTCAAAAACTTTATTTCTTATTAATAAAAAATTCTCAATTAAATCAAACAATACAAAATAATTATTTAAAAATTTATTTATTAAGTTTTGTAATATGAATAATTATAATTTTTATTGTTATTATTTATATATTTTATTTAAATAGCTTACGAATAGAGTATAACACCGAAAATGTTAAGGAGAAATTAATCTTTAGATACAATGCACTTGCGCCAACGCGTCTTCCAGTTACTTTTTAGTATGGCCTTGAACTCATCCAGCCATGCAATTTTTATTTCTTCATTTGCAAATTGGAAATTGTTAAAAGTACGAATATACTATATATATTTATACTATGTTCAGGTATGAATTTCAAATTGAGATAATTTAAGCAATTTAATTTAGTTTTCACACATATTTATTTTTAGTCAATTTATCTTAATCAATTAGCATTTCACATCTGGAAATAAAACAGTCTTTTGAGGTATAATTCGCTAGTCATCTTTTTTTACTTTTTGCTTTCTTTGAATTGCTGTTTCGACATTTGGCTTGCGATTGTACAGAAGTTTTTCTTTTCACTGAACAGACTTCCCCGTAAAAATACTTGTGAGAAGAGTTGAATTTTAAGCTTTACTCACTATTTGTAAAAAATTCGTACTTGTTGCACAATAATTAATTTACATTTTGCATAGAATATTGAGCTTAATGGTGGCATTTATTGCAAAAATCTCGGTCTGAAGACCGTATTAATGAAAATAACGGTGTTTTAAAACTTGATATTGTAACAACCAACTTAATTGAAAAACTGAACAGTTGGTTAATAGTAAATGTACCGTTTCGAACCTTATTAAATGAATTGTTAAAAATATATGTTAATTAAACTTCTAGATTTGATTAGTTAAAAAAAATTCGATTATCAATACTTTAGCATTATTTTTCAAAAGTGGTAGATTTTTTTCGGAAAGTGGTAGCTGTGGGTGAGATATCCAACATATGTAGATCTACCACAAAATTGGTAGAGTTGGCATCGCTGTAACAATCAAATAACTGTTGAGAGAGCAATAGTGCTTGGATGTCTTAGAAGCCTTAGAATGGTGGTATAATATGAGGGGCTTTGTACAATAGGTCTTCTTGATCGCGGTGCTTCCTGACCCAATAATGATATGTGTCATAAAATTTCCCCACAAATAAGATAAATTATTTTTTTTTTTTTTTTATTTCAAATGACAGTTCGCACTCTCTCATGAGCAGCGTTCGAAAGAAAGAAGCAGAAAAATGCAGAGTGATGACTCAATAAAATTCAAAATTTCTATATCACGATGATCGATTTTCCAACTTGTTCCCATTAATTTCTTAATAATAAAAGTGAAACGTTTTCAATTTTGCAATCAACAAAGGAAAAGAAAATAACAATTAACCTGTTCGCATTTGAATGACAAATGAGCAAATCTTTTCTTGCCGCGCTCTTCCTCCCTGGTTTATTGAATTTTAAAAGCAGTGAATTAAACAAAAAATAAAAATAGAAAAAAAATGCAAATAAATAATTGAAACTATTGACGTCAACTCGTTTGGAAATAAAAACAAAAACCTTAACGAATAGAGCAACATTAAAATCGCAATCATCATTATTGACATCGACGGCAGCATCAGATGGTGATAAAAATAAATATAAAATGCATTTTGATATTTATTGCCAACAAGTATAAAATCGGATTTAATGGGAATCTTTCTAAATGCATTGATGTTTTCGTTCCATTCAGTATTCGCCTGCAGATTTATCTGCCATCATTCATTCAATTCAGTGTGTTCACCATCCATCAAATCTCTACAATTTGCTCTAAATGCCATAGAATTAGAAATGATTTTTGCAAATTAACAAATTTGTTACATTTTTCTGTAGGTTTTGTTATCGTTGTTGTTATTATTATCTTTCCCACAATTCATAAAAGGAATACATAATTAGACAGACCAGAGCAAAAACAAGCGCACATACACATACAAGGCGCACAGTGGCGTGAAATAAATAAAAAAATATATATATATGGGAATAACTGTGTAAGTTTTATACTTAATAGTTACATAATAGCGGTTCAAAGATACCTGTTGAAAGACAAGGTAAGCCAAAATAAAATTTGGTAACTTTGTTCGCAAAAAAGCATTCGAGAATAACTGCTCTTGTAAATGTGAAGTGATTATTGGGTCTAGTAATAGACAGTCAAAGGCAACCAACTATAAAATATCTTTTTAATCTTCTTTATTTATTTAACGCTAGTCAGAATGAAAACGATGTACATTTCGTTGGTTCTTATACCAACGAATCAGTAGACTTTAAATTATTTTAAAAAGCTAATAAAACCTCATATGTTTATATAAAAATTCCCAAAAAATCTTTGTGAATTACCGAATATACCGTGTAAAATAACTTTTGTAAAGTCTAGTTAGTTTCTTCTGTTTGTATATTCGGCAAATTCTCAAAGATGACACAATTACGTCAATAAGACATGAACGCAGAATAATCAAAAATCATCATGAGCGATGAGGACAAAACTGATCATCTTGTTTGATGAGAAAAAAAAATAATAATAAAATAATTATATGATATAAGAGATCATTTTATATAACTTAGCTTTAACTATTGTTTTATTATTACTTTTTTTATAACAAAAAATCGAGGTGTAGTGCCATTTCTGACATTATACTACTATTATTAGCAACTAAGATAATACTATTATTAGCACCACGGTGACTTCATACCAGGTGATCTCATCCCTACAACAACAATGTTTTTTGTTTACTAATCCAACAGTTTTATTCATGCTTTCAAAACAGTTTATGTTCCCACAAGAAATGGATGCCCGAAACTAATCCAGTCACACATGTTTTTCTAACAAATTTGCAGAAATTTTATATTTGCCCGAATATATGATTGTCATTGCTGATGGATAAAATTAATTTTTATGTGAATCCCTGAATAGTTTATTTTAATATTTGTATATTTTAAATAATTGTGTGTCGTGCATTATTAATGTGTCCAATTAGATTTAGAAAACATTGGATATTTAAGTGAAATTGAAAGATAACTTTATTGCGCTAATTATTTATATAAAACTGTTTAATCATATTGCATTGACACCTTTTCTCGTTTTATGCATTCTGGTACTTCTGCAGCAGGTTCTCGGCCAGGAGTAAGTAACCATCCGCGTCGAAAAAATCGAGCTATACCAGTCGACGTTGAGCCAAGGACAGGCTACCATTAAATTATAACAGACGCAACTTGACAGCATGGAGACGATCGATGGATATTTCTATTTTATATTATATTACTTTTCTTTTTTATATACATATATACATATTAGTATATTGAAATAAAATCAGTATAAATAAATAATGAAATAAATAATGTTTCCTTTCAACCGATATATCCGTGAATGCTGACCGGTCAGCAGTGACCGATATTTCCATCAACGCTGAGTATCACATGTACGCAGATGTTTCGGTAATTTTTCTCATATTCGCCTTAAGAAAATGATAGAAACATTGTTTTACGCAATGACCAATAATTCGGTCAGCAATGACGGTCATATGATCGGTCAAATGACTGTCACTGTTAACATGCTTTGAGTTGAACACAACTTTGACAACGGAACAGACATGAGCTTATGAGAATTTTAGCTAATGAGGGCACCTGCTATGAATTCGCCTTGATTAGCACTAAGAAAGTTTAAATAAATGAGTATATATTCAATAAGTAAGCAAGACACATGTTTCATTGACGACACATTACAGTGTTCATATTTTGGGATGTTCATATTTTCTGATGTTCATATTATTGCGAGTGCACTGTATTGCAAATCAAATCATTCAAGCGAAGGTAAAAATCATAAAAAAAAAATTATGCAAATTTTTTTTTATTAAAATTCGTTTTCTACTAAATCGATTAAAAACTTTTATTATTCAGATTTCAAAAATCTGTTGATTTAATTCTCTTGTTTTCGTTTTTTTTTTGTTTATTTACTAAATAACGCCACCCCTTTCAAAGATAATAATAGCAGCAACAGCAACAACAACAACAACAACAACAAGAAATAACTTGAATGAAGTTGTTGTGTTTAATTAACTACAACAACACGAATTTAAATCACAACATGTGAGAG
Organism: Dexiosoma caninum; assembly: GCA_963924685.1. Classification (NCBI taxonomy): domain Eukaryota; kingdom Metazoa; phylum Arthropoda; class Insecta; order Diptera; family Tachinidae; genus Dexiosoma; species Dexiosoma caninum. Next base: position 61,928,123 of record OZ004728.1, on the reverse strand, counting down.
AATTTGTTGCTTAATTAATTACGGCCATTTATGTTTTACAATAGTTGCAGTGATGTTAACCGTACGGTAATTACAGTATTGTACGCCAGTAGGCAGGTAATTTCTACATTTGTATGTTAATGTTAAAAAAACTCTAATGTTGAAGTGTTTATAGCACAATAGTTGTTTTTTTTCCATTATGTGATATACATATTTTTTTTTTTATTTATTTATTTCAAGTAATATAAAAAGCTTTTCTGTATGCCAATAAATTATATATTACAAAAGCGGTTCTCCAATATATCGAGCCTTTGGTGCAATACCGCAGTAACTCAAAATTTTAATTTTTTGAGCTGGGTATGCAGATATGATCTTTGGGGAAATATATAAGTATCTAAAGGAAAAAAGATTATGGTTCTATTTCTAACTGTTCAGATTCTACAGCTACAGATGTCTTTATTGCCTCCCGCTATTTCCAACAATATTTATTTGCAATAATGAAATATTTCCTTTATGACAAGAAATTTACAACAGAAAACATTACAAAACATGCCTCTTTATTTAAAAACTTGTAAAAAAATAACTTTAGTAAATGAAAATACTATCAAAAAAATGGCTCAAAACTTCAAATGCAATTTTCTCAGTTCACGATTTTTTGAATTACGAAGGTATTGCGCCAAAGGCTCGATATGTATAATAAAAATATAAGAAGAAATACTATAATATAACTTATATATATATATAGTAAAATATATATATATAAGTAAAAGATAAAAAACATTTGGTATATGATTTAAGATAAAACTGAAGCAGAGAAAATTAAAAGTGAATAACTTTGGTTCCAGTTATTTATATTAATTTCTGGGTATCTTTATTTATATATTTAGTAGAAATTCTCATGTATATATAATTAAGATTAAGTAATTTATAGTTAAATTTAATTTTATATTAAATGAATTTATTTTTTATGTTTTTTATTTATTTATTATTATGAAAACGCACAATTGGAATCATATATAGTTAAATTTAATTTTTACAATACATTTTAAATGCAATTGAGAAATAAATAGGAATAATTGGGGGTAAAATTCAAGGCCCTCACAGAGTAAAAAATTGATTTGTTTATCCCTTGAATATTGATTTGTAAATAAGTACAATTTCCATTTCTTATTTGCTCTACGTACAATATTTCTTTTCTCATCTCTTTAAGCTACATTTGTTGCTTACGACTTTTAGTGGACTGTAAATTAAATTTTTCTTTTTCATTCTAGATATTTTTTTTATAAAATATGAAATGTCTAATCGAAGTTTGGACAAAAAAATAAATAGAATAATAAAAATATGAGATGATTATAAGAATAGATTTAATATACAATGTATGTATATATTAAGAAAACATTCTGAAGGGATGGCTCGACAGTAAAGAACGATAATGAATAGTAAAGAACGATATAAATTAATTAAATTAATTAGGATTGCCTAAGTAAACACTAATCGAATTAGAAGCAAGCAAGAGAAATTTTGAATGCCGATACAGTCACCTCAATAGCAGAAAAGTATGCCAGAAGTTTTAATCTGAAAGCATTATTACAATGGGAAAATAGGCATATTTCAATGGGCAAGAAGTTCCAACAACGAGCTATTCTCATAATAAAAGATTTTGCGAAAAAACTGAATCCATTTGTAGCAATAATAATTTGGGGGATTTCTACTTGAGCATAATCTTTCATGCGTCCGGTAATTTTACGACGGTATGGAAATCGAAATGAAAAAGTTAACATCACTGAATAGTTGTTTTTTCTCTCTCTTTTTTATTGTTCTTTTTTTTCGCTTAAAAATAATCCATTCAACCTTTAAAAAGCAGACAATTAACCAGGCAAAAATAAAATACAAAACCACGAACAATGAAGCAACATTTAAGCCGGGTGTGGTTATGAAATATTTATTTAAATCAAAAGTGAAAAAAAGTAAAAACAAAAAAAAACGTGTATTTGTGCAAAGAATTTGTTAGACCACAAACCGCTAAAAATAACGAGGACAGCAGAGCGTAGCCATAGAGTTTCGTAAGGTACCCCTCTTGCCGTTTCCAAATGGAAATACTTTCCCGAAAACATTCTGAAAACCATTTAGTTAAGAAAACAAAACTTTTTTAAAGTCAACTAAAATTTTATTGAAAAACAAGAAGAAGAGAAAATTTAATAAATTAAACGTGATTAAAGCAGAAATATTCAGATTTGATTTTCTTTTTATGATGGACATCTTTCATTAACTTATTTGTGTAGGTTATTTTGAAAATCATCTGCCGTGATTTATATACACACAAATCACTAGCAAAATGTTTTTAATGTCTTTTTTTTCATCTTTGCGTGCCGTTTAAATCTGTTTGTAGTTTCATTTTGGATATTTGCCAAAAAGTTTGGGTCTTTTTATTTCTTCTTGTCGTTGTGGATATTCTTGTTGTATGCCAGGCTGTCTGTCTTCAGAATCGATTGTAGCAAACATCTCCGTTATGACTAATGCGAAAATATTTCTTTTTGTTATACCTACGGTGAGTTCCACGCACTAAACACAGGGTGGCGCAAAAGTAAATTTCATAATTTCAAGTGGCCGTTTTTTTTTGCTAAGGGCGCCAAACAACACTGTACGTTCACAATGACTTTTATACATTTCAGTTCAAGTGTGGCGTACGAGGTCTGTTCAAAATAAAAGGTGAATTTTGAATTTTTTTGAAAAGTATTTATTTATTCATCAATATCCATTTTGTACCCATCAAAGTAATCCCCCTCAGATATAATAGACTTATGCCAGAGTTTCTTCCAATCCTGGAAGCACTTCTGAAATGAGCTTTTCAGTATGATCATCAGCTCGTTCTTCGATTTTGACGTTATCTCATGAATTGTGGCAAAACGCTTTCCTTTCATTGGTGTCTTCAGTTTTTGGAATAGGAAAACGTCGCAGGGAACCAAATCTGGTGAATAAGGTGGTTGGGGCATGATTAGAGTGTTGTTTTTGGCCAAAAATCACGAACAGGCATTGATGTGTGAGTTGGTGGATTATCATGATGCAGGATTCATGATTTTTTTTCCACAATTCCGATCGTTAGAGCCGTATTGCTTCACGCAAACGTTGCATAACTTCATTGTAGTATTCCTTTTTAACCGTACGACCTGTTGGCAAGAACTCATATGCACCACGACATTGTAATCGAAGGTAACAAAATTCACCTTTTCTTTAGAACAAACCTCGTATGTAAGTTTGTCATTTTGTGTGTAATTTCTTTAATATTAATTATGGAAAAAAAAATTATATATATGTGACGCGCAAAATAGAAAGGGACCTAAGGGTAAAAACCGGTTTTGTTCAGGAGAGCCTTTTTAAAGATTTAAATACGTGTATCTTTGGTGTACTTCACTTTCATAAAACGCGCTTATCTCTGGGAGGGAACACTTTTGGGGCATGGGATCGGTCTAATTCGATGCTCAGATGTTGTCCACATCAAAAAAAAAAAAAAAGTGAAAATCGCTTTTTTTACCCTTAGGTCCCTTTCTCTATGCGCTGTCACATATATATATATGTATTCAGAAATGTGATGACTAGAGAAGTTCATGGAGCCATGTCCGTCTCTCCGTGTGTCCGTTGAAATCAAATTCATGGCCAAAGTAAACATTGCACAGAATTAGTTTTAGTGTCAATCGGTCATTAGTAGACCTGACTTAAATTCAGCCGAATCAGTTCAATACAACCGAAGAAGCTCGACCACCTCGTTGTTTTAATTGAAATTTTAGTACAAAAACTGCCATAACTTCGAAACGGCTGGATCGGTTTGGTGGTCTGCTTACTTTAAATATCTGCTGCTATTTTATAAGCAAAATTCGTATTCGTCCGCCTAAACGACTGAACAGATTTTGATAAAATTTGGTATGAATGTTCAGATAGGCCTGCAGGCACATACATTTGTATGTGCCAAAAGAAGTTGGTCGAGGGTACTAAACTCAAAAAATATGTCAAAATCCGGTTGAACCGATTTTTATGAAATTTGGTATGAAGATTCAGATAGGCTTTGATACAATTATGGGAAACAAAAATAGTTTGTCTATGTTACCAGTCTCGAAAAATAGGTAAAAATCCGGTCCGCCTAAACGGTTCAATCGATTTCGGTGCAATTTGGTTTATATGTTGAGTTGGCTGTTTGAAGTTCTGTAGTGCGTGGAAAGAGTTGGTCCAAAGCACCAGATCCAAAAATTAGGCGAAAATTCGATACTACTATACGACTAGACGGAAATACAGACCAATATGAGACATAAGATGGGCCAGTGAAGGGTATAAAAGATTCGCCAGAGCCAAATATAGCACTCTTACTCACACTCAGCAGATGGCTCCTACACATACAATGATTTGAGCTGGAACTAAACGAAAGGGATAGTGAAAGAGATTACAGCTGATGAAGCTTCAATATCGTACTACTCTGCTTTACCCCTCTACTAGAATTAGTTGGCAGAACCTTGTTATTTTTGTTCGTGTTGTACAGTGTCATCAAACAATATATTTGCTTTGGAAATATTTAAAAAAAAAAATTACTTTCTTCCGGCTAGATTGATTAATTTTTTGGACCACTGTGTGTCGTGGCGAACCACTTTGGTAGTCCTGCCTGCAATTCTAATAACAATAATTGCCATTGTTTTCTATATTTTTATATACATACTTATATGTATGTATATCACACAAACACTATCTCTAAATATGCTAATTAAGTTTCGGTGTGTATGTGTTTATTAGAAACCTTTCAAGACATTGGAAATATTATATACCGGTCATTGATGATGACTTCATTTTAAATAGTAAATTCGCCATAATATTTGAAAATGTTAGCACAATGAATAAACTAAATGTTGTTGATGATTTAATTTGTAACGTGTTATACACATGGAAACTTTTAAACATTTTATGTTATACTGGTTTGTAATAATACGAAAAACCTGCCCCCACTTTTTTCGCCATATTTGCCAAAAATGTCTCCATCCATATGAAAGGGAATTGCTTATTTCAAAACGTCTGCTTTTAGCTTGATTACTTAAAATTATTTTAAAACGTCACAGAAAATATAATATTTTTAGAATCAGAGAATTACACGAATGTTCACAAAACAAAACAGCTGATTGTTTTTATCGATGACTAACAGACCAACCTAAAGTACGATGCAAAGTGTTGTTTGGCTATCAAAATTTCTCATGCCCATACAAAATGTATGAAACCGACCGAAATAACGCCGCGGTAACACTTTGCAATTGGAAAATCCAATTTTGACACCGCGTAAAGAAGTGAAGTTCGCTGCAAAAAAAATTAAATTGTTGAAAATTAATGACAATTTAATTGTTTTCAGGTCAATTTAGTGATTTATTTCTATTTCCTTTTTCTATTTAGAGATTTTTATTAATGAAAGTAAGTAAATATTACTGTTTCTGGCGCAAGGTTAACGCTCTAATTTAGGTTACTCATTTCAGCATAAATGTTAAGCGCTAAATTACGCTGCGCTTCGTCTCGATATTTCATGTCTCACAGAGCTCTGTTAAGGCCGTTGGTGTGTGTCTAAGGTTTAAATTTCGAAATTTATCTTCACACAGGTCAATATAATATACATATGAATGTATACTTGTATATTAGTCAGCTTTATAAACAATCTGCGCGTGTTTTTTTAATTTATTACAAAACTGTCAAGTCGATTCGACAGCCGTAATAAGGCCGAATATAAAATTGGACAAATGTTATATTTTTATAATTTACTAGCTAAAACCCGGCTTGTTTCGCTACACCTATGTAAATTAAAAAAAATTCAATATAAAACATATGTTTATGAACTTATATTGAAATTTTTTTTTTTATCTTTTCTTTAAGAAATGTTCAACTTCTGCGATTATGACGCCCACTTTTTGACCGATAATTTGTACTGACCACTAAGTTACTCAGACCCCTTAGTTTGTATGGAAGGTACCACGCCCACTTGTCCCATCCCTCCCAGTTTTTGACTGATGATTTTTTTTTTAATTATAAAGTAATTTCTACCCAATTTAGAAGATTTTGCTTCAACAGTATTCAAAATATACAGAAATCAATATTAAGTTTGTATGGGAGGTACAACGCCCACTTGTACAATAGGGTGGGGCGATTTGAAAATCTTAATGGGCGCTTCGCGTTTCTGATTCTTGGGATTGTACTAAGCAAAAAAGTCCACTAGACCATACGTCTACGGTGAAAATCGAGCTGGCGTATTTTGGCTTGATGAGACTTTTGTCACGTTTTTTTTGGATATTTTGGCCTATAACAGCCAAACCATTGAGATTTTCGATCCAATACTAAAACAAAAATTGTAGCCAAGACAATAGTTAAGAACTCTCTAGTACATCGCAAAAGCATTGGAACACTCATTCAGGCAGTTTTGGCCTTGTGAAAGTGCAAATTTTTCGTGAAAATATTGATAAATTACCATTTTGAGTTGTTCATAGCGCAAAACATAAAAATGTTCTATTTCTTACTTTTTCCACTTTTTTATCCAAAAATATAATATTTTTTACAGTAAACTAACAAAAATGCATCAAATGAACTGAAAACAATAGAAGAATAAAAAATAAGAAATAAAATCAATAGAATAAATAAAAAAATAGAATAAAAAGGCCAAAACTGCCTGAATGAGCGTTCCAATGCTTTTGCGATGTACTAGAGAGTTCTTAACTATTGTCTTGGCTACAATTTTTGTTTTAGTATTGGATCGAAAATCTCAATGGTTTGGCTGTTATAGGCCAAAATATCCAAAAAAAAAAACGTGACAAAAGTATGATCAAGTCAAAATGCGCCAGGTCGATTTTCACCGTAGACGTATGGTCTAGTGGACTTTTTTGCTTAGTACAATCCCAAGAATCAGAAACGCGAAGCGCCCATTAAGATTTTTTTCCTTCCATACTAATCGCCCCACCCTATTGTACAATCCCCTTTTTAACTACAAAGTCATTTGCACCATATTCAGAAACTTTCACTTCAACCGTTCTCAACAAATACAAATAGAAATATTTACTTTGTATGGGCGTGCCAAGTCCCAGTTAGAATTTTTGAAATTTATATAGCGTATAGTTCCTTCCAGATATGCAGAGAGATACTGTGTAAATTTCAAGACAAATCGGTTCAGCCGTTTAGCTCTGCATAAGGCACAAACACACATGCATTAAAACATTTCAGTTTTATATAGAATATTTTGAAGGAAGTTTTTTTTTTCAAATAATTAAATAATTTAGTCTTCTATGTGTGATGAACTAAATAATATATTTTATGTTATGTTTTTATGATAAGAAAGTTGACTTGTTATTTTTTTCAATAAAAATTAATTTTATTTTCTTGTTTAATTTCTAAACTTGAGGTCGTTATTCTTTTTTTCGAGCTTGACAATTAAATAATAAAATAAAATGTACTCAATTATATTTTGTTTTTGAGCGATGGTCTTTTTTATGAAAAGTTTTTTTAATTATTTATTTTCAATATTTCGCTACGAAAAAGGTAGCATCGTCAGGAAGTAATAATTTCTATATCGTCAGGAAATAATAATGCAAATTTTGATTGCGTTTTTTTTTGATTAATTTTTATAAATTAATAAATTAATTAATATATACGATTCCAATTGTGCTTTTTCCCTTATAAACTATATGTGAAATTTATTATTACATATATATATGTATAATGAGCTAAGTAAGCGTTAGCGAAATAGTACTATATGGATATGCTTTCCTCCTCAATTTTTGAGTTACTTTTGTAATAAAATGCTTTATGATATTTTTCATACTGTATGAGAATATCATAGAGTATGTAATAATAAATTTCACATATAGTTTATAAGGGAAAAAGCACAATTGGAATCGTATATATGAATAAATATTCCCAAAATAAATTCAGTTAATATAAATTAATTAATTTTTATATTCTCTTTTATTTGACTTTTTTTAAATTTTTATTTTAGTCTCACTTCTATTTTTATTTGACCTTTATTAACTTTTTTAATTATTTATTTTCAATATTTCGTTACCAAATAGGTAGCATCGTCAGGAAATAATAATACAAATTATATAATAATATATAATAATACTAATACAGTCGAACTTCTCTATAACGTAGCAATTGGGGACCGTAAAATTTCTACGTTATAGAGAAAATTCGTTATAGAGAAACTGCAGAAAATTTTGACTAAATTTTTTTTATATAGAAAATATATTTATTAAGACAAAAAAAGTTGTTTTTACATGAACACATTGATTTTTTTTTATTAATACATACATATGTGACTAAATTGATGCAAAAAATCGATTGCTAAAAACTTCGCAATAGAGAGATTATTTAGTGTGAAAAATTATATTTAGGTCTTAAAAAATTGTACGTTACAGAGAGAACTTCGCTATAGGGAAGTTCGTTATAGGGAGATCAAAATGTATGAAAATACTCACAAAAATGTTGTGTTCACGAATTTCATTTGTTATAGAGAAGATTTCGTTATAGAGAAGTTCGCTATAGAGAAGTTCGACTGTAGAATAATACAAATTATATTTGTAATTTATTTTGAAGGAGCAGTTTTTGTATAAAAAATATGGCAGCACAGGCTGTAAGTGCACTGCTTCCCGTTCAAACAAACAAACAAACACCGCTAGTGTGTGTGTTAATTTAACGCTATAAAATAAATGTCAGGTCTGGCAGCATCCTGCCACCAACTACCACACCACTACCTACGAAGACAATAAAATACAAGATGATTAAAAGCATTTTTTTTTATACGAACAATGCAAAATAAAACAATGTGAAGTCAGATATTCGCACTTTATTAAAAAGAAAAACAAACAAAAAATATCAAAATATGCATGTATTATGATATTGTTTTCTGTTATTGATGCCATTTGTTGTTGTTTTTGTTGTGTTTGCGAATTTAATTCACTTCGGGTAACATGCAGCAGTAACTGCGGCGAATTGTTGTTTTTCTTCTTCTTCTTTCATAATTTTCGCATTTTTGTTACTGCAGTCTAACTTTGACTTCCTCTTACAAGAGATTTAAGTTTTTTATCTTCAGTTTTGTACGAGCATTATTTCTTTACAACATTTTCTATACACTTACAATAAATTTTTTTTGTGTTTTGTTTCTTTTATATACTATTGTATACATTTGCATGTCTTAAATATGAATTTTTATTATTAATATAAAGTATAATAAAATTAAAAAAAATGTTAATTAGGGTGGAACTTATTTGCATGGGAAAGTTGTTCAACTAATTTATTTGTTTCAAAACATTGATATTTATGCAATATAATGCATAAGTACATGCACATGTATGGTCATAAGTATTTTCATATCGAGCCTTTGGTGCAATACCGTCGTAATTCCGAAAATCGTAAACTAAGAAAAATGCATTTGAAATTTTGAACCATCTTTTTGATAGTATTTTCGTTTACTAAAGTTATTTTTTTACAAGTTTTTAAATAAAGAAGCATGTTTTGTAATGTTTTCTGTTTGTAAATTTCTTGTCATAAAGAAAATATTCCCATTATTGCAAATAAATATTGTTGGAAATAGCTGGCGGCAATAAAGACATTTGCAGCTGTAGAATCTGAACAGTTACAAATAGAACCATGATCTTTTTTCCTTTAGTTAGATATTTCCCCAAAGATCATTTCTGCATACCCAGCTCGAAAAATTCAAATTTCGAATTACTACGGTATTGCACCAAAGGCTCGATATGTATTTAATACTACAACTTGATTACGTACGAGACGATTTGTCGTGGAAAAAAATTGTTTGCTTGGAAAGGATTCATTATGAAAGTTTTGAATTTACTTGAATAAAAAATCTGTTTCAGACAGAAACGGCTTAGTGCGTAGCTCTTATATGTATTGCTACATAATATATATTGCTATATTATTATATGTATATAAATATTGCTATACTGTTACTATAACGGACTGTAGTTTATTCAAGAATTATTCCGTTCAGTCACTTTTAATTGACTAAACACTTAAAATTGTAAGCAATTTTATTTTTAACTGATTATGACAATCATTTAAAACACTAAGAACACGTTAATACGTATTTTTGGTTGCATTCAAAATGCTCTTTTGTTTGTTATAATTTTTTGCCGTAGTAAAAGAGAAAAAACTCTTTAATAGTGTTTTCACACTGACTGGTTTTAAGACAAAAGTTGGTTTTACGTTAAAACCAACTATTAAAACCTGGTTTTATTATATAAAAATTGTTACATAAAATCATCGTATCATTTAATGAAATACAACCTTGATTTTGTATACTAAAGGCAGTGCTACCAAGTTAAAAAATTGCAAACAGCTGGCAGTATAAATGGCTCTCAATTAAATAAGAAAAAAAATAAAATTTGGTAAATAAAGTCAGCAGCAACAACAAGAAAAAAGTGCAAAAGAAAAAGAAGCTATTGGGTAGAGCATAATGAAAATACTTTCTTCGAGTTGCGGGAGGAGAATGAATGAATGAAAGGAAATTTCATTACACAAACTGTGCGTTAAAAGCTGATTTAATTAAACTTATAGTGAGGACGCAAAATCAGCTGTTGGTGGTTTTAACTTTTGGTGTGAAAAGACTATAAGGTTTTAAATCAGTAAATCAGAAGTTTGTTTTTGGTACGGTAAAATATTATATTATTATTAATATTATAATATATATATCAAATAGTTAAGGGGATTTTTTTATATAAACGTATGAAATTTTTAAGCTTTTTGAAAAAGGATTTTTTTAAGATCTGTAGACCTAGGCATATGCCCTAAAGAACAAACATAAAATAATAATTGAAAAAAATATTCTTACATTTCTATTTAATTTGACACAATATTGTAACTCACAATAATAGACTTTAAAAATCAAGGTTGTGCTGCACAACCTCTTAATTACTGTATAAATGTAATAGAAATTCATTAAAAATCGATATGATTGAATGTATTTAAGCACTACTTTCTAGTTGTACAATCTAATAAATTCAGAAGTAATTCAATCCGTGTAAGTACTTTTATACACATGTCAAAAAGTGGGCGGAAGTATTGGGGATAGCAAAGCGCCCCCTATTAAATAAAAAAATTAGAAATATTTGCATATTTCCGCCAACACTCTATTTGGATTCATCTTCAGTGAAAGAACAAAAGGAGACAGCAGCATATATCACTGCTGTGCGTGATGTTTCATGTCATGTTCCAAAATTAAAAAGAACTATAAAAACATTTTCCACTTACTTTCATGCCATAACCATTCTCATCTTTGCGTACGGTCAATGTTAAATATTGGAAATTTTTCAGCGAATCTGCAGGTACGGGTGTTGAAATTTGTATCTGTGGACGACGAGCCGACGACATATTCGCACTGTTACGTTGAGCATTGCCATTCGAGGCACTTAGACCACCGCCGCCTCCACCAACGCCCAAACCACTGTTTCCACTACTACCACCAGCCATTATATTGTTGTTGTTGCTTATATTGCTGGTAAAAATACTAACATTATTGTTGGCCAATGGCGAATTGGGCGTATGTGGCGACTTGCCTTTGTTCTGGTAACCCAAAGGTAGAGGTGGCGTTTGCGGTGGTATACCCGATATTGGTGGAGGCTGAAAGTTATTATAACTCAGTGTACTGGCCAAAGAGGGTGAACGCGGTATTTTCGATTTGGAGGCTTTCGAAGACGATTTCGCTTTGCCAGACTTTGAATTTACAGCAGATGATTTTTGTTTGGGAGGCGGTAATTCAGGTGGCAATTCCGAACTGTTGTTGCTGCTTTTGCCTTTAAGAGCTGTTGGTATATTTGTCGCTGTTGCTGCTGCTGCTGCTGCTGCTGTTGTGTTTGAGGCACCAGCAATAATTGATTTATTGACAATATTATTGCTGTCGTTGGCTGTGTTGGGATAGAGCAATGATTGATTGTTGGTTGTTGACTCTTCTGGTAAATCTTGAACTTCATCATAGTCATGTTCATCAGTACCAAAATCAATCAATCTGCAATGAAAGAAGAAATCAGCTTTTGTTAATGACAACCATAAAATGCATAGATATTTTAATTGAATAAATGTTTATGAAAATCTTAAAAAAAGAAAACTTATAAATGCAACAAGCAGTGTTAATCATAAAAGTCAATTATTGACATCTGCAAGCTGTCAATGAAATTGTGGTTTGAGCATTTGCAATGCATTTCGTGCAACTTTAATAAAATACAACCGCAACCACTCAGCCCTAAACAAACCATCACTCCTACATTGTTGAATGAATTGCATACAATTTAATACTTCTGACCACTTTGCCTTCACCACGTGTCATTCCACTTGTTCGTGCCGTTTGCAATGTTTTAATTATTGCTGCAATAAAGAAATCACTGCCAGAGCATTTAAAATCAATTATTTATCAAGGTTTCTTTTTGTCCATGCAAATGAACTTTCTTAAAGCTATTGAAGTTCACACAAGTCCCTGGGATTGGATTTGCTAAAAGAACTTCGTTACAAATCCAAAAAAAAACGGTCAATCCATCAATAAGGGTAAAAACGGGTGTGCAGTCTTCATAGAATCAGTGAGCTGAAATTGGGAACTTGGGAGAGCTGAACTCGGAAGGTCTGCATCTAGATGGACACATAGAGTAGATATTTTTTTCAAAGATAAAATCCCGACGACTGGTAGAGTGTAACTTCCACGTCTCCAAAACTGACTAACCGAACACAAATAGGCATCTATTTTTTTTTTTTTTTTTTTTTTTTTTAATAAATCTATTATAACAGCTACAGCAACGCGTGGGGGGCTCAGCTAGTAATAAAATAAAGTGTTAGAAATTCTGTTAAATTAGTATATGCATTTTTGTAATATTTAAGAAGGTTTCCTAAACGCTGTTATTCAGCCATTTATGGCAGAAATTCATAGATTTTAACCACCATTGGCGATATTTTTCGTAGTTGTAATGAAATCGTACGTTTTATGAGAAAAATGTGTTTATGCGCTGTAGACTCATTATGAAGAAACACTTTTGGCGTTTAACACTTAATTATTAAAATTTTTAAAATTCGTTCGGCGCTCTAAATTGCCGTCAATTACCGTACCGTTAACATCACTGCTCTGACCCGTCAACTCATTATCCTCTCTGTCAGTAAAAGAGGTGCTTTTTCCAAGAAAGCCATCGCCACTCGAATTAATGTCTTTACATTTCTTCTCTCTCGGAAAATTTAAATAACACATTAAAAAAAAAAACATTATACACGCCCAGTTGCATTATTTCATTTTAATTCTCTTACACTTTATACAGGTCTGGTTTGATTTATAAAGTGAACCATTTAAATGCTTTTGAAAACAACTTAAATCCCTTTCATTTCTTGGTGGTTTAAATGCATGTGACACTTTCATTTTTCTTTTCACTGACTGGGAAAAGAAATGCGCTCTTGTGCAAACGCACAAACACACGTCTGCTTTGTGTCAGGAATATTCTGCGTGATATATTTCAAATTTACACCTACTGTATGGAGGAACTTTTGATAGAAAAAGTTACTTATCAAGCAAGAGAAAATAGTATAAATACACAAAAAAAGGGCACGTACACTGAAAATAAAAATCAATCCATCCGCAGTTAAAGCAATCACAAGCGGTGTTAAAAGTGGGAACGAAATCAAGAACAGAGTACGGATTCTGCAAGGGCTGAATAAGTATTCAGTACTTCAGTAAATACTTTCAGGGCCATTATTACAACTAAGCAATAAAGTGACTGATAGCTAAAATTAACTTTAGGTAAAATGAATAATAAAGTGATCTTTAACTTGTTTTCATTATTACAACTGTTCGATAAAATAAAATTAATATTTTTAAAAATATGGCAGTACCAGAGTAAATACCGACTACTTTTGACAAACAAAAAAAGCTACTGGCAACGACAGGGTTTTATTTTATTCTTTATTTAAAAATTAATTTGTCCCCGTCCATATTGTGAAACATTTGCTGCAAAACTTTTGAGTTTGTCGACGAGAAGGGGAAGAGGAGTGGAAGTATGTACGCTGTTTCATGTACATGCAGCTTTTGTTGAATTTCTTATTTACATCTTTTGAGATGAGGTGTATTTGACTTTTCATTTTATTTCTTTTCGTTTGGTATACTGTTAACTTCTATCATAATAATAGCTACCCTGTTTTATTGTTAATTTTTTGTGAAATATAATCAAAAATTTAAAAAAAAAATATAAAATTATATAAAAATTATTATATAATTTTTCTTCTTAGCGTCCATTTTGCTTCAAATTATACCTTGTGCTTCAAATGTCTATCCAAAAAAAAATATTCACACCTTCCACCACAGGGTAGTTATTTTATATTTACATTCGGTATTGAGAAATGTCAAAAAAAATTAAAGAAAGAAGATAGAAGGGAGGAATAAAAAATACTAAACATGAAGCAAAAGTTTCATGTATGGACACTGCTGAAGCTTCAAAAGAGAATTCAAAAAAGTTTTGCAGCAAATGTTTCACAATATGGACGGGGACTTAGTATACATTTATACTTTCCATGTTGCCATATTTAAAGTGCATAAAATATGGCAGCTTCAAATGCTTTAGTCCACTTTAAAAGTTACACAGGTAGGATGAACTTTCCGTTAGCTTATCGGTCACATTAGGTTAAACTCAACTTGTAATAACGAAAAACTAATTATTTGTCCGACAGCATCTCAACTTTAGCTATCGGCAAGTTATAATAATGGGCCTCAGTCATATTTAATACCGAATCCCGTACTTGAAATAAACCGAAAACGAGGGTGGATTTAAGAACAACAGAGATGAAATTAATGTCTAAAATGGGCTTGATTCACGAATTTCAAACTTGTGTATTGGAATAAAAGACTTTATTTAATTTTTTCAATATATATATCGTCACCTGAAATGCAAAAGGGCGTAATAACCAAAAAAACTGAAAATTTAGTTTTTAATGGATATTAGTACAGCACATCAAAGCACACGTCTCCAAAAATTTTTAGCTTTCTATTCTTAAAAATAACGACTTTATTAAAGAAATTTACAAGCTAGTTTTTTCAAGCTTCCAAAATCAATGTATTTCTTGCTGTTGAGACATAATGAAACATTATGTTACCAGCTTACTCTATTTGAGACATAACTTTTAACGTTGTAAATAAACTCAACATTTTATTTGCATGAGATTGCGAAAAAATCATATTTGTAACTACAACACTTTTCATTTCATTAAGTTTTTTGTCGCTCCTGTAAAATTTTGAAAAGTGTTGATAGGCCCTTTTTCATTTTAGGAGATATACTTCGTTGTATGGTTAAATTGGTCTTTATGAACATTTCGTTAGTTCTCCGAACTCTTACTTAGACTTACAACCAAATTTTTGAAGAACCTAAAAAAATCGGTCATATTTATATTTTATATAATTTGATATATTATCTGTGCATGAGTAGATATAAAATATATATGTATATAAGAAACATCAAAAAATACCAGGGACAAGTGTAAATTACAGATTCTAAAATTTAGAGTATAATTATGGGGAAAAAATAACGGGAAAAATTCTCGCATTCTATTAATGAAAATAATCTTTTATATAATTTTATACATTATCTGTAGACATATAAAAAAATATATATACTTGTATAAGCAAACCCAAAAAATACCAAGGACAACTGTTAATTAAAGATGGTAAAATTTAGAGCATCATTATGGGGAAAAAAATTCTCGTATTCCATTAATAAAAATAAATAAATATGTAAAGAAAAATAATTTATATGCTGATAAGCACACACAGTGGACAACACACAAAGAACGCTGCAGATAAAACTGTAGCAGCCTTCGAAAACAGCATGTTGTTTCGTTGTGCTGGTGTTTATCAGTGTGACTTGCAATTTTTGTCTTGATTTATTTAGTTTGTTTCATACGCTGTGATTTTTTTTATCTACGGCCTACTTAAGCTAGCCTAACCTAACCTAGGCATTATCTCTTTAAAGATTTTTATCCTATAGATCTGAAATTTGGTGCACAGAACGAAATTTTTCATTTAATTTTAAGTAATATAATATGCGATGGACTGCGCAAATCTTTCAGCTCTCAAAAGAAACATTCAACTGCCTCGGTTTTTTAACATGGTGTAAAACAAACTTCACTCCAGATGTTCTCTTTACTATTTATACGGCTTATATCCGATCTTAAATGAAATACAACGTTCATGTATGGACCGGTGCTTCAAAAACTATTTTCAAGTTATTCGACCGTGTACAGGAAAGGGCGAAGAAACTCATTGGAGACGGAAGGGTAGCAAACTCTATGGACTCTCTTGAGGTTCGTAGCAATGTAGCGTGTGTTTCTTTGTTCTATCGTTACTATAATGGCATATGATCTAATGAAATCATTGAACTTGTTCACGAAAGCCGTGCATTCCTGCACACAAAGCGTTCATCATTAAGGGCGCATCCATTTGTGGTCGATTTGGCAGCGAAACGCACTACGCATTATAGAGACATGTCATTTTTCCGATGAACTGCGCTTATATGAAATAAACTCCCTGCAGAGGTCTTTCCTGTCACCTTTGACGGGGGAATTTTCAAATTAAAATGTTCATAAGCACTATTCCCTCTATCCTGCTGCCCATAACCTTATTTCCTAGTTCCAGCACAATGTGTAAGCCAACTTATCGTTGAATTTATTATTGAGCCTATTATTAAATGTTCGCTGGACTATTACCATTTAAGCAAGTTGACACATATAAATAAGCAACTGCAACAACTGTTTTAAATAAAATAGCACCAAAACCATTACACTCCAACTTATTATTCTTGGAATTCTTGAACGTTTAGTTGGCTTTTTATTTTTAGCTGTTCTATTCATTTTTATTTATTTTTAATTTTTTTTACGTGTTTAGAAAATAGAACCAAAATGTGTGTTTATAAAATAAAAGTACGAGTAATAACAACAATAACAAACAAAACCAGTAATGAATTTATAAATTTGAATAGCACGAATACAAGCAACAAATGCTAAACAACTTTAGAAAGATTGCTGAAGGTGATGGCGGTGGTACTGGTGGTGGGATGGTATTGAAACCAATGTTACCAGATTTTAAGTCATTGGAGGGGAAATCTAACAAGCATTCTTTAAAACAAAAACAAGCTTTCGCAAAGCAATGCTGTGAGAGGGGACAAAAAAAATAATACAGGTAAATAAATAATTTCATGAATATGAATTGTATGAATATGTACATTCTTATGTGGGACTTGGGAAAGATATAAGTATCTAGCTGACTAAACTAGTTGAACTAGTGCGTTGATGACAAAACCAAAGGTACTGCATTCGACCCCAGTGTCCGACAAAGTTCTAAAATAGAAACACTACCCAATTTTTTGATATGCCTTAGTGGCCTGTGTGGAGATAAATTACGAAATTTAAAAGCTGTACACAAACAAACTACTTTTAACCGAAGGTGTTTTCTTAAAAAAAAAATCCCTTTTTGCTGAAGTTTAAATTTCTCTAGAAGATGAGTTGCGAACGCTCTAAAGGAGTAGATTTCAACAACGTATAGTATATATTCGATTGCTTCTCAGCGAAGTTGCAATAACGGATAGAATGCAAGTGGAACGTAGACTTTTGTTGAATATGCTCATAATAGTGTTAAATGTAGACTACAAGTCTTGATGCAGAAATGATGCATCATATTGTGATACATATGACGGAAATCATATTTCAAAACTAATGGCGTTTTCTTTTCTGACAAAAATGTTACATATATGCTACATTTCGTTACTGTTTCTGTTCCATTCTAAAAAATATGTAACATTAAAAAAAGCTATTTCGTTCCTTTCTAAATATGTTGCACAAATAACTGGCAAAATATGCAACATATTTGACCCTCTAATCTCAAGTCGGGGTGATATACTAACCTTTTTTACATCTTTGTGAAGTACTTTTTTATACAAATAAGAATTATGAAAATCAATATACTCTTCACTTTGACTAGAGTCCGTCAGACTTTTGTTAGAAGAAGATTCTGTTTAATTTATTATTTATTTCAATGTAAACTTTTTTGATAAATTTTCGGTTTAAAGTTTTTGCAGTTTGTTCTAGGTAATAGCAGATGATTAGAAAACAATGTTGCTGACGATTTTTATTGATAAAATGGTGCTAAAAACCGTAGAAACAGTGAAACGCTAAGTATACATTAATATTAAATCTCAAATATTTTGTACCATTGTGGCAGTAAAAAATGTATCACTTTTTAAAGGTGTGGGCAAACTGTAGAAAATGTTATCCATCGAAAGGGCAACATATTTGTTCAGAAAAGAAATCACCATAAGATTCCATGAAATTATCTATCATTTCTTACCAACAATATTTCTGTCCTGAATTATCACTTTCAATGCTCAAGCAGCTAAAAAAAAAAAAAAAAAAAAAAAACACCCATACAATACGAAAAATTGCACAATTTCAAGCCTGTTCTGCAAATCACTTTTTGTCAAAGTGATTTGATATCACTGAAATGGTGTTCTGCACACAAAAATTTTAATAATCTCGTAATTTGAAATCGTCAACTAAATGACTGACGATTTGAAATCACTTGCTTATTTTTTCTATGTATTTCGTTTAGAATTTAATACAAATGCTATAATATTTTTCATGTGATTTGTTTTCTATTTATTTTTGTAATAAAATTGGCTTTGCTACATATAAAAACTTAAATATGAGCAATTTTTTTTTTTTTTTTTTTTTTTTTTTTATCTTAGCCCAGTGCTCAGGGGCTATCCCCTACATATGCAATGCATTGCACTGGAACTAGAGAGAAGGATAGGGAAGAAACAGACAGGTGGTGAAATTGGTAGAAAGATAGAGCTTAATTCTTGTACAACTCTGCAGTTGCGTGTAATTTATAAAGCAAAGTTGCGGCGTCTCTGATGTTTTTTTGACGCATTATTTTTAAGCTAATGGAGCCATTTTATTTATTATTTTACTTCGCCGACGTTTTATTGCTCAAATACCGACGAAGGAGGGTGCTGTAGCACAGAAAACTCAGAAAAAACTTTTTTTCTGATTTGACCCGGCTGGGAATCGAACCTGGGTCTTTCTGGTTATACAAAAAATCAATATGGTCAATAATTAAATCTTTTTTATGTAAATTTATAAATAAATAAACGCAAAATTTAAGTGAATTTCGTTAATGAAAACACTGGCAACTACGCAATTTTATTGTGCTAATAAAAAATGTATGGTTTGTAAAGCTTCATGTTCTTTTTTTAAATGATGCTTTCTTAAAGCAATTATTGACAATAAAGTAGCTCCGGGCATTTTTATATTCATTATTTCATCTAATATTTTAATTCACAATGCAAAAAATATAAACAAATATAAAACATCAGCTGTTTTATAACCACGTCGAAAAATGTAAAATCGCGTGATTTACAGAACAGCTTCAAATCGTCGGCGTAGTTTCAAAACGGTTCGTGATTTCAAATCACATGGTTTGCAGAACAGAATATTGCAAATGTGTGGCAACTTCATTTAATATATTCCCCAGTTGGTGGTGGCGGGGGTGATGTCAAGATGATATGCTTAGGAAACCTGTTGGTAAAGGTTTATTTAAAAGTTAACTAGTACGAGTATGTACATACATATTTCTTTTCAAACACCATCAACAACAACAATAACAACAACAGCAACACCGTTGGCTACAACAACACTACATACGAGTTCATATCGTCAAGCACAATACCTGCAGTTTAATGCAGTGGTTTTAAGTTTTCTGTAACTTTATTTATATTTTTTGTTTTCGAACTCATTAAAAAATAAAACTTGGTAAAATTAAGAGAAGCAAAGAAAAAAAAAATTCATCACCAAATGTTTGTATACCGGCCATTGCTACAGTGAACGTTAGTTTTTGCTGTTGTTTAGTTGATTTTACTTGTGGCCAACAGTAGTTAAATATATTTTTTTGTAAAAATTAAGAAAAATAATGGCAGCATATGTGTGGTGCAGCTGACACACTTTGCTGTTATAATACAATACTTCGTATGTACATAAAAAATATATATAGCCATATATACATATATGTACATACATACATATATATGTATATTAACATACTGCATGTGTATGTACACACATATGCACGAGTATGTATGTATGGATGGATTTTATTGTACTTGGTCTTTTTTCTTGAAAGGGGTTTCACATATTGTTAACGCATGGTTTCTTTTGAAATTTATACTTAATGCAATATATACATACATACATGTAAGTACTTACATACATATATAGGTACGTCTGCGAGGATGTATTTAAGACATTGGCTGTAACTTTGCAAGAAACTGTGTTGGTGTTGAAAATTTTTTTGTTTTGGTTTGTTTGGTCTCTTAACAATTCAAGACTGGGATTTGTTTTTAATTATAGAACACTTTCATAAGTATATGCGACTATAATAGTGTAACCTCGGTTAACGCAACTCCTCATAAATAAATAAATAATAAAAAAAGTTATAAGTAATTGCAACACCTTCGCTTATTTGGGGCCACCCTGTAGTTCGGGTGCCTTGTATTTCGTAATTTGAAATATTTGCACATTTGTAATGGATCAGTAAAGTGTAAATATATTTAATAAATAAAATAGAAGGTGTTGCTTTAGCCTTTTTCGAGAATCGAAAGTACCAATAAATTAATGCGAGTTTGTTTTTTTTTTTCGCTGGAATGGATTTATTGAAATTACAGTAGAATCTTGAAAAAGTTAACTCGCGTAAAAGTTAATCGCTCGGGTAAGTTAACCGAATTTCAGGGTCCACGCGCCGCGCTAAAAAGTTTACTCTTCAGTTAACTTTTCAGAGCTGTACTGATAAAAGCGCGGAAACATTTCAATAATGAAGACTACATTTACGTTGACTAAATTTATTAAATCAATTAGACGAGAAACTGTGAGGAGTTAAATAAAGGTGGGGGACAATGTTGACATCAGCAATGATGAAATCGACAATTGGAGCAATGATCAAATTTCAGAAGATAACGATGATTTCGAAGTTTCCGAAAATTAAAACGGTAAATGGAATATACGAGTATAGAACAAGCTGTTCATCAGTCTAAAGTGAGTTTTTCGAAAACAGTTGACAACCTCAATACCGTGATAAAATCGTTTGCAAACTATAAAGATGCAAATCAGATGGCAGACTTTGTCAATTTCCACACCCAAATGATCAAGACCCATTAAAAAAAAAAACCAAACTGCTTCAAGGCGCTCCGTACAATTTAGTATTTTCTGCCCTCGCAAATTGTATGGGACACTGAACTTTTAACCAGCCAGCCAGTACGAATTAAATTAATTAATAATAAAATTAAATGTAATTTGAGGGTGGCGATGGCACGATGGATGGTAGTCTGCAAACAAAAAAAACAGACCTGGGTTCAACTCCAGTATCAGACTAAAAATTATAACAAAAAAAAAACATCTCATTTTTCTGATGTGCATTAGTGTGTCAGTTGTTGTCGGAAGGTTTCAGTGTCGAAGGCATAGTCACTGAACAATACCGGTTTCAGCTGATAGCAATCCACAATCACATCAGAACGCCCTCCTTCGTCGGTATTGTGTAGCACCGGCGCAGTAAAATAATAATAAAAATGGCTACTAAACCGAAGCTACAGTACCGCTATAAACAAAGAACGTGCAGAGCTGCAAAATAATTAAGCTTCACCTCCTGTCGTTTCTCTAACTATCCCTTTCCTATAGTTCCGGCACAATGCTTCGCATGTGTAGGGGTCACCTCCCGAGTGCTGGTCCCAGATAAAAAAAAAAAAAAAGTTTCCTCTTTCTAGTGATGAAAATAAAGTCAATAAATAAAAATTTTACATAAAATATCCAGCGAAAAATATTTTTCAATCTAAAAAAAACGCTTAGAAAAGTTAACTTTTCGGTTAACTTTTTTGAGATTCTACTGTAATAATAAATTCGTTTTTCTTTCCAATACAATTAACATATTCGAAAGAAATGTTCGTTGAAATTTTGTGGCCCAGACAGGTTAATTTAATTTACAGACATCTGCCACAAAACGATATTAAGTTTCTTTCTTCAAAAAAAATATAAAATAATGTAAAAGAGAATGTTTATTTAATTAATTTAAATACTTATCGGTTAATTAATAACAGCAACAAAAAATTATGTTATGTTTGAAATATATGGATCTCGGCGGTGAAAGTGTTACAAAGTTCATGATACTGCAGCAATAAAACGGCTAATTACACCATTGCCATTTTCTAACAAGTGTCAATATTTTATATTAGTTGCCTTAAAGCACATCGTTTTACGTCGCTGTTGTAGCAGTATTTACATAAGTCAGTATACCGCTGTATCATTCTTTATTTGCTCTAATGACCCACTATTATTACGCTACAGTAACGATCAACACATTCCATCTTTAAGCATCATGGACTGATGCTGTAGTTCAGTAGCATTAAGAACAATTGAAACATAAAGTTGTCAAAATTCATTTACGACATCCAACAAGGTCATGACAATTTATTTAACGCATCAGTGTTACCACTCTGTATTGCCAACCATTGTTAGATAATGAGCTATTAAGGCCCAAATTCAGAGTCATTAGTTAACTATTAGTAAACTAAAATGATAACTATTGTTTAACTAATACTTCATATACACAGTGTATTGTTTAACTAACATTCTCAGTATAACCAAAGCATGGTAACCCTAACAATCTTTTAGTTTTAAATATTGGTAGCCCGCGGACACCCAATCTTACCAGAAAGCGTTTTCTTACGCAAAAATTGGATAAATGAGAGAGGTTTTGAGAGAGTAATATTCTTGTTCTTCACGCACGAGAACGCCCGTACTTTTTCTTCGAGCTATTTTGGGCGTGAAGAACAAGCAATCATCTGGTTTATAAGTAAACAATAATGAAGTAAAATTAAAAGTTTCCCAAAAATGCAATGAACAAATAATAGGTAATTTTATTTCATGATTTAGTTCAAAATTATTTATGGTTTCTTTAATTAACATGTACAAGTCAAATTATTGTGTTTTTATGGATGTATGCATGTGTGTAGATTTTTTATTGTACGTGGTCATATACTTACATTGGGTCTGTTCCAGGTGCATAACAAAATTGCCCGAACTCGCGCAAATTTATTTTATTTATATATGATTCTAATTT
Organism: Dexiosoma caninum; assembly: GCA_963924685.1. Taxonomy (NCBI): domain Eukaryota; kingdom Metazoa; phylum Arthropoda; class Insecta; order Diptera; family Tachinidae; genus Dexiosoma; species Dexiosoma caninum. The sequence continues at coordinate 61,904,953 of OZ004728.1, read as the reverse complement.
TGAAATTGTGCTTTTTCCCGAAAAAAAATATGGGAATGTACAATGTGTGTGAAGATAAATTTAAATTTAAAACCCAAGACACACACCATTTTTTTTAGCGGAGCTCTTTTTCTACTTAGCAGAGCACTGTTAAGCACTTAGCAGCGGTACTACATTCGATGAAAGTGTGATAATAATTGTTTATTCCGGAAATGTGGTGACATCCAGATGTATCCCACTATATACAAATGGTGCATCAGTGGGTCCTGTAACGTGCAGAAAAGGTCGTATTACCCAAATAATTTTGGGAGTTTAGAAAAATGAGCTTCAATAATAATGGATAATGGAAAATTTTTAGTTTTTGGTGTTATTATTTTTAAGCAGCAATGCAAGTGGAGAAAATAGCGTAGAATACGCTACAAGCACATCGGAAGGTCCCACAAAATATAAAAAAAAATGGGGATCTGCTCAAAATCGTGGGAAGAATAAGTTGTTGTTATGATTCTAATTTTGATTCTAATATGATATTCTCATAAGTATTTTTTTTACAAAAGCAAACTCAATAACTGAGGAGGAAAGCATATCTATACATATTTTAGAAATCTCATCAGTGGATTTTTCCTAATTTCTGAATACAAACCCAAGACTTAAATGTTTAAAATTCAGCTAATTAATCGAGAATAAATATTCCCAAAATAAATTCAGTTAATATATAAGTATATATTTTTGTTTTTTTTTCATTATTTGCCCACTTTTGTTGAAAAATGAAGTTTTTTTTTTACATAAAGAATTTTGTTAAAAAAATATATGGTAACGCTGTTTTAATAACGAATTATAACTGTATATAATTATTCTCTCAATTCGTTCTGCTAGTCTTTTGCTGTGCCTTTTTTTCCTTTAAGCACCCGAATGACGCCTTAAGCGAATGCTACACGTGCGTTAATTTATAAAGAATAGTCACACTAATCTTTATATGAACATCGTGTAGCATTCGCTTAAGGCGTCATTCGGCTGGTTCTTAGCAGAACGAATTGAATGCATTTATTGAGCTGTCTTTAATAACATATGTATGTATGTATTTTTTAAATTTTTCCATTGGTCATATTTGAAATGTTAATGAACCGAATGCCATATTTGGATTTGGGTAAAAAATTAAATTATGTACAAATGGATGTAGCTATTTTTTGTTTTAGAATAATTAATAATAAATTTCAGTTAAGCAAAATAAGATCTGTTTCTGATTATTTTATTATAATAGAAGAAATAAAAAAAATTACCCAAACTTATTTGGGTAATACGACCTTTTCTGCACGTTACAGGAGCCACTGATGCACAATTTGTATATAGTGGGATATGTGTAGTATTGTCCATTTTTCCACAATGGCCACTAATCTTCTGAAGAAATTCAGTTCCAAAAATCATTTTATTCAACCTCATTTTTCTAAACTCCCAAAATTATTTGGGTAATACGACCTTTTCTGCACGTTACAGGACCCACTGATGCACCATTTGTATATAGTGGGATATGTGTAGTATTGTCCATTTTCCCACAATGGCCACTAATCCCCTGAAGAAATTCAGTTCAAAAATTCACTTTTTTCAAGCTCATTTTTCTAAACTCCCAAAATTATTTGGGTAATACGACCTTTTCTGCACGTTACAGGACCCACTGATGCACCATTTGTATATAGTGGGATATGTGTAGTATTGTCCATTTTTCCACATTGGCCACTAATCTTCTGAAGAAATTCAGTTCAAAAAATCACTTTATTCAAGCTCATTTTTCTAAACTCTCAAAATTATTTGGGTAATACGACCTTTTCTGCACGTTACAGGACCCACTGATGCACCATTTGTATATAGTGGGATACATCTGGATGTCACCACATTTCCGGAATAAACAATTATTATCACACTTTCATCGAATGTAGTACCGCTGCTAAGTGCTTAACAGTGCTCTGCTAAGTAGAAAAAGAGCTCCGCTAAAAAAAATGGTGTCTTGGGTTTTAAATTTAAATTTATCTTCACACACATGTTTGTTTTGTCTTTTTATTTATTTATAAATTATTCGCTTTCATCTTCCTCATCGTCATCAGATCATTTACTATGTTTTTATTTTATTTTAACAAAGAAATTTTTAACAAAAAAATAAAACTAATATTAAAAACTTGTCTTGGTTTTGGCAATCGTTTACTTCTAAACTGGCGTTTGAAGCAAACTTTCTGATATTATTGATGGCTGAAAAACTCAAGCTGCTAGTGATGTAAAATTTGTATGTATGTATGTACATAGTATGTGTATACTTGCGCTTGATCTGGAAAGTCCAATGGATTGAAATAATAGGTGTGTTCGTTTACTCTAAATTGGGCGACCGCGGTCGTCCAATCTTACCAGAAAGCGTTTTCTTACGCAAAAATTGGGTAAATGAGAGAGTGATATTCTTGTTCTTCACGCACGAGAACGCCCGTACTTTTTCTTCGGGCTAGCTTGGGCGTGAAGAACACGCAATCAGCTGGTTTATAATAAACATTGAAAATAACAAAGCAAAATTACAGAAGTAAAATTAAAAGTTTCCCAAAAATGCAATGAACAAATAATAGTTAATTTTATTTCATGATTTAGTTGAAAATTATTTGCGGTTTCTTTAATTAACATATAAGCCAAATTATTGTCTTTAGATTTGTAATTGTGCATGGTCATATATATTAGGTCTGTTCCAGGCGCATAACATATTTGCCCGAAATCGCACAAATTTATTTTATTTATATATGATTCTAATTTGAAAATATGTGAATGTATTAATACTTACTTTATGGTATTCTCATAAAGTATTTTTTTATATAAAAGCAAATGCAAAACTTAGCTCACCAGTGGACTTTTCCCAATTTTTGACTACAAATTCAAGATTCTTATGTTCAAAATTCAACTAATCAATCGAGAATTGAAATTGAATACCGAACAAAAAACAAAAAATCTATAAACACAAACATAACAATCCATGAGTTTACTTTTTTTTATTACACATACATATTTCTACTTTAGATTTTTCTTTCTCATCTATATATGTATATACATATGTATATATAGGCAACAAATAAGCTAGAAATATCGTTCATGAAAAATGTAATAGTTATAATATTATTAGATAATGCTACTATATAAATTGGAAGTTATATTGCGCATGAATTTGATTATATTATATATTCAGAATCTAGATCACTTTAATTGCGACAAATGTTCAACAAGTTTATCTTTGAATGAATTACGTGTAAGATGAAATGCTCTAAATTTACCCAAAAGCATTCCAGATAACAATTTTTGTACAATTTTGAGATAAAATTAGAAAGTAAATTTTTTCATTTGCTGTACAAAGTTGCATGAACTTTTTCTTTGGGTAAGTTCGATCTAGAATAAAATTATCGGCTGTTTTTATTTACATATGGAACTAAGAAATCAATCAGAAAATTTGCAAAGAAACAACAAAAGTTTTTATTTAATTAAAATTTATTAAAAAAGATTTTTTAAATAAACTTGAAGTAGATACATATATTTGTGCATATTTAGCACTGTATTTAATAAAAAATTTCTTTTACTTTTTTTTTCAGTTTATTTTTGTCCACATTTTACAGCCGTTGCCTACGATGCAAATGTTTTGCTTTTCAAATATTATGCATTTGAAGCGTCTAAAATCACTAAAATAAAATTTTGTTTGGGCACTTTTTTTATGCACGTGGAACAGACCTATTATGTATTAAGGGTAGCTGTCTCACCAACAGAGCTAGTTTTCGTTTTTATTCGGTTTTAAAGATCTCTGTTCTAGAACATAATATGCCTATGACACGCGTACAAATATGAATGTCAATAAAGTTTGCGAACGTACATCGCCAATCTCATATTATTTTTGTACAAATCGTGGCAACTGACTGACAACTTGTTTGCGTTCGTCTACGGCGTTTTTCTTGTCGAAAATAAAAATGCCAACACATACCAAACATTTCTTAATAGGTGGAAATAAATTTATAAATTATTATTAAAAATTCATAATTACAGTGTAAATTCGATAGTCCGGACCCCCCTAATCCGGAATTTTCGATAATCCGGACAGAATTTTGCAGCTCTTTGCTTATTCTATAATCCGGATTGATTGCAACTCTATAGTCCGGATTGAATAACACCCATTTTTTTTAATTATTTTTTTATTCAAATCACAGCATGCTTTGAAAAATACAGTTAGAATAGTGTGATATGAGTGTGTTTTGGAACGTTGCATATGCGTTTTTAGTTTAGTATTGATGCAAGATGCCTTCAGTGAAGAGAGCACACAAGACTTTATCTATTTTAGATAAAATAAAAATTGTTGAAGAACTTAGTAAAGGTATGAGTGGAAGGGTGTTGGCTGACAAATATGGGGTTGGTACATCCACTATTTCAGATATAAAAAAAAATTGATAGCTTCAAAAGGTGAGTTAATTTTTTTACATGATTTTTAATTAAATACATATGTATTAACAAAAAAATATATTTTACATTCAGGTTTGCGAAGACATCTAATCGAAAACTATTGCAAAAGCGTAAAACTTTAAAAGATTCACCATCATATGAAGAGTTTGAACAATCATTATTTCGTGGTTTGAGAAACAACGTGAATTTTGCTATGAATTATTATAAATTTTAATAAATACACACATGCGTAGTAATCCGGATAACTCGCTACTACGGATTGGGTTCTGCAATCAATTATCCGGATTATCGAATTTTTACTGTATTTGAAATGTAACCCAACATTTCGTTCTGCTACTCTTTGTCAGTGTGTGTGACTTACAAAATTTTCTCTTTGACTTAGTTTGTTTCTTAGTAATTATCACATGTAATTTTCGACTGCCTGTATGTTTTCTTTCATTGGCCCACTTTAATTAATTACATATGGAAAAATGATGTACGAATTAAGACACTATTTAACAACAAAAAAAAGTAATTTCCTAAATTTTTTACTAAATTTAGTTAGATTTTTTATTTTTTCTAAAAATTATTTTCAGTTCTTCGCAATAACAAAACTTGAATCACTAGAAAATCCAAGTGCGACTGATGCAAATATTTTTTTTGATGTTTTATTTGTCCATTTATTTACAAAAGTGAAAAAAAATTCGGTTGTTTTACTTTCTGTCGTCACAATAGGGTTGTCATTTTTTGTGCTCAAATTATTAACTTTATATAAGGAAAGGTAAACAAATACACATAATATTTATTTGCATAACCTTTAATTATAATAATATAATTTTTCCATTAAAATTTTAATCAATTCCATCATTTAATCGGTAATTAATTTTTGACCTCACAACTTAAATAAATAAATAATTTATTTTTCTGCAATGAAATACACAATAAGACGCCTTATTTTTATTTAAATGCTTATCTGATTGTTTTATTTCATATAAGCAATACTGTGTATACAGGGTGGCCCAAAACGACCAAAGTGGTTTGAGATCAAAAAGCCATTGTGTCCCCGCAGTGTGCGCTGTTGCTTCTTCCAGCTGGAACCATACTTGGGTATGGTTTTCTACGGCTGGCCTTAAAAAATTTTCCAACATTGTCCGATATCGAAGACTAGTGATGGAAACGGCGACACCGTGTTCATTTAAAAAAAAAATATGGGCCAATTATCCTTTCCGACGAAACACTTAAGTGGTTGTAATTCTCGCTGTTAAACTACTCTTGGATTTTCCGTAGCCCTTTTTGCCTCTTAACGAACCCATTCACTTGGAAATGGGCTTCGTCGCTCATAATTAAATTATGAACAAAAAATCATGATTTTCTTCTGAAATAAAGTTCAACGATTTTATGTTGTTTTGTGTTGTTCAATTGTCTACTATACCATTTTAAATTCACAAAGTCTTCTTTACAAAATACTTTAAAAAAAGCTCTCACGGGTTAAATAGATGATTTTAATGACTTTACAACTACCTCCCTGTAGACACAAAGAGTACTGATGACGTGTGTAGTGGCATAGAAAATACGTATTCCACTCAACTGGTGTTGGAGATTAATTGTTCTTTTTTTCCCTTATTCTAATCAAAAATATAATTTCTCCACAATATTGTGATAAATTAACTGTGAACTTGAGCCCGACAGAAAATTGTCTTTAATTTGTGAAAACAAAAAAATATTATAATAAAAATGCTATAAGCAATTCAAACACCTTCGCTCTTTTCGGGCTCCCTCTACATGCAGATAGAAACGAATTGAAATCAAATAATTTTTTGCTATTGAAAATTTTTGGAAATTTTCCAAATATTCTGAACGTATTAAATTTTTTTTTTTCGATTAACTTAATTGTATGGCCACGAGTGTATACACAGAATAATAAATGTGTATAAGGTATGTAATAATTCTGCCTTTCAAATCCTTTAAGTTTGCTTTCATACTTCGTAGGCACTCTCAAACGTAGTCTGTGTAGTCCGTTCAATATTTTTTATTTTTTTTTATATTTTTTCTTTTCAGTTGAGTACATGGTTGTATTGTGTGCTGCCTGTTTTCCTCTTTTGTTCTCAATTGCCTTTAAATATTTATTAGTGTGAGTGCGAATGTGTTTGCTGGTTAGTCTGCATTCAAGTTATCGCCGTTTGACTGCAGCGCAGCATTAAAGCAAATGAATTTACTCCCCCATTAAAATATAAAAAGTGACACGCACACATTCAAAAACACAGAAGTATTTTATAAAACTTTCATTCTCGTTTACTTTGTTTGAATGTCCAGTCTGGTTTTTGTTGAAAACATATTCTAGTTGGCACCCTACACTAAACCAGTTACTTTGCAGGCACTTAAGTAGAATTGCAAGATTGCGTTTCGAACATTTCACTCATACATCCGAGTTCTACATGGGTTAGGAGAGATCCAGCACAGGATCGATAGAAGGAATGCACTAATGCCGCCTACAAACACATTCAACACCTGCAACAGGTCGTCCAGTACATGTTTGGCCAAAAATCGGTGTATCACCGCGTAGAGCACTGGGCATTCGCAGAGCAGATTGTGTTCAAGTTAATGTGGGCACCTGCACGTGGGCCTTAATCCGACAGTGTTCCTAGCACCGGATGAATTTGTGATGCTCACCACCGCTTCTATGGGCACAAGGAAGGCAACTAGTGACTTGCAAAGTACACATTTGTTACAATCCTTATCATAGTTATCCCTGCCTATGATATACACCTTGCTCAGGTATTTTGAACTGTCTGAACCCGGTGTCCCCTCAGATATTTTGACACTCGCAGAGCAGTTAAAAATCGTCGCTCGTTCCCCACAGGTGCGACAGAATGTGTCGGCATGTCCGCCGATCGGCCAGTGACCCGTCAAAACCGTGATTAGCCGTAAAATGCTTCTCCGGACCCTGTTCACTATCTGTTCCGTGCGTTTGCCGCCGAAGTGAGGCCACAACTTACTTGCGACGAGCTCCTTATAGTGCTAAACAGCAATGCCAACGAAATTCTGTCTGATGCGCCCCTGGCGAACACAACCCTACACAGTAAATCCGCCCGCTTATTACTGAAAAAGTGGCTAGGTGCCCCATGCGCAATTTCCACACTCAGCATTCTTACCGATTCCCTTATGAGCAGTATTTCAGCCTGAAATACACTTGCCCCATACGGAAGCCGTTATGATAGCTGCAGATGAAGAGCACCTGACAAGATTTTAGCTCTAACTCCGCTGATTATTCTCGATCCGACGGTTTAGAGCCTGATATGAAAGTAGTTCCTTGTCTGGGAAATTAGTGATGGCAAAATTTAACTTGGCAATTAAGTTGCCACGCAAGTGAGTGTGTTGGAATCAATAATTCCCGTATTAATCTTCGTTTATTTCTTCTTGGACCAGTGCTCAGGGATATCCCCTACATATGCAATACATTGCGCGAGAACTAGATAGAGAGAGAGAGAGAGTAGAGAATAGACAGGTGGTGCCGTCTCTGATGTTAATTTAAAGCTAATGGAAGCCATTTTGTTGATTATTTGACTATGCCGACTTTTTATTGCTCAAATACCGACGAAGGAGTGTGCTGTCGCACAGGAAAATCAGCAAAATGTTTAACTTGACCGGGATGGAAACCCGAACCCGGGTTTGTCTGGTCGCAGAGCCTACAAATACTCCCCACCAGCACCAGTACTGCCCTCATCACTAGCCAAGAAAAAAACGTTCAACTAGACCGCACCGGGAATTTGGAATTCACTAAAACGTCACTTTATTTTGTAGCACCGCAGGAATTATTCGAAAAGAAGTCAAGAAATATGTATAACTTGTTTACGTAAAACACATACATATACACATGCTAAATTGAAATAATTCGTCGTATTTGCCACAGAAATATTTCGTTAAATAAGTACAAGTGAAATTGCTTTATAAAGACAAACCCTAATTTCAGTGCTATTTCTTGAACGCAGCTGTACATATTTATTAATTAATTAAACAGATAATAGTATTAATACAATATGTTACAAATAATTTGTTTCTTGTTTTTCTAATTAAACATTCATCTCATTATTTTGCTCTCAAATTTGTACTCAATTAAAACGAATTATGAATAATTGTTTTATTTTTGTATTTGTGTGGGAGCATATTTAGTTTCGTACGTATGTATGCACGAGTATGTATGTAGTATATACTTATATGTACATACAATTGAATTTTGAATTATTAATCAGCTCTGCCAACATTATTATCATTCCCGTAGTTGCTGTTGTGTTTGCCGTTATTGTTGTTATCATTTGTTATTCATTTGTATTCTTCCTAGCTGGCACTTGGAAGATTCTTATCTCAAAACTCACCATGAGGTGTCTTCTTCGAGTACGTTCAGTGATTAAAAACTGATTTAGCAAATGATTCGGGCTTACGATATGAAAGAGTTTGATTTAAAATGCAATAAAAGAACTGTACAGCAAACACAAATTTTTGCAGGCGACGCTAACTTCTCTGTCTTTAAAAACATGATCAAATATTCACTGACCCGGTTGATAAAACGAATGTTTGCAAGTAATTCTCATTTGCCAGACAGCAACCAACCACTGGCGGCTCTCGAGAGTGTATTCGTAACTATGCCAAAGATATACAACTTTTGAGCTCGTGCAGTTGAAAGGGTTTTAGCGGACCTCAACATAGACAGGTCTCCTGGGCCGGATGGAATTCCGGCACTGGTCTTGAAGCAGAGTTCTTCGACGTTAACACATCCTCTAGCAATACTTTTCAGCACCCTATACCATGCAGCCTATTCGTGCTGAAAAGTTACAAATGTAAAACCGATCCGATGTAAAGAAAGGAGAGCCAAGCGACCCTGAAAATTATCGCCCAATCGCAATATGTTCTGGCATTTCCAAAGTAATGGAAAGTAAGCTAAATTTCCATCTGGTGAAGTATCTGGAAGCCACGTGACTTCCGTGGAGGACGTTCCACAGGAAACCTTTTGGCCTTCTTCTCGGAAAAATGTTGACCATCTATTCACCATTTTGGCGAAAGTAAGGTAGTGACTCTAGATATTTCCAAAGCATGTGACAGAATGTGGCATGGAGCAATTTAGTCGAAACGTCTTGCTTTTGATGTCGGTTATATCTTCTCTTGATTTATATCCATATTTCTCATGGTTGAGTTGAAAACAAATTCAGACGTAGCGCAAGGCTAACGTCTTTCTCCTACCCTATTGCTTCTATGTCAAACTTCCTACCTTATTCACTCCTTTGCAGATCATGTTGGCATTTGTCACTCATATTCATTTGATCGTAGGCCGGCATCGATATGATCGCGGTACTGAGGCAGAATATGAGTGATTCACCGAATAGTGCCCTCACAAAAATATGGCATTGGAGTCACGCAAACATTGTCGATTTCGAAGCTCAAAAAACCCAATCCAAAAGATCACGCTGCTTCATCTGTAATTATAGCAGCTATAAATATTGAGGAATCGGAAGCTCTTTATTTCCATGCCAAGAACATCACGAGCTTTTAAATATTGAGCAATCTGAGTCTCTTGATGTTCTTGGCATCAAGATTCCGTTTGATGTTCAAAGGAGGGAACACATCCTTCAGCTCTCAAAAGAAGCATTCAAGTGCCTCGGGTTTTTAAGATGGTGTAAGACAAACTTTATCCCTTCCGATCTCCTCCTCCTTTATTAGATTCATTAGAATTGTATACATCAGATGATATATCGACAAGTAACTCCACTGCTTCTGCGGTGACACTGCATCTTAGCCTTCCAAATGGTATTTCGTCATCTGAATTCCTCTATTCTTGATCAATAAGAATTTAGCTAAGGCAACGTTTTAAATGCATACATTATATTTGCTGATGCCTTGATGAAATAATTGATAGTAAACATTTGCAGTAATTAATTTGTAAAATGCGAATGACATTCTGGTCCATAGACTGACTAAGTGCCGTGCAGTTCGGTGGAAGAAACATAATAAGTTTACTAACGGCTTTGGATAACAGTTAACGTTATCTAGGGGTAAAATTGCTTCGCTCGACAAATTAATCTTCCTTAAAAAACGCTTCACTTGTTTAACCATTTCTACCCTGCTGGTACATGTGCGTACCACTTAAAGTTTAACAAAGTGAGTTTTTGTGCGCAAAACATTGAAAACAGATCGGTGTCCGGATTATTGAAGTACAAAATAATGGCGAGAAATTAAGTGTCCCAATTTGCAAGTGTGCGAAATATCGAGATTTTACTACAATTATGTTATTTTCCTCGATGCGAAAACTGCTCACAAGTTACAGAAACGATTCACAGGAATTTACGATGTGAAATTAGGAAAGGTCGGAAATTATTGTGAACTTACAAAAACAAAAAAAAAAGGAATCATAAACGAACGAGTCACGGGTAGGGTACCATTTCCTGCCCACAAAAATATCTTTTAGGATCAGCAAATGAGCGCATATTCCGCTTTTAAGAGTAAAAACAAAGAGTCGAATTTGATTAACAAATTGCGATGGCATAGTCAATGGTCACGGAACAGTAACGGCTTCAGCTGTAGCCAATTCACAGGCACATCAGAATGCCTTTCTTCGTCGGTATTTTGTAGCACCGGCGAAGCAATATAATTATTAAAAATGGCTACTAAAACGAAGCTTCAGAATTTAATAGGTCTCCTTGACATCTTTACATCAGAGGCGCTGCACCACTGCGCTATAAACAAAGAACGTGCAAAAGCAGAGTAAGATAGTGAAGCTTCACTTGCTGCCATTTCTTCTAGTATCCCTTTCCTCTAGTTCCATCACAATACACCGCTTGTCTAGGGGCAGCTCCTGAGTGCTGGTCCAAAAAGAAAAGAAAAATGCTGGCTGGGTTATACTGTTGCCCATAGTATGTGGACATTCACACACAGACAGTGAGGAGTCTTGCTATTCTTCCCCTTTCATGTACACATCCATAAATGGTAACAGCAATTACTGTTGGTACACTGATAAAGAGTCAAATGAAAATAGAGAAACAAAGGCACAGCCAGTGGCTTACAATTTACGTCTATTATAACTTTCAATTAATTTTACTTTGTACTGTTTTTTTTTGCTTTGCTTTTCTTATTCATTTATATAGTATGCACACATACACACATACATATATTTTTTTTCATATAAAATATGTTTAACACATACATACAAACATTCACAAGCACCCAATAGATTACATCATTTAGAAAATTTTAATTTTCTTCTTTCTGGTATTTGCTTTTATAAATTGTCAATTGCTGATGAACTTGAATGATTAGATGATGACTGGGACTGTCACATGCAGATCGATTAATTTTTCACCGCTTTATAGCAATTTATGTATGTGCATTGTAATAATTATTATACATAATATTAACAGGTATTTACTTAACGTACCGCATGATCACGTGTATGTACAGACGAGGTGTGTTCAGAAAATAACGGGAATTTCAAAATTTTGCGGATTAAGAGAATCTGATTGGCAATTTTTATATTCTTCACTTTAACTGTAACGGGTCCACACATATAAAATTGTCATTCCATTAGTAATTATTATTTAATTCTGAAAAAAATTTATATATGTATATAGATGCCCAATATAGTCTACATACAGCGCCAATATTTAAGTTTTCTTTTTATTTAAAAAGAATTATTTAAATTTAAACTAAACAAATATTTTTATTTTCCAAATTGTGCTGGAACTATAGGAAAGGGATAGTAGGACAAACGACAGGAGGTGAAGCTTAATTAATTATTGTAGAGCTCTGCTTTATTATTGCTTTTGAAATAAGAAAAAGAAAATTAAATTTTCTTTTTTTTTTTGCTATTAAATAATTTCCTGTATCTAATTTTGGTAAAAACATATAATTTCGTTCTGAATAGTAAACAAAATGCTACAGTTTTCACCACCACTGAGTTCTTTGAAAAATTTCTATTTTAAAGAACAATTTTGATGTCTTATTTACTTTGAAAAGTTCATGATGTTCAAAGTGAATGATTTAACGAAAGCACGAACATAGTACATATACAAATACAAAATTTTCCCCTTAATAGTTTATAATTGTTATAATTAAAGAGCATTTAACGTGATTGTATGTTACAACTACCGTAGGAAATGTATTATAATACGAACAACTACACTTAGGTCTTGAGTTGCGAAATATTTTTATCATTTACAAAAAGTCAGGTACTTTTAAAGCTGGCAATCAAATCTACTGAGCTGTGTGAGCGCTTGTTCCTTCCATTCTGTTAAAAACAATAATGTTCGGGACCCAAAGCAGCAACATGCAGCAAAAATAAACATTTAATATCTGCTTGTAACACTCACCAGTTTCGCTAAAGCTGGTGGCGTCTGCGTCTCAAAAAAAAAAAAAAAAAAAAAATAAGAGTCAATCACTTTTTCACTGCAAATAAAGCACCAAAATTGAGGGATGCAATGGCCTTTGACGCATTTTATTTGGTTAGATACATGTGGAGTACATGCAACACCACGACGAAATTCAGGCTGTATGTAATTCGAAAATGTCAAAGCACAGTGTCACTTGGCCCGATTTTTTACACTCGAACAGTATGTTCGTCCAATTTTCCAAAAAAAATTACATGATGCAACTGAAACAATGAGTATAAAATAGCAGAAGCAAAATTTAACTAAAGCTTCTTAGTGTGGACACGAATGCTATTTCAAAATAGAATCTAAGAAAGTTTCTGCAGCAAATAAAGGGTGTCTGGTAGCACACACAGTTGACACAAAGTTTTATTAAGAGCACTGAACGATAGAATGGAAATGCGGATTTTATTTTTTAAAGAATATGTCCTCCAGATCCTTCAGATCCTTTTTTAAAATTTCATGAATAATCGCTCTTGGAAGTCCCATTGAGGCTGTTCTTTTTCGTATTGAAAGTCGCGGATTTTCACGTAAACTGCTTTCAACCAGTTCAATGTTTTCGGATCGACTGGGCTCTGGCCGTGAGGCATTCATAGCCGAAGCAGTTGCGCGGAATCTCTGCACCCATGAACGAATTAAATTTACACTCGGTCCATCACTTATTCGCCGAATACCGAACTTTGAAGAAAATTGTCGACGAGCAATTACGTAAGAATGATTACTCTTAAAAAATGTCTCCACAGCGAACGCGCGATGCTCACTCGACCACTGCGACATCGTGACTGACAAATCCGCACAACCAATAATTCCAACGGCGCCACCCCTCTCTGCACCTTTTATTACTTTTTTGAAATAATTGTATTTAAAAATATAAATTTCCCATCAGACACCCTGTATGTTACAATATGGACGGGGACTTAAAATTCGTAAAGAAAACAGCAAAAATTTGGAAATGTTTTACAGCAACTTTAAACAATATCTGTGCATTTGGAGTTTCTCTCCGTTAAAATTTAATAAGAATGTGGCATGCATGGTTTTACTGGGACGACTGTCAACTCTTTTGTTTATTATTATTATTATTTAAATGCTCAAATAATATACGGTTATCCATTTTTCGATTTCAAAGGTAAAGTTTAATAAAACACACATCCCAAAAAACAAATTGAGAATGATTTGAAATCAAATGAAAATTACTTGAAAATAATTGGAAAAATCAAGGCGAATTCATACCAGGTAAACTTACTAGTACAACAACCACAAAAATCATTGTACGTTGTCAACAATAATTTGTACAATTTTGACATCCAACCATAATAAACAGTCACCAGCTGGTCTTATAAGTTCACCTCATACGAATTCGCCTTGGGAAGAAGAAACCGTTCTCAACAAAAAGGGGAAATTATTTTCAAATTGAGAAATTCATTTATTCTCAACTTGTTTTCAAATTTAGATTGTAATAAAATGTGTATAAATTAATAAAATTTAATATAATTTTTGCTTTGTAAAATTTATTATTTCTTAATTTTTCCATTTTATTTTTTTATGATTCACGTTCTTCTCATAGTAAATAATTTTTTTAATCACAAATAAATACTTTTTTCTTAACGAAACCGTAAATATGTAATATTTTCCAGTTGTAATAAATAAAATGTTAAAAATTATTTTTCGCTTTAAACAGTGCTGCCAGCTTTATTTATGAATAATGAAAATGGAATTTTTTTTTTCAAAATATTCCGCTTGATTATCATTCCTTCAAAATATGGTTTTTGAACGCTTGAACTACTTCTTCAAATTCTCCCAAAATGTGTAGTATTGTCCATTTTTCCACAATGGCCACCAATCCCCTGAAGAAATGCAAATCGCGTTATTCAAGCTTATTTTTCTAAACTCCCAAAATTATTTGGGTAATACGACATTCTCTGCTCGTTACAGGACCCACTGACGCACCATTTGTATATAGTGGGATATGCGTAGTATTGTCAATTTTTCCACAATGGCCACTAATCTCCTGAAGAAATGCAATTAAAAAAATCGCTTTATTCATGCTCATTTTTCTAAACTCCCAAAATTATTTTTTTAATACGACATTCTCTGCTCCTTAGAGGGATCTATTAAGCACCATTTGCATGTAGTGGCATACATCTGGATGTCACACATTTCCGGAATAAACAATTATTATTATACTTTCTAAAAGAAATGGTTTGTGTCTTGGGTTTTAAATTTAAATTTATCCTCACACACATACTAATTTTTTGTATTACGGTGCACAACAATCTTCGTCAAGATTTTATCATGTAAATCATAATACCAGTAACAACTCAACGAAGACAACTGAAATTAGTTGTGTATCATAATGCAAAAAATTAGTCGAGTTGTAACTTAGTTGAGTTGTGAATCACAATAGGGGCAAGAGTTAGCACGTTGACTACAAAAACAAAAATTTGTGGGTTCAGGCGCAGTTTTTGACTAAAGACACTGAACAGTACCGGCTTCAGCATATAAAAATCCACAGGCACAGTAAAGCGCCCCCTTCGTCGGTAATGTGTAGCACCAGCGAAGTGAAATAATTACTAAAAATTCAGTTGAATAAGAATTTAATCGCTACCCTGTGGGTTTAGATTTCAACACTGTCTAGATACAAACAATTACAAAAAAATACAAAAATAAGGTGTTCATATTTGAGACTAGTCAATGGCATATTTTGAGGTGTTCATACTAACGCGAGTGCACTGTAATTTAAAAAAAAGTGTCCACAAAAGAAACTTTTGCATAAGAAATTTCATAACTGCAAGATTTCATTATTTTTATTAATTTATTTTACATTTTACTGAAAGTAATTAATACAAAAAAAATAGTGCCAACAGTAGTGCATTTGGATGAGCCAACATATAATAATGAACAGTACCAAGTAAGTGCGCTTATCTGGAACTATGACTGCTCATACAATATGCTGATTTGATAAAATGCGGAAGTACATATTTGAAATCAACTGCATAAAACTCGTTTATTCATTTTCAATTTCATTTCTTATTTTTTCCATATTTCTTACAAATACAATTAAAATAATTTGCACAGTTAAAAAAGCGACAATACGAAGAATCAAATAAATAAAACCTCTACTCTACGAAAGAAAATTGAAATCCAAAAACCAAGTGAAATTCAATTGTGTAAATTCAGCTTTTTTGTACGTTTCTTCAAATTTCAAAGCCATATACATGTTTTTCTTTTCATTTTTTCTTTCTCGATTTTATAACGATATTTTAATGCAGAACAAATAAAATCATTTTTGGCACAAAGTCACGAAAAGTTGTTTAAATTGAAGAAAAACAAAAAAAAATGCAATAAAAGACAATATGTAATCTAAAGCCATAGACAAGTAATTAGCACACGCCGACTTCTCAGCATCAGGCATGTCCGCCTGATAACGAAATCGTACGCGTGCAAGACACTGGAGGTATCAGGAAGCCTGTACAAAACAGAAACTACCAGATCATCAGAGAAAATACCTCGCCCCTACCCCTGATTCCGTTTTAGAACCATAGCTGAAGACCGCCCTGACGTCACCCGTAAGGGGGGAGACTACTCGTCCAGTCATTCCTATTAGGAAAGCTGACGACTGCAAGCCCCTCGAAGACAAGTCTCCGAGTGAAGATATCCAACGAGAAGCCTGTAATGAAGGTCGGTAGGGTTTGCAGAATGCTGTTATGGCCAGATCCGGATTCCCTGAAAAATCCGGCCTCCCTTAGACTATATATATAATAGCACTCTTAGCCGAAACAGAAGAAAGATGAAGGACAATCGGTAAGAGATTCATAATCGTGTTCAAGTCCGCTCCGTGGCACGTTCAGCATGCCCCGGTAACCCCAACACATGCGGATTGCTGAATCCTACCCAGCCTGGTGAGATTATAGGCCCTGCCGAGAGCCCCCACCAGATAAGGCAACCCTATAATAATATCGGTGTAACCATGGCACTGTATGTCCAGAGGGGGATCTTAGAATTAGACCCCACTACTTTCCGAACATACTTTTACAGCCGTATAAGGCTACACACTCCTCAAAATGTTTTCTCCACTTTAGCCTGAAGTCTAATATCACTGCCAAATACTTAACACTCGTCGATTGTTGGAGGAGCTGTCCTCTATGTTAGTTCAACACGATTTTATAATAATCTGAAAACATAATTTTTCGCTGTTGAAACAACTTTAATTCCTGCTAATTTAATATGTCAGTACAGTTGAATCAAAATCAAATTTATGTTGAATCACCATCACACACACATCATGATGATTGAAGATCATTGGGTTGGAATTCGAATTTTCATTCAACATGAAATTAATTTAAAATTAAAATAAAAGAATTCAAATATACAACTCTTTTTGAAGATGGCTGAAGTAGTCTGCACGTTGACTACGAAACCAAAACAGACCTGGGTTCAACCCCAGTTTCAGACTAAAATTATAAAAAAAAAAAAAAAAGACATCTTGCATTGTATGTGTATTAGTGTGTCAGTTGTTGTCGGAAGGTTTCAGTGGCGAAGGCATAGCCACTGGTCACTGAACAATAATGGCTTCAGCTGATAGTAATCCACAATCACATCAGAACACCCTCCTTCATCGGTATTGTGTAGCACCGGCGACGTAAAATAATAATAAAAATGGCTACTAAACCGAAGCTTCAGTACTGCTATAAACAAAGAACGTGCAAAAGCAGAGCTGTAAAATAATTAATTAAGCCTCACCTCCTGTCGTTTGTCTAACTATCCCTTTCTTATAGTTCCAGCACTATGCATCGCATGTGTATGAGTCACCTCCTAAGTGCTGGTCCCAGATTAAAAAAAAAACAATGTTAAAAAAGTATTTCTAATTAATTGTTAATAGCTGTACATACTCATACATACACACATACGCATTTGACGGAAAATAATAAAAACAATTGAAAATAAAACGCGCCAAAAACAGTTAAAACCGCAGCAACCACAAACAAAAAACACTTTCAATGGTGGCCATATGATCAAGTACAAAAACTAAAAACAAAAAAAAAATATTTAAAAAATTGTTTGCATACGTTTGACCGAATTTCTACCAGCTTTCGTTTTCTTTAAGTGTATAAAAAGAAAAAAAAACACAGACTTTCTCAACTTTTGTGTTACGATATGCCAACAAATCACTACAGCTGAGACAGACATATTTGTCATCATAGACTGGATTTAAATTTGTCAGTTTTATTTGATTGAAGTTTCCAAAAAACAGTATTGATGAATCGCCCAAAATTGTTGGGTGAACTGACTGTGACAACAGTGAAGAAATATCACAAAAAACAGGACACAATCGACCCAAAAAATTGCACAATAGCCGAAGTGCAAAATGTACAGTGGCCCCGATTTTGGATGAGTGATCTTTATGAAAAATGTACCAAATTTCTAACGGGCAAAATTTTGTTTTGATTTTTAAAATTGTTGACAAACAAACGCAAAATCTTTAAGCCGCTAAAGCACTATTTGACATACGGAGAGGAGAAACCTTAAAGCCGTCCCAAAAGTCGGCTATGCTAAAAATCGTTCATCCGCGAAACCATGCTTATAAAAAAATTTGTAAACACCATTGAATAATTAAAAACATGTTTTATTTGAAGCTTTTACCCGCTATTTCGCCCCCGTCTAACTAATCTTTCACTATAAACCATTCTGCTGCGCTTAACAGCGAACATTATTTCATATTTACTTATAAAGATAATTGTATATTTCCGGAGAGGCATATATTCCGCTCATACTGAAGTATTTGATATACGGGGAGGAGAAAATCTCTAAGCACAGCAGAAGAAGCCCTGTCATGCGGAAAATCTTTCACCTGCGAGCCGCTATTTTTTTATTTTGGAACATGACAGCTACACATTCGATGCATTGTGCTGGAACTAGAGGAATGGGATTGTAGGAGAAATGACAACGCGTATGAAATATTTTGAAGCTTCGTTTTTAGTAGCCATTTTTAGTAATTCTTTTACTTCGCCGGTGCTATACAATACCGACGAAGGAGAGCGTTCTGATGTGCCTGTGGATTGGTTACAGCTGCAGCCGTTATTGTTCAGTGACCATGCCTTCGCCACTGAAACCTTGCGACAACAACTGACACAAATGCACATCAGAAAAAATGCGAGATGTTTTTATGAGTCTGAAACTGGGGATTAACCACAAGAAATTTTGTGTTTTGTAGTCAATGTCCTGACTACATCAGGCATTACATCGCCATCCTCATGCGTGACATACGGAGAGGAGAAAATTTTTAAGCACGGCCGAAGAAAATCTTTCACCCGCAAAGCCGCTATTTACCACACGCGGAAATAAAAATTTTTAAGCCCGACAAAAGACCGGCTAAGTAGGAATTCTTTCATCCGCGAACACGTTATTTGACATACAGCGAGGAGCAACTTTAAAGCCGTGCCAAAAGGCGGCTAACAAAAACAATCTTTTATGCTGCGCTTAAAAATTTTTTCTTCGCCGTATGTCAAAAAGCCGTTTAACAAATGAGTTGTTTTTGTTCAAATCTCTAGAATATGTATGTGTAACGACGTGTAAATAAGAGAATAACAAAGACCCCATGGGCGGCATTTTGCCTATCCTTGATCTAGTGCCCAATATGCCTTCCGTGGAAGAAGCTTCAACTGAAGCACACAAAATGTCCTTTATTCACTCCCTACGCAATATTCTTTCGTATAGTTTTCATTTATTTGTATGTTTCCTCAATTGTATTACCCTGCAAATAACGTGTCTATTCCACACATGCATGTATAGTGTAGTCCACAGAGGACGAGGACTAGTTCAAGACTAACCAAAATGTATGAAGAAATATGGTTTATTTAACATTACAATGTCCTAGGGGTGGACCATATAACCCATCGGACTAATCCAAAAACTACTCCATGTAACCACTCCAAGGAGCACCGCCGAGAGTAATATTAATGCGACGGAGTATCTAATCGTAAATACGAAGAAAAGCCCGAACACTTGTCGTACAACAATAAGCTGTAGTTTTCAATGACATGGTCCACTGCTGCATTACATAGGACCATGTTTATAACCAGTCCATTTCAGCTAAAATCGACCATGTAGTCCAATATTATTTGCAGGGTCAATTTGAAATTAAACAAAATTTAAGGCGTGTTGAGTTTTTAACGATTAAACGATTTCGCTATTTGCCACGCAATCCGAATATTACAAAGGAAAGCGGAAAATCATTAATTTATTTGCAAACACTTTGAGTTAATCATTGTTATCTGTAGCGTTCGTTTCTTCTTTTCTTTCTGTTTTCTTTTTATTTTTTGTCAGCCAGCTATTAAAACTGAAATCAATAGAATTTGTCTATTTCAAAAGTAGGTTATACGACAGTTGTAATTCATTCATTTAATTAAAGTTTATCAAAAATAATAATTTTGTTTTTTTTCTCTCTTGTCATATCTTGCGATGAAAATCCATCAATTTCCTTATTTTTTTCTTTTTAGATTTTTCTTTTTTGTAATCCATAGGCAAAACTAAAAATAAAAATACACTACAGGCAAAACTCGATATAATTAACCTCGCTTTAACGAAAATCAGATATAACGAAGACCAAATTTTTTTACAGTAAGACCCAGTTAGCTTTTGATATTAAAATTAAAAATATTATTTTTATAATATAAGTATATGAAGTGAGTAATTTTTCGTTTATCTAAAATACAATAATAAAAAGAAAACTTAACAAAAAAAACTTCGGTAAAACTTTTTCGGTATTATCAACAGGACTGACATTATATCGTTCGTTATAACGGGATTCGTCTGTACTTCGAATATACATATATCTAATATACATTTTTGTGAAGCAAACATAGCACCTAAAACAGATATGTCACTTGAATTTATCATCGCTATTTTTTATTAAAAGTGCAGAGCGCTGAAGTCCCAAAATTTTTTAGCTGATGGATGTATGGGAGGTTCTCATGTGCTTGCACCGAATAAAACAAAATTTACAATAAAGCTAAAATGCTTAATTTTGGAAATATTGAACATTTTCTAGCGCATTGGAATCATAAATGCAACTAAAATTTAGTTTTTGTGAAAAAGGATATATGGGAAGTAGTCATATCCACGCACCAAATGGAACAAAATTGACAATAATGCAAAATCATTTAATTTTAGAAATATTAATCAATTTCTAGCGCATAATTGAATCATAAATGGAGCTAAAATTTAGTTTTTGAGGAAAAGGATATATGGGAGGTAGTGATGTCCTTGCACCGAATGCAACAAAATTTACAACAAAGCTATAATGCTTAATTTTTGGAAATTTTGAACAATTTCAAACGCATTGAAATCATAAATGCAGCTAAAATTTAGTTTTTGAGAAAAAGGATATATGGGAAGTAGTCATATCGACGCACCGAATACAACGAAATTTACAGCAAAGCTAAAACGCGTAATTTTAGAAATATTTTTCAAATTTCTAGCGCATTCGAATCATAAATGCAGCTAAAATTTAGTCTTTTAGAAAAAGAATATACGGGAAGTAGTCATGTCCTTGCACTGAATGCAACAAAATTTACAGCAAAGCTAAAACGCGTAATTTTAGAAATATTTATTAAATATCTAGCGCATTGGAATCATAAAGTTAGTTAAAATTTAGTTTTTGAGAAAAAAGATATATGGCAGGCAGTCATGTCCTTGCAGCGAGCAGCAGTGCTAGAATTAAAATTTTATAGACATGTAATTATAATATAATATATAATTGTTGCCATATTCTGATAATAACTGCAGCTAAAATTAAAATGTATGGGAGGGAGGTAGGCATATCCTTGCACCAATTTTGTTTTTTTAGTTTAGACATTAAGTAATTGTATGTGAAATTTTATCTTAGTACGACTAATATTCGAGTTTTAAAAAATTCAGTATATGGCGACAAAGCACTCTGCGACGCAGTGAAGTACACTAAGCATACGCACTTACGCACTTTAGAAAATTTGTGAACGACTGTGCCGTTTTGCTTTGCGCCGCAGTAGTGAAATTTACCTTTTATTTTGTTTAAATTTCCAAAATTATCAACTAAGAATATTGTGGGCATGTCTGAAAGTGACAGGACTAAGAGCCAGCGTTACCATATATTTTTTAAGAAAAACTTTTTATTTAAAAAAAAGTTGGCAACCTTTGTTAATAGTTAATAGTATATAAATAAAGTATATAATAGACAGTAACGATTATTCTCGTATGCATTTTCCGAAGAGCTGACGGGTTAAACAGATGATATTAATGACTTTACAACTACTTCCCTGTTGACACAAAGAGCACTGATGACGTGTGTAGTGACATAGAAAATACGTATTCTACTCAACTGCTCTTGGAGATTAATTGTTCTTTTTTCCCTTATTCTAATCAAAAATGTATGATTCACAAATCATGATTCACAACTCAACTCAACAAATTTTTTGTATTAAGGTGCACAACCAATTTTAGTTGTCTTCGTTAAGCTTTTATCATGTAAATCATAATACCAGTAACAACTCAACGAAGACAACTGATATTAGTTGTGTATCATAATGCAAAAAATTAGTTGAGTTGTAATATTGACAACTCAACTTAGTTGAGTTGTGAATCATGATAGGAGTAGTAATTTCTTCACAATATAGTGAATGATAAATTAACTGTGACCTTGAACACGACAAAAATTTCATTAAAAAAAACAAAAAAAACTTAATTTTTCAACAAAAAACTTTTTCCCCTCAAAATTGTCCAAATAATGAAAAAAAGCACAAAAATATATATTTTGAATTAATTTTAATTCAAAATAAGATAAAGAAAACAAACAAACAAAAATTTAAACAACAATAAAAAACGTATTCTTCCCACGATTTTGGGCAGATACCCATTGTTTAGCTTTGGTTGGAGCCTCCGATGTCTTTGTAGCATATTCGAAGCTATTTTCTCCACTTGCATTGCTGCTTAAAACTAATAACACCATAAACTAAAAATATTCCATTTTCCTTACCGTTTCTCTTTAAATATTTATCCCTGCTTTGTGGATATAGAAAACTTTTTGAAAAAAAAACACAGGCATAAAAAACTATAATATTATTAATACAGCACAGTTGTATTAAATAGGGAGTAGACGCATTTAATACTGTTGCAGTAATAAGGAGTGAAAAATTATAAAATCGTTTACAGTACATGGCAATATCATATAATAATTTCAACAGATATGTACATATACTGTAAATTAAAAATTAATAAACAAAACTTGAAAATGTTAATGAATTTCAAAAAAAAATTATTCTTGAAGCTAAAAAAATAAAAATTTTTTGGCACTTCAAAAACCTTGAAAAATAAGGGAAAACTTGAAAAATGGTAACGCTGCTTATAATATCGATTTTTACATAGATTTCCGATATGACTCACGTATTACCAGTGCAATTAAAGACAACTTATCATCACTGTTGTTGTTATTCTGATTTTATGGCAACAATTAAATTTCGTTTGACTGCCTTCTTCCTCAATGCCTAAACATGCACACAAGTGCTGTCGATGCTGCTGTTGGTGGGTTGGTTGCTTAAATGCACTCATTTAAGGCTGAGTTCGAAAGCCCTTTACATAAATTTCTTGGAAAAAAATAAGACTCCAAAAATATAAAAATTGTGGGGTTAAAACAACAACAACAACAACAAATACATACAAAATATTTACAATATAATCATTTGTGCATTTGTTTATTTATTCCAGAGAAATATACTATTTTTATTTCATTTGAGTGCTCATTGAGATCCGGCTGTTGTTTTTGTTTTTTATGTCTTCTCTTCATTTGTTTATTTTATAAAAATTTTTATTGAAGTTTTCTTATTTCTCTTTTTTTTCTTGCTGGAAATTTTTATTTAACAACTGCAAACTTAAAAACAAAAACAAAAAAGAGATACTGTCAGACCATTTTTTTTAATAGTATTATTATTATTATCACAAATTATAGTTTATCAGTGATAGTTCGTAAACAAATAAATGGCGGGGCGGAGGGGGAAAAGCTGGTTTTATGCAAAAGTTATGGTCGATTTTTAAGACCGTCTTTTTTCTTGTATAAATTAAAAATAAATTAATTTAGTTCGCCATATGGTTACAAATGTTAAAAAAAAAAATTATTACGATGTGCTGGAAATCCTATCAGACTTTGGAACTGACAAACTTACAGGCAAAAAAAAAAAAAAAGTGCACCGTACAACCCCCTAATATAACTTATTTTTGGACAATAATTGCAATTTGAGGGTGGCAATAATCGAAGTAGTCTGCACGTTGACTACAAAACGAAAAATTTTTCCTGAGTTCAACCGCAGTTTCAGACTCATAAAAACATCTCGCATTTTTTCTAAAGTGCTTTTGTGTGTCAGTTGTTGTCGTAAGGTTTCAGTGGCGAAGGCATAGTGACTGAACAGTAACGGCTTCAGCTGTAACCAATCCACAGGTACATCAGAACGCCCTCCTTCGTCGGTATTGTGTAGCACCGGCGAAGTAAAATAATTACTAAAAAAAAAATAGCTACTAAAAACGAAGCTTCAAAATTTAATACGTCTCCTTGACATCAGAGACGCTACAACACTGCTGTAAAAACAAATAACGAGCAAAAAGCAGTGTTGTAAGATAGTCACGCTTCACCTCCTATAATTTCTCCTACAATCCCTTTCCTATAGTTCCAGCACAATGCATCGCATATGTAGGGGTCATCTCCTGAGTGCTGGTCCACGATAAAAAAAAAAAATTTTTTTTTGGACGAAGGTAGGGGTCGCCTTTTTAAACTTTTCTTTATATCTTTGGCATTTGCAGACGGATCTAAAATAATGATATATTCTTTATTATATAATAAAATAAACCACTACAATTTTGCAAAGAAAGTAATTCGATAATTCCTGCAGAACAGTCGACATTTGTAGTCTGATCTACAACTAATTATGATGTAACGAAATCGTGCCTATTTTTTTTTTGTTTTTTTTTTTATCTGGCACCAGCACTCAGGAGATGATCCTGGACATGCGAAGCATTGTGCTGGAACTATAGGAAAGGACTTGTAGGAGAAACGACTCGTAGCAGTGCTGAAACTTTGCTTCAGTAGCCATTATTATAATTATTTTACTTCGCCGGTGCTACACAATACCGACGAAGGAGGGCGTTCTGATGAAGCCGGTATTGTTCAGTGACCAGTGACTATGCCTTCGCCACTGAAACCTTCCGACAACAACTGACACACAAAGACACACTAATGCACATCAGAAAAATGCGAGATGTTTATTTTTATTTTAAAATTTTAGTCTGAAACTGGCGTTGAACACAGGTCTGTTTTTGTATACGCATCATGCATCTGTATCGCGTTCGCTTTCAAACAAATACAAATGCATTCATCATGAGAATGGCTTGATACTAAAGCGATCTATAATGATCACTCTAAAATAATTTCCAACAACTGGCGATTCAATAAAAACTCCACGTTTTCCAATACATATCTTGGATTAGTCTCCTCCTTTCCGCCTGCAATGATGCACCAGGATGCATTCGTCACTTGCTCGGTCCACAAGTTGGGAATTTCATAAACTTCGAGACTGACCCTTACGTTGCTATGATCAATTGGACTAAATTCGAATTGACATATGTACATATGCCAACCAATGTAATGTGTAATTTAAATACTTATTGGTGGTAACACTGGTCTACAAAACCAAAGGTCCAGAGTTCGAGCCCAGTTTCGGACTAAGTCAAAAAATATTTTCGGGTTTTTCTTGATGTGCATTAGTGATCTTTGTGTCAGGTTTCAGTGGTGAAGACGTCACTGAAAAGTACCGGCTTCAGCTGACACTAACCCACTAGCACATCAGAGCACTCTCCTTCCTCTGATATTGTGTACCATCATCGGCGCAGTAAAATAATTAATCTAAATGGCGACTACAGCTACAAAGTAGAATTCGCCTCCTTGACATCAGAGGCGCTGGCAACACTATTCCAAAAAAAAAAACGTGCAATAGCAGAGTTGTAAGATAGTGAATCTTTTCTCCGTTTATTACGTTATCACCTGTCATCTCTTTCGCTAACACCAAGTAGTAGACAACCATTGCCAGAGTGTTACTGCTCTTTAAAAAAAATTATATCATTGGGCCGGTTCACACACAGCAATTTTACTTGATAAAGTTGACGGTAGGGTCAAATGTGTACCCCTTCCATCCGCTTTTCCTCGATTCAAATTTGATCTACATACGAATACGTATGTGAACGCGGATACTGATATAAATTTATAAAACCATCGTGATCAAATTTTATAGGATATTCTGAAATACTAGGGGCCGTTAAAGAGGTAATCCTCGCTGCTGCGCTAATATCGCAAATGTGGTTTAAAACTTTGTTCTGAAAAGAACGAACCAACATCTGGCGTTATTCCATTCATAATTTCCACACTTCTACTTTATATGGGTGTCAGTGAAATTGAATTTGTCAGCTATTCTGTGCTTTTAAGGATAAAATAAATGATATTGCGATTTAAATTGAAATTCCAATGAAATTAATCTTTCCAAGCAGTGTTTTTTTTTTATTGTTTTTTGACTTGATGTGATTTTCTATTTTGAAAACACTCAACAACGTTTCATTGACTTTTCCTTTTGTTCAAGTGTTGTTGTTGTTGTTGTTGTTGTTGTTGTTGTTGTTGTTGTTGTTGTTGTTTTTTTACAGTTTGAAAACAATGACACAACCCCATGATTTCCAGAACTTTTTATCATCAGTGGTTCAATGACGTTTGGATTCCTTCAGCCAAATCTAAATTGTTAACACTTTATTCTCTCGTCTTTTATCTCTTGTGTGCGCGCTCGTATTTAAACACTGAAATGAAATTTCATTTATTATACGGGTTATATTTCGTGTTTCATAAACTATTTTTATGTTCACATCGAAGTTCTGGGGTTGCTTTTTTTTCTTTAATTTCTGTTTTAGAATTCGTCTTTGAATTTTTTTCCATTTTTTTTTTTTTTTTTGAAGAAATAGTGGTGCATTTTTTGTGGGTTTCTTTTTGCCTTCGATGACATCATGCCGCAAAGCACATGATAGAATAGACATGCATATGTGTGTACATGTGTAGACGGTTGCATGGAATGTTTGTAAAGCAAATACAAAACAAACATTAAATGGATATATGTATGTACAAAGAAATACGATGGGGGCTGTTAAAATGCGGCAAACACAATTCGTAGCAGATTTGCATTTTTAGCGAATACTCGTATGCCATGATCTTCTGCTACAAAGTGTGGGTGCCTTAAGTCTATACTTTCTAATGCTGTTCGGTTCTGATGCTACATTTTTAATAGTTAATTTGCCGCTACCTTCATTGCGGATAGTGGGGAGTTTCTCTTCACAGACGATACCAAATCGATCGAAAACACACTTGCGGTCACTGTCAGCCAATATGGGAGGATTCATCAGCGAGTACTGCTCAAATTTTACTGTCGAAGCCTTGGCAATCCTTTAAATACGTTACTTCCATACTAGTCATTCAGAAATCCCGGTACGAGTGACCTACAATCAGCCAAATAATGTGGGTACCTTCACATGTTGGCATCACTGGCAATGAATCCGCCGTCTCAGCAGTCGAGGACGCAAAACAGCGACCATTAATAAAATACATATGTATATGATCTGGGAGATACAGGATATTTTAAAAACCATCTCATCTCATCTCCACAATGGGGTTACTACCAACACAGTTACAAAACCCCGAACCCTACCGCTAACAAACGATTATATCCCCCAAAAATTCTTCAAGAGAAGAAGACACCGTCCAAGATGAGATGATAACGGACTTCTTGTGACCACATTTTGAGTATATGGACCTCCAAGAGGATGGATGGTGTCACTTATCACATAGCCAATGGCTAGTTGGAGCGAATAATTTTATGGCCGTGGTGATGTTAACTGGAATTCACGATCATGTCATTTGACAGCGTTGCACTTCTTTCTTTGGGGAGATTTAAAAGAAAAAGTGCACGGCAATAAGTCAAGAACAATTCAAGAGCTAAAGGAGGAGATAGTTCGTCACATTGGATCTCAATTATGTCTCAGAGTCATTGAAAATATTGACAATCGGTTAGAGGTATGTTGTCACCGAAGCCCTGGTGAGCTTTTGGCCGATATATTTTATCACACACATAATTGTCATAAATCCGACTCTCATAATAAAAAATATTAAGATAATTCTCTGAAAACTTTTTGCTTTATTTACAATTAACCTCGTGCGTTTTGGCTGGACCAGGCTTAATTAGATTTTTCTAAATTTTTTTGCAGGAACAGTTAAAAAAAAAATTTTTTTTTTGGAATTTGCCAATTTTGTAAAAAAAAATATGGCAGCACTGTCTGCATTATAAATTCTCAAGAGTGCGCAAGTATAGAGTTGTGCAAGAATTATGCTAGGAACAGAATTGCGACGAACGACGAACTTCAATATATCAATAGTGTATCTTAATCAATATCGAAAACGAACATTGTTAACGATATTCGTTAAATATTTGCTAAAAATAAAAAGATACACTCTAATTTTTTGTTTTTTGATGTGTAAACATGTATACGCTAGGGGGTAAAAATCTTTTTCACAATACAATCACAAATTTTGAGTAAGATTGTAATAACGCGGTGTGAGCTGTGTATGCGTGCATTAGTATAATCATACGGACAACAAGAAGTACAGAGAAACTTAACAGCTGCATAGAAATACACTAACACCATCTAGTGCGCAATAGTAGTAGTAGTAGTAGTAGCTACTAATTTTCACTAATTGACGTACATTATGTTATCGTAGCAAATAAAAACAAATAAATAAAATGAATACAAAAACATTTAATTTTAATAACTTTTAAAAAGGTTTCATTACTAGATGTTTACACATCTCCCCTGTGATCGGACTCACATTTTTTTTACAGGATGGGGCAAAACTTATCACCTTACGTTCTTTTGCTGTAATTTTTTTTAAATTAAAAACTGGTTATGCTTGTCACTTGGCTGACATCACCAATGTTATGAAATTCTTCCTTGTTCATATCATGTCGATACAAATTGATAGTCCAGAACAAAGTATTCATCGCTAAAAGTTTGTTGCGTAAATTCGCAGTGTGGCACACAATTACGACGAAAAAATTGTCATAATCAGCAAAATTGTTTGCTGTCTGTGTTACCGTATGAAATAAAATTACTTGCAAAAAACTAAACATTAACAGATAAGAATTAGAAAGCAATTTTATGGTACATAATTGTGTATATTTAACTTAAATTATTTATTTTAAAAAATAAACAATTACTAAAGTAAAAATTAACTTTATTTACTAATATATTTGGAAACTAAAATGAAAAACGGTAACTCTGTACTATTTGTTCGTCGGCGTAGGAAATAGAAATAAATCTATCTCAGAGTTCGTCACGCAGAACGAATGACGGCGGTATTTTCTTAATTGTCAGATGCACAAAAGTGTTTTATTTCTGAGGACGAAAGTACACAACGAATAATTCGTCGTTCGTTCCAATTGTGTTTCTAGCATAGAGTGAAATTTTGACTCCAACAATTTTATTTTTAAAAATTGTAACGGAAATATATTCACCAAAAATTATTTTCTTTATTCAACGATAGTCAAAATTCATTACGATTATTTAGCTATGTTTGTTATTTGGTTTGTTTTGTTTGTATATTTTGTAATTCTCAAAGATTTTTTGTAAGTTCTTGTACAAACATGTGAAATTTCTAAAGAAGACCTACTGAACCAGCTAAACCATATAACAAACATAGATAAATAATCACTATAATATAAGTTATGTATAACAGTTTTCACAATGGGAAGTTTTGTACAAAACATTTACTGTTCATAGAAATTTCCTAGTATTAAGCTCTCTATCCTTTTTTTCAATTCACCACCCGTCTCCTCGCTACACTATTCCTTTCCAACTGCGAATAGTTCCGAAGCAATGCAATGCTTACGTATGCGACAGCTTCTGTGCATATGTGGTCCACGAAGAAAAAATCGACAATAGTCAATGTGACTTTCTTATTTCAAATGCATTGATTTGATTTTAATTATTTTCATTGTTGCAATAAACAAATTGATATAAACAAAAAATTAAATAATAATAACGAAAAATGATTAACTTACCGCTTTGTGATTGATGGGTCTTCCATAGATTTTCAAGATTAATTTATTAAATATTTGCTATTTTTTAATTGTGTTTTTTTTTTTTGTTATTGTTATTTCAGTTTGGATATGGCAAGCAGGCAAATGAAAAAGAAAAGAAAACAAAAATAGTTTTTTTAATAAAATTAATTAAAAAAATTTATGAAAAACTAAGCAAATATTTGTCCTCGTTAACCGAAATAAAACAATGAAATAATAAAAAAAAAACAGATAAAAATACAAAAAATAATTAAAAACCATAAAATCAGGCGAGCAAAATTTTAAAAAACCGAACTCTTGCTGTGCATGTTTAAGTTTCACCTTTTTAAAAAGTGTTCCCATGGCCCAGCAAAAACTACTGCGCCGCAGTAAAGAACGTTCGTAAGGGAATATTAAGGTAATTTTGGAATTTATGGTATTGATGGAATTTATGGCTGTTGTGGATCTTTATGATATAAATCTTTTATTAGAAGGTGTTTTCATAAAATAAATTCTTTTTTACTGAAATTTCAAATTTGGAGTTTTTTTTCTCGTTTACACAGCCCAACCTAAATTACGACGCAAAGCGATGTCTGCCTGTCAAATTTCCTTAGACCCATACAAAATGTATGCAACCAACCGAAATAACGCGGCGTCAACGCTTTGCAATGGAAAATTAAATTTTGACTGCGGGAATTGAAGTGAAGTTGGCTGCAGAAAAAATAAACTTGAGGAAAAGTAACGACAATTTAGTTGTTTTCAGGTGAATCTAGTAAAAAAAGTGAAGTCGGCTGCAAAAAAAAATAAAACTGTTGAAATGTAATGACAATTTAGTTGTTTTCAGGTGAATTTAGTGATTTATTTCCATTTCTTATTTCTATTTAGAGTTTTTTATTAATCTAAGTGAGTAAGCATTTAGGACTAAAACTGTTAATGGCACGCTCTCTCAAATTAAAAAAATGCGTAAATATGATATTGGCGCGCATAAATATAAACAAATTTTGACATTTAACGCGTGTACGACATAAAATAGCAAACAAAAAGTCATCGAATGAGTTGATTTTACTTGATAAATATACTTATGGTTTTACACAGCGTGATTGTCAAAATTTGTTTACATTTTAAGGGAGCCATTGTTACTTTTACTCATTTGTTTACTTTTGAGAGAGCAGTGCAAAAACAATTAATACAATTAATACTATACGAAGCTGTATCAAATTAGTTGGGGTTGTTAAAGCTGGTGGCAATTTGTTGCTGTGTCTACGTTTGAGCTTCAAACGTCAAAAACTTGTTTCTGTTTCCTCATTTACAAGTGCCGTTAAAATATAAATTTCTGCTTATGGTGAAAACAAACTTTGCGTTTGAAAATCAAATGATTTAAAAAAAAAATTAAAAATTCTTACACACACTTTATGTTCCTAAGTAAAGCACATTTTCTTTGTAATATTAGCATCATTTGTTTTTGAAATATCGCGGACAAAAAACATGTATGATTGTTGGATTATTGGACAACAACTCTATTCACCGCCACCTGGTTAAAGACGCCTCGATGCACATGTACATTTTTTTTTTTATCTTGGACCAGTGCTCAGGGGCTATCCCCTACATATGCAATGCATTGCACTGGAACTAGAGAGAAGGATAGGGAAGAAACAGACAGGTGGTGAAAGTGGTAGAAAGATAGAGCTTTATTCTTGCACAACTCTGCAGTTGCGTGTAAATTATAAAGCAAAGTTGCGGCGTCTCTAATGTTTTTGACGCATTATTTATTTTTTTTTTTAAGCTAATGGAGCCATTTTATTTATTATTTTACTTCGCCGACGTTTTATTGCTCAAATACCGACGAAGGAGGGTGCTGTAGCACAGAAAACTCGGAAAAAACTTTTTTCTGATTTGACCCGGCTGGGAATCGAACCTGGGTCTTTCTGGGTGCAGAGCCAACACGCTGACTACTCGCCATCAGCACCCTAATTTATGTGTCATCGGCTATTGACAATTTCAATGTATTTTACAGAAACAAAATACCTGTTGTTTTGTGGTAGATTTGCAATTACTCGATAAATATACAAATCGATAAATATATAAATCGGTTTCTTAAAAATCGTTAGCAGACCACAAAATTTACATGCGGCATCACTGACTTGAAAGGGGGGAAAAAATCAAAACGAAAAATTATGTGCATGATGGAGTAGAGAACATACCGACACCTGAAATGCAAAAGGTCGTAACAACCAAAAAACATAACATTGAATTTTTTTAATAGATATTGGTACAGCGCATCGAGGCACACGTTCTCACAAATTTTTAGCTTTCTATTTTTAAGAATAACGACTTTATTAAAAAAATTCGAGAGGAAGTTTTTTCTAAGCTTTCAAAATCAATGCATTTCTTGCTGTTGGGCAATAATGGAAACAATGGAAAAATGTCACCAGCTTACTCTATTTGAGACATAATTTTTAACATTGTAAATAAACTCATCATTTCATTTGGATGATACGAGTATTGCGAAGAAATCATATTTATAACCACAACACTTTTCATTTTATTAAGTTTTTTGTCTCTCCTGTGATGACCCGACGGCCCCTTTGGAATTTTAGGTGACGATACACATGTTCATAAAATACGGCTGGGTGGGTGTGTGTGTGTATAGAAATATTTATGGGGTGAAAATATTTGCAGTAGACTGCGTATTGAAAGTTGTTTGTTTTTCATTGCAGCCATGGCAATTTTGTAAGAAACAACAGAATTTTAGCACAATAAATGAATGTGAATAAGTATAGATGGATTTATGGATGGATACTTACATAAGTATATATGTATGTATGTGTATTTGGATATTTGTAACAGTATTTCGTATTGCTTATTTTGTATTTCTTACTCATAAGATTTGTAGTTTTTTATGTCTGAGTTCACATGTTTTACTGACATGATTGCTACTTTATAGGCGAGAGTAACGAGGGGAAGGGTAACGAGTACTCAAGTGTATGTACTGTCAGTCAGTCTGTTTTGCTTTCTCATTCTTAATTTGAAAATACACACAAACTATATGTATGTACATGTCGCCAACATGACATGAACTGTGTGAACACCAAAGAGAGTTCAAAGAAGAAAACATTAAAACATGAATTGTGTGAACTCAGACTATGCGTTTAATTCGTTCAATGCAGGAACTCAACTTTTCAAATGAGGTGGGGATGGCAGGATGGATGGTAGTCTGCACGTCGACTACGAATCCAAAAACACACCTGTGTTCAACCCCAGTTTCAGACTAAAATTTTAAAATAAAAATAAACATCTCGCATTTTTCTGATGTGCATTAGTGTGTCTTTGTGTGTCAGTTGTTGTCGGAAGGTTTCAGTGGCGAAGGCATAGTCACTGGTCACTGAACAATACCGGCTTTAGCTGATAGCAATCCACAATCGCATCAGAACGCCCTCCTTTGTCGGTATTGTGTAGTACCGGCGAAGTAAAATATTAATAAAAATGGCTACTGAACCGAAGCTTCAGCACTGCGACGAGTATAAAAACAAAGAACGTGCGAAAGCAGAGCTGCAAAAATAATTAGTTAAGCTTTACCTCCTACTATCCCTTTCCTATAGTTCCAGCACAATGCTTCGCATGTGTAGGAGTCATCTCCTGAGTGCTGGTGCCAGATAAAAAAAAAATGTAAAATATTTATAGTCAAGGCGGCTGGCTGTGAATTAGGGCTTGTTGCCATTTAAAGGTGTTGTTTAAAAGGACGACAACGTAACTAAGCTAGTACGAAAAACTACGCTTTACGCAAGGAATTATATTGAGAAAAAAACGATCCTAAAAGCTACTTCATACCCATTTGAAAACACATATGCACTACATTTCCAAAGATCGTATTGAATGTGTTTAGCAGGCAGCTTTTTGAACGCTGCTATGTGGCATTTCTAGGGCCGCAAATACAACATTACAGAAAAAAACAGAATATTTCAAGCCTTTGGTGCAATACCGCCGAAATTCAAAAAATCGTGAACTGAGAAAAATGCATTTGAAGTTTTGCGCCATCTTTTTGATAGTATTTTCGTTTACTAAAGTTATTTTTTTTTTATATGTATATAGTTTTTAAATAAAGAGGCATGTTTTGTAATGTTTTCTGTTTGTAAATTTCTTGTCATAAAGGAAATATTTCATTATTGCAAATAAATATTGTTGGAAATAGCTGGAGGCACTAAAGACATTTGTAGCTGTAGAATCTGAACAGTTAGAGATAGAACCATAATCTTTTTTTACTTTAGATATATATTTCCCCAAAGATCATTTCTGCATACCCAGCTCAAAAAATTAAAATTTTGAGTTACTGCGGTATTGCACCAAAGGCGTCGAATATGTTAAAAATATGAAGTGGAAATAAGCGAATCTAAAGCAAATCTTTTCCATAAATCCTATTAATCAAGGCCAATTCATAGCGGGTGGCTGCATTTAGCTAAAATTCTCATCAGCTTATTTCTGTTTAGTGGTCACAGTTGTGTTTAACTAAAAGCATGTTAATGCGTAACCTGTTTTGACAACATGAATACAACTGTTGTATTTGTAAACAACGAATACTGTTGTTGTTGTTGTTGTAGCGACGAGATCATCTGGTATGAATTCGCCTTGCTATTAATAGTATTATAAATGTGAATGTTTGTTTGTATGTTTAGATGTTTGCATATTTGCATGTTTGTTTGTTTATTCCACTATAACACCTAAACCGCTGCACAGATTTTGATTAAATTTGGTAGACGGTTAGTTTATGCTACTGATAATGGTTCGAAAATGATATTATGAATATCTGCCAGTTCGCGTCAATTTTACTAGAGGTTGAGGAACTAACTACATATTTGGTTTATCATATACAGTAATCCCTTGATTTACGTCGCGATTGGTTCCGCAAAGTAGCGACGTAAAACGAAACGACGTAAATCGAATTTAAAATTTCTCACACATATATTGTTTAAAATGTTTATTTTTTATTAAAAACGTCAAAAAATAAATTTAAATTTAACAATTCAGTAGCAAGAAACAGCTTTAGTAAAGTAAAAAAAAAGGAAAATTCAGTATGTACATACATATGTACAGAAAAATGCTGTTGTTCAATATAAAAAACTTGATACAAGATACAATACATACTCCATAAATTTAATGAAAACATGAGCACAAATTAATGTATGTATATGATATGTATATTAATCATTAGAATCAGTTAGTATTTCAGAAATAAACATTTCGATGTCATCATTTTCAGAACAGGCATATCCGATGAAATGGGCTTAAAGAAGACATCAATTCGCTTTGGAGGTAACGTTAACTTTTTCGCTTCATACAGGTTCCGGTAGTAGGCAATGCTGGAATTAATTGATATCTTTGTAATTCAACTCTCTCTTCATCTTTGTCAAATACTTCAAAAATTTTTTTAGCCTTATTAATGTGTTCTAAGGCCTCTGAAAGTTTTGCCAATAGAATTTGGGTATCGTCTGCAGAAATTTCAATATTTAAAGACCTTTCTTCAGTTTCATGCTGACTTGAAGAATTTGTTAATGCAAGTAGAGTTAGTAAGTGGTTCTTCCTGCAAGTTTAAATGATCAAAAATGCGTTTTCCATTATAACTGGCCTTCTTTTAATGGTAGTTTCAAGAGAACAAGCCCCAGCCGCTGTTGCACTGGTACGAATTTCAGCCGCATTTTTTATAATTGTGCTTACTGTTGTTGGCGGCAGCCCCATCGTGCTGCCTTTTCTCCCGAATAACTTCTAATTTAGTTTTTATTGAAATTACATTTCGTTTTCTTTTTATTTGAGAAGCAGAAACTTTATCAGATGTATGTTTCGAGCTCATATTACAGTGCGTTGCGTTTGATTAACAAAACAATAATGTTTCCAAGGACAGATTGAATAACAGTAGTAGTAGTAGTAGTACTAGTAGTAGTGACAGTAAAAAAATTCAACGCTACCAAAACACCTTAAAACGATTTTAAAACAGGGATTCCCCGGTTTTTGCTAATAAGTTGTGAGCCACTGAGGCGACATAAATCGAATAACGACGCAAATCGAATGCAGACGCAAATAAAATTTAAAAGGTACACAATATTTGACGACGTAAATCGAACAACGCAAATCGAAGCGACGTAAATCAAGGGATTACTGTAGTAGACAGTAGTGCGGACAGCTACCTAATTTGGTGTTGTGGTAGTCATGCGCACCGGCTGAATCTAGTTACTCTTGTGACAGCAAACTAGACGAAAAATGTTTCAGCAAAAAATTGTCATCTGCATGCATGTAATGCATGACATCTACATGCATTATTTTATCATGGGAGAGAGCAAAACAGTTAAAAAAAAGTTGCTTTATTACTTTCGAATTCAGAGTTGCCATTTAGACTGAGTTGAGAGGAAAAAAGCATTTGGAGAGAAAAACATCTGGAATTCTCTTTTGTTTTCTCATTCGTGATCAAAGAGACAAAAATTTTTTAAAAATTTTTTTTTTTAATTTTCATATTTTTATCTTGCCACTTTTTACCCTTTTTTGTGCAATTTTCTCCCTTTTTACCATTTTTACTAAACACTCGACGATTTTCTTCATTTATAAAATAGCATAACTGATGCATTTGCTAGTGGCATGCAATCAGTAGCATGTGTAAACGCTAAGTAAATATAGTAGACTCGGGGTAGAGGGAACACAGAATTCAAAGAACTACCCAATTGCGGGGACACCTAAAATTTCTTTCATTGAGTGCTCTATAGAGAGAACCTTCTTTGCAATCTCAATTGAGAAGAACAGTCTGGGTTGAGGGAATAGACTTTGCATAAATCAGTTCCCTCTACCGCGAGTTTATTATAATGATTTTCGGGGAATAGTGCACAAAGGATGTCCTCCTTATACATATGCATTGCCTTTTATATTGGAAAATATAGTATATATAAAATTTAACTTTCTATTTACTATTCCTAGATGCACATATGTACATATAATTCAAGTAGATATAAGCGAACTTTATATCACAGACTATTTTTGCCACTGACACTGTTCCAAAAATATTTTTTGCATTCTTCTTAATAATTCTTTTTTTTGTACTTGTTTTTCTTTTTGTTAGTCATTTGAAGTTCCTATTTTAAAACTGCACACACACACACACACACACACGTAAATATTATTTTGTATACATTTTTCCAGCGACCAAAGTTCAAAATACTCGTAAGCATGTTCATACTCGTATTATGTATGGATTGATTTTTCTGTTGTCTGGCTTTTGAGTGAGTGGAGTACTTTCAAATAGTTTCATTTTAAATGTGATTTATATGGGCTGGTACCTGGCACTGAGCAAACAATTCAGCCAGGATTTAAAATTAATAATTTTTTTTTTTTTAATTTGATCAGTACTGCGGCATTCATTTAGTTTTCGCATGTCGAATTGAACTAGAAGAAGTGGCAGCTATGTACATATGTAGTTTTCAAATGAGGCTGACGATGGCTGAAGATGGATGTGAAGTTAAATGGTAAAATGTATAACCCTGGACAGAAACCAGCGAGTATAAATGGGTTTTTTTTTTAATATTCTTAAAATTTCCAACGATAGCCGAGCATTTATTTGGAAACTTCTAGAAGTCCTGATAATTTTTTTTTTGTTTATTTATTATTTTTGCTTTTTAATACGAGTATTTTTAAATTTTAAACTAAAAAGCGTTTTTTAATTGTTTAACATTGCCATGTTATCGCGTTAACAGAGCTCGGTTAAACTCGCTGGTTTGTGTCCAGGGTTATAAATTTTTTTTAAAATTTATCTTCTCACACATGCTGATTGCTTGTTTGCTTGCCCAAACTTGCCCGAAGAAAAAATGTTGTTCTATCGTTACTATGCGAATGGAATGGGCATGGAATGTCGGAATGAAATCAAGGAAATTGTTTCCAAAACCCGGTCATTCACGCGCACAACGCGTTCCTAATTAAGAACGCATCCATTTGTGGTCGCTTTGACAGCGAATCGCACTAGCGCATTACAGAGAAAATTCGTTTTTTGGTCGAATAGTACGTATGTGAAATAGACTACCCGCAGAGGTCTTTCTTGTCACTTCTGTCATGGGAGAACTCAAATCGAATGTCCATAAAGGGTGCTTTACATTTTCCCACAAGTCGTACGACATGCCAAATTTATGTGTAGAAGAGCACAAGTCGGATCGTCTAAACGTAATATGTAATGAAACTATAAGATTTTGAGAGAAAATACGGATGAAAATTTGACAGTCGTATGGCTCTCTTGATTTTTTTAAAATTTTTCAAAAACCAACGCATACCATTAGATCAGCAGCCTTATTCTCTAATTCTCGTAGCTAAAGCTAAATCTCGATCGCTAAAAAGCTAAAAATATATTACGGCAAATATTTTAGCTATATCTCTAAATTAGTATTCTGTAATATCAATCGCTTAGCTAAATTTTTACATTTTCGCCGTAGCTAATTTGCTATCACTATACTTATCCTTTCCCACTGCGTTTATAAATTGCTGTTGAAAAGAGACAAACATATTGTTATAGTTCTTGACACTTCATATTAGTGTTACCGCACTTTATGATTTGAATTCCTTGTAAATGATTGGCGTTTACCCACAAAAGACTTTTAAAATGTATAATGAAGTATGTATTTATAAAAGTTATTTTGAAAAGAATACCAAATTTTTTTAATTTTCCCAATATACAGACTTACATACGTATGTATTTGAATAAAAAAAATTTATAAATTAAATGTCGTGTTTACCAATGAGATCATCAACCCCCGAAAGTATGGGAACATATTTGAAGATGGCAACACTTTTTGTTTATAGTATTTATATATTTGGCAAATAATAAAAATTGTTGTGAAAAGAATATGAGTGGATTTTAACGCTAAGAATTTTAATTGCATTACGTTTTTTTGCACAGGGTAAGGTACAATTTTGGAAAAATTAAACAACATTCTAAATTATCTTATTTTTTAGGAAGCTATCAGCTGTCAGTCGGCCAAGATTTTATGCTGAATGTGTCGCAACCCACAGTTAGTCGGTGCGTTAAAGAAGTGTTCTCGATAATGGATCGACGTCTTCTTGCAAAGTATGTTAGCTTTCCAAGAAATAACGAGGAATGCCAGCCCATTAAGCAACAGTAAGAATGTTAGAGTAATTTCTAATACGAATTTTAATGTTAAACAATATACATAAGCGGTAGGTTTTTTATTAGAGAATACAAAATTAGAAACTTTTAGCGATGACAATGAAATCTAAAATTACGGCGAATTGAATTTTAAGACGTTGCCAAATTAAGCAATATACATTACAGAATTCCACTTGTTGCTAAAAATCGGTAAAACGACTTTTTAGCTTTTTAGCGATGGAGATTTAGCTTTAGCGAGTTACAGAATAAGGCTGCAGGGATGCATTTTTATGTAAACAAATGTGAGAAAGCCAGGAAGGGAAAACTGGTTTCATAAATTTATAGCAATTATAAAATCAAAATGTACATTTTAGACCACGACAGTACAATTTTATAAAAATATACGTATATTTTCTAAAAGAACACTAAAAATTTTGACCACGAAAATAACATATTCGAAAGTAATAAAAATATTTTTCAAGGTTATTAAAAAAAAAATTCAATTGCACAAGAACTCCATCCCTGGGGAAAACAAGCAAACAGCTGTAGTTAAATTAAATGAAAATGTTTTCACCTTACTTGATTTTATCCATACCAATGGTGCAAAAGCCAGAAAACAACCGTCCGATTTTTACTCTTTTTTTTTGACATATGGATGGAATTTTATTTTATTTTCTCTCACATTTTACGTACGACAAATCTTATAGTTTAAAGCGGCCTTAAACAGTACTCCCTCTACACTTTCTACCAAAACCTTAGTTTCTAGTTCCGACATAATGCACCGCACGTGTAGGGGTCATCCCCTAAGTGCCGGTTCAAGAAAAAAAAAGAACCAGAACATTACTTTCTCAAAAGACTTTCAGTTACCCAGTTATTGTGTGCATGCCCAATTTAGAGTAAAAAAACAAGACCTATTTGGTATATATTTTGTTTCGATTACTAAAATTACATTTTGTCCAGCCTTTCTTAGAAAAATGTGAGCGAATGTGAGAGCATGTGTGTTAAACGAATTACCCTGTTGTGTCACAAAATTCATCACTCTTTCCCACAACTGACGAACCAGCAACTTTGTTTTAAATTCCAGGGGGCATACAAATATATTATTTTCTGTTTTGAATTTTTGCAATAATAAGCTCTTCTTTAAAGTTGCTTATGCATTTATATTAACGTGTTTTTTTTTCGTTTCCAGACATTTCACCAGTTTATCGTTCGTTGTTGGGGTTTTTAAGTGTTTATTTTTTTTTTTTTGTTACTTTTTACTTTTTTGAATTTGTTGAATTTGAATAAACCAGAAATTCAAAATTCACAACAAACAAAAAGGAGTTGCGCTAAACCAGACATAAAAAGAAAAGCAAAGGAAATTTGTTTGCAAATTGGTTAATAATGTTTTTGAGCGAAGCAAAGCTGAATAAAAATTTGCTGAAGTTTTCAATTTGTAAGCAGTGATGTTAACCGTGCAGTAATTACCAAATTGTACATGAATTAGATCTCCGAACGGGGCACAGGTAATTTTTAGATCTGTACGGTAGTTTTAAAATGCTTTAAACCCCAAAGGTGTGTGTTTTTTTATAATCACCCCTATCGCGCATAAGAAGTGAAATTTTTCTTCACGTAAAATTTTCATTCCCCTCGAGATGAAAATTGTTATCATGAAGTTCATGTGGAATATTTTACCCGTTATCATTCTCACTGAATGTAGAAAAGGGATGAGGATTTCAAAAACATACAAATTAATTAAAAAGTAAACCAATTTAAATTTAATAAAGAAATAAAAATTCGTGCGTCGAAGTGTTAAGTTGTACTTTTAAATATTTAGGGGCCAGTTAATTCATCAGCAGCATAAAAAGTACATATTGCATTTAAACCAGGACAGTACCTGAATGCAAGAATTAGCAAAAGTGCAAAAATTAACGAATTTAAATTTAAAATAAATAAAAATAGAGTACTTCAACCATTTAAATAAAATTGCAACAGCAGTTTAAGTTAATCCGTAATGTAAACTTCAATATTGGGCAGCGATATCTTTGTATTCTCTAACAAAACACACTCAATTCGACTGTTGCTGTGCATTTTATTTATTATTCATGTACAGCTGATCTTGAAATAAAAAAAAAATTATATTTATCAAAATATATAAATAAAGGCAGAATTTACTTAAATTTCGTATGCAATTCCCCAACAAAAAATTAAAGTGAAAGGTGAAAAAACGCACGGGTAAAAAATTATTCACGATAGAGGGAATTTTATTTTGACGTGAAAATCTCAACAATTCGAAATAACAGGCTGATCTCTTGATAAAAACTATTTAATTCATAAAAATTTCACACATTTGGGACCGGTCGTTAGTTCGTAGTTTTCCTAAACGCTTTCGTGTTAACTAGATGACATTAATGACACTACAATGGCCTCCCTATTGACACAAAGAGTACTGATGATGGCATAGAAAATATGTATATACGTGTTCTACTCAACTGGTGTTCTTTTTCATTTATTCTAAAATCAAAAGTAATTTTCACAATATTGTGATTAATTAACTGTGAACTTGAGCACGACTAAAATTTTCATTCGCAAGCTTCATTATTTTTACAATTCTGCATTTGCTTTTAGAGCGCCTCTGATATCAAAAAACCCATTAAATATTTTAAGATGTATTTGGTAGACATTTTATTAATTATTTTACGTCGCCGATGATGCAACACAATACCGACGAAAGATGGCGCTCTGATGTTACTATCAGCTGAAGCCTGTACTGTTCGGTGACTATGCGAAAAATGCAAAGTGTTTTTATGACTTAGTCCGATACTGAACACAGAACTTTTGGTTTTGTAGTCAACGTGCTAACTAACTGAGCCATCACCACGGTCAATTATACAATAAAGTGTGGACTAACATATCAGAGAGTACCGCGAAATTAAAAACTACGACGACTCAAAAACTGTTCGCGTCGAAAATTTTAAAAAGCGATAAAAACGACACCGAGTTCACAACGCTGGAACCGTAACTCACCAACCCCTGAAGCAATTTGAGTGATTTTTTTACCATTGCAGAGATGTTGAAATCGAGTACAAGATGGTAATTTTTTGACGCTGCTTCTTGCACTCTTACTACGAATGCAATTGATGAGCAATATAATTGTGCCAAGTGACATCTAGGTGTCCATAGATGGATACATCGTATAGTCAACTTCACTATCTTTCTAATATTGAAAGAATCATTAAAATCTATCTTGCCGTTACGGAGCTGTAGAAGTTTAGGTGTTTTTAAATAACTAGTGACTACTACGCACTTCTCATCATATAGCGGGATTTAATAGTATAAATATAGTGCAGTACCATACCATGTAGTTAGTGCACAGTGAAGTGTTTTTTTTATCTTGGACCAGCACTCAGAAGATGACTCCTACACATGCGATGCATTGTGCTGGAAGTCAAGGAAAGGTATAGTAGGAGAAATGATAGGAGGTGAAGCTTCGCTATCT
This sequence comes from Dexiosoma caninum, assembly GCA_963924685.1. Lineage (NCBI taxonomy): Eukaryota > Metazoa > Arthropoda > Insecta > Diptera > Tachinidae > Dexiosoma > Dexiosoma caninum. Next base: position 61,862,362 of record OZ004728.1, on the reverse strand, counting down.
AACAACAACACTGCTTTTTGCACGTTATATGTTTTTATAGCAGTGTTGTAGCGTTTTATCGTGTTTTTTTAATTGTGAATTCTACTGGCTCGCTGATCACATCCTGCATCTTTTTGGTACGTGGAAGCACTTTGGCGCTGATGGTGCCTCAGTAGGAGAATTGCAGGTAAGTTTATTATTTATTTTAATAAAGAAATCCCATTTATTTTATTACTTTTTCTCGCACAAATATTGATAAGGAACTATTGTATCGTTCGATAATTCGTATGCCGTAATGTTTTGTTAGTTTGTTAATATTTTCTGCACAAAAGCGAGTATTTGGAAGGAACGCATGAGAACAGTGGTAGAATTTTTTTGCTACAGAAGAACGATTGTATATGACGGTATAACTAAAGACCCTCCATCGGTTAATAAGATTTATACTTTTATGATAAGTTGGTGTATGGCAGTCATGGAAAACGGTCTCCGTCGAAGATGTTTCTATATATCAAATGGACTGGCCGATTAAATATTAGTTAATACATTTCACTTCTCTGGAAATGTACACAGAATTTTCTACTAAAAAAATATTATTATTTAAAAAACTAACAATTTTCCAACAGTATCTGTATATTGTTACAGAAAATCCTTATGTAAAATTTTAAAAATTCATAACTGACTTACAAGTTCGGGTCTGTCAATTCCAAATAAGTCACCTAGCAAAATTTAATATTTATCCGGACATAAATTTGTTGGTCGTTTTTTTTTTGCTTATAATGGAAAATTTTGTTGTAATTGTCAATAAATATTTTTTTTATTTAAACGAGTTTTTTTGCTTCTCCTGTAAAATTTTTAAAATGTTAGATAAGGATTCTTGAATTTTCTGTGACGATATACTAGATAGACATACATACATATGAAATGAATATAAAAATTCGAATTCATACCAGGTAAACTTACTAGTACAACAAAAACCAAAAATCTTTGTACTATACCGTCAAAATAATTCAAACAATTTGACAACAAACAGTGATTAATAGTCGGCCAGCTGGGCTGGTAAGTGCACCTGTTATGAACTCGCCTTGGAATATACAAAAGAATTTAAAAAAAAATTTGTGTTAATAAAAACTGATTGAAAAAATTTTAATTTCCATTTCCATCACTGCTTCATACATTTTGTATTATTTAGGTTCGTGTGCAATAGTTTCCTCATCCTAACAAACTATAAAAAAAAATCGTAAGCATATGGCAACACCGATATGAAGGAAAAGGAATGCAAAAATTAGTCTGCACAATTATATTTTTGTAGTTCAATTAATACATATATACATATATATATTCATTTAGTTCAGAAGAATGATAAATGCATTATTAAATGAGGACATTTATATTGTTGTCCATACATAGTTATTGTTAAATTATAATCAGTATGTAAACAAACTGCCGCACCTTTAACGAAATGTAATGCACTTTTCGTGATGCGGATTTTTTTCTATCTTAAAAAAACTCTTCAACATAAGAAGTATTAATAAGCAATTTATTAAAAAACCACTTATAAGTACACATAATAGATTAATATTTACCATTTAAAAATATGTTAATCCAATGAAGATGTATCTAATTTAATCACTTGTATCTTTTTCACTTTTTAAGATCTTTTAATATTTGATTTGCTATGTAATAGGTACTATACTATTTTGATCAATTAATTAATTTTCACTGTAATGGCTTTTAAAATATGTATATACATAAATGATATCACAAATTAATATTCTGCACTCTTATTGACTTATTTTATTATCACTTTTAGACAATTTTTATTTGAATTTAATAAAACACCAACATCCAACAAGTGGCGGCCATATTGACTTTTTGTATTTGCTGGTTGAGATCACTTTTCTATATTTCTTTTTATTACACCTTCTTTGTGAAAATCAAATATATATTTCACTTAATGCCTTGTTTTTTCACAAACGATAAATACATTTATATACGAAAATATAAACAGGTGTAATTTGTAATTTATTTGGAATATTTATTTACGCGAACCGATTATGTTTGTGTATTGTTTAATATCTCATTAACAATTACTAATTGGAATAAATTTGGCCACACAATGTACGAAACGATAAGCCGCATTCCCACGTTACACGAACAATTACCAAACGAAGACTGAAGTAAAATAGAAGTGAATTGCATGGGAAATTTCAGTATATTAAAACGTTAAACTATTGTGATTGATAAGGATAGCCCTATCAAAACAAAACAAACAAAAATATGTCCCTTTAGAAAGGTTGTAAAAAAAGGTATTCATCCAAAATAATAATTTTAAATATCAATTTCTCAGACAAAAAATAAAAAGTTTATTAATAATATTAACAGATTTGGAAAGAATTTGTTAAATCTGTAAGAATTTGTCAATTAATGTGTAAACATATACTTTGTAAAATTAATCTTATAGTTTGGCAACACTTTAGAAACATCAATAAAACATACTAAAGAAGAAGCATAAATGCGTGTTTTGTTTAGAAAAAGTTGTCGAAGGTGATTTTTGTAGAGGATCCTGATTTAAATTAAATAAATAAAGTAAAATATACCATGAGTTCGGGCTTTGTAACAGAGGCGGAAATAAACGACGCTCGCCTACGTAGGCAAGAAGAATGGGAAAAGGTCAGAAGACCTGACCAACCTCTTGGTATGTTTTTTTATTTTTCAAAGAATCATTTTGTAGACACTTTATTTTACTATTAATAGAACGTCCCGAGGAGCCTTATGATGGCCGCTCCCTTTTTGAGCGTTTAAAGGAACAAAAAATGAACAAAGATTTGGAATATGAAGAGGCACACAAGCTTAGTGAGTTTACTTTCCATGGATACAAATTAAGAACAAATCTTAGTCAGATTTTAGACGAGGAAACATTTGGAAGGGAAACATTTACTTTTGTTTCATATTACGGGTGGGGAAGAGAGTATCGTTTTTATGTTCGGTACTCGGTGATACGCTTTATTCATATTTTCTTTGCTTACAAAAATAAGAATAACGGAATGTCGCTGGCAACAAAAACAAAAGAGAATTCCAGATGTTTTTCTTTCCAATGTTTTCTTGTATAAACTCAGTTACAATATAAAAAAATTTCAGAGAATCTTATTAGAGGCTTAGATGACGACGAAGTTCAGTTTTTAGAATTAGTTGATAAGAACAAAATGGATAAGGAGAAAAAGCAGTTGCTAGAAGATGAAGAAGAATTGGACGATTTTCGGTCAAGGGTGGCTAAACTTCAAGAGCAAACTATTGACAAGGCAAGATAACTTAAACTTATAACTAAAGTTATAGTGTGACCTCTAAATCATTCCTTAACTACAAATTACTTTGAATTTATAATATGCCCATTAACATTTGTTTTACTTTTCCCTTAACGTCATTTTCAGAAACTACAAAACGACCTCAAGACGAAAATAACACCACAAACTTCGAATACAACACCACGTTTATCTCAGAAATCATTGCTGGGCATTGGAATTAAACGCAAAAAAGATGAGATCAATACTACAATAAAAAACAAACAAGAAAAGTTGGAGAACTCTGCAGAAAATACTAGGACCAATGAAACAAGCCCCAACAAAGCTTTGAAAGAACAAGGTATCAAAAGTCTATCTACTATTCAAACGGATAAGCTTGATAAAGGCCAATTTAAATGTGTAGCTATACTGCCTGGTTTAGGATCATACAATGAGTCCAGCAATTCCGAAATTAGCAGTGGCAGTGACGATGAGCCGGAAGAAGATTGTGGTAAATACGATTTGGTGGGCCGCAAACACCAAAAAAAGAAGATTGATCAGCATAATGCCTAAAATCAACTTTGATTTCTGGGGTTGTTTTGTTTCTTAAAGTTTGAAATAAAAATTTGCGGGTACGTGATGCAAATCGATTCTGAAAACTAATTTATATAAAACCGAAAAGTGTGATGCGCTCACAAAGTATGTTTTAGGCATATTCTAATTACATTTTATTGCTCCGTTTTAAAACCATTTTATAGCACTTCCACAAGAGGACAATAAAATGCCAATAGCTTTAATAAATAAAGTAAAAAGTGAAATGCACTTTTCGACAATCGAAATTATATTCTTTGTATTTATGACAATTTTTTTGAAAAATGTTTCCAAAAATTTACGGAACAATTTGTATTAAAATCGATCGATTTGTATGACATTGCCTCAATTAAAAATTATAAAATAATAAATCATATTGTATTGTAGTTAATTTATATATCAATCTTTCTTTTTGTTCCGATTACGATTCTTTACATTTGCCACTTCATAGAAATTACTGCCAACTTTTTTGCGTTTCTGTTGGCGGTCTAAAGCTCTTTTTTGTTTGGCAGTTAATTTTTTTTTTATAGGTACTGCTGGGGTATTGCCGGCACTTGAATCGTCGGATTCCTCAATTTCATCTTGCACTCTAAATTTTCCTGATGAAGTTATAGCTACAATTTGTTTTCTCTTTGGTGCAGATTTTTTGTGCACAACTTTTTCCAGTTCTTCATCATACTCATCTTCAGAATAGAAATCACTAGCACCGTCACTAGATTCTTCATCATCTCCAGATGGATTAAGCAGACGAGCCTTTTTACGAGCTGCTCTCTCTTCCTTTTGCTTAGCTAAAAGTTCAATATCAATTTTATCCAACTCTTTGATATCGTCTGGCATAAAATCAATCCCAACTTTAATTTTACGAAAATCTTGAAGTTGCTTAAATTCTCTAGCTCTTTTCACCGATTCGCTGACAAACGTGGGAGCTTCAGATTTGGCGTCGTCATTTTCGCCCACCGTATTGTTTGCTGCAGTTTCAGCTTTTTCAAATGTCTCTTGCGATTTTTGCTCATATTGTGAGTTCGGCGTTTCGTATCCTTCGGGTGCTACATAAAAGGGCAGTTTACCTCTTTGCCAATCATTGAGAATCATGCGAGATACTACTGTTATATCAGGTTCGCCGCCTTTCAATAGTTTGCCACTTTTCTTGGCCATTTGCTCAAGAAAATTCAAAGAGCTCGTCCAACTAGCAATTTTATAAGTTTTTTTTATGTATTCCGGACGAATTCTTTTCAATACCGTGTCGACATAATCTTCAGGATTTGTAACCAATTCTACTCTTACAACACTCTTCAAAACCTTTTCGGTATCAGTTTCCGCCGATGGATATACAACACCAGGGCAATCAATCAAAAATATACGCTTCATCAATGTAATGTACTGCCAGACTTTCGTTTCTCCAGCTATTGGCGCTACATTACACACTTTCTTTGATCTCAATGCATTAATAACCGACGACTTGCCTACGTTGGGATAACCAATGAAGCCGACACTGATTTGCTTCTTGTCCATATGGAGCTTACCCAGCTGACGGAAAAGATTTATCAATGCGCCCTTGCCGAAAGGATGTTGTAAAGATGCATGAAATGCAATAGTAGGATATTCTGCACTCAATATTGCAACCCAACGCTGTGTTACCCATACAGGAACCAAATCAACTTTATTTAGTATAAAGAACAAGTGCTTATGAGGTTTTTCTTTACGCAAAAACTCTTCAATATACTTTGAACGAGTACCCATGGGATCTCGGGCATCTAGCACCTGCAACAACACATCAGACGCATCTATTACTTTGTGCAACTCATTCCAAATACGCTTACTCTGACCAGCTGCAAAAATCCAATCACGTACAGCATCTTTCTCGCCGGTATCTTCGCGTACCAAGTCTACATCCTTTGTAGAATCGTAATGCTCTTCTTGCGCATCCACAGAACGACTTAATTCCTCCAAATCTCTTACTTTAAGATTTACTCTTTTCCTTTGCTTCTTCGAACCAAAAACACTTTCATAACTCTCTGTTTCTAACAAATGGACCCTCTGATATTTCGAGGCTTCGTTAAGCAGCGTTATTGGAAGTTGGCTGGGTTTCATAATAACTTGATAGGGGTCTTTCATAGCTTTACCAATCTCGTCTTGAAACTTTTGCAAAGCATTTTGTGATATAACACGGGAATTACTGAACCATTTGGGTGTGGGTTCCACTCTTGCCATAGTTCCCGAAGCTAACCGTCCCTTTGGAAACATAAAATTATACAGTACATATCCATATAAAATTTTTGCATTTTAATAAAATTACCTGGAAAGGTGCTGGGGCTATGATTTTTCCAGTACGATCCCTTTTCGCCTTGAAATTCCTATACATTTGTAAACGTTTGATTGTGCCTTTGGTTCTAGGATTTGCTACGCCTTTAAGACCGGATTTTGGTCTGTCTGGGTTCATAGAGTGATTGGATTTATTGAATCCTTGCTTACGGGGTGCCCCCGTAGTACTCCTTACCTTCGGCATATTGTGGGCTATTTAAAATTACTTTTAAATTTCGAAAATTAATTTTATTTTAGAATATAGCTGAATATTGCAGAAAAACTCAGAAGAGGAACGTGGTTTTATTTTTTTCGTGTGTTGTAAAAAACAGATGTCACGAAGTAATGCCAATTGAGCTGAATTTCATTAAATTGTAGTTGTTTTCAGCAAAATTTGGGGGTTACAAGTTTTAAACACAGCCACTTTAAAAAATTATGCCAACTTGGCAAGGAACAGTTTATTAATATTCTTGCGAACAATTTTGTTTATATGAAAATTTAACCGTGTAGCTGCACAACAGTTCAAGAACCAAGATGTTAAATTTGTTCTCAAAATATTTAATTCGTCTATATTTTGTTTAAATTTTCTGTGTGTAAATTGTTTTCTAAAAAAAGTAAACAAAAGTAGTTGACACGTTAATGAACATTGTTATTGTACTGTACAACATGTCTTATGCTACCACCTTGTAATTGCACCATTCTCAAAAGAATTGAACACACTCCTAATAGACATTCCTTCAGTTTCAACTGAAACAACATCAGTACACATTTTTACTTTAGACCTCTGTGATTTTTACAATCAGAATTTCACAATTGTAATAAAAAAATAATGCTAAAATGTGTTAATTTAAAAATATATTGTTTGTGTTAAAATAAGTGTGTATTTAAAAGAAAATTTAACACTTCTTAAAATACAAAAATAGAGACCTGAAGAGTGATTTTTTTAAGATGTGTATATGCATTAAATGTTTTCTTTGAGAGGGACATGAGGAAAGAGGTGAAGCATCTTGCGGAACTTAGAATACAAAAAGCAACTTGTTCACTGCAATGGAATGTTGTTTTGGACAGTATAAAACATACTTGAATTATAAAGAAATATGTAAATTAAGTTTAAGAATCTAACTGAAGAGAAGAAATTTAAACAAAATAGAAATGGATGAACATACTTTAAATGATTTATTGGAATGTTCCGTTTGTTTGGAACGTTTGGATACATCGTCAAAAGTTTTACCTTGTCAACACACATTTTGTCGGAAATGTCTAGAGGTTGGTGGTGTACTTTGTGTAATAATACGTATGTTAATTTGTTCACTATTTTTTAGGTTATTTATGCCAGTCGCCAGGAGCTACGATGTCCTGAATGCCGTATTTTGGTTGATACTAAAATCGACGATTTGCCACCGAATGTATTATTAATGAGAATTTTAGAAGGTAATTCTTAAGTATAGGCAATTCATGTTGATTACAACAGCCTACGTTAATTTTAAGAACACTTAACTTGAACAACTCCTACATGTATTCTGAAGTAATATGCACGTAAAATTTTCAGTTATTGCAAATAAAAGCTATTTAAGTGATACAATCGCCATTTGAAATGCATACCAAAAAAAAACATATGCAACTCGTCTTGAAACGGTTTGTTACTTATCTATTCAAGAGCACACCCTTATTAAAATCTTATCCCCGAATTGACCAATTCACTTTTAGAACAATCCAGGCGTTATCAACTATATTTCAAGCCATGGATAATAAACTTAAATTAAAAATGATACATATATGTATATCGCACTTGATCAACAAGAGGGAATTAACTGAAAATTTTCAAATTTTCAATACAGGCCAAAAACTATTTTTCTTTACATTTGAATTGTATTTGAAAATCCAAATACTTCATGGTTTTTAAGATGAAAAAGTAAACTGAATAAGATGAATTTTCTACAATAGAATATCTGTATATTGATGCTCTTATTTACTCTTTATTCTATCCTCGAAGGGATTCACAATGTACTGGGGCACCAGCTTTGTGGGCCTAACCTAACCTATATTTTTTTAAACGAATAAACTTTTTGAAGTCCCGAAGGTCTGGTAGATAATAGTCAGATAGATGATCGCAGGTTAGATTTTCTCGCAACCAAACAGGCTACAACCATGCCTTCGTGGTTTAAAAAATGTTTGTGCTTCCAAAAGCACAATGTTTGCACATTGAACAAAAACTATTAATGAAATGTGTATATATTATTATTGCTTAGGTATGAAAAATGCAGCTAGCAAACAGCACAGTATAATAAACGAACTAACAAGTGACAAAAAAGTTGCAAATCAGCTTCCATCTGCAGGAACCAATTGTACTGCTAATTCTTCAGCAGCTGTATCAAACATCTCAAATGAAGAACGCATGCGACAACAAATCCAGCAGCAGCACCAGATTAAACAAAAACAGCAACAAATTATACAATTTCAGCAACAAATACAACAACAACATTTACATAACCAACAACAAAATCAATCTACAATATCGCAGCAGCAGCTCCAAACACAAAATCTTCAAAGACGCAGTACTGTACCATACGCTTTTGCTTTATACGACTTTGAATCAAACGAGGCAACAGATTTGCAGTTCAAAAAGGGTGATATAATATTTTTAAAGCGTAAAATAGACAGTAATTGGTATGTGGGCCATTTGAAGGGCAGCGAAGGAAATTTCCCCATTAACTATGTACAGGTATTGCGAATGTTTATTGTTACTTTATTTCAAATAAGCATTGTATATTTGTAATAAATTTTAGATCGTAGTGCCATTACCTACATCGCAATGTATAGCATTGTATGATTTTAAAATGGGTCCTAATGAAGAAGAAGGTTGTCTTACATTCAAGAAAGGTACTGTCATTCAGGTTTTACGCAGAGTTGATCACAATTGGGCAGAGGGTAGAATTGGATCATTGATTGGTATATTTCCAATAGCATTTGTAGAGCTAAATCAGTTGGCTAAGCAATTACTGGACGGTTATGTCTCGTCATCTAATACTTCGCAGACGCAATTACCACATGGTCAGCTAACAATAAAAAGCGATGTTCGTAATCTACCACCATTGCCATCTATTATTGATCCCACTGCAAACATGAATAATAGTGATTCAACAACATCGTCATCGTCCGCTTCGTCAACCACAAATACTGCTTCATCTTCTTCAAACTCTTCAACAACGACCAGCCCAACAACAACATCTGTTAATCTGCCATCTTCTTCAAATAATGCCAGTTTTCATTCCATGCCGAATAGTCCACAGTCTTCAAAGCCAACGACACCTCAGCACTCAGCAACTAATATTGCCGATTCTTCAAATTCTGTACGGATGCGCAATAACGATTTGAAGCACAAAAGACATTCTTTAAATGCTTTGCTGAATAATGGTAGCACTGCTTTAAGCATAATGCAAACAAATCGCCATTCTGCAGAAATTTTAAGTGTACCCAGTGATTTCGATAACGAGCCAAGTTGTTCAGCAATATCTGCTGCCACTACATGTCAAACAATACCAAGTAGAGAACAACAAGTTCCTGCTTCAAATGCCCCTTCAGCTGCTAATAAACAGGCTACACAAATTGTGCAGAACGAAACAGCAACAAATAGTTCTATTCCACAACAGGGTTCGCGTCATAATGTTTTGAAAACATGTGTGCAGCAAAATATGTCACCTTTTCTACCATGGGGATATTTGGCTTTGTACCCATATAAGGCAAGAAAATCTGATGAGTTGGAACTGAAAAAAGGTAAGTCATATATGTATGTATGTATGTATGTATAAGTCAATGGCTACAATTCAAAAGCTCACTCTACTTCCGTGTTAAGTACATTCCTTTTGTTTAATTTCTATACTATTAACATTTTTTTCTACAGGTTGTGTTTATATGGTAACCGAACGCTGCGTAGATGGCTGGTTTAAGGGGAAAAATTGGAAAGATGTAAATGGTGTATTCCCCGGCAATTATGTAACACCTTTAAGAGCCAGAGATCAGCAACAATTAATGCACAGCTGGAAATTATTACCGCCTTCAGCAACAATGCAATCCAGTTATCAATCTCCAGCAACTGTATCTGTAAATGTTGCTATAACTTCCACATCGTCTACAGTTAATACTGCATCATCCCAACAAGAAATATCTCCTAGTTATCCGTCATCAATGCGCAATGATTTGGAAAATATAAATGCTCGTTTGACGTTGGCAAATCTAACACCACATCAGGCTATGCCACCTGATTTGCCACCACGTTATTTGGCTATAAGTCCAACACCACCAATCAGTGTTATCACTGTACATGGCAACAATACGAACATGTCCTCTAAAGAAAATCGAGACAAAGAAGCACGAAAAGAAAAGCCCACTACAACTGGCTGTATATCAACATCTTCGTCATTATCCAGTTCCACATCATCTGCTTCAACAGGTCTTAAAAAGTTCTTAACTCACATTAAATCTAGATCTAAATCACCCAGTGCTGTTGTAGCAGCAGCTGCTGCAGCTTCATCTACTACGCATTCGAATGTTCCAACACAAACGCACAATAATACGTTGCAGCCGCAACAAGCACAACATTTACAAAAACCTAATGCTCAAACTCTGCATACACAAATGGCTAATATGAATACATCTTCTCTAACACCAGTTCACGTGCGGTATGTATTCTTTTATTTTTGTATGTGCTATTTAGCATAAATAGAGTACAGTCAGGGGTGTCATAGAATCCAAGTCAGTTTTGCAAACCGATATTGGTTTCATTTGGTGTCATGAAAACGTGTCGGTTTTGTTATCTTCAAAAGCAAATAAAACCGATATTCGAATCAGCTGTTTTATGATTTTGTTATTAATCTGTTTACTACTTTGAATGAAAGTTTTGTTTGAATTTGTTTGTGAAACTAGATATGCGTTACGAATTTATTGAAAAAAAAAATTGCTGTTTAAAATTAAATTTTAAACAATAAAAAATAGACACTGCTGTGGTTGCTTATTTTCTATTGAAGGTATTGAAGTTTTCGGTGTTATTTTTATGTTTTCCCCTATTAAGGATAAAAACATGGAGATAAGTACTTTTTCTTTTTATCGACTAAAATTTACTTACATTTTCGCAAAAAAAATTAACTTGAAAAATAGATTAACAAAATGAAAAATATAGCTTTTAATTGCTATATTAATTAAGTAAATAATAAATCTACAAAATTTTAACAAAATAATTGTTGGAATTAATAAAATTAAATATTTGGAAAAGAAAACGATCAACAGCAGTCGGCTGCTTGGTTTATTTCCAATAAAAATCCGATAACATTAGTTTCTGTGACACCTAAAACCGACAATATTCCTAGTTCGAACATAAAACCGATAACATTGGATTTCATGACACCAAAGTATTTTCTTTGTCGGTTTCAAATCCAATTCCGATAAGATTGGTTTCTATGACACCCCTAAGTAATTTTGAACTGGCTGCCTTCTACTTAAGTACACTTTAGACTGAATACTGCGCTAAATTATTTTTTCTTGTCACTGCACCTAAAAAACCGAAAACAATTTTGGTATTTAACTGTGCAGCCCTTCCTGCACATTTTAAGATAAATTCCCTACTTTTTTTTTAATTTTAAAATTATTGTCATACAAAATGTCAAGGTTTGCTGCACTTTGAATTTAAATACCTAAATTTTACTGCCTGTTCCACGATGTCACACGATATCGTTCGGGCTTTTATTACATTCAATAGAAAAACAAAATTTAAAATGTTGTTTTTGTTTGGAATGTAACTGGGTGAGCGATTGATATCGACTGACATCGTGGATCAGGCAGTTATTATTTTCTGTCACTATTCGCTGAAATGCTTTTTCATTTTGTTTTTTGTTTACCTGCCTGCACTTTTTTATCATAAATTTTTCTCACTTTTAAACTATTTTCATACAAAGTTTGCATAAAAGTTAGCTGATGAATTTGCGAACAACATTACACGAACATCTTATTTATAATAATACAAATTGCTGAACGTGCCCTTACCTGCACACTTTGGCAGATAAGTGCATTTAAGGTAAGAGCATTTTTGACTTACCTACAGAAAAAAATTGTGCAAAGATGATTGTGCTGCTGAGTTCAAATTACTGTAGTTTAGCATAAGAGTTTTGTTCAAGTTCGGACAAGGTTTGGTTAAGTGGGCATGTCGCTGGTGAAAATAAAGAGGCCAGCCCACTTGTGTCCAATTCATCATGTTCCGTTGTGATACCTGTGAAGAAAAAAAGAAAGGGGATAGAGTAGAATAGATTAGGATAGGATAGTAGAATAGGTGAGGAAGAGATGCATCACTGGATGTGGATACGATAGAGTGGGAAGAGTTTAGTAGCAACGAAAGAAACCGACGGTCCAACGAATGCGGCAACAACCATTCGCTGCTCTCGGGTTTCCGAACAATGAAGACCAAGCATGCGGAGGCGCCTCCTCCTAATCGTTGCACCCAGAGCAGAAGTCGGCAGACGTATGCGTCTTCCAAGAATCTCAATAGGCCAGTGTCCACTCATCACCGTGACTAATATCGACCTGTACCTCAGTCAGTTCACAGCCTTGCTCACAGCCGCCACTTCGGCGTGAAGAATGCCGCATTCGTCCGGCAGCTTGAAGGACATCCTGACTCTAAACTCCTCTATAAAGAAGCCATCCCAACCCTACCCCCACAACTGGAACTATCCGTGTATAGACAGATGTTTCCCGGAGTCGTGACAAAGTGAACCGGAATCCCACATCGTAGTAAGGTTTTGTGTTGTAGTAGGCCACGAGACCCGGAACTCCGTCAAACGTACATGGTATCCCCACATGTCTCTGCCGCCGGTGGTTTCATGCCCCAATAGCGTTCAGTCTCGTAGTTCGGACAAATGAGAGAAGGTTAATTTTTACATTCTGGATTTTATTGGAAAAGTAAACAAACATTTAAAGTCTGCTTTTGTTCTTGAAGAATAATACTGCCCTTTGAATAAGACACATTTTCCAAACTTGCTTTGAAATAAAAAAAAAAAAAAAAGTTTTCATGTTTTCTATTTAAAATTTTGATTTTTCACAGTTCTGGTTCATGTCCCAGTCAACTTTTGCAGAACTTGCCAAATGAAGTGCACCAAGGCAACGCAATTGAGAGCAAAACGACAGCTGCAACTGTAAATAATCAACAATCATCGCCTCAAAACAGTTACGGCTCGCACCGTATGAAAGGTCATAAAGAACGGACTTCTGCGGAAAAGTAAAAAATTATTTTAATCCCTTAACATGGAATAAATAATGACATATTCTTATAATGTTTTCTTTTCTTTAGTACGCGTCCAACAATAGACTCAACTTTACGTAGTATTTATGCTAACCATATACAGCAGCAATCTGCCGCAATGGCTAATAAATGCGGCCAACAGTATCAGCAAGCATCTTTGCCGCTAAATTCAAATTTAAACACCAATAACTCAACGACTGCCGCCATACATCATCGTAAATCGCATTCTCTTGATGCCTCGAATATATTACAATCATCTCCAATTACGAACACAAATTCTTTTGCTAATAATAGTGTGGGTACCGCTGCAGCTGGCGGAGGCGGAGGAAGTATTGCAACTGTTAAGAGTTCAACTAATCAATGTAATATAAATGCCGCTGCCATACATGCCAGTGCTACAACAAAATCAACACAGAATATGAGCGAAAGGTATGTTGACAATTTTGTTAAAATATAATATAAAATTGTGTGTGTAGTTATTTAACCTGGAACTGAGTTCTTTACTTAGCATGGTTTTTTGGTGTAGGACCCACACTCAGGTTATGCAATGCATTGTGCTACTCCTACGAAATGGAGTTATGGCAAGGATAGAGGGAGTAGTGTTTATGGACATCTGATTTGAATTTTCCGACGTCAAAAGTCACAGGAATGACCTCTGCAGAGAGTTTATTCCACAATCCTGCTGTGACGTCTAATATGCATCGTTTTATTCCATTAGAGATCTTTTTTCTCCTCTGCCTAAATTTTCGAAATTTCATGACTCAAAATCAGTGCATATACCCAGCCAAAAAAGTCAAGCATGGATTCTTTTGCAATTAAACTGGCTATGCTTTTAACACAGGGTTGTCATTGGCGACAACCTGTTCACGTTTAACAAAACAGCTGGTCATTGCAATGAGTTGGCTACGGATAATGCATCATGTTTATGCCATGAGGCAAGTTTCGTTGTTGGTTGCATAGCCTGTAGTCATGTTTATGGTTTCAATTTGTGCTGCATTCAAGGTTTCAATAACATCTAAATATTTTGGTATTTTGTGGTTTCATTGATGTTGGTTGCGTAATGGGAATCGTTGTTACGTGTTTTCTACTCGTTCATTTCAGTGGAAACAAGCAAGCTGTAAAATTTAATATTTTTTATCTGGGACCCGCACTCAGGGATGACCCCTACACATGCGATGCATTGTGCTGGAACTATAGGAAAGGAATAATTAATTAGAGAAATGACAGAAGGTGAAGCTTAATTAATTATTTTACAGCTCTGCTTTTACACGTTCTTTGTTTATAGCAGTATTGAAGCTTCGGTTTAGTAATCATTTTTATTATTACTTCACTTCGCCGGTGCTACACAATACCGACGAAGGAGGGAGTTCTGATGTGATTGTGGATTGCTTTCAGCTGAAGCCGGTATTGTTCAGTGAGCAGTGACTATGCAACATTAATGGTAAACGTGTCGCATTAACTTATTGTGTCGTCTGTAGCCTGCATTAGAACTCAAGTGTTGCAAACTATTGTTTTCTAGAACGTGCTGCGCATCAGATGCATTTCTGAAGAGGCCCCATATACCATGGTTTGGTTACGTTTTAGCATGGGTTTGCGGAATTCATATATTGATGTTGAATGTATTGAATATATTATTAATGACTTCCCGAAACACATTTAAAAATTTATTTAAAACAACCACGCAGTTGTTGAATGCGTTTTGCATGAGTTCAAAAGTCAAAATCTCGTTGACATTTAATCATCATTAAAAATTAATTCAGATGAAGAAGTGCTTAAGAAATCATGAAAATGCCAATTCCTTTCCTTTTTAATTTTTTCTGCAAACTACTTATAACGTTTTGTTAAAACAATATTTTCTTTCGTTGTTTTCAGTCGTTTTCGCTGTGTTGTTCCTTATCCGCCCAACAGTGATGTCGAATTGGAACTTCAAGTGGGTGATATTATATTTGTGTATCGTAAACAAAAAAATGGCTGGTATAAAGGCACTAATTCACGAACTTATAAGACTGGTTTATTTCCTGCTTCATTCGTTGAACCCGATATATAATTAGCAGCTGAATAATTAAAAAGACTTCCGTAATTCTAAGCTCAATATAAAATTATTACTTTTCCATTTACACATCATCATTGGTTTTTTATAGTATTTTTTTTTTTAAGAAATTTTTATTTTCTAAAAACACTCGTGAATTTTTTTTAAATTATTATTTGGTTCTTTTTCAACAAAAGAAAATAAATAACAAAAATGTTTCATTTATTTATATTTTTTCCTCTCAAACTGCCATTAGTAGAAAGTCTTATTTATAATTTTTAAACGCTGGCCGATTTAAAGTTTAATCAAGATTTTTTTTTTTTTAGTTAATATTTGTATGATTATTTGTAATTGGTGTATAAGATAAAGTGAAAATTAGAAGAGAAGAATATATTAAATTTTATGTATATGTTATTTTCATAGCATGGTTTCGAACTGATGTTTTAATTTTTAGTTTTAATAAACTTATTTTCGTATTAAATAAATCGAATAAAACTTTTATATAAATCGCTACAGAGCTTCCTTAAGTTCTTAAGAATAAAGTTTATTTTAATTTAAAAAAAAATTTCCATATACAATATTAATTTAAGTAAATAACATTATTAAAGAATTACAGCCTTATTAGTAATAAAATTTTAGATTTATATTTATTACAAGTTTATACAATTTATTAATTTAAACTTTTTCATTAAGGTCTGTTGTGTATAAGAGTATCAAGAAATTAGTATTAATTTTTTTTTGTTCAAAATTATTGATAAATAATTATGTATGTGATGCTTTTTCTTTAGTTTTAAGACTTCAAAATTTTACTAAAATATTAAAGCAAACCTTAACAGTTCGTTCAAAGAACTTATTTCCTAGAAATACTTAAATTTTAATGCCAGCCAATTTTAAATTTTTATATACATAACATTTTTAAATAAAAACATTAATTTCAATAACAGTGTTTCGAATTTTAAAACTTACATATACTATTTTGCGTACTAGTACTGTGCAATTCGGGAAGCACAGGCTGTTTAATTGCAAAAATTGCTTAATTAAAATTAAAGTTATTTATTTAATAGTTTGAACCGATTTCAAAGCACTTGTTGGCTTAAAATAAAATCCGCTTAACCGAAAAACTGTTCAATTGAAATATATTTTGCTTGCTAATTATATGAAGCTAACATCAACTTTGTTTCTTGCTAACAAAAGCTAGTGCACATAATTTTTTCCTGAATCCGTTTAACCAAAACGGTTTTCACTTATCTCAAATTTGTTTTATAGAAAATTTCTGATAAGCGAAACAAAGTTCGTGTAATTTCACATTTTCGTTTAACCGAATTCGACTATAGAAAAAATGGGCTGAAAAACTAGTAAATGTTATTAAATTATAAAATAGCACAATTTTGAACGCTATTCGTTCATTCCAAAACCTTCTGACTTGCCAAGTCCCATTCGTATAACAGTAGAATTCGAGATCTTCCATATGAAAAAAAAATTTATTCAAACACCTAGAACAGTTTCCAAGATATGAACGTGAACTTTCGAACAATATACTCTTTGAAAAGAGGTCAACAATGCCGAAGATAGTGAAATTAAATTTTGTACGTTAATAGACGCGATCTTTCGCGTTTTCTAAACTCTACTTCAATTTTCCATGTCTACTATGTGCAGAGATTTGATGGTGTTATAAATTGGATTTTCTAATTAACATGAGGGGCCACCAGGCGGGCCAAAGCTAATGCACCCTGTAGCCTGGCCTTCAGTCTGTCATATGGTGAAAGTTTTATTGAAATCGGTCCTACGAGTAACGAGTTATAACGTTTCCAAGAAAATTATTATTAAATATCTGCTTACTACCAGCATCTGTTGACCTGGTGTTTCACAAATAAAACCGTTTTTATTTTTGACATTTAAAAATTTTGTTTCGTCGGAAATGTTTTCACGTTTTTCTTAAAAACTCGTGTGTTTTTTCAGATAATTGCACTAAACTTCGTAGGCTGATACATTCCATAATGGAGAATCATCCGAAAATACAATTTTTTTCCACGCCCACTTTTTGTTAGGCGAAAGTGGGCGTTTTTTCCTATTACCTCTGTTGCTTGGATGAGCACTTCCTGGAGGATCCGCGGTACGAGATTAAATTTAATTATAGAACACTGACTACCTTGGCCATCAGCTCTGTTTAAACATATCTTCCTATTAATATAATGATGATTATGAACGCAAAACTTTACCTTTCTGAAATGAAAATGTCCATTTAGAACATTGAAGTGATTAGAAACAAAAATGCAACAAATGTCTAAATTGTGAACGAGTCTTCGTAAAATTGTTTATTTCGATTTTTGCGGTTCAATATAACTTTGGTAACAATTAACAGGATCTTGTGCAGTGAAGTCAGTATAAGCTTTTCGGCTACCCCAAAAATTCTGGAAAGGAAACCCGAATTACTCAATGAAGCATAAACAGTAAAGTGCATTGAAACCAAAAACAAACCTTGAAATCACCAAAAATTAGGTACCACAGGAAAATAAATACGGAGGGCATTATACTAAATGCAATAAACAATTCAAAAGGATTTAATACAGTAATTAAAATCATATTAACTGTTGAACAGAATAAACTTTGACTTTTTATGGGTTTTTTCGTAAGTGATTAATTGCCAGTGTTGAATAATGAAGCGATTTGCAATGCCAGATTTTCAGAATTTTCTTTTATGTCTATGGAAAATATGACATTGTCAGTAGATTATTTTATTTATCGACGGATTTAATAGAATTTCTTTTGGCATCACTGCTGATGGCTGTCAAATATTTTGGTTTTCATCCAAGTTAGGTCGGAGATTTTTAGTGTATTTGGTTATTAAAAAAGGAAATTTTAAGCAGCAAAATGAAAATCCCATTTGGAAAGAAACATGCTGAAATAGCCACTTCATTGTAAGTTTACAAAGCATAATCTTGTAAAATTTTCTACAAGGTATTAAATACCTAACTATATTGTACACAAATTGCATAATACAGTAATTGTTAATACATCCCCATGTACATACATATGTATTTCTGATGGATTGGGAGTAAATATTAATGCATTTGGTATTTTTCCAGCATTTCATCTGCTATTGGTTTTGGTGGTGCTGCTAGCTTAGGACTACTGTACTACACTGACTGGAAGTTGATATTGCAATACGTTCCTTTCTATGGATCAAAGTTTGAAAAATCTGAGTAGATGTTCTTTTTTTGCCTAGTTAAAGTTAACTTAAATTAAAATAATAAAAATATGAATATTTCATTACTGGCGCTTTGACAAGTAATTTTTCTTTTAAGTATCTGCTTCTTCCTGTATGACTTTTTGAAAGGTTGGGAAAACTGTCTTACTACAGTACTTTAAATTAAAAGATGTGCCATCTTTATTAAAATAGTTTGTACCCCCAAAAATGGGAGAATGTGTTATAAAATGTTATATACATATATTTAAAAAAACATTACTAGCTTAAATCAAGCGCACTGTTACATATCTTCGCTTACCTTTACATCGGAATTTTATAGATGACACTAAGTCCAAACGTAAACTATATTGAACAGTTGATTTATAAAGGTTTAGGATTTCAAACTGAGCTATAAAATGGTTACCTTGGGCCCACAATTTCGGCCAAAAGACGAGTATTTAATGTTATTAAAATTTTTCTACCTCCGTAATTAATGGTCGAAAAAAATACTAGAAGTTAGTCCAAATAAATTTAAAAGTTATAATCGAACAACTCTCAAAATTTTATTTACGTATCTTCGAAGCCTTTCGATATATTCACAATTTTTAAGCGGATAAATTGCATGTTTTGTGTAAACTTGTAACTCATATATAACCGATATTATTATGAAATTTTTTTCAGTGAAAAGCAAAACGCTAGTTTTAATATGAATCTAATTTTTACGATTAAAACTACACCAAACAAACAATCAAAAAATTGTCAATTGTCTCAAATTGTAATACCTGAAAAAATATAATGTCTGTATGACGATGTTTCGGTCGCTCAATTACTACAAAAATTTGTTGTGATATAGTGGCAGGAATCACAATCAATAAAAAAAATCCAATTACGATTTTTTGGCGATATAATTGTTTTGCATTTTTGGTGAAGATATATCGACAAGCTCAAAAATACATACATATATGTATGTATATATATAGAAGTAAGTAACAAAGGATAAAAGCATCATTTTGAAAAGACAGCAAAATTATTTTATTTCGTAAAGTGGTTGTTCATAGATTATTTCTTAATATGTACGTTTTAGTCATATCCAGAAATTGTTATTTACTATAAATTTTCGACAAATTTAGATTTACTTGAATGCTCAACAAATTTAATAGTAAGAAATTGTTATTTTTTATATAGTCCGATATTTAAATGATACTTGTTATTATTAATTTTCGTAAAAATATACATACTATGTTTGTTAAAATAACAAAATATTATCGAAAATTAGTAATAAAACTAAAATGTATATCAACCAGACTGTAAGATTTATTCATGATGTGGTGTATTTAGTACAAAACTATTAAATTCCTGTTCTTCTTGCTGTTGTGCTTGGGAAGTAGAAGTTGTTGGTATGTTGGCAGCACCTGGAAAAAAGATATAAGCAGGTATACGCTTACAGTATTTTTTCGCCAAATCGTGTACGATAACTGGTTCAAAAGTTCATAATTGTAATTTTTCGGGTTTGTATGCTTAAACTTTGCACAATACACTTATTTTTGTATAAGGAAAATAACTTTTTAGATCACAATTTGTATGGATTTTCTACTAAATGCTCCAAAGTTTCTGTTTTTAACTATTTTTATTTAGGTTAATACTTGTTTTTTAACCTTTTTTATTATTTGAACATCTATTTTATTAAGCTTTAAGGTTATTTATTCCTTATTTTTATATAATCTCGATATTTCGTTAACCTTCGGTTAACATCTTCCAGAAATTTTTATTTTTAAAATTTTTTCTTTTTGAATTTAATATAAAAATTTTTTTTTTCTAACATAACATGTCTCATAAAAATTGTGTAAAGAATATTTATTTAGTTCAAAAACGGTTTGTTTTGCGATTTGTGAAAAATTTAAAATTTTTAGTTGGTACTTTTGAACTAGGTGTACTATATGTATGTCTATACGTACATACATACATATATAACTCGATTTAGAAATATACAGATTCGGTAAGAAAAATAGCACGAACTGAACAAAATTTCTTGCTTAGAATGTCACTTATCTAATTAATATTAATTTATTTAATTAGCTTTGGAATTTGTTGAAGATTAATTATCTTAATTAAATAATTGATAAGTAACATGTACATTTCTTTTAATTCCAAAAAAATCAAGGATGCCTTTTAACCGGTTGTGGTACACCTACTTTACCGATAGGTTAGGTCGGCAGATTGCTGAATGTAAGGGTAAAGAAAGGTCGCAGCCCATTTGGGGCTAATTTATTATGATACCTGTTGTGAAAAAACTTTCACGTGTTGTAGTGACCAAACTTTTTGCTAGTAATCGAATGTAGAGCCTCCAAATGATAAACTAGCACACTATTCACTAGACTACCGGGGAACCCTACTTTACTCAAAATATTTCGTAACACGCAAAAACTGTTTTTATTTAACAGCTAACAATATAAATTGAAATTTTATTTATTGGCACCGAATTTACCCAAGGAAAACTTTAGACTAAAGATTTTTGTTTTTCGCGCCCCCCAATTTTCAGTAAAATTGATTATTTGATAGAGTACATCTTATTTTTACTCATCAAACTGAAATTACTCAAAATCTATTAGAACTCACCTATTAGCTTATACATAATTTATATATTTAATGTAGCTTACCATCTAAATCATTTTGCTCGCTAATTATATCGGATAAATCGTACATAGGTTGATATGTCATTAATTCTGATCCTAAAAAATTTGTTTAGGTTTAATAACAACAAAGCAGGAAGCAGATAATATTTTATTTTAACTTACCCTTTCTATTATAGCTGCCGCTCCCATCACTGGTTAATTGCATACCCAAAATATCCGCATCATTGAAGAGCTAAAAATTAAAAATTTTAAAGTAAATATTAATAAATTTAAAAGAATTGTGTATTATAAAATATTTTATAAAAAACTAGTGCTATTTTTTTTAAACAAGAAAATGATGGAAACGAATTCATCGTTTTTTTGTTAAGTCTGACCTTGTTTAGAATATCCTCTTCCATAGTTGACGGCAATAGTATTAAATGATTATTCTTCTCAAATGTATTGAATTTTTGATTCTGTACAGGGTTGATTACTTTTCATACAAGAATTTTTTATATTTATTAAATAATTGTTTGGATTTATGTATTTAATAACATTTTTTTTTTAAGAGCAATACATATATTTACCATTTTTAAAGTTTTTCTAAGTTTGTTAGCGTATGTGTCATAACAATCATGTGGCATCCATTTTATAATTAATTATATAAATTAAAGAGTTAATAATTAAAAACTTAAAACAATTTATGAAAGCAACAAATTAAGAATAAAATATTTTGTTCCAAGATATTGCAGTGAACTTTTTAAGTAAAAGCAAGAATTATTGTATATATCATTACATATATATGTATATGTATATATATATATATATATATCGTCACATTATTGTTTTGACCCATGAACATAGGAAAAATCATTAGAAAGCAAAATAAGCTGATGTTATAGATTTATGTATATAATATCGACTTTTCACATTTAACCGTTATAGTGAATGCGATGTTGATAAGAGTGCGATATGCATTTTATTCCAAACAAAGCTTAATTTTTTTAATAGTAATAGATATTAACATATACATATAACGATAATGATATATATATGTAAATGTCGCTGTCAAAAATTGAGAAGAGGGTAATTCTTGTTGTTTTATTTAAATATATATTATATACTATTATGTAAAATGTCGTTTACAAAGTGTAAAACTTTATGTCGAGTTTGTTCAAGTTCATCGTTAGTGCCAGCAGTTATATTAGTATCATCTTCATAATTTGCCTCTGCATCATTTGTACATAAAGCAGATAAACTTACACCTAGCAAAGTATTATTATCCAAGGAGTAGACGTCACTACGTAGTAGTTCCTTCAATCCTTCCAATTCGTCCTGAACAACTTCTAAGTGACCACTCACCTCATCACTTTTAATTGTTGAAAAGAAAAGAAGAAAAAATAATTAATACATTTATTAATTCTAAAATGCTATTTATATTTCTCTCAGTTACTAACGCTTTACTCAGCCGCATTAAATTTGGATTGCTTTTGTATTTGGCGAGGGCCATGTTAATACAATTTTCCTCCTTAAGTGAGGATGAGGATGTACTCTCCGGAATATCGGTACTGTTATTTTTATTAATGAAAGAACTAGCTGCAGAAGTAGATGGCAGTACAAGAGCCTTTCCGGAAGTGGATGCACGGGAATATGTTGAAAGTTTTCCACTGTTGACGAAGTTACCTCTGAACTGTTGTTGTTCATCTTTTTTATAATTGTCGATTTCACCAATGTGACTATTTTCTTCTATAGAATTTGCAGAATCATCCTGAACAAATAAATAAAGAATATGTAAAATTCAAGGTTCAATCGTATGTGTAGAATTTACATACTTCAAATATAAAAGTTGGTATATCATTGGTAATGAAATTATTTGGATTATATAAGTCTGAATTGTCAGTGACAGGTGGTATTGTGGAACTAATCGAATTTGAATGACGTGAATCTTCGCTATAATTTGGTGATATTAACTCTAGCTCTGGTGTTGCACTACTATTATTAGAATACACATTCAAAAAAAGCATGGGGTCAATAGAAGAATCGTTTTCTGTTTTTATTCGTAAATTTTTATACTGTTTTTTTGGAGATGTTTTTTCTTGCGTAGAAACATTATTTTTCTTAGTAATTGAGGAACCAGTTCCTTTAATCAGACTGTCTGATAAAGTTGATAAATTTTTGGCGCGCTTTTGGCGACTTTTCTGTTTTGGCAATTGATTCGGAGCAACTATCTCCTGTACCATTGGCGTTATTAATATATTATCTTCATTGTAGTTTTCTACACTAATATTTGCCTCTTCATGTTGTACATCAGGCACCTCAGTAATGTGGTAAAATATTTTTGAGCCATCATTATTAACAGTCTGTATTAACCCATCATTGATGGAAATACCCGTCGAACTCGTATTACGCTCTGCAATACTTTGATCAGTTAAGTCAAAGTTTGGAGATAGACTCACATTTGAGGGATCTTCTACATTATTTGGTGAATGCGCTATGACCGGATCAGTTGTTGATGTTGCCGGTGAGGTAACTCGAACAAACGGACTATTTGGCATCATTAATTCGGGGTCAACTTCAGAAACATCTTCCAGCAGGTCTTCACCTAACTCGTGTATAACAGGACCACAATCGGTTTCGGATTCACTATTTTTACGCATCTTCGAACTGTCAGGTATGTCATTTATCATTAATTGCATGTGTCGCTTTACACTCGTCATATTACGGTGTGGCTGAACAATAGTTATTAAAAATTGTATTAATTTATTAACTATCTGTTGCTGCTTTGCATGTTTTTGTCTTAATGATGCAATTTCGCGCCAAAGAGTCTCATTTTCCTGCTTCATTGCAGAAAATCGAGAGTCTAAAGAATCTTGGCGGCCCCGCATGGCCTTAACATCTTGCAAAACTTTTGTTACAGCTTCCGGTTTTACAGCCGTCTTATCATCAATGGATTTGCTTGAGGCTATTTTTCTTTTTATATGCTGCAATAAATGTGGATTATTTCTTTTAAAACAAGGATGTGTAAATTCCATTTCATCTCGGTCAAACCTCAAACCACCATTATCAATGGATGTTATTTTGTGAAATCCATCTATAAAATTGAAAATCACATAATAAAACCTTAATTTAATCATTTATAAAATATATAGAATTATTAAACTTTTTCTTACACATATTTAATTGTCTTATAAAGGACGCCATATTATTGTGTTTATAATTGAGTGGTAACAACTCCCGAGCAAATTGGGATTGATTTTGGATAAGAAAACTCCGACCATCCTGGAGAAAATATATTAAAGAATAATGTTATATAGTATATTTCTCACTGTCGAGAAAAATAAAATATATTGCATATGCAACAATTCCGAGGCCAAATCTCAGCATTCGAATCGAATACAAATTTCAAACCAAATTCTGTTGAAATGGTTAGGCATTTCGATCGTTAGTGAATGCTGATCAATAAATAGATATAAACTTTTTTAATTGGTTTATTCAAATTTATTCGTGCAAAACCCATAACAAAACTAAATTATTAATACTAATAGGAATAAATATTGATTAAAAACAAACACCTAATATTAACGATAAAATAACAAGCGAAAAGTTAATAGAAAAATATAATACATACCTTGCTCCAACCAATAAGATTATTTGTTTCTGGTTCTTCAACTAATCGCCAAAGTTTTGCTAAAAAGGCCGGCACCCCGGCATCCGTCTCACCAAATGAATGCATTCTCTTTCTTAAGGCAATATTTCCAGTAGTTTGTAGTTTTGGATGTATATATTTTCAAATCGCCGTTAATATTCAATTAACAAACACTTGACGCACTGAAGGTAAAACTAAAGGTAAGTGGACGTCTTTAAATGTTTTTTTTTTAATAAATCGAGCCTTTGGTGCAATACCGTAGCAATTCAAAAAAATCTTGATAGTATTTTCGTTTACTAAAGTTATTTTTTTTACAAGTTTTTAAATAAAGAGGCATGTTTTGCAAGGTTTTTTGTTTGTAAATTTCTTGTCATAAAGGAAATATTTCATTATTGCAAATAAATATTGTTGGAAATAGCTGGAGGCAATAAAGACATTTGTAGCTGTAGAATCTGAACAGTTAGAGGTAGAACCATAATCTTTTTTCCTTTAGATATATATTTCCCCAAAGATCATTTCTGCATACCCAGTTCAAAAAAGGCTCGAAATGTTTAAAAGACCTTTAACCAAATTCTTGAAAAAAGCTAAGAAATTTCACATGTTTATACAAGAACTCCCAAAAAATATTTCAGAATTACTGAATATCTAAACAAATCAAAGCAAATGGCTTCTTTAAAAATCCTCTTTAATATTTATTCTCAGAGCGGTAATCGTAGAACAAATCGTATTTTGACTACGTTTTTCAATACAGTGAACATTTCTGTGCTAGCTTCTTTTGTGCCTAAAATCAAATATATGATTGTTTGAGATGCAAATAACACAGAATAGCTAATAAATCACTTCAGTAGATCAATTGCTTGAGAAGCTAGTATTGAAAGAGGAAATTTAAATGTGGAGCACTTGTCTTCTTTAATGGTGTTTTCTTTTCGAAGTAATATTGTGCATTTATTTTGCCTTTTATATTTTTAAAGGGCATTAGTGCAGATTTATTAAAAGCTGGTTTTGTTATTGTTTCTGAAGAAATTAATTATTTTTGTTTATCTCTCATCATAATTATAAAGTTTTTGTATTTATTGTTATGAAAAATTGGTACTTTATTGTTTTATTCCAAAACGTGTGTTCTTTTGGTAAAGGTGAAATATACATTTTTTAAAAATGAAAGCATTTAAAAATGTTGCCAAAACACATGTAACATTGTAGATTAATTTTTTTTTGAAAAGAAAACACCATGTCTCAATAAACCCGGTTCCACACAAAAATTTTCTTACATGCATACGCACTTAGTTATACATATGTAGGTATGTATATATATATACGCACAAACCATTTGCAATATGTTTTGTATCTGCTGCAGGTAAAAATATATTCGAAAGAAATTATATAGGAAAATTAAGAAAAACTTATATACATTTCTTTTCTAATATATTTTTTTAATGACAAAAATATATACATACTTCCATATACTATGTATACTTATGGTTTCGTTAGAGAATATGACGAGTAAATAGAATCGTGAAGAAAAAATTTTTCCATCTTAGCTTAGAAATGTCATAATATCTTACAATTCCAAGTTTTTCCTGATAATTATTCGCACTTCAATTATATTAGATTTAACAAATATAAACTTTTAGCATCGCAATTAAAAAATTTCACAACTTGTGCTGCACAGAAGTATTTTTTTGTAAAATTTTGACAAAATGAATTTATTACCCGGTGGATGCAAGGCAAATTCACACCACGCCATGCCAATGAAAATTCATTAAGGGCGCTTTACATTGTCACACAAGTCGTACATGTCAAATTTTTGTGTAGAAGAGCACAAGTCGGATCGTCTAAACGTAATATGTAATGAAACTATAAGATTTTGAGAGAAAATACGGATGAAAATTTGACAATTTGAAAATTTTATTTTTTAATTTTTCAAAAACCAACACACACCATTAGAGCAGGGATGCATTTTTATGTAAACAAATGTGAGAAAGCCAGGGAGGGAAAACTGGTTTCATAAATTTATACCAATTATAAAATCAAAATGTACATTTTAGACCACGACAGTACAATTTTATAAAAATATACGTATATTTTCTAAAAGAACACTAAAAATTTTGACCACGAAAATAACATATTCGAAAGTAATAAAAATATTTTTCAAGGTTATTAAAAAAAAATTCAATTGCACAAGAACTCCATCCCTGGGGAAAACAAGCAAACAGCTGTAGTTAAATTAAATGAGAATGTTTTCATCTTACTTGATTTTATCCATACCAATGGTGTAAAGGCCGGAAAACAACCATCCGATTTTTACTCTCTTTTTTTGAAATACGGATGGAATTTCATTTTATTTTCTCTCTCATTTTACGTACGACAAATCTTATCGTCTAAAGCACCCTTTACCAGTAGCTCGTTTCTGTATTTCTCGCATCGTAAAATTACTCGCATGGAACGAGGGAATTGTAACAAAAAGATTGTAAATTTAAACAAAACATGGTTTTTCTCACACAAGTGTTTCTGTATCTTTACATTGCGAAAATTAACTGTCATTTAAATAATTTTCCATCAATTATTGGAAGGATGTGAGAAAAAGTGTTTCCGTACCAACGTTTTGTGAAAAGTTTCTCATGACAACAAAGTTAAAAGTTAAAACAAGTCACATTAAAAATTGGTGCGAGAACAGCAAAGTTTAGAAATTTATAGAAATATTTCGTGCGTACTTTATTAATCGTGTATAGTACTTATAAGTAAATTAAAATACAACTCAATTCCCTTCAATGGATATATTTTTACACCAAATATAGTTAGAAATGTTAAACTTTTTTCAGGTTTTAGAGTATTCAATGTAAAAATAAGTTTTCACGTTCACGTTTTCAGGAGTTCACTGTAAGTGTGCTGATAACGACCGTTGATTTTGACAAGTCGACATTTTTTAGAGCGAATCGAAATGAGCATACAGTATAACGAGTTTATATTTATACAAATGTATAATATTCTTCATTAATTTCATGATTAACTTACTTTGAAACCACAAAAAAAATTAAACTGTACCAAATTGTTTTTTGACACCTAAAGTATTGAATTCGCCTTTTACATAAACCAAATGCCTGTTGTCAAAGTATATTTATGTGTGTGAATTTGCTTGAGCAAAACGAAAACAATAATTTTAGTCATAGTGATTTGACATTTGTAAACTAATAAAGAAATAACCAAGTTGCTTATTTATGTTATATTATCTATTTAAATATTGGAAATATTCATTATATAGTGATCCAGCAAAATTAATAATAATTAAAATTTTTACAAGTTGTGCAGTAAACTATATTCGTAAACATGTCTGAAACATACGGTAATCAAAGCTTATTTGTTATTAGTCGTAAACATGTTAAAATAATTAAAGTTGATATTGTTAAAATTTTCTTTTTAGATTATTTATTCAAATTTTTAATAATCGGAAGTGCTGGCAGTGGCAAAAGTTGTTTATTGCACCATTTTATTGAAAATAAATGTAAGTAAAACCGGATAAAATCATCTAATATTAAGTTTTTTATAAATTTTCCCAAGACTGAAATTATAAATAATTGCGTGTTTTGATTTTCTTGCAAATAAATTATAATTGTAAGTTATTTCCAGTATTGTAGTAGTCATAAGGTCAAATTGAAATTGGGGGATTTCTAATATTATTAATTATTTCCATGTTATAAACTGAACTATAAATTGCATTTCTTTAGTTTAATTTCTCGCATAAAAATTAATATAATGTACGGACGTGCTTCATATCAAATACATACATATTGCTCTCAACTTTCCTAGATTTATAGCCCTGACCATGTAGTTAACTTAATAGTTAATGGAATGTGCGTACGATTCCCATTAAACTTTCACTTTCACCACATCGATTATCAGTAGATTGTTAGGTAAAAAAAACCGAAACATTATTGAGCGAAAAATATAATTGTGAAGCTTATGGAAGTTCGATAAGAAGTCATAAAAATTAAAGATTAAGCCAAGAGAGAAATCAGCAATTAGAACCAGTCAGTTATTTGAACGAACAACTTAATTTTACTTCACTTCTTAACATGTCCATATTACTTATTTGGTAGCCGAAGCTAGTATGTATTCTACCATAATCGAGTCAGTTGAGCATAGTTAGACTTTTTAAGCCGCACAATTTTTGTTCTTTCCAAAACACACGAGACTAAATTCATCTGGCATAAAATGTATACGTACGTATACAAAGTTTTTTTTGTTTTAGTACTTTATTGCACGACGATGGCCAACTACAGACTAAATACACTCTGTAGAAAAACGCAACACAGAACCTATGTTTTCGTAGGTGTATATTTATTAGTTTAGTGCTGCTAATGCGGAGTTGTAGCTGGTTGAAAAATTATACCAACCAAAAACCATTCACTTCACCGGATTTCCCTACAAGGTGCAACGTTATGCCAGCATAATTATTCTCTTGTGAATATGCTCATTAATCAGTTGTATGAATACATTTTCGAACCAGGATTACAATTAATTAAAATTAATCAGTATAATTTTGCCCGTCGCTTGGTCTTTTTTTTTTAGGGAATATGATAAATAGTTTCATTTCGAATTCTTGAATATAGGCTCCATCGCCCATGTTCTGTTACGTTCTTTAATCCAAATACTTAAAAAACGTACTGACGCTGTAATTAAAAGCTGTTTTAAAAATTACACTATTCATTTAATTTCCATTTGATTAACAAACCATATTTGTAATTATTAATTTAATAATAGCGAAAAAGTAAGGGCAAGTAGATTGGACAATGAACAACAACCAAGAATCAACATGAGAAGCTTTGTGTTCGCAATTAGTTAGTTTAAGCTCATTTTATCTTAGAACATTTTCAATTGAATTTATTACAATTCATTAATTCGCTTTTTTTACATATTGTAAAACTATTGTTTATTACCATTATTAACGTTACTACTGTAATCATATATGCCCCTAAGGGCTCGATTATATTAATAACAAATTAACTGCCTGTTCATAGAAGACGAGTGAAAAAACTCGTTCGGCCATTTGTATTGAAAACAACAATAAAAAAATAAAAAACAAAATTGTTTTATTTTCAATATAAATGACCGAATAGTTATTTTTACCCGCCTTCTATGAACAATCTGTAAGTGTTGCATAATCGATTAAAATCTTTAGATTTTAATTTCATGTTTCGCAGGGTCATAAAAAAATAAAGCCAATCAGGTCTTTTTGGTTTTGCAATTAAAGGCAGGACACCAATTAAATGAATCTTTTTTCGCCAATATTAATAAAATAAATTTGTGTCGGTCAGTTCAGAAAAATAAATTATTAAAAAGGGAAGCGAAATATTTTATTGGTGTCAGCACCAACGAAATGTACATAGAGACCAGCTTAACAATACAAGTATATATTAGTTATTTTCTGACAATAGCATTCTTTTCAATTCGCATGTGAGTCACAAATCGCCAAAGTTGATTTTACATGTTCTGAAAGTAACACGTTTTGTTTGCGTTTTGCTTTTTTCGAAGTTGTATTCGAACAATGAAAATACATGTTTTCTCATAACAACATATATTAAAGGTTGCGATATTGGCTTAAAAACTGCAATAAATTAATGGTTGTGACATTGGCTGAGACAGACGATTGAGAAATTCAAAGCAAATTTTTAAATTTCATACTTTTAATTAAAATTGTGAAAAAAGGTTAAAAATGTTCTTTAAAATAAAAAGAAAACATATTGCATTTAAAGTAGGTATCATTTTATTTTCTCTTTAAAGCGC
This sequence comes from Dexiosoma caninum, assembly GCA_963924685.1. Taxonomy (NCBI): domain Eukaryota; kingdom Metazoa; phylum Arthropoda; class Insecta; order Diptera; family Tachinidae; genus Dexiosoma; species Dexiosoma caninum. Next base: position 61,831,673 of record OZ004728.1, on the reverse strand, counting down.
AGTTTCAATAAAATATACCAATCACTTCAATATACAATAGCGGTTTGAAAACGCTAATGTTCGAGAGTTTTCGGTTGTCAGAACACCTATTTAGCGTTTTCAAATCGCAAACGTCAATTTTAAACGGAATGAGTGTTTTGGATTATGGCCGATATATATAAATTTATATAAAGATTAACCACATTTATTTCGTTTATGTTTACTTTTTCTTCTCAGTTAAAGAGGACAGCTCACATACTATTGGCGTTGAATTTGGTTCACGTATTGTTAATGTTGGCGGCAAATCGGTAAAACTACAGATTTGGGACACAGCCGGTCAGGAACGTTTTCGCTCCGTTACTCGTTCGTATTATCGCGGAGCAGCTGGAGCTCTCTTAGTCTATGATACAACATCACGGGACTCATTTAACGCTTTAACAAATTGGTTAAACGATGCTAGAACATTAGCAAGCCCCAACATTGTTATACTGTTAGTTGGTAATAAAAAAGATTTAGAGGAAGCCAGAGATGTTACATTTTTAGAGGCTAGCACATTCGCCCAAGAAAATGGCAAGTATATTGCAAAATATATTTTAAACCAGATCATTGTATTATTTTCTTTGCAGAAATAATATTCCTGGAAACAAGTGCAAAAACTGGTGAAAACGTCGAAGAAGCATTTTTGAAATGTTCGAAAACTATTTTGGCGAAAATAGAAACCGGTGAACTTGATCCAGAACGTATAGGCAGTGGTATACAATATGGTGGATCAGCTTTAAGAAACCTTCAACAGACACGACAACGAAGCATTAATAAACCAGATTGTGGTTGTCGTGTTTAAATAAGTAAACAAATCACCAACAATAAATGTAATACTTTAATTTCTCATTTTATTATCTGTGCATGGACGTTTTTTATAATTAAATTTTTTTTTTTTTTATTAAAATAACCTTAAAAATTCAAATATATGAATTCATCTAATATACAGTGGAATACTTCATGACAGGCAGCGCTGAAATGTGTATTTACAAGGAGATGTCACTTTGAGGAGGTGGCCGTTGTGGGAGATTCCACTTTACATACATTATTTATATCTCTATAGTTTATATAAGTTTATTATTTGTAGGATGGTCCATTCCATGTTGTATTCGAAAAAAAAAACTTGCCCTATTCTGAAAACTACCTGTTTTTGATTAACTATATTTTATTTATATGTGTGTATTTACTTTACATACAATGATTATAATTGATTTATGGAAACTTGTTTGATTCGATTTTAATTTTTATGTCTCTTTTAAATATTTCTCTATGTATGTACATATATAATAAGACCAATTAAAAATGAAAAATCTCGTTGTAGTCTGTAGAAAACGAAATGTGTATTTTCACATATTAATTAAGAAAAACAATAAATGCAATGTACACTGTTGCACTCTATTTTTTACATTTATTTTTATTATAATTGCATTGTTAATATTTTGCATCGAGATGAGAACTTCTACTACACATTGGCTTTAACATGCTTAACAACATTTTAACGTACTCTTATAGCAAGAATTATCTAAAACACTCAAAGAATTGTTGACATAATACGCGTACCGTTACCGTCGCCTAAATTTTTGTCATTTAAACAGCCATGTTCTGAAAAACGCATACCGCTTAAAATTGACGCTTGCGATTTGAAAACGCTAAATAGGTGTTCTGACAACCGAAAACCCTAGAGAATTGGCGTTTTCAAATCGCTAGTGTATATTGAAGTGATTTTGTATATTTTATTGGCACTGCACTTTAAAGAGAAAATAAAATGATACATGAAAAATGATACTTTAAATGTAATATGTTTTCTTTTTATTTTAAAGAACATTTCTAACCTTTTTTCACAATTTTAATTAAAAATATTAAATTTAAAAATTTGCTTTGAATTTCTCAATTGTCTGTTTCAGCCAATATCACAACCATTATTTGATTGTAGTTTTTTTAAGCCAATATCGCAATCATTATTATATTTTGTTATGAGAAAACATATATTTTCATTATTCGAATACAACTTCGAAAAAAGCTGAACGCAAACAAAATGCGTGAGTTTCAGAACATGTAAAATCAACTTTGGCGTTTTGCAAAAAATGCGATTGTCAGTACATGCTTGAAAATAAGACCTTTTTTAAAAAGAATGCCCGCCTTTAAGAGCCGTCTGCGAGTATAGCTCTTAGTGTATAACGAACATGTAGCGCTTCTTTAAATGTCTTATTTTAGTTTTTCAAACATTTACCACTCTTTTTAACTGATGGCTGGGCGTGTTAAACACAACAATTGTTTATTTTTAGATCCTAAACCTTTTTTAACAGAGTTAAAAAATGAGATTCTCAATTCGACTGTATTTTTTTGTCAGTTACCTTAGAACTTTTTTCTGGGAGAACCGATTTTGATGATTCTCTTTTCATTGGAAAGGTCGTGCTTACAGTGTGTTCCCATTTCAATGGGGAACGGATCGGGGGAATATTGCTCCCCCTGGACAAAAATTTATTTATTTATTAACTAAAGGCGAGTCAAAGGTGAAATAAAAATTTTAAAAAGATTAACAGAACGAGACTCTAAAGTCTAAAATAAAAAAAGCATTATAACGCTTGGCTACATTTATATACAGTGAAACCTCTCCTAAAGGACCCGCCCCATAACTGGACAAACTTTATAGAACCGAGCTTTTCAGTAGTTTTTCAGTACAAAATGTATTCCCATAACCGGACACTAAATTTCAGAAAATTGTGCTCAAAAAGCCTCTTATAAGCGGACAGCTTTAATTTTAAAAATTAATTCGTTTTTGAATTTTGTACAAGCAGTTTGACAAACACCTAAACGGCGGAAGACTTGTGCAAACATATATTTCTCCCTTGTTTGGCAGGCCGCTTTGAAATTTGTGATTCCCCTGTTAACACAGACTCATATGTTGAGGATATCATAGAATTTGCTGCTTATTTAAAGAAATTATTTGCTTAGCTCGTGTTGCCAGCTTTAGAGCCACAAAATATGTTGTCAATTAAAGAAAAAATTAAAAATACAATTTCATAAATATGTCCTTGTGATGAAACATTAAAACAAATTGTCCGTTTGAAGCATCTTGCTAGAGACGACTTTGTAGCATCCATCACATCAAAAATCTTTAAAGTCATTTTGAAACTCATCAGCTCAAATCAAACCGATCAAAGTTATAGCAGTCCAATCTGAATAAATTTTGTTAACCAAAAAAAAGTAGTCTAGTATAAATAAAATATTTAAAATAATAAATGTGTACCTCTTATAAGCGGACACCTGTCATAACCGGACAAAAATACCGAGACGGTGAGTGTCCGCTTATGACAGGTTTCCCTGTGTATATATTTTGTAACAAAAAACTTTTTTCGAAATAATCGTATGTAACAAATTTTTTTTGCTCCACATATTGTCATTCCGGTATGTAAATCAAATCGACTAATCCGTAGTTTTCGAATAAAATTTTATAGAGGGATACAAAAGATTTTATACCTGTAAAATGTGTCTTTTTTTCTTACCCGTATAGTATATTTGTCGTATATTCAAAAAATTCACACAACTGATGTTTCGCGTATGGTTTCTATTTTAGAACCATCGTAATTTCCACGAAGACACATGCTGAAACACCTGTTCCAGCTCATATTCTTTGCTGCATTTTAAAAGTTGGGCAAACAAATTCATGGGATTTGAAATATCCATGTGCTGCTTTTATAACTTCCGCTGCTCAAAATGTTCTACGAGTTTGATTTTTGGTAAAGAAAAAAAAAATTAATTTTAAAATTTAGAATTCTTCCATAAGATGAATGATGCCATATTGCTGGAAAACAAAAAAGATGGTCGAATAATAATTTTTTAAATTTGCAGCCCATCTGGCTTTTTACCATATACGCAGATCAGGCCCGTCACTATTATCGGCGTTGGAAATGACAACAAATATTAAAAAGTAATTTTCAAATTTATTTGCGCAAATAAATATTTAATAGGAATATTAATTACTTCATCTACTCAAACAAAGCAAGTTAAAACAAAAAAGTTAAAAATTCTGAATTTATGTAATACATTGTTCAATACAAATAAAAAAAACTTTTTCTGCAGTATTAAATATCACATTATTTTGAGTAAATGAAGTATACATACATACATATAAGTATGTATGAATATAATATGTATGCATATGAAATTATAATAATATAAAATTAAAATGCACAATGATAACACAAATTTAAAATTTACGTTATGTAAAATTGTAATGAAAATACATAAATAAATAAAAGTTTTAGTCTCGTGTCAACGTTAAATAATCAAGTAGCTTTCGTAATTGTAAATCAAGTACAAAACTTATTACAGTAACAGAGAAAACATTTTGAAAAGAATTTATTAGGAAAATGCATTAAGAAAAACAAAATCCGAACAAACGGATTTATAAGATTTTCGATAAATTTACGAAAGATATTAAAAAGTGAATAAATGCTGGCAATACAAAATTAAGAAGTCAAAAATGTATTAAAAATTTGTAAAAAAAAAAAAAAAAAAAAAAAAAAAAATTCAAAGTAATTACAAAAAAAAAAAATGACAAGGAATTTGTTGTAAGTTTTTATACGTGAAAAATTCGTACTTGCAAGACTAATTGGATATATTCTTTAGTGCAACTTAACTTTTTTTTTTAGAAAATTTGTCACAAAAAATGTTGAAGGAAATGATATTGATGTTTAAAACAATAGAGAAAATATGGTGTAAAATTTATTAATTTTTTCTTTGCACAATGCTATTTGGCTTTTAATAGGTCGATTATGTATAGAATATTTATTGCATATATTTGCACTTGCCAGCTCTAAAAAGTCCAGAAACTTAGTATGCATATTAAACTCTTTCAATCACCGTCCTACAGCGTTTATAATACGGAATTTTAATTTTTGGGCCAGCAATGTTTACCATTTCATAAATATTTATAAATGAGCTAGTACGGCCTAAATTATTCAAATTTAATTAATACAATAATTTTTAATAAATTTTAAATAATTCAGGACGTACTAGCTCATTTATAAAAATTTATTAAACTAATCAATATTGGCCAAATAACAAACAATGGAAACTTTTGACATTTCAGTTGCAAAAGAAAACAAAAAGAGTACAGTTTGCACGGTTCGTTAAAGTTTGAAGACTTTGTATTAGGATGCGCAATACAGTTGCTCGATTTACTGGAAGATTAAACAAACGGATCTATTAAATATAAAAAAAAAGTATTTGTCTTTACTTGTGCTACTACTTGATTGATTAATAAGCCCTGCATATAGTATCTATATATTCGTGTGTATTAAAATTTAAGCTAATTGGCATACTTTGATATAATTTGCAATGCTTGCTTGGCGGCTGCTTTTTTGGCCTGTTTAGCATTGCATCCAAAGCCGTTTGTGGTGAAAGTCTTGTCCAAAACGTTAAAAATACATTTAACCAAGACGTCATTGTTATCAATGACGGGAATACTATATTTGGGCTTGGCTTGATTGTTTTCTTCTAACTGTCGTACCGGATCAATAGGTGCATTGATGGCAAATTCTTCCAACTCGATTTTCATGAGGTTATGAATAATTTTCCAAGTTGTATTAAGATCACGACAATCCAAATAGACGGCAGCTATTAGGGCTTCGACAATATCTCCCAAAGCCTTGGGCACATCAACATGCTGTGAGATATTGTATGTTTTTTGGTTACTTGATTTAGCTGAATTATCCGCGTTTTCATTGTCTTGATTCATCATTATCTCATCATCCTCAGATTCACTGCTGTCGCTTTCTTTATTTGAATAACTTAAAATATCATTAAATGGATTTATGTCATCAGTATGCTCTTCCATTAAAATGCGCACTTGATCAGTCACACGGTAATTTTGTGTCTCCTGGAAATTGACAAAAGACGTTATCGCCTCTGACAAGGCAGAATTTTCACTCAACAAAAACAAATGGAATTTGTGTCGTACACATATGGAACCCAATGTTATATTATTGACCAAAGCCATACGCAAATCCGTAATTTTTCCGGGATTCTTATGTTGGAATCTTTCGAAAATGTAACACGTGATCAGCATATCAAGTATAGCATCGCCAATAAATTCAAGTTCTTGATAGCAACCAGTCAAACGATTCGTTGGGTAAGAGGGATGTGTTAAGGCTTGTAATAAAAATGCCCTATCCTGAAATGTGTATCCCAAATTTTGTTCTAAATATTCGTAATTTATAAGGAAGCCATCTACTTCAGTTTTCGAAATATTGGCACGTAATTGCTGGCTACTTAATTTCAAATCTAACAGATTATAATGTGAATTTGGACTGTCCGATTTGCAAATACCAAAAAATTCTAGCATCCGAAAGCTACGATGTATACCATAGTTTTTTACACATACTCCGAGTAAGGCTTCCAAAGTATCGGCAACGACTTTGTCCCGCACGACGTCTTTGTTTATAAAAAGATTCATATCGTTGTCGTCATCCATATCAACATTTACTGTTGCAAGCTCTTTACATTTAATGCAGGCCTGTGCAAAAGGTTCGAGTTTGTGTTCATAACATTTTCCAGAAAATCTTTCTTCGTCGGTTAATTGTAGACTATAAAAATCGCTTGGACTTAAGATGGAAACAGGTGGTAATTTTTCCCTCAGCAATTCTAATAGATTGGATGGCAGACTAGCCAATGGTGGAAGCCATCCTGCATTTGGATTAAATAATGAAGAGCATATCATTTGACATATCTTTGTATCTTTCATGCAATAAAGTAAATTGCGATTTGATACCATACGACTTTTAACAATTGTTAGGAAACCTTCATGCCACTTAGTATACTTATTGGCTAGATATAATGATGTTGAGAACTTTAAAAACGCATCGCCCAACAGTTCAAAGCGTTCCATATCGAATACGTCATTCACTTTGGCAGAGGTAATTGCTGCCAAAAATTCATATTGTTCGGCTGACTTTAAACAATCATCTGTTTCTAAATTTCTTTTTAGCATTTCAATATCAATATTTGGAGGATCTGTGGAACACTTAATAGCAAGCTGAAAGTTATTTGATAATTCCTTTTCACCTGCTTTGTTACGTTGAGGCGATATAGTTGGCATCTCGAATTGAGATTTTGTATATTCGATTTCATCAGTTATTTTTAAATTTTCCATTTCCGGTAATAAGCTCATTACAAATTTATGATAGTAGTCTATTTCAACTGAATAAGTTTGAGATATATTTCGACATATATCTACAGGTTCCAAATATTCTTTCCACATATTGTCGTCTTGGTCGAGATGATGCTTTTTCTGATCAGTCGATTGTTTTTTAGTCGGCAAAGAAGCTAGTACCGTCTTTCGATGCTATAACAAAAAAAAATAATATGCATACAGACATATGTATTTTTATATTTTTTTTTAACAACACAAACTCTACGAAGCTCTTATTGCTTGTTGTAGAAATACCCAGGGCCTAGGCGGTAATCGAACCGCACCTACATATTAATAAGACCATGCTCATGCACTAGACTACGGAGGCACCCTACACATATCTACATTACGGAACAGCACTAGCGTAAAATTATCGTTCAAATATTAAAAGTCTTTAACAATTTACTGATTACTAGATTAACCCGGTGCGCTTCGCACATTTCCCAAAAGTGCTTTTTCCTATATTTTTTTCAAATAGTACTTTTGCCATAAAGTACAAAGTGATATATAAAAAGACTTTTGAAAAGGCCATTTTTTTCTAAAGTACCCATTCCAGTTTAATTTTATTTTTTTTCTTCTCAAAAATCCCTTTCATGTGATACCCATATCATGGAAGTCGGTAAGAAATAGTTGTCCGAACGTTTTCCATATTGTGTTCCCTTCTGCAAAATCGCTTTAATTTGGTAGCCATATCCAGGGGTTGGATAAAAATAGTAAATTATTTATGTATGTACATACAGTAGAACCCCTCTAATTCGAACAATCTAATCCAGTATCCAGTAATCCGGACAATTAGCAGGAACAAAATAATGCGAAAACAAACAAAGGCAACACAAAAGGAAATTTTATTTTTAAAAGAACTTAAAAAAAGAGCAGATAAATTGCCTAGACATATGTTTATCCAAACAAAAATAAGTTCTTATTTCACGCAATAAATATTTTTAGAAGAAGTTTTTACATGTTTTCCGTAAATTAATTAAATATACATAAATAAATACGATTACTTAAGAATATTTGTTGCTGATCTTTTTTTTTTTTTTTTTTTTTATCTAGGACCAGCACTCAGGAGATGACTCCTACACATGCGAAGCATTGTGCTGGAACTATAGGAAAGGGATAGTAGGAGAAACGACAGGAGGTGCAGCTTAATTAATTATTTTTGCAGCTCTACTTTCGCACGTTCTTTGTTTATACTCGTAGCAGTGCTGAAGCTTCTTTAGTAGCCATTTTTATTATTATTTTACTTCGCCGGTGGTACACAATACCGACGAAGGAGGGCGTTCTGATGTGATTGTGGATTGCTATCAGCTGAAGTCGGTATTGTTCACTGACCAGGGACTATGCCTTCGCCACTGAAACCTTCCGACAACAACTGACACACAAAGACACACTAATGCAACATCAGAAAAATGCGAGATGTTTATTTTTATTTTAAAATTTTTTGGTCTGAAACTGGGGTTGAACCCAGGTCTGTTTCTGGATTCGTAGTCAACGTGCAGACTACCATCCATCGTGCCATCGCCACCCTCATCTGAATTTTTTTTGAAAATGAAATAACTATCAGAGGATTTTCTAATTTTTTTTAACTGTAATTCGTACGATTCAGTAATCCGGACAAAGAATGAAACTATATCTGTCCGGATTATCGAGTTTACACTGTACTATTCACTTGATATAAAAGTACAAAGGTACAATTTTACCCCTATATATTTGAATTTCGAAAAAAATTAAAGGACAATCCATTCGAGATTTTATCTAACAAAAACGAATACGAAAATAAGTCTTGCTTTTATGTTCAATACGTAAAGCGCATGCTACACGCATCAATATTCAGCTTCAATATTTGGCTTTGTGTTACTATATACGAGTATATTGAAGCCTCTGACACAATTTGTCAACATTTCTCATCAAAATTAATTTTTTTTTGGTTTTTTCAAATGTAAACATATAGAAGATACCGTCGGCAAAATATATATCTATTTATTTATTAAAAAAGTACTGATGAAATTTTTTTTTTGTTTTTGTCACTATATTTTTTAATTTGCACGTCCCAAAAAGCCGTTAATGAGCGATATACTTCAATTAAATTGATAACAAAAATTTTTTTACTCTATTTGTAATGCGTCACAACTATGACGTGCACTCAAAGTTACCAGAAATAAAATGAATATTGACTATAACACTGCCACACTACGTCAAACTGTTTCAATATTTTCATGAATATCAAAATCATTTTGATATTCGTCAATATTACACAGAGCGTATATGTGTGACTATTTTTCTCACACAAAGCCAAATACTGAAGGTGAATATTGATCGTGTAGCATCCACTTAAGCCATATATGTATATGGGTTGCAAAAAAAAGTGCTAAAATTTAGTTTTTGCCCGTTTCTAACCACTAAATCAAGATATACATATTTATAGAAGTTAGACTCGTCTCAAATCGCTCTAAAAAATGTGTCTTTACTGTGTAAAAGTCAGTCGGTCGTTATCAGTACACTTACAGTGAACTCGCGAAAACGTCAACGCTAACAATAACAGAGTATATCCTAACTCTTCATAATATTTACTAATATCGAACAATTTTACTTTAATAAGTACGGTAGCATATCGCCGGGTGCGCAAAAAATGTTAATTAATCATCCCGAGGACATCGCCTTGTAATTGGTAGTTAAAAAAATAAAACCTACCTCTTTTGCCTTCACAAGATTCCCATCGTCATCCAATACCCTCTTCAGAGACTCGTCAATAATTAAAGGCTTTGGTGTGTAATTAGTGAAAAATTTGTCCAAATTTAAGAATTTATTGATTGTTCGACGTAGTGATTCAGCGTGCAACATGTAATAAACTCGATGCAGAATTGTGGGTAAAAGTAATGCTTTCAACCATAAATCGGCTGGATATTTATAGTTATGACAAAATTCTGGTATCAATATAGTTTTGCTCCCTTCTCTTTTACGTTCAGTACTTTTATTGCTGGCATTGTTAAAGAAATTTCGACGATGAGTGAGACTCTTAACTTCCAACAAAAACTGATTTTTTTGCTGCACATGAACATTGTAACGTGAAGAATAGAATTCTGCATATGTTTCGTATTGTGGAGTATCGAAAGGACTCATTGGGGTCATGTCTTCATGTACTTTGGTGACAACAAAGGATTCAGCTTGAAATTCAGTATACCACTTTGTTACTACTTTATTTAAATAGTCTTGCGGATGATAACGTGCATTTTGTCGCTCAGCAACTGTGTATGGGCGGCATGAATCCAAATGTTGAAATTCTTTTATTAACGTCCAGTCAATGGTCTGCATTTCATCCATTGGTACAATCAAATAAGAATTTTCTTCATTTCTGCGATCGATAACAAGAAATTCTTTCCAAAGCTTCAACAGATCTTTGAATATCATAGTATGAAATTGTATTAGTTGATTCAGTTGGTCTTGAGAACTTACAATGTACTCTATGGGCGTTTCACTGACTTGAGCGTACAATTTGCCCTGTGACATAAATAACGGCATTTTTGCTAATTTCGGTAGTTTTTTGTTTAGAAGTATTGCATAGCTCCTTTTCGAATACAAACACTTCATTACGTGTTCGTTGTAAGTATTCATTTGAAAATCTGTTGACATTACTATTGTGTAGGCGTATGCTTTTTCGCCTATTCGTGGTAAAGAGTTTTTGAATTCATTCGGATATTCGCGTTCATATGTACGTTTCATCTGCTTTCCGACCGAAAATTTTTTTGTCACTATCAAAAATATAAAAATACAAAACGATGCAATATTTATTAATTAAGCATAAAAGCATGTATTTATAAAATTTTTTTTTTTTTATTTATAGAACGAATAATTGATCACCCTAAATGTATACACGACTACGTATTACGTATGCATTTAGATTGCTTTATATCAGTACTTACCATTGTCGTTGTACTTTTTCCAATGTTGAAAGAGATGGTTCGATAAATTTGCAACACACTCGGTTTTTGAAATGGGCAAAAGCTTTTCATTTAATTCGCCTTGCTCATAAAGTTTAACGCACGTTTTAAATGCTGCTGATATTTTCGCCTCTTTTATTGAGGGAAAATAATCACTCTAAAATAAAAATAAAAGAAGAAACTAATTACATTCATGTAGAAAAATAATTATTATATTATCTTTTAAGCTTAAAGGTTTTTATTTTTTATATTTCTATTTCGATATTTCGTTAACCAACGGTTAACATCTTCAGGAAATTTGTATTATTTTTTATAAAATTATAAAAAAAATTTTTTGTTATTGATATTAAAAATGTTTTGTATGCACATGTATAAATATGTGTACATGTACATACATATACATAAATAAACATATTTTTGAAATGATTTTCTTTTTACATACCGTGAACTCGCAGACACGTGATCATTCAGTAACATCAACTACACAAAATCATGAATTTTTTTTTTTTTACATTTACTCTTAAACGTGAACAAAGGTTGAAGGATTTAAAACGTGAACAAACGTTGAAGGCTTTAAAACGTGAACTTTTTATCGAACGTTAAAATTCAATATTGTAACCTTATTTAAAAATTTTGGGATTCCCCGCAACTTTTGTTGCATGATAAGTAGCTCTAATATTAATCCGCCAGTTCTACTGGAAGCATCTCTGTGCTGACTATACATATATGTATGTAGGTATATAAATAATATAAACAAGTGATCTCTAAAAACATTTTTATTGAAAATATGTGTAATAAAAAACCAAAAATGCTAAAAGAAAAGGCTGCTTTACAAATGTTCAAGCAAAAACAACGTCAACAAGAGATCACCGGCCTTTTTGTTTAGCTCGTCCAATGAATATCCCTATATTTAAATCATTTTTAATATGTTTGAATGAAATAATTTTAACACACCCTTTTGTTGTCTTAAAAAATTATATATTTGCCTCCTTTGTATCAAAGAATGTTTTTTTGTTGTTTCTCCTTTTCAATACAAACTAATTAAACAAATTTACAATTATCGATGGATGGTAGTGTGCACGTTGACTACAAAACCAAAAACAGACCTGGGTTCAACCCCAGTTTCAGACTAAAATTATAAAAAAAAAAACTTCGCATTTTTCTGATTTTTCCGAAAATGAAAACGGTAAATGGAATATAGAGTATAGAACAAGTTCATCAGTCTAAGCCTCAATACCGTGATAAAATCGTTTGGAAACTATAAAGATTGCAGACTTTGTCAATTTCCACACCCAAATGATTAAGACCAAACCAAACAAACAAGCCTTGACTGCTTCAAGGCACTCCGTACCATTTAGTATTTTCTGGCCTCGAAAATTGTATGGGACACTGAACTTTTAACCAGCCAGCCAGTACGAATTAAATCTAACTTGAGGGTGGCGCTGGGACGATAGATGGTAGTCAGTACGTTGACTACAAAACCAAAAACAGACCTGGGTTCAACTCCAGTTTCAGACTAAAAATTATTTAAAAAAAACAAAACATCTCGCATTTTTCTGATGTGCATTAATGTCTTTGTGTTGGCAGTTGTTGTCGGAAGGTTTCAGTGGCGAAGGCATAGTCACTGGTCACTGAACAATACCGGCTTCCGCTGATAGCAATCCACAATCGCATCAGTACGCCCTCCTTCGTCGGTATTGTGTAGCACCGGCGAAGTAAAATAATAATAAAAATGGTTACTGAACCGAAGCTTCAGCAGCACTGCTACAAGTATAAACAAAGAACGTGCAATAGCAGACCTGTAAAATAATTAATTAAGCTTCAACTCCAGTCGTTTCTTCTACTATCCCTTTACTATAGTTCCAGCACAATGCTTCGCATGTGTAGGAGTCATCTCCTGAGTGCTGGTCCCAGATAAAAAAAAATTATAATAAAAAACATAATATTTAAAAAAAGCTTTAATTTTTTCTTTATAGTGAATTATATTACATAATAACATCACATCCAGTAATCCGAAAAGCTCGTTAATGCGAATCACGGTTTGCAATCATTAATTCGGATTAGCGAGCTGGTACTGTATTGAAAAACTAAGCTGAAAATCGCAGACATTGTGCATACATCACTAAGTTGTCAACATATAAAAGATTTTAAATTCAAAACGTCAATTTTAAGTTAAAACTTTTTAAATTTTTTTTCACAGTTGCTCGTTTTTTATCGGTAAAACTAGTGGACGATTTGCCGTGTTTGCTTTTATCTTAATATTGTTGTACTCTTTACACCTGATTAATTTTCCCATTACAATATATTTGTGCTCTTCTCCAAAATTTCAACAATGTAGAAAAAATTTAGTGTCATAAGGGCTTAAACGACATGCAGATACTTACTCGTGATTCACACACATCAAGTTTACCTGATCAGTTTTTGTTAAAATTCCTTTTCAACCTGCATTTACGTTCATACACGAAAACATTTTGCCGTCAAGTTTCGCTTGTTTTACAATACTACATTTAAGGAAAGAGAGAAAACAACAAAAAAAAAAGCGAAGGAAACAAATTTGACGAGTACCGTCAAGTCTGTCTTCTCTCTGCGCCGTTCATCCAAATACTGAAGAATTGACGAGTCAAACTTGATGTGTGTGAATCATGAGTAATACTATTTATAAGTTATAATTATTATGTTACTTACAGTAATTATCCCTCTAACGGAAGATTGTAGTGGTAAACATACAGACACGGCCAACTGTCCTCTTGCATTAGCCTGTAATTTGGTATACCAAGGTTGTGAAGAACCATAGGAATCCCATGGCAAAGTATGGCAATAACGATGTAAAAGAGGCAAAGCAGACGTAGCCGTCAAGCGTGCACCATGTGGGGTTATATATGGCGGTATGAGCTCAGTAAATTGCTTAGCTATTTCTTCTTCAGTAGGGTCGTCCCGATCTAAAGCACGTCCAGTCAAAAATTTTTGAATAATTTCGTGCGTTTGACGATATAATTGGATTTTCTGTAGGGTATTCATTTTTTCTGTTTCTTCAGCGAAAATAGCATAACATGAATTTTGAGACCGTGCGCGTCCTTTCGATTGTATGTATGAATTAAACGTCTTAAGTTGGTCAAATACGAAAACATAGTTACAAGCTTGCACATCAATTCCCTCCTCCAATACATTTGAGCAGATAATAAAATTACACTGTTTGCTTCGAAATTCCGTAATAGCTGAAACATTCCATTTCGAATCTAAAATACTTTCAATGCTATATTTAATACTTTGCCGTCCAACCATAAAATTCGGACGTATAACATTTTTAAGTTCCGGAATTTGTGACACATATTTCTTTATTATATAGTACAAACATTTAGCAGTGTATCGTCTTTCCACAAACAGTAAACAAGCTATATCATCAGGTGCCTTCCCCGCAAATGTGTCCTTCATGTATTTAAATAATGATCTCAGTTTTGGAGTAGAAAAGTTCTCCATTATTAGCAGCGTGTGGCACAAGTTGTCTTGCGATTTATGATTTTCATAATCTTCATCATCCTGTAAACTCAAAAGCGTTTTGACAATAACATGACGTATACGATCACAACATTGTATGACATATCGATATAAATTTTTCAGTGCTATCGTTGCAGCTTGACGCTTATTAACTTCAAATTCAATAATTACTGACATGATGGCTAAGGAAGCACCATATAAACCTAAATCCTGCATTTGGTATTCAAAATCTACGAAAAAATTTTTTATAACTTTTTTTTTATTTGGCTCGCGCAGCGATCCAAGATTTTTCGAAAATTTCTGTTCAAGACTGCCTATATCAAAATTATCTATGACAGTTTTACATTGATTTATAATGATTTTAATATTATCTTCAGCGTTAAATACGTGACGATTACTTGAATATAGTACCATTTCTTCCTTGGGTTTGGTTGAGTACCTAAAAACAAATAATGCAGTATCGGTTATAAATGCATACATCCATGCATATGTGCATGCAAATTAAAAATATAGTCACAAAAACAAAAAAATCATCAGTGCTTTTTTTTTAAATAAATAAAGAAGTAAATGTGTAAATATGTATTTTGCCGACGGTAACTTCTATAAATACGTAGTGTGTCAGAGGCTTCAATATATATACTAAAATAAAGACAAATATTGAAGCTGAATACTGATGCGTGTAGCATGCGCTTTAGATGTAAAAGCGAATCTGTTAGTTAATGCGTAGCAAACGTTTTAGTGTTGTCACTAAGAAATATTTCTCAGATTGACAGTTGCCACTACGAAACATTTCTCAGATTGAGTGTTCCCACTACGAAATATTTCTTAATTAAAATTTTGCAGCATAACTTAAGGATGATCGAAACAACTGATTTATGTTGCAACAGCTGTTCTTCTCTTCAACAGTTAATCAAGTCGGTCGCGAAAATAATTTATGAAATAAAGTTTTCTTGTGTTTTTAATAGTAAAAATGGCAGCAGATTTTGAAAACGTGAAGAAAAACATGTACATATGTATAAACATTTTTTTCCATACATGAAATATTGAAATGGCGACTGCATTTTTGTTTTCTTTTTTTATAGAAAAATATTAGATTGTGTGCGCATATAAATTAATCGGAAGAGTTGAATGTGTTTTCCATGAGATCAAAAGTGATAAATTTATAACCATGTAATATGTAATTAAAAATAAATTCAGATCTAGATAATTATTGGTGATTCCTCTTTTTAATTTGTTCAAACAAAAACAATCGATGAAATTTCAGTGTTTCAGCAAAAAAGCATGCAAATCCGAATTTATTTATTACTGTACTATGATATAAAAGATACTTACACCATCACGTTTTTCATTTTTTCGATGTCACAAATTGTTACGATATTTCCACGGAATGTTGCCTCTAAATCTTTTAAATCTTCTATGATCTTTCCAAATTTGTTGCCTTTAATAATAACACCGGTCAAACCGATTACACGGGGCAAATTCCTTTGATCACAATGCTGGAAGGCACTAAGAAAAGCATGCATTGGATGGTTACCAGTTGCATGATGGCATTCATCAATAACTACAATACTTAAATCCGTTATATTCATTAAATTTTGGTTAATTATATCGAGAAAGACTTGAGCTGTCCCAACTAACACCTAGAAATGTAACCAAACATTAGTTACGAGAATTAAACTATAATTTTTTTAAAACACATACTTGGTTATTTTCAATTTGTACTTCCCATTCCCTTCGGCTCCAATTATCAATATCACGTTCACCAATATAAAGACCAATTTTTAAGTTAGTAGTTTGTTTTAAATGTTTATATTGTTGACGTGCCAACTCCACAGTATTGCACATGAAAATTGCACGCTTTCCTCCATTTTTGATTGTTCTACAAAAATATATGATCGCAAAAGTTAACATAAAACAAATTAAAAAGCATTTATTCACTTATGCCAGTCTTGAATACTATAGACGCATAAGGTACATAAATTACGATGCTGTTTCATGATACATATTTGTTTGCTATTCGTGACTATTGAATTAACATTTACAAGCATAAACAGCTCTGAAAATATAGGTCTGAGAATGTCAGAAGATTAACATGGGTATCACCATTTTTGGAAAGAATCATCATACATTGTACTGAACACGTCAGACGACCACATTCGCAATTACGCCCTTCGATATAGACAAAAATTACAATGTAGTCTAAGAGTCTGTAATCCTTAATTTGATTAGGGGCAACAAAAATTTCGCGGGAAATATTAGAGAAACAATCATGAAATCCCTACAAGGAAGTCGTTGTCTTTTGAATGCTCAAAGCAAAAAAATGTATTTTGATAGTTATTTCTATCTATGTACAAAATATGAGTTCAATATTTTGGCTTAAATCCAGTTACAACGCTTTACCAAATAGAAAAAAAATTAGGTAGGGCGATAGAAAATTTAGAACAAGGAGAAAATTTAAAGTGAAAAAAATTCCGGCAAGGCATAGTTTTCGTTTTATGGACCTCCGAAGTTTTAATTTGGAAATGCGAATGTCCACATTTCTGAAGGCATATAGCCAATATTGTAGTCATTTGAAATTTTTTAAAAATTTCTTTCTTTATACTTAAAATTTATGTAAAGATTCACAACGATTTAAGTGCCAATATCGTTTATACATAATTTAACATCAAAGTGTTACCAAAGAGCACTGGGTAGATAAGTTTGAACTTCATTCTACAAAAATTTTAATTATTAAAGGCAAAAATTTGCTGATGCACAATTATTATGGTAATCTGATTCTTTGTGCTATTATTTTAATTTCAAAAAACCATTGTTTATTGTTTGCATGATGAAATACATAAATAAATATGCACCAGTTTATTTTTCCCTAATGTGGATAATTCAGAATTTTTGATATTACATTCTTCCATTCTTAGATACTCACTCTTGTAGTTGTGAAGAAAAATGTTTTAGAGCTAAAATTGCAATAAAAGTTTTGCCTGCTCCTGTTGGTAAATAAATTATTGCATTTCTGTGGCACACGTAATTTAATAATTCCAATTGATATTCTCGAGGTTTAAGCTGGATATATGAAGATTAAAAATATAGATATGTATTGTATATAAAAGAAAAAAAATAAATACTTACGGGATTTTCTATATGTTGCTTTTCGGCCATATTATCTTAATTCAATTATATTAAAATAACAACACAAAATAAAAATGTTTGTGCAGAAACTGAGAGTTGCAGAAAGTTAATGGCTTTGGAATTTTATTCGTCGGATTACTAACTACGTGTACTTTGATCATTTGTTAAAAGGGAAAGTCCAAAACTAGATGCAAATATTTCCTTCTTTATATTTAATACATATAGGAGAAAATGCATCAATTAAACCACATATCACTAGACCAAAGAGGAATGTAATTTCGGCGTCGGTATAGAAAGTAAAACGGCGTTTAAAATACTGCTTTAACTTTAAGCAAATGCTACACGATGAATGTTCAGCTTTAATATTTGTCATTGGGTGCGTATTTTATAAAAAATAGTCACACATATACGTATGGCAATCACAAAATACAAATATTTGGTATGAATACTTGATTTGAGGTATGCAAAGAATTATTTGATGCAGAAAAGGAAAAATATGTCGTTTTTTATTCAAATTGCAAACACGTTCAAGCAAAGCACGTGCCTTTGCACAAACAAAAATTCTTTTTTGATGTAATGTTTTTGTTTTTTTCTCTTCATAGTAATGCCACCTAGTTATTGTATCATGCGTTGGGAAGTGCAATTTTATACGCCGTTATGTTTCACAAGCTTTGTTGTTAGTTTTTAAAATGACGTAGGCGAAGAATATAAAAACAAAAAAAAAGGAATAATATTACTGTCATACAAAATATAAAGAAGGTACACATAAATAAAAAGCAAAAACATAAAAATCAATTTTTTTAGTAATTTTATTTTATTTGAAGAATTAATGCGATAAAATTTTATGTAAATATAATTGTGAATCATCACACAAAGCAAAATCAAAACAAAGAATTAAGTTGATTAGAAAGAAGTTGTATTGAAAACAATAATAATAATACACCAACACACCTCAAGTCAGCAATAAAATTGTAACAAGGCTGGGGCTAGACGAAATGGTTGGTATATTGGACGACACCTGCTTGCGTTATCCATTGGGAACACGCATAAAAATTGGAGAAAATTATGGCACTGTACGCTACACTGGAGAAGTAAGTTTAAAAAACGATTTTATTAGGACAGCTTTAAGTAAAGATTAAAGCATAACGTTTTCGTACATATATACTATACATGTATAAATAATTTTATGTAGGTAGTTGGTCATCAAGGAACTTGGCTCGGTATCGAATGGGATGATCCCAAAAGGGGAAAGCACAATGGCACTGTTGATGGCAAGCATTATTTTTATAGCTTACATCCAACAGCTGGAAGCTTTATACGTCCGGGAAAAATAGGGCCATTTGAATCCTTAGAAGATGCTGCTCGAGATCGCTATTTAGACTATACAGATAACGCTTTAGATAAACAATTGATAAGAGAAACTCAGGCATCTATACAAGCGCCATTGTTCGAAATTGTGGGCATGGACAAATTGGCTCGCAAGCAAAGTAAATTTGAGCAACTAAGCGAAATCAGTGTTGACAGTTGCCCCATTAATTCAGCAGGCTACTTAAAAGAGTTCACCACATTAACTTCTTTAAACCTAAGTCACACGTTAATTTGGAACTGGGAGATAATCGCAGATATATGTCAACAAGTACCTACGTTGAGAGATTTGAATTTAAGGTTCATATTTTAAAATTATGTTGAATAATACCTAATACTATTTCGGCAATTTTTTTTTCAGTGAAAATCGCTTGGTCTTACCCAATGATTCTCAAGTGACCGAATTATCAAAAGCTTTTAACAACATAAAATTCATTAATTTACGCAATTGTGGCTTTACGGACTGGAATCAGGTTGTCAAAACAGCCCGCCTATGGCCGTTCATTGAATCACTGGGTTTACAAGAGAATCCAATTAGCGAACTCTACGTTGTTAATACCAAGGAGATTTTCAAGAATTTAAAGTAAGTATTAGAATCAATTGCATAGAAAAATAATGGTACCGTTACAATTTCAAAACAAATTATTTAATTTTCTTTTTAACTTAATAAGAATTTTTATTAATTTAAATGCTAATTTCTTTTTGAAGAGAATTGGATTTGCATCAAACAAAGTTGATGGATTTTGATCAAGTTTGCAAGTTAGGCAACATCAAAACATTGATTTCTTTAAATATAATGGAAAATTACATTGAAGAAATAAAGTTACCTGATTGTGAACCGAATACTAAATTGGATATGTTCAAATCTTTGGAACAATTAAATCTTCATTATAATCCAATATGGAATGAAGTGGATGCATTCAATGAACTAGACAAATTGTCAAATTTAAAAATGTTGTATAAAACACCCCACTTAAAATCAAATTTTGATGAAATGTTTGCTGTAGCTGTTGCGTCAATTTCAAATTTAAAAATTCTAAATAAAATTAATTTAACGGCTGAAGAAAGAAGGGGAGCTGAATATGACATATGGAAGAAATATGCTGTCGAATGGCTGCAGGCTTCAAAGTCTCCTGACACTTTGAAAGAGTTTTATAAAAAACATCGCTCTTATGCTACAATAATAAGAAGTAAGTGGTATGTTATTTCGACACTTAGCGCCAAGTTATCGTAAGCGAAAAAATATGTTTTTCTACAACATTTTCTTGTTGATTTATGTATGTATGTATTGAAAAAAAAGTAATGTTGCATACATATTACAGCCATTACATTTTTTATATTAAACAATCAAAAAGTAATGTTATATAAACAGAAATATTGATTGTTCAATAGTAGACATAGTTTAAAAAGTTACTAATCGGCACTGCAATAGTTTTAAATTTATGGTGCAATTTTATGTAGCTTACAAAGCGGTGCTAACTGTCTATTTTTTTATTAATAAATTTTGTAGAAATGAAACATACAATAAATTCTAAAATTTTCACAGAATATGGTTCTCCAGCCGAGTTTATACCGAATAATATTAAGAAAATCTCAAATTTAATCAAAATACGCGTACTAAATACAGAGACGGGAGAATTGTGGGAAAAGAAGTTTCCTCGAATGATTACAGTGCAAACTTTACTTGGTCTCCTTGTAAAACATTTTCACATGGATTTCACCAACTATTCACCACAATTGAGTTACATTGATCACAAATATCCTGACTTAATAGTACCTTTGGATAATTTATCCAAAACTTTGGACTTTTATTCAGTACAGGAAAATGACACTGTTCAGGTTAAATGGTAAATTGTGATACAGAAAAAAAATTAAAATGTGAATAGTGATATAAATTATTTATCTTCATTTACGTCTTGCAACAAAAGTTAATTTTTTGCGTCATTATGTTTTCTTTTAAATTGTTAATTTTTATTTTATTGTATATAAATTACTTCTTGGCCTTAAATTGATTGTAATTTTATCTATTTCCATTTCCTTAAAAATATTTTTCAAAATAGTTATTACTAAAGATTACTGTTTTTAATTTTATTATCAAAACAATAAATGCAGTTATGGTATCAACATTCCACATCCTTTGATTTATAAAAATAAAATTGTTTTTATTTTATTGTATAGAAATTACTTCTTGGCATTAAATTGATTGTAATTTTATCTATTTCCATTTCCTTAAAAATATTTTTCAAAATAGTTATTACTAAAGAATAGTGTTTTTAATTTTATTATCAAAACAATAAATGCAGTTATGCTATCAACATTCCACATGCTTTGATTTATACAAATAAAATTGTTTTTAATATAAACATTATTTTTATCACATTTCATTGCAATGTGTGGGGATGTACCATTTCAAAAAGGTAAGAAATATGTATATATGTCTTCTACTCACCTGGTGTTGGAGATTAATTGTTATTTTTCCTTTCTTTTAATCAAAAGTATTTTTCTAAATTATTATGATAAAGTAAATATAAACTTAAAGTACAAAATTTTCATTCATTAATTTTTATATTTGTAGTTAAAATAAATATCACTAATTCGAAATATTCAAATTGAATAATAATACTCTTTATACGACCCTGCCACAAATTTAGTTAAAATTTATTTTTTAATATAATTTTTAACGTTTTGTAAATTTGCTATGTCGAATCAGCTTTTAATTTACGATTTTTTGTGCACCCTGTGAACTTGTAAAACGTGCATACCAGGTAAACCCACTAGCAAATTCGCCTTTAAGAAGCTACAAGAATTTGTAATGTATTTTTGTGCCGAACGTCAAAGTTTGTTTACTTTTGTGAGAAAGTTAAGAAAACTGGTTGTAAATAATTTAATAATTATAATACTATAATAATGATAATGCAATATATATATCTTTTTATAATAATTAATTTACTTTGAACTCATATTACACTAATTTAACACGTTCTTTTTAGGTTATGTTATATTTAACAAAACACATTTTTTTTTATTTACTTATACCTTGCAAGGTTACACTAACATCCAAGGCGAATTCATACCAGGTGATCTCGTCCCAGCATTTATTGTTTACAAATACAATTATTTTATTCAAGTTGTCAAAACGGTTTACGTATTAACATGTTTTAGTTGAACACAACTTTGACAACTTAACAGCAATCAGCTTATTAGATTTTGCGCTAATGCAGCCACCTGGTAAAATTCGCATTGTTAACATCTGTTCAGAATTTTAAGCAGTGGTGATCGAAAAGCGTTTTAATTATAATTTTTTATAATTTATGAGTTATATCACAGAATAGGTCTCTGGATTAAAGCTAAATTTTTTAATAATGTCAGACCATGATCAGGACCCGGTTGAGGTAATGCTTAAGAAAACAGGTTGCATTGAGCTACATTATAAAGTGCAGGAGTGTATTGCAGAAACCGGTGATTGGCGTAGTTGTCAAGACGTTGTAAAAGAATTTAAAACTTGTATGCAGAAGTACATTGAATTCCAAAATAAAAAGTACAATCATTTAAATTAGAACTATTAAAACCTATACAACTCAATACATAGAATGAAGTCGATTCAAAGCGCTATCAATTTGGTTAAAAGTATTCAGTGTCCACCCACAAAACTGGCTTTAATTGTACGTTCAGATTTGAAAATGTCTAAAGGAAAAACTGCTGCACAATGTGCTCATGCTGCTGTGTTATGCGTTCGAGAAGCTCAAACGTGTCAAGACTCCCAGGCACAACAACTTTTAGATTACTGGCTGGTAAAAGGTCAGCCGAAAATTGTTTTAAAAGTAGATGGTGGATATGATGACTTGATTACTTTACGCCAAGAAGCCATGAAATTGGGTATAACATTTGCGTTAGTACAAGATGCTGGACGCACACAATTAGCATTTGGAACTGCTACAGTTTTGGGTATAGGACCAGATACAATAGATAAAATTGATAAATTGGTAGGCCATCTGAAGTTGTTATAAATCTGTAGTTTTGTCTTAATAAATAATTTTGGAATACATACGGAAGATTAACTTTTTTTCAAAGAAAGCGTTTGGTATAAGTATAATAAATCATACAAATCTGCTATATATATGTTTGTATATCAATAGTCTTTAAGGAAATTCACCGCGCCACAATTTTATTCAGCACCAGGTGAAAACCAACATATGTAGCCATTTATTCTGATTTATTTATACATATATACAAAGTTCTTTTTTTTTGGCAATAACGTGATTTGAATATGTTCGCACAGATGCATTTGATGATGGAGAAGAGCGTCCAGCAAGTGTATTGGTTTCTTCCACACATCTTTTTTATAGACTGATAATATTTTAAAGGGAATTCGCAATTGAATCAATTCTAGGCGCGTGCCTTCGCAACATAACATAACATAACCAAACAAAACTTGCTCAGTATAACTTAATAACAAAATATTTTTGTACCTCTATTAGCCGTATATGGCCCAAGTATGCTCGGCTGAATAAAAGAATAAATAAATAAAATTAATCTTAATCATAACATGAAGCAAATGTCTATTTTCAAATCAAAATTTATTACACTTGGAGTAGTACGATTTTATTATAACCAATATCCATTTATTGTTTTTCTCTTCTAGCTTTAGTGGTAATAGTAAAAGAGATGGGCTTCCCAAAAGTTTCTACTAAATCGGACGATACACGTTCGGTGATTTGTCTTAATCTGACATTCATATGGCCGCAAATTAAACGTTCAATTCGTTCACTAGGGCATATGACTTGTACAGAAGCATAAACAGTATCTGAAAGTACATATTTACAAACATTTCTATATTGTGCCATGAAAATTAATGGTATTTTTAATATACTTAACTGCTATCTACGCTATAGTATTCCATAGATGTTTTTAGACTATATGGTATTTCTTGAGGTAAAAAGTCCAATAATCGAGCTTTAACACTGTCGACTATAAGATTTTCAGGAATCTCATCAGTAAAAGCATCACTTGAATATTTCCAGGGCTTCGTTTTAGCTACGTTGATTAAGTAATCCTGAATTTACATAAAAGTAATAAATTCATATATGTATACCGTAACAGAAAGGTGTTATTTTATATACTAGATTAAATTGTGCGCTTCGCTGACCTCAAAAATTCTTTAAGAAAAATTATTTCAATTTAACTAAAAATTATGCATTCACGCATAAAAATTAATATAACGCGTTCATATATATTTAAATATGTATGTATGACTTAAATTTTTTTTATTTACTTAAAGAGGGAGAAAAAACTTTATATTTAATTCACTCAATTTTTAGTTTGTTTTTGCAAAAACACGTACACGTAAAGCAAAGGTATATTTGGTTTTGTTTTTTACTTTCATCTAATAAGAAGAGGAGTGTTTTGTTTAATAATTTTAGTATATGTGATTAAAATTAAGATTGTGCACATCTGTGCCGAAAAATCTTTAAAACCATATATATATTTTCCACAAAGTATTTGCCTATTAATACAATGATGATGCTAAGATAGCAGTATTTTACTTACGTGTACTTCTTGTAAGCCACTGCTTGTGATCGACGATGTCAAGAATACTTCACTGAAATTACTCCAACCAACTTCGATTTTCTTCCAGCTACCAAATTTACCTCGCACTGTTTCTACAATCGTTTGCGGTTTTCTCAAATCGTCATTATTTGTTTTTGTTTGTCTATTGAAGTCGCTCAGGGTGTTGTTCGTTAGTCTCTTTATCAACTCAAGAGTTATTCGTTTCGATTTTAGGACATCGAGTTTGTTTAATATTAATATGCTTGGTAATTTGGGATAAGATTTTAAACCTTCAATTACCGTTGGATGTAAGTTCCTGCGAGTCCATGAATTCGAAATATCATGTACAACAGCTATCATATCCGAATGTTGAATGGCATGGCGATAAGAGCTTAAAAAAGACTGTTCCAAATTGTGCTTTTTAATTTCTTTTTGTGTAACCATTCCGGGAGTGTCATAAAAAATTAGTTGGGTTTGCCCCGTCGTGTAAATGACTTTATTAGCTTTTCTAGTGGTATGGACCTTGCTGGACGTTGGGCACACCTGTAATTACATATAATTATTATAATTTTGTTAGCAATTCACAGCGTTATTTACAGATCGCACGTAAATAGTCATATTGTCCTTAGGATGTTAGAGAGTTAACATCAAGTGATACCGTGTAGTCACAGTTTACATTTGAATTAAATTATATTTAAATTGTAAAAATCAGCGATTTCTCTTTCGTGTTATATGTAATAGATTCCAAAATCCATTCTTAATTATATAAACATTTTATTTACTTCGAAACTTTAACAAACATTTACTTAAGATCCCATTAACAGACACGTTTTTTACATCTGAGTTGTCAACTTAGTGACTCAGATATAATTGTGCAAGTCTGTTAATATTTCTATTTTAAAGAAAATGTATAATATTTGCTTGCAAACGTACATGTTTTATTACGTCCGACATAGTTATTGTTCGTTTATTAAATTAAATTTTATTTGTTAAAAGTTTGTTTGTCAGAAACTAACCCAATTCCAGGGCGCAGTCTGATGTCAGTTGGCATGTAAGATGAAAATAGAACCCGCTCTAATTGAAGTTTCGTCGTCTGATTGCTTCTATAAGTCCAAATACGTCCGTATTTTGCCGAAAATTTGACAAGTTAGATGGTAAAAATATGACGTCTAATTGTGGTTTTCAAATTCTTGCTGCATATTTGGGCCGCGCTTAAGGATTTTGTCCGCCTATATATCTTCTAAATTTTATTAAACTTCTTTTCAACAGCTTTAAAATGTAAGGTCTTCTCAACAGCTTTAAAATGATACCCATATTCTACACATACTATTTATTCACAAACTTGTGCTAGAACTTCACAGGTTCATACCTGAGAAAATATGCCGGCAACTTTTTTATTTAATTAGTTATCTCTGTTTGTTATATGGTTTAGCTGGTCTATATGCACATTTCATTTATAAGAAAATCATCAGTAGGCCTTTAACTAAATTCTTGAAGGAAGCTAAGAAATTTCACGAATTACCAAAAAATCTTTGAGAATATCGAAGTATAAAAACAAAACAAAGCAAATAGTTTCTTTAAAAATTTCCTTTATACACCAAACATTTTAGTAATCCTTTTTTTTTTAATTTAATTTTTTTCCTTTTTTAATTTTCTATCACGTACATAAACTATATTTTAATTTTCGAGCTATTTCACTGGAAACATTTAGTTTAAGCATATTACAGGTGGGGAAGAGAGCATACGGCTTGTTCACATTTTCATTGCTTACAAAAAAAAAGCAAAAACAATAAGAACGGCATGTCACCGGCAACATTTTCGTCTCTGTGAGAACACGAATGTAAAAAAAAAGAATTGCAATGTTTTTCTTCCAAATGTTCGCCTGTGTAAAGTCGGCCCAAACTGTACTTAAGCCTTTTAAAATTTCAATAGTCCACAGATTTAAACTTTCCTCTCATAATTTACAACTACTATTCTTGCATAAGCATACATTTTATGTCGGAAAATTCACTGGGTTTAAAGTTGACGCCAGCAGTAGCAAGCGAAAACATATATGTACCTACCCTATGGTTTATTAAATTATTAATAAAGGTACTTTTTCCGGCATTTGGAATTCCAATTACAGCAATACTTAAACTTTTTTGAGATGCTGCCTGCTGCTCCTTAGGGCAGTAGTTTTCAACATTATCCTGAAGAATTTCTTCACGTTTCGCGAGAGAAATAAAATATTTCCGATATTGTACCAAAGAATAAACTTTCAAATCCTTTGACTGTTTATAATATTTTGTAAAACTTAATAAACTATTCATTAACAGAGTCATATTGACCAGAAATGTATGCGATGAAAATTGTTGCTTAATTTTTTTTTTTCGGCTTTGTTCAATCTACATTTATGTATTATTAAATGTGCTTCGCTTTGTTCTATATTTGTTGTTTTATGACAACCATATGGTAAAAGGCATAATGCATAGCTGCTGAAGTGAAATCGAAGTCGATACTCTTATAGTTGACTAACAGCCGCTGCCAGTGCCATATTTCCGTTATTAAGCCGGCCGCTGACTGATATATTTGTTATCGGCTTAGATGCTTTAATCTCATTTAAATTATAAATCTAAATGTTTTAAATAAAAAACTTAATAATTAAGTACGTTTATTTGTTATATGGTATATTTTATTTATATGCTAAAACTACTATATACATACGCATATATAATAAGCAATATTATATGTCATTTATGAATTAAAGCTAAATTTTTTGTATATACTTAGGTATTGATTTACTATGTAATAAGTATTTTGGGATCTTGGGCTTAGTATGCTTAAATGAAATAAATAAATAAAAAAAAAATAAAAACAGTTAAAAAAAATAAAAAAAGGTAAACTCATTGCCGCATATTCAAAAATTATCAGTAAATGACAACTATTTTAAGAACCTATTTAAGTTATTCACTATTAGTTACTTTCAGCACTAAAAGTACGCCTCTGATTTCAAGCAGACGTATTATATTTTGAAGCTATGTTATAGTTAAAATTTTTTGTAATTATTTTACTTCGCGGGTGCTATATAATACCGACGAAGGAGGGAGGTCAAAATCATAATTCTGCATTATGAGACGATCGCTGACCGAATTTATTTTTAATGTGCCGCCGCTGGAGGGAATTAACCCTTGGCTTCAAAACGTTCTGCTGAGAGAACCAAGCCAATCGGGTGAAGGCCTAAAGTCGCCAGTTGTTTTTCATTTACGGGTCGTACGAAATTTCCATAACAAAGTTTTTATAAATGGAAAGCAATTTAAAATATAACTATAAAATGTTGTTTAGATTTCAATGAATAAAAAAAACAAGATATTTTTCAATTAATTTCAAAACATCTGCGTTTTAAGTGCTGAACTGTTGTAAACTGATATAGTTAGTGACTGTCCAAAATTGAGTCTGGCAACAATTTTACTTTTCTTTCTGTTATATTTAAAATTCTTACCAACATTTTGCAGGCAAATAAATAAGTTCATTTCTTATCATCCCCATTGTTATTGTTTCAGAACTTAATTTATTTTTCCAATATTTTGATATTTTTTCCTCCAGCCTATCTATTGTTGTCCGAAAAATAGTTATGGTAACGACATTGCGTATATGGAAGTTAGATCTAGCAACACTATATATATTTGCAGAGTTCATTTTCTATTTTCTAGCAAGAAAGTTGTTTGCAAACAGTAAAAGTTTTTTATTTTAAATAATTAAAAAAATATTGTGCTCTAAATATATGTACATATCATAGCTACTTCCTGCTTCAAATAAATGTATACATATGTATATACATATTTGCACCTATGTATTGTAAATCATAATGAACATCCGCAAAGTGATTAAAGAATTGCTGATCTAGAGTTGTAAATACTCATTCATATACATATGTACATAAATGTGTAGTGTTGTAACAATATTGAGCAAAAGAGCGGGTAAGAATTGGAGTAATAAAATTATGTATATAATAAATAAGAAATTTCTCATCTCTGAAAACGAAATTATAAGGAGCAACGTACAAAAACTTAGCGAACGAGATATTTATTATTCGAGAGGGTAAGTGAATAAAAAAATTCCTTATTAAATTAATTTATACGAGTATATTTATTATAGTTATGCCAACTGTTGAAAATAGATACATACATATGTATATATGTACATATATATAAATTTTGCTCTTTTAAACTTTAAAATTGTTATATATGCCAAATTAATAACCGATAGTATAATATAAGATGTGTTCTTGTTTATTGGACTTGCCTAATGAAAATTATTTTAGGTTCATTATTGAGAAAAATGTTATTATGAAAGAACGGGCAATTCTTTAATGTGCATTGCTAAATGAATCACTGTACAACGGCTAGAGCGATTTCGGTAATTTTTGTTTGTTTGTTTATTGTTTTAAATATTCCGAAGCAGAGTTATGGGAAAAGAAAAGTTGGATCTGGTCAGTGAGAGGGGTGGCACAACATATGAAAATTTTTTCACAACTACCTTACTAAATTGAACCCAAGTGAGCTGAGATCTTTCTTTTTTTAATCTTGGACCAGCGCTCAAGAGATGACCCCTACACATGCCGGGCGTTGTGCTGGGACTAGAAGAAAAGGATTGTAAGAGAAATGATAGGAGGTGAATCTTCACTGTCTTACAACATTGATTTTTGCACGTTATTTGTTTTTATAGCAGTGTTATAGCGTCTGTGATGACAAGGAGTCATCTCTAGAGTGCTGGTCCAAGATAAAAAAATGCCTTTTTCCCCATTTGTCACCTTTTTAGTACAATAACTGGATTACAAATCCACAAATATGCTGTTTTTTATTCATTATAAACTTTTTTTTATATGAAAATAACAATTCGTGTACAGCGAGACGACATACAGATACGAGTGGACAAGGTGCTGTATTATTTTGAAAAAATCCATTCATCCATGACGTTAAAATTACATTTCATGCATTTCCACCTTGAACTTTTTTGGTACAATTACCTCAGGAATCGGATGAACAAGGAGAGAGGTGCCACCAGGTGACCATGCCAATAGGAAAGCGATTCATAGGCAAAAAATTCACCATATTTGTGGATTTGTGATATAACCTGGTTTAATGGTATTACGAGTAATAAGAAGCGGATTATGCCAAGTTCCAATTTTACAAATATACTCATTTAATTTAATTCATTTTAACGAAATGTAAATGAATTGCATTTTTTTATTACTTAATTTGTTTAACAATTAAATAAATAATAAAGTCAAATGTTTTATATAAGTTTACAAATATATAAATAAGCAAACATAAATAAATTTTGTAGAACAAAATCACTTTCATGTTAATTTTCTGGATGCTGTTCATAATAACTTCCTAAGAAGTCGAAAATATACAGTTATTTCTATTTCGGAAGTAGATTAAAAGTAGTTCCCAAGCAATGACTTCTAATATTTTTCACTGGGAAACCATAGGAAATAACAAATCAATTATTGCGTATACTTGATATTATTATATTGTAACAAGTATACGTACTTCAGTATACAAATTAGAGCATTCAATTAATCTGGCATTTTAGTACGTACAATTCAAGGCGAGTCAAAATCAAAATATTTATCTATGTTTGTTATACAGGGTGTCTGGTAGCAGATTTATATTTTCAAACTTAAATAAAAAATGTAATAATTGACACAAAGTTTTATTAAGAGCATTGAAAGATAGAATAGAAATACGGTTTTAATTTTTTAAAGAGCATATCATCCAGATCCTTAAGATCCTTTTTTAAAATTTCATGAAGAATCGCTCTTGGAAGTCCCAGTGATGCTGCTGTTTTCCGTATTGAAAGTCGCGGATTTTCACGTAAACTGCTTTCAACCAGTTCAATGTTTTCGGGAGTTCTTGAAGGTCTACTGGGTCTTGGCCGTGGGGCATTCATAGCCGAAGCAGTTGCGCGGAATCTCTGCACCCACGAACGAATTAAATTTACACTCGCTCTATCACTTATTCGCCGAATACCGAACTTTGGACAAAATTGTCGACGAGCAATTACGTAAGAATGATTACTCTTAAAAAATGTCTCCACAGCGAACGCGCGATGCTCACTCGACCACTGCGACATCGTGACTGGCAAATCCGCATAATCGATAATTCCAACGGCAACACCCTCCCTCCGCAGCGCTTATTACTTTTTGAAATAATCGTATTTAAAAATATAAATTCGCCACCAGACACCCTGTAGTTGAATAGAAGAAAAAAAATTTTTTAAATTAATTTCAATTAATTCACGCTGCGTGCGCTGTTGTATGTGAAACCGTTGTCATAAAATATAATTGCATCTTCTAAAACTGTTTATCGGCTGCAATTATCATAAAAATTATGGTTTTTAAAAAATAGTTGTTTGATGTCAAATGAAATGTACTTAAGATCAACAAAAGAATGTAAAAAAAAAATAAGAAATAAAATGTATAATAACAGTGGCAACAGCAACAGCAACAAGCAATTAAAATATGTAGAATTTATAATATTGAAGACAAATTGTCTGTCTATAAAAACCAAAGTAGCAAAATCATGCAAGAAAATAATATTCATATGTACGCAAGAGAAATATTACAAGCAACAGTTTGTTGCATTCACATTTATAAAGCGAACAGCTCCACCTCCAACAAATTACTAGTGAAACAAAAACAAATAAAAGCAAAAAAAAAAAAGAGAAGAAGAAATACCATTGAATAAAATTATTTATTTAAAAAGGAAGATAACACTTCCTTGCCTTATGAATAGACCCCAACATACACATAACAAGCTCTAACCGCCCATCCAACACCCAACTCCTGCCTTCTTCAAAAACAATCAAACACACATTATTATCATACACGCATTTGCAACAGTTTAATGATAAGATAGATGTGAACAAAAATGAAGCAACAAGAGGATACGATTCGTAACATGTGCGCGCATTAGACGAGGGATGCTCAATAATTATTTGCAAATTAATACAAGATTGGGTTGCAAAAAAAAAATAAATCACAATCAATGCAGTTGTCATATACTTTTTTTTTATCTTGGACCAGCACTCAGTAGATGACCCCTACATATGCGGTGCATTGTGCAGGATCAAGAGGAAAGGCATAGTGGGAGAAATGATAGGAGGTGAAGATTCACTATCTTGCAACACTGCTTTTTGCACGTTATTTGTTTTTGTAGCAGTGTTGTAACGTCTCTGATGTCATGGAGATGTATTAAATTTTGAACTTCGTTTTTTAGTAGCAATTTTTAGTAATTATTTTACTTCGCCGGTGCTACACAATACCGAAGAAGGAGGGCGTTCTGATGTGCTTGTAGATTGGATACAGATGAAGCCGTAACTGTTTAGTGACTATGCCTTCGCCGCGGAAACCTTGAGACAACAACTGACACAAAGATACACAAATGCACAACAGAAAAATGCGATATGTTTTTATGAGTTCAATACCCTGGAAAAATTTCTCGTTTTGTAGTCAACGTGCAGACCACTTCGACCATCGCCACCCTTGTCTCCGAACATGTCAGTGTGAAGAATCTTGTAGTGCCGGAGGTGATATTTTCATTTTCGATACATCGAAATAGATAGCAGCGGCGTTATTGTTGGAACAGGAGAATAAGTTGCTCCAGAATGCATAGTAAATAATTGAAAGGCGGAAATTGAGAGACCGTTGCAATCCATTCGAGATGAGTGATAAATTATAAAATATTTGTTTTCAATTTGTGTGAAATAATCAGTTTCGTTATAGTTTAAAAAAAAAAACTTTTGCTTAAATAAAGACGCGTTTAAGTATGTGTTAAACACATTAAAATCGGCAGCTTTTGATATTGTTCAGGTGTATTGTTTTTCGGCCTGCAATAAATTAAACAAACTTTTAAAATTTAAGAAAAAAATAAAAAATAAAAAAAACTATTACAAAATAAAGTTATAACATTTTATACTTATATTTTATTTAATTGGACACTTTTTCTAACTACAAAAACAAAAATCGAAAAATTTTCCGTTAGTAAATAAAAAACGCCAAAAACGTAACTACGATCGTAATGCAGAATACATACAAACGAAATGACATGGGGAAGGGAAAAAAAATTACCAAAGTTGCCAAACGGAAAAAATTTCGATTCGAATCGAAATGCAGAATAGGGATGAAATACAGGGTGTCTGGTAGTATATTTATATTTTAAAACTTAAATAAAAAACGTAATAATTGACACAAAGTTTTGTTAAGAGCATTGAACGATAGAATGGAAATGCGGATTTAATTTTTTAAAGAGCATGTCACCCAGATCCTTCAGATCCTTTTTTTAAAATTTCATGAATAATCGCTTTTGGAAGTCCCAGTGAGGTTCCCTCCGCACCGTTTATCACTTTTGAAATAATCGTATTTAAAAATTTAAATTGGCCTCCCTGACACCCTGTACATTTGGTATTTGTAGTGTACTGGGTATTGTGTGCAAAGTTTTGTGGAAATTTTTATGGTTATGGCTCTACCATGTTTTTGTGTCACTGCATGAAGTATAAGTAGTCTGAATTTGTATTTGCATAGTACTGCGCACTTTTGTTTACTGTAGAAGGAAAGGAATTGGAAAATTTAGAAGCTGTATCGTTGTCAATATAGTCCTCGAGTGCAGCTGGAAAATAGTGGGATATACTCTTATTTTTTTAGATTTGGCACCCAGTTTCTATTTAGCACTTACTTAAATCTTATATTCTTTAATTAATTTTTTTTTGGTAGGTTTTCAGAAATGTAAGAAAATGTGTAAAAATAAATATTTGTCCTCTATTATTGCAAACACTTATTTAATTTCCCTCGTATCGTGTGCCATCAGTAGTGTGTGTCCCTTATTCTGACCACCATAATTCAACGAATTCGTAGAGTATAAAAAGGCCACACTTTTGCATTGAAATTGTCAGTTCGCTTTGTGCGTTACGGGATTTGGTAACGTTTTGTTTTAAAATTTTCGTTTTTCGCAAATATCTGCATAAGTGTAAATAATAAAATACATAAAAAAAAAATAAATTAATAAGTGCAAATTTTTGTTTAAAACCTATTTTAACGCTCAATTTTTTCACATATTTTTCTTTCTTTTTTTTTTTAATGTAAGTGTTAAATTTAAGTTGGTTGTGCAAAGAAAAGTAAAGCACAGTGATTTTTATATGTACTTTCCTGCGGTAAAAAGGCTGAAAAAGTAAAATTTGTCATGCCAACCAACTGTAAAAGAATTTTAAATAATTTTTTTAAATTACAGTTTTTAAAAAAATTAATTTACTTTAATTCCATATAATGTAAATATTAAAAAACGAAGTTTTGATAGGATATGATGTTTTTTTTTAATTTTTATTTTAATGTAATTTCAATAAATTTAAATTAAGACAAAAGTTGATAAATCGAGATAAGAAAATTTTACTAGTATTTTAATTGTAAAGCAAACTTCACAAAATGCTCTGTTTACATCAATCAATCTAATCAGAACTTTTTTATGAACTTTAGTTTTTTGAATGTCACACAAAAAGTCATTAACTTATCTCAACTTGTTGGCGATTTAATGTTTTTTTTTCATTTTAACAACTACAAATAAATGTAGTTGGTTATTTTATTTGGACATAATAAATTTTATAAATTTCTATTTTACCTCAGCGCCAAGAAGGCGCTTGCAAGCTTGATTTAATTGTAAAAGTAAAATTACAGAAAAGTAAGCTTATGTATACTAAAGTTATATTTTTTTTAACGGCAAACAATAACGTAAAAAAATATGAACCAAAAACGGCAAATTGGATAGATTTTCCGCTATACTGAATTATTTTAAACTTGCACTTATCGAGCCTTTGGTGCAATACCGTAGTAATTCAAAATTTGAATTTTTTGAGCTGGGTATGCAGAAATTACCTTTGGGGAAATATATATCTAAAGGAAAAAAGATTATGGTTCTTTCTCTAACTGTTCACATTCTACAGCTACAAATGTCTTTATTGCATCCAGCTATTTCCAACAATATTTATTTGCAATAATGAAATATATCCTTTATGACATGAAATTTACAAACAGAAAACATTACAAAACATGCCTCTTTCTTTAAAAACTTGTAAAAAAATAACTTTAGTAAACGAAAATACTATCAAAAAGATGGCTCAAAACTTCAAATGCATTTATCTCAGTTCACGATTTTCGGAATTACGATGGTATTGCACCAAAGGCTCGTTATGTTGTGTTGTCTAAAGTCCACAGAAAAATTTTTTTTTAATTCCAAAGTACTTTTTTTCACATTTGCTAAAGGCAAAAAAAATGCTGGGAAAAAATCTTGTCTTTTTTTTGCATATAATGAATTTTGAGAAAAAGAGGCGTAATTAACATCTTCAATAAATATTGGAAAATGATCAAAAAGAAAATGTAATAGTTTTTAATCATTCTTTCAATTATTCAACGTTACTCAAAATTCATTACGATTATTTATCAATATTTGTTATATGGTTTAGCTAAGAAAGAAAGGCTTTTAAAAATTAAATAGATTTAAAATCAAATAATAAAATGTTTGCTGTATAAGGAACATTTTTAAAGAAGCTATTTGTTTTGTTTTGTTTGTATATTCCGTAATTCTCAAACAGTTTTTGGGAGTTCTTGTATATGTACATGTGAAATTTCTTAGCTCTTTTCGAGAATTTGCTTAAAGGTCTACTGAAGATTTTGATATGAGCACCAAATGAAATGCTGCATATAGACCAGCTAAACCATATAACAAACATGTACATAGATAAATAATCGTAATTTAATATTTTTTTTTATTTTTTACCAAATTAAGCACTATTCTTAACAATTAATTATTATTATTTAATTATTTATTTAAGTTTTTATTATAAATGAAATTTCAAAAAGTTTAATATTATTAAATATTATTATATTAGTCTCACTTCTATTTTTATTTTGACATTTATTAAAATTTTTTAATTATAATTATTTTTGATTATTATTTATTTCTCAATATTTCGCTACCCAATAGGTAGCATCGTCAGGAAATAATAATTTGTACTAACAAAAATATTTTTTAAAAAATTAAAAATAACTTTTTTGTTTCTACAGACAAGCTTTAAGAGCTTCGTAGAGTTTGTGTTGTTAAAAAAAAAAAAAAAATCTAAATTTTAATTATGAAAAATAATATCAGAGAGATGGCCATCATTTTCTTCGATGCACAATTGGGCTCTGAAACAGGCCTTTTACATAACTGCACGCAAAGTTTCAGGCTCTATTGCCTTGATCTGAACTTCAATGTTGTGCTTTAGCTGCTCTATAGTTTGGGGCTTCTTAACATGTACTCCTTCTTTGAGATAATCCCCTAGAAAATTATCAGGGGCAGTTAAGTGTGGTGAACATGCTGGCGAATTGAATTGTGAATTTCTTGAGCTAATTAATTGTGTTGCGCAAATTCGTCTTTGATAGTAGTCAACTGGTAAAAGTTGTTGGGCCAATTGGACCTTGTATGGATGCATGTGTAAATAACGTGATAAAATGTGTCGAAGTGATGTTCTGGAGATGCCCAGTTGTCCAAAAAGTTTTCGCGTTGAAGTTTCTGGATATTCTTCAACACTGTCCCGTACACGATCAATGTTCACTTGGTTCTGTAGTATTCTCGGTCTTCCTGATCGTGGCAAGTCTGACACTGCACCTTGTTGTCTGAACCGTGCAGTTAAACGATTAATTGCGGTTTGGTTGTTGAAATTATTTCGATATGCTCTCTGCGTCAGTGAAATTTAATGTCCATTGGAAAAGTAAAATTCTACCACTTTGGTTCGTTGCTCGGTCGTTAAATTTTGCATGGTCGTGTAACACGGTTCGATGAATAAAATCTAAAAAACAAACAATAAAAAATAATAATAAACAAAAAAATGTTATTAAATTTTTACACGCAGGCGTGACTTTTGGCTCGCCCGATATAAAGACATAAAATTATTTATATGCTTCCCTGATATATTGTATTTCGAACTTGGCACCGACTTCAAGCTATTCAATAGTAGCAACGCATACGAAACTAAAATAGTATTATTACAAATTGTTAGATATGTATGCAGTGTCATATTGCGAAACCCGTTTTATGCGTTAGATAAAATTTTTTTATAATTTTTAATACCATTTTTCAAGTTTTTCCTTATTTTTCAAGGTTTTTGAAATGTTTATATAAAGTTTTCTATTTCAAAAAAGAATTTTTTAATATAAAATAATAAGGATTATGGAATATTTTTAGTTTTTGGTGTTATTAGTTTGAAGCAAGTGGAGAAAAGAGCTTAGAATACGCTACGAACATATCGAAGGCTCCAACAAAAGCTAAAAAAAATGGGGATCTGCTCAGAATCGTGGGAATAATAAGTTTGTTGTTTAACTTTTATTGTTTGTTTTATTTATCTTATTTTGAATACAAATGTATTCGAAATATATATTTTTGTGCTTTTTCCATTATTTGGACACATTTTGTAGAAAAAAGTTTTTTTGTTAAAAATTTAAGTTTTTTTTTTTTTTTTCAAATAAAAACTTTTTCTTAAAAAATATATGGTACCGCTGCATGCAGGCAGTCAAAATTATATAAGATAGTTACTAAGAAACAAACTAAATCAAAGACAAAATTATTAATTACACTAACAAACACTATCCGAACGGAACAACATGCTGCTTTCGAAGACTGCTGCTTCTTCATCTGCAGCGTTCTTTGTGTTTTGTACACTGTGTGTGGTTGTCAGTAGATGGAAATTATTAGCTTTATATATTTATTATTTTCTATATTTAGAATACGAGAAATGTTTCCCCCTTTTTTTTAATGAAACTGTAAATTTACCATCTCTAATTTACAATAGTCCGTGGCATTACTTGATTTTTTGTTTCCATTATTAACTGTGCACACATGTTTGGTTTTTAGTTCCTTATTTAAGTCGGTTAAATTGTTTTAAAAATTTTCATTTTACCGTTTTTGGTGCTTCATTACGTTAATCTTTTTAAAATTTTTCTTTTTATTCTTGACTTGGCTTTAATAAATAAGACAAAATCAATAAATTGAAATATATTTATTAAGCTCGAGGTCTTTTTTTGGTATTTTATTTGGTTTTATTCTTCGATATTTCGTTAACAGCTTGTTAACATCATTATTCCTGATCAGGAACGAAATATCGAAGAATAAAACCAAATAAAATACCAAAAAAAGACCTCGAGCTTAATAAATATATTTCAATATAATAAAATAGGTCAATTAAGAATATAATAAAAATCAAAATAAATACATTTTTATTTTTATATTTTAAATGTTAATTATTGCATTGTACCAGAAATACTAATAATTTCTATGTTATTTTTCGAAAAGGAAAGTGTAGAAAAAGTGTACACGGATGTAAAGTGATCTTAAGCTAAAAACGGTCATTTTTGGCTAAACGAAATAGTACGTTCCCTATTAAAAAAATGATTTTTTTTATATTCCGCTTGCCATTAAACTAGGGCCACACGATAAGAACGAGCTTGACATTGAAAAAAGAATCATCAAAATCGGTACACTCTGTAGAAAATTCTGTTTAAGGGGAACCACACGGTAAGCACGAACTTGACAATGAAAAAAGAATCATCAAAATCGGTCCATTGATTGTATTCTGCGGATTCGTCTGCTATTAAAATAGGACCACACGGTAACCACGAGCTTTCGCATGAAAAAAGAATCATCATAATCGGTACACTCAGTAAAAATTCTGTCTAAGGGGGACCACACGGTAAGCACGAACTTGACAATGAAAAAAGAATCATCCAAATCGGTACACTCTGTAAAAAATTCTGTCTAAGGGGGACCACACGGTAAGCACAAGCTTGCCAATGAAAAAAGAAATATCAAAATCAGTCCACTGATAGTATTTCTCGGATCCGCGTACCCTTAAAATGGGACCTCACTGTAAGCAGAAAAAGGATCATCAAAATCAGTTCACTCAGGAAAAAGTTCTGAGTAACACATATAAGAAAATACAGCCGAATTGAGAATCTCCTTCCTTAATGAAATTTCGGTTAATAAAATCTAGCGTTGAATTTCTAAAACCAAAAACAGCTGATTAAACATATGTTTCAAAATTGTATATTTTTATATCAAAAATTGCAACAACTTCTTTATGACAGTCAGAAAATGTTACGCAATACTACAAATAGAACGCAATAGACCACTTTCTGAATGAGTTAAATATTTTTCCAAGTTTAAGACGGGATTTCTCATAGTCGGTACTTTATGTTGGATAAAAGCAATTATTCGGCCTATTTTGGGTTAATCGATTTATTAAAGCAGATAATTATTTTATTTGAGTTTATTAAACAAACACACATTTTAAAGGCCAATAATACTCCATTTAAATGGAATTTCATATAATATCGTTTATTACTGTTGACCATTGAAAGTGTAATTTGTAACCAAAAATGTTGACATTGTTATTGTACGTAGTTACGGTCATGGCCAACGATAATGACAACAACCAAATAAATGAAACCGAATATTAAATAAAAAAAAAAAAATAAGTACAAACAAACATTTTTACATACAAAGAGTCAACATGAGGCAAACATAATTAACTAACAGCAGCGGCAACAATTAAAGCAAAAACTGATTGCAAATTTTGCATATTGAAAGACATTCCAACGAGCACAATCTAAAAGTCATTCTGAAGTAATAGAAAACTCTTTGTCATGTCAATTATTGCTACATACTCGAATGCCACCACTTCTGAACGCGATATACAGGGCGTCTGGTAGCAGATTTATATTTTCAAACTTAAATAAAAAACGTAATAATTGACACAAAGTTTCATTAAGAGCATTGAACAATTTAATGGAAATGCGGATTTTATTTTTTAAAGAGTATATCATCCAAATGTCTTCCGTCGAGTTGAACACACTGTTCAAAACGGAGTCCCAGTGAGGCTGCTCTTTTCCGTATTGAAAGTCGCGGATTTTCACGTAAACTGCCAGTTCAACCAGTTCAATGTTTTCGGGAGTCCTTGAAGATCGACTGGGCCCTGGCCGTGGGACATTCATAGCCGAAGCAGTTGCGCGGAATCTCTGCACCCACGAACGAATTAAATTTACACTCGGTCCATCACTTATTCGCCGAATACCGAACTTAAAAAATTTCTCCATTTAAAATAATCGTATTTCAAAATATAAATTTGCCACCAGACACACTGTACTACAGTTCGTCCAGTTAATGTGTGCATGTTTTACAGGATATTTTTAACTAGTTTCTTTATATCTTGTTCATAATTTCTTTGGCTTCAATTTAAATTTAAATAACTAGTATAAGCATTGCCTTAAATTTAAAAAATTTATTTATGAAAGGTTTATTAGACAAATTTTCATACAAATCAATCAATAGACCTTCTATATATGTATATACAAAAAAAAATTTATGAATACGGCAGTTATATTTTCTTAAATGTATTATCTGGATTATTTTAATCTTGCGATAATTTGAATTGCTTGCATTGCCCCTTGCAAACATTCAATAAATTAGAAAAAAATCCATGTAATTTGGTGGCCTCAGTAATTTGAATTTTTCCGGTACTACGCTCTATAATTTGAATTATTTTAATGTGCTGTGTTTTATGCAAAATTTAAATTAAAAAAAAATCATTTATTTTAAAATTATATGGATTGCTCCATATATGGAAATGTTATTTTGCTCGCCAGCGTTCTTTAATTTGAGGTTTCGCATTTCTATAATCTATAATTTGAATGTGACTATATATTGTTGTTTTCGGTGTTTGCTTCATTCAATATCACAATGGACTTTGCTGTCAATTAAACTCTTGTTAATTTGAAATCGCGACTATTTTAACAATTTCTTTAAATTTCGAATTATCGAGAGTCGACTGCCCGAACACCATTATTGGTTTTGGGAGTGAGTAAAGATACGGTCACATATGACAAATATTCGCCCGAAAAAACGTAACCACTGTTATCGGCATCTAATTACTTATTAAATTTCATGAAATATAAAAGTCAAAATAGATTGAAATAATAATTTATTGAAAACCGATGGTGTTTATTTAAAATATATATCTGTTTCAAATCAAAAGTATTTTTCAATAAAAAAAAAATTGTATATAATTTAGTGGTTACGTTTTTGGTGCAAATATTTGCCATACGTGACCGTACCTTTAGATAGAAAAGGTCCATCCATGTTCATGACTGAGAGTCCACCAATGTATACACATATACATATACTCGTACAGCCAAAGGAACGCTATAATATCAGGCCCTATTCTTC
The DNA here is from genome assembly GCA_963924685.1 of Dexiosoma caninum. Classification (NCBI taxonomy): domain Eukaryota; kingdom Metazoa; phylum Arthropoda; class Insecta; order Diptera; family Tachinidae; genus Dexiosoma; species Dexiosoma caninum. The sequence goes on along the minus strand of OZ004728.1, from coordinate 61,790,703 downwards.
ATATCGCGAAGTTTTTTTTAATAACAATTTATATATTATCTTTCAATCTTAAAGGTTTGTTTTTATTTTTATTTGTTCTACTTCGATATTTTGTTAACCATCGGTTAACATCTTCAGGAAATTTTTATTATATTTTATAAAATGTTTTTCTTTTTGAAATTATTTGAAATTTTATAAAAAATAATTTTCTGAAGATGTTAACCGATGTTAATGCAATTTTTGTCGTGTTCAAGTTCACAGTTAATTTATCACAATATTGTGAAGAAATTACATTCCTGATTAGAATAAGGGAAAAAACAACAGTTAATCTCCAACACTAGTTGAGTAGAATACATATTTTCTATGCCACTACGCATCTCATCAGTACCCTTTGTGTCAACAAGGAGGTAGTTGTAAAGTCATTAATATCATCTATTTAACCCGTCAGAGCTTAGGAAAATGCATACCAGAATAATCGTTACTATCTACATACTATTAACAAAGGTTGCCAGCTTTGTTGTTTTTTATGTTTTTAGTAAAGGATATACCTCATATATTCCCAAAGGATACAGATTCTGTTTTCAGAACAGGTGAGAACGAAATTAGTTTTTATATGTCTTTTTAACTGTCTTTTATTCTTCAATTTTTCCTCGTTTATTAGCCGTCCATCGGATGGCAATGAAAACCCAGTTGATAGTTATTTTGCCTTTTCATTGAAAGTCTAACTAACATTTTTCCGATTTAATCGATGGTTAACGAAATATCGAAAGAGAATAAATAAAAATAAAAACAAACCTTTTAGCTTGAAAGATAATATATAAATTGGAATTGAAAAAATAAGGTTAAAAAGTAAGTATTAAAGAAGTTTTTTTTTATTTTTATTATTGTTTTTTATATAGAAAATATATTACTTAGATAACAGAATGGGTGGCGATGGTCGCAGTAGTTTGCACGTTGACTATAAAACGAAAAATTTTAGGTGGGTTCAACCCCAGTTGCAGACTCATAAAAACATGTCGCATTTTTTCTGATGTGCATTTGTGTGTCTTTGTGTCAGTTGTTGTCGCAAGGTTTCAGTGTCAAAGGCATAGTCAGTAGTAAGATAGTGAAGTTTCACCTCCTATCATTTCTCCTACTATCCCGAAGTTTAAAATTTAATACATCTCCTTGACATCAGAGACGTTACAATACTGCTACAAAAACAAATAACGTGCAAAAAGCAGTGTTGCAAGAGAGTGAATCATTTCTCCTACTATTCCTTTCCTCTAGTTCAGGCACAATACACCGCGTATGTGGGGTCATCTCCTGAGTGCTGGTCCAAGATAAAAATAAACAAATTAAATCATAGAAACTGACAAACATACACAAAACAGAACAACATGCTGTCATGCATGCATGCTACCACATACTAAATGTAAAATGATTAAACAGACCCAATTCTCGTATTCTATTTGCATTGAAATACTCCGTATGTAAAGCTAAAGATTTACATTACTACATCTAAATGAATTTTGATCCTGGATGAAATTCACTCACTGCTTTTTTTGGCAAAAAATAATGAAAAAAAAAATTTTTAGCTTAAAAATTGTTGGGCTGACCTCGTAAAAACATGCATATCAGCCGCAGAGATAATTAATTGTAAAATAATTATTTGTAAAATATTTCATTAAAACCGAAAAGAAATTTATAGTTATTTATCTGGTGTGTCTGTATGTTTTTTTAAGGTTTTAGTAACACACCAGTGTTAAAATGCTTTAATATTAAATGACGCGAATGTGCAACAATTGCAACATTTCTAAAGCAAAACAACTAACAATATGTGGTTGTGGCTTTGATGGCAAACAGCAAGAGTTTTTATTTTAAATAGAAATACTGGAAAAATCGGCTAACAAAAGGGAGGAGGAGAAGAAAAAAGGTGGTATCAACAAAGAACTGGCCTAGAAAACACTGCTGCTCTGTCATTAGCTGCATCAATACCTTGCCATCATCGATATCACAATCATATCATCTTTATTATCATAATCGTCATCATTATAATCAACTACAACAACAAAACGCACAACAACGTCGCCATTGACAGTGTTGTATTATAAAGATGGAGCGTGCGAAGAAGAATAATAGCAATAGTTGTGAATTTGCGAATAATTTAGCCACTAAGGCATCATCGGCATCAACAACTGGTAATAATAGTACAACAACTCCTTGGAGCAATGACAAAGAATCCCCACCTAATGAAGAGGACTCAAATGAAGATGATGCAGATAATGCAACGCCAGCCAAAGTTACAGATCCCTTAGCACCGAAATTTATTAACAATGAGGTATATTATGATTTCTGATTTCGTTTTATCTATTTTTTTACAAGAAAAACAACCAAAAAAAGTAGTAGATAAATAAACCCAACAATACTTTGAATACTTTAGAGACCTGTTGTTTTTCAATATTTTATGAAAATTAAGGTATTCACTCAATTAAACGAGTAAATCGATTAGTCGATTAAAACCTGCTTGAATAATCGATCGATTAATTTAAAATCGTCTATAGTTAAAATTAAATAAAATTTTACCAATAGTTGGAAATATTTTTAAATAAATACAGTCGAACTTCCATAACTCGAATCACCATTATCCCCAAAAAAAACTTCGACTTACGGAGATTTCGAGTCACAGAATTTTTGTCAAAATAGATTAAATGGTTTTTTAGATTTGTGTTTTTATTAAAAATAGACTCTAATGAAAAACTACAAACGTACAAGCACATGGACTAAAGTAATGCACAACATGTTCTAAAATAGACATTTCACTACTCTGCAGTAGTTCCAAACACTGTATTTTACTTCAGTCTTTACAAAAAATCAAGTATTTCAATGCAACATTTCCAAACAAAACAAATACTACATAATTTGAAAAGCCTTTGGCTACACTGCTTGACAATATTTGTGTTCTATTTTATAGTAAACATCAACACAAAACATCAGAATGAAGCAAATAAGCGAGTGCAGTAGAACATTTACAAAAAAAAAAATGAGAATTCAGGAACAGTGTTGGTAACGTAGTGTTCATATCACTAATTTTAATGCTTTCTAAATACGCCGTTTGAGTCGTTTTACAACTTACTCACATGTAACATACTGCAATGATAAACTAGATTTTTTACGCAAAATGTACATGTAATGTACATAACATATAAACGTCTATTTCTTCTTAAAAGCCAATCGTCCATTTACTTTTTTAATTTTCGTTTTTGTTGTATAGAAATAAAATATCCGAGGAACAATTGTATCATCGGCTTCTAAATTCATCCTTTTTTTACATTATGCTGAGAACAGAATTGGAACGAATGACATATTACGAGTTAGAAAATTAGAAGATGGCTTGTTTTCACAAACAGTAAAATGCCATTAATTTCATAATCAAAGAGACCGGTAATTTTTACGAATTATAGGAATTTTCGAAATTAAGGGATTTCGATTAAACGACGTTAAAATAGGGAGAAAAAACGACTTACCGAGGTTTGGACTGTCAACACTGGGCAAACCATAAAATAAGACGCTTCTATAGTTCTAGTTATTTATCTAAATATGTTCCCATGTCATGAATTCTCTTTTTCCCAAAAGTAATAAAAGCGTTGGAGGGGAGTAAAAGTAATTTGTTTTTTTATATATTTTTCTTCTTACATGCAGCGTGTTTTAGTTGTCTCTGTGACGGAGAGAGCGCGAGAAACCTGGGGCCAAAAAGCCGAATTTCTGTTAGCCGTCATTGGTTTTGCTGTTGATTTAGGAAATGTTTGGCGTTTTCCCTACATTTGCTATCAGAATGGAGGAGGCGCATTTCTCATACCGTATTGTGTGATGTTAGTATTCGGCGGATTGCCGTTATTTTACATGGAATTGGCACTGGGACAATTTCATCGTTGTGGCTGCTTAAGCATTTGGAAGCGTATTTGTCCAGCATTGAAAGGTAAACAAAATTTATTTAAAAAGAAAATATGTTAAAAGGTAAATTTCTTAACATGAATATTCATATATATGTATATGTACAAAGTGTGTCAAATTATTTTACTCCCGCGTGAAGTTTTTTTTTTTGTTTCTTTTCATGACATATAACTTATGATGCCAATAAGACACGTTTAAATAAGAAGGAGTGAGCGAACAAAAGTTCTTATTTGTACTTTTTCTTATGAGCTTTAAGCAATGTTCCTCACCTATTGCATGGAACTTTTTTTATTTGTTTTTTTTTTTTAATCTTTCTTTTTATTGAGAACGAAGATGTTTGTTTAGCTGAGTTTTTTTTACATAAAGAAACGTTTTAAATAGTGTTTGTTTGCTTTTAGTCTTCTGTCTCGTCTTAAGAGAAAGAAAATATAGAAAAATAAATGTTTCGCCATCATTAGTGTAGTCCCTTAAATGCGCCTTAAATCTAAAAGTTAGCAAACGTTTACTGCTAGAGCGTGTTTTTAACATGGGGATTAGAGTTTTAGTGCAGTTTAATCTTCGTTTTTAGTTTTTCAGATAATAGTTAACTACATTTATTTACCAGTTTAATAGGCCAACGTTGGTGGGTTAAACTTACTTGAAATATGGCAATACACCCACACACATATCGTCACCTGACATGCAATAGAGCGTAACAACCAAATAACTCTAAATTGAATTTTTAATGGATATTGGTACAGTGTATCAATGCTAAACGTCTTCACAAATTTTTAGCTTTCTATTTTTAAAAATAACGAATTTATTAAAGAAATTCATAAGGCGCTAACAACAAATCATTCCTTTTTTTTTTTTTTTTTATCTGGGACCAGCACTCAGGAGATGACTACTACACATGCGAATCATTGTGCTGGAACTATAGGAAAGGGATAGGAGGTGAAGCTTAATTATTTTTATTTTTGCAGCTCTGCTTTCGCACGTTCTTTGTTTATACTCGTAGCAGTGCTGAAGCTTCGGTTCAGTAGCCATTTTTATTATTATTTTACTTCGCCGGTGCTACACAATACCAACGAAGGATATTGATATTGAGAAAAAATCATGTTTTCAACCACAACACTTTTCATTTTATTAAGTTTTTTGTGTCTGCTGTAAAATGTTTAAAAGTATGATAGGCCCTTTTGCATTTCAGGTGACGATATGTACGTGTTTTTTTTTTTTGCTTAACTCTTCGAAAATAAATAAAATGCAGAAACTGCCTGGGTTTCAGTGACATGATATCTTAAGATGCCCTGTACCGTCATACAGTATCACCAGCATAATTTTGAATATGATAATATTCACCAGTATACTCCAGAGTATGATGGTCACCACCTACACAAACATATTTCATAAAATCAGCTGACAAAATGTAAACAAAGAAAAAGTATACATAAGGTTGGCACTTGTAATATTATGGCAATTTTTCGGGGTTTAAAACTCCACTCTCGAAAACTGCAATCATAATTAATACTCAATTAAAGTTATTTGTAGATTAGCTAACTTTAGTTTGCAAGTGAGTTTAATCTACATGTTAAAAACTCGCTCTTAATGTATTTTAAAGAAAGTGAAATCTGAGTAGGGAGTAACAATTATATGATTTTTAATTTTGCCCAGAAACTGGCAGGCAAACATACATTTTGACGGTCTCGATTAATTACTCTTGCATCTACTAGACCTCCAACTTTGTTAGATACAAAATCGAATGTGTGTTTGAAGCAGAGACCGGGATAAGTACACCTCAACTATAAGTACGCGATGTCTGTTCCAATCATCTTCGTAAATATTTAATTCTACATTCGGCAATCATACTCGTATTCATATCAAAGTAACTTGGCCACCATTGGCGGTCATTTTCTCTCAAAGTTTTCATTTATTAGGATGCCCCGGTAGTCTAGTGAGTAGTGTGCTGGTTTATTAGTTGGGGGTTCTAGGTTCGATTCCTAGCAGAGACTCTGGTCTGTATTACTACAACTCGTGACATATTTTTCACAACAGGTATCACAATGGGACCGTAATAAATGGGACCCAAAGGGGCTGGGACCTTTATTTACCTTTACATCCCCAGCAACCAGCCGACCTAACGTTCATTTATTAAAAAAAAACCACAGTCAAATGTCAAAATGGAATACAACTATCATGTATGGGGTGCTGCTTCAAATACTATTTCGAAGATTCTCCAACGCGTAAAGGAAAGAGCGAAGAAACTTAATGTTGACAGTAGGGTAGCCAAATCTATTGACTCCATTGAGCATCGTCGCAATGTGGCGTGTGTTTCGTTGTTCTATCGTTATTATCATGGAATGAAATCAAGGAATCCCGAAACCCGATCATTCCAGCGCACAACTCGTTCATCATTAAGGACGCCTCCATTTATCTTCGATTGGCAACAAATAGCACCACGCATTACAGAGAGAACTTATTTTTCGGCCGCAGAGCGCGTTATCTTAATATAGAAATTTACATTTTTCTTCAAATCGACTTATAGGGTTATAATAAGAATATGAAATGAATAAGATTTTTGTGTTAGAAGTTGGTGTGCTCCGACTAAAAATCTTTTACCCGCTGCTGTATAGAGAGAGAAAAACATTCGTCACGACTTTTCCACAGTAAAGTATAGTACGATATACTCTTTCACAAGACAAATACACAATTGTATCCTTGCGACAAGCAGTTGTAAAAGTAAACACTTTAGAAATAATGTTGCCTCTTCAGTTCCGTTTTAAGCAACTAAGTTTTCTTATATTTCTTTAAATAGTTCTGCTAAAAGCTTTCTTTAAACTTGAAAACAAAAACCATTTCTATTCTATTATTTACAATGACTTCTTTTGTATTTAAATTAAATAAAAATTATTGAATCATGTATGTATTTGTTTGTAAAAACGGACAAAATTTATCTCTTCAAGATTAAAGTTTAAATTTTACGTCACTTGCAATTTGAATTTATGCGAGTGAATAACTTTTTCCTGCAATTGACAAAAGAATACAAGTATGTATGAAAAAAAGTTCACGCTAATCTGATTTATAAAATTTTTGATTAAAGATAAACTTGTTGCTTGTTTCATAATTTCGTTGTTTGTTTCTATGTTCAACTCTCTGCATACATTCATTCATTCATTCATAACCCATATGAAGCGCAGTGCTATCAAGAAGTTACATGATATCAACCCTTGTGCGCTGAATTATCGTATGTTACACTTTTTCCGAAATCGACTTTTTTATGCAAATGGCTTCTAAATATCCTAATTCATCTGCTGATAACGTATTATAGCGTTAATTTTTATAGTTATAGAGATAACACTATGTACATTTTATCGTATGCTAATGCTGTCGGGCAAATAAAAAACGAAATAAAAACGCTCTTCTGTAAAATTTAGTGTTTGCAACATAAGATAATTTCGCGCACAGGGAGTGATATGTGACAGCTAATGCTGTCGGGCAAATAAAAAAAGGAATAAAAACGCTCTCCTGTAAAATTTAGCTTTCGCAACATACGATTATTTGGCGCACAAGGGTCGATATGTACATCGATATTTATTTGTATCTTCGTACAGTTTGGAAACAAATTTTGTGCTGCCTGCCACAAGCCATTTAAAAGTCAAGCCACTTTAGGCAACATAAAACAAAAAGTGAACATTTAAAGGAAGATTCGTTAGCACGCAAAATATATGAGAAATACAAATTAATTAATTTAATTTTTTGTTTTATATAAAACAAAGTAATATTTAATGTAACAACTACAGTTTTGAATAAAAAATTAAGTGCATCATAACCATGCTATTTGGCAATGCTGAGTGCTGTGAAATCAAAAATTGCAGCTTTCAGACTGCAATTGGCATAAGATTTTTTATTTATCTATAGGATGATTACACTGCACAACAAAAAATAAATAAAAAAAATAATAAGCAAAAAATAATACCGTTTCATTTCATACAAAGGTAAACGAATTTTTGTATATCTACACAGAAAGAAAATGCTCGTACTAAATTTAAGTTTCACCTATTTAATATTAGTAGTAGTCGTACTTAAAAATTCAAGTGCACTTCATATGCACTTGAAACAAGCCAAAAAACAGATCATTTGTGATGTCCAATCAAATTATATTTATCAAATAAAATCAACTCATGAGATAACTTTTTTTGCTCGTTTATGTTTTAAACGCTGTATATGTCAAAATTTGTTTACATTTATGCGCGTCAATATCATTTTTACGAATTTGTTTGATTTGAGAGAGCACGCCATTAACAGTTTTAACTAATTCCGTTATTTTGAGAGAGGGTTGAAAAAGCAATTAAGCCATGTGTGTGTTTACTTTTAAGAGAGTAGTCAAAGCGAATTCATACCATGTGGCTGCATTAACCAAAATTCTCATCAGCTGATTTCTGTTCAGTTGTCAAAGTTATGTTCAACTCAAAGCATCTTAATGCATAAACTGTTTTGACAACTGGAATAAAATTGTTGTATTTGTAAACAAAAAATGCTCTTGTTGTAGCGACGAGATCACCTGGTTTGAATTCGTCTTGAGGGCGGTGAAAAAACAAGTTTAACATCTTTAGCGAGTTTTACACAACAAAAAATGCCTCTTGTTTTTGGTATTCTTTGGGTCCAATTCTGCAAATTCATAAATGAGTACAAATTTCTAAAATAAAAAAATTATAAAATCATAAATTAAGTACGGAATTCTAATTTATATTTTTGTTATTATTCTCAAAGATTTATTGAGAGTTTTTGTATAAAAATGAAAGAAAGAAAGAAAAAGAATGTTGAAATACATTACAATACGGCTTTTCTTAAATCAATCTCGTTTTCAATTTATTTTAAATAAGTATTCGGGATTAAATATGGCTAAAAGTAAACATTTAACGCTTTAAGAATCTAGAAGTAGAATTAACTCTTCAATTTCCGGTGTGACAGGTGACATAGATTACCGATTGTTTTTTAACATGTTAAATAATTTCATATGAAGTTATAAAATTGTGAAAAATGTTTAAACAATTTTTTATTCTTGTAAATATTATCGCCGGCTCGACTGAATATTTTCAATATACGACTTCTGAGTCTACTGTTATTTTATGACATAACAATAAACATAGCTCGAAAAGTTTTATTATTTTAAAACTTTTTTTTTTGTGAATCGCCCAATGGAATTTTTTAGCTTTTTCCAAAATTTGGTTGAAAGTCTACTGATGAGTTGCTATAAGTACCAACGAAATGTACATATAATGCAGAACATTTAATGAATGCTTATCGACTTTTCGCCGTTTTCTTAATTGTACAAATATATATTTATGCAAAAATAAACTCTTAACATAAGATTAACACTTTTTTTCTTAACACTATAGTCTGGATTTTTTTTAGTATTTCCATAATTTCCGCAGCATATCCTATTAATTGAATTCACTTACCTTATAATTATTTCGTTAGGTGTATGTGTATATGCATACATACATGTCTATTTACATGTTATGTATGGATTCGCTCAAACTAATACGAAAAGTTTGTTGATTGTTACTTTCTTATATTTGCTCTTTCTTTTTTGTTTCGCCTCAATCAACAGGTGTTGGATATGCAATATGTCTTATAGACATTTACATGGGCATGTACTATAATACAATTATAGGTTGGGCTGTTTATTACCTATTTGCTTCATTTACTTCCAAATTGCCATGGACATCATGTGATAATCCCTGGAATACTGTTGCCTGTATGCCGGTAACGAATGCCAGTTTTACCGCTAATCAAACGACACCAGCTAAAGAGTTTTTCGAGTAAGTTTATGCGGTTATTCATTCAATGCTGTTGTGGTTAATGGACAGAATGAGAATGCACAATAGTTTAGCCGCACAGTAAGATGAAAATAAACACTTGAATAAATAAGTGTTTGCTATGTAATGACTTTTCTGTTTAAATCTCATCAAAATCTCAACAATGTTCTAATGAAATGTTTATATTTATTTATTGCATCTTATTCTCAATCCAATCAAACAAACTAACAGACGGAAAGTATTGGAGCAATATAAATCAAATGGTCTGGATTTAATGGGTCCTGTTAAACCAACATTAGCTGTATGTGTTTTCGGTGTATTTATTTTGGTTTATTTCTCTCTATGGAAGGGTGTGCGTTCGGCTGGAAAAGTAGTCTGGGTAACCGCTTTAGCACCTTATGTTGTGCTGATCATTTTACTTGTGCGCGGCGTATCGTTGCCTGGCGCCGATGAGGGTATTAAATACTATTTAACACCGGAATGGCACAAATTGAAAAACTCAAAGGTTTGTATTTATTGTGAACACTTAAACAGCTGCCGTTTATTACATACGACAGTCGTGCATTAATAAAATTAAAATTTTAAATTTTATCTTTTTAAGGTGTGGATAGATGCTGCTTCACAAATATTCTTTTCTTTGGGTCCTGGCTTTGGCACACTTTTGGCTCTATCGAGTTATAATAAATTTCATAACAATTGTTATCGTGATGCTTTAATTACCAGCAGTATTAATTGTTTAACCAGCTTTTTAGCTGGCTTTGTTATATTTTCAGTATTGGGGTAAGTATGTCGTAATTAATGTAATTTGAAATAAATTTTAAATTATCTATAGTCGCAGATCTCTCAGGTCTGCACACACTAGCCAAACACCAAACACGGTGGCCACACACTTGAGAATATAAAAAAAAAAAAAAAAAAAAAAATTTCCGGAAGATGTTAACCGAAGGTTTACGAAATATCGAGATTATATAGAAATAAAAAATAAAAAAACCTTAAAGCTTAATTAAATAGATTGTTCAAATAAAAAAGAATATAAATTACCTCAAAAAAATTAATATGGTCACACTGCTTATAAACTAAGAATTTCTAAAATTAAAATTTCATACTGCCAGTTCATAGAAGCCGAGTAAAAATACTCGTTCGGCCATTTATATTGAAAGCAACAATAAAAAAACTCAAATTGTTTTTCTTTTCAATATAATGGCCGAACGATTATTTTTACTCGGCTTCTATGAACAAGCAGACAGTGCGTACTGGTTGTATGTTAAACAAAAATTACTCATACGCACTCAAGCACAGTCCGTCATTTGAGCTCGCCTAGCAATTTCTCATGAGTAAATTCTTTCCTTTTTTTAACAAGTCCTTCATACAAAATCTTTGCTTATTTTCTTTTTTTTTATTGCTAAAGCCAATGCAATTGCAATCCAATATGGTTTCTTTTTATTCTTCCATCGACGTTTTTTTTTAAAGAAAGAAATAAACAGATACGTACTTTGCCGACGGTAAGTTTAAGAAATATTTTGCCAGCGGTAAATTCAAAAATATTTTGCCTGCGGTAAATTCTATACGTTTACACTTAAAACAAAGAAAAAAAATTATATTCAAGAAAAATATTTGCGTAGTCTGGCAGAGGCTGCAATATTTTTACTAACCCAAATACAACTATTGAAGCTGAATATTTATGCGTGTGGCATATGCTTTACTCACAAATAGGAAAGTTGATGGCGAGGAGTTAGCGTATTAGATCTGCAGCCAGAAGAACCTGCGTCTCTATTTGAGCAATAAAATTTCGGGAAGGTAAAATAATAAAATAATGCGTTAAAATTAACAGCAGAGACGCTGCAATTTTGCTTTATAATTAGCACGCAACTGCAGTGTTGGTCAAGAATTAAGCTCTCTATCTTCCTAACACTTTCACCACTTGTCTAAGCTCTAAACTATCCCTCCCTCTCTCTCTATCTAGTTCCATTGCAATGCATTGCATATGTTGGGGATTTTCCCTGAGCACTGGTCCAAGATAAAAATTAAAAAAAAAATTACAAAAAAAAAAAAATTTACTTTTCTGTGCATCGTTCAGAATAATATTTCAGATCTAAAATTTAAGGAATATACAGCAAAACCTCGATAATCGCAAGACACAAATTCTTAACATTGGTGACTCTGTTAACGCAACATTTCAATTAACGCAAATTTGCAAACAAAGTTAAGTTTTATTTGTAAATTAAATTTTTATAAATTAAAAATATGTCATCTAAAAGAAACACAGTCGAAAATAGCACTGTTCTTCTGTTAAAAACATGAATCTTCAACAACCATCCGTAGAAATTTACGTAGAATGTGTATTTTTTATTTATTCTGAATATATTTTTGTTTTTATTCTTTATGTTAATAAAATCAATAAATTTGTTTTAAAAGTTAAACTTTCTTTTTTTAAATAAACCTTTTATTTGGTTTAAAATAATATTTAAAATTTTTTTTAACAACCCAAACTATACAAAGCTCTCTCTATAGCTTGTCTGTAGAAACACCCGCAACCTCCATATTGGCTATACTACAGAGGCACAACAAAAACAGGGATAAAAACTTTTGACTCGGTTTTCGCAACAGGCTATAATTTCTATTAGTTGCGTTAACCGAGGTTACACTGTATATGTATAACAACATATACTAAATCGGAAAACAAGCAACATTTTAAACAAACAATAAACCATCCCCAGACTAAAAACACGAAAACTGTGTACAAAAGCAGAGACTGAAAAGGCATACGAAAAAAAAATAAATAATATATAATAATATTAAAAAAATTGTCTGAATTTTCAGTGGAGTATGATGAATATCCGCTGAAGAACTATGATGTTAGAAAAACGTTGATTTTACAAAATTAATAAGTTTACAATTGTTTTTTTTCTTAACTTTTTACCACAGCTACATGGCTCATGTTCAAAAAACCACCATAGATCGTGTGGGTCTTGAAGGTCCCGGCCTTGTTTTTATCGTGTATCCAGAGGCTATAGCAACAATGAGCGGTTCCGTGTTCTGGTCCATTATATTCTTTTTAATGCTGATCACATTAGGTCTGGATAGTACATTTGGTGGTTTGGAGGCTATGATAACAGCACTGTGTGATGAATATCCTCATAGTATCGGGCGAAGAAGAGAACTATTTGTTTTATTGTTATTGGCGGGAATATATCTGTGTGCGCTGCCGACCATGACTTATGTGAGTAAATACATTTATTTTAATTATTGAATCAAATAATAATGCAGCAATTGTTATAAGAACATGTGTTCATGTTGTAACGTAAGTTTTTAAGATATAACAACTAAAATGTGATGTTTTTCGAGCTTCGGATTTGATTAAAAAAAAAAAAACTCATAAAACTTAGAGAAACGTAGGAAAAATAATAAAAAATAGAAATATGTACATATGTGTAATTAAAAAAAAAAAAAAAAAAAAAAAAAAAAAAAAAAAAAAACATGGATTGTTCTGTTTTTGTTTATAGATTTTTGTTTTTGTGTATTCGGTATTCAATTACAATTCTCGATTGATCAGTTGAATTTTGAACTTAAGAATCTTGGATATGTATTCAGAAATTAGGAAAAATCCACTGATGAGCTGAGTAAGCATTAGCGAAATATTACTATATGGATATGTTTTTCTCCTCAGTTATTGAGTTTGCTTTTATAAAAAATACTTCATGAGAATATCATAAAGTATGTAATAATACATTTCACATATTTTTTCGGGAAAAAGCACAATTTTAAAATTAGAATCATATATGAAACGTAGGAAATTTTAATCGCACTTTATCTCAACAATCGGTATAGGTGAGACACCGTCTTGCTGAAACGGCATGTCAGCTAAGTCCAGCTTTCCATAGTAGAATGGGATTCGGATTCCGCTGGTGCCCATTTTAAATACGAGGTTTGTTTAAAAGATAAAAGAGAGGGTGGTGATGGTCGAAGTAGTCTGCACGTTGACTACAAAACGAAAAATTTTTCCTGGATTCAACTCCAGTTTCAGACTCTTAAAAATACCTCGCATTTTTTCTGATGTGCACTGGTGTGACTTTGTGTCAATTGTTGTCGCAAGGTTTTCGTGGCGCAGGCACAGTAACGGCTTCAACTGTATCCAATCCACACGCACATCAGAACGTGTTCCTTCGTCGGTATTGTGTAGCACCGGCGAAGTATAATAATTACTAAAAATTGCTACTAAAAAACGAAGTTCAAAATTTAATACATCTCCTTGACAGCGAGACGTTACAACACTGCTACAAAAACAAATAACGTGCAAAAAAGCTGAGTTGTAAGATAGTGAAGCTGCACCTCCTACCATTTCTCCTACAATCCCTTTCCTTTAGTTCCAGTACAATGCACCGCATATGTAGGGGTCATCTCCTGAGTGCTGGGCGAAGAAAAAAAAAGTTGAATTTTGTTTTCTTTGATTACAATGGCGTGGTGCATCATTAGTTCTTGCCAACAGGTCGGACGGTTAATAAGGAATACTACAAGGAAGTTATGCAACGTTTGCGTGAAGCAATACGGCTCAAACAATCTAAATTGTGGAAAAAAATCATGTATTCTGCATCACGATAATGCACATGAATGCTTGTTCATAATTTTTTGGCCAAAAACAGCACCCTAATCATGCCTCAACCACCCCATTATTCACCAGATTTGGATCCCTGCAACTTTTTCCTATTCCCAAAACTAAAGAGACTCACGAAAGGAAAGCGTTTTTCCACAATTGATGAGATAAAGTCAAAATCGAAGAACGAGCTGATGGCCATAGAGAAAATCGCATTTTTAGAAGTGCTTCGAGGAATGGAAGAAGCGCTGCCATAAGTGCATTATATCTGAGGGTGATTACTTTGAAGGGGGACAAAATGGATATTGATGAATAAATAAATACTTTTCAAGAAAATGCAAAATTCGCCCGTTCTTTTGAATAGAGCTCGTATTCATACACACTTTAAAAATAGACCACTAATGGAAGTCAGTAGTGACCGAGAAAATTCCAAGCGTAAAATATAGTCAGATTGACTGAAAGCAAAAACAATTGAAAATTAATGGAAGCAAACCATTCCACTAAAAAACAATTTAGTTAAATTCTTTCACATTTAATTCATCAATGTTTATCGAGTGGATGTTCATAAAAGGTGCGTTCAACCAATCAAAAAGCATTTATGTTGTTGAACAAAAAGAGCTTTTTAAACATTCGCTCCAATAGATTTACTTTTCTTTCTTCCGATTGCCAAATATGTGTGTTTCAACATTTAAGACTGATAAATCAGCATTCATTATTCCTGGCTCCTTGACTTTATAGTCGTGGTCTCTCTTGGTCAACCATTTTCTACACCTGTCCAAATGATTTAGTACACATTACATTTCTTAGTTACTCGTATTTGGTTAAACTCATTTTATATTCCTGTATACATTTAAACATTAGCATTGATAAGGATATACTATAAAAGTGTACATTCGTGTTTATCTCTCATGCATTTTGTGCTCGAAGAGAATGCGTGTTAATAGATTCGCTGTGCTTCCGCTTTAACACTTCTGTTATTTGCCAGTGATGAAAATTGATGTTTGTTTTGTTATCACTTGACTTGATTACATTAGAAATTATAATTTTTGTAATACGAATAAAACCAATAATGGTTTAGTGAAAATAACAAGGAAATAAATTCTATGGCCAACTGCATAAGTCTAATTGGGTCGTTTCGCAGCAGAGTAATTTTAAAATTAAAAAAGAAAAAAGTTTTCTTATGTCTGCTTTTTATTTATTGTATTTTATTTATGCTACGGACACAGCTTTGTTGAGCGACGAAATTCGCCATAACCGCTGAACACACCGAAGAAAATTCGTTGTGTAAATTCGTCGACTTCTACACTTATTGCGTTGAAGCGCAAAATTGCTGCATTAATTTGCATACATACATATTTATAAAAAAAATTGTTTACATGTACCCAGTGTGACCATATTCCAACAACAAACAACATCATTAGCATGAATAACATAAACTCTAGCGAAAGAAATATATTTCATACAAAATTGTTTTATTTAAAAAAAATGCATTTAAATTATTTGCTATAAAAAAAAGAACAGAGTTATTATGCAACCTAAATACGATGCAACAAGTTTATGCAACACGTTTATCTTTCGTTGAACGAACATATTCAATTGGAAATAGGCTTCGTCGCTCATAATTAAATTATGAATAAACAGACTAAAATACGATTTTATTGTTTTCAAGTCAATTTAGTGATTTATCTCTACTTCTTATTTGTATTTAGAGTTTTTTATTAATCAAAGTGAGTAAACATTACTGTTTATGGTGCAACGTTAACGCTCTAATTTATGTTACTCATTTCAGTGTAAAAGCGAAGGGCTTTTTTTATTATTGTTTTGTTCGGTTTCCATAATGGATGTGGGTTGGAACCTGCCCCGGGATGCTGAATTGAGCTGGTCGGCATTGGCAACCATTGGCCTATGGAAATTCGAGTTGATGTCCTAACAAGATGGTTCCCAATGTGGGGCCTGAGTTAGTTGGCATCGTAGCCATGGTACTTCCATGTTGCGAAGGGATAGGTCGTTTTACAGTCGGTTGCAAATTTCTAGGCATATGATTGATTATATATTGCGAAATAAAAATTAAATAAATATTTATTTAATGTTGCTTTTTGAAACGAAATTAATAATTTGGAATGTATCCACTATCATGGAATATACACCACGCGGTACATGTTTTTATTTTAATTTGTAGTCGTATCAGAGAACATTCTGAGAATGTAGAAAGTGAAAAATAATAAAATTTACTACTTCGAAATGGGGTTGAATATAATGGGGTACATATGCTATCAAGTCGATCAAGGTGAATTAAATTATATCATGTTCTTGTTTCATTTTTTAATTTAATAAAAATAAAAATTATTAAATAATTATTATTTGCTAGGGCGGTGTCTTCTTGGTGAACTTTTTGAACGTTTATGGACCTGGCTTAGCAATACTATTCGTAGTGTTTGTTGAGGCGGCCGGGGTATTTTGGTTCTATGGTGTCAGCCGATTTTCAGACGATGTTGAACAGATGTTAGGCCAACGGCCTGGACTATTTTGGCGTATATGCTGGACATATATAAGTCCCGTGTTCTTATTGGTGGGGGCAAAAAAAAAAAATATTTGTGTAATTAAATTGCAAATTTGAAAATTTCGTTGCAGGCCATATTTATTTTTTCATTTTTGGGCTACGAAGATATGCTGGGTGAAGAATATACATATCCAGAATGGAGCATTAAAGTTGGATGGGCCGTAACATGTTCTTCGGTTCTATGCATACCCATGTATATTATTTATAAGTTTTGTTTCGCCTCGACGGGCAATTGTCGCGAGCGTTATAACGAAAGTTTTAAGCCGGAGGCAAACTGTAATTCCGTTATACCTGGACAACAGGGCACCAATGTGTGACATGGTGTTGAAACAAGCACAAGCAATAAGTGTAGTCGCTTAAATGATATTCAAGAAAAACTCATTGTATCACCAACAACAACAACAACAAAACATATTTCTAGCTGTAGTAGTTATTTAAGTAATAAAAGTGGCAAAAGTAAAAATGTTATTAATAATTTTAATATTTATAAAAGTACTCGTACAACAACAACATCAAATAATAATAATAATAATAATAATATAAATACAAACAATAAAATTATTGATATTGATAAATGCATTCTAGAACCAGAATATGATATTAGCTTTAAATTTAAAACGACAACAATGGATCAAGATATTAATAATTTAAGATTAAATCCACTCACAAATTCTAGTTGTAAGAGTTTTGATAGCAGCGCTAGAGCTAAAGTTAATAGTAGTTGCACTAATGTAAGTTGTCAAAGTTCCCCTAGTAATTTATTTATTTGTAATGTATGTAGTAGTCATTTTGCCGCAAATCTATGTAAATTACCGTTGCAAAGTCAGTATGATAATTTCTTAAATCATCAGCATCATCATCATCATCATCATCATTGCCATCATTATTATCGTTATGAGACTGCGGAGACTTCTGCTTCTCTCACTGCTGAGGACAATAACGAAAAATACACAATGATACTCAGCAGAAGTTGTAAACCACTCAAATTTCCTTTTGCTAGTGAGTGGTTGGTTTAAACAATTTTCTCTTGAAGCTGCACCACCATCAGAGAGCAAATACCGTCATTTCACATATTAACTGCAGGTTGTAAGATGAGGAGGGAAAACACTCGTTCGGCCATTTACATTGAAAAAAAATAAAATTGTTTTTGTTTTTAATATAAATGGCCGAACGATTATTTTTACTCAGTTTCTATGAACATGCAGCCAGTAAGATATCATTTTAATTTCTGGGGATAAAGTTAATAATTTTCAGCCATAATTATGAAATTGTCCTAAGAAATTAATGTGTAGTTTTTATAATCCAAATAGTATTTTTCTAAAAAAGAAAATCTATGTACATATAGTATATGAAAAGCACTCCACATTTTGAGTCAGTAAAAATTGTTTTAAACTTCTGTTAGAGAATTTTTGTTTTTGTTAAAATCGCTTTAGGCTTTAATAGTTTTAAATACTTGTATAAGAAGAATTAATTAACATCTCATATAAATTATTCTATTGTTAAATATTCTATAGTAAGAAATGTATTTATATGTATGAAAATAGCAAAATATCGTTAATACGTAGTGAAAATACAGTTGCCACAAGACAAAAAAAAATACACAGGTTCTATAAACCGATATCGCATTTACGCGGCCAAAATCATTATTTCTGGTTAACAGCCATTTCCGTTTAAAGTTCTTACACAATATTCCAATATCTATTGTAAGAATTTGAAACTTAAAATATTGAAAATTACGTTCATTCGCAGCTGACTATTAAGCTACGTTCAGACGAAGAAAACGTAACCACTGTTTTCGGCAAATAATTAGTTAAATTTTCGAGGAATATAAAAGACAAAATAGGGTGAAGTAATAATGTACTGAACTCGTTTTTTGTAATGACTTTTACACTGCGCCGATTTTGAATAGATATACTTTGTATATGGTTTTAAAGATTTTTCGGCGCAGGCAGACAATCTTACTGCCTGTTTATAGAAGACGATTGAAAATACTCGCTCCGTCATATATGTATGTATATTAAAATCAGCAATAAAAAACTGAAATTGTTTTTGTTTTCAATATAAATGGCCCAACGATTATTTTCACTTGGTTTCTATGAACAGGCAGTTAATTTTATTCAGACCGGTTTAGTACTTTTGTAGTTATTATTACTCACACCAAGGCGTATCAAACAATGTGGGGTTGTTAAAACAAGCGGCGTCAAAAATACATTGTTTTTGTAATATTTGCATTGCAGTTTTTGGCATATCTCGAACAAACAACGTGTATGATAATACAACGGTTCCAATCAAAACCACCTGGTTAAAAACACCTTGACTCACACCATTAAATAAAACACGTCTCTTTTTATTGGATGCAAGTAAAAACAAAGCAAATATGCCTTTGCTTTACGTGTACGTGTTTTTGCAAAAACAAAGAAGAAATTGAGTGAATCAAATATAAAGATTTCTCCTCTCTCTTTAAGTAAGGAAGCCATATGTACGCATTATATTAATTTTTATGCGGGACTGCATAATTTTTCTTAAAGAATTTTTGGTTTGATTTTCAATACTTACGTGCGGGTTGAGGGCAGCGAAGCACACTAATTTAATCTAGTTTCATTTAAAATCAACACCTTTTTCAAACCAAAAGTATTTTTTAAACAATAAACAAAAATTTTGTGGTTACGCCTTTCTGGTCAAATATTTGCCAAGTCTGAACGTAGCTTTAGTCATAAATTATTTTTAAGAATAAAAATAAATATGTATATTGTATGTATTGGCTTTTTATAATTGTGCGCTTAATAACTACTAATGTATAACGAGCATATTTACTTAATACCTACTAATGTATAACGAGCATATTTACTTAATATATAATAATAGTTAAAATTTTTGTATTGTATTTAAAGGTAAAAGATAATCTTCAATAATATATGTATGTATTTATAAAAGAAAAACCCCTGTACATTAAGTTTAAGTATGAAATATATGCCTAAACTACAAACTTTTTTTGGAAAAAAATTTTTTTTTGATTCGAATTTGAATTAAAGTTGAACTGGATTCTTTTAATAACAGAACAATAATCAGCAGCCATTGATTATTGGCCTGTTATTGGTATTCGTCGTATTAAGTTGAAATAATAATTTTAAAAAACATTATGTTAATTGTATTATATTATTTATAGTTTTTCTATATTTTAAAACTTTTTAGTTTTTATATACATATGTATATGTTTATTATTACACGAAAAGCAATAAATAAGTTTTATATTATTTTATATGAAAAACCTGAATGTGTTTTAATTTCTTCAACAATTAGATCTCTTGCAAGAAGCAGAGCTATAAAATCTATTATTGTGAAAATAATTATTTTATTTAATTCTATTTTTTACTGTATTTGAATTTTATTTCACTTTAATTTTAATTTATTTTATTATATAGTACAGGCGTGGCCAGCCATTCATTTATTATTAAGCATTAATCTAATTTTGAAAAGAATCAGTTTAAAGCAGTGGTGCCCACAAAGAAAAATGAGAATGCATTGGTGATTTAAAATAAAAATGAAAATAAATTAGTGCAATTGCACTGAAAAACATTTTTTTTAATTTCTGATTGCGTAAAAGGCACTCAGCTTAATTGAAAAATTTTAACAATACAAAAACTTATTTTTCCACTCTACATTTCACATTTTATTTTAATGTATTAATAACTTGATTAAAATTTGTGCATAATTTATTTTTGCAAATTTGTGGCTCGCGGGCCACGTTATGGCCACCTCTGATATAGTATTTCAGTTATGTTTAATTTTATATAATTTTTTTTTTAATTTTCTTTTAATTTTATTTCATATTATTTTATTACAGTGTATCCTCGTTTATACGCGATTCGATTAACGAGCAATATCAATTACCCAGGGAAAAAAAAACACTCGTGTTTTTTGCGAATATTAACCGTTATTACTTGTATTATATGGGATTATAAGCATACTTATAAGTTTTCTGCGACTGTTTTTGAAAATGTCAATAAAACGAAAAATGGGAATCCCCCGTTTACATGTGGTGAGAGGTAAGTGGTGTATAATATATGAATTGTGTTCCAGGTACCTTGAAAAACATTCCATAAATTGGAAAAAAAATTTATGTAATTGGATCCCCTCTATAATTTGTGTTTTAGACAAAATATAAAATAAAAACAAACTAATAATTTATTTTTGTTTATATGTATTGCTCCATATGTATGTATATGGAAATGTCACCTTTCTCGGCGACGTTCTTCAATTTTAAGTTTTGTTTTTCTACAATTTATAATTTGAAATCGTAATGCGAATATGCTTTTGTTTTTGAAAGAAACGAAAAATTAAATCGTTTGCTTTAGTATCGCAATGCTTTTATCATGCCCTTTGCTTTCAATTACTCTTAATTTGAAATCTCGATTATTTGAATTTTTTCTATGGTCCCTTGAATTTCATATTACCGAGAGTGGACTGTATATATAAGTAATAGGCAAACAAGTTTTTTGTAATCACTTTTACGATCGTACTACAGCACCGATCTTGAAAAGATATATGTACATACATACATATGTATGTATATAAAATATGGTTTTAAAGTTTTCTCTGTACACGTGTGCACAATCTTAATTTTATTCAGACCGAGTTCAGCATTACTAGTAATAAAACTATCAAACTAATGACAAATTACTAACACCAATTAACAAAAGCTTAGCTGCTAGTAAAAAACAAAAGTAGTTAAAATAGTAATGGTACAATAATCAATTTTCACACTTAATTGACAAACCATTTTCAACATTTTTCTTTAATAAATTATTATTGTTATATATTTTTTTAATGTCATTTTATATGATTTTATTTTTCTTTATTTTATGGTTTATTAAAGTACATTGAAAGAAAATAGAATACAAATTAAATTAATTTTAATTTATCTGCCCTATTTCTTTTGAATTTTTTTCTTGTGGCATTACTATTGAGAATATACGTGATTTCTTTAGGCTGTTAATACAGGCATCCCTTAGTGACTACAAAAACCGACATTGTGTTTAGCAATTTCATACACCTTTAGACTGGCTGCATGTGGAATGTGTTTATTATAAACTTCAACCAGTTATTATTATCGCATAATTATTCACCATTTAAGTTCTTATAAGATTTACAACAAGTGACGTACAACTGGGCGCCGTGGCTTAGTTGGTTAAAGCGCCTGTCTAGTAAACAGGAGATCGTGAGTTCGAATCTCGCCGGGGCCTGTCCTTTGAAGGGTTTAATTTTTTAATGAATAAAATTCACACAAAAAATTGTTCTTTTTAATTGTTGCTTGTAATAACAACAAACAAATCATTTTAATCGAGAGACTGGAGAGAAATTTTCTTTAGCATTGAGTGGAACTAATTTAATTATTAAACTAAGATTTTTTTTAATGTAAAGTTCTCGAATGTTGAATAGTTCGGTTTTTTTTCAATGAAAAAACCCGCAAGTCGATTTTTTTTTTGATTTGTTTATCTCAACTAAAAAAAAACAAACTTTTTCAATATTTCGATATTTTTAAGAACTATTGAAGAAATATATAAATCAAATATTTAAATATTAAGAAAACTGCTGAACGGTTTTTTATTAAAAAAAAATTGCAAGCTGTCTTTAATTAATTTTATTAATAAAGTTTTAACAATTCATATGTTATACAAAAATATTATAATAATGAAATTATAAATAAAATAGAAATCTTTATATTTCAGAGAAAATAAATTTTTATAATGTTTATTTAAATGGATATGTTTTTCATACATATACATAGGTACATACATACTTCCATACCAGGTATTTGGTTGTTGTAAATGTTTCTTTTTCATTGAGAAAAACCGTACTATTCGAAAAATTAACATTAAAATAAAACCCACAGCCATAGCACTGCAACAACCGGTTCGATACCCAGTTGTAAAACCGGGCTGATCACCCTATTTATAAATATAGATTTAACAAAATCTATATATGTATGTACAATAAAATACGTTAGATAGAGATATTAAAACGAACTAATTGAAGGTGAGAAATTTTTATATGCTTATGAGAGATGTCAATATTAATTCTCATAGATATGAAATTGTAAATTTTCGGTAAGAACACAATGGGTCGAACGACGATTAATTCGTTGCCAACTTTCGTCATTAGAAATAAATCACATTTGTTTTTCACTTTTGTTTTCAAAAGTATTAGCAAATAAAGTTTATTTTACTTTTAATAATTGTTTAATATTCAACATACATCATTATAGTTAAATATACGCAATTATTTACTTTAAAATTGGTTTTTAATTGTTTTTCTCAATCTTTAATTTTTTCAAGTAATTTTTTTTTATACGGTAACACAACTGATACGGTAACTTTGCTGATTGCGACAGTTGTAATTTTTTCGTCGTAATTGTGCGCCACACAGCGAATTTATGCCCCGAATTGTTACCGCCGAATTCGTTGTGCTAGACGAAGTTCGTCGTTCGTCCCAATTGTGTTCACAGCATTAAATATAGCATTTTCCTTTACATAAATATCAGTTGCCGCTATACTTATTAAATACATGCAGTCTTCTACAGCTCTATTTAAATAATAATAGAGGTCAAATACACAACTGTCTGATGACCTAATTTAGTAACCCAATTAAATGTCGTGCGTCTATTAGGGACACTCTTAAAAAGGTCACATTTGTTACAATTTTCCCAACATTGATGAGTACTGAATTCTTTATGCTGTATTTGTATCAATTTTCCAATAGTAGACGCAATGTGTATTGTTAAAATGAACCCTTTTCTTCATACAGCACTAATAATATTATATTACAAAATCATCTAATGGCTTTTCATACTTCTTCCCATGGATAAAATACATGCATATATGCATGTTTATCTACATATATAAAACGTATGTATTAACAATTGGATTTAGAAATGCCCTCTATTGAACAAAAATACATATGTATGTACATACGTGCTAACGTATGAATGTAATATGATCAGTGCTGTTAAGCGTACAGTAATTTAATGTTCCTCTAGAGGCTTTCTAAACACCCTCATCTGATCATTTTTGACATTGAAAGAACCAATATAATTTTAAGGTGAAGCTGCAATTTAAAAGAAAACTGCTGTACGTATCTTCGATAGAAAGCACAAGTCACATACTCGTGCTTCACATAAAGGCTTGAATTTCCGGGAGAGAAGGGAAGTGAAAATGGAAAGTGATACAGACTTGACGATAAGCATGCCTCAAAGAAAATTTAACTTAAATTAATTTAAATTTAAACTAATCAAGTAAAGTTGATCTATACTCTTACTTACTGTAACTTCTCAGATGAGTATAGTGCAGCACATCCAATTCAAATTGTACTGTAACTTTGGTTAAAGAGCATAGTAACAAAAAATTTCACTCGTTTTAATCAAAGAGAACAGATGGATGTATAATGTGGAACGATCATAATTTATTCGTTTGGGAAAGTTTTTACATTAGTTACAGAAACGAAGTACATTAGGTAGTAAACGACTTTCAGAAAAATGCTTACAAATGGAGGTGCTCTCCCGCTTGAACTAAGATTCTTTTGCAAGTGGGCTCATAAATTTCAGTAATTTTCGGTATTTTTTTAATACCGTACAGAAATATTAAACACGTTAACATCACTGTATTTGATAGATATTCCCCAACATGAGTGCGTAATATATCCACTCAATGTGTCTTCCTGAAATATAGGATGTAGATATGTATGTATGTAACTCGTGTTTGTAGTTGCACAAAATTTCAAAAATTTCAAGCCTAAAGCGGCTGACACACGCATCAGCTTAAAGATTTATCTTTGGGTTAGTATATGTATTGAAGCCTCTGGCACACTACGTCAACATTTCTCATCAATGTTAATTTTTTTGGGTTCTTTCAAGTGTAAACTTATAGAAGTTACCGTCGGCAAAATACATATCTATTTATTTCTTTATTTATTAAAAAAAAACACTGATGATATTTTTTTTTGTTTTTCTCACTATATTTTTTAATTTGCACGTCCCAAACAACCATTAATGAGCGATATACATACTTCAATTAATTTGATTACAAAAATTTTTTACTCTGTTTGTAATGCGTCACAACTACGATGTGCACTCAAAGCTACCAGAAATAAAATGAATATTGACGATAACGATGCCACACTACGTCAAACTTCTTCAATATTGTGATGAATATCAAAACCATTTTGATATTCGCCAATATCACACAGAGCGTATATGTGTGACTATTTTTCGCACACAATGACAAATATTGAAGCTGAACATTGATCGTCTGTCAGGCGCTTAAACTAAATATGTATGTATGTACGAATATAGTGTATGTATGCACAATGCATCGCATGTGTAGGGGTCATCCCCTGAGTGCCGGTCCAAGTCAAAAAAAAAAAAAAAAAAGTATATTTACATACGTACCTACTAATAACTTTACTTGGGCAGTGAAATAGGTACATATGTATATACAGTTAGTAAAGCCAATGTTTTCCAACATTTGTTACTGAATTCCTGGATTGGTACACCCACACAATTCGTGTACCCACCCTATAACAACTCAGAGAGGCTGCAACACCATAGACTGGCAACACTGCTATAAAAAAAAAAGTGCAAAAGCAGAATGGTAAGAAAGTAAAGCTTTCCTATGTCTATCCCTTCACCACCTGTCATCAATATCACTATAACTAAAGGCGAATTCATACCAGGTAATCTCGGTAGAAATACAACAATTTTATTCGAGTTGTAAAAAAACATTTTACGAGTAGTAACATGCTATGATTTGAACACAACTTAGACACTTGAACACAAATTAACTGATGAGAATTTTAGCTAATGCACCCTAAAGCATGAAACACATTCGGCACAGCTGGCTACGAACTACAGAGTCTACAAATGTAGTTGGCTGCATTCATTCCCTTGTAGCCGGCTTCTTAATTATTTTGAAGACGGCAGCTACATATGAACAACTGCTCACCACAGAAATGTGTATTTCGTATATTTTAGAGGTGCCACTTTAAAGCATTTCAGTTTCATAAAAAAAACACTTGTTCCAAATATCCTCATTCCACTTAAATATTTAAAAACAGGCCAACTTATGCAAAACTTCTTTGTTGTCATTACATTGGCAGCACTATAATTGCATATTGTCGCTTGTCAAAAGAGAAATTATCCTAAGTTAGCGACAGCTACAAAAGTGGTCGTGTAGCCGTGTAGCAGTGCTGTCGTCAAAATAATCGTTTCCTTATAAAAGTGTGTATTTTAACTTTGACAGATTGTAGTTGGTAGCCTGCTGTGGTGAATGTGGTTCATGTTTAAGAAGGTCACACCTAGTAGCATGAGTATTACTTCTGTTTATAAAAAAAAATAAAGAGGTGTTTGAATAAAATTTAGAATAAAAAATACCTGCATATGTATGTACACAAGTATCGATCATATATAGATGTATGTACATATGTATATAGCTACGTAACATAGTAACTACATACATACATATGTATGTAGTTATATTGTATATACCAACATGCGTATGCTATGTTTCCCGGGTTAATGGCTTCTCATCTGCCTCTCTTTTTTCACTAGTTTATTTACTCTTTTAATATCATTAAATTATTATTCATTCAATATTTTACTCAAGATGCCACTGAAATGGCCTTTGTGTATTAAAGTCCGACATCACAAAGAAAAAAAGGCGCCAATTTAACTACATACATACATATGAATTGTGGTTTTATTCTTGCCAACATTTTTCTATTTTAGCTCTTACTAAGCACTCTTGCTTTCGCAGCTGTTTACCTATTTGCATATTACAGAAACGGTACAGAAAGATGACACGAGTGTAAAAATTAGTTTTAAAGAATTATTGCAGAGTAGATAGCAGGACACTTTCAACTAGATAGAATATTCGTAAGCTTTTCTAAGAAATATTTAGGCGATCATATAAAAAGTTGAAAAAAATTATTAATAGTAGATAGGTACGAAATACAACAGTGTTTCGAACAGACAACAAATTAGTACTAACAGACATAATATGCACATTACATACATATATGCATACTGTTTAGATAATGTGTACAATGGTGGAAAATATAATAGCACCATTTCTTTTCATAACACATTCTTACTACACGATCGCTTTCATGAGTGTAGGTATATACAATTTATAGTATCTTCGATTTTTTTGCAACAGAAGTTTCATATGTGTGGAGAAAGTGCTTTAGTCTGCTTCCTACTTGGTGGAAAGTGTTATTTTATAAATAGCTATTATAAAAAATAGAAAATCGCCTAAAAATTTCTAAAAATCTGTTACAGACCCATGTACATATCGTTACCGTAATATAGAAAGGCCCTAACTAACGATTTACTTTACAAAAAAAGGAAAAATGTTCATAAGAAGTTTGGTTTTTTAGTCGCAATTATTTTTTAAGGAAGAAGTGTAGCACACAATAACGACGAAAAAATTGCAGCTGTCATAATCAGCAAAGTTGTTTGCTTAAATTAAATTATTTATTTTAAAAATTAAACAACTATTAAAATAAAAATGTACTTTATTTACTAATATATTTGAAAACTAGAATGAAAAACGGTAACTCTGTACTAAGTTGTTCGTCGGCGTATGAAATAGAAATAAATCTATCTCAGAGTTCGTCACGCACGCGAATTTCGTCAACGGCGGTATTGTGTTAATTTTCATATGCATAAATGTGTTTTATTTCTGAAGCCGAAGGTTCGCAATAAATAATTCTTCGTTCGACCCAATTGTGTTCCTAGCATTAATCATTCCTTCGGGGTATTGTGTTAGGGTGTGCAATGGACAGGGATTAAGATTAGCATGAAGATTAAATAGATGGTAATTATATTAATATATTGCAATTGTAGGCCTGGCAATTTAGCCCCTATGGGCTTCCGGATATTTTTAAAGAAATAAATGAAATGATATAATTCTTGCACAACTCTGCAGCCTTTACTTATATGTATATACTAGATACGTATTTAGTATGAAAAGAACAACCTGTGCTAGAACTTTTTCCAGAAATGTTTGACCAAATATTTGACGTACCTACATACATATGTACATATATGTATGGACTTATGTTAGTACGTACATACATATGCACATATTTAAAATCAATCTAATCAACTAAAGAACACAACTGTTTGTCAATTTTTGGACATCTTAGGTACAAATGTACATATCTATTTACGTACCAATTTAATTACATATGTATATACATATAAATATGAATGTATACATAAGTAAGTATGTATATAATTCCATAAATATTTACATGAGATGTAAAATAAGGAAAATTAATACTCATCAAAATCATCATCATTGCATTCAACGAAGCCGTCATCGTTGTTATTTTTATCAAAAGCAACGTTTCTCTTGCCGTAGTCGTCATGCATACGATACTCAGGCGTATTCATATGAAAAAAGCACATTTTTATTTGTTTGTACATTTCAAATATATGTATAGACATGTATGCATGCATTTATATAAATGTATGTAACTATATTAAGACGTACGTACAAATATACCTAAATAAAAACGACATCGAACTTATACCACTACTTCTACTACTCAGCATAATGTAACGAACGAAAAATGCCAACCAACCAGCCACCACCGAAATGAACGAATTGAACAAAACACATTTCAGTATAAAATTATACTGTATGCCTGAGCTTCATCAAAAAATATATTTTCATACTGTTGTGAAACGTACGTAGTACTAGTACTATAGGAGCTTAACAAAAGTCAAACAAACAGCTATTCCATCTTTCAGTCATTTTGTTAATGTGTGTGTGTATTTTTTTTTCAAGAGAGAGAAAACAGCAACAAAATAAGGCGAATCATAATAAACAAAAATTGTAAATCCTCTATAGAATTTCTGTAATTTGAAATCGGAAAAAGTACGTTTTGTGCTTCAGTTTAGATTAAAAATTCGTCAATTTTATCCACAGGTAAGTGAAATATGTCGGACTACAATTTATGGATTAACACTTATAGTATTTTATTTTCAACTGGTCACCAAAATCCGGGAAAGTTTAGATAGACAAAAGTGCCCTTAAAAAAATCACAAAATTTACCTTGCGGTTTTTGCACTAAATTTAAGTACAATATGCATGTAGATACAAATGTGTGTATATACACGCAAGTATATTATTTATATGTACATGACATAAACATGAATATTGAGACATTTGTACATATCTACACACATATAATGGCAACTTGTCCAAGAAACTTAATTTTCTCTATGAGGAAGAGTCTACTGCATATGGAAGAAATTTTTCGCGCCTTTTTCCACTGTACTGGTAGTTTCCGAGATAAATTGTTAAACAAAAACCTATGTACATATATTTTTATATAAGAATTTGAAAATTGCCATTAATTAATTAATTAATAATTAGGTGTCTTTGTTTATTAGGACTATAGCTGTACTGCACGGTTGATATAAAAGCATTTCTTTTTTTTTTGTTGTACATAAAATTGTATGTATTGAGTGTAATTTTTTGGTCATAAGAATAAAAAATAAAAAGTTGCTTAAAGTTGCTTTTTCTTATACATATATATTATATTATATACTTATATACATATTTATGTATATATTTTTAATTTGTAGGAGAGTAGAAACAAACTAAAAGCAACGGCAGCATTATGGTACAGTGTTAGGCGAAATGAATATACTGATTATTTAACGCGAACAGTTATTAAGCATTGATAAAAACTCAAAACCATTAATAAGGCCGTCTGCATGCGATAATGAATCAAATTTGTTTCAATAAAAAACAAGTGGATAGGTATATAAAATATACACTTCTCATAACATGTTTCTCATTACCCCTTCACCCAAAGAAAAAAGAAAACACTAAGAAAGTGTCTGGTATGGGTTTTAAGGTTGCCTCAAATTTAAACAATTTTCAGTTATTCGCATACATATTTTTTGAAATCAAAAGTAACTGCTAACACAAAATCCATAGATTTAAATATGTAGTTATGTGTGTAACAATTAATTTGTCTGTTTATCACTTGTATAACTAGCTGGCTTAATAACTGACTGAATTTGTAACAATCAGTTTTGTTGATATGCTGTTAAGTTGCTTCATTTTCTATACATTTCTTCAAATGCTTAAGTAGGCTGTACGAAGAATTTACAGTAACGGCTAAAAAAGTTCAATATAAAAATATGCCTTTTCTGATATAACAAACAAACAGCAACCTCCCCTAAGCACCTTAAAGTAAATATTTCTGCTTTCCCCTTGTCTAAAAAATATATATTTATACATACCTAACGACTTGCTACATACATCCATACATACATATGTATGTATGTGCATTGATATCGCCCATGTACTTATTCTTCCCTGCCTTGACTGTATTTTAGTATTAATCGTTGTTTTGTTGAATCAAACCAGGCCATACAAATGCTCTTCTCTTTGTACTACTCTTACACTAGTGCCTAACATAAGAATTACATCTTGTCTTAAATAACTATTTTTCTTCATTTTGCCCTTTGTTTTTTCTTTTTCTTCTCAATTTTTTGTATTAATTTTTTATTGTTATTATTGTTTTGATGGAAAACTGTTAAAAAAGTACAAAAATATATAATATAATGCTAGGTGTTTTCATTCTTGTTAGCCTTTACTGTTTTTTAGTAGAAAACGTTGTTTGCTCAATGTTTATTATGCCATACAAATGTTCTCATTTACGTATAAAGATTACAGTGCAGGCTAAAATATGTGGCCCAAATAGACATATACTATATAATCTTTATAACATCGTCATTGTTAAAAAATTTGATGCACAATTGAAATTATGCTTATATGTATATGTATGTATGTGGGTTAAAAATACAGTGGCGGCCAATTCATTAGTTGATAAGTCACATAATATTAATAATTAATGTACCTACATATTATGTTTTGTTGGCGTTTTAAAAATCGCCAAAACTATTTCTACGCGTTTTGCTTACATTTTTGATTTTTTTTCTTGTACATTCAAAGATGTCAATTATTGTCTTACGGGCAATCGAAGGCCTATTTACTCTCTTAACAATATACATATGTATATATGTATATTTTTATCATGAAATCATTGTCAGCTGTAAACGCAGTGTAATCTTTGTATTAGAAATATTACAGTAATTTTAATTTAACAGCACAATTAAGTTTTCACGATTTTTTTTTGTGCCGGTAAGTCAAAAATGTTGTTACATACCTTCAATGCACTTACCTGCCTCAATATCAAGGTGACTATCAAGCACACAGTCGGTAGTGAGGGTGACGATGGTCGAAGTAGTCTGCACGTTGATTACAAAGGAAAAATGTTTTGTGAGTTCAACACCATTTTCATCATAGGTACATCAGATAGCCCTTCTTCGTCGGTATTGTGTAGCACCCGCGAAGTAAAATAATTACTAAAAATGGCTACCAAATCGAAGCTTAAAAAAAAAATTAAAACGTCTCCTTGAGATCAGAGACGCTACAACACTGCTATAAAAATAAAGAACGTGCAAAAAAGCTGAGTTGTAAGATAGTGAAGTTTCACCTCCTATCATTTCTCCTAGTATTCCCTTCCGCTAGTTCCAGCACAATGCACCGCATGTGTAGGGGTCATCTCCTGAGTGCTGGTCCAAGATAAAAAAAAATACGTAAAATAAATATTTTCGAAGATTATGCAGTCCTGAAGCATAATTGGAAAATATAAATTTTAAAACAAAACATATGTATGTACCTACATACTTACATACCTCTTCATATTTAAAAACTGGGTTTTTTTTTAATTGTCTGATAAAAAATAAGCGTGGCTAATATACAAAGATTTTTAAATGAAAGGAAAATCAAAATCTAACACTTATTATTTTTTATAAAATTGTGTAATTTGTTAATATTTACAACTTCTGTTACGTTTGAGGCTAATTCTTTTTTTCTCTGTAAATTAATATGTATGTATGTATATGACATTACATTCTGAACTGAACATAACATATTTTATATTATACTTTTATGCCTATGGTCCCAATTTTTTTATAATTAGTTTACGATTTTTTTAAATTTATTTTATTTACTTTTTTAAATACATATCTACATATGTATGTACATATGTACATCTATTTTTTACAATTACGTACGCAACATACAGATCCATACATATGATTGTAGTAATAAACATTTATGTCAACATATGTATTTACATATGTATGTATATTCACTTAAAATTCACTAAAGAGGATAGATATACTTTTTGTTTGATAACGATCTATCTAACAATAATGTATGTATGTAACTAACTTTAACATTGACTGGCGAAAATATCGAAAACTATTACATACATACATAAATATGTAGTTCTTTGAATTTTCCCAAAATATCATAATGTTTTCTTTTTTTTTTTCTTTGTTTAACAAAAAATACAGCTCTCAATGTTATTTTAAACCATTGAATAAGTTTGTTTAAATAGTATATTTAATTTGATAAATGTCATATGTATATATGTATGTACATGTGTATTCCATATAATATAGTTTTTAATATATGTACATAAAAAGAAAAGCATTTAATTTTAATTAATACAACGTTCGCATCTTATTTAAGCCAATTTCAAGATCTTTGATCAATGGATTTTGTATTTATTTACTATTCAAATTGTAAAAGCCTATTCGCAAAATAACTACATACATACATATATGAAGTTTTAAAAACGAATTTACAGTTGTAAAATATTTACATTGCTGCAACGATGTAGAATCTCTTTAAATATAATACATATTATAAACAATTACTCGTACGAAGTGGACATCACCAGAGCACTGGTCCAGGAAAATTTATGTCTTGATAAGAACAGATCCATACATGCATTATATAACAGTGGTACCTCGACTATCTATGATTTGATTAGGTAAGGTCGGAAGGTTGCTGGATTTAAAGTTAAAAATAGATCCCAGCCCACTGGGGTCCAATATTATTATGGTCCCAATGTGATGTCTGTTGTGAAAATACTTTCACGTGTTGTATTGATACAGACCGAGCCTCTGCTAGGAATCGAACCTAGAACCCCCAACTAATAAACTAGCACACTACTCACTAGACCACCGATGCACCCCTGCATCGATTTAAATTTGTTTTCATCGATTTTTCATAATTACCGTTATTATCCGTAACTATAAGCATTTCTTTCGATTTTTTTCCACAATTACACATGTCAATAAAACGATAAAGTGAATTGCCCCGTTTGCAGACGATGAGTCGGAGGCATATACACTTGTTTAACTTAGAAACTTGAGAAGTGTTTCGTTTTACAATGACATTGTAATTCTTATGTAGTTTTTTTTTCTGTCTAAATTATATTCTGTAAATATATGTATGTATAATACATAAACTGTCGCATTCATAGATTTTATATTGATTGAATTTTGTATGTAATTTTTGTCTAATAAACACTATAAATAAAAAAAAATTATGAATACTTCGGAAAATCTTGAATTAATTTGTTATTGTATAAATATGTATACCAAAATATTCATTCATGACTGAATGAAAAAATATTGTATGTAAAAAAACTCTTCAAAATTTTTACTTTTTTTTTTCTATCTTGGACCAGCACTCAGGGGACGACCCCTACACATGCGATGCATTGTGCTGGAACTAGGAAAACAGGTTATGGGAAGGAGGATAGAGGGAGTAGTGTGAATGGACATTTGATTTGAATTTTCCCACGTCATAAGTGACAGGAAAGACCTCGGCATGTAATTAACCGAAAAAATTAATGATCTTGAATACTACCGGTGCCGCTCATAACGTATGTATAATCTAGGGCGCACTGTAGTATATATAATAATATTTTCCATTGTTAAAACTATGTTTTTCGTTTTTGAAAAAAAAAACATTTCAATAAGTTCAGAAACTCCGTAATTCCATACATATTTATAATTGTGAACTTGAACCCCTTCTCTATGATCTTCGAAGAAAATCGTGGTTTGCATTATAACGTAGAAAATAGAGCCTTTCTACCATGCAAAAGGGTGTTATGCTCATCCGTCCTCAAACTAATTTTCCATTTACAAATGCGCGTTTTGAAGTGCCTGTTTTTAGAAAACGAACAAAGAATTCGTTCCTGTAATTACATTCACTAAATTTGTGAATTTTGTTGTTGTTTTCAATACAAGCAGTATTTAATTTTGTACGCAGTTCCTGTGCAATTTTTTCTATAGAATGTTCCCATACTCTTCTGCGCATTGTTTCCATACATTCCTTTCTCTGATGCTCTATTGTAACAAAATACATTTTGATTATATTATTAATTAACCTTTTTTATTATATTTTTTGAAAATACCTGCCCATAATATACATACATATTAGGGTGATCAGTTATTCGATTATTTTGAATATTTAAAAAACCTGTTATGATTTTGCAAATTCAGAAAAAACCGCTGACCAGTTTATTTTTATTAAATAAAATTCAAAGAACTTCTACATTTCTGATGTCATCTAAAAAAACACAATTTAATTTTTATGTGTAAATAATTATGTTGTATATTTATATGTACATTTCAATATAAAAGATTCTCATTTTACGTACAACATACATATATTTAAAATAAATATGTTTCTAGGGGCGGGATCACACAACAGATTCACATAAATTTTTTCTTGTTTCTTATTATCAGCAATGCAAACAACACACTTTTCAGAAAATGATTTTTTTAATAAGAAAAAAACCGGACTATTCGACAGTCGAGCATTAAAAACTACACTGAAAAAACCGTTTGGAAAACCGGACTGATAACCCTAATACTTTTAAATTGCCTTTAGCTGTTAATCAAAATTTCTTACAACACAAAAACCAGAAAAAGGAAATCTATAAATTTTTCCTATAGAGTGAAGTTACGAAACGTGAATACTCGGAAACATGAACATGACAGCAAAAAAAATTTTCTTTGGTTCTATTTCGTTTTATTTCTTGCAAAATATCTATTTACTGGATGAAGGAACCAAAGAAATATCCAATTTTGTATATCATGTTTTGACTTACATATTTGTTAAAAGTTAATATGTGGGGAGGAAACCGTACGTTTTTGTTTTAAAATTTGCATTTTTGAAAACATAAACAAATTTCAAAACGTGAACACTGTTGGTAAAAATTAGTCCAAATTAACAACAAATTAAATAACAAATTTAACATAGAAACTTTTATTATTATGGGAAAAATATTTTAAAGGGAAATTAGATGCCATTCGCCATTTGTCTGTATTTATTTCCTTACCTCTGACGGGTTAAATAGATGATATTAAGAAATTTACAACTACCTCCCTGTTGACACAAAGAGTACTAATGACGTGTGTAGTGGCAAAGAAAATATGTATGTGTTCTACTCAACTGGTGTTGGAGATTAATTGTTCTTTTTCTCTTATTGTAATCGGAAAAGTAATTTCTTCTCAATATTGTGATAAATTAACTGTGAACTTGAATGCGACAGAAAATTTTTATTCATTTGTATTTATTTACTTTATGTAGAATGGAAATAAAAACTTTAGAAGCAACAGGTGTACTTATAATTCTTCAACACTCAATAGTCAAGAGTGTAAATGCTTTTAAAAAAGAAATACATATGTAGTATTCAGTCATTTTATCAATTGTAAATTAACTTCTTTCAGTTTTACCAATAAATTTTACTTATACACTTTTGAAAAGTTGAAACCGATGCTTTCAAGCACGCAGCGAACGTTTTTTTTTTATAATTTTTAATCAATATCGAGTCTATATTCAGTGCTGCTCGATTCAAAAAAGCATCATATGCGATCATTTTCTGATCCCACAAAATACTTTTGTCACCAGAAAACGGTATCCTACCGGTGACTCTTCTTCATGAGTCATTTATGATGGTGATTTCTAAGCTCTGTTCTATGAAATTTTTTATTGCGTTTGAAATCAAACACTTTTATATCATAAGAGCGAGGCGATTTCGAGGCCTTTTTTAGACGTGCTAGACAATTTTTCAGCACCATAAGTATTCCAAGAAGACTCATTAAGGTGATTAGGATTATGAATCATTAATTGATCTCCCCACCAAACCATAAATGCAGCATACATTTTTTAATTCGAATACAAAAATTTTCTATTCTTATTACCTGTACGTACAATAAACTTAAATATGCATGTATTAGACTTGCAATCACTTTTACTCGTAATGGGTAGTACTCGTTTTAATGGTTGTGCAACTATTTCGTATAAACACAACGTCACCATTCATCTTATGGACACACATTCATGTATGCAGATATTCAACAACACGAGTGATTATATTGCACGTGACTGGCACACAATTTAACCCGACCAAGATGGAATATGGGAAGTCAATATTGTGTTATTGTTACCCGTACTACGTCTAAAATGGAACGAACTGTTTAAGATTTATAACGTAAGATTTTAGAGGAGACATATGTACTGCTTATTTAAGCTAGTACATGAAATTGCACGATATTATGTTAGAGGCAAAAGAAATTAGCATTCATAGTATGCTAATATGTATGTAGTAAATATAATTAATTTCAGAATTTATTGTTTAAATTTTTAATTTTTATTTTTTTTAATAGCAACCATGCATTTCTTTGGTATGACCATTCTGGTGAGTGCGTTGCGCACCCTCAGAATAGCTGCTGCTCTACCTACTCTCTTAAAATTTAAATAATAAATATTTCCTATATTATATCTAAGTACCTTATTCTCTGATATTAAATGCAGTACCTTCATATATTTCTTCAATTTGAAAAATCATTTATTGTTAGGGTGAACGTCGCTTGAACCGCTTACCTCTTGAGCTTCCGATTTCTTTCCCATTCGAATAATGCGTTTCGCCTCAAATTGTCTTCATTTCTCAACGATCCATAACCTTACTTATAATATTCTCAAATTATCTAACTAATATAATTACATTACGATATACATGGCAGTTTACTTTACCTTCCTTTAACTAAATTTTTTTTTAATTAATCATTTATGTTTTTCTTTTCCTTTTTAAAAAATCGCTTATTATTTTATGCTTTGAATTATTTGGATATTTTTATACTGAAGCTTTCATGATAGTCATATTTTCTTTGTAGTGGTTGGGAACCAAACGTATTTCAATGTACCCAATTATGTTGTAAGTTTCTCAGGTTTGAATAGCTTTGTAATATAGTTCAATTGGCCCAAGGAGGGTTTTATATTACTCTCATTGAATAAATAAATAAATTTCTAATTCAAATATGTATTTTAACAAGAAGTTAAGATATTGCTTCAAAATTGTTACATACTATGTAGTCCATGATCCAATTAATAGGTCAGTGCGGCTCTACAACAAACCCAAAAACAACTGGCATTAGCAAATTGCGCACTTGTCAAAAATACTTCTCTACAAAATAAAAAGAAATGTCAAGTGTTTGTAGAAAAAATAAAAATAATTTGTAAAAAGAAAATCTTAAATTTTATTATTTACATACATATATAATATAATCTATGTATGTATGTACATATATATTTTGGAAAATTTAGTACAATTACGAAGGAGGGTATTAATGCAAAAGTTTTGCATTGGAAATACTTTATGCGAATTTCGTCAAATCTGTTTTTTTTTTGTAGCCATAGCCAAATCAATAGAATGGGAAATGTAACAAAAAGGAAAGTAAACAATTTTTGACGTTAAAAACACAACACTACAAAAAACCATCAGGAGAATCGCTCTGACCTGTTTATTGGATCATGATCTAGCCTTTGATGCAGCAGTGTTGTTATAAACGGTGCTGCCACAATATTTTCAAAAATAAAGTTATCAAATTAGAAACAAAAATAGCCAAAATTTTTTAAAAAATGTTTTTTATTTAAAACTAGCTTTTACCCGCTCAACTTTAACTTTGTTCACCTACAACATACTATTTTGGGATTGTTTCAAACAATAAACAGAAAATATTATCGATATCGATTCAGCAGGTCAGCTGTTATGCGCTGAGCAACGAACCCTACGTTTATTAAATTTTGCACAAAACACTTTTCTTTCAATCCATTTTTATATTTCACCACTTTATCCCACGTAAAATAAATTACAAAAAAAATCACTTTACACATTGCAAAAAGAAACCATAACTCAAATGCAAAAAAAATTTTTCATTTAAAACTTGGATTTACCTTCTAGAAGATAAAAAATAATTTATTTTGTTTGTTTAAGTCCCTCATTAAACGACATGTTTTTTTTACATCTGATTTGCCAACTTTGTGACTCATCCATATGTATGGAATTGTGCATGGCTTTCAAAATTGCTACTTTACAGAATATTTAAAATATTGGCTTGCAATCATATATGTATGTTTTATGACGTCTGACATAATTACTGTTCGGTTTTTAAATTAAATTTTATTAATTTTGGTTCTTGTTAAAAGTTTGTTTGCGAAATAGATTCAAAAACTAATTTAGTTGCAGTGTGCAGTCTGATGTCAGATGAAAATAGAACCCGCTCCAATTGAAGTTTTGTCGTCTGACTTTGCTTCTGAAAAAGTCAAGTCAGATGTAAAAACATGTCGTCTAAAAGGGACTCTATACATAAATATACCACTGAAAATGTTTTTTGCAAGTTCAATAAAGAAATTTTTATTTTCAGTTACGCCGCTCTGCACTAAACTTTTCACATATTTTTCTACCCTTTACAATTAATCGGTTTCTCGACCTTTTCCCACTATAAGTTACTGTTTTTACACCAATTTTCTAAAATCGCGTTGGCATGATATTACGACCTTTTGAGGGAGTCGATTCTACTATTTTCGAGATGATGTCAGAAAGGATGTACATACATATGTATATATGTATGAGTATGTGTATGTGTATGTAAACATCTCATAATTTAAGTGTGCCGAATTCGCCAGATACTGGGCTCACTTAGATGCCGTGAGATGATGAGCCTATTCGGTTTTGAACATTACAAGAATGCAAAGATCCGAAAAACTACAGAATTTATCTTATAGTGTTGGACTCGGGCCTTGTCCTCTAGTTCTCTAAAAAAAATTTCCCTGGAGAGAAAAACACTTTCCTCGTCACACCATGAAACGGGACCCTATTTAAACATTGCTTATTCACTTAGCGATAAAAAATTGTATTGGAATTATTGATTTATTTATTAACAAAAGAAACATAAAAAAACTTTTTGAAATAATGGCAAAAAAGCGTTGAAAAGCGCAAATTTATAAAATTAGCAAAATCGCTAGAAAGCGCTAAAATTGCAGCATCAGCAAAATTTAGCAAATGCTGTCAGTTGTTCGACCTAGCACCTAATCGATAAACGAATTATTAATGCGCATTCGTAAATTTTACACAGATTACCTTTTACCTTTTTAACGTCTTGAAAGTTGCTTTGAATGGGTAAAACTAAGCGGGAAGTTACAGGGAGAGCCTGCAAAGTCAACCGATTCCTATATATATTTTTTTTAACCTACCTATCCGGTAAAACCATTTTTTTTTTTGCTAAATTTGCTTTAAAAACACTAAAATTCCTGAATGATTTGTTCAAAGTGTACTTTATTTGTTACCCTCGACTGTAGCTTCACGTATTCTCATATAAAAATGAACATTTGTTGTACAAGCTGTAGCTGTACTTCGTATGCGCTTTACTAAGCAATTAACAATTCTGGCCAAGCGCATAAGTACATTATCATGAAATTAATAAATATGCTTTATTTGTTTAAATTTTCATTTTTGTCTGTACAATCAAAAGAATTACATTACAGTTACAAAAGACCAAGCTGAATTATACAAATTTATGTTAAAACTGGCAATTTAATGATTTTTTATTAAGTGTACTTAATCATAAATTTTCACTGTAGTCTGTAGTGCTTAACTATGAGAGCTGCGTACTCTTAGTACAAATGAGTTTGCATACATAACAGCTACAGTCGTGTCCTTATGTAAGCCCACTAGATTTAATTGATTTTTTCTCAAATACTAGCAAATTCATTACTTTTAAAGTAGTTTTGACATAAAATAACAATTCGTTTAAAAAAATGTAATTTCTATAAAAAGTTTTCATATGTAAATGGTTTTTTTGGAAATTTTTCTATGTACTTTTAATTTGCAAAGACTGTTCATATTGGAGACGAATGAATTTTTACTTGGTGATTTTCAGTTCTGCTTTTCGTTAATATTCAACCATACGAATAATGCGAAGTGGATATATGTATGTACATATATTTGTAGATACATACATATATGTTGCTGTTTTCGCATTCATTTTATTTTGTATAAGTTTGTTATAATATCATGGCGTCGTATAACAAGATATAGGTAGCTAGCTGGCTGGGGCTGCTGCTTTAAAATTTGCTTTGACTGCGTACATGGCTACATGTAGATATGTATCAATGAATATTAACGTATGTAGATATATACCTACATGCTGAGGTAGTGTGTATAATTTTGTTCGTTCGTTTAGCTCGTTTTAATATACCAAACGTTCACAGAAACGAAACCAATGCAAAGCAAACCAAACAGTTTATACCTCTCATTGGTACCCCTTGCTCTGCGTTATTCTCATTATACCCTTGTTATCAATAAACTGACTCAAACTGACTGAATGCGGCTCCGTGTACTTGTCCGTTTGTATATAGCCGATCGAACAAACATTCAACCATAGTCATAGATGTGTATGTTTATACATTCATGCTCACATGCATACAAAGTATTCTTCAGTCGTCTGGTTATATGGCTGGCTGTTTTGTATTGAATTTTTACTTTAGTACAGCCAGTACAAAATTTTCTACTACTGAATTGCTTTCGTTTCCTTCCTCTATATAATCTTGTGCTGGTGCGGTGTTTTTAATACTGTTTCTTCTGTTTGTCTCTACTCGTGCGTGTGTATGTTTCTTATTTCTGTAACATACACACACACATGTTACTACAAATAATTTTCTTCTGCTGTTTGTGTTACAAACTGACATGTATTGAGTTTATTTGCTGCTGCTGTTTTATAACTGACAGTATGGTATCTTTTCGTCTGTTCGTTCACTCGTTTCATACAAAAACGAATTGAATAAACTACAACAATACTAGCAGTAGATACCAGTATGATGTTTATGCTTTACTTCTACGACTCTGCGCCACTCTGCCCACCATTGACATCAACAACATCATCATCAACGCCATCAACAGCATGAGCCGTGACAAACAAACAACCTCATCCTTATCATATTGGCTATTGGCATTGCCAGAATTACAAATCTGGGGAAATTAAAAAAAAATTCAATTGCATATTAGAATTCCATAATTTTAAAAAGAAAATTGTATTTAGAGTTCAATTTGCACTTATTGTTCTGCCAGTATTTTTAAAATCGTGTTATTTATAACATCACAGGGTAATAAATTGTTTTCAAAATCCCATGACCAATACTTTTGACTTGGCTACCTTTAACTTATGTATGGAAGTGTACATTTGAGTTAATTGTTCATAACTAAATTTTCTTCGTCAGTATTCCGTGTGATTTGAAATAATAAAATTGCTGAACATGCGCTTACCTGCACATTTAGGCAGGTAAGTGTATTTAAGGTAACAGCATATTGGACTTATCTGCACAACAAATCGTGAACAGTTTATTGAACTGCTAGGTTAGGTGACGGATCCTCCCCACTTAGGCCCAAATCAAACCCACACCTAGAGATTGATAGGACTAATTCTCATGCACTAGGGTACGGAAGCACTCCATTGTGCTGATAAGGCAAAACTACTGTAACATATAAGGCAACAACGGTGACCTTGCCATTTATGAAATCGATAAAGATATGCATTAAATAATCCAGAATCTGCAATACCATTTCATAGGTCTATTTTTTTTACTCCAAATTGAGCGCCCGTAGTACCACAATGCAAGAATAATGTTCTTGCTAATTTTTTTTCATACAAATTAAAGCTGCTTTATATATGTATGTATATGTATATATTTATATATTACCCTGTGTTTCCTATTAAGAACAAAGGGCCGCAACGAAGTCATTGGGTTTGGTTTAAATACGGTTGTTTTATTTCTCTCCAACTTAGGCAACTTTGGTCGACACAGTCGACTGTGGGACTTTCGGCCGATTCTCCGTGTGTTTTTCTTTGCCATTTGCGGTTAAATATTTAACTCTGGATTGGTTGTTGATCGTTTTGAAGCAATACTTGCGCGTTGGATGTGATGATGTGCAAAAAAAAATGATTATTATTAAGCCAAAAAGCACCGTGACCAAGAAGATCTAGTGTGCAAAGCCCGTCATGTTAGACCCCCCCATCTTAAGCTAATGCTACACGATCAATGTTCAGCTTCAATATTTGTCATTGTGTGCCTTAATTTAAAAAAAATAGTCCCACTGATACGTATATGTGTGA
Source organism: Dexiosoma caninum (assembly GCA_963924685.1). Taxonomy (NCBI): domain Eukaryota; kingdom Metazoa; phylum Arthropoda; class Insecta; order Diptera; family Tachinidae; genus Dexiosoma; species Dexiosoma caninum. The sequence continues at coordinate 61,748,443 of OZ004728.1, read as the reverse complement.
CTATTTTTTTTTATAAAATAACGTTCCCAATGACAAATATTGAAGCTGAACATTGCTCGAGTAGCAATCGCTTTAAGGCTTGTAAGGCCAAATTCACAGTCATTAACTATTAGTAAACTGAAATCATAACTATTGTTTTACAGTTAAAGGCCGCTATAAACTATAAGATTTGTCGTACGTAAAATGTGAGAGAAAATAAAATGAAATTCCATCCTTATGTCAAAAAAAGAGAGTAAAAATCGGATAAAATCAAGTAAGACGAAAACATATTAATTTAATTTAACTACAACTGTTTGCTTGTTTTTCCCAGGGATGGAGTTCTTGTGCAATTGAATTTTTTTTAATAACCTTGAAAAATATTTTTAATACTGGTCAAAATTTTTAGTGTACTATTGGAAAATATATATATATTTATATATTATGTATATTTTTATAAAATTGTGCGGTCGTGGTCTAAAATGTACATTTTAATTTTATAATTGGTATAAATTTATGAAAGCAGTTTCCCTCCCTGGCTTTCTCACATTTGTTAAATAGAAATGCATTCCTGATTTAATGGTGTGCGTTGGTTTTTGAAAAATTAGAAAAAAATCAAGAGAGCCATCGACTGTCAAATTTTCATCCGTATTTTCTCTCAAAATCGTATAGTTCCATTACATATTACGTTTAGACGATCCGACTTGTGCTCTTCTACACAAAAATTTGGCATGTTGTACGACTTATGGGACAATGTAAATCACCCTTAACTAACATTCTCAGTATAACCAAAGAATGGCATCCCTAACAATCTTAATTTTCAATATTGGCAGCACTGCTATAGCATATGGTTTTTGTTTACATTTGTTATTTCTTAAAAGATAGTGAATTGCTGCTGAAATTGATTCGGGAAAACCAAAATATCATCGAAAATAAAAAACTGATAGTATTATATATACATATATACATATGTAAATATATTATATTATGAGATATGATATGAAAACAAAAATAGTAATAATAATTTACTATTGTTGTCTAACTATTGGTTAACTAATAACATTAAACAAAAAACTGGGGGTCAAAAGTTTTCGTTCTCAGAAAAACTGCCTTCTAAAAGTAGACTTACGTTTGTCCCAACAAATAACAAAAACCTATTTACGCTTATCTACAACTGCAAAGTTTATCACAGTGAAATATGTACATGTACATAAATGAATGGATTTTTGACGTGCATGGTTTCGTTTGCTGTTGTATTATTGTGTCCCCGTCCATACTGTGAAGCATATGCTGCAAAACTTTTGAGTTTGTGGATGAGAAGGGGAAGAGGAGTGGAAGTATGTACGCTGTTTCATGTTCATGCAGTTTTTGTTGAATTTCTTATTTGCATCTTTTGAGATGAGGTGTATTTGACGTTTCATTTTATTTCTTTTCGTTTGGTAAACTGTTAACTTCTATCATAATAATAGCTACCCTGTTTTATTGTTAATTTTTTGTGAAATATAATCAAAAATTTAAAAAAAAAATATAAAATTATATAAAAATTATTATATAATTTTTCTTCTTAGCGTCCATTTTGCTTCAAATTATACCTTGTGCTTCAAATGTCTATCCAAAAAAAAATATTCACACCTTCTATCACAGGGTAGTTATTTTATATTTACATTCGGTATTGAGAAATGTCAAAAAAAATTAAAAAAAGAAGATAGAAGGGAGGAATAAAAAATACTAAACATGAAGCAAAAGATTCATGTATGGACACTGCTGCACTTTCAAAAGAGAATTCAAAAAACTTTTGCAGCATATGCTTCACAATATGGACGGGGACTGTACAACAAACTTTTACGCTGCACACTGGTAATTGCACCATGGGCAAATTTTTAAATCTTCCACACATCATAAGTATACTCATGTATACATACTATATGCATGTACATATGTACATATGAATTTTGCAGTGAAAAATTTTATAAGCCATGGAACCACTTTAATTATGAAAATCCTTGTTCTTGTTAGCGATTACCTCTAAAAGAGTTACATAGTCGGTACATACATAGATATGTAATTGCCTTTCAAATAATTTTTGAACCCGAATTTCGAATGTACAAATGACTAATAATTACATGTTAAAAAAAATTGTTACAAAAAAAACTGAAAATAAGAAAAATAAATGTTTATAATCTAAAAACCATCGGTACAAAAATATTTTTATTAAAAGTATTTACAATGATGAAACGATAATGTGGCAATATTTGTCCCATTATGATATAATTTTATATGAACGTTTTCACATACAAAAATCCAAAAATCACTCGTTCTACCAAATAAATTCCTACGAATGTACGAAAACGAGTACATGTCTGTATGTTTGATTTGTGTGTGTGTATATATATATATGTGTGAGGACACGTGTATAAATGTGTGTATTTATGTGCAAGTACAAAACCACCTATAGAATGCTCAGAACATAAAATCTCTATAGATACATATGAACATGTACTACTGCTTTACTTCTCTATACTACAGCAGTAGTACTATACTGGGTATTATTGCTTTGCTTTGCTGTTTTCCCTCATACAATATCGTTGAAAAATGTACACGGCGTCGTACTAAAGCAGGCAGGCAGTGTCACATACATATATACACACAAATACACACACAGTTCAATTCAGTTCGGTTGAGTTTCTGTTCAGCCGGCCAGTCAAGTCAGTTCAGTTCAGCTCAGTTTATATTGTATTGTACGGTTTGAATTTTTCTTCAGTTCGTTTGTTCATAGTACAATTTTGCTTCTACGCTGATACTGTGCTGTGTATTAAAAATTTCTTCGCCTTTGCAAATTAAAAAAAAACCAATTGTGAAAAACTCCCAAATACAAATTTGGGTTCTTCTTGAAGAGTGTGAGATTGTGAGTAATAAGTTCTACCTACTACCATACATTATACATAACTACTACGAATAAGGAACCCATGCGGCTCTAGAGCTTTAAAATAAACGTTGTCGTTCTTGTGCAAAGACTTTGTGATTTTGTCCATCAGCCACGTTAAAGGCTGTCGTATCATACGTCGTTCGTCATCATAGTCGTCGAAAGTGAAATGCTCGTAGTTGTTAGCCAGTTTGTATAACACTATAAGACTTGCTCAAAAGCACAAAAAATTAAAATACCTAAAAACATACATATGTACATACATGCACTAGAAGAGCAACTAAAAAAATTTAAACTACTGAGTGATTTTAAAAAATTTTAATTAACAGCAAAATTAATTTTAAAAATTTAATTAAAAACGAACTCAATAATTTGACTTCGTAGTGTAAGTTTTTTTGTTTTTTTTTTTTAGAAATTACTATTAATATTTTAAAGTGCAAAAAATTATTTAAAGTAAAAGTTGTATAAATATCTAGTGCAACTAATTAATTTTGTTTCTTAAATTAAAAACATACCCACCACATATTAATTTTATTCTGAAATTAAAGTTTTTTACTCGTTATCATTTAAAGAAAAATGTCTTCGTTTAGGAAAATTCAAACTTGAAATAACCGTTACATTTCGTATTTACTATGTGTGTATACAATTTATGGCGCTAAATAGTTCTGGTGTATTGCTGGCATGCCTTTCAATACATTCAATTGGAAAACAAATACATACCTACTACTAGCAAGAATAAAAAGTGCTCATTTAGTTCAATTTGTGTGTTATATATCCAATATCAGTTCCTGCAGATAACGCAACTAGTCCATGCATGCATTTAAAGTGTAGTCCATAGATGACTAGTCCACGACGAACCCAAATTTATTGAGAGAATATGTTTTATTTAACATTACGTTGTCTTAGGAGTGGACCATATAACCCAACTTTGCGTTACATCCAACTAACCCAAAAACTACTACATGGATCAGCTGAGACTAGGCTTGCCAGATGGGCTGTATTTACCAGTTTTTTTATGTCTGGTCCAGTTTCCATACTGAATTTAATTATGTTTCAGTTTTTTTCCAGGGGAAAATTTTACGTTTTCCAGTTTTTATGATTTTGGTATCTGGCAACCTTACCTGAGATAGTAATTTTAATACGAAGTAAATTACGAAAACTTGTCTTATAATTGTAATCTCCCTGCAAATAATGTGACTACACCGCACATGGATGTATCGTGTAGTTCAGAGACATCTAGGATTAGCCCAGGACTAACACAAAAATGGAGAAAACATGGTCTATTTAACATTACGATGTCCTAGCGGCGGACCATATAACCCATCGGACTAACCCAAAAATTACTCCATGTAACCACTTTATGGAACACCTTAGAGAGTAATTTTAATACGATGGAGTAATCATAAATACGAAGAAAATCACGAACACTTGTCGTATAGCAATAAGCTGTTGTTTTCAATGGTATGGTCCACGGCTGCATTACCCAGGATCGATCATGTTTGTAACCAATCCATTTCAGCTAAAATCGACCACGTAGTCCAATATTATTTGCAGGGCTGTTGTCTTCAATAACATGGTCGACGGCTGCATTACAGGAAACTAGCCCATTCAGCTACGATGGATCATGTAGTCTTGTATTATCTGCAGGGCTATTACACGTGCAAGTACACCTGCGTAAAAACATCTATAAATTGTTAATATACCCGCACATGTTTTCATGTTTTTAAGCACTAGCATACTTTGTTTGTTTATTTATTTATTTTTTTATAATATTTATATTAGAATTTCATGTATTAGCTACATACATACATCCATACATCCATACAAACATCTGTATATGATTTTTATTATGTAGGAATTAATTTTAAAATTTGTGCAAAGAGATTCAAAATGTGTCGAGATGATTTTATGGAAGCATGGACAAGATACCACTAGTCAGGTAGTACAAATATTGTTTAATTTTTTTTTATACCTACGTGATGTGATAGCGGCTTAGCGAGAGTATGTTTGTTTACCAAATATTGGAATATGCGCATTTAGCACAATACAAATATTGCTTCTTGTACAAGTGAGAATTCTACTCAAGCACAAGTCTGTTGTTCTATTTAAAACAAAAATTTTTCTGTAATTCGTTAATTTCATAACAACAAAATTTACTTTATTATAAATAGCCAAACAAGTCATGGATTTTTTTGCTCCTCATTGTACGCTTTTCAAATGTTTCCTAGAAGACAAATTATTGTGGCAACAGTCATATAATGCGGAAGTTCTGCTCTTAGAGAAATTGTGTGGCTATGACGACACTTAGATACTTTGTTGCATAGGTGATAATACAAAATATATTCTTAGCAAAAAGGAAAATTCTAAAATTTATAAATACAATTCACTCTCAATAATTTGAAACAATTCAAATTATAGAGCGTTGAGCCGGAAAACCTCATATTAAATCATATAAGTTCAAATTAACAAGGTAATAAAATTTATATGGATTTTTTTCAATTTCAAGAGTAAACTGTGCATAATTTAATATAAAAAAAAATTATATTACGTGCTTTTTTTTACTTGGGTTATGTAAAATGAGAGTAAACAATAATTTATCTCAATAAGAGACAAATGTACGGGAACGCAAACAATTAAAACTACAATACCAATAATTAATAACAACAACAAAAAACAATTAAAAGAAACCCAATTTTTACACTTCCAACCTGTTCACGTAATACCTAAACACATGTATGAATGTGTATATTTTGGTCTTATAAAGTCTGAGTTCACATGATTCATGTTTTAATGACATGTTTCTTACTTTTCTTCTTTTGTGTTCTTTTTTCTTTCTTTGGTGTTCACACAATTCATGTCATGTTAGCGACATGTACATATAATTTGTGTGTACAGTCGAACTTCTCTATAACGTAGCAGCTGGGGACCGTCAAATTTCTACGTTATAGAGAAACTGCAGAAAATTTTGACTACATTTTTTTTATGTAGAAAATATATTTATTAAGACAAAAAAAATTGTTTTTACATGAACACATTAATTTTTTTTTATTTATACATAAATATGTGACTAAATTGATGCAAAAAATCGATTGCTAAAAACTTCGCAATTGAGAGATTATTTAGTGTGAAAAATTCTATTTAGGTCTGTAAAAATTGTACGTTACAGAGAGAACTTCGCTATAGGGAAGTTCGTTATAGGGAGATCAAAATGCATGAAAATACTCACAAAAATGCTGTGTTCACGAATTTTATTTGTTATAGAAAAGATTTCGTTATAGAGAAGTTCGACTGTATATTCAAATTAAGAATGAGAAAACAAAGCGCACTGACAGTACATGCACATGAGTTCCCGTTACTCTCGCCTATAAAGTAGCAGTCATGTCAGTAAAACATGAGTCGTGTGAACTCAAACAAACTCTCTATACACCACTGTTGCCAGAAAAGTTTTCGAGAATAGACTAAATGCTGAAACGTTCCACAGAAAAAAAAGGAATTCTCCATAAAAACTCTATACAAATAATTATATTTCAATATTAATATATATATATATGTACCTATACACATACATACGAGTATATGCTTATACATACATATTAGTATTATTCATGGCTATATTTACAGATTTTCTCTTATATTTACTTCGAAATTTTTAATAATAATAAATAGTTAAAAAATAAAATTTCAACTAAAAACTTTTTATAATAAATTGCTAATTGAGTCTTGATACTTTGAAATTCGTTAATTTGAATCTCGCGATTGAAAAATGCATGAAATTTTGTCCCCTCACTAATTTGAAATTATTTGAATGGCATTTTGATCGCTACCGCGCTATAAATGGAATTTTTCCGGCTTACACTCTATAAGTCCCCGTCCATATTGTGAAACATTTGCTGCAAAACTTTTGAGTTTGTTGATGAGAAGGGGAAGAGGAGTGGAAGTATGTACGCTGTTTCATGTACATGCAGCTTTTGTTGAATTTCTTATTTACATCTTTTGAGATGAGGTGTGTTTGACGTTTCATTTTATTTCTTTTCGTTTGGTATACTGTTAAGATCATCATAATAATAGCTACCCTGTTTTATTGTTAATTTTTTGTGAAATATAATCAAAAATTTAAAAAAAAAATATAAAATTATATAAAAATTATTATATAATTTTTCTTCTTAGCGTCCATTTTGCTTCAAATTATACCTTGTGCTTCAAATGTGTATCCAAAAAAAATATTCACACCTTCTATCACAGGGTAGTTATTTTATATTTACATTCGGTATTGAGAAATGTCAAAAAAAATTAAAGAAAGAAGATAGAAGGGAGGAATAAAAAATACGAAACATGAAGCATAAGTTTCATGTATGGACACTGCAGAAGCTTCAAAAGAGAATTCAAAAAAGTTTTGCAGCAAATGTTTCACAATATGGACGGGGACTAATTAGTATTAATTTAATGTGTTGCATTTTATGCAAAATTTTTACATAAAAACAAAATAATTATTTTTTTTAGTTTATATACATTGCTCTATATAAATATATAGAAATGTTATCTTGCTCGCCCACGTTCTATAGTTTGAATGTGAATGTGTTTTTGAAGCAAACAAAATATTAAATTGTCTGCTTTAGTATCTCAATGCTTGTTCAATTGAAATCTCGATTATTTAAATTTGTTGCCTCTGGCTTCTTGAATTTCAAAGGGTGTCAAATGTAACTTCATCTTTGTCATCATTTTCATATTTATCAGAAGATTTTATTATATTAATATTTTTCTATTTTGCAAGTGTAACAACATGCTTTTGAAATTTTTAGTCCTTCTCGAATTTGTGTCATTGAGCAAAGCAATTCATTGCACTAAAAAAACGCTCACCGCCGGCGTTAGAAAAGGTTATACTAGCATCGGTTGTAAAAATATATACTAATCACTTTGTTATAAAAAAGGGTAGCACTTGAAGAAATTAAAAAAGAATTTTTTTTCTCCAACTGAATTATGCTAAAACAGCATTTGGCACATTTTTTAAAAATTTTAATGCTCTAAACCCAAGAGAAATGCTAAATTTATCAGTCCAAAATGGCAACGCTGCTCTACACTATTTCCTATCATTCCCTTTACTTTTGTAATTTTTTTTTTATTATACTTCATACTCTCTTTTCTTAAGGGCACCATGTGCGATTAAGGAATACAATACAAATGTGTAGAAATTTTCAATGATCATTTGAAAAACCCAGTTTAAAAGTGTTGTATACATATGTGAGCACATGTGTTTTTTCATGTTGAAGCATATGTATTATTATTTTTATAAGTATTTTACCAGGATTGACATCTCGGCGTGCAACTTTGCATGGTGTTAATGCGTCAACTATGCATAAATGTTTCCTTAACAATATGACTAAACACCTTCATATGAAAACATACGTAGTATGTATGTACGAACATTTTATTAAGGCCTTGTACTATAGTATTTATCATTATTGTTGCCGGTAGGAAAGATTAAAATCAACAAGAATGGTGATATCTAAGAAATTAACAGAAATATTAAACTGTTGCATTGAAAGTATGCATATCCATATGTATAAATTCAAACGTACAAAATGTGTATGTGTGTACATACGCTTGCATATTTGTTTGTGTGTATGTGCAAATGCATCTTTGAGCGTTTGATTGAGTGAATGGCTGTAGTTATTGGTAATAAGGAAGTTATGGTATGGTGAATGGCAAAGGGAACTTCAGTTGGTTAGTTTTTTTTATGTTTAGTTTTGATTTCAATTAACAGATTTATAATCACTGCTTCGATGTTGTTAAGCAAAATTATAATGGTTTTGTTCATAAAAATAAATTTTGATTTATAAGGGGTTATAAAAAGAATTTCTCTATAAAAATCTCTTTATAAGCCAGAAATATTTTTATGAATGAGACGGTAAGCATTTATCTGCCAACTTCCAGTACTTTTTCGTTTCGTTGTTTAAATCTTGCTTTAAGTTTTTTATAATAAATGCGTCGTAGCTAGATATAAAAAACCAAAACGGGTACTTAATAGCTTATAGAGCGAAAGCGGGTGTACTGTTGGCTGAGCAGATAGTCTCCTCGTTTTCGTATCACTCCACCGTCAGACCAAATAATTTTCTAATGTGTCCATTCTAACGGCATAGAGTCCTTCGTCAGTATTTGAGAAATAAAACGTCAGCAAAATAAAATAATAAATTTTCTTTAAATCTTCGCACTTCATTAGCAATAATAGCTATAAACAAATTTATGTAGTATCTACTTACCACCTCTGTCGCTATTCCAGCTGACGTGAATATTATCATATTATTCGGTTTAGTGGCTAAATATGTGTGTACTCATGCATACATACAAAATATTTACCTGGTAGCCACCCAGCAGGAAATGAGAATAATAAAACCACTGTTTTTCTACTTACTTAGTCATCAGTACTAAAGACGTGACATACGTCAGACTATGTAATTTACTAGGTATACAAATTTAACATTGCGTGCCATTGAAAATCTACTACTAAAATTGGTCCTATGTACTCAATAGAGCAGTAAGTAGTTCTTGTAGGAAACTGAGAACAAGCGCATCTATTTGCTGCAGAAAAAAAAATTCGGTTTTTTAGCTGAAGAGAAAGATACGTTCTCTTCTCATCAAAAAAAGTACAAACGATTCCGTGACAAAATAAATCACCAAAACCAATTGACAAAAATGTTACTGGTGGCAGTTGGTCTCTGGCTTCCAACAGGGAATGATCTTTCAAATGTAGCCGGTATTTTATATCTTTCTCTTGTTTGGTTTGACTTTCAAATAAAAACAAAATGCTTCACAATTGGTATGAGCTACGATAACAACAACAACAGCCGGTGAAAACGATCGACATAAATGTGTTCATTGTTGCCGGTTTTTTTTTATCTTTTTGAAATCTCTTTTACATTAAGATCCAACGTGTAATAAGAAAACGTGTTTCATAAAGTATGTCAAAATGTAGCGATTTGAAAACAAACAAAAAAAATTATTTAAAAAATATAAAAAAAAAATATTTTAAAACATGAGAACTCAAATAAAAATAAATTCAGAGCTATTGTATGTAAATTGTAGAAAACTGATGCTTACTGAAATCAGCTCGTCAAGCTTTATTGCGTGTGAAAAATTCCCATTCCAATTCAAAATTTATAAAGTAAGCTCAGTAAGCGTCCTGTGAACGCATTGCAATTGAAAAAAATCGATTTACACAACGCTATATGGATATTGAGTTGACTGCAGAATATTGTCTAACACCAATCTGTACGCTACATGTTATACTTACACCATGAAACATAACTAGAACAATATACATATCGAGCCTTTGGTGCAATACCGTCGTAATTCAAAAAATCGTGAACTGAGAAAAATGCATTTGAAGTTTTGAGCCATCTTTTTGATAGTGTTTTCGTTTACTAGTTTTTTTTTTTACAAGTTTTTAAATAAAGAGGCATGTTTTGTAATGTTTTCTGTTTGTCAATGTCTTGTCATAAAGGAAATATTTCATTATGGCAAATAAATATTGTTGGAAATAGCTGGAGGCAATAAAGACATTTGTAGCTGTAGAATCAGAACGGTTAGATATAGAACCATAATCTGTTTTCCTTTAGATATATATTTCCCCAAAGATCATTTCTGCATACCCAGCTCAAAAAATTAAAATTTTGAGTTACTACGGTATTGCACCAAAGGTTCCATATGTAGATTTTTATATTTATTTTTCGTCCTGTCGCCCTAGGAGAAGCAATAACACATGTTGAAATAAAAAAATTTTGACAATTACCAAAAAAAATTTGGAATATAAGAAAAAAAGGATCAATACGTTTATTTCTGGAACAAATTCAAATTTTGTAAGTTGACTTATTTATAATTAACAGACCAGTACTAATAAGTCAATTTTCTATTTTAAAAATGCTTGATAGGACTACTTGCATTTTCTGTGACCATATGTAGCTTCGTTATACGTTTCGCTCTAGATTCGTTTGTGTCAATTAAAAAGGAAAAGGATAAGCTGAGTTGTGTAAAACATAAGTTATCACTTCACCATCTCTCTATTATCTACACGATTATTTTCCAAAAGGAATACCACACAATTTTACAATTGTTGCTAGGCATCTTAATTACCTGAGTTCTATTAATTTTTTTTTAAAGATAGTAAAATGTAATATTAAATAATCAATATGTGGAGCAGTATATTGACGTAAATTTATATCCATACATATTGTACATATTCATACATATATGTAAGTACATACATATACATATGTATATGTATATCATAAATTTTTAGGCTAGAAATAATTTTTTTGAAATACACTCATGAGAAAAATCTCAATAATATACAATAATGTAAAATGTCAGTGGTATCTGAATATTCATATACATATGTACATACATATGTATAGATGAATATTTTTATGATATATTTTACCAATTAATTGGTTAACGTACAAAATATGGTTAGCTGGCTGACTTTGTGCTTTGTATAACAATGGACTCACTAACTACATATTTTTAGCTTCAAAAACTCACAAAATGTAACAACATTACGTCGTAACAATTTTCTAGCTTCAATATAAAAGCAACTAACCAAACAAATGTAGTCGTGCATACATGTTTTCATAGATGTAATGTAAGTGTATTAGTGAGTGGAAAAACAAGTCATTAACATAGCAAAACGTAAAATGTAAAAAAAATATACCAGGAAGAACCGTTATAAAACAACAAATAAAAAAATAAATGAAATAAAATGGAACCCACATTTATACAGTCGTAGATGCATAGAAATCCAAAAATTTTTACGAGCGGTTATAGAGCGACTGAGAGAACAATAATGGGTTCTATTTCATGCTAAAGCAACACTTGTAAACCAAACTGTTTCTGGGTATAGATGTGTATGTGTGTGTTTGTTTGTATATATATGCGTTTCCTGCTGTATAATTTTTAAAAGGCGAGTGTTTATCTTTTAACGCATACATACAAGCATGAGCGTATATGCATGTATGCGTGTATAAAAATTTTCAAACAAATAGAAAATTTGAGCTTGTGCGCTGTAAGAGGGTTTATGAATACATACTTTTATAGGAAGTTGCGCAGTGGAAATATACACAGGGTATTTTTGTACCAATTTCAATGTATGTAAGTACATATATATGTATGTATATTGTAGTACAACGTATTAGTAAAAGAAAAATATATATATGTATATATGTACATATGTACATGTACACGTATAATTTTTATCTTTGTTTTAAATATAATGGTAATATGTACATATGTACGTACAAAAAATTTATGTATGTAGGGAAAAATAAGTGTAATAAAATAAAGGACTTTGATGAAACGTCAATGCTTTAAGATAAATTAAATGTACGACAGCCTAAAAGCAAACTACACAATTTTTTATTTTCATTTAAGAGCAAAAACATAAAAATTGTTTACGGATGTTTATGAGTGTATGTAAATATAAATATGTACAACAATGTACATTTCTCCGGTCCATTTAATATAAAAAAATTATTCAATTATCTCACTTAGTATCAGAATAATACACATTAATTGAAAAATAATTGTTAGGCTTAACAAGTTCCTTCTAATAGCCTAAATAAAATTTTTAACAATATAAAATGTAAGTACATATGGATGTATGTATGTACATATATAAAATATATGTCTTTTTTTATTTTATTTCATTTCATTATATATATATATATATATATATGTATATATATATATATATATATATATATATATATATATATATATATATATATATATATATATATATATATATATATATACCTTTTTAAAGTCATTGTATTTAAACGTAAAATAAATAAGGAGATAATAGAACATTTAAACAAATCACGATAAATATTTGAACAATACATATGCATGTACATACATATGTATAGATACACAGATAAATACATTCATATGGTTCTATACATGTGCAGACATACATCCATACATATTGTTTTTATTTAATTGTGGTATTTTTAGCGTTTTCCCTTTCGAATATTTTATATTTTAAACTAAGATAAATGCATAAGTATGTAAATCATACACACATACCTACTGAATGTATATACATATGGATCTGAAATAATATCTTTCGTTTAATCAAACGTTAGAGTCATTTCTCCAATAGGTTGAAACTGATAATTGATACCTTTACACTCAGTGAGAATTACATGCGATAGTTATATACTAAGAAACAAACTAAATAAGAAGAACAAAAAATTGTAAATTACAATGACATACACTAGACGAAGATTGTTATGACTTTATATTAACCCATTAAATCTTTGTTTCGAATCTCGTACCTACATACATACATTATCTGTGCGTGACTTTTTATCTTGTACACTATATCCCAGATATAATTTTCAATCGTAGAAGACTTCCGCGATCGGAGCAGGGGATTAAATTCATGGCCCGATCGTGCAGGTTCAGAGCAACGGGAGAAACTGTGTCATGATGGCGACTCTTCCATATGATGCTCCGAAAAGAATAGTGGAAGATTCTTATATTCCCACTACAGACGAGCCTTAGAAAAACTGAGTATAAAAAAAAGCAAAAATAATTTGTTTTTTAATGTTATGTGGAACGAATAGCTAAAATACGATTACAGTAAAACAAAGATGCTGCAATGAATGCTTAATGCACAATTGTGGTGTCAGTGACTACTAATCATCTTCCAGTGATCGCCACAGTTCCTAAACAACAATGTACTTATCCAACAATCGTGTGCACAATTGAAAAGAAAAGTAAAATATTCGTGCCTGTCAAATAATCTTCCAATGCTAGCTTGTATGTATGAATTTGTATTATATGTATGTATATTCATATCCATGAATGTGTTCCCTCTTACCGTATCTCTAACTAAGTTTTAATATTTAAGTTAACCAAAATAGCTACCAACTACACAACCTGTGGTTAAACAACTTTTAAAAGTAAAAACCTGGATACTACAAAGGTTTTTCAATAGGAAAGAACAAATGTTTAGTTGTTGATCCATTATTTGACAGTATTGCCATTTTGACGCTTTTCGGGTATTTCATGGCTCTTTTTTTTGGCTCGTTACCCTTTCTCTGTATTTTTGGGCGCTTTATAAATCTTTTGTAGCGCTTTTTGCTGCCGATATTTTTAAGTTCAGACAAAATTTCTTTGATGATTCAGTTATAATAAATACAATGGAAATTTCCACAACAAATATAATATTGGAAAAATAGAAAAATAAAGAAAAAACTGATAAATTTTGGTGTGAATTTATAATTTATATAATATAATATAATATAATAATAATTTATTGAAAAATTCTTTGGAGAAAAATCCTCTGTTATTGGTATATGTACTTTCGTTTCCTAATTCAAGTGCCGAAGTCGAAAGACCATTAACCTTAATGCAAACAATTTTAAACTATAGATAAGAAATATACTTTCTTTAAAGTCAGATACTTCATTATTGAGTTTTAAATACGGGCAAAAACAATAAGGATAATTAAAAATTAATTAAAATCAAACTTATGAACTTTTTTTTTTCATACTTTTATATGTTTGTCCTGACGAGTTTTACTCTTTTTTTTTCGTAATTTTTTTTTTTTTTTTTTATTTTTAAACTTTTTAGCCGTTTTTACTATACAATTGACACTTCTTTTCTTCATTTATAAAATGGCATCACTGTTATTTGAAACAAAAGTACTTCATATTTGTAGGTGAAATTCATTCGAATACACACAAAACTACTATATTACACATATCCATACATACATAATCCAGCAAACAAATGTTACACCTCTGGCAAACATTAAGTACAAGGAATGGTTATGTTCAATGAAAACACTTTACAGATACCGTTATACCACATACACATGCACATGAAATAAATTTGAGGGTTATATTGAAGATAGAATATTCTCGGTTTTTATTTATAAGTTTAGTTAGTGTGTGTGCAATTACAAACCAACTTGTATGCATGTAGGGGCAACAATTATTATCACGTTCTAAAACCTCCTTTTTTCTCTCTCTCTCTCTATTGTATTTTCCGCTGACTGTGGGTGGCAGTGACTATTCAATATTTTTAGAGAGTAAAAGTTACAAGTACAGTATTCCACTCATACGTATGTATCTCGATTCTAGAACAAAATTGCAACTAATAATGGAACATGAAATGAAACGAAGATAGTAAAAAAAATACGAGAAATAAATGAATGCTGATTGCAATGACGACATAAAATTTAAATAAAATAATATAATAATATGTAACTACTTTTTTTTTATTCTTATATTTATATATTATAAATTTCTAGTTCCATAATTGTATTAAAAAATTAAATTTTTCATTTTTGCCTTTTAGATACAATCACTGTCAACCAACTGTTGATTAATTGGAAAAAGGTTTAGAAAAATTAAATAGATTTTGTATAAAGAAAATTTTGAAGAAGCTACATATTTAGTTTTTTTTGTATATGTATGTATTTGGTAGATCTCAGGCATTTTTGGGAGTTCTTGTATAAATATTTCGAATTTCTTAGCTGTTTTAAAAAATTTGCTTAAAGGTCTACTAACGATTTTGGTATTAGCACCAAATGAAATGTACATATAGAAAAGTTTATACCCCAATTGTTATACTAAATTAATTTCATAAATTAATAGTTTTTATGAATAAGGGGTTTTTTGTATGAAATTAAGTTTTTTTTTTATGTGCCAATATGTTAGCAAATTTGATTGACGAACTTTCGCTGCAAACAGGTTATCCTAACACGTCTATCATTGAAGATAAAATGGCAAAAAAAAAAAATTTAGTTCTTCGTTTTTAAAATCGAGACCAAGATTTAGAAACACCAAAATTATAATACATAATTAGTAAAGGCGTAAATGTTAATTTTTAGGTCAATGACATGTAAGTCAAACAGAAAATTTCAATAAATGTATGTATGTATGCATGTATGCACTATAAATGAGAAAACTGTTTGTCGTCAAATACACACATTCAAACAGTAATTGTAATTAATATTTATATAAAGGAATAGCAATATATTTTTAAATAATAATAATGAGGATTGACGTATGTAAATACATGTATACATAGATTGTATACACGCATACATATACATACATATATAATTATTTATTATTCATGTGCAATTTGACAGTTCAATAATAGTTCGCACTTAACACTACTAATTAGAGTTGAGTCGTGTAGCTGAGAGATAGCTCTATTGAACGATTCAGTAAACTGAGCGAAGTGAGCGCTCACTTCTTTTTATTATTTTAGTTCAGTGAAGAGCGTTTTCAATGTATTTTTATCGTTAATTTTATTGGTTCATCAGCGCTACCAGAACCAAAAAAATCTTCTTACATAAAATTTGTAAGTCCCCGTCCATATTGTGAAGCATATGCTGCAAAAGTTTTTTGAATTCTCTTTTGAAAGTGCAGCAGTGTCCATACATGAATCTTTTGCTTCATGTTTAGTATTTTTTATTCCTCCCTTCTATCTTCTTTTTTTTAATTTTTTTTTGACATTTCTCAATACCGAATGTAAATATAAAATAACTACCCTGTGATAGAAGGTGTGAATATTTTTTTTTGGATAGACATTTGAAGCACAAGGTATAATTTGAAGCAAAATGGACGCTAAGAAGAAAAATTATATAATAATTTTTATATAATTTTATATTTTTTTTTTTTAAATTTTTGATTATATTTCACAAAAAATTAACAATAAAACAGGGTAGCTATTATTATGATAGAAGTTAACAGTATACCAAACGAAAAGAAATAAATTGAAACGTCAAATACACCTCATCTCAAAAGATGCAAATAAGAAATTCAACAAAAACTGCATGTACATGAAACAGCGTACATACTTCCACTCCTCTTCCCCTTCTCATCAACAAACTCAAAAGTTTTGCAGCATATGCTTCACAGTATGGACGGGGACTAATGCTTACTTAGCTCATCAGTGAATTTTTCTTAACATCTGACAACAAATTCAAGATTTTTATGTTGAATTAGTTGAAATTTGAACAAAAGAATATTGAATTTGTAGTCAAAAATTCTATTCTGATCAATATAAATCCATATGTACATAAACATAACATATGTATATATTTTTTATTTAAGAAACATGTTAATTGCTTAATATGTGCTTGTTGTGTTAATGAAAGTTTTTAAATTGAAGATTCTGATATGATTAGTTACTGACAGTGAAAATGACATAATGTAAAATTCAAAAACAACATATGAAGATTAACTTTAATTTAATCACAATTATTTTACTCTCAAATTAAAAACTGTATGTTAATTGAGTGTAGCATTTGGGTAGGTTGGAGTGTAAATTATTCTTACATACATACGAGTATGTACATACCTAATAAAATAATGTTTGCATAAATGCATAGATATGTACATATGTATGTACACATGTATGCACGTCTATGTTATGTACATACATATGTATATACTTCACCCATAAAGTCAGTATTTAATTAAAGTTAAAATGCAAAATTCATTACACATGTAGATAAGTATAAACATAACTATCTATGTATGCATATAAATAACCTCCCATGTAGCCAAATAATTATGTATATACATTATAATTTTCATATTTCTTAACTATGTGCTTTAAAGTACATACTACATACATACATACATATGTATATATGCATGTTCGTACATATTCATTTGCATTTAAAAATGTCATACTGTTAATTATCACTTTTTAATTATCTACGAATTAAATTAAATTAATTATCAGCGAATATATCGCTCATTTACTCAATCAACACAATAACTCAGAAATTGGGATTTTTACCTTATTGTATAAATATTGTAGTTTTTTCGAAATTTCAAACAGTCAACTCGATAAAAAAATTTTGTACGGAAATCACTCATATAAATTGTCTAGATGAATAGCGAATCTATACAAAATAGCTAGCATACTTTAGGGGTTAATAACATTAGAACATAATGAACACTTTAATATAGAAAGGCCCTAACTAATAATTTATTTTAGAGCAAAAGGAAAAGTTTTCATAACAATTAAAGTATTGTAGTCGCGATTATTTCTCGAAGTCAGTTTCTTATTGAATTCTCTAAGCCAACTTTTTTTTTTATCAATTTTGTTTTGAAGCGTTCTCTATATGAAAATATAAAAAAAAAATTAGTTAGGCCCTTTCTGTATATGCAACGATATAACTTAAACTTAAACAGGGTTTTCACATAAATACATTTTAAAACGTTCTATTCTGATCTTAAAGAATTTTGCTTTTAATTTTAGATCCCTAAATCATAAAAATAATTAAATAATGGCTGGCGAACGTCCAAAACGTCCTTTATCCGGATATATGTTGTGGTTAAATGAACACCGTGAACAGCTGAAAAAAGAAAATCCCGGCGCTAAAGTAACTGAAATCGCCAAGAGAGGCGGTGAACTATGGAGAGCTATCAAAGACAAAACAGTAAGTAATGTGTTTAAAATTATTTTTAATTTCAAAAGCAAGAATTATGTATAATAAGATGTAATTACTTTAGTTAAACCTCATGAATTGTATATTAGTATACACATTTATTATATTCATATGCATATGTATATAAAGCAAAGTACATTACAATGGTCCATGTTTGTAATCACAATCACTTGAGAACGGCTGTTTCGATTTGCCCGTGATTTTTTTTGGTAGGTTTGAATTTTTCAGGAGATGGTTGCATGAAAATTGCATTTGAAAATCTGCGGCAAAAGTCGGAAAATTGGACAAGTGTAATTGATGTTTTTCCCATGCAAAAGGACCATTATATAAAGATTGACCACAACGGCGAAAGCTAGAAGGTCGGTGTTTAGATTCACTAACAATTGGTTTTTTTTATATTCTAATGTTTAGGGGGTAAAAACTGGTAAAAACGCGTAAAATAGATATCCTAATAATATCTCGGATACTAAGAAAGATAGAATAAAATTACAAAAGCACATACATACATACATAACTGCTGCTGAAAAATAAGCAGACACGTGTTTGTTTGGTTGGTACTTCTTCGATATATGCATGTACTTTTAGTGCATAAAACGTGAAAAAATCTGAATTTTGATACCCTCTCTGCAACTACATACATATATCCAAAGTGGCGATGTATGGAAATTTGTCAATTAAACTTTGTATAAAAAAAATTATGAATGCGTCTGTAAGGATGTATAAATCATTAAAATAAAACAATTTTCAGAGCCAAACCCAGAAATTTATTCTTCCACGTTTGTTTTTTTTTTTTTTACAGGAATGGGAACAAAAAGCCATTAAAATGAAGGAGGAATACAACAAAGCTGTTAAGGAATATGAAGCTAATGGCGGTACCGATACCGGTGCCGGTAAGAAACGCAAGAGCAAGGGCGCCAAGCCTGTCAAGAAGGCTAAGAAGAAAGAAACTTCAGAAGAAGAGGAAGAAGAAGAAAGTGATTAAATCATATAAAATGAAAAACAAAAACCTGCAAAAATTTTTTTTAAATTAATTATTACTAAAACAAGATAAAAACCAGTTTAGTTTATATGTTTAACTTAACATATAAGTTTTAAACATTTTATAAATGTAAGTTTAAGTGGCATATATTTACATAAAAAAAATGTATATGCAAAAAATAATGAATAATTAAATAATAATAAAAACAATGAAAACTCATAATTAAAATGAAATAATTATAGCAAATAATAACAAATAACAACAAAATATAAATTCGCAGTTTGATTTCCTCAAACCTATGCGCCGCCACCAGCCCCTCCAACTTTATGTTTTATAATTTTTACTTTATTTTGAAATATTTTTAATTTTTTGTTTTTGATTTTGATTGCCTGTATTCGTAAATAAAATCGTAAACTTCTTCCGAATAAATACATTGAAAAAAAAATTAGATATTTTTTTTATACCAATACAATTTTACGAACGTTATGTCTCATTGAGAGGAGCAGGCAGTGAATTACATTCTAATTTAAACTGTATGTAAATTTATAATTATTTGGAAAAACTACTTTTTAAAAAATATAGTTTCAACTTTTATTAGATTTATATTTTTGTATATTTTTATATACATTAAAACAATTTACAAAAACAGAAACCAATAAGAATGATTAAAAACGAAATAGAATGTATTTTATTGGGAAATACAGCATTTCGATTATCATCTTCCTTTATTTTTCTTTATGTAAATTCAAATTACAAATTTATATGTATTGTAAATGTATGTCTAGTTTTGTTAAAGAAAAAAAATTAAAAATGTTTTAAAAAAATTTCTTTAAACAAATTTCATTGCATATTTTAATTATTAAAGCAAAATACAAATTGAAAAAAAATCTTACAAAAGCCAACCTTAACTTTAAATGTACATGCAATTAATTGTAGATTAAAAAAATATGTCATGAAAATATTTCAAAATCCGACAAAATCATTTATATATAATTAAAAAATATAAACCAAAAAATATTTCAAAATAAAGTGTTTTTATTAATTTCAAACAGCCCATTTTAATAGATATCGTCATATAAAACGTGAAACAATCAGGTATGTGATGAAAATCGTTTTCGGCGTTAAAACGTTTTGAAATCGACAAATAGTGTGATGAATTTGTATGTGACGATTTCATATTCCATCTTGTTTCATTGAAAAAAAGACGTTTTTAACATGTGACGCATTTCGATAATGCCAGTTTAAATTCGTTTTCAAATCGTTTAATTTTACTCGAACAAAATGTAAAGAAATATACGAAAAAAGCAAAAAAATTATTATAAATCCGTCCTTATTTAAACGAAAATATTCAACAAATCTATTTCAATAAATACTAGTTAATATAGAAGTAAAATTTAAAAATTTAAATACCCACATTTTATCTGGCAAATTTAAGGGATCCTATTTATCTCTTGAACGTTTTCTTAGAATATTCATCCTATTATTTTCTTCCAAGAGAATTAGCGAAACCGCAGCAAAAAAACCATTTTATAAATAAAAATGATAAAATATGTTGATACAAATTTTATGTTGGTTAAATATTTTACAAACGTCACTCACATACGCATATGTTTACATATTTTACAGTTGAATTATTAGATTTTATGCAGTTGTATTTTTTTTTTTTTTTTAACTGGAACCAGCACTCAGGGGATGGCTCCTATACATGCGAAGCATTGTGCTGGAACTATAGGAAAGGGATAGTAGGAGAAACGACAGGAGGTGAAGCTTAATTAATTATTTTGCAGCTCTGCTTTTGCTCGTTCTTTGTTTTTATACTCGTAGCAGTGCTGAAGCTTCGGCTTAGTAGCCATTTTTATTATTATTTTACTTCGCCGGTGCTACACAATACCGACGAAGGAGGGCGTTCTGATGCGATTGTGGATTGCTATCAGCTGAAGCCGGTATTGTTCAGTGACCAGTGACTATGCCTTCGCCACTGAAACCTTCCGACAACAACTGACACACTAATGCACATCAGAAAAATGCGAGATGTTTATTTATATTTTAAAATTTTTAGTCTGAAATTAGGATTGAACCCAGGTCTGTTTTTGGTTTTGTAGTCAACGTGCAGACTACCATCCATCGTGCCATCGCCAAAGCGTAAGAAAACGCTTTTTGGTAAAATTTAGAGTAAACGAACACACCTTTTTTTGTTTTCATTATTAATGGATGGGAGAAAAGCAGATTGAAAATCTGGTAAGTTCTGCAAGTTGATTCCGGCAACGAAGTGGCTATTTTCAGCAATATTATCACAGATAATATTATATTAACTTGCTGGACTAAAATGTTTTCGATTATTTGCATATTGAGGCCAGGAAAGGGATTGTGATTGAGATGGCAGCTGATGATGGGATATATAGAGGAAAAATTCACTACCTTACAACTCTGCCCTTGAACGTTTTTTCTTTACAACAGTGTTGCAGGGCCTCTGATGTCAATGAGCTGTATAGGCACTGAAATGGAAGACAATAAATCTGCAGATTATAGTACTGATGGCTGAGTAATTAGCATGTTAGCTTTGCAACTAGAAGGATGCGGGTTCTGTTCTTGGCACGTTCAAGTCCTTCGTCGTTCTCAGTTGCCATCCGTAATACCGTATTCGCCAATTCTATAAAGTCCATTTGCCATCTGTAAGCGAATCATTTATTTTTGAATACGACTGTTAAGTTAACAAACTCGAATTTAGACATGAAATACGCCCAATGGAGATTACTATGTACATATTTATGGTACATACATTTATGGTTTGGCTGGTATATATGTACGAATGAATAGGTCAGGAAATGTATACCATTTACCAGATAAACCATATAACAAACAAATGAAAAATAGTTACAAAAATGTTCATTCGTACATTACATAAATAGGAAAATAGGTATAATACCAAGGCAGATTCAACTTGAAAAATTTGTAGTCGCCTTGGAATAATGATTTTTGAAACATACATACCTGTTACGAGACAGCATTGAAGGGTCAACGAATACTGGATGTCACATAATTAACATTTTTAACGACATAAGCACCATTGCAGTAGGGCCAACTGAAGCCGAGGTACGTGTACCGCGTAACAATAATTCACTAATATATTTATATATTCACTCATTTACCTACTCAGTTGGATATACTACAATTTGCAATTCAAGTGTGAAAATTGTACTTGACCTCTTATAGGAGCTTAGTTAAACTTATAGTTACATTTCAAGCAGCGAGACAGGTGCCCCCTGGCTTGGATCATAGTCGTAAGTAGGAAGTCGTTCCGCGGTAAAACTATAAACACAAAATTTATTCTCTGTGTTACACGTGGACTTTTTCTGCTTTCTTTTATTTCATATTTGCTTTTTTTAGCAGAACTTTCATATTTAATTACTTTTTTCAGCCATATGCACACACCCACTTTTACTCTAGAGCTTATTTTTATTACATTGATATTTTCTTATAGAAATTTGATACTTTATCAAAATTTTGCTTTTTTATTTTTAATTTGCTCTTATATTTTGCGATTTGTACACAAAATGTTATAAAATACGCATATAAAATGCATTTTTTCACTTTTACATACACAGACACTACACTAGGATTTTAACAGATTTCAACATGATTTATTCAATGCAATTTAATAGAAAACGATAACACAAATCTAGCCCATTAGCCGATTACATTAAAACCTTTTCTATCACACGCGATTAATATTTAATATATTAATTTTCAATCGACATTTTTTTTACATTTAGAACTTTTGCTTGTACCGTGGACAGAAATGGCGCGGAAACTAAATCACAACTCTGATATGTAAAAGAAATGAGCGGTTGAAATGAAATGATGCCATATGTATAAATTAGTATATTTTGCCGTTTACGTTGTTTAATTCAAACAGTAGCTTTGCTAATGTAAGCAATACTTCCAAAAATAAAAAACTATTATTGGAGAAAATGTTATTAAAAAATATTTTGATCAAAAAATCATCAAAAATATAATTAAGTCATAATAGTGGTTTCCAGGAAAGTACTAGGCATAAAAAACATTAAACTAATAAATATACAAGTGTATAGCTTCAGCAAATTATAGGTAGAAAAAGTAAATGTGCTAACCGAATGAGCACCACTGTGTAGACTAAATTATCGATTCTTTTTTAAACATACTGAAAATATATTTACAATAGGGTATCATGTATGTGATGAAAATCGTTTTCGGCGTTATAACGTTTTGAAATCGACAAATAGTGTGATGAATTTGGATGTGACGATTTGTTGTGACCATTTCATATTCCATCTTGTTTCATTGAAAAAAAGACGTTTTTAACATGTGACGCATTTCGATATTGCCAGTTTAAATTCGTTTTCAAATCGTTTAATTTTACTCGAACAAAATGTATGGAAATATACAAAAAAAGTAAGAAAATAAATGAAAATGATTATAAATACGTCCTTATTTAAACGAAAATATTCAACAAATCTATTTAAATAAATACTATTATATTTATATTTCATTTGGCAAACTTAAGGGATCCGATTTATCTCTTAAACGTTTTCTTAGAATATTCATCATATTATTTTCTTCCAAGAGAATTAGCGAAACCGCAGCAAAAAAAGGCATTTTATAAATAAAAATTATAAAATATGTTGATACAAATTTTATTTTGTTATTTTGTTTAAATATTTTACAAACATCACTCACATACACATATGTTTACATATTTTACAGTTGTATTATTAGATTTTATACAGTTGTATTTAGAGAAGATATGTGGAAACGAAACAAATGTGGAATATTAAATCGATCGAAATTCATCACACTACTGTCGATTTCAAAAGACGATTTACTTTTTAAATCGACCGATTTCCATCACATACCTGAATATAAGTGATAACCTTTACGCTTCATTTTGATATACTTCATTTATATAAAAACTAGCTAGGATTTTTGAAGTTTGTTGGGGCTAAAAGCATGGCACAGATTTTCAGCTGCGCTATCGCTACCATCTTTTAAAATACGTCTTGTGACATTGCAAGATTGAAATAATCACACCTCTGGATTAAGAGGGTACAAAAAGCTGTGTATGGCAACGTGTTGAAATTATTTAAAACGTTGGCATCACACAGCAGTTGATACATTTTATTTGTGATCTACTGTAGTATAGGTACAGTATAATTAAAAATTATATTTACCGTATATATTTTCATCAGCCGTTAATTTATATGAGCGGAAATGTATAAAGAGCACTAAATTTTAAACATTTTGTTTTTACCAGTTTGGAAATAGTGAAACTAAAATGCTTTGGTCTGGCAATATTTCTTTCGACAGAGATAAGAAGTGTTGACAATTTCGTAATGTAGCGTTAAATTTTTTCGGATAAGCGCACAAAACATTAATATTATTATAAATCTTAATTAAAAGTAAAACTATCATAACCAATATATAATAATAAAGAAAATTTAATATTTGAAGTTTCACAGAGATCAAGAAAATAGGTAATATTGTTTGTCACAAATTTTTGTGTAAAATAATGTTATTTCAATACTGATTCCAATGAATAAATCGCTAGAAGGCCATTACATGCTAAAACATATGGCATCCGCCTAATCAACTGAAACGCGAATTATTTTAGCTTGGCTTGGTACAAAAATTGTGAATGCATGTACAGTCAGTAGAATACTTTCGAAGTGTGTATCTTAGTTTGGTTTCAAAAGTTTATTTTTGCCATAATTTATTGATAAAATTATCCACTTTAACATTAACAAGAATTTAGCAGTTTTCTGGGTAAGATAAATATGAAATGGAATATGTTGCAGATTTTATGAATTAATTCGGCTTCGATTGTAAATAATTTTGTGTGTAAACTTTAATGATTTTATTTATTTTGTCATATTGGTATGTAATTTAACGAACAAATGTGCTTAAATGGAATGATGGGTCGCTTTTGAAAGATTATTAATTTATTAAGGAATCATTAACTGATTGCATTAAACACCAGCGGCCATTTACATTCATTTTTTTTACAGCCAGCCATATTGATTTTTAACCGGTTTGTTTATATGCGGTATGTTTAGTTTCCTGTATATTTTTTATATTTCCAAAAAAATGGACGGCATTTGTTAAAATAAAAATAATTTTTCGATCTACGATATTTGATTTGAACATATGAAATTACTTTTATTTTCAAGTTTTTCTTTGATATATTTTGGCGCCATGTTTTCAGGCAGTATGATAATGTAAAGGCGAAAAGTGGATAAAAATCTTCACAGAGAAAGTGTAAGACTAATAACATGATGGTTGTCAGTCACTCTTTGTTTTTAATTTTAAAAGAAAACTGTGTAATTAATATATTTTAGCGTCGAATGATATTTAAATTGCATTCGATTCGTCGACAGAAGTAATAAAAGTACGTAGCATAAAATAAACTTCAATCTTTGAGGTCTTCCTCTAAATTTTGGTTAAAACATAAATGCTTCACAATTGTATGCCTACAGCATACATATTTAAGTAATAAAATTTTCATATAACGTAACACGTTTACTTCCGTCTTCCTTTCGCCACAAAATTTATTCATTTTGTTTTGATCACTCTTAAAACAGTATAATAAAGAATCCAATTGCAAGGCTTTGGCGCCAAATGTTTGTTTTCGCAATTTTATCTATATCACCATAATAACCCGGCCAGTATTCATTTTGTTTACTTCTCTGTACATCTGCATGTATATAGATTTATATGTATGTATAAATTTATTTGTTTCTCTTATGGCTTTCTTTTCTTCTTTGCAACAGACAACTAAAGGCAAGCACTTGATAAAAAAAAGACATTACTTTTGTTCTCTCTATTTTGTTCTGTACTTTTACAGGAAACTCTCTCTCTATATTCTTTATATTCGTTTTCATATTCGTCAAGTATTTAAGTTTTAAAATTAAACTTGTAAAATTTATTTTAAATACATGTGCCAGTGTAAGTGTTTGTATAAAATTATACAATGCATAATTTGTTAAAAACAAAAATCTTCAGTTTTTAAAAATTGTCAACGAAATCGAGCAAATAATAATACAGACTTTCCGGATGATTGATTTACGCGCTTAAGTAATCCAAAAAATACGTAGCGAAACTTGTGAATCAGTTAATGGCATATCGCGTGAATGATTTACCCGGTTAATTGCATCACAACCCATGCATTTTTGAAGAATCAATTAAGCGGAAGTACTGTAAACACTAAATAAATTTTCTAGATTTTCGTTAAAAAAATAGTCGAACAAATCGATTCCAGCTTATATTTAGCTAATTTATATATAATACCTACTTAGGTTTATCTATATACATATGCATACGTATGTACGTACATACATTGACCGGTTTGAAGTCAACTTCGGTTTTCATTGGAAGCGCAAGGATCGAGTTTCTACTATAGTTTAAAGTGTTTCTCCAGAGCTAGCAAGATAGAAGGCACGTATGTATTCGAATTTTCGAACATGTAAAACGTTAAAGTCTGCTTGAAGTAAGAATTTTGTATGGAAAAACAGGTTTTAGCGTAACCGTTCATTTTAAGAATTGTTTTCGTAAAGGGTGGTTAAATTTCAAGGGCCGATGTTGATTTTGAATAAAACACAAACTATTTAGGAAATTATTGTAATTTTATTTTATTATGATATATTGGTATTACTCAATTATGTATGGAACAAAATATCGGCCAAATGGGCGCCGCGACCACGGCGGCACACCTCCATCCGATGGTCCAAATTTTCGATGACCCTGAGGCATAATGGAGGTTCTATGCCGTTAATGTGCCGAATTATCTCATCCTTTAGCTCTTGAATTGTTGCTGGCTTATCGACGTACACCTTTTCTTTCAAATAACCCCAAAGAAAAAAGTCGAACGGTGTCAAATCACATGATCTTGGCGGCCAATTGACATCGCCATTACGTGAGATAACACGGCCATTGAATTTGTTGCGCAAAAGAGCCATTGTTTCGTTAGCTGTGTGGCAAGTGGCACCGTCCTGCTGAAACCACATATCGTCCACATCCATATCTTCCAATTCGGGCCATAAAAAGTTCGTTATCATCACACGATAGCGAACACCATTCACAGTAACTGCCTGACCGGCCTCATTTTGGAAAAAATACGGCCCGATGATGCCGCCAGCCCATAAACCGCACCAAACAGTCACTCTTTGTGGGTACATTGGTTTTTCGACAATCACTCTTGGATTCTCATTCGCCCAAATGCGGCAATTCTGTTTATTGACGAATCCACTGAGGTGAAAATGTGCCTCATCACTGAAGATGATTTTCTTCGAAAATTGATCATCCACTGTTGCCGTGGTCGCGGCGCCCATTTGGCCGATATTTTGTTCCATACATAATTGAGTAATACCAATATATCATAATAAAATAAAATTACAATAATTTCCTAAATAGTTTGTGTTTTATTCAAAATCAACATCGGCCCTTGAAATTTAACCACCCTTTATATCTTCTCTGTTTCATTGGACCCATGTTGCCTTAAAAGCATCTTCATCAAGTTTTTACGATTTAACAATTACTGGTAATACATTAACATTGCAAAAAAAACATGACTTTAAGAAAAAAAAAGTCAGGAAACCATTTATTTGCTTCACATGCTACAATACGGAAAATCTAGCCAGCGCCGTTTAAGAACCACAATTCTGCTTGTGTACGCTACTTACGGTTGTATTGAAAAATTTCACACACTACTCCACGAGGCATTTGTTTTTCTGAAGCAGTAAGCAGTAACAGCATCTGCTGTATTCAATATATTTGCTATACAAACACTCGTATTATACAATAAGGGCTCTTTTAAAAAAGTTCTCTAGTTTATATTGAGTTACACATCCATCACAAATATAAGAATATATTTCGTTTGCTTTTACTTACGTGTTTGCCAGCCAGGCGATTTTAATAATTTCTATACAAATCCCTAATTCCGTTTGAGGATTTTTTACATTGCGTTGTTCTGTTCTCAATTGCTTTGCTTCTTTTCCACTACCACCACCATTTTTATTTCTTTTGTACGCAATCAGTTTGCGTTATACTAAAAGGCTGCCTGCCTGCCTGGCTGTGTGTATATCCAATATAAAATAATACCTACACCATATTTCTATAGAGATACTTTTCTTAATAAAACTCACACCTAAACGTTGAAAAATTTACTCTACAGTACAGTTGAAGTTAAGGATCTCAGGCAAACAGTTCTACTGGAAAATTGTGCTTAGGTATATTTGCATAAATGTATATTATTCTCTGTTATAAAATTAAATAAGTATTTGGCAAGAAATTTTTCATAAAGTGTAAAAAAACCATTTTCAATTAAAAATTGAAGCTAAGAATAGCATTATGCCTTCAGACAACTGCATAGTTATGTATGTATGTAAAAAAAAGTTATTTTAATTTTTATTTATTACATACTCACAAAATTGCGCGAAATTAAAAAATTTTAAAACAGGTTATAAAAAACAAAACAATAAAGCTGTAACATTTTTAAAGTCACTAAAAATAGAAGTGTAATGAAAAAATTAACAAAAGCATTGAAATACAAAATATATGGTGGTTCCATTGATTTATTCTATTGTGTATACGAGAAAAATTTAAATTATTTGAACTTCTAGCAGAAAGCAATTTCATTTACTTTTTTTTTTAATCTTAGTTTGATGATCTTGCTCAAAAGTGGTGAGAAAATGTAATTTAATCAAGTTTAATTCATACATTTAGTTTAGGAAAAAGCAACTGCACTGCACATAATATGTATTTGTACAAGGAAACAATTTGTAATGAAATTTAAATGGTATTGTTTCATAAAATGCTTAATTAAATTTTTTTTTTTCTGTTTTCAGTCAAAACGCACGCTTAATTAGCTCAATATTAATTTTTCATCAAACCTCACACATCTATCAATAAATTAAAATGACAGAAAAACCAAAGCGTCCTCTCTCAGCCTACATGATCTGGCTTAACTCAGCCCGCGAAGGTATCAAACGTGAACATCCCGGAATCAAAGTCACAGAAATCGCCAAAAAAGGCGGTGAAATTTGGCGAGGCATGAAAGATAAATCTGTGAGTGTACACTAGTAGTAAGAAGTATCGATTAAATAACTTTTAATTTTTTCCACTACATTTCAGGAGTGGGAAGCAAAAGCCGCCAAAGCCAAGGAAGATTATGAGGATGCCATCAAAGCATTCGAAGCCAATGGTGGTAGTACGGCGAATGGTAGTGGTAAGAAACGAGGTAAAGCCGGCAAAAAGATAGCGAAAAAGAGTAAGAAAGCAGATTCTGATGACGATGACGAAGATGAAAGCGAATAATTTATAAATAAATAAAAACACAAACACAAAACAAACTCAATTCTTTTTTACAAACAGCGCGTGCAAGTTAGCAAATTGACAGAGAAAAAAAATATTAGCCCAACTCACAATCTTGTGCATATGGTGTTGCATCATTGCATTTGCAAAAAGGTATAGCATATTTTTAGCATTGCTGTGTATTTTGTTACTGTAGAGCAAAAATATGCTATACTTTTTTGCAAATGCAATGATGCAACACCATATGCACAAGATTGTGAGTTGGGCTATTTATTTAGATGCTATTGTTTTTTATATATTGCATATTTACTGCCAAAACACCCACCAAAATCGTAAAATTAACAACATTAAAGGTCACTTTTTGAGTTGCAGATCAGATATTTAATTAAGGTTAATCTTCGTTTTTTAGTTTCTTGAGTAGATTGTATGTGAAAATGTTTAATTGGTAGTTTAAGCACCCCAATATTCGTGGATTAATCATAATTTCAAATTGTCAACATACATATGTACGGGAATATAAAAAAAAAACAAACTAAAATGAGTTACTTTAAACTCAAATAATACAACGGATTAATGAATTTAGACTATTGAACTAAAATTAAACTCCAATTTAAAAGTTTGTTCGAAAGGTCTACAGAAAAAAATATAATCAGGGGTGTCATAGAATCCAAGTCGGTTTTGTTATCTTCGAATGCAAATAAAACTGCTATTCGAATCAGCTGTTTTATGGTTTTGTTCATTTGTTTGTACTTTTAATGCAATTTTTGTTTGAATTTGTGCAAATACATATGCGAAGCGAGTTTATTGAAAATAAAAAATTGCTGTTTAAAATTAAATTTATAATAAAAAATTTTTTATTTTATGTTTTCCCATATTAAGAATAAAAACATGGAGATAAATAATTTTTTTTTTACAAATTTATCAACTAAAATTTATTTACATTTTCGCAAAAAAATTAACTTGAAAAACAAAATGATAAATGCAGTTTTTAATTACTTTAAGTAAGTAATAAATGTACAAGATTTTAACAAAATATCTGATGGAATTAATGAAATTAAATGATTGCAAATGAAAACCGACAGTAGTCGGCTCCTTAGTTTATTACCAATAAAAATCCGATAACTTTGGTTTCTCTAACACCAGAAAAACGGCATTATTTCTAGTTCGAACATAAAAACGATAACATTGGATTTCATGACACCATAGTACTTTTTTTTTTCTTTTATCGGTTTTAAATCCAATTCCGATAAGATTTCTTTCTATGACACCCCTGTATACTTACCCGAATAACATATTAGCGTTTAAATTAGAAAAAAAATATTAAAAAAGTTCAACAAACTAGAATTAATAAGAAAAATATTTAT
Source organism: Dexiosoma caninum (assembly GCA_963924685.1). NCBI lineage: Eukaryota > Metazoa > Arthropoda > Insecta > Diptera > Tachinidae > Dexiosoma > Dexiosoma caninum. The sequence goes on along the minus strand of OZ004728.1, from coordinate 61,717,382 downwards.
ATTATGCTTGTTATTGGAGATTTTCAATCTTAAACATTTGACACATCCTCTGCAGAACATCAAACCCTATCATACATACATACATATATAAATAAGACTATCATATTAATTTTTCTCTTTAAGCCAAACCAATATTATTTACTTATCAAAGCTGCATGCAAACTTTATTTAACTTTATACCACCTATTGTTAAGGGAAAAATTAAAAAGGATGTTGTTTCTTTAGATTTCAACAGAATTAAATTAATAAAATTTTCAACTTTTCTTTTTTGTTGAGAAAAATCGCAATTGGCTAAAAATTCATTTCATTTCAATATTAAAAAAAAATTAAATATTAACACCACTAGACCTTTTTGAAAAAAATATAACTGCAAGTGTAGTAAAAATAAATCCGTAATTTTTACAACATTTACTGTAAGTAAGATCGCGTCACGCTGAATGGCGTTTGAGAGATGGAATATATATGTGTACCTACATATATATGGGTGGACAAATTTGAGGTTAGGAAGTAAATTGGCTGTCAAATGATGAAATGTCAAGAGTTAAGCCTTCATTCTTTGATATTTATTTAGTAAAACGTTGGGAAATTTTAAACATGGAACGCTACACTCTTGAATAAAGAATTTTAATTGCTAACACGAAATGATGAAAATTTTACTGTATCATTTCGTAAAATTCGAGCTCCTTTTGAAACCGCTGTGCATAATTTAAAAGCTAAATTCGAGGCTCACTGTACTGTTGCTGACAATATGCTCGTAGTGATGCAAACATAGCCGCTGTACAGCAAAGTGTTGAGAATGAGCCTGGAACATCAACTTGTTGACCTTGGCAACAATTGGGCATCACCAGAGGGACTAAGCGCAACATTTTGCATAAAGATCCATTATAAGTTCTCATATTGTTACTTTACATTGGTACAGGGTGTCTGCTAGCAGATTTATATTATCAAACTTAAATAAAAAACGTAATGATTGACACAAAGTTTTATTAAGAGCATTGAAAGATAGAATGGAAATGCAGATTTTATTTTTTAAAAGTGTGTTTTTAAGCTAATTACTTCCTAACCTCAAATTTGCCAATTTATATGTTTTCAAAAAAGATTTTCTATGTATGTATGTATATACTGCTGTATTAATAAACGTGTTCATTACTTTGAAGAAGACAAAATGGATATTGAGACTTTTCAAAAAAATTCAAAATTTCTTTTGAACAAGCCTGTTGAAATGCCAACTGGGTATACTTTTTATTACTTGTCTCAATTTGTTTAATCTCGAGCTTAAGCTTTCGTCTTTTTCTGTTTTTGGGCGATGTGTATGGCTTGCGCGATTAACTAACTTGGTTAACTTTGGAATTTACTCCTGTTATTAGCACCCTTGCTATTTAGGAGTGGTTCTGTCTTTTATTGCCCAAGTGAACCGTTAACGGTCTTATTAAACATTGTTTTTGTTATCTTCATTTTGTTCTGGTTATATACTTTGGCTTGAGTTTTTCGTCACTTGTGAATGCAAGTACAGTCAGTAGAATACTTTCGAAGTGTGTATCTTAGTTTGGTTTCAAAAGTTTATTTTTGCCATACTTTATTGATAAAATTATCCACTTTAACATTAACAAGAATTTAGCAGTTTTCTGGGTAAGATAAATATGAAATGGAATATGTTGCAGATTTTATGAATTAATTCGGCTTCGATTGTAAATAATTTTGTGTGTAAACTTTAATGATTTTATTTATTTTGTCATATTGGTATGTAATTTAACGAACAAATGTGCTTAAATGGAATGATGGGTCGCTTTTGAAAGATTATTAATTTATTAAGGAATCATTAACTGATTGCATTAAACACCAGCGGCCATTTACATTAATTTTTTTTACAGCCAGCCATATTTTTTTTAACCGGTTTGTTTATATGCGGTATCTTTAGTTTCCCGTATATTTTTTATATTTCCAAAAAAAATGGACGGCATTTGTTAAAATAAAAATAATTTTTCGATCTACGATATTTGATTTGAAAATATGAAATTACTTTTATTTTCAAGTTTTTCTTTGATATATTTTGGCGCCATTTTTTCAGGCAGTATGATAATGTAAAGGCGAAAAGTGGATAAAAATCTGCACAGAGAAAGTGTAAGACTAATAACATGATGCTGTCAGTCACTCTTTGTTTTTAATTTTAAAAGAAAACTGGGTAATTAATATATTTTAGCGTCGAATGATATTTAAATTGCATTCGATTCGTCGACAGAAGTAATAAAAGTAGGTCTTTCTTTTTCCCGGACCGGAAAGTGCGTTATTAGCACAGTCCAAAATTTTATTTTTTTTCATTTTTATCTTGCTAATTGTTGATTTTGAGATACCATATTGCTTTGCTAAAGCTACCGCACTTGCACCCTTTTCTAATATATCCAAAATATTTGCATTGTAATTTAAGCACTTTCGGTTGTTTTGAACACATTTTGGTAATGTAATACTTACGAGAACTGAACAAAAAACAGACAACACATAGAGATGGAATTTCTTTTCTATTCTACGTACTTATAAGGGGAATACCCAAATTCTGAACTAATTTCATAAAATAAATGTGTGTGTGTGATCAAAATTGTGTATTTTAACTGTTGCTAAATTCAAAATTTTGATTTATTTAAAGTGGACGTTTTAGAGCTTTGTGGTTTGGTTGACGTTTTAGAGTAGGCAATGTAAAAAATTAAGGGTTGACGTTTTGGGATGTTGACGTAAACTAGTGTTGACGTTTTCCCGAGTGCACTGTATATGATTTTAATTTTAAAATTGTGCTTTTCCAGAAAAAAATATGTGAAATGTATTATAAAATACTTATTGATATTCTCATAAAGTATTTTTTTATAAAAGCAAACTCAATAACTGAGGAGGAAAGCATACATACATATGTATATAGATGAGAAGAAAAATCTAAAAATAGAAATATGTATGTGTAATAAAAAAAGTAAACTAATGGATTGTTATGTTTTTGTTTATAAATTTTTGGTTTTTTGTTTGGTATTCAACTTCAATTCTCGATTGATTAGTTGAATTTTGAACATAAGAATCTTGAATTTGTAGTCAAAAATTGGGAAAAGTCCACTGGTGAACCAAGTAAGCATTAGCGAAATAGTACTATATGGATATGCTTTCCTCCTCAATTTTTGAGTTTGCTTTTATATAAAAAAAAATACTTTATGAGAATACCATAAAGTATGTAATAATACATTCACATATTTTAAAATTAGAATCATATAAATAAAATAAATTTGTGCGAGTTCGGGCAAATTTGTTATGCACCTGGAACATACCTAATATATATGACCATGCACAATTACAAATATACACACATGCATACATCCATTAAATCCATTAAAACACAATAATTTGGCTTATATGTACTTGTTATTTAAAGAAACCCCAAATCATTTTTAACTAAATCATGAAATAAAATTAACTATTATTTGTTCATTGCCCGCGGCTGCTCAATTTAGAGTAAACGAACACACCTATATTTGTCTAAAAATTTGCATTAACTGCACATACATATGTACAGTTATTACTTCGACCACCTTTTTATCAATATATAAATATATATACATACATATATCAAAATATAAACGTAAAAAATTTAAATCGAGTTAAAATGCCCAACACTAAAGAAACTAGAGATAAGTTTATTAATCGGATGCTTAGCACGTATCCAAATGTGTTGAATGTCGAATCATCTATTTTATTTTGCAATCTTTGTCTTTATAATATAAGGAGTAATCACATAAATAGTGTTCGGCAGCATTTACATTCAAGAAAGCATTTTTTTTTCTATCATGGACCAGCACTCAGGAGATGACCCCTACACATGCGATGCATTGTGCTGGAACTAGGAAATTATGTTGTGGGAAGGAGGATAGAGGGAGTAGTGTTTATGGACATTTGATTTGAATTTTCCGACGTCATAAGTGACAGGAAAGACTTCGGCAGGTAGTTTGTTCCACATACGCGATGTTCGGCGGAAAAATGAGTTCTCCCCGTAGTACGTAGTGCGGTTCGCTGCCAAGTTGACCACAAATGGATGCGCTCTTAATGATGAACGCGTCGTGCGCGTGAATGACCGGGTTTCGGGAACAAGTTCCCTGATTTCATCAGAACACATCCCATTATAGTAACGATAGAACAACGAAACGCACCCCACGTTGCGACGAATGCTCAAGAGTGTTAATAGAGTTGGCTACCCTACTGTCTCCTATGAGTTTTTTCGATCTCTCCTGTACACGGTCGAGTAACTTCAAAATAGTCTTTGAAGCACCGGGACAAACATGAGAGTTGTATTCCATTTTCGGTCGGATGTAGGCGGTATAAATAGTGAGGAGATCAGATGGGGTGAAGTATGTCTTGCACCGTCTTGAAAAACCGAGGCACTTGAATGCTTCTTTTGAGACCTGAAAAATGTGCTCGGTACATCGAACATCGCCAAAGATCGTGATAACGTCGAAGAACACTGCTTCAGGACCAGTGCAGGAATTCCATCCGGCCCAGGAGACTTGTTTATGTTGAGGTTCGTTAAAACCCTTTTAACTGCACGAGCTCGAAAGTATATCTTTGGCATAGTTACGGATACACGCTCGGGTGCGGGCAGTGGTTGATTGCTTTCCGGCAGTTGAGAATTACCTGCAAACATTTCAGCTAGGAGGTTAGCTTTTTCAACCGGGTCGGAATATTTGATCATCCTTCAAAAGAGCCGGAATAGAAGAACTGGCATTTTTTGTCACTCTTTTTACGAAAGACCAAAAGCTTTTACTGCCCCGTTGGGCGAATACGCTGCTCGTACAAAGCTTTTTAACGTCTTAGAACTTTGGCACACGAAGATATCGCCCTTTTGCGCATCACATCAGTATCCGCGTTTTTGTCATTCCGCCAGATACTAAATGCTTCCTTTCTGGATCTGACTGCAAGTCCGCACGTCTGATTAAACCATGATTAAACGAGAGGTGCGCTAATGTTCATTTCATACTTGTCAGGGTGTGAAGTGAGAAAAAAGTCGAGGGTGTTGTGTTGGTGCCCGTCAACACACGGAATATGTGTTGGTTCATTCACTAATTGCGCAAGGTGGTTGTGCGCTGCGAATAGCTCAACATATTGGCCTTCTGGAGTCGTATGGCTCGAATGGCAGAGCCACGATAAATTATGGACATTGAAATCACCAGCAATAACAATTTCACTGTTCGGGTAATTTTCGAGTATCTCCGATATAGTGTCGGAAAGGGCATCGAAGTTGTATATAGTTTTATCCCTTTCCATATTTGGGCTTCTGTAAAGAAACCCGAAGTGCAAAAGATGTGTCCTGATTTTAAATTTAACCCATAGACAGCTAAATTCGGGATCATTCGTGCCTAAGGATTGCTGGCACTGGTACACAACTTCATTGCGTATATATGTATATTGCAAGGCCCCTATGAATAATAAAGAGGGATCGCCATCGGCACCCTCATGCAGGAGTTTTTAGCACAATGACGCGAAAAAGAGCCATAAAAGCCCTGATCCGGTCACTTTCACCAGAAGTGCCAACACTGGTTAGTGGTGCCAGCACTGGTAAATATTTTCGTTCGCCCGTTACTGGTATAGCGGATTTTTATTATTTTGGTTGGACTTTTATTTTTGTTGTTGTTTGTTGAATTTAACCCTAGAACCATAACGATATTTTATAATACGTTAATACCAACGATACGTAAATTGTACGTAATATACATTTCGTTTGATAAATTTCAATAAATGACAAATCTTCGGTAGAATTTCATTTCAATTGTTTTCTTTTAATTCATTAAAAATATATATTGAAATTACTTTCTTATAAAAAGTAAAATAATTTGCAAATATTTACATTTTTCTCTAAATAATCCCTCATAGTGCATTGATGACAGCAATATTACGTTTTTATTTTTCATCGGCATAAAAGAGACTAACGTCGTGTTTTCATTATAAACACAGCGCGATGATCCATAGTGTTGCAAACCGAGTAGCTCGGGAGTTATCTCAGCCTTGTTCTTTCGTAGTGTGCTAACGTTACGAAAAAATTACGTGCAATAATTTAATCTTTATTACCAACGATACGTAAGTTTTACGTAGTCTCTAAGTGCGCATACTGTGAATTCCTATAAAACATTAAATATGTGTTGCTTTAACACTTGTAAGCATAGCAGCACAATTGGTGAGAGCATAGCTAAAATGAATTTGCGTTAGAATGCCGATCACTTCTTTTATATACATGTGAAAAAAAACTGTACGTAAAATTTACGTACATTATGGTTCTAGGGTTAAGATTATTTTATTCTTTGTTTCTATTTAAATTAAGCTGGATTCACCCATGATGTCCGAACAAAAATGTTGTGCGGGCAAAAGTTATTTTAGTGAGAGTTTTCTGAAACACGATTCACCCATTTCGAACATTTTGTCTGGACAATCAATGCTGCCGTATGTAAACAATGGTTTTGTAATATCATACCTACACTCCCTTCCAGGCTTCTTCATTTCCTCGATAAGCTTTTGAGCAATTAAATTATTATTTTCCATTTTGCATACACTTTGAATTGCAATACGAAACAAAATTGTGCAAATTTTATGTAAATGGGAAACTCAATTCAGCTTTGAGATGACAAATTTTACTTATTGGCAACTCAGTTCAAGTTTGTCTGGACAAAATATAAAATTAAACCAATTAAAGCTGAGAGCTGTTCGCACAAAATATTTTCTCTTTCTCTTGAAGAGAGCCGTCAAACTTCATATAAAAAAAATTTTGTGCGAACAAAAATTTTGTTCGGACATCATGGGTGAGTCCAGCTTTAAAGTACAGTTTATTTTACAGTTTGTAAATTTATTTAGTTTGTGTAGTTTCACAGAAGACATTATGGAAAATTTTCTGGGAGATATTCCAAGGGAATTCATAGAGGAGCCAGCTTTACAAAAGCTATTTTACAAATACACAGGAAAAACCATAGCCAGTGAAGTGGCCTTGAGAGAAGCAAAAGTACCGGCTCTATATAAAAAATATGTACAGAACCTACAACTGAAAGCCAAAAATAAGATAATATGGATATCGATAACTCTATCCATCGATAGCAGCCACTACTTGGTAGCCAATTTCTTTTTTGGTCTATTAGATGAAATTGAGAAGGGAGAATGTTATTTGTTAAATACGGAACGTTTGGCACGGGAAAATGCCAGTTCATTGGCCGCATTTTTTGTTCATTCATTGCAAATTCTATGGCCGGAAAGTGAGTATAATACAATAATGAATTTTATTACAAAATTTAACAAATTTACCATTATTTTATGAAGAAATTCTGCACGAAAATATATATGTATTTGGTGGTAACTGAAGCAATTCCTTACATGACGACAGCCATACAGTCGTTCAAAATTTTACTTCCAAATATGATTTATGTAACTTGCTTGCTACATGCTTACGAAGAATTTGCGGAATTTATACGTAGACGTTTCCGTAACGTCGTTAGTTTTATTGACGTTTGTGAAAGAGTATTTTTAAAGGTATGCGTAGTATACATAAAGTTAAAGTATTATTTTAAAGAAAATATTATATTTATAGTCCCCTCATCGCCTGCACTTAATGAAGTTAAAATATCACTATTTAAAGCTTCCCTCTAATACTGCTACATCGAGCACTTGGTTAAATGCCGCTATTTACTATTCCAATAATTACATGGAAATTAATACCGTTCTAGATATCTTAAGTGAAAAGGAAAATGCTTTTTGTATACTAGAAGCTAAAGACTTAATTCAAAACACAACACTTGAAACGGATTTAATTTATCTGAAGCAAAACTTTGAAGGTCTATTGCAAGCTATTACCGAACTTCAAAAAAGGGATATCAACCTTAACGGAAGCTTGGCGACCATTGATGATGTCAGAGGAAACCTAGAGACAACAGAACGTTTAGAATTTATAAATAAATTTGAGGAGTTTATGAGTAAAAATGCTGGGTTACAAGAATTAATTGTGATAAATAGATTGAATAACACGGAAATGGAACAAAAAAAAAACAGCTGCAATGAAAAATCCTCTTTATATAAATTTGTACCACTTGTCTCAGCAGATATCACTGGTTTTTTGCATGCAAAGAATTTAATCCAAACATACCAGAAAAATAAATGATTTTTTTTTTAATTTATTGATTGTAAATACGAGTATATTGATTGGATTTTGTATGTCTATTATTAAACCTTTTATATATAAAAAAAATTATGAATACGGCATTTATCCTTTAAATTCATTAAGTTGAAATATTGTTACATATACATTTACATATATTAACACAAAGAAAAAAAAATAAATTTTTCGAGATAAAAAAATAACTTAACTTAAAGACCATCGCTCAAAAATAAATATAATTAAAAAATTTTAATAAAGGTCAAAATAAAAATAGAATTGATACTAATAAAATAACTTAACATTAAATTATATACAATGTTTTGATATATATTTATTAAGCCTGAGGTCTTTTTTTATTTTATTTTGTTTTTATTATTCGATATTTCGTTAACAGCTTGTTAATATCATCAGAAATAATAGGAAATTATAATATAAAAAAAAAATAATAAAAGAATTATAATTTCCTATTATTCCTGATGATGTTAACAAGCTGTTAACGAAATATCGAACAATAAAAACAAAATAAAATAAAAAAGACCTCAGGCTTAATAAATATATATCAAAAAATATAATAAAAAAGGTCAATTAATAATATAATTAAAAATTATATACAATGTATATAATTATATGGTAGTGATAGAGAACTGGCAGATTGTGGCATGCTTAGATTTCACCTGCTTCCATTTTATGTTAATTTCCTCAAAACGATTTTCCAAATTATGTAATTTTTCATATGCCTCAAAATCATTTAAAACAAAAGCTTTCAAACGTGCAGTCTGTGTTAGATTCTCATCAACATTTAATTTTATAAGTTTCTTGCTCTACAAGATATATATATATATATATATATATATATATACACGTACTTCACTTGTTGATAAGCATTTCTCGTAATTGAACTGATCTATATTCTGAATATATATATAGTCAAATTCATGCGCAATATAACTTCTAATTTATATTTAGAGCAGCGCTCTAATAATATTATAACTTTTATTTTTTTTATAAACATTATTTCAGACTTATTTGTTGCCTACATATTTAATTATTCTTATGTTACACTTGGATTCCTATGGGCTCGGTTGGTTATTGTTATGAATAAATAAATTAGAATATCTCTTTATATGTATATGATTTTAATTTTAAAATTGTGCTTTTCCCGAAAAAAACATGTGAAATGTATTATAACATACTTTATGGTATTCTCATAAAGTATGTTTTTATAAAAGCAAACTCAATAACTTTTTTTTTTTTTTTTTTTTTTTTTGGCGTGTGAGGTAGGGTTGAAAATGCCTTCGTACTTACAGAGACCGTCGTCTTCTGCGTCGAGTGGTGTTGCCACTAAAAAATTCCCTCCTCCTCCTCTGGGTAGATTCCTCCCCGGGACCGCTTTCCGCATTACTTCGGGAAGGCCCAGAGCCACGTCCCAATCAGGACCACTCTCACTCACCCACGTCTGGGTCCGCCAAGTTTGCAGCCGGCGCCATGGCCCCGGCCCGTATCACCTGGTCCCCGTCAGAGGGGGCCCCGCTATGCAGCAGCGCATCGAGGTCCCTCTTCTTCCTCCGCAGAACGTATCCCACGTACTGTGCCACAGCGTCCCAATTGTCTTCACAATCGAGCATCCTCCCTATCACGGTGGCAGGAGCGAACCCGCCAAACCGCTGCGCCATTGCACCTCTCTCAGCATGCCACCTGGTGCAGTCGAAGAAAGTGTGTTCTGCATCATCATCCGTAATACCACAGTAAATGCAGTCGGGACCATCTGCCCTGCCCATCCGGCACAGGTACTTTCGGAAGTATCCGTGGCCCGAGAGGAATTGTGTCAGGAAGTAGTTAACTTCCCCAAATTTCCTCCGAATCCATACTTCCACGCAGGGAATGAGGCTCGCCGTCCACCTGCCGACCGTGTCCGCGGTCCACCTGTCCTGCCATCGCCGGACAGTTTGGGGTCTCAGACCAATAGCACCAACACCAGGGTCCTCCCCCCTCGAGTTCCAAGCCTCCCACCGCTCGCGCGCAACCCTAAGGGCCGCCGTCCGCTGTACCGCCTCGAAAACTCAATAACTTAGGAGGAAAGCATACATATATAGATGAGAAGAAAAATCTAAAAATAATAATATGTATGTGTAATAAAAAAAGTAAACTAATGGATTGTTATGTTTTTGTTTATAAATTTTTGGTTTTTTGTTCGGTATTCAATTTCAATTCTCGATTGATTAGTTGAATTTTGAACATAAGAATCTTGAATTTGTAGTCAAAAATTGGGAAAAGTCCACTGGTGAGCTAAGTAAGCATTTGCTTTTATATAAAAAAATACTTTATGAGAATACCATAAAGTATGTATTAATACATTCACATATTTTCAAATTAGAATCATATATAAATAAAATAAATTTGTGCGAGTTCGGGCAAATATGTTATGCACAATATATATGACCATGCACAATTACAAAGCTAAACACAATAATTTGGCTTATATGTACATGTTATTAAAGAAACCGCAAATAATTTTCAACTAAATCATGAAATAAAATTAACTATTATTTGTTCATTGCATTTTTGGGAAACTTTTAATTTTACTTTGTTATTTTCAATGTTTATTATAAACTAGCCCGAAGAAAAAGTACGGGCGTTCTCGTGCGTGAAGAACAAGAATATCACTCTCTCATTTACCCAATTTTTGCGTAAGAAAACGCTTTCTGGTAAGATTGGACGCCCGCGGTCGCCCAATTCAGAGTAAACGAACACACCTATTATTTCAATCCATTGGACTTTCCAGATCAAGCGCAAGTATACACATACTATGTACATACATACATACACACTTTGCATCACTAGCAGCTTGAGTTTTTCAGCCATCAATAATATCAGAAAGTTTGCTTCAAACGCCAGTTTAGAAGTAAACGATTGCCAAAACCAAGACAAGTTTTTAATATTAGTTTAATTTTTTTGTTAAAATAAAATAAAAGCATAGTAAATCTTAATTGTTTATCGTTTGATTTTCTATTTAAAGTGTAGTAAAACCGACCAAATCGCTTCAGTATATCAGGCCTGTTCTGCAAACCACGTGATTTGAAATCACGCCGACGATTTGAAACCGGGGGCGCCCAATTTAGAGTACATGACCACACATATTATTGAAACATCAAATGACGAATCGTATGTTGTAACGTGCTTTGTTATTCGATATCGATTGCCACATGCCAAACTAAGAAATCTCTCTTTCATTTTGTTCGATATCGAATGCGGAGATTAGACCCCTAGTATGTACTTATTATTTTGATAACATTATTTTCTTAATAATGGTTCGAAATTTATAAAAAAAAAGTTCCCAAAATAATCTTTTTGCTCACATACATAGCTACCTGATTATAAATAATTATTTGTAACAACACCAACCTCAAGATTTAATTACATGCATGTTATATATGTACATACATATCAACTGTGATAAATTCAATAATCATATTTATTTTTGCTATAATTAAGATTTTCAAACAATCTGCATACAATTTTAATCCAATAAATTTATCTTAGGGAAATAAAACAAAAAGTGAAAAATTGTACAAATATGTTTTCGTAAACTTAAACTTAAATACATAACAACAAATACAGTCTGTGCAAAAATAATATAATTTCATGCTGATGGGAGAGTTTATGGATTTATCATTTATCAGTCCAGGCACCTTATATAAACTGACCATATAGATTCATACATACGTAAGATATCTCACATGTTCTAGCAGTCAATTATTATCAATCTTTCATCTGTACGTTGCTTTTCTTTATATGTTATGAGAGTATGTATTTATATCTACCGTTTATATTATATATGGTATAAAAACAACTGGGACGAACTACGGATTTTTCGTCGAAGGAATTAAAACCCATTTGTTTGTATGAAAATGACCAAAGTTGACCAATGCCATAGGTTAATTTTTACGTCGTCGAACGACGAACAATTAGTATAAAGTGACGGTTTTTATTTGTTTCTTTTATATTTTCTAAGTAAGCAATGTTATTTATGGTTTTAAGAGTTGTTTTTCTTTCTTCTTTACAGAATATAAATTCACTCATCACATTTTTACCTATAAATATTTCTTTTTCAGTAAGTTTTATACTTTTTCAGATGGTCATATTATTACCTTGCTACTTGTAAATATAACTTTATTAATTTTTATTTTCTGTGGAAGTCCTTTTTCTACCCATATTTACAGGACGTACCACAGGCCGAATTTTGTTAGGTTCATATTTTTCCAATATGTATGAATGTATGTACATATAAAATTTTCAAATAATTTCGCATGACATTAACAGCTGTTATTCTCAATAATTGTGTCTCATTCGACAAATTGACGCAACGAATTCTTGTCGATAACTTCGTCTGACTGTGCGAAGTTCGTCGATCGTTTCAGTTGTGTTTATACCATTATTGTTATTCATAATTTATTTATTATATATAGTAGATTTGTTTAATTACGATTTAACCATATAATTGCTTTTAATACAAAATAAGCCAATCCTAAGCAGGAAATTATTTTCTCACGCTGTAAACGTTGTTCATGTCCAACTTCTATGTCCAATACTCGGCGATGCAATTTGGCCACCTGACGTCTCAAATAAATGATTTCTTCGTGCGGTGATAACTCCCCGATCGGCGTTCCCTCACGACGACTTGCAATGGAATCGTTTGGATTGTATGCCATAGCCTGCGAACGTTTGCTATCGCTTGTTGTTTGCTGTAAAAGAATATTAACATAAATTATCATTGATTGCACTTCTTTTTTTAAATGAAATTTTGTTTTTCTAATAAACAAATATGAATGCACGGAAGTATGTGTATACCTCTAAGTTTCTGGGTCCCATTTTTGGAGTAAATATAGATTACAAAATATTATACATGTACTACATACATATATTAAACAAAAAAAATTTTTTTTCTGGCAAAATATCGAAAATAAAATAAATAATTTGACATGTTTAAAACACGCAGTCAGTAAGAAAGTATGTATGTAGTATGTATTATATTAATTTGTGCTTCTTTCTATTGCATAAGCGTTTAAAAATCGTTTTTCTCAAGGAGTTTAAAATTTATAATATATGTATGAGGGACCGTCGTCCGAGAAACTTATAGATACACAATTACATGCGTACTTATCTAAATATTTATGCATTGAACTTTATACATACTAACTAAATCTGAAAAACAAAAATTCAAAACTTCAGAATGTTTTGTCGTATGTACGCGGAAATTAGCTTTGTAAAAATCATTTATTCAATAAATAATACATGTAAATGCGTGTATACAGTGCACTCGGTATAACGTCAATTAATTAAAACCGCCTGTGGTCTTTTACGTTTATCACATGGTTGACGTTTTATGAATGTACAAATTTAAAATCAAAATTTTATTGATACTAGTTTAAATCGTTTTTATTTTGCATTAAAAGCAAATCTAAAGACAACAAAAGGGTTTTCACAAAACAAAGGAACAACATATGTAGGTCTCCGGTTTACAGTAGACAATGGCAATAAAAAATTATTGACATTTGAGATGTTCACGTTATCCCGAGCACACTGTTTTAATTTCTTATCTAATAAATTGAATAGAAAATCCTATCATCTTAATCTGGGTAAAAAAAAATTTTAACTTAACATTGTTAAGCATTTAATACATTAATAAAGTATTTCCCCTTTACCTGTGACTCCGATTCGACTGAATTTGAATGAAATCCCACTACTGCATGTGAGACACCATTTGCCTTCACATATGGGGGTGAACACTCAGCATTGTCATCTTCGAAATCATCGACATCATCATCATCGCCGTTCCCAATTTTGTTTGGTGTACTTGCATCGGAGCCCGATGGAAAGGGGTGTTCATTCAATGTTATGGTTCGCGGAGGTGTCTGCACTCTTATAAATTCTAATGGATTTTTGGGTAATATAGAATTTTCTAACTGTATTTCACGGGGAGCTGAACGTGTTTCGAGATGTTGATTATGTCCCAAAACAACTATGCGATCAGGAACATTCATATCAATTTTATCCCTGTAATTCGATGAATTAATCATGGCATTTTGATTAGACAATAAAAAGTCATCGTCTGAAAATTCCCCGGTAGCCTTAATTCGTTTGGGTACTCGCATTAAGTCTTTCATTTCATGGGCAAACTTTCCTTCAATGTAAATATCTTCATCAACACCATTAAACATACGGGTGGGTGTTTGGGGGGTAACCATTTTATTTATTATACTATATTGTATTTCCTTTTTACGTTAATGAAAAACTTAAATTGCATTTAGTTATGCGTTCTTCTACTTTTTCTATTTTGTAATGGAATTTTTCATTTGTTATTTGAAAACACAAAAAATTTTGTAGTACATATCAGCCACGATATTAAAAAATGGTGTTTGCAGCCAAAAAAAAAGGAATTTTGAAAAGATAAAACAGAAAATTTTTATTGCACAACAGGTTTGAAATTATAGATATTAACTGGCACTTTATTCATTTAGTTTTTTTTTTAAGTTTACTTACATATTCTATGACAAATGAAATGTTATTTTTAAATAAAATGCTTAGACAGAACTCAATTATTCCTGTCTCTTCTTTTACAGCTTTGCAGCTGCAGCTGTCATTTAAGTATATTTAGCAGACACAAAAACTGTTTTTTAGCAGAAACTAATACAGGGGTGTAAAATTGTGTACATATGGGAAATTTTCCAACTATATATATGTACGTATAAACTTGCATACGAATAAAAGAGTTAATTCCAAACATATGAAAATAATAATTTTAGGTATAAGCTATGCTGAAAACTGCAATATATAATGAATTGAACTATTAATTATTACAATTATACATTTATTGATAGAAAGTTTTTTGTAAATTAAATTTTTGTGTTAAAATCAAGGAACCATATGCAATTCTGTTATAATTTCCTTCTTGAACAACCAACTGTGCAATTTGCCGCGTAAGATAATTAATGGATCCGTTTTTATGCATATAATGTCCAGTTAGACGCACAGAGGTCTAGGTTAGCCTATGGTTAGACGTTCAAATTAGTGTTGAAATTTCAATTGGTGTAATATCGCCATATTAAAAAGAATTTCCCACCAATGCCACATTACAAATTACTTCTGCACAGTTAATACTTTATTATACAACTCACCCATTTGCTTATAATTATTGGCTTGGCTTGTTTGTCGGGCGACACAGAAGTAAAATTTTTTCTATTAAATAGAAAAAATTTAAATGAAATTCATAGAGATTAAGAAAGTAGTTATATTTGAACTTATAAAGATAATTTGTATTGAAATTATAAAAGGTGGGTTTGCAAATTGTGATTATCAGCAAGTTAAGTAAACAATAATTGATATGTGAGTACAGTCGAGACGCTAAGGCGGGAAAATACAAACAAAAAATTATTGTAAACCGAAATGAACCTTAAATAGAAATATACAGACCCCCAAGCATTGCAAGTACGACTGGCTATTAATAAATAATAGACATTAAAAAAAATAGAAATTCAAATATATACGGAAATGAAACTGTTCTATTATTTTTAGGTTAAATTAGAAATAAAAAAATGGATAATACTCGCAGTACAAGAAGAGGTCGCTCTAAAAAAGAGGGAGAAATGGTAACAAAAACAACAGCAAAAACGTCTGTTCCTTTGGGAATTTCGGCGAGCGGTGTGGGTGGTAGAAAAAATGCTGCTTTCGTTGACTCGACAGTCTCTACAAGAAAGTCATCACCGGCACGAACTAAAACTTCGCCGTCAAGACGCGCTTCTCCAGCACGTACACGAGCATCACCAGGTAGGAAACGTGTTTCACCTGTGCGTAGATCATCAAGGCCACGGTCAACTATCACTGTCCAATCAGCTAGGAATGCTGTTGCACCAACTTTATCCCCGACTAAAGAAGAAGTTAAGGTAAATATGTAATATTAAAAACATGTATTTTTATATATGTACATATGTACATTATGTATCACTCTATCTATATAGTTTCTCTTTAAAAACAGTACACAAAACAAGTTTTATATTTTTCATCATAATTGTAAAATGTCATTGGCTGGTCAAAAAGCAGTACGTGCAATTAAACAAATTTACAATTTGTAATGAAGTGTTGAAATATACAACTGATTATTTGAATTTTTACACTGTATTGTCAAATGTCTTCAATGACAACACTTCTTCATTCAGTTAAATAGTTTTTTTTTTTAATATTTATTATTGCTTTTGAAACCTGGAACAACAAATACTGATTATTTTATTTCTTAGAAAATCCAATCTTTGTTACATTGTTTCCATGTAATTACTTTTTTTGTGTATCCGTGCTCATAAGCAAAGTAGCGCAACGAACAGCTTTCTAGCACTCCAAAATCAATTAAATCGCATTTAATTTACTTGAGCGAAAAATTTAGAGTTTCTACTGTTGTAAAATGAAATTTAGTTACTTATGTACGTACTGCACTTTGGTAACATTTTGATGTAAAATAATGTAAAACTTAATTGATAAAAGTTAGAAGAGTTAAAGATATTTATAAAGATGGAAAATCAATTTGTTATATGAAAATTTCAAGACTTCATTTCATATTTTCTTCCTAATTTTTAATTTACGACCATACTATATAATTTTTTTTTAATTTTGTGAAACATAAGTGAAGGAGATTTAAGCCGAAATTTCAAACCACAAGTATCCACCCACTGACGAAATTAATTCTTATAAGAATATTAAGTGAGAATTGCTACATAGATCTACTGACAATTTTGGTACTAGCACCAAATGAAATGTACATATAGACCAGCTAAACCATATAGCAAACATAATATGTAAATTTGTTTTTTTTTATATTTCCATAAATCTTTTTTATTTTCGCAAACTCATCACCGTTTCCTAATAAGAAAAGAATTTTTAAATAATTTATGTATATATTCGTAAATATCTTTAGAAAAATCTTTGAAAAATTTAACTAATATTGCCTAAATATATTTAGAAATGTAGTGGAAATTGTTATAAGAAAAATTTATAGGTCCATAACGTGAAAACTATGCTGTGGCAATACTTTTTTTTATTTATAATGTTTTGAATGTATTACATATTAGGTGTGTTCGTTTACTTTTCTGGTAAAGTTCGGTAAAATGAGAGTAAGCCATAATTTATCTCAATAAGAGACAAAATTGTACAAAAGTAAGAAAACGCAAAAAACCATTAAATTTACCACAAAATAGGTCTGTTCCATGTACATAACAGAAACATTTGCATCGTTGGCAATGGCTGTAAAATGTGGACAAAAATAAAATGAAAAAAATATTAAATAAAGTGATAATTATGCACAAATATATGTACTTACATTTTCAAATTTATTTAAAAAATCTTTTTTAAATAAAAACTTTTGTCGTTTCTCTGCAAATTTTCTGATTAATTTCTTAGTTTCATAAAAAACAGCCGATAATTTAATTCTAGACCGAACTTACCCAAAGAAAAAGTTCGTGCAACTTTGTATAGAAAATTAAAAATTTTACTCTAATTTTATTGCATTTGTAGGAGTCATCTCCTGAGTGCTGGTCCCAGATAAAAAAAAAAAAAAAAAAAAAAATTTACAAAAATTTTTAATAATTGAGGATTCCATCTTACACGTAGTTCACTTGTTGATAAGCATTTCTCGCAATTGAACTGATCTAGATTTTGAATATATAGAGTCAAATTAATGCGCAATATAACTTCCAATTTATATAGTAGCCTTATGTAATAATAATATAACTATTACTTTTTTCATGAATATTGTTTCTAAATAATTTGTTGCCTACATATTTAATTATTCTTATGTTACACTTGTAGTCTACCAACATATATATGGCCCTATGGGCTCGGTTGGTTATTGTTATAAATAAATAAAATATAATATCGCTTTATATATGATTCTAATTTTAAAATTGTGCTTTTCCCGAAAAAAATATGTGAAATGTATTAATACATACTTTATGATACTCTCAGAAAGTATTTTTTTAGAAAAGCAAACTCAATCAAACACATTTAAAAATTTATTTAAACTATAATAACATAAGAATTAATCGGCATTCATAAGAATTAATCGGCAGAGTTGCATATGTTTTCCATGAGATCAAAATATGATAATCTTGTTACCATTTTAGATGTCAGCAGAAATAAATTCTGATAAAGAAGTGCTTAAGAAATCTTGAAAACACAAATTCATAGTGAACCCATTCATTATTTTTGATGGCTTCTTATAAACACCTTGTAAAAACCTGAATTTTTTTTATTTCAAGTGAGTAGACCGCACCGGGAGATTAGCAAGAGCAAAGAAGAATGCGAAAGTCAAAAAAGTGCAAATACATTATTATTAAAAAATAAGTAATCAATATCAATATATGCAACTAAAATAATTATTTCCAAGGTTGGCTTCATTTCTTATCGCATATACATAAGTACATATGTATGCATGTATACATACATACATAATTCTATTTTTTTATTTAAAGAGTTTTGTTATCTTGTTATAAAAGTAGTTTCCAATTTTTTTTTATAAATAATTTTTATAAATAAGAATTTAATATCGTGTGTATACAGTGACGACAATGGGGAAAGAATTGTTTCAGAAATAAATATAATATCTAAACTTGGGAAAATTGTAACATAATTTTATAGTTATTTAATTTAAAAATACAGTTAACATATTTAAAATATGTAAATATAAATATATAAGAAATTGCTGTCGACAATAGGCAATTAGTAGTTAAACAGTGTTCTGTTGACGGTGAGAGAACTTGGCGAAAAATTTTACCAACGAGATATTGGTTTCTTATCTTGGACCAGTGCTCAGAAGAAATCCTCTAGATGAAGAGAGATAATATAGCGAATAGACAGCTGGTCAAAGTGGTAGAAAGCAGAGCTTAATTCATTGCACAACTTTTCATTTTATTTATTATTTTAATTCGCCGACGTGCTCAAATACCGACGAAGGAGGATTCTGTAGCACATAAAACTCTGCAGAAGCTTTTTCTTTACTTGACCGGCTGGGAATCTAAACCGGGTCCTACTGGTTGCAGAACCAATTAATGAGCCCCGAATATTCTATTTCAAAGTAATGAAGAGGATTTTTTTTAGTGAAATACTGTTGAAGAAAGAATTTTTGAGTAAGGAGATACAAACCGCAACAATTAAAATTAGAATGACACTACCTTTTTTCTGGATTGAAATTTTGTAGAAGCGTGCAAATATATTGCAATGGGAAAATTAATAAGGTGCAAAGAGTACAACCATATTAAGATAAATACAAAAACGTCAAATCGTCCTGAACTATTATCGATAAAAAAATAGTAAAGACTGTCAAAAAAAATGTAATAAGTTTCAACTTAAAATTGACGTTTTGAACTAAATATCATTTATATGTTGACAACTTAGCGATTTATGCTCAATGCCTACGATTTTGAGCTTAATGGATAGATTTGGCTTTGAATTACCCAAACGTTAACACTGATGTCTCTCGGCGGGAGCTAGGTTTTGATTTTAGACCCATACTTTCTTCTGGTAATTTTCTATACGCCAGTTGACCAGCAAAATTTCACCCACCCTAGTATGTACATATGTTGTTGTTTAAAGTTTTTCTATGCCAGAAGCGGAATGTTTTTAGGATTGGCTTGTATTGTAAAAGTTCGCAAATCAAGCATACAAGCCTGTTCTGCAAATCACGTGATTTGAAATCACAAACCGTTTTGAAACCACGCCGACAATTTGAAACTGTTCTGTAAATCACGCGATTTTACATGTGGTTTTAATTTTTCGAAAACACGAGAAAACATCTGCTTTTTTATATTTATTTGTATTTTTGCATTGTGAATTAAAATATTAGATTAAATAAGGAATATAAAAATGCCAGGAGCTACTTAATTGTCAATAATTGCTTTAAAAAAGTATCATTTAAAAAAAGAGCATATTAAAGAACGACATTTGCAGGACAAACCATAAGTTTTTTATTATTTTGTTTGTTTGTATCTATCAATTAATTAATTGCCATATGGCAGATGGCAGAAGCAAGTACGCAAATTGCCAGGGTATCCCACACAATATAATTTTAGCGACCTATGCCTTCACATAGGAAGTTAAATTATATATAAAATTCCTGAGTTTGATGGTCTCCACCAGTAACAGCAACTGATTAATAACGAAAAGCCACAACAACGGTAAATGATACAGTTACCCGTGGCAAATCCATTAATCAGTGCGAGTGAGACGCAATCTCGCAACTATCGAAGGCCAAACAACAAAAACAGGCCTGACCGCACTTAAATAATAATTACGATGACGCGTGAGTTGTTCTTCAACCCAGAGCTGCTTTGCGACTGAAATTTTTTATTAGCACAAAAATATACCTACATATGCACGTATAATTGCAAAGTTGCCAGTCTTTTCATTGAACAAATTTACTTAAATTTTGCATTTACTTATTTATAAATTTCCACAAAAATAATTTAATTATTGACCATTACTAGATTCTTTGTACAACAATATATAAAGTTTGTCTTAAATAAAGAACATGATGGTGAAATATCTATATATTTACATGACTTATAAAGACTGTGTTACTTTGGCAACCTCTAAAACATGTTCGAAAAAATTAACCAGATGACTGCTAAAAAGAAAATGTAAACCACGACATTGCCAAACAAAGCAAAACAATTATTTACAAAAAAGCAGTGTTCTCACACATTTGCTCATATTTAAGTTTTTATATACATATAGCAAACCCCGTTTTATTACAAAAATAAATAGAAAACAAATCACATGAAAAATATTATAGTATGTTTATTAAATTCTAAACGAAATACATAGAAAAAATAAGCAAGTGATTTCAAATCGTCAGTCATTTAGCTGACGATTTCAAACCACAAGATTATTAAAATTTTTGTGTGCAGAACACCATTTTCGTGATTTCAAATCACTTTGACAAAAAGTGATTTGCAGAACAGGCCTGATAATGAACAAATATATTTGAAGCATTTAAAAAACAAATATTCAGATAAACATGTGTCTTTGCAAGATAGAATAATACAAAAAGTTGTGAATAGAATGAATATATTGCAGTATTATTGGAATGACGCTGTCAGAGCAAGGGTTACATCTTTTATTTTTTTTTATTTATTTGGTTTTTTTTTTATAATTTAAATTTATATTTTATATCCAAGAAAATTTTATTGGTTTATGATGCATCAATGAAAACACTGCATCTTTTTATATTGAATTAATTGCAGTATTCTGCTGAGGGGTAATGTCATACAAACTCTACATTTATTTCCGAATTTTTTGGATACCCAGTGTGATAATGCAGTGTGCAAAATATACTCAAATATTAAGCGAATGGGAGACAATTACGCATTTGTATACTACATTATTGTTTATTACTCTCTTTTTTGTTTTAGGTACAAGTCTCCTACACCAATTTACCAACAACATTAACTACTAATACATCAACAAGAGCGCCGGGGAAAGTAACAACAACCTCGTCGACGCAAAGCTCTTACAGTACGACAACTCAAAAAACTGTAGAAATACGTACAAGTCCATCGAATATCAACAAGTTAACCGATTATATACGACGTTCCGTTTCCAAACCATTCACAAAAGATGGCGTTAAGGAGGGACGCGAAAGCTCCTTTACACCCAGTCAACATACTGAAGGCGAAAGTCGTTATAGCCGTTCATTATCACGATCAGTATATGAGGGCGATGATCGTTATTCAAAGGCAGAGTTTTCTGATTCGGAAGCAAACGATCGAGATGAAATAATAGCAGAAGAAAAGGAGGGCATAGTTTATGAAGACGATGAGCACTATAGAAGTTTGAACGCCTCAGGATGGGCCCAGCGAACACTTTGCCGCAAATTATTGGTACCTACAGAATTTGGTGGATGGCTTGGTGTCACTCTTCTAATGATTTTAGTACCACCTTTGGTATACTATTTGCAATGGTGTTGCACAGCTCAGGCTTGTGCTTTCAAAATGCCAAACATTCAGGAAATGTTTGATAAAAAGTACTTCTTGCACAATGTGTTTAATCGTCGAGCAGTTGGTGCATACTTAGCTTTCCATTTTGGTAGTTTTGTGCTATCAGCATTTCTCTTTGGCCGCGGTGTACGTCTGCCTGGTTCCGCAGAATACAAATTCAATGCATTTCCCATGAGCATTCTTCTCTTGGTGGCATTTCTTGTGGCAGAAATCTTTTTTGAAGTTTCCGTAGCTGATTTCATACTTAAAAATTATTTACGTTTTGGTATTTATAGTGTTTTCAATGCCTATGTTTTCAGTCTGTGGGCCTATATTCGTTCCGATATGATGCGGCAAACCGATGCTGCCACTTATAACGTTTATGGCAAATCTGGCAATAAGTTGGTCGACTATGCCCTCGGCCGGCAGTTGAACCCCAAATGGTTAGGCTTTGTGGAATTCAAACAAGTATTCTATAGAGCGTCTTTAATGTCAACTTTTATGTACGCTGTCTGTTTGATATATAAAATTGTGCCTCAAGACGTTGAGGACCTAACTGTTTTTCGAAACCTCTTACTAGAGTCTGATTTGTCCACTTTATTGTGTGCCGTTATGCTTTTAGTTTACGTTTTCGATTCTATTCTGTTTGAACATCACTTGGGTTCTTCGTTTGAATTGCAAGGAGAAGGATTTGGTTGCTTATTACTTTTGCGCTATGCTGTCACGCCCTATTTATTGTCGGGTGTTGCCAAATACTTTTACCGGCATCGTATACCTTTGAACTGGGTACTGGCATATTATTCGTTATTGGTATTATTTGTGGGCTTGATATTGAAACGTTTCAGTAATGCTATCAAATATAAATACCGTATTCAACCAAATCATCCGCATTTCACTAACATAGAAACTATACACACTTTTCAAGGTAAGCGTTTACTGCTCGGCTCTGTTTGGGGTCGTGTACGACAACCCAATTACTTGGGTGACATCATAGCCATTGTTGCTTTGGGTCTACCTTTAGGTATGGGGTTTGCTTGGCCACCATTGCTATGCTTAACATTAATGATAATATTGCTGGTGCATCGATGTTTCCGTGTGAATGCTAGAAATACTTCGCGCTATCACTCATCATGGGGACGTTATCGCACTATAGTTCGGAATTATTTAATTCCCCATATATTTTAAATTAATATTATACACATATTAGTGACGTAATGAAGTGGCATTTTTTTTTAATTCCCACCATTTAGATATTTGACGTAATTTAGCTTAATTTAGCTTTTATTTAATAAATTGCATTTTATTTGTGCGACTAGTTTTGTAAATATTTCTTATTTTCAAAATTTAAAAAAAAGTGAAAGTTAATTCTGTCGTACGTTTTTTTATAAATTATTTTAAATATTAATTGCTTTAATAAAGCATACTCTAAATTTTAAAAATTTTATATAATAAATAATTACGTTAAAAGTATACATTTTGCAAACTTTACTAAAAGCCAAAGCTGTAAATGAATCATTCTTTTTTAATTTTAATTCGTTACGAATTAGCTAAATTTTGAATTAATTCTTGTCACAAACAACAAAAAAGAATTGAATGAATCAATTCAAACGAATTAGGTAGATTCCAATTCATGAATTTATAGAAAGAGTTGCAATTCGCTTTCAATTCAAATGAGTCTGTAAAATGTTTTGCTATTCGTTTCCAATACAAAACGAATTTGTTAAAGTTAATTGCAAATTCATTTCCAATTCGTTTGAAGTGAATTTAGTTTGAATTCATTCAAATGAATTTATTTTGAATTCATTCAAATGAAGTCATGAGTAGAATAGTGGGACCGATTATTATTTTTTTTTTTACCTGGGACCGGCACTCAGGAGATGACCCCTACACATGCGATGCATGGTGCTGCAACTATAGGAAAGGGATAGTAACTGAAAGACTGGAAGTGAAGCTTAATTAAATATTTTACAGCTCTGCTTTTGCAATTTCTTTGTTTATAGCGGTGTTGAAGCTGCGTAGCCACACACAAATGCAGAAAAATGCCAGATGTTTTTATGAGTCTGAACTGACACACAAATACACTAATGCACATCAGAAAAATTCGAGATTTTTTTTTTTTTTTTTTATATAATTTTCGTCTGAAACTGGGGTTGAACCCAGGTCTGTTTTGGTTTTGTAGTCAACGTGCAGACTACTTCAGCCATCGCCACCATAGGCCTATTAGGCTAGGTCTTTTTGAAAAGAATTAATAATGAATTAGAACAATGAATTCCAATTCAAATGAATGAAAACAAAAATGAGTTGCAATCAAGAGCAGATCTAGGGGTAATGCAATATGCAAAATGCAAAATGCAAATTTCTCCTACCAAAATGAAACTATTCAGTAGAAAAATTGAAAATTGGAATAAAAAATTAATTGAATCGTTTGAATTAGAAACAAATTGCAATTCATTTTTACAAAATTCATATGAATTGACGCAAATTTCATTAAATTTTTTTTTTTTTTTTTTGTGTGAAAAGAACTAATTCAAAATTTGCAAATTCAGTGCATGAATGATTCATTTACAGCTCTGCTAAAAACTGATGCACATCAAGACTCAAGTGGGTTGATATACATACGTAGTGCTGGGATATCTATGCCTAGTTGTAATTTATCAGCATTATTTTCCTCTAATTAGTTATACAGCCTGTTTTTTTGGAACCACATGTGCCTATTATACTCGTAGGTACTTTTATAAAACGTGGTATACAAGTTTTCAAATATTGAGTCTCTGAATGAAGATGTGTTTTTTTTTTGGGAATCACCAAATCGAATTTTTTTTGTTGGGCTCTCAGTAATGGAGAGATTATTTTTCCTATTGCGTTCTAATAGGGACAGCAGAAATGGGTCAGCTTTACCCATTGCAATTCTTTTGCTTGTATGTTTTTTTTTTCGATTTTTCTTGCCAAATTCTTAAAGTAGTATTTTTGATAATGCTTAATAGCATTGATAACTTTCCCACAGTATTGTGTTGAAAAAAGTTTAGAACACATCTGCAAAGCAGTATATATTTGTTGATATATGAAATATAATCTAATCTTGATTAATTTAATGAAAATATTAGATCACAACATACATACATATATAAAATTCGCAATTGTAAGCTTAAATATAAGATAAGTTACATTTAATTATATGTCCACGTCTAATAATGGCTCATTATTTTATGTTATATAACACTAAGAGTATTATGGCCCTAATAATGTTCGATGTTTGACTGTCGTCGATTCAGGGGCCAAATTACGGCATTCGATATCGAATGCCGTATTTTGGGCCCAGTTTATCAAACGAATTTTCATTTGGTATAACGATTGTTAAAGTTAAAGCGTACGTTAAAAAAAGTGTTACCATACAAAATTCCTACGTTTAGCAAACATTAGGTGTGTTTTTTTACTTTTCTGGGAAAGTTTGGTAAAATGAGAGTAAACTATAATTTATCTCAATAAGAGACAAAAGTGAAAAAAACGCAAAAAACCATAAAATTTGCTATAAAATAGGTCTGCTCCACGTGGATAACAAAAGTGGCCAAATAAATTTTATTTTAGTGATTTTAAACGCTTCAAATGCATAATATTTGAAAAGCAAAATATTTGAATCGTTGGCAACCAACGTCTGTAAAATGTGAGCGAAAATAAATTGAAAAAAAAGTAAAGGCATTTTTTTATTAACCCTACACACATAACCTTTTAAGTAACTCGTTTAAACATAACCATTCGTAGCAACGACGTACACGTTAGCAGTAAATAAAAAATTTAAGCACGCGCCCTACTCGCTACCTCTCAAGACAACTCGTTGAAATTTGATTTGGCAAGCAAGGTTACAGCGATCAGCGTACATACAAAAAATAAATCACATTATTTTTATTCTGTATTCGTCGATTTGACGAAGGTTATGTGTCTAGGGTTAAATAAAGTGATAAATATGCACAAATATATGTACTTACAATTTCAAATTTATTTGAAACATCTTTTTAAAATAAAAACTTTTGCCGTTTCTTTGCAAATTTTCTGATTAATTTAATTTAATTAAATAAAAGACAGTCGATAATTTGATTCTAAACGGAACTTACCTAAAGAAAAAGTTCGTGCAACTTTGTACTGAAAAGGAACAATTTTACTCTCTAATTTTCTCTCAAAATTGCGCAATAACTGTTATCTTGAACGCGTTTGGGTAAATTAAGAGCATTCCGTCTTACACGTAATTCACTCAAAGATAAGCTTGTTGAACATTTCTCGATATTGAAGTGATCTATATTCTGAATATATAATGTAATCAAATTCATGCGCAATATAACTTCCAATTTATATAGTAGCCTTATCTAATAATATTATAACTATTACATTGTTTCTTGCCTATATATACAAGAAGAAATATGTATGTATGTGTAATAAAAAAAAGGAAACTCATGGATTGTTATGTTTGTGTTTATAGATTTTTGGTTTTTTGTTCGGTATTCAACTTCAATTCTCAATTGATTAGTTAAATTTTGAACATAAGAATTTTGCATTAGCGGAATGGTATTATATGGTTATGCTTTCCTCCTCAATTTTTGAGCTTGCTTTTATATAAAAAAATACTTTATGAGAATACCATAAATTATGTAATAATACATTCACATATTTTAAAATTAGAATCGTATATAAATAAAATAAATTTGTGTGAGTTCGGGCAATTTTGTTATGCATCTGATGTATATGACCATGTACAATTACAAATCTACACACATGTTTACATCCATAAAAACGCAATAATTTGGCTTAGACATGTTAATTAAATAAACCCCAAATAATTTTTAACTAAATCATGAAATAAAATTAACTATTATTTGTCCATTGCATTGATGGGAAACTTTTTAATTTTACTTCATTATTGTTTACTTATAAACCAGCTGATTGCTTGTTTTTCTTCCCGAAACTCGCCCGTGTAAAAAGTACGAGTTTTTCGTGCAAGAAGAACAAGAACATTACTCTCTCAAAACGTCTCTCATTTGCCCAATTTTTGTGTAAGATTGTGATACGCCGCCGCCCAATTTAGAGTAAATAAAACACCTATTAATTTCAAGAATGTTTTTTGCATAAATTATTTAGAGAAGAGTGGTACAAAAAAATTCTGCTACTAGTAAACATTTGGAAACCAACAACGCATTTAAATTTTAAGCTACTTTAGTTTGTCTGTATATAATTTATTAAGTCATGTGTTTAACTCCTAGTTTTAGTTTAATACATATTAATAAAAAATTTATACTAAAACTAAACATAAGGAAGTTACTGTCCGTTGCTTGTACATATATAATTGCAATTGTGAGTACGTCTTTGAAATTTAATTTATTTTTCTTCTACTGGGATGTGCGAGAGAATGTATGTATGTAAATTTTCTAACTGTAATTATGCGCACAAGTTTATTTTTAATTTTTAACTAATTGAAATCGATAATAACTTCTTTCCCTCACATTAACACTTAATTCTGTTGGTTTCATACACCTTGCTTTTATATCTGATACGAGTATATGTGCAATTTTTATGTGATTGTTTTCGGATTCGAACGAAAACATAATTTATGAAGTTGTTTGTTTGGCAATCTAAATAAATAAATAAATGAAATGAAATATAGAAGCAGCAATTTTTAACCCCATAGCTCTGAAATATCATCTAGGATATAAGTATGTATATCCTAATGACGAACATTTGTCATGTGCACCCTGTAGATGGGTAAGGCAGTCAAGCGTCAAACGGAGAAAGATGGCAGACGCAAAATATGAACTGTCAAACAAAAAAAAGATGGCCGACAGCTATAGTTGAAGTGGTCAAGCAGAATAAGTGTGGCGGTGAATAATCGTTTGGGCACAAAGTATACAGAGGTGTCAGTTCAAAGCAGCGAACGAGCAGAGAAAGAGACATCATCAAGAAATATGCTGTCTCTTTTACCCCCTAACTCTGTTCGGTGATTCCTTTTTCTTCTAAATTCCTCAATATGGTTGTTTTGTTTTGATTTTTATTTTCTAGATGTGAAAATTAAACGTGTTTTTTCATCTACTTTATGCTCACAATTTCGCAATTTTTAGCACGACAATGTTACAAACATAGGTTATAGGAATCTGTGGTTACAAAACACAACAATGTGGTGTTTTGTGTTATGAAAATTATGTACTATGAAAATTAATTTCATGTATTAAAACATAGATACCAAAAAATCACAAGATCACTAAAATGTTATTTTATTGGCTTATGCACAACAAATTTCATATTGGTAATTTTTTAGCTTCGCTATGTTTTTTTTTTGCTATATTAACACAAAACACGATTAGAACCACAAAACACCATTAAAACAAGCTGCACTATGTTTTTTTTACTATAATATTAACACAATTAAAACAAAGAAAACCATAAGAAATTATAAATTTGTTCTTATGCACAAAATGTGGCTTATGTTTACATTTTTCTTTTGTTTACTTTTCATCTTTCGTAAAATTGTATATTTGTCTCTTTCTCCCCCTATTTTAAGAAAAGCTGATTTAAAATTTGTCAGACCCCGAACTGACCCTTCTAGGTATTCTATGGTGTGGATGTGCATACGAAAAAGTGTAAATTTTTTGATTCGGAAGCAGTGAAAAAAATTTGAGAAAAGAAAAGCAATCAACAAAAATAGTGCAAAGCTTTTCTTCAATAGGATATAATTAAAATATATGGCTATATATAACATAGAAAGTAATTTTATGCAATAAATAGTCAAGGTGTAAAACAAAGTGTAAAATAAAATATATACGTTTGTAAAGGTTTAAATAGTGCTGCAAATTTTACATTGGGAGAAAGGAGAAAAACGACAAAAATTGTACTGTATAAAATCTTAAGTACACAAAAGAGAATTTTTTAACACTGAAAACAACCGGTTCATCTTTAGAGCACATCAACTGCAACAACTGTACACCAATTTCCGATTGTACCACCTCAACCAACAACTTCTTCAACCTCGGCCTACAAAACTCGGCCGCACATCCGTATCAACTGCGAAGTCAGACAACCCTGCTTAAAAGGCGACAAGGCGTCCAACAACCATGCTAAAACCAGAAAGGATGACAAAAAGGTACCTGGTGAATGATTCCCTAGACTCGGATGTTATGTCTCATGTCGAATCAGACAACTAAACAACAACGGATATTTCTCAGGCCAAATCCGACAACTAATCAATAACAGGTATTTCTCAAGCCGATCCTACAATCAATCGGTAGCAGCTATTTCCGGAGAGACATACAATTCCAGTAGTGATTTTGAAGGAGGGCAAAATAAGCATCCAGGCTATTCCGCACAGACTGAGGAAGATCACATGATTCTGGAGGATTTGGGTGATTTTATTAATAATTTTTGTATTTTCTTAATGTTTTTCATATATATATATATATATATAAGTACAATTTGTACAGTCTCCTAAAAGACTGTAGTCATTTTTATTTTCATATCTCCAATATATTTTCTATATATATATATATATAAGTACAATTTGTACAGACTCCTAAAGGACTGTATTAATTTTTATTTTCATATTCCCTAAGCATTTTCTATAATATATATATGAGTAAAATTTGTAGTTTCCAAAAAAAAAAAAGACTGTATTCATTTTTATTTTCATATTCCCTAAACATTTTCTATATATATATATACTATGAGCGCCAAAATAAAGTGTACAAAAGGATTTTTGCAATATAATTTTTTTTAAAATTTTTCAAAATACGATTAAGTTTAACAATTTATGTTTTTTGAAATCAGTATTCATCTCTTTACTTAAATTTAAAAAAACAACAATATATCTTTACAACAACAAAAGTTATGAAACAAAAACAAAATCTACTCCATATATTACGCACCAAAATAAAGTGTACACAATTTTTTTTATACAACCAATAGTGAGTTGGTTGCTTTTCCTTTTGCTTTTATAACGGCATTCAGCCTTCGAGGCATCGATTCGACTAGCTTTTTTGTTACGTCGGACTAAATTTTCTGCCACTCTTCCGTTATAACCGATTTCAGCATTTCCTTATTGCTTATTTTCTCTTCCAGATTTGGCGGTCCAGGTACTCCCACAAATGCTCGATTGGATTTAAGTCCGGAGATTGTGGAGGGTGATCCAGTGTTTTGGGAGTATTGTACAGTAGCCATTCCTTTACTATTCCAGCTGTGTGTTTGGGATCATTATCATGTTGGAATTTCCAAGATCCCTGTAATCCCAGTTTCTCCACACTAGTTGGCAAATTGTTTCTCAAAATATTTAGGTAGTCCATCTTGTTCATATTACTTTCAATAAAAAATAAATTTCCAACTCCGCTTCCCGCCATACATCCCCACACCATCACTGAACCACCACAGTGCTTAACAGTGGTAATTAAGTTTTGATCGGCATATTCATTATTCTTGCTTCTCCAAACTTTTACAGTTTTTTTCTGGCCAAATATCTCAAATTTGCTTTCGTCGCTAAACAAAATATTCCAGAAAGAAACGTCTTTATTTATGTACTTTTTTGAATAATCAAAGCGTTTTCGCTGGTTAATTGTTGATAATAGCGGCTTCTTCCGTGGAAATCGGCCATGTAACCCATTCGCATGTAGTGTACGTCGAATTGTAGCGCTTACGCTGGTACTTGTAGTAGCTGAAACTTCCTCTGATATTTTAACAGCACTTTTAAATGGATTTTTCTTCACATCACGCACTATAGACCTTACTTGTGTCTCACTTAAAATTCTTGGTCGGCCTGCACCTGGGAGATTTTCTATTTTACCCAACTTTTTATATTTGTCAACTATTTTCTTTACAGTATTATGGCTTCTATTAATGAAACTGCAAATTTCTCGAAAACTTTTGCCTTCGTTGCGAAGTTTTAAGACTAATTCTCTAACATCAGAGGAAGTTTGTTTGCCCATTTGAAAAAAATACTTAACTGTCCCCACACAAAAACTTTTTCAAGCAAGAATGCTTAAATAGAAAGATGTAATAAAAAAACAACCAAATATAACGGTATTTTGTACAATAAGATATCGTGAAAATGCCACAATTGTAAAGTGTACACTTTATTTTGGTGCGTAATATATGGAGTAGATTTTGTTTTTGTTTCATAACTTTTGTTGTTGTAAAGATATATTGTTGTTTTTTTAAATTTAAGTAAAGAGATGAATACTGATTTCAAAAAACATAAATTGTTAAACTTGATCGTGTTTTGAAAAATTTAAAAAAAAATTATATTGCAAAAATCCTTTTGTACACTTTATTTTGGCGCTCATAGTATATATATATGAGTACAATTGTACAGTCCCTTCAACGACTGTATTAAATTTAATTTTTGTATTTTCGTGACATTTTTCATATATATATATATATAAGTACAATTTGTACAGTCTCCTAAAAGACTGAATCATTTTATTTTTATATTTCATAAATATTTTCTATATATATATATATTTAAGAATATTCGTACAGTCTCGTAAAGGATTGTATTCATTTCTTTGTATATTTTATTAACATTTTCTATATATATATATATATATATATATTTAAGGATATTCGTACAGTTTCGTAAAGGACTATACTAATTCCATTTTTGCATTTTGATATTTCTGAGCAAATTTTTGTTTAGACATAAGCATATCCATTACCATCGTAGACATAAAAATCAATTTAAATTCTAAATTTTTGTTCAGGATAATCACAGGAATAGTAGGCATGTCGTTTAGGTTGAGCTCACCCTAGGTCATAATTTAAGTGAAGATTCCTATACCGGGTATTGTCGGTTAGTGGTAGTTTACAATCAAACTGAAATAGAGTAAGATTTTGGAATTTAAATAATTTAAATGGACAAGTAGCATATAATTGGAAAAGGATACGAATATATAAATAGATATAGGAGTATCAAATACTTGTAAGAGAATACATTTTGTTTTGTATGAAATTAAATAGAAATGTAATATATAAGTTAAGAAGGATAACATTGTATGAATAAAAATATATATATAATCACTATGTACATTTTCGTTTGAGGGATAAATTATTGAAACGGAAATGGATAGATAAATAAAATAGGTAAGGTGAAAGTAGGAAAGCACCGGTAAGAGTCACAGTAGTTGAATTTAGGGGTTAGTACCAAATTAATCGGAAAGTACTACCTTGGTTGTGGGTGGCGAACCGAGACCGAAAAAGGTCGAACAGATGCCGGGAAAAGTTGAACGGCTTAAACTGACTTCGAGCGACAGTAGGGTAATATCGTGAGTATTCGTGTGCGAGGGTTCGGAAAGTTCGTTTGGCAACTGGATTTTCCTTAACACTTGACGAGTTCTAAATTTCAATATAGGTAAATAATAGGCTGGCATTTAAAATTTTGTTGTTGTTGTGTGTTGGAAAAAATGAGAAGGCTGGTTGGCAAGAAACCCACCTCCAAGACGGCGAGCTTCAGCCGGAGCAATACGCCATAATGCCAGCACCGCCAACAGTCTGTCAAAAAGGTCAGGAATAATAATTTCAATATTCAATTTCATTCCATTTCATATACGCACACAACGCACATTCTTGAGGAATTTTTTATCCACGGAAAATGTTTTTCTCGAGAAAACACCTCCAATTATGAATTCCCACAGTGATGACTTGGCATCACCGAGAATGGTTATCTCCAGAAAGTTCAGGGTTGGTATCAAGAACGGTGAGGACTGCAGGACCAACTCTATCAATTGTGAGCCGCGATCTCAGGTATGATATACCGATGGGCCCAAGCTGAGGATGGTTAAACAGGGGTGGGAATGAACGGCCCCAATTCAGAAAACCGATTCTAATGGGTGTATACCCAACAGTTTTCCGGGCGAAAATTCATGCCATCGGAACATGTGTGGTCGAGTGCCTCCTTGGGAAGATGGGGGCCCACATCTATATACTATCAGATAGTGAGGAGGCGCTTAAAGCCCTTCAGTCGACCATGATAACCTCAAAAATGGTGCCTGCACATTCTCAATGAGTTGGGAAACTTTAACGCCTCCGTTAGTGCATGAGCATTAGTCTTATTAATATGGAGGTGCGTGTTCGATTGCCGC
The DNA here is from genome assembly GCA_963924685.1 of Dexiosoma caninum. Classification (NCBI taxonomy): domain Eukaryota; kingdom Metazoa; phylum Arthropoda; class Insecta; order Diptera; family Tachinidae; genus Dexiosoma; species Dexiosoma caninum. The sequence continues at coordinate 61,684,113 of OZ004728.1, read as the reverse complement.
TTAGACCCTGGGTGTTTCTACAGACAAACCTAAGACCTTCGTAGAGTTTGTATTGCCTTAAAAAAAAATTACTAATTGATTACGATCACAAATAATCGAAAAGTAATCTGGTTTTCTATAAAATAATCAAAAATAATCGAAAAATAATCCGATTACTTTTGATTATTTTAAAAAATTTTGAATTTACATTACTTTATTTTGAAAAAGTTCTAAAAAAATTTACAAACTTAGATGTTTTTTTAAGTTTTAAGTATTTTCCAAATAACAATTATAAAAACATTACTGATCTTCAGCTTGGAAAATATAATTTAATTTAAATTATAAAACAGACAAATAAATAGCAAGAAATGAGATGTTTTTTGTTTAAGAAGTTATAACTTATTATTATTAATAATTGCAATCCTAGAAAAAAATGTAATTTCAAGTAATTCAGATTACTTTTGCATTATTAGTAATTGTAATCAATTAGCAATCGTGCGAAACTGAATATAATCGTAATTTCATCATTCAGGGGTGTCATAGAAACCAATCTTATCAGAATTGGATTTGCAACCGATAAAAAAAAAATACTTTGGTGTCACGAAATCCAATGTTATCGGTTTTATGTTCGAACTAGAAATAATGTCGGTTTTAGGTGTCACAGAAACCAATGTTATCGGATTTTTATTGGAAATAAATCAAGCAGCCGACTGCTGTCGGTTTTCATTTGCAATCATTTAATTTTGTTAATTTTTGTCAGATATTTTGTTAAAATTTTGTACATTTATTTACTTAAAGTAATTAAAAACTATATTTTTCATTTTGTTTTTCTTTTTCAAGTTCATTTTTTTGCGAAAGTCTAAGTAAATATTAGTTGATAAATTTGTAAAAGAAAAGTATTTATCTTCATGTTTTTGGTTTTTGCTTATTATGAAAAAAAGAAAACAATTTTCCTGAAGAAGCTACACAAAGGAGTAGCGAAATATCGAATAAAAATAAATATTACATATATAAAAAGGACCTACAGCTTAAATAATTAGTGTAATTGTTATAAATTTAATTTATTTTCAATAAATTCGTTTCGCTTATGTATTTTCACAAACAAATTCAAACAAAAATTGAATTAAAGTAGTAAACAAAGGAACATAATCATACAACAGGAGATTCGAATATCTGGTTTATTTGCATTCGAAGATAAAAAAAACCAACAATCAGTAAAACCGACTTGGATTCTATGACAGCCCTGATTACTTCTCCCCTCAAAAAAAGTGACCAAATTACTAATTATTACGATTACTAATCATATGGTCCATACATATGTGTGTATAAAAATAAAATACCATGTGTTAAAAAATAAATTTAAATCTTTTATTTTTCTTTAATTCTAAACAAACACTTGAACATATAAATGTTTTTTTTTCCACTTCGATATTTTGAATTTTCATATATGTACGTATACAAAATATTTACAACTATAAAAACTTATATAATATAATATATAAACAATTATTTAAGCTTAAGGTCTTTTCAATATATTTAATATTTATTCCGATTCGATATTTCGCTACTCTTTGTGTAGCTTCTTCAGGAAAATTGGTTTTTGTTTATAATAAAATATAATATAATATTTATAATATAATATAAATATAATAATATAAAAATAGGTCAAAAAATTAGAAAAATAATAATATGTAAACTTAAAAACTAACAACCTTAACAAAGTAATTAATTATTACGCCTATTTCCTATAACAATTCTTTTTTAAAGTACATTACATTACAGCGTCTATATGAAAGATACAACTCAAACATTAAAATAAGATGTTTAAAGTAAATATAAATAAATCACCTACAATAAATTGGGAAATAATTCATTAAAGCCTGGCGGCCATAAGTTGAAGTTATCGTCGCTGAAATCTTCGTTAAAAACATCCAACTGATAAGTAGGCGGTGAAGGTGAACCGATAATTGATTCATAACCATGATCAGATATGACAGACTGCACTGAACGAGTTGGAGATTTTCCAAGAGGTGAAAGTACAGGACGTTTTGGACACAAGAATTTCTCTATTGGTTCCAAATTGAAATTGACGTCATTATCAAATAGAGTATCATCATCTGAGCAAGTTGAAACATTAAGGTAAACAGGTGATGGTGACGTCATACCTGTCGGACAAACAACTTCACCGGAAGAGCCATCACAGGGAATTTCTTCAACTGCTTCACTAACAGGAAGTGCTACATCATTCATTACAATGGTTATTGAGTGTGTTTTATCATCGTATGTCCCATAAACAGTATCTGGAGTAGCAACTACAAAACTTGATGGTTCTGGCGAAACTGTTATTACAGGTATTGAGGTGTATGGCGGCGACACTGTTGTGTTTAAGGCTGCTGGTATTTTATTCGCATTCAAGTTTAGAAGATGTGGTAAGGTATCTTCATTAAATGTATTTGTTTTGCTTTCTAATTCATTTTTTACAAATATGTGTTCATGTGTTTGTATAGAATTATTATTATTAGATTCATTTGATGCTGGAGTTTCTAAGCTGCTGTCATTGTAGTTGTTTTCATGTTCGCTGGATTCCAAGTTCTCTGTTCTGGACCCCACCATTGATCCAAGCAATCGCTCTGCTCCGCATGGAATTTCGGCATCAGGCGCATTGCTCGCTCTATCACTTGCTTCCAGATTTGCTGTGATATCGGCAAGGAGGCTTTCGGCAAGTTCTTCCAACTTTCCGGCATCAAATTCAACATTATCGAGCGATTCTTCGTCGAATTTGAGCACATCTTGTAGAGAAGGCATAGAGCTATTACACGCCATAGAGACGACACGGTTGCATTCTTCTTCAGTTTCTCCTTCAACTCGACAATTGTGTCCTGTGGCGACTGGAGGTCCTTGAGGTTTGAGCCCTGCTGCAGAGGGTCAGTATTTTTGGATACTGCTGATCCATTTAGTAAGGACCTACAGCCGTCACAGGTGGCACACTTGCCTTGTTGTTGTTGTTGCTGTAGCTGCTGCTGTTGTATTTCTTGCAATTGTTGGCGTAGTTGTTCTACCTCCATATCAAGTTTATTATTTTTCTCCAAAAGCGAATCGTTGATTATTTGAAGAGATTCGCATTTATTGACTAAAATTTCAGTTTTGTCCGTTAGTTCTTGAATTTCGTAGTCCATTTCTTCCATCCGGGCCTTTTTACGGTCACGAGATGTTTGCGCCGCAACACGATTTTTCAATTTTCTAAAAAAAAAGAAAAAAAATATAAATGTAATTACAGTCGAAGTTCTCTATAGCGAACTTCTCTATAACGAAATGTTCTCTATAAGAAATAAAATTCGTGAACACAACATTTTTGTGAGTATTTTCATATATTTTGATCTCCCTATAGCGAAGTTCTCTCTGTAACGTACAATTTTTTAAGACCTAAATAGAATTTTTCACACTAAATAATCTCTCTATTGCGAAGTTTTTAGCAATCGATTTTTTGCATAAATTTAGTCCATATGTATGTATTAATAAAAAAAAATTAATGTCTTCATGTAAAAACAATTTTTTTTGTATTAATTAATATATTTTCTACATAAAAAAAATGTCATTATTTTCTGCAGTTTCTCTATAACGTAGAAATTTGACGGTCCCCAACTGCTACGTTATAGAGAAGTTCGACTGTATTTATTTATGTTTGTTGTATATTATGTTAACTGGTCTATATGCACATACAATTTTTTTAATGAATTTTCTAGCTTTTTCCAAGAATTTGGTTAAAGGTCTTTAAGCAAAGGGGTATAGAGGGAGTATTGTTTATGTACATTCGATTTGAATCTTCCTACAACAAAAGTGACAACTACATATTTTTTATTCATTCAGCATAAATTGCCACTACAAAGGGGGCTTTTAGTGAGAATTAAAACGAGATAACAAAGTTACATACGTATATCAAAAATATTAAAATCTTACTAGAGTAACTTCAGGTATGGTGAACTATGTATCTAATGTGGATCAGTAACTTCTTTAGGAAAATACATGAGAAACTGAAGTTTATCTAATGTGAACCACCAAAATTGCATAAAGTACGCCACTGATCCATATTACCCAACACAACTACCAAGTCTTATTTCAAGCCTGCGATAGCAGAAATTCGAAAATGGAACGACAAAGATATGAAAAAAGCTATAGAAAGCGGTCAAGCCTGCATAGCAGCCCGCAATAGCGTCGTTTTTTTTTTAAAATATTTTTGTTATTAATTTATTATTTTCTACCGTTTTTGTAGCGACAATTTATTTTTCGATGACTCATTCACTACTTTAACAATGCGTTCTTACATTCATATATTGATGTGATACCGAGTACTTACTTTCTCTGCACCTTTTCCTCCCATGATAAATGATCCAAACGCCTTTTCTTGCCTTTAAGTTGTGGTGTATCAACATTTGATATAGTCTCATCATCAACATTTGATATAGTCTCATCATCAACAACAGCTGCGACTTGAATCATGGAAGGAGCAGGTCTAATTTTTGGCAGAGCCGTGCTACCAATTGTCACTGTAGATTTAGCTGTTTTTCGTACAGGAGTTATAGCCACATATTTGGACACAGTTACAAAAACTGCTGGTTTGGTTAACATTTTGTTTACAATTTACTTTAGATATTTAGAAAATTCCACTTTGCTTTAAAAGAAAAAACAAAATCTTTGTAATAAATTTCAAAAACTCATGCCTTATTTTGGTTATCACAATATATGTATATCTTTTACATTAAACGTCTTGTTTCAATCTGACGTGTGCTTCCGCGATAAATTTCGTTTGAAGGCAATAAACGTCTTGAATATGTATGACCATAGCTTACATCATTATTTAGGACTATTACACAAATCAAATACAAGGTAATTGCTTATTCATCCTGAAGTTTCTTAATTTCATTCATTGCTGTGTTTCGCTTGTTAAGTTTTTCCCGTCTTGCTATTACGTGTACTTTATTCAAATAATAAAAAATGAATACGTCGTGCATTTTTTTAGTGGATACACTTGTTTTAATTTTTACGAAATAGTAAGTACACGTAGTGCGTTTTGATTGGTCGGTTTTGTTTTTGTATTTTTATTCCTCTCTTCTATCTTCTTTTTTTAATTTTTTTTGACATTTCTCAATACCGAATGTAAATATAAAATACTACCCTGTGATAGAAGGTGCGAATATTTTTTTTGGATAGACATTTGCAGCCGCATCTCTACAAAAATACCAAAAACAGCAGGCATTTTGTTTCTTTAAAACTTGTTAAATATGTCAAAATTTTTGTTTTACTGCTCCCTCAAAAGTAAACACACAGAGGCTACAATAGCAAGAAAAACATTCTTTCATTTATGTATGGCTCAATTGCTTTTGCAACAACCCTCTCAAAATAAAAATTTGAGTAAAACGTTTAATGACGCGCATAAATGTAGACAAATTTTGACATATACGGCGTGTAAAACATAAACGAGGTAAAAAAGTCACCTGATGAGTTGCTTTTACTTGCTAAATATACTTTGGTATGAATCATGATGAAATTGCTAAGGTGGTAGCATTAAAGCGATTACAGGCGTTCCTGTGTTTGTGCTTTGGGACATAAAATGTCAGAAAAAAATTTCCTTCGCAATATTAACGCACAAATAATATATTTTTTTGAACAAAATACCGATTTCAATGAAATTACGCAAATTAAATTGCTTATCACTTTTTGTTAACAATAAAAACCGTTAAACAAATGTGTTTGTATAACCTGGTAAAAGTTTACTTTGCAAAGTCTTTAAAAATACACCATGTTTACAAAAATGCATATATATGTATATATACATATATGTATATGTACATATTAAAAATTCAGATACTATGTTGTTTGTCAAACGATGGTTGTTATCTATGCTACACTACTAAATATGTACTCTGTTCTCATTTGAATTAAGAACACATTAGAAAGCACTATATTTTAGTAGGTGTTAAATTTTTTATAATCTACAGATATATATATATATATATAAATAATTTATATAGGTACTTTGTTACAGAAAAGCCTTATTAATTTTCACACATACTTTATTATCAAACCAATCACAGTTACCAAAACACTTGTATAAATATGGTTATTGAATCAGCTTTTGACACTTGTTTTAATCAAATATTCTCTTCTTTATTTACAGCTTTAGAATTTTTGGATATGGCAGTATTACTCTAATCAAATTTTATTTAACAACGCTTAAGATTTTCGCCAATCGAGTTTCAGTGTTTTTGTTTAAATTTCTGTAGAATTTGTGCAAATTATGTGTTCTTCTTTAAAATAACAAGTGCCTTATTATATAATTATAAAATATAGTGAAGATTTGACATTAATAGAAAATTTTCATGAAGAGAATTTAAACAAGTCAAGTTTCTAAACGCACACACGCATACAAATTATAATAGTGCAAACAGGTAGAATGAAATGGAATGCAATAAGGTGTACAATAAAATAAACAAAAAAATAAATTTAACTTTCACGGAACAATAATAAATAGTAAATAAAATGCACAGTAAATATAAGTTATATGGACAACAATGAATAAATTATTTGTAAGTATTTTTTGTAAATTTGTGCATTTAATAATAATACACAGATATATTAATCTTTATGCATGTGTGTAAGTATGTAATAACTAATATGTTGTTTAATTTCGGGCTTCCATTTCTGTTGTAGGTTATTGAATATGAATATATGTTGTACATGTATCCATACGTATATTTATAAATATGTATGTATATCCAGATGTTCTTACAAATTACCCTATGGTTCTTTTAACTTTAAAGAAAAATGATTGTCTTTTGTGCAGTTTAGTGAAGCAGCTCCAAAAAAACATAGCCTGTGTGAGGAAATTTAAAAATAAAAAGAAAATATAAAATTAAAAAGTTGGCGGCAACACATATTTTGCGAGTTATGGGCCTCTGATGTTCTAGTACAAGTTTGTGTATAAAGTGTACAGTTTTTATAGAATGTGGTCAATATCGGTATCATTTTAAAGCTGTTTTTTTTCTTGTCTTGGACCGGCACTCAGGGGATGACCCCTACACATGCGATGCATTGTGCTGGAACTAGGAAATTAGGTTATGGGAAGGAGGATAGAGGGAGTAGTGTTTATTGACATTTGATTTAAATCTTCCCAAGCTAAAAGTGACAGGAAACACCTCTGCGGGTAGTCTATTCCACATTCGTGCCGTTGGAATCTTGCATCTTAAAGCTAAAATTTAAAAGATATAATGGCCGACATAAGCGCGGCCTAAGTCTTGCTATTTGCAAAATATTTAGTATGCAGCCCTGTTTCGGGTGGATAAAAGTGTAAAGTAAAACAAAAAAAGTAGTATTACCACTTAAAGTATTGCGATTTTTTAAATAACTCTGAAATATATAGAAAAATATTTTTAATACCTTCCAAATGATACCAATATTGGCCATATACAGTCAGAAATGTAGTAGAAAATTGTATTCATATACGAAAATTTCAGAGGACCATAACTCGGAAAATATGGGTTGCCGCCAACTTTTTTATTTCATATTTCCTTCTTTGCTATCACAAGGCTAATTTCTTTTTTCTTTTTGAGCTGCTTCACTAATCTGGACTTGTTCCAAATGATTAAAATCACGTCCTTGTCTCATTCAGGTTAGACCAGCACAGTCTAGCAATATTGCAGATCTTCTGATGCTGCCAAAGAAGCTGGGCTTTAAAATTCGTGGGTTTATATGTCTTTAAGTTTAAATTGTTTTTTAAATATTCAGCAGGCATTTAATTAGTCACCCGCATAAAAAGTATTGCATTTGAAAAATAAAAGTACCTGAATGCAAAAATTAATAATATTGTGAAAATTAGGGAATTTAAAAATAAAAAACAAATAAAAATAGAAGACTGCAACAATTCACACCCAATTAGCCTGTTGCGTTGCATTTTATTTATTATTCATGTATGTTTTCACTATAACAGCTGATCTTGATATAAAAAGAATTATATTAATCAACATATCTAAATAAGGGTAAAATTTACTTACATTTTGTATGCAAAAATCAAGTGAAAAAATTCACGGGGAAAAAATTATTCGCGGTAAGGGGAATTTTATTTTTACGTGAAATTATTCACGGTGAATTTTTTCACGATTGCTAATTTAAGGAACAGGGAAATATTTCACGTGAAAAAGTATTCATTATAGGGGTGAATAACTTTGCTACGCGCAGTGTATAACAGAAGAAATATTATTGTATTCACAACATGCTGTTGCCCGTTACCAACTTGTTATATGCAACATAATACATAAAACATTTACAAGCAGCACTTCAGTTGAGTCCGAACTCTTAATGACTGCGGGCGTGTGAAGTCGAAAAAGTGTAAATGGAATTGTTTTTTTAAAATGAGAGAAAAAGAAAAGTTATTTATTATAAAAGAAAGAAATTTATTTGATTGCCAAAATATTTTAAACTAATTTTTGTTTTATCAAGTTTTTGAAATAACTTAAAGAAGAATATGTAAAAAAATGTAAATAGTTGAAATATTTGTCTTTTTCGATCTTGTCTAACGTGTTTTATTACTTGCCTTGTGTGCTATTTCACTAAAAGCGATGCGAGTGGTTTTTGTGTTTCAATAAAGATACCCGTTTCCATGAAATTGTGGTCGAATCTACGGTTTTTGGCCTTTTTATGTAAATATTTTGCTAACAACAAAATAATAAACTGGTGTTTATTAGTCAGTCAGAGGCAGACAGACATCCAAATATTTACTATCATCTACAGCTTTTTGAATATTCGTCATAATAATTACGACAATCAAGCAACAGCTACACTACACTACCGCAACCAAAGCAAACCGACAGCCACTTAATCTTATTGTACCTGCACCGTCTTGGTAAGTGTCTCTGCTCTTTCTTTAACTTGTTTTTCCTATAAAGGCAATTAATTGCGTTTTTAAAAAGTTTATGTGAAATTTATGTTGATTTTTTTCATCTTTTCTGAATATTTTTTATTGTGTTTGTTTGTTTAACTTAAAAGTATGTGCCGGAGAAAATGGAAAGTGTTCAGTGCTTAATAACGATGGTTCGTTCAGTTCAATCGTACTTCAGTTAAACTGCCGATTACTGCCACTTTGGCCAAAGACTATAACTATTTATAGCTGTTGCACCGCAGCGTACAGGTACTGCCACTTTGATGAAAAATATGCAAAGGGACTTTAATATTCTTATAAAAATTATTGTTTTCATTGCTCAGGAACTCATTCATAAATATCTGTGGAGTTTTGACAAAAGATCATAAGTCGAGATAAGAAAATTTCATACTATTTTAATCGTAAAGGAATCTTCACAAGGCTCTTGTTTACAATAATCAGTGAATCTATGAATTTTAATTTTTGAAATATCTGGACTTGTTAGTTTAATTTTTAATTTGTTTGGTTTTAAAAGAGATTTGAGTAGAAAATAAATAAAGATATACTAAATTTATAATTTTTTTTAACCTGTAAACAACAACGTAAAAAAACACGTAAGAAAAATAATTTATTAAATAGTTTTTTGACTCTTCTGAAAAATGTTTAAAAAATTGCACTTTTTTTTATCTTGGACCAGCACTCAGGAGATGACTCCTACACATGCAGTCCTTAGTGCTGGAACTAGAGAAAAGGGATAGTAAGAGAAATGATAGGAGGTGAAGCTTCACTATCTTACAACACTGGTTTCTGGCGTCCTTCTGACGATTGAGGTCGTTCTGACGTGACTGGATTGGATACAGCTGAAGCCGTTACTGTTCAGTGACCAGTGACTATGCCTTCGAAACTGAAACATTGCAACAACTACTGACACAAAGACGCAGAAATGCACATAAGAAAAATGCGAGCGGTTTTTATGAGTCTGAAACTGGGGTTGAACCCAGCAAAATTTTTCGTTTTGTACTCAACGTGCAGACTACTTCGACCATCGCCACCCTTACGGTGTTTTGTCAAAAGTCCACAGATATGTATACATACATATCGTTCCATGAAATGCAAAACGCCCTAACGCTTGCATAAATTTACAGAAGAAGGAAAAAATATGTTAAAATAAAAAATTTAGAGCTTTTCAATGTGAATTCCTCCAATATAACAATGACGAGTTAGTTTTTTGTTTAATTGTGTGTACATACATATATACATATGTAATATTTTAAAAGTTATGCTTTTTGCTTTGTATTTTTCTGAAACCAAAAGCCCTATTTCATTGAAATTTAATTAAATTTAATAGTATGTACGTATTTCGTTTTTTTTATTCATATATCTATGGATACAATAAATCCTAACAGATTATTTCCAGACTACACTGTGTGCCAACATTTTTTTTGGCGGCAATGCGACTATACACCCATGATCTATGCAGGTGCAAAACAAAGTCAAACTGCATACATACTTGGTTTTTCATTTCCCAATCTTTTTTGCTTTTTAAATGAGTTAATATTTCTTAGGAGTTTGTTTGAAATATTTTTTTTTATACAATAGAGTGCGGTTATAACGACTTTTATATATGTATTTTTTTTCCGTAAGTTTTTTTTCAATTCAGATATTTTTATATATATATTTTTAGTGGCTGTGAGTTTAAATTTATTATTTATTTTTGATAGGACGAGAAGCGCGTAGTAGTCACAAATTATTTTATGTAAACCCAATATAACTGTATATGTACTTTGTTAAAAATTTACAGACTAAAAATTAACCTTCTCCATGTGTTTGGATATTGTTTACTGCCTTTCCTTTTATTACAACTACGTTTCATACATCCATACTTACAAATATTGTAATGCACAATTGAAATTTCTAAAAAATAATGCCATTAGAACTCCCTGCGAATCGAAATAGTTTCATTTGTACAACAATAAAGCACAATTGTTTACCCTACAATAACACAATGCGTCACATAACCTTAACCATGATGTAATTAAACTAGATGGCATCACTACGCCAGGTGATTATTTTTTTCCTGCTTAAGTTTGTGATATCAAATGTCAAAATTCTACACAAACTCATTTGTTTAACAGTTTTTATTATTATTGTGTAGCACCGGCGAAGTAAAATAATTACTAAAAATGGCTACTAAATTGCAGCTTCAATATTTAATGGTCTCCTTCACATCAGGGACGCTACAATACTGCTATAAAACAAAGAACGCGTAAAAGCAGAGTTGGAAGATAGTGAAGCTTCATCTCCTGTTACTTCTCTTACTATCCCTTTCCTCTAGTTTCAGCACCATGCAAGATAAAAAAAAACAAAAACTGATAAGCAATTAATTTTCCGTAATTTTATTATATTTTTATTAAAAAAATATATTATTTGCGCTTAAATATTGTGAGTCGAAATAATTTTCTGACATTTTATGACACAAAACACTAATACTCAATTCACACACTGTGCTTTGAGGCACCGACACGAGTTTATTGGCGATAGGTGAAGAGAAGCTAGACAGGTAAGCAAAGAGTCATGGAACAAGATTTGCGGGGGCAATTTTGACATTTCTCTTTTGCTTCTTTCTTTATCTGTCATTATTATCATGTTATTCATAAGCAGTGTTGCCGAGTTTGAATATTTTTTATCCTTTTAAAATTGCGATTAAACATCAAAAAGTCTCTTGATTGTTGCAGCAAAAAGCGCAAGATGTAAACTCAAGAGGGGTTACGAAGGGACACCAAAAGAAAACACAATGATTGTTGCAGGGACAAAGCGCAACGTCTGCATTGTCTCTAACAAACGAACGCCTGTTAAAACTTTTATGCTACCACCTAAGTAATTGCATCATGACCAAGGCGTATCAGACTAAGGTGACTTGTTAGAACCGCTGGCAATTTTATGCTGTACCTACCTACGTGTGTGCTTCGAACTCAAAAACTTATTTATGTTTGTTTATTTACAAGTGCCTTTAAATTAAAAATTCTGTTTTTGGCGAAAACAAACTTTGTATTTAAAATCGCATGATTTTAAAATTTTTACACACACTTTATGTTCATAAGTAAAACACATTTTCTTTGTAATATTTGCATCAGTTGTTTTGTGACATAACGCGGACACAAAACGTGTGTGGTTATTGGATTGTCCTACAACAACTCCATTCAACACCCCCTAGTTAAATACGCATTGCATCTTGACCTTGACCTTGCGAGTATATGAAAACAATCTATCTTTTTTGATATTATTTTTGTTGATATGTTTTAAAGGAAAAACAAAACACACACAAAAACTAATTTTTTCAATAATTCTCTGGGTTGACATGTGAAAGTGAAAGCTTTTCCCCCTCGCCCTTTTTGCTGAAGAAACGTGAATTTTTTTTTTTAAATTCGAATTTTCTATGTGCAACATCTGTGTAGAGTGATCGTCTGGGTGTTTGGCTGTTTTAGTTGTCTCAAAATGTATTTAGTTGCTATAAAAAAAATGCTGACGATGTCTAATTTGTATTGTGTATTTGCTGTGTAGATTCCATAAAAATAAAAGTTCATAATTGTCGAAGCAAATAGGTGCGAAATGAAAGTAGATGTTTACTTTAGAAAAATATATAATACAATAATTTATTTACAGTAGTCCCCACTCAAATATGTATGTTTACAGGTACCAAAGATATTGGGATTGAACTTAATGGGAATATGCTTTCAGCAAAGGCTTATGTAAATTGGACTATGGCAAAATACTTCTAAAATATTGTGAAGTTTAATTCAATTGGCTAAAAAGGTGAATTGTTTTTTTTTAATATGAGCATGTTGACTGCAAATCCAAAGGTCGTGGGTTCGAACCCAGTTTCGGACTAAAGTCTCAGTTAGTAAAAACGTAACACGTTCGCGGCGATCTGCTGGCAAAAGCTGGAACACAAGTAATGCTTGTTGCTGTTTACTAAAACCGTATCGTTGAAATTGTCACTTAGAAAATCTACAGAAAATAGGTTTTTAACTTGCAAACATCAACTTGGCATTATTACATATAAAAGAAAACCCGCACACTGAACTCAATTGCTTCAAGTTTTACGTTTTTAATAATCGATACCTATACTGACAAGTCTAACGTTGGACGATACGTTTTTACTAACTCGACCATACGTCATAAAAATATTTTCTGATGTGCATTAGTGTGCCATGTTCCTGAAATTAAATTTTAAAATTTCTATCCCTAGACATAAAGATTGCTCTGTTAACGCGTTAAGACGGCAATGTTAAACAATTAAAAACGATTTTTAATATAAAATTAATTTTTTTTTAAATATATTTCTTTTTTGAGCGATGGTCTTTTTTATGAAAAGTTTTTTAATTTTTATTTTATTTATTAAAAAAAAATAAAATTGGATATAGGTCAAATAAAAATAGAAGTGAGACTAATTTAAAAATAAACATATTAAAAAAAAACATAATAAAAGAATTATCAGGAGGACTTCTAGTGGTGTCTAAATGTGTGGCCAATAGTTGGCAATGTTAACAATTTCTCTTTTTTTCCAGAAATCGGCTCCGTAAAATTTTATTCGCCCATCTCTTATCATTTTCGAGAAAAGGACAAAAATCCTTTAATTTTAGTTGATTAAAATCGGATTTTTTGAAATATTCTTATATTTTCTAAAACAACAACCTGTTAACATTTTCATCTATTGGCCATTAATTTAGATACTTCTAGAAGTCGTCCTGATAATTTCTTTATTATATTTTTCTTTTTAATATGTTTATTTTGAAATTTTAAAGTAAAAATCGTTTTTAATTCTTAAAAATTGCCATGTTAACGCGTTAACAGAGCTCTGTTAAACACACTGGTTTGTGTCTAAGGTTAGAAATTTTAAAATTTATCTTCACTCACATCTTTGTGTCAGTTTTTGTTGGAAGGTTTTAGTGGCGAAGGCATAGTCACAGGTTACTGAACAGTAGCGGTTGCTGCTGATACTAATCCACAAGTAACATCAGAGAGCCCTCCTTCGTCGGTATGGTGTATCATCAACGGCGCAGTAAAATAATATAATGAAATGTCTACCAAAACAGCTTCAAAAATTTAATGCGTCTCCTTGACGACACCAGACACTGCAACAACAGGTAAATAAGAAAAAATTAAATTTTCATAATTGAAAAAGTTTGACCAAGGCGAAGTCATACCATGTTCAGTTTATTTAGTTTTTAGCCTATGAACTAATTTCTTACAGGTTGATATATACATTAAATTCAAAAATAATGATAATAAAGCGTAATAATAAGTATTAAATTATAAAAATAAGTATAACAATCATAAATAAAGTGCATTTAAAAAGAGCCTTAAAATATTGTTTTTTAAGGTATTGTTATCAGTCGAAAAATCAATGGAAGAATATAGGTCATTATATAGAGCACACATTCTACGGAATAGATCAAAATTGGCATAGTTGGAGTGGAAATTTTGAAGTTTTAAAGTAACGTAATATCTTGTTGGATGATTTGGAAGTGTGAATTCAATGTGACGGAGTAAAAACGCTGAGTCAATAACGCCATTTATTAGATTCATTACAAATGATTCAGGTGATCTCGTCTCTACAACAACAGAATTTTTTGTTTACAAATACAACAATTTTATTCGAATTGTCAAAACAGTTTACACATTAACATGCTATGAGTTGAACACAAGTTTGACAATTGAACACAAATCAGCTGATGAGAATTCTAGTTAATGCGGCCACCTGGCATGAGGTCTGTCTGCGTACACATATTTTGCATCATTTTGTGCAAAATGTTGCAAAAGCTTGCAAAATGTTGTCTGCGTACTCCAAATCTCTTGCAGCGAGAGAGACAAAAAGAGAATTTTTTGACAGTTGGAAGTTAGAGAACTTGCAAAATGTTGTTGGAGAAATTTCTGCTTGCAAGATTTTGCAACTTGTTTGAACAGCTGTTTTTATTTACTGTTTGAATGAAATAATTTTTGTGAAATGAAAATAAAAATTGAAATTGAACAATGGCTGGTGGATTCTGCTTATCCATGCAATAAATATTTGATAACTCCATACAAAGATAACGGACATCTGACAAGCGCTCAGATACAGTTTAATATAAAACTAAGCTCTGGTCGTGTCCGTATCGAACATACGTTTGGTATTTTAAAACGGAGGTTTAGGCAGTTGTACTACTGCAAATTACGAGGAATTAAAAAATTATGCCACTTTATTAGAGCGTGTTGTGTTTTACACAACATTGCAAATGAAGATGACATAAACTTTACATCCGAGATATCACCAGATGTTGATGAAGAATTTCTAAATCATGACCAGGTTTCTCGTGGAAATAGTCTGCGAGATGAAATTTGCCAAGCAATGCAAATTAAAACTTCATTTCATTATTTTTAAAGAATATTTTATATTTTTAATTCTTAATTCAATATATATTTCTATAATTCTTTTGCTTTGTTATTTCAATTGTTTACACACCGATCAGCTGTTTTCTTGCAAGATTTCACTGGATGCTGTCTGCGTACTTTTTGAGATATTTTCAGCCGACAGAGTAAAATTGGTCTTACTCTCTCAAAAAAAGTTACTGAGTATTTGCTACTGGAAAAGTACCCAAACAGACCTAAGAATTCGCCTTGAGTTGGACTGAGAACTAAAAAATTTGTGTTATTGTGTCAAAAAAAAAAACATAAACTTAATTTTACCATATTATGATAATCGATTGACTTACAGTAATACGATAATACCATTTAGTTTCATTCTTCATGTGGCAATAAGCACCTGTTTCGCTACATCAAGAAAACGAAACAATTTCCTAGACACAATTGACCAAATCAAATGCAATCGACAACAATTCCTTGCAACGAAATAAAGTTGAACTATTCTTGTGAAATGAGTTGTTATATTTGTTATTTTTGTTAAGTTTTGTTTGTTGGTTGACTCATAAGCCAGCCATGCCAGCACGAGTCACAAGGAAATCTCCAAAGTAACAAAAGTATTTTAACTACAATAAAACAAAAAGAAACCACAAAAACAAGACAACGAAGCACAACAAAAACAAAGTCAAGAAAAGCGTTAACAAAATTGGTCAAAACATGTTTCCACTTACTGGAGATCAGAAGTTCCCAAAGTGGCTTTCTAAAGTGCTATCCGTATGTAATAAAAAAAATAGAACAGCTATTGGCAACTACGTGGTAAACAAAAATTGCACTGTATTAATATTTTTATATATACAGTCGACTCTTGATAATTTGAGAGTCGTTAATTTGAATCTCGCGATAGTTTGAGTTGTTTTCCAGGCCGCTTGGAAAACACTATTTGTTAAGATCGATGTAGAATACTCTCTCTGTGGGATATGCTTCACTTCCAAAGCCGGGTAACCGAAATTGACTTTATTCGGTCTTGTTCTCAAAAGATGAGCAGGTCTTATGGCGCCGAACGCATATGTTGCCATAAAAATGGGAAAAAAGGTGATAGCAATTAGACAATATAGACAATATTTCGAATTAATTTATGTATATTGAACAAATGTTTCAAAATAAAAGCTAAAAATTTTTTAAAATCCATTCAATGCCAACCCAACCTACACAGACTGAAAATTAGATTGGCATTGATTGAGTGTAGGTTGGTATTGGTTGACGTGGATTTTTTCCCTCATTCCCTTGGCATGTTGTCTCATTTCTAATTCTTTCTGACTAAAAAAACGTTACGAATTTCGGCCTGATTTGGATTTAATAATAATCAAACATATATATTAATAACTAAAATGTTCGAAATAAATATGAAAATATCGAAAAAAAAATAATTCATATTTGGGTTTCAGTGGTGCAAGGGTTAAGTTATACACCCAATATATCAATAATTATTTTTTTTTTCACGGCATCTTAACTACAGTTCAAAGTAACGAGTAACTTTACCTGCCTGCCCCACGGTGTCACTTGATATCGTTCGACTGTTGAAATACATGCAAAACAAAAGCAAAATTTAAAATGTTGTTTTTCTTTTGAATGTAATTAAGCGAACGAGCGGTAACGTGTGAGATCGTGGGCCAGGCAGTTAGTTTTCATTTAGACACGGTCATCTTTACGACAGGCTAAAAGTTCTTCAAATCACCGGCAAACCGTTCTAGGAGTATGCTTTAAATTCTTCTGTGGTTGGGAAACCCTCAGCATAAGTCAGCATAGGATTTGCGAATGTTTCTTTACTTGAACCGTTTATTTTGAGAGTGGCAGAAGTCACTTTTTCCACCAATCAACTTAATGATAATATTGATTAAAACTTAACGGTACCTGCTCTTTTTTAAGCAAATTGCAATCAAAATTTTATCAAATAAAATTTTATCCCAGCGATGCTTAACATGGGTGTTCTCCTTCGGGGAGTGTTTGCCACCTAACCTAAGCCACCATAAAACATTTTATTTCGGGTGCTTTTTTTAGCTGCATAAGAACGTAAAATGATAATACAAAACCGAAATACAGTGAAACCTCTCTTAAGCGAACACTCACCGTCGCGGTATTTTTGACCGGTTATGAGAGGTGTCCGCTTTCAGAGGTACACAATTATTATTTTAAATATTTTCTTTATTTTATGATTTGTGGTTGAAAAAATTTATTCAGAATTGATTGCTTTAACTTAGGTCGGTTCAATTTGAGCCTTTGAGTTTCAAAATAGTTTGAAATGTTTTTAAAGGCGACCAAATCGTTTCTAGTAAAATACTTTAAACCTGCAATTTCGGATAACGTTTCATCTCAAATATTTAAGGAATCAAGTACATGTAATTTCCATTTTTTCTTTAATTGATAAAATATTTTATTTTGTGCCATTTTGTGACTGTCAAGCTGACAACACGAGCGAAGCAAACAATTTCTTCAAATAAACCGCAATGTCTATGCAATTCCCAGCACATGAGTATGCAGATTTGTGCTAACACGGGAATCACAATTTTCAAAGGCATTAACACAAATATGAATCGGAGTTGCAAAATTAAGAAATACTACTGTCGTTGATGAGTTTCAATCAAGACGAATTAATTAAAATTAACGCTTCTGTCCGCTTATGAGAGGCTTTTTGCGCAGAATTTTTTAAAATTTTATCGTCCGCATCGGTTTAGTAGAGTGTCCGGTTATGAAAATACATTTTATACTGAAAAACTGATGAAAATTTCGGTTCTACAAAGTTTGTTATGGGAGGTGTCCGGCTATAGGAGGTGTCCGTTAGGAGAGGTTTCACTGTATTATAATCTGCCAGATAATTTCGGTTACGAGTTACATGTTCCATTCGATCAGTCCAATTTTTCACTACTTTATCAAAAAAATCTGGGCATATGGCGCACAATGCACAGTGGTGTCCCCAAAAAAAAAATTTTTTTTTTTGTTTTATTGCTCTAAATTTATTGACAACACTCTAGTTTTTATGAATCTAACAAATTTTGTTGTTTTTTTTTTTTTGCGAGATTTAATGTTTGTGTCCGTTAAAAATGCTGGTATGTTTATAATGCACAATATTGCGGTTGCATAGCCATTAAAGAAAACTTAAGTTTTTCTATAAAGTTATTCGCGATATTGGGGCAGCAGTCTCCAAAAACCCTAAAAACATTAAATTTTAACTTACTTTCTAACAAAAATATAAACAAATTTAAAAAATCCGTCATGGGCTTTACGGGCGTCATGGGCGTTACGAGCGTCATGAGCGTTACGAGCGTCATGGGATTACGAGCATCATGAGCGTTACGAGCGTCATGGGCGTTATGACGTCATGATCGTTATTGCGTCATGAGCGTTATGGGCCTCATGGGCGTTACGAGCGTCATGAGCGTTACGAGCGTCATGGGCGTTTTGGCTATGGGATATAATAAAGGGCCACAACAGCTATAAATTCCACCAATTTCCATCTGCCCATCTTTCTCCAGTTTCCTGGAATATGATGCATCTTCTCAAGAAATAGGCATTTTTTTATTTACAAAAGTAACAAGATTCCTTGACATATTGGGGATACAAGTTTATATTTTTGTGAAGGGGATTGGATAAACTAATTGCTCCTTTAATTTGTATTCATTTGGTGCAAAAATGTAAGCACAGTTTCATTTGGAAAAGGTACATCTCGATTTTTCATGTTTAACAGAGGTCTATTAACACATTAACAGAGCTCTGTTAAGGCAGTTGGTTTGTGTCTAGGGTTTAAATTTCGAAATTTATCTTCACGCAGGTCAAAAACTGGTGGTTGCCGAAATTCGAACGATGTCAACACATCTCTGATTAATTTTTGGAATGCAAAAATAAAAGGCGAACAACTTGAGATTGGCGACGAATCGACATTTCGGCGTCTTCTACAATACTTCGCGCTACAGCAATAATATTCTCTTCAGAACGAATATTTCTTTGTCTTGTTGATGGTTTTGAATCGGCAAGGTTAAAATTAGGGTGAAAACGATCAATAACTGTATGAATTTCTTGCTCACTAGGCCGATTATCTTGATCGTAAAATGTACCAAGTGCTCTATGAACTTCGCGAAGAGTTTTATTACTTTTTTTTTTCAAAGTAAATTTTCACAATTTGGAAACGTTGGCGTCGTTAAACGATTCATGATGAGTTGCTAAACCTACTGGACAGAAATGTCAACGCTGTTTGACATTCTCAGCTGTCGAACAACAGTTATCGATATCGATAACATCCGGTATAAACTCACTTAAAAATAAAGTACTAATTGGCACTTTCATGCGCGGCACATTCACTCGAAAATCTGTACCCTGCTTAAAAACCGATTTATTCACATTTGGATTCTCTCATCAGTCCCCAACAATTGGGAACTAGTTAAGTTTTGGAACTCCACTTTTATACTGCGTGTGTGTGCTGTATGTTGTTGCGTTTTATGGTAAAGACTTGGACCTCAGACAAAAACGTGAAACTAAATATAAGACATCACTTCTTATGCCGCTACTTACACGCTTGGTTTGAGAATTTGTACTGTAGAGGAAGAGGAAAAAAAAAATAAAACAAAGAACTCTAGTTTTGCAAAACTTAAAAGAAGATTGAGCAAATAATAAAAACAAAGTATTTACTACCACCAGCACAATAACATTTTGAATGTGACTGATAAAATTATGAATTAAATTGACCGTATGATGAACAAAGAAATGTTTGTTCTCTTTAATTGCGAAACCGAATGAAAAACATTTCTTAAGAAAGTATCAGTATGTTATTATTATTATAATTTTTTGTTGTTGTGTTAATACAGCAGTGTTTGAGAGTTTTATGGCAGACATATTTTGGCAGCTTTTTATTGAAACTTAAATAATGTAGGCCAATTAATAATTAACCTCATGTTAGTATTTTATTAAAAGAATTGGAATTTTGTACAAGTACCATACGTGTTAATCATGATGTACATACATATATGACTTAATGGAGAAAAGCCTTATCTCGAGTAAAAAACTGATCGATAATAAAAAATATATGTATATAATAAATTATTGGCAAATTATTTTACTTAAAAATTGTTATAAAAACATTTCGGGATTCGGGTAAATTCTGAGTGCTGGTTCAACATAAAAAATATTTTCTAATTTGTCGCGCAGTGTTATAGTGGACAGTGCGGAATACTTTCTCCACTTACTACTATTATTATTATTTTTTTCTTTTGATAAATAGTTTGCTTTTTGGATTTTATCTTTTTTAAAGGTGCATGTGCACGCTGTTAAGCTTTTATGAGTACAAGTTCATAAACATACAATAAACACCTGTCAATGATGGCAAAACAAAACAAGTTATACATACAGTGTGGCACAAAAGTAGCTATATGGTTTGAATTCTTTATAACTTTTTTAATTATTATTTTTTCTCTGTGTTTTTTTCAGCATTTCGTGTATAAAATTTAAAATTTAAGCTAATTGGCATACTTTGATAGAATTGATATAAATAACGTTCGTATTCTCGATACAAAAACATTATTGTACACAGTGGCACAAAAGGAGCTATATGGTTTAAATGGTTTATAACTTTTTTATTTATGCGATTATTATAATTTTTTTTTTTAAATACAGTATATTATTGGCGAATTTCTTTGCTATTAGCTTTGAAAAATTATATCCTATAAGTGATGTCAATTTTCTGCTTCGCTCATACGTGCTCTTTTAAGCATATTTTCAATAACTTTTCGCATAATTTCGGGTGTAATGGCCATGATTTCATTTCGAATGTTTCATAATTAATTCCCCAAGTTTTCTTCACAAAATGCTGAAAAAAAAACAAAGAAAAAAATAATAATTAAAAAAGTTATAAAGAATTCAAATAGTATAGCTCCTTTTGTGCCATCCTGTATCACTCTTTAAGGTCCGGCTGCAAATGGCAAAGATATAAAGAAAAGTTCATGGAGGCGACCCCTACATTCGGCAAAAAACCATTGTTTTTTCGAAATTGCGGTGCAAAAATATTTTATATTAGGCGTTGTACGGCGTATTTTTTTCCGTTTGTAAGGTGTTACTGATTAGAGCAGTGATGGTAACATTTTCTGTACAGCCCTAAAAAATCTTGTATAAAAATGATAAATTTTTTTATTAAAAGAGATTTATACAATTCGTAAACGTTTTATTTAGTTCATGTTATAGCGAGTGCACAGTAATTTGGTTACTTTAGGTCCGTTCGTTTACTTTCCCAGTGAAATCCATTAGTTGAGTAAATTTTATTTAATTTAAAAAAATTTTACTCTCAAAAATGTCTCGAAAAGAAAAAAGTAAACGATTGGAAAAATTAAACTAAAAAAAAGTAAACGATTGGAAAAATTTCTAGATTATTGAAAACAGCTGATCCACTAAAAAGCATAGTGTTGCAATCGTAAAGCAGCTCTGGGATGAAGAGCAAGTCACGCGTCATCGTAATTATTCTTTAGTTGCGGTCAGGCCTGTTTTTGATGTTTGGTTTTCGAGAACTTTGCGTCACGGATAATGGTTGCTGTGATTTTCGTTATTAATAACGTTGCTGTTACTGGTGGAGACCATCATACTCAGGAATATTATATAAATTACCTTCCTATATGAAGGCATATGTCGATTAAATATATGTATATTGGTACTTGCTTTTGTCATATGGCAAATTGATAATTTATAATAATAATAATAATAATAATAAGCATAGTGTTTTAAAAATATGGGATGTGTTGACAACTCAGTATATACAAGTTTTTAGTATTTGATCCAATACGTTTTTGTAATCACAAATTCGTAGAGAAATGTATTTAAATAGAATACAGCATAAGGTTTTAAACATACGAAAATACATTTGTACTAAATTTTTGATATTCAGTACCCTAAATAATATGCTGCAATAAGTATTCAAATAAATACTAGTTTTAAACCTCTACGTTAGATTATGTCGGTAAGTTGCTCGCTGTAAAGGTAAAGAAAGGTTCCAGCCCACTTGGGTCCAATTTATTATGTTCCCATTGTGTTACCTGTTGTGAAAAAACTTTCACTTGTTGTAGTGATACGGATCACAGTGTCTGCTAGGAATCGTACCTAGAAACCCCAACTGGTAAACTAGCACACTACTCACTAGACTACCGGGGCACTCTTTACATCTCTAAGAAAGAAAGTTTGGTCATGAAGGCTAAAAAAGAAAACTCGATATTATATGCTCATCTATAATTTGTTTCACGTTAGAAACTATTATTTTTATTTTTTTTTTAATATAATATTTTATTATAAAATATTTTTCCTGAAGAAGTTTTACATTCTAAAAACGAAATATTGGAAACAAAAGAAAAAAATTAAATATAAAACCCAAAATAATATAAGATCTCAAGCTCAATTAAATAAACTATAAATTCTACTGGCAAAAATTCGTTCAGGAAAAATTTTTACTCTCTCAAATGGTGGTATTTTTGTGTAAATTTTTATGTAAACAAATAGGTTTCAGTAGTATCCAGTGCAAAATTTGCATAAATTTGTGGTAAACGAATGGAGTTTTTGTTGTTATGTATTTATTTTTGAAACAGCTGATTGCTCGTTTACTTGCCAAAGTGGTCCGAAGAAAAAGTGCGGGCTGTTTCGTGCAAGAAGAACAAGAACATTACTCTCTCAAAACGTCTCCCATTTACACAATTTTCGAGTACGGGAACGCTTTCTGGTAAGACTGGGATCCCGCGGCAGACCAATGAAACATACGTAACAATTAGTATTTAACTTCTAGAACTACAAATAAGAAGCAGCTAATGGGAAATGAATCTTTTAAAAATGTAATGTTTGGAAAGCGTCTTTTAGAAAGTACTTAAAATTTAGAAATTAAAATTATAAATTCATTAATTCATTTAAATATATGTATACGTGCAATTTTTCTTAAATAATTTGTGTTTCTTGCTTTTTTCCAGATTACATTAGAATACTGTATCCAACAGATAAATCATGTGATATACTGGTCTTTTTAAAATTGAACTGTTCCAAAGTATTGAGGTAAATAGTTAATGCACAACATACGTAAATACGTATGTATAAATAATAAATATATGTATCTGTATGTGCATAAACAGTACATACTATTGTAAATTATAAGTTTAATTGATAAAAATTTTTAATGGAAAAACAAACTGAAGAAATATTTTAAAAAATATTAAAATTATGTAGGAAAATTTTCTATAAACCGTTAGAACGAGAAAAACAAAGAAAAATATTAAGCGGATATTGAGTGTTAAAAAATGTATGCCTTTTAACAGCAATGACATCGGAAAAAATTACAAGAAATTAGAAGAAATTGTTTTCATCATTACAAACAACAAATGCAACTATGGCAACTGTAAGTAATAACAATTTAGATGTTGCAACAACGTCATCATCATCATCTTTGTCATCGTCATCAGCAACAACGATAACAAACGTGAATGTGAATGTGTCTGGTACTTGCACTTTTCCAGCGACGGCTTCAACTGTAACAACAAACGTTGTATCAGCAGCCCCCCGTTTAGGTTCAGCACAACAAGAGGAATATTTACAAAAACAATATAAACAAAAACAATACCAACACCAACAATTTCAGCAGCAACACCACCAACAACAACAACAACAACAGCAGCAAAATCATCAAAAGTATAATTATTATCATCCACCTCCTGCTGTAGGCAATTCTTTACATTACAATACTAATAATAATAATGGCGTAGATGTTGCAACAAGTGCAAGTAGTACTGCTTCTTCTTATACAAATGCTCCACCAACCACCACATCACCAGCAGTGGCCACAACAACTACCAGAACACTAACGAGTTTAGCAACATTTAACGGAAATTCTAATTTAGAAAATGGCTCTGTCGATGGCAATGGCAACGGTAGCGGCAAAAACAACAATAACATTTTTAATTCAAACTACAGCAACGGTAATTCTAGTAGAAATAGTACAACTACAAATGCTACCAATAATAGCAGTAGTAGTAAAATGAATTCGACGCCATCGCCTGTTGCAACTGGAAATTCTTTAATTGGCCACAAAACGGATACAGCCTCATCTAATAATATTGTAGGCATAACGTCGTCAACTTCCGCTTTTAAGAAGCAACAACAACAGCAGCCGCAATTGCACTCTTCCCGTGAGGACGTTACCTCTTTGGGTGGTTCTTCATCTCTCAATAGTCAAATATCAGCGAATAATAAAAATCATGTTAGCAATAATAATACAACAGCAACAGTAGCAACAACAGTTAATGGAGGTGGGAATAATGGCAGCAATAATCATAATCTCTGCAGTATATTAAAGGGGAGCAAAGGTAGGTAACCTTTCCTATTTGATATTCTTGTACATACTAGAAAATTGTTTTTAAATAATTTCCAATATTTGTTTTTTGGTTATGTTGATTTTTTAAACGTCGAAATAACGATATCATACAGTGACGGTAAAAATAATAGCCATAAAAAAATTTATTTATTTTATTTTTTTTTTCTTGGACCAGCACTCAGGAGATGACTCCTACACATGCGATGGATTGTGCTGGAACTATAGGAAAGGGATAGTAGGAGAAATTCACTATCTTACGACACTGCTTTTTGCACGTTATTTGTTTTTACAGCAGTGTTGTAGTGTCTCTGATGTCAAGGAGACGTATTAAATATTGAAGGTTCGTTTTTAGTAGCCATGACACAAAATCACAGAAATGCACATCAGAAAAAATGCGAGTTGTTTTTATGAGTCTGCAATTAGGGTTGCACTCAGGAAAATTTTTCGTTTTGTGTTCAACGTGCAGACTACTTCGACCATCGCCACCCTCAATAGTTTTATATTTTAGCTTTAAATTTCCTTCTTTAGCTCTTTTTAGCTCTATTTCAAACGTGATTTAGTTTCTTTCGTATTATTTTAAAACATGGTCTGCATGTTATTTATGATGTTAATGTCGACACATTATTTTAGAACTAATGGAAGCCTTTTTATTATTCATTAATTTACGTTTTATTGCTCAAATACCGACGAAGGAGGAGAACAAATTTTTGACATAACCGGGCCGGAAATCTAACGCAGGTTCTTCTGGTTGCAGAGTTGACACGGTAACTACGCAGCCATTAGCACTTTCATTTTAATATGATTTATTTATGATAGGAAACCCAAAAAAGTGTTTGGTTCGTTTTTTTTTGTAAGTATTTTTAGTATTGCATAATAATTGTTGCATACGTAACCGGGCATTTACACATGCAAGTGCAAGTCCGAAAAAATCAATACATACAAAGTTTTTCACCAATACAGTCACATTTTTCGAACTTGCGAATCTACTTACAAAACAATTTTCTCGCACGTAACTTTTTGGCACTTGCGGCAAATGAAGAAACAGTGTTACCAAGTACGAGTTTTCTATTAATTTACTAGTACGCATTAATATGAATGAAGTGTTGATTGCTTGAATTTGATTGTATTTGTAAAAATATAAGAAATAAAAAGAAGCACAAAACTAATCAAAAACACGTCCTATAGCCCGTATGACACTACATTTATTTTTTATTATTTAATCTAAAACTGATAGAAAGGAACAACAAAGCCAGAAAGAAACAAATACAGTATAATAATAATAAATAAAAAATAAAAATAAAAAATAATATATAAATATAAAAATAATAATAAATAAATATATAAATAATATAAAATAATAAATAAAAAAAAAAAATAAAGAAATTAATAAAGGTCAAATAAAAATAGAAGTGATACTAATACAATATAATATTTACATTTTTAAGTGTTGCCTTCATATTTTCATTAAAAAAAAGAACGCCAAAGAAAAATGTCCGATCAAAAAATAAGCTTAAAATAGCAAACATTGTTCATAAATCGCTAAGAGATTTTGAAATCGAAACGTCAACTTTAAGTTGAAACTTTTTAAATTTTTTTTGACATTTAATCATTTTTTTTTATTGATAACACTAGTGGACGCATTGACGTTTTTGCATTTATATTAATATGGTTGTACTCTTCGGACCTGATTAATTTTCCCATTACAATATATTTGCGCTCTTCTCCAAAATTTGAACAATGCAGAAGAAATGTAGTGTCATAAGGGCTTAATGCTAATTTTAAACAAGAATTTAATATTTTTTTGAAAAAATAAGTTCTATGATTATAGTTTTTTCAAATATTGCCAAGACGGCAATACTGAACTCGTATAGTTATTTAGCAATTTTTGGTAGAACTTCACTTGTTGACAGCATCTTTCAAATGAACCTACACGCAAGTGTATAAACACTCAAACAACTTACCAGACATTCGAACTAATTTTTTACATTTTAGATGATAATACGTATTTGCTACTAGCCAGTAATCAGTTACATGTGTAAATGCAGGGTAAAGTATCAACATACTCGTAAATGCACGAATCTCAGTATATTTTTTTCGATTCAAAAACTAAAAGGGAAAGATAGTGAAAATGTATTAGGGAAAAACTGGCAATGACACTATTATTTTTGCACTATATTTCAAGTTGCAAAATAATTATTGTCGCATTGGGCATTAATCAATCAATACTTTTCAATTATAATTTGTTCCGAAAAATATAAATAAATTTAAATTATACCGCCTTAAAATATTTATGAACATAAATATGCCTCTGCATTAGTACAATGTTAATGCCATTGGTTTAAACCAATTTGATTACGTGCTTACTAAATAGCCCTAATTCATACTCTTAACTGAATTAATTACTAAATGCATAGTGAGTGGGTATTACAACATATATAATGTATTTACTATGTTGAATTTGAGTGGAAATTAATTTTCCAACGTAGACTAATTAAAGTATTTTTTTTATATATTTTTACGCTTTTACACCTTCTACTGTTTTTGTGTTTTAACCCACAAAACTACTGACCAACTGTTAGGCTTCTAACACTTAACTGGTTTAGCGTCATACGCAATTAATTGATAAACAAGTTGTTTTTCTGTTTTTTTTTTTTTTTTTTATATTTCATTAAATAAACTATAGAATATTGCTTAAATATTACAAACAAACACTTGTTAAAGCATTTTAGGGTATTTAAAAAAAAAAATAAATATATTATTTTTATGCTGAAATCAGTGCAGTCGATTGGCTCAATTTGAAATTCTTGTAGGTCTGTCGACTTAAATTGTTTCAAAGGTGAACGTGGCAGAGCGTTCTTAAAAAAAATAAATTTATGGACAGAGTGCAAATATTAATTATAATTTTTAAGATTTTGTCATGATTTTGTTCTTTCATTTGAGCCGCCAGCGAGCATAAGGCGCTGTAATTAATTATTAGACGACGAGATGTTTAAATTTTTAGCGCCCTCAAAATTGAAAGATGATTCGAGCGTACTTTCGGCACATTTCCTAGATATTCCATTATGTTTTCACAGAGTCCTTTACGTGGGAAACAGAATAGTCTATATAGTACAATGTAAAGGCCTATTTAGTAAAAACGTATCGTCCCAAGTTATACTTTTCAGTACCGTTCAACTTGAGGAGTCCGTTATTGTAAACAAATCAGTTCGATTTGTTTTTTAAACAAATTTATAAATTCAAACAGAAACTTAAAACGATGAAAGAAATGAATTTCATCAATTAAATGTTTAGTATTGTTTTTTTTTACCTTGGACTAGCACTCAGGGGATGACCACTACACTTGCGATGCACTGTTCTGGAAGTAGGAAATGGGGTTATGGGAAGGAGTATAGAGGGAGTAGTGTTTTGGACATTTGATTTGAATCTTCCCACGTCAAAAGTGACACGAAAAACCTCAGCATAGAGTTTGTTTCACATACGGGCAGTTCGGCCGAAAAATGAGTTCTCTGTGTAAAGCGTAGTGCGATGCGTAGCCAAGTCGACCAGGGGATGCGTCTCTAACGACGAAAGTGTTGCGCGCAGAAATTTATGGGTTTCAGGAACAACTTCCCTGATTTCACACACATTTCCTTATAGCAGCGATAGAACAACGAAACACCCCCACATTACGACGATGGTCAAGAGAGTCAATAGGGTTGGCTACCCTACCGTCGCCAATGAGTTTCTACGCCCTCTCCTGTAGTCGGTCGAATAACATGATAGTTGAATTCCTTCTTCAGTCGGATGTAAGCGGTGTAAATTGTAAAGACATCAGATGGGGTGCAGTATGTTTGCAATGTCTTAATAAGTCGAGGCACTTGAATGTTTCTTTGAAAACCTGCAAGATCTGCTCAGTCCATCGAATATCACACTGAATCTTCATGCCAAGAACACCAAGAGCTTCTGACTCCTTAATATTCATACCACCCCTAAATTTGTGCGGCTTTGTGCAGCTTTTGTTTTTTAACTAATGTCAAGTTTGACGTTTGCAACGTAAAAATCTATTTTTAATGATTCGATTTTAGTTAAGTCCCTCTCCAGTACTGAAATTTTTAAAAATTCTCCTTTGATATTGCATTAGTGTCCACATTAAGAAATTCTAGTTTTGCAAGTTTTATATTTCTGACGCTTTTTTTCACCTACAATACAAGACATTGTATATCGAGAGGTTTCTTCCGCAACCTCGTAACTCAAAAACTTTTCGGGAGAATAAAAAAACGTTTTAAAATCAAGTTTTGTCAAATTTTAACTGACGTATTCATAAAAATTTTTCGAATTTATAAAAGGTTTAAAAGTTTAATTTTCTATGGAAATTTGTTTATTCAATCAAAAATATTTTTTTAAGAATTGTCATACTTATGCTGATTTCGATTCTCAAAGAGTGCAATGTACTTTTTCAATTTATTTCTTAAAAATATTTGCACTTTCTCGCCATCTTTCAAAGTGCTGTAAAATGGCTTTATAGTGGAATAATAAA
Source organism: Dexiosoma caninum (assembly GCA_963924685.1). Lineage (NCBI taxonomy): Eukaryota > Metazoa > Arthropoda > Insecta > Diptera > Tachinidae > Dexiosoma > Dexiosoma caninum. Next base: position 61,654,932 of record OZ004728.1, on the reverse strand, counting down.
GTGTAACTGGCGTATTCATAGAATTTTTATGGATTTATAACAGGTATATTGATTGAATTTTGTATGGAAATTTGTATAACGCACTGTTTATAAATAAAAAAAATTTTTTTTTTTATGAATACGGCACTAAATATTTTAAATCAATAAGGCAAAATCGAGCCAAGAATGCAATGCCCTTTTGGCTGAAAAGAAAACATCATTAGTGAAAAAAATTTCCATTTTGTATATTTTAAAATCTGAAGAAAAAAAATTGTCTGAACAAAAACGTTATAAAATTTTTAAACCGCATAGTGCGTTTGAGGACCACCCTGTATATACATATGTACTATTGCACATACATACATAAGTAGGTACTTATATTCAGAACCACATCCATATAAATAATGTATGAATGTGTGATACTTTCACACAACAAAATATTTACATAAACATTTAAATAATTAATAAATAGTACATATGTATGTGTGTGAATACACTACATGTCACTTGAATAGAATAACAAATTTTTTTTTATCTTGGACCAGCACACAGGAGATGACTCCTAAGCATGTGATGCATTGTGCTGGAACTAGAGGAAAAGGATAGCTAGAGAAATGGCAGGAGTTGAAGCTTCACTATCTTACAACTCTGCTTTTGCACGTTCTTTGTTTTTATAGCAGTGTTGAAGCGCCTCTGATGCCAAGTAGTCGTATTAAATTTTTCAAGCTTCGTTTTTAGTGCCTCTTAGTAATTATTTTACTTCGTCGCTGCTACACAATACCGACGAAAGAAGGCGAGCGCTCTGATGTTATTCTGGATTCCTATCAGCTGAAGAAAATAAAAGTCTACATCTATTTTAAAGCAAAATATATATGTATGTATGTACATTAGAGTGACCGGATCTTATATGGGGGATAAAAAAGTCAGAATTTTTTTTTTGGTCTTAACCCCACAAAACGATTCCCCTTTCTAGATATTGAGATAGCTAAAATTTGAGCTGGATTAAACAACGCTAACCCATGCCGCTTGTCGTTCAAAATTTGGAAAAATCGATATTTTTGGCCAAAAATCTGACATATGGAGCCATAACTCCAAAACTGTAAAAACACGCTTAATATCTCAAATGAAAGCTAATATTATATACATAATTGTTGTTATTTTAAGTCAAACCGAGTTACAACAGCTTTTAGCCCCAAAAACGTAACCTGGTACCACTAGGAGCATACTTCGTATATTTTGTTATTAAGTGATACATTTTGGGTTTTTGTTGGTATATTTTTGAGTTTAAAGTAGAAATATAATTTTTTGATATATATTTATTAAGCTTGAGGTCTTTTTTATATTTTATTTGGTTTTATTATTCGATATTTCGTTAATGGCTTGTTAACATCATCAGGAATAATAGGAAATTATAATTGTTTGAAATATAAAAATATTTTTTAAACATGTCACAAAATTTTTTGTTAAGAAATTTTATAAAACAAAAAAAAAAAAATTTTGTGACGTGCTCTAGTTCCAGCACAATGCATCGCATATGTAGGCGTCATCTCCTGAGTGCTGGTCCAAGATAAAAGAAAATTTTTCTTTATTTAATTTAGGTGATATGCAGAATAGATTGCTCTATTCATGTGACGTCGATTCTAGTAGTATTAAAATGGAAGCATGAAACCTCTTTGTGTAAATTCATGGTGCTTGTGTACATGTGCGAGATTATTTATGCATTTTAGATCCACTGGCAATATTATGTTCTTCTTCCATGTGAATTTCTTATTTTTGTTTTTCTTCTGCGTTGTAAACAATTGAAATCTATGATTAAACATGTGAAAGTTCCTAAATACTCTTGTATAAAATTAAGCAACAAGTGAATTTTTATTTACTTGGAAGCCACAACATCCAACTGTATGCGAATTGGGCGGCCATACATTATGTACAAGCTTCCTTTGTATAAAAGTATAAAACATGGATGTTGCAAGTACATATCAAAGACCACAACTAAACAAATAAACAAACAAACAAAAAGAAAACAGACATACATACATACATACGGACGGACGGACGGACAGAAATTAAATGAAAGAAAAACGATGTCAGAGAGTCAAAGACCTGAAAGCCCTCCGTAATGTTTGGTATTGCAAGCTATAAAAAGAATAAACAACACTTGCAGCTACAAATAGTACGAAAATTTAACAGCGTGTCGGGTAATTCTTTTGACACTTAAGAAAATATGGCAAATTTTTGCAATTGTTACGCAGGAGATGGTCCAAGATAAAAAAAATATAAATAAATTTGTGATTTATTATATCAATGCCAAATAATAATAATCTATAATGCGACCTCACAGAATGTAGGAAGTAGGAAATTTGTTGCATAGTGTTAGTTTTCCATATACATACATATTATTTTGTTTACATGCAAATAAGTTCTTTGTCGCTGTCAAAATTCTGCCGTAACATACTGTGTACGATTATTCGAATTTGTAATTATAAGATATTTATGCACTTCAAGAGGAAAAGAATGAATTAGTACTGAATCATAAAGATAAATATTATAAATGCACACTTCATATAGGAACATACGAGTACATATGTATGTATATCGTATTAAATAGATATCAAATACAACTGCAGATATGACAGTAAAAAAAAATTTTTCAATTACTACACAATCATAAAGTACATTGTACATATAAATATAATAACATAATTACTTAAAATTCTAACAATATCCATACTTAGTGCATAGTACATATGTTAAGTATGTACGAGTATACATTTCCTTGGGTTTCATTACAATACAGAAGTAAGGTTACCTTAATATAGAAAGGCCCTAACTAACGATTTAGTTAAAATTTTAGTTTTTATAATAAGAGCAGTAACACTCGCGCAATGATTGCCTACTCCTAGGTGTTAACTGCCAGGAAAGGGATAGTGATGTATATTACAGGTGATGAAGGGATAGAAGAAAGCTTCATTATTTTTACAATACTGCTTTTGCACGTTTTTTGTTTATAGCAGTGTTGCGGCTATACAATACCCACGAATGTGCCGCTCTGATGTGCCAGTGGATTGGTATCAGATGAAGCCGGTACTTGTTCAGTGACTATGCCTCCGCCGGCCTTCCGACAACAACTGACACAAAGCCACATTAATGCACATCAGAAAAAATGCGAAAAGTTTTTAAGACTTAGAGCCTATTTCACCAATTCTATTTAAATATCAATTCATATTTAAATGTCGATTTTCATTTTCATCTAGATATACTTATTGAATATTTAAATACTGTTTAATTAGCCACCACTCTGCATTTAAATATTGATTTTGCAACAGCATGAAACAGCTTTAAAACAGCTTTTAAACTGCTTTTTAAAAATCTGTAAGTTGACGCTATCATATTAAATATCAGAGCGTTACCATACTTTCTTGTGTTTCATTATTTCAGTTGGTGAAAATAAAATTGTTTTAAACATACTTTAAATAAACATCATTAATTAAATTAAATTGTGTTTAAATATGTTTGGTGAAAGAGACCCTTAGTCTAAAACTGGTTTCGAACCCAGGACTTTTTGGTATTATAGTCAACGTGCACACTACTTCAGGCATCGCCATCCTTATTTGAGCAGAAACATTTTTGATACTATTTAAAACATGTAGAAAATTAGATATAATGTTAAGTTGTTTGATAAATATTTCAGAGCCATTTTAATGGATTTAAAATTTTGTTACTAAAAATAGTTATTCGGAATGTCTAGTTTGTGCATAGATTGGAAGAAATGGGAGAAAATTTGGATTTTTTTTTTATTAAATGGGATACGTTTTAAGAACCCAGGCTACAAAAACATAGTTTTGAGATCATTGCAATACAAAGTTAGATATCCTGAAATACTCACCAATCACTCTATTCAAATGATTTTTGTGTAGATTAATAATCCAGTAGTTGAGTAAAATTACTCTTAAAAATGTCTCTAACACAAAATAGTAAACAATTGGAAAATTGTCAAAATTTGTAAATTATTCAAAACAGCTGGTCACTAAAAAGCATAGTGTTGCAAACATATGAGACGTGTTGAAGTCAGTATATACAAGTTTTTAGTATTTGATCCAATACGTTTTTGTAATCATAAATTCGTAGAGAAATGTATTTAAATAGAATACAGCATAAGGTTTTAAACATACGAAAATACATTTGTACTAAATTTTTGATATTCAGTACCCTAAATAATATGCTGCAATAAGTATTCAAATAAATACCTCTACGTTAGGTTATGTCGGTAAGTTGCTCGCTGTAAAGGTAAAGAAAGTTTCCAGCCCACTTGGGTCCAATTTATTATGTTCCCATTGTGTTACCTGTTGTGAAAAAACTTTCACTTGTTGTAGTGATACGGATCACAGTGTCTGCTAAGAATTGAACCTAGAAGCCCCAATTGGTAAACTAGCACACTACTCACTAGACTACCGGGGCACCCTTTACAGCTCTAAGAAAGAAAGTTTTGCCATGAAGGCTAAAAAAGAAAACTCGATATTATATGCTCATCTATAATTTGTTTCACGTTAGAAACTATTATTTTTATTTTTTTTTTTTTTAATAAAATATTTTATTATAAAATATTTTATTATAAAATATTTTCCCTGCAGAAGTTTTGCATTGTAAAAACGATATGTTGAAAAAAAAGAAAAAAATTAAATATAAAACCCAAAATAATATAATATCTTAAGCTCAATTAAATAAACTATAAATTCTACTGGAAAAAATTCGTTCAGTAAAAATGTTTAAACTCTCAGAAAAGAATTGTCATTTTACTCTCTCTAATGGTGCTCTCTTTTGTAAATTTCTGTGCAAACGAATGGTTTTCAATAGAATCCTGTGGAAATTTGCACAAATTTTGTGACAAACGAATGGAGCTAATAAAGAAAATTTTTAAAGATTTCGAGGGTCGTTCGAGAAATATTAAGCGAATATTAAAAAAAATGGGGTAAATTAGTAAAAATTAATTAAAAATAATGCGCAGAAGTCTGGAAAATTTTGGTGTGTTGCCCTGTGTTATCTATTACAAATTCGTAAACAACTCAATTTAAACACAAAAATAAGTTAGGGCTTTTCTATATTACGGTAACGATATATGTGGATATACCAATTTACAGCACTAGACATTACAGCATTGTCAATAAAAACAATTCTATTTATGTAATACCAATAACGTTTATCATGTAGTTAATAACAGAAACTCAAAGAAATGTTTATTAGACACACATTTTTATTTAATTGAATTTAATGGTGTTTTCTTTTCTGACAAAAATGTTACATATATGCTACATTTCGTTACTATTTCTGTTCCATTCTAAAAAATATGTAACATTAAAAAAAGCTATTTCATTCCTTTATAAATATGTTGCACAAATAACTGGCAAAATATGCAACATATTTGACCCTCTACTCTCAAATCGGGGTGATGTACTAACCTTTTTTACATCTTTGTTAAGTACTTTTTTATACAAATAAGAATTATAAAAATTAATATACCCCCTTAACTTTTACTAGAGTCTATCAGACTTTTGTTAGAGGAAGATTCTGTTTAATTTGTTATTGATTTTAATGTAAACTTTTTTGATACATTTTTGGTTTAGACTTTTTGCAGTTTGTTCTAGGTAATACCAGCTGATTAGAAAACAATGTTGCTGAGTATTTTTGTTGATAAAATGGTGCAAAAACCGTAGAAACAGTGAAACGCTAAGTATACATTAATACATTAATGTTAAATCTCAAATATTTTGTACCATTGTATAGGTATGGGCAAACTGTAGAAAATGTTATCCAGCGAAAGGGCAACATTTTTGTTCAGAAAGGAAATCACCATTAGTGTGGCAATAAAATTTGTTAATTGGACAGAAATTCTTTAAAAGACGGCAAAGGCTATTAAGGAAAAATATAAGCTCTACTCACAATCTTGTGCATTTGAGATTGTAAATATATGCAATAGCAAATTTGTGCTATCAACTGTGAATGACATTTTTAATTTATTATGCACTACTCATTGCAAGAACAAAATTCACAGCTGATTGAAAAAACAAACAAATTTGCCAAAAAAAAATATCTCCAATAAAAGTTAATGAATCGCACTACTGGTTTTTTTGGAGGAAAATAAGCAGCGGCAAGTATGCGGCGATTACGATTTGATTGGCTTGGATTATTGTTAGGCAGGTGTTTATTTGCAATTAGGTGTTGCATACTCATAGCAAATAAATCCTATTGGTTTTAAGTGTTGCATATAAATTTAAGTCTAGCATGTGCATTGCTGTGTATTTTGTTACTGTAGAGCAAAAATATGCTATACCTTTTTGCAAATGCAATGATGCAACACCATATGCACAAGATTGTGAGTTGGGCTATATTTCTATTTTTCTTGCATTATGTCTTTCTATAAGAGCAAACATTTATGATTTCAATGGAATTTCTATTCATGGCATTTACATATGTTTTAAAATCCATATCCTATTTGTTATGATTTTGACTACGTTTTCCAATAACGTCTGTTGTTATTTCATTAATATTAATTTATATATACAGGATGTCTGGTGGCAGATGTATATTTTTAAATACGATTTCAAAAAGTAATAAACGTTGCCGAGGGAGCGTGGCGTCGTTGGAATTATTGATTGTGCGGATTTGTCACTCACGATGTCACAGTGGTCGAGTGAGCCTATCGCGTTCGCTGTGGAGATATTTTTTAATAGTAATGATTCTTACTTAATTGCTCAATTTTCTTCAAAGTTCGGTATTCGGCGAATAAGTGATGGACCGAGTGTAAATTGAATTCGTTCGTGGGTGCAGATATTCCGCGCAACTGCTTCGGCTATGAATGCCCCACGGCCAGGGCCCAGTCGATCCGAAAACATTAAACTGGTTGAAAGCAGTTTACGTGAAAATCCGCGACTTTCAATACAGAAAAGAGCAGCCTCACTGGGACTTCCAAGAGCGATTATTCATGAAATTTAAAAAAAAGGATCTGGATGACATACTCTTTAAAAAATAAAATCCGCATTTCCATTCTATCGTTCAATGCTCTTAATAAAACTTTGTGTCAATTATTACGTTTTTTATTTAAGTTTGAAAATATAAATCGGCTTCGCTCACGTTATTATATCCCTCGGTTAGTAATTTCCCCCCTATTTTCATCCTGGTCCTAGTTTAGACGGGGATCTATCTACGTTGTAAGTTAGGTAGGCAGGTCGATGGTGAAAATAATAGCGCAGGCCACTAGTGTCCAATTCATCATGGTCCCATTGTGATACCTATTCAGAAGGAGGGGGATAGAACAGAATAAAATATGTTAGGAAAGAATGCATCGCTGGACGAGGACAGAGTGGATGGAAAATCCCAGAAAGAACCAAAGAGACCGGAAGTCCGACGGACATGGACTGGACGACCAGTTCTAGGGCATCGCTTTGCACGGTATCACAATCGATACGGAAGATCTTCTGCAAGGATTAAAATAAAAACTATCCTATCACTTCACCACCTGCGTCATCTCTACACTATCACTTTTCAACTAATTCCAGCGAAATACACTGCATACGTACGGGATATCTCCTGAACAAAAAGTATGATATAGAGAATTTATAGCACTTGTTTGATAAAAATAATATTTTCTATACGATCAGAGTTGTATTTAAAGAGAATTATGTGAGATTTTATTCTCTAAATGAATTATACGATAACAGCATTCGTATTGACAGATTAAATTTTAAAAGTTATTTTCACAGCACATCTCACCATGGTGATGTGGAATAATTGATACTTGAGTAATTAAACTACATGCCTGCCACAGACAGTACAACTATGTCTTCGTTCATTGAAAAACGTTTTTATGATATTTTCTTCTTGCATTAATTTTTTTTCGGCAACTTTTCATTTCAATAGGACATTGTTGTGCATTTTCTGCCTGCAATTAGAAGTAAAAAAATTCGGGTGGAAAATAAAAAATTTAAATAAATTTTCACTAATTAAATATTGTGTATTTGAGTACAAAACGAATAGTGAAAAAAACTTATTTATATTTGCTGAATTTAAACTTCAGAATTCATCCAACCATCACTTCATTCATTTATTTAGTGTAGGTCACATAAAAAACAACTAAAAATACAGCATCAAAGGGATTTTGGCTTTATTAAATCAAAATAAAGGCAAGAATGAAATGCCTCGTTGTTCACTCGCCGGCTGCATGGGGTGCAGTGTTCTTGACCAGAGCGAAAAGAAAAAGAAATAAATGCTGCTGAGATTGTTAATTAATAATACTTAATTTGCAAAATTAAAAATGAAAAAGGCTTACAACTACTCAGCTTTTGCACGTTATTTGTTTTATAGCAGTGTTGCAGTTTCGGTTTAGTAGCCATTTGTATTATTATTTTACTTCGCCGGTGCTACACAATACCGACGACAGAGGACGCTCTGATGTGCTTGCGTTCGCCACTGAAACCTTCCGACAACAACTGACACACAAAGGCAGACTAATGCACATCAAAAAAATGTGAGATGTTTATTTTTATTTTAAAATTTTTGTCAGAAACTGGGGTTGAACCCTGGTCTGTTTTTGGTTTAGTAGTCAACGTGCAGACTACCATCCATCGTGCCATCGCCACCCTCAACTAACTGATACGTTTGTGATATTTTGCTTATACGTGCACATATCCATATAAACCCGCATACAGTATGTGTATCCATATTCTTATTTAAACACTGGCATCATCTGACATCGGCAACATCTTTAAACGCTACCAATCAGCCTTGTAACAATTAAATAGAAAGAAAATTATTTATCTAGTGCATCATAAGTAGTGCTTTGGATTGACCCTTCATTGATTGAAATGCTGCACTTTATAATGGATCATTAAAAGTTTTTCTGTTTGCTTATTTAAAGAGAAGCATTCAGTTAAATATTTCACTATTATACTGGTTAATAATGAAAATATTGACCCAGTTTTTTTCTGTTAACATAATAGATGTACTCAAGCCTAATAAACGTTATGAAGTCCATATCTTTTGTACATACATAAATACGTACATATCTCCATTCACATACGAGGTGTATGTGATAATGACGGATTTTTTAACAAACGTTCGATTTTGTAATATTCTGTCTCTATCACCACCTGTCCTGTACAGTGTTTTCCAGACTATTCCACTTGTTTTCCTTTTTGAAGATAACACAAGGGAATAAAAGGGAACTTTTTTTGTGTTGACTGGAGCTTTATTGCAATTTTTACTAATTTGAGGTCGCTGATTGCAAATCTAATCTCTATTTTTCTTTATCAGCTCACATTTTTAAATTACAAGTGCTAATCGTATTTTTGGCTTTTTCCTGTGGCCAGCATGATAGCGAAGAATCGGGTTTCCATACACTGTGCGAGTACCCGGCGCTTTGCAGGGGCTGGGAGCTTCAAGCTTGGCGGATATCAACAGGGTGAGGCACATAGTTTCCCCTTCTGGATATAACATCGTACAGTCCACGTTAGCTACTTCCTTTCTTCTTGGGTTTCGTGAGTTTTTCGTGGTATCAAAACGGCACTAAGTGCTACTAGATCGTCCTAACTGGGTGGTACCACTCAAACCAACCAAGTCATGAAATTAAGGAAAAAGGCCGCAATTAGAGTGGCGATGGTCGAAGTAGTCTGTACGTTAACTACAAAACGAAAAATTTGTCCAGGGTTCAACCCCAGTTTCAGACTCATAAAAAAATAAAAACGTCTCGCAATTTTTCTGATGTGCATTTGTGTGGCTTTGTGTCATTTGTTGTCGGAAGGTTTCAGTGGCGAAGGCATATTCACTGGTCACTGAACACTGACGGCTTCAGCTGTAACCAATCCACAGGCACATCAGAACGCCCTCCTTCGTCGGTATTGTCTAGCACCGGCGAAGTAAAATCATTTTTCCTACTATCCCTTTCCTCTAGTTCCAGCACAATGCATCGCATGTGTAGGAGTCATCTCCTGATTGCTGGTCCAAGATAAAAAAAAAAATTGGCGAAAAAAGAAATGACGCTTCGCTGTGCTTTCTTTGCAGTCAATAATAAACCCACAATTTTAAGTTTTCATTTATCTCTTCGTTTTCTATTAAATTTTGTTTATTAACAAATTTTTCTCTAGCTGCAAAGGAAATTATTACTCAAAAAATCTATAACTTCTCTGTGTATGAAAATTTATGCAACACCTCTTCAGTCAAGTCAAACTGCAGTACCACCTTTAATGAATTTGCTGACATCTTTCGAGAAAGTTGTGGCAGATTTTGCCTATGAAAATACCCCCAAATTGAATTTTTCCTGAAACTACTACCTGCAAAAAAGACAAGACAGATCTCTCCACTGAGGAAATTCACGCAATTTATTTTAATAAGATAAGTCACTACAAATTGGAAAACTTTAAGATATTTGCTACTGATGCTTCATTGGCTGACCAAACTATGGGATGCGCAGTTCTTGATTTGGATAACAAGAGAGAGTACAAGTTTAAGGTTTGTCACAAGTCTTCGAGTATGTTTGGAGAATTGTGGGCGATTAGAAAGGCCATAGATGTGGCTATTCATGACAAGTATTCGAGGGTAGTAATTTTTACGGACAGTTTCAGTTCGTGCCAAAATGTGAAAAATTCGGCAGCTGGAAATTATTGTGCTGCTCATATTCATCAGGCAATAGCAAACTCAAATATTGAGGAATGCCATCTAGTATGGACACCCAGTCATGTTGGACTACCGTTTAATGAAAAAGCTGATTCCATGGCAAAGTGCGCTACTCATGATGGTATGATTTTAAATGTCATGTCATGTCCTGAGGTGGCTAGGAGAATTCTTTGCGATCGATTATACAGTCAATGGAATGCAGAATATATGGCTCTCAGTAATGTTAGGGGCAAATTTTTTGCTGATTTATTTTTCGATATAAAAAGAAACATGATGGGAAACATGATATTGATCCTGATGCGATTAAAACGTTAAATAGATTAATGACTGGACACACCTTTGGCAAAATGCTCTTACATAAAATTGGAGTCAGCAATTCGCATATGTGTGATACTTGTCCTGTTGATGAAACACTTGAACATTTTATTTTTACATGCCCAAATTATGGCAATCTTAGAGGAAGTTTTAGTTTTCTCCGTGTAAATTTAACAACCGGAGCTCTCTTTTGAAATCTGGTGATTTTACCATTTTTAAATCTCTTATTGAATTTCTCAGAAATGCCAAGATAAACCTATAGGTTCGTTGAAAAGGTTCTGATACACCCTGGCTGTTTGTGAGTTGTTACTAACTCCGGCAACAATTTTTCTATAAAATTCATATGTGTATCTGGTATATAATGATACTCTTGAAAAGGTTCTGATACACCCTGGTATATAATGTTACTCTTGAAAAAAAAAACGTTTTTTCTTGCTTGAATAACATTTTTGTAACTGAATATCCTGTCTACATTTTGACGGGCGTGTGGTATCGTAATATATTTTTCCTTCCCACGAATAAACAGAAGCTGAAAAACCTATATTTTCCCACTCGGGGCTATGCTAATGACATTGTAGTGTACGTGAGCGTCTGGCATGAGGATACTTGTTCGGATCGCATGCTGCAAGCCCTGAATCTGATAAACGAGTGATGTGCGGACAAGTGTCTTTCCATCAACCCATCTAAAACTACAACAGTGCCGTTCATTAAGTAGAGGGTTGTCAATCTTAGATGCGTCGTCCTGAATTGATTGACATTACAATTCTTCGGTGAGGCGGATCGAAAATGAGCTTTAATTAAAAAGTTTATTTGTAAATTGTTCTTCTAATAAAAATTTAATTGCTGCAATTACAACATTGTTTGCAATAAAAAGACTAGAAATAATTTTATTATAATTGAATTCATTCATGCGAAAATTCTTTCTGTGTAGCAGGTAACAGCTAGTAGTAGGTAATCATTGCCCAAGTGTTACTTCTCTTCAAAAAAAAGAACATGCTCTCTCCTTTAATCACCTGTGTCCGCAAATAACTGCTGTACATACATATACATGGTGGTCCAAAAGAAGTCATCCGATGTTGTTTGGCTCTCATTTTTTTTTCTAAATGAAAAACTTCGATTCTGTTTTTTGATTATGTTTATCTGAACCTTTATAATTTTATTGGTCAAGTCAAGCAGATGATATCGGCCAAATGGGCGCCCTCACAATTGATTGCTATACGGGCTCGTTTTAAGGCATTTTTCATCACTTCGGGCGACAGATTCTCGCACTCGTGTCGAATGTTGACCTTGAGGGCTTCCAGGGTCTCGGGCTTGTTCACGTAAACACCGGACTTAAAAAAAACCCACAAAAAAAGTCTGGAACGGTTAAATCGGGCGATCTTGCGGGCCAGTGCAAATCGCCAAAACGAGAGATGAGGCGACCCGGGAACGCCGCCTTCAGAATATCGGTTGTGGCTCTCGCAGTGTGTGCCGTTGCTCCGTCCTGTTGGAATCACATGTCCTCCAGTCCTAATTCGTTCAATTGCGGCAGTAAAAACTCGGTTAACATGGCCCTATAGCGCACACTGTCCATTGTTACCGTTTGACCAGCGGTGTCCTCGAAAACGGGCGCTTGGCAGCGTCTCGTGTGGTCCCAACACCACAGACGAATTCTTACGCAAAAAAAAAGACACGACTATTCCGCGTTCTTGGGGAGTGTTTCGCTCCATGGCTTGTTCACTTGTATTCTACATCTATCTAGTTCGCAAATCTCAAAACAGATTTGACATTAGCCGCCATTTGCAAAAATAAGAGCATCTTCCAATAGGGTGATTTATTTTGGCCCACCTTGTATAAGGTATACTTGGATTATAATATTATAACATATTTGTTCTTGTATCAAAATACCCTTAAGCGAAATATCTGCTCCAATTTCATTATATAGGATGTGAATGCAACTAGACTTTTATGCAGTTGGTCAAAAAGAAAAGCAAAAAAAAAATGTGAATGGTTATAAAGCAAACAGAAGATCAAATAAAAAAGACCATGTAAATATTTGACTAACAAACACTCCATTCCGCATAATATTGCCATGCATCTTTGATTATACGAGTACACATGTGTTTTCCAACTAAATGTTCTAAACAAGAATTTCAAACGTATCTTACTTTTTAACTTGCTTCCTTATATTCATCTTAATTTCAAATAGCTCCAGCATAATTCACACGTTGCAACGGACAATATTTATATAGATTTTTAAAGGTTTTATTTCAACTGCTTAGCCGTTATCTATAGTGTGTGCGTGTGTTTAAACAAAGTTAAATAATAAATAAATAAATTACAATATATTCAGATCAGTCGTATATAAGTTAAAATTTGAGAAGTTCAAAACACAGAAAAAAGTAAAATCAAGATTCAATTAAAAAAAACGAACATTCAATTAAAACAATAATTAAATTTCAACCTATCACGAAAAACGCACAATCAATTAACAGTTTTAATTGAAAAAAAATTTTAAATTTGGTCATTTTGAGTGCACTTTGTTGAGAAAACAATTAAATAAAACGTGGATTCAATTAAGAAAAAAAATCAGGTACCGAAAATAATAATTATTTTTAAATTTTCATAGGAAAAATCAATCTCTAGAATATAGCGGATATTCAAGTCCAGCACACCATTTTGATCGTCTCAAACTAAATTTTCATAAAAACATTTGCATTTTAAATTCTTGATTTTTATTTTTGGCCGAAATAATTGTTATTTTTTTATTTTTTTTTATTTTTTTTTTATCTTGGACCAGCACTCAGGAAATGACCCCTACACATGCGATGCATTGTGCCGGAACTAAGGGAAAGGGATAGTTAATTAATAATTTTACAGCTCTGCTTTTGCACGTTCTTTCATTATAGCAGTGTAGAAGCTTCGATTTAGTAACCATTTTTATTATTATTTTACTTCGCCGGTGCTACACAATACCGACGAAGGAGGGCGTTCTGATGTGCCTGTGGATTGGATACAGCTGCAGCCGTGCACTGATCAGTGACCAGTGACTATGCCTTCGCCACTGAATTTTGTTTTTTATGCCCGAAATAATTGTTATTTTTTGAATTGAATTTTTTTTTTGTCAGAAATAATTGTTATTTTCTGATTTTTATTTTTTTTTGACAGAAATAAAAGTTCTTTCTGATTTTTATTATTTCAAGATAAATTCAAATGTGAACAGGATTCAATACCAGATAAATTTGTATTGGAATTCAAATTGTATAGCTAATGGCATAATACTCGATGAAGTACAATTTGGAAAATGTCATCACTGTTTTGTAGTCAACGTTTTACATACTTCATATGCATTGCGCATTTCCATTAATTTATCTTGCCACCATTTTGTACATGTATAAATATATTGAATTTCTTTTCTTTTAACTAATTGCTGTACATTTTTTTGAATTCTTCTATTAAATTAACTTAATAATTATTTTCTTGTTAAAAATCATAAAAAGTGGAAAAATATCACTTCACGCACTAATAACATCAATTAAATGGTTGCAAATAAAATGCATGTGTCTCAAAATAATAAATTAATGTCAAATTTTACACCGTGCAATTATAGTTAGCGATATTATCTCAGTGAATAAGTGTAACTAGTATTGTATCTAGTATAGTCATGCAATTTCTTTAGGATATCGATACGATACGATATCTATTTCACGCTACTCAGATTTCCATCAACAACAGCAAAAAAATCTTCGTTTTGGCAAAAGTGATTGAAAGTGACCTGGGTTCAACCCCAGTTTCAGACTAAAATTTTAAAATAAAAATAAACATCTCGCATTTTCTGATGTGCATTAGTGTGTCTTTGTGTGTCAGTTGTTGTCGGAAGTTTTCAGTGGCGAAGGCATAGTCACTGGTCACTGAACAATACCGGCTTCAGCTGATAGCAATCCACAATCGCATCAGAACGCCCTCCTTCGTCGGTATTGTGTAGTACCGGCGAAGTAAAATAATAATAAAAATGGCTACTAAACCGAAGCTTCAACACTGCTATAATCAAAGAACGTGCAAAAGCAGAGCTGTAAAATAATTAATTAACTATCCCTTTCCTATAGTTCCAGCACAATGCATCGCATGTGTACAGGTCATCTCTTGAGTGCTGATCCCAGATAAAAGAAAAAGAGAAAAAAGGTGGGTGCCTCCGTAACATAGTGCCTGGGCATTAGTGTAATCACTCTTGAGGTGCGGGTTCGATTTCCGCCAAGACGCTGAGTGTTTCTTGTGGTATCACAATGTGCCTAAGCTTGGCTCTAAGTGGGCCGTTCTCTTTCAGTTAGGGTCCGCCACCTAACCTAACCTAACATATTTATAAAGGCATTTTTATTTAATCATTATCAAACCTGTAATGTTAAAAAATGTAATTAATTTATTTTAAAAACGGCTATTAGACGGTTATACTTGGTTGTTTGCATCAAACCATAATGTTTGTTGTATGAAAATTTTTGGAAATGCTTAAAGCTTCCGTTAAGGCTCATTTAAGGTCCATTTAATGCTCATTTAACCAAGCGTGACGTTGATGTTTGATGTATGAAATGCTTACAAACGTCACGTAACGTCGTAATACAATTCTATTTTCTGCAGATCGATGACGTTCGATTAGACTAGCATTTCCATGGGTTTTCATACATCAAACATCATGTTTGATGCAACTACATCCACGTTACGCTTGGCTAAATGAGTCTTCACAGAAATGCTTCTCTAAGCGAAATGCCACGTAACTGTAACGTCTTCAATCTGTAGAAAATATAATTTAGTTAAATCTTTTTTCGTCGTACTTCACGAATTTTAAAATTTAACAATTTAAACTTTTTTCTGTTCTAAAGTTTTATTACCGATTTATTTATAGAAAATCTTTTACAAAATAACTATTGCAATGGAAGTGTTGCCGGAAGTACATCTGGCAGTGAAGGTATTGATCAAGCAACTTTAAATATACCAGAACATGATGATCCAGGTGATGGTTTAGGTTCTTTACCTCCTAAATGGGAAACAGCCTACACTGAAAGAGGCGAATTATATTTTATAGAGTATGTATGACTTATATATATCTATATATATATATATATATATATATATATATATATATACATATATAAAAGAAAACATTAGCAACTAACTTATACTATTTTTCTTTACAGCCACAATACCGGTACCTCACACTGGCTGGATCCTAGACTATCAAAATATCAAAAGAAGTCTCTGGAAGAATGTGGAGAAGATGAATTACCTTATGGATGGGAAAAAATAGAAGATTCTTTATACGGCACCTACTTCATTGATCATGTTAATAGGAAAACGCAATATGAAAATCCTGTGTTAGAAGCTAAACGAAGAGCGGCCGAACAACACCAGCAGCAACAGCAACATCAATTGCAAACACAACGCCCTCAGACACCCTCATCGTCCAGTGTTTTGAATGGTACCAATGCCAGTATACCTTTAGGTTCCGTCTCTTCGGCTTCCACTCTCTCAACCGTAGACATATCACAGCGCGCTATGCAGCCAATGCCAGCCATGCTCCATGAACAAAATGCCAATAAACCATCCATGTTGCCATATAAATTTACTCGCAGTCCAGCAGAAATGCAAGGAGAACGTATTACTTCGACGTTAATAAAATCGGCTCGAGGTTTGGGTATTACTATAGTGGGTGGTGATGATGGCGTAGAAGAATTCTTACAAATTAAATCAATTGTACCGAACGGCCCAGCATGGTTGGACGGTCAGTTGCAAATGGGAGATGTTCTGGTGTATGTAAATGATACCTGTGTTTTAGGATTTACACATCATGAAATGGTATGCTGTGCAAACCTTTCCTATTAACTTAAGCCTTAATTTTTAATACTTTTATACTTTTTCTTCATCGGTTAGGTGAATGTTTTTCAGTCAATTATGCCGGGCGAAACTGTTACTTTAGAAGTGTGCCGTGGTTATCCCCTACCATTTGATCCAAACGATCCCAACACAGAAGTTGTAACAACGATAGCTGTTGATAGTATCTCAGCCCATGAGCCCGAGAAACAGAGACGTATGCTAATGGACCTTAGTATTGATGGAAATTATAACTTTCTAGATGTGTCGGGCACAAGCAGCAATGTGACTAATCAACACAGTCTCAATGCGGGAAACACTATTGACAACAGTGGTTTTATATTAATGAAAAAACCCGAAGTTCATACATTTTCGATAACAAAAGGCACCATGGGGTTTGGCTTTACCATTACCGATTCGTCGTATGGGCAAAAGGTTAAAAAGATATTGGACCGTGCATGCTGCCACCAGTTGCAAGAAGGCGACATATTATTAGAAATCAATGAAATTGTAGTGCGAAATAAATCTCATATGGATGTGGTACAAATATTAAAAGATTGCTCAAAAACAGAGCCTACGCAGCTCAAGATCCAACGAGCAATTGCATCAATGACTGCGTCAACTAATACCTCTCCGAATATTTCACAGCAACAGTCAGGAGGAGTGGGAGGAGGAGGAGGTACTAATGCAACGGTGGCAAAGTTAAGGAAGAACTTTTTAGGTGCTACAACAGGCGGAATAGGCAATAATGCTCTGTTTCGTAGCAAAACGCCAACAGCTGATCTATATAGTACCATGCAAAAGGAAATTCTACCAATTAGACCAAAAACACCTATAGTCGATACCCGCAGAGCGAGAATAAACACGCCCAATATTGAACTGAACGAAGAAAGAGAAGTGGCTGATGTAAATACTAGTGCCGAAGAAACTGTCTGGAATGAACAACGCACTTTAGCCGACAGTAAAATTCAGCACAAAGAGGGTAATAAATCACAAAATCCTTTGTCAGAAATGGACACCGTCAATTCGGACATACCGTTTATGGATCCGTATCCGAAAATGGTTGCAAGCTTAAGTGAACGTTTGGCTGGAGCTTCCATGACGCATGATCCATTGCATAATAATGAAGTGGTAGGTGCTCCAATGAGTGGTTATTTGCGTACAACCGCCTCTGGAGTACCGAACTATGAAAATCAGGGAGATTATGTTAGCGCGAGTAGTGGTAACTACAGTTCAATATATGGTTTAGCGCAAATGCCTCCTGTTATGAGTCCACTTAGTGGTGGCATCTATGGACCGCCCACGACATCCTCAGCTAATACGGGGGCTCTAATAACACCAGCTGCTGGTACTTATCACCATCATCACGAGTCGTGTGTCTGTTACGAGTGTCAAGATTTTCGCATCAATCGTTTGAGAACTTCTGCATCTGGGCACAACTTGCAGCCACCCGGCCATCAGCAGCAACAACCTTCCCCGAGAAGCTATTATCCAGCTTATCATCCCATACAATATAGCCAAGCACAATACTCACCCGCCTCATCAGCCAGTTTGCAGGCAGCACATATACAAAACGAACGCATGCAAAAGAGAGTCAATGAATTATTGAACGACAGACGACGTGTTGGTTTCTCTCCTCTTGACCATCAACATCATAATCAAATGCAAATAAATACCGGCATCGGTACTTCAACAGCTGGTGGAGTTGCGTGTAGCTATTCACCTTCCCAGCAACAATATTTACATCAACATCAAAGTCATGGCATAATAAATCAGCAGCAACAACATTCTCCAGCACAACAACAACTGATCAACTGGCCAAATAATGTTGGATCTAATTTTAATAATTCCCATTCTGCCGTTGGCTTAATGCGGAATGGCTTTCCCGAAACAGGAGTTGATATTTTAGATGGATCTGGTGAACAATTTATTCTGTCAGAGGTGACATTACAGCGTCAAGCATTGGGTTTTGGCTTTCGCATTGTTGGTGGTACAGAAGAGGGATCTCAAGTCACAGTTGGTCATATTGTACCAGGAGGTGCGGCCGATAATGACCACCGTATAACAACAGGCGATGAAATATTAAGCATTGATGGCATTAATGTGGTAAGATTATAATTGTAACATTTTTAAATTAACTTTCGAAATGCAAATATCTGCCTTTCAGGTGAATTCCTCACACCACAAAGTTGTTTCCTTAATGGGTGAAGCTGCTTTGCGGGGTCAAGTTACCATGATCTTGAGACGACGTATTCGCTCTGGAATGCCGACACAATCTATGTTGCACAATACTCCTCCTATTGCTGTTAGCGCAGGTATGCTGCAACATCCATCCCCTCAGCAGCCATTTGTGCAAAACAATCCAGTCCGTTATCCTTATGACGTCATAGTGACACGGCATGAGAACGAAGGTTTTGGTTTTGTTATAATTTCATCATCAAACCAATATTATGGCTCCACAATCGGTAAGATATACGAATTTTTTATAAGCCTCATTCGAAAAAGCTAATCGAACGAATGATTTAATATGCTAAAAAATTACGAATTAACGGGGAGAGCAAAATATTGGGAATTTTTACGACTTAATGAGTTTTTCTCAGGGGACCAGTCGTTTATTTCGAATTAACGGGGTAAACATAGATAAAATTATTCCACTTCTACACCTTTTTCATTGAAATTGAGAGAATGCCAAATGAAATGGAGAATTTCAAGTTGAAGTTGAGACAATTCCAAATGAATGAAAAGATTTATTTGGTACCAGAATGCACTGTGGTGTATCTCCAACATTTTGTAGAAGAATTTCATTACGAAAATGTCCTAAAGTTGGTCAAATAGTGACAAGATCAGAAATTGTTCTATATCTACTACCAGCAAAATGCATGGGTTCTATTGCAAATGAGCAAATGGTTCAACTTAGGGGAAGAACGAACACATGATTTTAACACAGCGGTGTTTTACTGCCGTGCATGTGTTCACATTTAACTAGAGTTGGGTTCATCAGTTAATTGAGCTAAGTAGCGCTCTTAGTTCATTTAGTAGCTCATCTGAGCTTAAGATTTTATTATCAAATGATAGCTGGATAATAAAAGAAATCATCATATTTTCGCACATAAAAAATTAAGGAAAAAGAAAGTATGGGCATTAGAGCGCGCCGTGCACCTCCCAATATAAAGTATTTTTGAACGGCATTTTGGAAAAAATTAAATTTTTTTTTGCTGTGGATAGGGCTAAATTTTCTTTATATCTTTGGCAATTTTAATCCGATTTTAAAGAATGATATATCAATGTTTTTGTCTTGAAAAGCTCTATATTCTGCATTAAGTATACCGTTCTAGTATTTATCCACCAGATCTCTGTTTCTACAAACTTATTCACCACCTTGTCAGAAAATTAAAGCTCACAAAAAATCAATACAGTTTTGCTAAGGATGACACCTACAGAAACATTTTAAAATATATTATACAAAAAGAATTAAAAAAATAATAAAATGTTAGAAATTTTAACTAATCCTATTTCGACATAATTCAAGTCGGGTGTATTTTCTGTAGCTTAGAAAAAATATGGTGCAAACGTTGATCATCGGTGACTGCCTTCGAAGATACATGTACTACATGAACAAACGCCATTAACTTTTGCTGGGCATACGCAACTCAAATAATAACGGCTACTACTACAACGAAACGAAAAACAAAAAATGCACTCGTTTGATGATTGTGGACCGAATTTGCAACTTAATATTATGTCATTAATAATGAAGATATGTACATATACGTATATGTATATGATGTGAATATTAGGTCTGTAAGCGTACACATATTTTGCATCATTTTGTGCAAAATGTTGCAAAATGTTGTCTGCGTACTCCAAATCTCTTGCAGCGAGAGAGCCAAAAAAAGAATTTTTTGACAGTTGGAAGTTAGAGAACTTGCAAAATGTTGTTGGAGAAATTTCTGCTTGCAAGATTTTGCAACTAGTTTGAACAGCTGTTTTTATTTACTGTTTGAATGAAATAATTTTTGTGAAATGAAAATAAAAATTGAAATTGAACAATGGCTGGGGGATTCTGCTTATCCATGCAATAAATATTTGATAACTCCATACAAAGATAACGGACATCTGACAAGCGCTCAGATACAGTTTAATATAAAACTAAGCTCTGGTCGTGTCCGTATCGAACATATGTACGTTTGGTATTTTAAAACAGAGGTTTAGGCAGTTGTACTCTGCAAATTACGAGGAATTAAAAAATTATGCCACTTTATTAGAGCGTGTTGTGTTTTACACAACATTGCAAATGAAGATGACCTAAACTTTACATCCGAGATATCACCTGATGTTGATGAAGAATTTTTAAATCATGACCAGGTTTCTCGTGGAGATAGTGTGCGAGATGAAATTTGCCAAGCAATGCAAATTAAAACTTCATTTCATTATTTTTAAAGAATATTTTTAATTTTTAATTCAATATATAATTTCTATAATTCTTTTGCTTTGTTATTTCAATTGTTTACACACCGATCAGCTGTTTTCTTGCAAGATTTCACTGGATGCTGTCTGCGTACTTTTTGAGATATTTTCAGCCGACAGAGTAAAATTGGTCTAACTCTCCCAAAAAAAGTTACTGAGTATTTGCTGCTGGAAAAGTACCCAGACAGACCTATTATTATTCGCTTTGCGTAAATTTTTGAGGGCGGATTCCTGGCAAATTAAAAATTCGTTTTGCAAAAGTGAAAAAATTTTATTAATTATAATCAAATGTCGTATTCAACTCATAATACGTACCTTAAATTGTGTTGTACGAGTAGGAAAATATACACATACATATTTTTTTTTTCAAATGTAGGTAAACTTATTCCCGGTAGTCCTGCGGACCGTTGCGGAGAACTGAAGGTTGGAGACCGTATTATCGCTGTGAATCGTGTAGACATAGCGGGTATGTCACATGGTGATGTTGTTAATTTGATTAAAGAATCCGGTCTGCATGTACGGCTGACTATTGGTTGTCCCAAAGAAGGAGCTATTATAAATGCTGCTCCTACTATGCCCGCAGGTAGTGGCATTAATGCATCATCTGTCGGTGTCGGTGTTGCTAATAGTGGACTTTTATTGAACTCAGCACAGGCTTCACCGGGCCAAGTGTCACAGGCACTTCAAACAAATATAGATCCAACAACACAGTACTTTGAAAGACCATTATTAAGTGGTGGTGGTTCGAATGCGGGATCTGCTACATCGTCTACATCTCTCCAGCAGCAACCGATTCAACAATCCCCAAATCCTCTACCTGCACCACCACAATTATGACTTTGAGATTTACGTATAAAACTCTTAAAGAGTTTTCTTTAATATACATAAATATATATATATACAAATTTAGCACAAACAATCCTTACCCACCCAGCACCATTAGGCCTTATATAATAATTCTACCTTTATACATTACCTTAATAAAACCCCATTGACATTCATTAGTTGTATAATGTATGTATACATACTATATATATTTTTCATGTTGTATATTTATTACAGAGTTTTATTAATACATATACATACATACATATACTATATATAAGTAAATTATTTTTGCATTGTAATGTACATTTAACGTATTGAATTCAATCCCTTACCCAAAGACTGATGATTATTTAAATAGAGTGGCTCAACTTATGTTAAGAAAGTTTACTATAAAACAGAATTAAATTCCATTTAGTTTACAAATAACTCGCCAATTTGAACGATTCGTAAAATTTTTGTACTTAATATCCCTTGAAAGTGCACATTTCAGAATATATTCACATATACTATATGCATACTGCATCTAATTATATTTAAATACTTAACAATATATTGCACGTTTTCTCAATATTATTAATAATTATCTTGTTATAATTAAAGCTAAGGAAAGTTAGATTTTAAGTGTTAAATTTTAACGATTATAACTTTGCAATTTACAAACGCTGCTGCCTGTTTATCTAAATGCGAACCGAGACTTTTTCTACTAAATACATTGAAAATAAAATAAAATACTTCGTTTTTGTTAAATTTTTTCTGTAAAATTTTACGAACAAAATTGTATTCCACATTTAGTTAATTAAAATTTTTGAAAATAAAAACAAATACTTCTTTTTTGTTAAATTTTTTCTGTAAAATTGTACGAACAAAATTGTATTTCACATTTAGAAGAGCCAGTTAATTAAAATTTTTTTTACATAAAAATTACCGCAAACGATGCAAAACCAAATGTTCACCGAAATTAGTTCCGCGAATCTTGCAACAAAGAATAAATTGTTATATGGGTATATTTGAAACCAATTATTAGATATGCAAAAATAGTTCGTTATGTAGCGTTTTATCTTGTTCAAAAAATAACACATATCCATATACTGTATGTATATGTGAATGTTAAAAGACATACCTTTCCGATGTTTTTCTAGAAAGAAATTTATATATTATTGAACTTAGCTTTTCAGAGGAAAATTTTATTTAACAATTTTGAAAGTTTTTTCGCGGTCACAATTTTTTTTCTAAAAAGAAATCGTTGAGTTAGTAAATTTTTGCTTTTCTAGAAACTGGAAGATATTATATATTTTCCTAATAGGTGAGATTCTAAGGAAATAGTCTAGAATAGAATTAAAGTTATAAACATGAACTTTATTACGTTTGAAAATGCGGATAGAAGAAAATTGATGGAATTATAATAATATAATTAATATACTCAATTTACAGCCCATATCACCAGAGAAACTATTTAGTGCATTTTCAATACCAAAATATGCAACTGTTCGCTGTAATAACTTGCCGATGCATACTGCAAAATTTTGCATTACGTGAAAAATTAACTTTATTTTGTTATAAATACATTAAGTGTAGTTAAATGAAAATTAAATTAAAAAATGAACAGACTTAAAAGTGCCCATTATACGTCTGTTGTTTATATTGGCTTAATTTTAAAATGTAAACCAATGAGTGAAAAGACTAAACATTTAAGATCCTGCACCAAATAATAGAAACATCGTAAGCCTTCGGGATCTTTGGAACGGTTGACATCAACAAGGGATCCAGTCTTAGAGGTGGTAAAAGAGATATGTTCATCACCTATGACAATTTCCAGCTCCTAATATAGAAACTTTGTTTAAACATACAAGGACAAAAAAAAACTGAAATATCGCGAGTTTACCTGTCTGCCGACTCTGTCTGGCGGTGGCCAAGGTGAATCATCTTCTGCCATTATTTCTGAATCTAGAATTATACGTTTGAGTTCTTCCATCACAGACTGATGGACGAATGCCTCTTTACGGATCATGGTGTCATTTTTATAATTCGAGTTGTTGGCATACCTCAGTTTACCATCGGGGCGAAACTCAAACTCTAGAAATTCATGGCCGAATTTCCCTTTGTGACCAACATAATAACGTAAGTAGAAATCTTCTGTGGACATTATATTCTTGAAATATATGTAAAATACACTTTTTGTGTAATAATTTTAAAGTTAACTATAATAAAGTTGCGATTTGTGGATTTTCTGCAAATGTGTTTTCACTTCTAAAATTATCATTTGTTTTTGGCAGCGTTGCATGAAAGTTGTATTAAAAAGGTGCTACCAAATTCTTAACTGAAAACTATGACTAGTTTCGCAGAATCGGTTAAAAAGTTCATGGTCAGAATTTAAAAAAAAAATATAAGAGCAGGAATCTCACCAGGTCCCCGTCGATACTGTGAAGCAAAACTTTTGAGTTTGTTGATGAGAAGGGGAGGGGAGTGGAAGTATGTCCGCTGTTTCATGTACATGCAGTTTTTGTTGAATTTCTTATTTGCATCTTTTGACATGAGGTGTATTTGACGTTTCATTTTATTTCTTTTCGTTTGGTATACTGTTAACATCTATCATAATAATAGCTACCCTGTTTTATTGTTAATTTTTTGTGAAATATAATCAAAAATTTAAAAAAAAAATATAAAAATTATTATATAATTTTTCTTCTTAGCGTCCATTTTGCTTCAAATTATACATTGTGCTTCAAATGTCTATCAAAAAAAAATATTCACACCTATCACAGGGTATTTATTTTATATTTACATTCGGTATTGAGAAATGTCAAAAAAAATTAAAAAAAGAAGATAGAAGGGAGGAATAAAATAATACTAAACATTAAGCAAAAGATTCATGTATGGACACTGCTGCAGTTTCAAAAATGAATTCAAAAAACTTTTGCAGCAAAAACTCAACAGTATGGATGGGACCAGGTAATCTCGTTCCTACACCAACAGCATTTTTGCAAGGCGAATTCATAGCAGGTGGGTGCATTCTCGTCTGAATTGGGTCATTTATTTGCGTATGCGGCGCCAAAGTTTAAAAAAAGATCTAGCTGCCGCCGATCGTTGGTTTATTGGCTTAGGTATTTCTTTAAACTGCAGTTCTTTAATTTCGTCACATCTTTGTGCCTGGGTTAAAAATTTCAAGTGTTTAGTTATGATTTTATAATTAGCCTATGGATTTTATAATGTGATAAAGATATTTTTAGGTAAGTATTAAAGTTATTCATATTTAAAATATTTTTCGTTTAATGATTTCATTTATTTTGGTTAATAATATTTGCGGGAACAAAGTTTAGGGTCTTCCCAGAAAAAGTATCAGCCCATAAAAAATTAGAAAATGACAGAAAACAAAGTTCAAAGTTATGGTCATCCATAACAAAACATCCATTGCAAATTTGGGCTTAACTCCAGTTTAGTGAAGCCAAAAAAAAAAAGATAACGGGATGGTAAATTGAAAAATATAAAAATTCACCCAGGGCTGCCAGATAAAATTCTCAAAAAATCCTCAGAATCCTGAGAGCTTTTTAAGCTTAGAAAATCGTCAATAAATCGGACTTTTTAAAATGTATATTTTAAATACATTTTTTATATGTACATATATTATAGTATATAAATTGACGCGGAGAACAATATATGCACACAATTTATGAACACATATGTTCATATATCGCACTTGTTCAATATGTTCTTAATATAAAAGTAAAGAACTACAGTGTAACATAAGTTAACGCAACTAATAGAAATTTTGGGCTGTTGCGAAAACAGAGTCGAAAATTTCTATTCCTGTATTATTTTAAACCAAAATAAAAAGTTTATTTAAAAAAACAAATGCATTAAATAAATGCATTTATTTAATTAAAATAAAGAATACAACTGAATAAAACCAAAAATATATATGTATTTAGAATAATAGAATAAAAAATACATATTCTATGTAAGTTTGTACTGACGAGTTGTTATCGTTGAATATGTATGTTTTTAAAGAAAAGTGGATACAATTTTCGACTTTGGTTGTTTAAATGACGCATTTTTTATTTATAAAAAACTAAATTTAAAAATAAAACTTAATTTTGTTTGCAAAGTTGCGTTAATTTGTGTTTTGGTTTTTGAAAAGTTGCGTTAACAGAATCACCAATGTTAAAAATTTTGGTATTTCGATTATCAAAGAGTCGCGCTTATCGAGGGTTGCGTTAACCGAGGTTACACTGTAATTTCAAAATTGTGTTTTTTCCCGAAAAAATATACATATATAATGTTATTGCATACTTTATGATATGCTCATAAAGTATTGTTTACAAAAGCAAATTTAGTATGTTTTTAAACAATAATAAAATAATATACAATAACAATAATAAAAAAATAAATAAAATTAATTACTACCTTTTCAATGACGAATGTAATACATAATGTCATTGTTTTCGGTAGTTATGTTAATTCCCCGAGTATTCCTGCTCTTGAAAAGAAACCCAAACCAAATATATGACATGGTATTGTATTATACTTATACTACATATTTCCCTTATATAAGAATAGAAGCGCGTAGTACTCACGAATTATGTATTTAAAAAACAGCTAAAACTCTTAACTCCTTAACCGCTAGCCGATTTTAATGATTATTTGCTCATTAGATAGATCGCGAAATTGGCTATACTGGTTTACTAACTGTTGAGACAGAACGGTTAGACATATAAAATTACCTTTTAGTTTAGTAAGAGTGAACGTAGTACGACCAAAGGCCGACCATTTTGTTCTCGATTTCCACATTTATTGGTAGAAAATTGCTCAAATTGATTCAGGGCTTAATTAGTTACAGTGTTAAAAAATGTATAAAATCTGTTGGTAACTGACCATGGATATTTGAATGATATAAAAAACGCCTTATGCAAGTCTTGGAAGAACAGAAAGCAGATATTAATTTAAAGAGTTTAGTTATGTCTAATACAGACCAGAAAATGTAAAAGACCCAAAAATAAAAAATGTGTGAAAAACTTGGTGAAAAAAAAATTAAAATAAACTTAAAAGTCATATACATTGGAGCTCCCATTTGCATCGTCAATAGGAACCGCGGAAGTGTGACGCAAATAAGATGGACGCAACTCGCGTCTGTAGTGTATGCATACGTTCTCACATTACCGCCAAAAAGACGTAATCCCCAAAAACCAAATTTCTTATGTGAAGGTTTTTTTAATTTGTTTTCGCTGCAAAATCATACATTCAACCTAATATTTCACAGCTTTAATAATTTTTATGAAAAATAAAAAGAAATCCATAATCTAGGCGCTTGCGGCTTTTTGACAGTTATGGCATGATGTGTATGTCTATAAATGATTATTAATGTAATAAATAAATATAAATATTGATTTGAACATTGTCAAAAATTTTATGCAAATTGTTGTGACTGTAAAGAGCTAAAACGGGCAAGTATAAAAGTTAAAATTTTAATTTCACATTTTACCATGGCAATATTTACAAATAAACTAATTACCCCAATAACCTACATAATTTTCAAATGTATTTACAAAACTTTCAGTTGTTTTAAAACCGAAAACTGTTGCAATACGTTGTTAAAGCTATTTGTATTGAAAATATGTCAAATCTAACAGAGAATCAGGTAACAGTCATATATATACCCTTTCCATGGTATAAATTAATGTGATTCTTTTTTTACTTTAGAATAAACGTACTCGTTCGTATGTTGACGAAGTTTTTCGTCAAATTAGCGAAAAACCGGATGTGACGGATTTAATGATTTTAAATAACAAGAGCAATCCGATAAAATCTACTATGCATAAATCATCCGCAATCCAGTATGCCGGTCTTTATGAAATATTGCGCCATAAAGTTGCTAACGGATTACACAAAATGGATGAGCAGGATGACTTGATTATGTTGAGATTACGAACTATTAAAAACGAGACATTGATAGTACCCGATGGAAAAATTACTGTCATCGTAATACAAAATGCCATTGATCGTTTTGAAAGCGCTTGAAACTTATATAAGTATTACAATTTGATATTAAAAAAAAAATAAATGTAAAAAATAATTAATGAAATAATGCTATCTTCTGTAGTACCAAATTTTATCATAACACGTCAACATTTTAAATCACTTCTGTACTTACTGATACCCATGGATAAGTACATAGATAATGCGAGAAATTGTGCCATGGTATTATCGCTAATTATGTTTCATAAGGCGTATATTAGATTTTATGGTAAATTTTAGTTCCATTACTAGTTTATTTAACGTATCGCATAATAGATAATGCCATTATTGTCGGTAGACGTGTTAATTACCTGAATGTTACTTCTTTGTAATCTTGGACCAGCACTCAGGAAATGACCCCTACACATGCGATGCATTGTGATAGAACCAGAGGAAAGAGAAGTAAGAGAAATAACAGGAGTTGAAACTTCACTATCTTACGACTATGGTTGTTTTACACGTTCTTTGTATATAATAGTGTTGAAGTGTCTCTGATGTTAAGGAGACTTATTAAACTTTGAAGCTTCGTTTTAGTAGCCATTTTTTTAGTAATTATTTTTACTTAGCCGCTGCTGGACAGGAGGGGGTTCTGATTTGTCTGGATTGGTTACACAGCTGAAGCTGGTACTGTTCAGTGACCAGTGACACTGACAACAAGTGATACAAAGCCACACTAATGCACATAAAAAAATGCTAAAAAAGCTGTTCAAAAAATTATTTTTGTAATTTTATTTTATTATTAACAATTAAGTATGATTTATAGGGGGTTCCTTAGACTTTGAACTGAATTTTTAGGAGTTTTGGAGTTTTTCTCAAGGGAATAGTCGTTTATTTCAAATTGTTGAAGTTTTCGAATTAACGGATATTCTTCTGACTAACTAAGGTCACCATACATCTTAGAGGGCAAGAATTTATTTCAACTAGCTGTCATCTATAAAATTTGTGTCTTCTTTCTGTCATCTTTAATTTAAAAAAAAAATTATCAATATTTGTCTTTTATTGAGTCATTTTAAAGAAAGTTCACGAACCTGAAAAGCACAAACCTTAAGCTAGTTATATGTACATACATATACATATATTAGATATTACAATAAGAAATTTGAATGAGTTGGTGCAATGAATTTTTAAGTTTCGTTTTTTTTTTTTTTTACAAATTTTATATATGTATGTATATAGTATTTGAATTTTTAATATATATTGCTGAATAAATTTTTTCGCTTGTATATTCTGCTCAAGTCGCATCAAACAAGGTGGGGTTGTTACAACTGACGGAATTTTTTTGCCTGTACAGCAAACGTCAAATAAAAATATTGTTTTTGTAATATTTGCAGTAGTTGTTTTTGACATATCGCGAATAAACAACGTGTGCGGTAGTACAAAAACTTTTTAAAGACGCCTTGATTCTGCTGATTATGTTGATTTGTTTTTTTTTATGTTTTTTGTACTCGATTATGATTAAAAGATGAAATATTAAAATTCATATTTTTTAATTTTAAAAGGTTTAATACACAAATTTTCATACACGATTCAATTATACATTTTATAAGTTAAAACATTCTTATGAATGCGGCAGTTACAATATTGCTGCGTTTATATAATCTTCTGTGTTTCTAACTGCATTTTTTATGATAACTAAAACTGTTAAACATAAAATAACACTTATTAAAACTATAGGGAATGCCTCATATTTGTGCTTTGCGTAAAAAATTATATCTGGCAAGTCCAATAAACTAGTTGAGATATTTTACTATTTTTGTCTCTTTTATCCTTCTAGATGCGTGTCCAAGAATGACAGCTTAAAACGAAGAGAAAAATGCCAAAAAAAGTAATGACATTTCTCGCGCGCTTGTACTCATTACAGAAATCAACCAATTTGCTACAAAGTAAGAAGGCTAAACACAAAGTATATACTTTGTGAGGCCAAATAAAAAAAGAACACAGCAGAGGTTGGAGGAATTGCTGCACGGCACAAAATTTAAATAAAGTTTACTATTTATCAAAAGTTATACAAGAAAAAATACGACAGTTGAAGATGTGAGAAAAAAGTGCAAAATAATAATGAAAATGTAAGTAAATTGTCATGTAGTCTAAGTATGTACATACATATATTGCAAAATTGTGAAAATTTTAGTTTGCAATAAAGTAACTGTAAAAATATGCATGTGTATAATAAGTGTGTGTTGGTTATACTAAATGCTTTGTTCATCAAATAAATTCTGTAGTACTCCAAAATATTGAAAACATTTTTTAAATTCCTATATGTATGCTTACATACATATTTTTTAAATTTAACCTTAAAAATTTCATTCCTGTCTACAAATGAGAAGGAGTTGTTTTAACAGAAATGACAAAATTACAAATTAAATTTTTATGTAGCTACATACTTGTATGTATGGATATGAATATGCATACATATCTAACTATCCATATTTGTATTGTATGCATATATAAATATGTATGTAAGTTTGTGTTTTCTATAAACATAGAAAAGTTGCAATGTAGGAATTTTCCTTACTTTATGCAAGATTTTGTTTTTGTTGTTATACCTATCTACTTTTAAATTTTCCCAACTATATAAAAAAAAGAGCATTACAAGAGAACGGCAGAATATTTGTTATAACGGCATTAATACGGAGAAGAGTAGGAAATCTCGGTCAAAGTAATTTTACAAAACAACTATTCGGCAACTATGTTTGTGTAGGTTTTATCCCCTGCCGGTAACAACAACTACGTCACACTGTCACGTAAGTTCAATAAAATGTTTCTATCATAGACATGCGCTTTTTGCAATAAGCAATGTGCTATGAGAATTCTATTTATTATCTATTAAAAATATTAACACAATGTAAGAGAAAAGAAAGGAATGTGTTTGTGAGTGGAAGTGTGTTAATAAGGCATGTTTGCAGGTTCTGCAAATAAAACATGTATTTAAGTGAAAGTTCAAGAAAATGTAATTAAAAAACAGGAGCATAACAGTTGCAATAGTGTTGGCAATATAATTTAATTAATTTAATTTTGCATGTCTTTCCTGGGAAGTATTACTCAACAGCTGCTGCGACTCAGTCGTCTTTATAAATCAGCTGTTTCGATCATCCTTAATTTATGCTGCAAAATTTTAATTAAGAAATGTTCGTATTGACAATACTTAATCTGGTAACACTGAGAATTAAAATTTTACAGCATAACTTCAGGATGATCGAAACAGATGAATCAGAATCTGTTTTATAAAGTTTTGTGTTTTGTTAAGCTATGTACACACGATTGTCAGATTTTACAATATTGTAGGATATGGCAATATGGTGTCAATGCACTCACAATGAAAAATTGTCCGTTCAGTCTGTCCAATTCCATTGTCACACAATAAATTTATCTGTAAACAAAAGTTGTCTGTTCACACGGTAGTCAGATTATTGTATGGATGGGCAAACTTGCCAGACCCGATGTTTAACATCGTATATAAATATTTATGGCCAGCGTTGCCAACAGAAATATTTAACTGCCAATGGTGTTATTGTACGGTGCACTAAATTAAGTACATGTGACGAATCACAAATGACTGTAAAATGTGTGGCAATTACGTGTCAATGGAAATGAAGGGCCTTCTCACGATTGTCAGAATTCTGACAATATTATTGTCATACAATGCACGGACAATACATTTTGTGACAATGTTGCCACAAAAAAATTGTGAGTTCACACGGTTGTTTAATATTTTATTACAATTTTTCTATCAATATATTACAATATAATAATCCTGTGTATATACCTTTAAATCTGAACACATGCTCGCTAATTATATCGCTGTGTTAGATTCGTGCGTTATTCACCTAGGTGGAACCAGCTCGTTTGCAATAGAACCCATAAATTAACTATTTATTTTGTTATACACTTCGTTTAATCCTTGTTTGCTGCTCTAAGTATGTGGTAACATCTGCATTAATATAAAGTAACGTTGGTGAACCATTATCCAATATATTTTTTTGTCAGATTTTCAAAAGAGAAATTGCTGTTAAGTAATCACAAACAAAAACAGAACATTGAAATAATGTCGCTCAATATTTTAAAAATTGTTCACTCTCGCTCACTGTCGTTTTTTCTTCTTAATTACAACTTTGCAGTTCTGTATAGTTATCCTTCATATCAGTGTTATTCGTCCCTACACATGTATATGCATATATTGTGTACGTATGTATGTGTACTGCTTAGGATTATTTAGTCCTTTTCTTCTCACTCCTGCAAAATTAGATATCTAACATGTGGTTGATGTAACCAAAACATTAAAAATCGATGACATTGAGCGCAACAATGTTGCTTATCCACCATAACAATGCTGTGCACTCCTTTTTACACTCTTTATTTCATTTCTGTGCTCTGTCTATTTATACATTGTAAGTGGCGAGGTTAACGACCACAACGCAACTTCAATTCTTAAAACTTTTTCGTATTTTTTTTATTTTGCATTTTATATATATGTATGTCCTCGTATATATTTTTACACAATTTTGAATGCATATATTTTTACTTTACACTATCCACACATAGTATCTATTTATGTATATATGTATTTAGTATGTACATACAAAAGTACATATGTATTAAGTATCCCTTCATGTTGTAAGTACGCTATGACGAATATGTACAACCGTTATGCTCCTTGGAGGGCTACACCCTTTTATTTTGGCTGTGGAATATACCTACATATTTGCTTCTCATACTATTTGTTACTGACATCACGCATTCCAATTCGGAAGTTTGCAGTAAATAGGTGCATTTTTGTTCATTTGTATTTGCATAGTATATGGAAAATTCAAAATATGCCGTCTTTCTTTCATTTTTTCTTCATTACAATGTCTGTTTTTTTATTTTATTTTCTGGTTGTTTATTTTTCATGGTGTTTCTGGTTACCAAAGTGAATGCGGAAACAGGACTTTACAGTAATATTACATATCCACATACGAACATATATGTACATACATACATGTAAGTATCTACATATTTTGCAGTGGATATAACAATAGCATTTCCATTTCAATCCTTTGCCCTTCCTCTCTTATTCGTAAGTTTACATGTACATATGTACATATATTATAGATGTACAAACTAGCAAACCATCCATCCATCCATCCATTTGTATGAGTTTCTGTTATTACATTTATACGTACATTTACTAACTGCAAACGTTTTGGAAATACCAAAGCAGCCAGTAAGTGTTTTCATATATATTTTTAAATGCAAAATTCAGTTGGAGTTTGTTTCCCTATTTACTTTGTTGCATTTTATAATATACTTATCTGAGAAGTGGAAAATTTTAGTGATATAAAAATACTTTAAATGTGTATTTGTTATTATGCGATTGTATGAGAGGTATTTTAAAAATTTAATATTTCCAAAAAGAAAAAAGAAATAAATTTCATTATTCCATATAAAATATTTGTTTCTACTAATAAGAGCTGTGTAAGTTCAGTGTACTTTTATTTGAAAAAAAATGTGTTTTCGTAGAAGAAAGTTCTTAATTTCGTTACTGTTGGAATTATCTAATTTTTTCTACTTAAAGTTTAGTCAAAATGCATAAGTACATACATATATCAAATTTGAATTTTTGTTCGTTGTAAAATAATACTTGGATATACTATTTTTATTGTTTTGAATACTACGCCCAATGTCCGAACAGATAAAATCTTGTAAAAAATTTCCTAAAATTTTCATGTATGTACGTACGTAACATATGCACGTACGATATACATATGTATACATACATATACATATATGTACATACATACCTTTAGGTGAATTAATTTTTTCCATAAAAAATATTGTTGAATTGCCAACTGGGTATACTTTTTATTACTTGTCTCAATTAATTAAATTCGTATGCAGTGGTCAATGCATTAGTTTCGTGCATTAAAATAATAACAACAAATACATAAATATAATGCAAGTTACTGCTACTCGAGACATTCATTGCAAATCAATGTAGAAAAAATTAAGAATTTAGGACCAAAACTTTATAGCTTTCAATATTAACCGCTTAATAACACAATATATGAAAAACTATGCATAAAAAACGTAAAACTGAGTACAACAATACTTAAAATATATTAAGAGTTGAAATAAATTTTTGTTATCATTAAGTACAGTCCATTTACAACCTTTGAAGAAATAAGTTCTGAACAATTTGTGAAGGAATAAGTATTTAACGATAAGTGATTTAATTTACATAGAATTCAATTTTGGAATTTGGTAAGTCATCAAAGGGCAAGAAAAAGCTCTTGTCCGCAACAAATATGTATTTTCTATTTACAAAAAAACTATGCTTATGCCTTTTCATATTGCCTGTAACCGTTTCGACATTCTGTCAAAATGTTTAAACTTTTTATATATTTTAGTTTCCGTATTTTGCAATATTTTCGTTGAATTTTATTTCAAAATAACGTCATAACTCATTTGAACTATTTACAGCTCACAGAACAACATTTTAAACATAATAACTATGAAATTAATAATTTCATTTAATCAGGTATAAATATGCGGGAAATATAAGCACATTCTGTGAAAGGACATTGTAATGGGTTACGTAGAAATAAGTATGTAAAAAAATATAGCAGGCGTAAATTAACGCCGCTGGCTAAATAATTAAAAAGGGAGATGAATGCTTTAGTAAAAAAAGAAAGCCAATTGAAGGCTGTTAAAAGAATGATCTTTAATTTAAAAATATTTGAGGGCTGCGATGGCACGATGGATGGTAGTCTGCACGTTGACTACAAAACCAAAAACAGACCAAAAAACATCTCGCATTTTTCCGATGTGCATTAGTGTGTCTTTGTATGTCAGTTGTTGTCGGAAGGTTTCAATGTCGAAGGTTTACTCACTGAACAATACCGGCTTCAGCTGATAGCAATCCACAATCACATCAGAACGCCCTCCGTCGGTATTGTCTAGCACCGGCGAAGTAAAATAATAATAAAAATGGCTGTAAAATAAATAATTAAGCTTCACCTCCTGTCGTTTCTCCTACTATCCCTTTCCTATAGTTCCAGCACAAAGCTTCGCATGTGGAGGAGTCATCTCCTGAGTGCTGGTCCCAGATAAAAAAAAAATTCTTATCAAATAAAACAACGGGAAACATAATAATACATAAATTAATAAATGCACAAATAGCAAAATAATATAAACGGTACATAATGTATTAATAAATATTATACCATGGTATAACAGTGCACTACAGAAAATGTTAACATATCCATATAGTACTATTTCGCTAATGCTCATTGGATTTTTCCCAATTTCTGAATACAAATCCAAGATTGTTATGTTCAAAATTCAACTAATCAATCGAGAATGGAAGTTGAATACTAAACACAAAACCAAAAATCTATAAACAAAAACATAACAATTCATGTGTTTATTTTTTTTTATTACACATACATATTTCTATTTTTAAACATTACTATATGGATATTCTTTCCTCCTTAGTTATTGAGTTTGCTTTTATCAAAAATACTTTATGAGAATATCATAAAGTATGTAATCATACATTTTACATATTTTTTCAGGAAAAAGCACAATTTTAAAATTAGAATCATATATAACGTACTTAAAGTTTTCAATTTACATACATACACCTTAATGGGAAAATGAAAAAATATTCTCCTGTTACGAGCTGAGTTTTGAAGCGATTTGTATGAATTTTGTACAGAAGAAAAATTATTCTGCATTATTAACGCAAACAACGCTTTGTAGTAATACAAAGCACTGTGTTCGTTAATGCAACCCTGAAAATTTTCACCATGTATTTTGTTCCTATTTGCAACACTGTTGTAGTTAATATGTAAGAAAAAGCAAGAAAGGCATCCAAATAAATTTAGATGCAAAATAAATACAACACGCAGCACAATGGCAACGCACCGGTCTTACGATTTAACATATTTCTACATTCACTTATTTATATTTTTATTACACTGAAAAATGGATACAAAGTATTATTATAATACGTATTAAAAAAGTAGCTACACAATGTATTAACTTGGTCTTAATACTGTATTATAACAATGTAAATATACGTTTAAGAAGTCAGCCTAAATTAGCGATATGTACTCTTACACAAATAACAAATAATTTGGAGTTGTGAAATTTATTAGTGCATTCGTTTTTTATTGCAGATTCCCATCATCCAACAGACAAAGTAATATAGTAAATCAAGAATGAGGAGAACATATGTAGACTCGTCGTAACATTTTAGAAGGCAACATATACGAAAATCGTGAAAAATTATAAACCTCCAACTCTAAAAAACCTGAATAAATTTCCTTTCAAAGGACTTGGTAATTTAATTTAAAATCTAATACGAAAATCATCTCTCAGGATAAAAAAAAAACATTCCATCTTTATGAAAGAGCATTATTAAGAAAGTATTTAAACTACCTGGTAAAAACAACACGTAAATCTCAAGCAACTCAATTTTTAAAAAGAAAACTAAAAGATCTCATACCTAAACTCTCATTAAATAGTTGTTAAATAAGAAATTTTATTAAGCAAAAAGGTTTCACTACTGCATCTTTAGAAGAAAACTGCAAATCACACTCAAAATAGAATGGAAACCATTTAAAAAAGAAGTTGTAAAAAGTGAACGAAATCTTATATTTATTTGAAGGTCAATATAAGAAAAAAGAACATTTTACAAATATTTAAAATTTTATAACAACATAAAAATAAAAAAGTTGAAATTAAGCCAAATAGTTCCAATACAGAGAATGTCTTTTTAGAAGTCGTACGAGTATGTCGGAAAATAAGTAATCATGTCAAAAGTTCAATATTAAAGGAAAGTATGCATTAAGACGTACATAAACACGAAAAAGTAACAACTTAAAAAAAAAAAAAGAGAATAAAAAAGGAAGACAGAAAAGGAAAGGAATAAATCTGTATCCTGCAATATGACGGCGGCTACGGTTATACATACAAATGGACTAAACAATAACAATGGTACCAACAACAATAATAATGTTAATAATACTGCCACAGGCGGCAGCAGTAACTTAACGTCCTTTACTACACCTCGTGATTTCAAAACTTTATTCTCTTCCGCTTCAAACGCTTCTACTTCACCCTCTTCAAATAATGCCAACAATAGCAACAACAACAATAACAATAATAACAAGACCTCAAACACATTGAAAAATGTCCCTTTTACTGGTTCATCTGTTACCTCTTCATTCACTTCAACAAATCTCTTCCAATTACTTTCCATCGTATGCTTGGCCTTGCTGTCCTATTGCAATTCAATGCAATGCGGTTTAGTGTTTGATGATATCAGCGCTATACGAGATAACAAGGATTTGAGACCTGAAACTCCGTTTAAAAATATTTTTCTCAATGACTTTTGGGGAACGCCGATGCGCAAGGAACACTCTCATAAATCATATCGACCTCTAACAGTGCTTACATTTCGTTTTAATTACTTGCTGCACGATTTACAACCATATGGATATCACTTCGTAAATCTTATGCTGCACATTGCAGTCTGCCTACTGTGGAAACGTGTTAGTCGCATTTTGGTTCTGCAATGTACACAGCACGAGCATTTGGCACTAAAAATTTCCTTTCTTAGTACTCTGCTTTTTGCTGTACATCCCATACATACAGAAGCTGTGACAGGGATTGTTGGACGTGCTGAATTGTTATCCTCACTATTTTTTCTCTGTGCATTTCTCTCTTACTCTAATGCTGTTAGCAGCACTACACATGCTGCAAAAAAATCCCAAAAAGTTAAAACGAATTGGTTTCGAATGTGCATCCATTTCAGTGTCTGCTCATTATCATCGATGCTGTGCAAAGAACAAGGTATTACAATCGCAGGGATTTGCGTGGCGTACGAATTATTCGTGATACAAGCTTTACATCCTTTGCAGTTGTGGCATGCACTGCTAAATATCTTTGAAGAAAGACCAAAAGCATCGTCAAATCAAACTCTATCACCGACAAATAAAGCAGCCATCACAAAATTTGTACAAGCCAGTGCATCGTCGGCACTCGCGAGTGCAACTCTACCTTCGTCGGTTGGTTGTCAATCGACAAAATCGTCTGCTAGTTACATTACAATACCAATGCAATGGTCAGCGACGCTATTAAAACGTTTAGGATTTTTAGTTGTCGTCACTATTTGCCTGCTGGCGGGTCGAGTTTATGTTATGGGCTCTCAATTGCCAGTGTTTACACGTTTCGATAACCCAGCTTCAGCCGCTGAATTTCCTGCACGTCAACTCACCTACAGCCATCTCATTTACTTAAATGCTTGGCTTCTGTTATTTCCCTGCGATTTATGTTGCGATTGGACTATGGGTGAGTAAAATTACAAATATGCAGACATACATTCCCAAAAAAAAAAAAAAAAACAAGTAACAAAATATAGTAATGCATGCGTTATATTGTAAATGAACTGATTCAACTTCGCTGATGAACGCATAATTTTATCATAGGCGGGTCATTGGCAAGCATGTGTTCACATTTATATAAGTGCTTTGTTAGATCCAATGAATGTTCAACGATTTGGTTACGTTTTAGCATGGGTTAATGCGTTCCTGCAAGACATTTAAAAATTTTATTTGTTTCATAGTTACAACTGCTCAAATAGTCATTGAATTCATCGGCGTATTTCATAAGATCAAAAGTGATAATTTTGTTACCCCTATAAAGATGTCAGTAAAAATAAATTCAGATAATGATATACCAATTCCTAGTGAACGCATTCATATACATATGTACTTAAAAGCTTTGTTATTTGATATAATGCGACTTGATAATTATTAATTTGTAAAGAAGTATATTTGAATAGAAATTCTGCATAAGGTTTTCCTATTGTTTATTATTATCGTGTCAATATGTGAATGGTAGTGAACCCGAATCGGTTGGTATTCAAAATCCGGTCCGCAAAAAAAGACAAAAAAAAGGTCTGTGTTACAAAACTTGAAAAATACGTAAAAATCCAGTCCGCCTAAACGGTGGAACCGATTTCGCTGAAATTTGGTTTATACAAAATCCAAACATTAGGTAAAAATTCGCTAATACTAAACGACTAGGCGGAAATTCAGGCGAATATGCAAATTAGCATTTTCGCTCGATTTCTTGCATGTTTATAAGACAAAAAGTAAACTTTAAATTTTTCTGCATTATACCGATATGTTATTGAGAGATTCTTTCGGTTTCTATTTTCTAGGTACTGTTCCTGTAATTGACGGTTTTATGGATTTCCGTAATGCAGCAACTTTGATAACATTTGGAATAGCAGGCGCTCTGCTAATAAAAGCTTGTGTCAGCGAAAGTCTTAAACACTCACGCATGCTTATTATGTGTTTGGCATGGATTTTGTTTCCATTTTTGCCAGCTTCAAATTTGTTCTTTCCAGTGGGCTTCGTCGTAGCCGAACGTGTATTGTACATGCCATCTATGGGCTTTTGCCTACTTATCGCTTACGGCTATATACTAATTCAAAGAAAAGGCTATAAACTGGACTTATTTCTGAAAGCTTCTTTTATGTTTTTGGTGCTGGTACACACAAGAAAATGCTATATGCGAAACAAAGACTGGCAGAATGAGTATACATTGTTTATGAGTGGAGTTCATGTGAATGACCGCAATGCCAAACTTTTCAATAATGTAGGACATGCTTTGGAAAACGAGGGCCGCTTTCAAGAGGCATTATCATACTTCCAACAAGCAGTTAATATACAATCAGATGATATAGGGGCCCACATAAATGTTGGCAGAACCTACAATAACTTAAAAATGTATGATGAAGCGGAGAAAGCCTACTTAAAGGCAAAGTCCTTATTTCCACGAATTAAACCTGGAGAAAGTTATCAAGCACGCATTGCGCCGAATCATTTAAATGTCTTTATTAATTTAGCAAATTTAATTGCACGGAACCAGACACGTTTGGAGGAAGCGGACTTG
This sequence comes from Dexiosoma caninum, assembly GCA_963924685.1. Classification (NCBI taxonomy): domain Eukaryota; kingdom Metazoa; phylum Arthropoda; class Insecta; order Diptera; family Tachinidae; genus Dexiosoma; species Dexiosoma caninum. The sequence goes on along the minus strand of OZ004728.1, from coordinate 61,614,882 downwards.
CTTTATCGACAGGCTATTAGCATGAGGTCCGATTATGTGCAGGCTTATATAAATCGGGGAGATATACTAATGAAATTAAATCGTACTGTACAGGCACAAGAGGTGTACGAAAAGGCACTGCTATATGACAGTGAAAATGCCGATATACATTATAATTTAGGCGTAGTATTCCTAGAACAGGGTAAGAGCGCACAAGCAAATGTATACTTTGATAAAGCTTTACAACTTTATCCTGATCATGAACAAGCTTTGCTGAATTCCGCCATACTACTGCAAGAAATGGGAGGTGAAAAAGCCCGAAAAGTTTCCCGCGAACGTCTGCACAAGATTTTAGCAAAGAATGGTGACAACGAAAAGGTTTTCTTTAATCTGGGCATGTTGGCCATGGATGAATCAGATTTCGATGCAGCAGAGCAATATTTTAAACGTGCAATTCATATTAAGGAGAGTTTTCGAAGTGCCCTTTTTAATTTGGCTCTTTTGTTGGCAGACGCTAATCGTTCACTCGATGCAGTACCATTTCTCAATCAGCTTATACGCCATCATCCAAATCACATCAAAGGACTTATTCTTCTCGGAGATATACACATTAATCACATGAAAGACTTGGATGCTGCTGAATTGTGTTATCGGTCAATACTTCAATACGAACCCCAAAATATACAAGGTTTGCACAATTTATGCGTCGTCTACGTGGAACGTAAACATTTGGCTAGAGCTCAGCTGTGCCTGCGCTTCGTTTATTATTTGGCACCAGCTGAGGACTACATATTACGGCATTTGCAGATTGTAGAGCAGCGTTTGCAAAAAATTTACAAGTTACCTGATACATCACCTGAGAAACAACTTGCCTTGATCGATTTCAATCCAAAAGAATTTCCATTGCCTAGAAAAGCACCAGTATCATCATCACCACCATCGTCATCGTCATCGTCAACATCAACAATTCCAATAAAATCTCAATCACATCTGCAAGGACGCCTCAACAAAGAATCGTTTGCCAAACGTGAGCCGTCTACACCGCCATCATCATCGCCATCTTCATACGGTGCAACACATCTTTCATAGCGCTTAAGGATAAAACAGCTAAATTATTGATTAATTTTCAAACACGAGTTTGGTTTGATTTTTTTATTCGAATTTGTACTATCAAATGTGTCAAAAGGCTGTGTGTGGTAAGTGTTATTACATAATTTTTATTAATTTTAGTTTTACAAAATCGTTTAAATTGTACGAAAGGCTGTAAATTTGAAAATTTTAAATTCTCAAAATCCAATTTGCTGAACAAGCCCACAAAGGCGTGGCGAAATATTGAAAAATATAAATATTTGTTCAACGTCATATGCATCCAAATTTGGTTTGCTGTTCTCCAAAAAAACTACATCGCGACTAACAATTATACCATTATCTTTAGGATTAAATAATCGGTAAGCTTTGCAGCTTTCGGCATGCCGTGCTTGCCGCTTCGGCCCAAAAAAGATAAGTTTATAAAAAAGAAAAAAAAAACAAATCGGGTAATATATTAGTAGACAATGTGGCGGCGGCAATTATCATTGAGTTTGGCAGTGGCAGGAGAATAATGGTCATTAAGGTATATTCGACGGCCAATATCGCACTCTTCGACATTACACAGCTTGAGGGAACGAGTTTTAAAATATTCGTTTCATGATTTTATCTCTTTTTAGTACATTATTCAGTTTCATTAATACCGATTTTTGATTATGCAAATAACATATGTACATACATGAAAGATATAATTTTTAATAATGATTATCTCATAATGGGAACATAGTTTAACAATAACACTAGGAAGCGAAGCTCGAAGTAGTCTGCATGTTGACTACAAAATAAAAAATTTTTCCTGGGTTCACTTTTATAATAAAATGTGTTCATGAAGTCCTTAGGTGTTGCAGCACAAATGGTACAAGCCTGGTTTGATTTCGTTTTAGTTATAATGTTCAAAACTTTTCCATCAATTAGTGCTAAAAATAATTTAAATGAAACTTCAACGAATTTTCCCCTTACCAAATGATATCCGAAGGTTAGTCAAAGCGTCAATTTAATTTTTTAAGTCCTGTTCTTTTAGAACAACTTCTTTTGTCTCCTTTACGACGAAAATTTTACAGATTGCAGTGTGCTGTTATTCCAAATTGGCTTTCCCGATAAGGACAGTAAACGTAAGAGCTAAACATACGACTCCTAAAGGAAGCATCTTTAGGAAAAATATCATTGTTACTTAAAATTATTACAGGGGTGCGACTAATGACCGCATCTCCCTGATATTTTACCTTAGCATTACAGGTATCTCCGCCTAAAATACATTTAACAGTTTCTGTTGCCGCAGGTTCCATCATTGGCTCATTCCACAATATTACCCGTTTATCCACACATTCCATTAAAGGAAATGTACAGTAACGGTTAAAATTGCCCATTTGACCAAAATTGATGCAATAATGAACAACTGCGTCAAAGAAGAAATTCTTACCGGCATTAGGCGAAGATAGTACAAAAATAGAATTTTTTTTTTGGTATTTTTTTATCCAAAACGTTAAAAAGACAATTGTAAATAAAGTTAATATTATCTGTATTGCTGTATAATTGATAGTCCACAAGTTTTTCCAATGCATTTATAGATTCCTCTATGTTCATGTAATAGTTACTAATGCTGCTTGATGGGCTGTTAACCCTTTATCGGGCAACATGTCATTTTAAGTGCAAGTGGTTATTTTTCTATTACTATTAATAAAATAAAAACACATATTTCTTCAGAAATTTTTAAAAAATATTTTTTACTTGTTAATTTTAAAAAAAATGCTGTGTTACAGAAATGTTACATTGCCTGAAAAGTTATAAATATTTTATGACGTATGGAATGAACGAAAGCAGTTATTATTTTTGTTATAGCATAATGCAACACCACATTTTTCGTATAAGGTTTGTGACACGCCTTGACAATTTGGCATTTTGCACCGGATGCGCTTTTCCGCCCATACTGGCCAGTGACCAACCTGGTCTTGCCGCACTGCTTGTGGCGGAGCATGTTGAGCAGGTCCTTTAGACTTTTTGCCTGTATATCAGGCTCAATTGATCTCGTTCTTTTTATATTCGATTTGGTATTGAGCTTTAAAAGTGTTTCAGCAATTTGCAGGCGAAATTCTGCAGAAGATAACACTTTGTCAGTTTTATCAGCTGCACTATTCTTTTTGTATAATAGCCATGAGTTCGCCATTGCTAGATCCAAAAAGTGGTAAAATAATCGAACTTGCCACCTTTTACTGCGAAGTTGAATCTTGTATCTCCCCATAATAGCGTCAATCAGATCTACCCCTCCCATGTGCGCATTATATTCACCAACAATTGAAGGGCGTTCTATTTCAATATACTTCTTTTGAACTTTGTCGTATCTCTTTACTGGACGTTTAGGTATTTCACCAATGAAAGTAGATGCTAGATTTACAACTCTGTTGTCTTTTCATGAGACTGTAGCAATTTCAATTCCATCGACGCTACAAACAAACTCGACAGAAGATCCTCTATGGTTCTTTATCATTTCCTTTTCAGCTGGAAGTTTACAATTTTGAATTCGATTTCTTCTTATCGTTCCTACGCTAAAAATTCCTTCTTTAGCTAAATATACAAGGAGAGGCAAAGAAGTGAAATAATTGTCGAAATATAGTTGAAAATTTTGATTTCTGGGAATGATTCGCGCTAGTCTCATGACTACATTTGAAGATGCGCCTAAGTCGGGTTCGTTACTCTCAATGACATTTTCTTTTCCAGTTTCTGGCTCAATTTTATAAGCGAATCCCGAAGAACCGCATAGTACATATATTTTATAACCCCATTTATGGGGTTTGTTTGGTATGTAACGCTTTAGATAGTTTCTGGCTTTGGTAGAACACATCTGTTCATCGACACAAAGATGTGGTTCAAGAGGAACTTTACCAAAATTTTTATTTAATTCGTCTATGACTGGCCGGACTTTAAACATTCTGTCATAATTTTTGTCGGTTGAAGCTAGATTTTTAGTATTATCATTGAAATGAATTACGCGTCTAATTTTTTCAAACTTTTTTAAAGGCATCACTTCTTGTAACTTAGTGGTCCCAATGCTGTTGCTCCAGTGACTAGCTGCATTAGGAAGCTGTACCAACGACATCATGTACACAACGCCAATAAATTGTTGAATATCTATATGTGCTACGCGAAATGTATCATTGATGTCCTTTTGCGTGATATACGAATTCGTTTCATCAGCAATGTGTTGCAACATTTCTTTCGAAAGAAAGTAAAAAAAATATTGTATTGGAGTGGTAAGGCTTTTGATATCTTCGGGCAATGTTGTATTCCCTTTGAATAGCAGTTGTTGGTTGTTCAGCACAAGGTTTTTCTTTTTCCAAAGTATACTCTCATAACGCTTCTTTTGGCATTGCCTACTTTCTGTTCCTTGTTTTGGTAGAACGACTGAAGTTGGCGATTCTTTGCTAACATATTCTCTACATTCTATTACATCGCCAATAAGTGGAGCAAAAGTGGAGTCTTGTACATCCGAAGAATATTCAAGATCATGAGCAACATTTTCGAAAATGGAGTCTTCGACATTTACAGAATAATCAGGATCAGCCACACTATCATCGTCAAAGTCAAGTCCATCCTCACTTTCCTCAAGAATTTCTAAAATTTTTGCATTCGTCAACGACATACAGTTTGTAAAAAATATGTTTACAAAACAAAAATTTTTTAAGAATTTAAGTTTAAATAAATATTTACAACAACAATATCATTATATTTGTAAATTTTTTTTTTTATAACTGTTGTTTTGTATGTTGACGACAAGCAGGCGTCGAAACTTTGGCAAATTTATGAATATATTACAACAACAACGCTACAAAATAATTTTGTATACTTTCAACAGTGTAAAAAAAATGTTTACAAAAATGCAAAGTCAAGAAAGAACCGTTGGTTTTTTGCACATGTATTGCGTGTAAGAGTTTTATACGGACGCTAAGAGTAGCTGTTGTCTTTTATTCTTAAATTGAGCTCATAGAACAAACAAGCGATTATCCAATTATATATAAACTATGCCAGGAAAGCGACTGAACAAAGACATTACCCAACTGGTGTATTTTAATTACTATAAAGGAAAATCTCACAGAGAAATTGCTGAAATGTTGTCTCTTAACCTAAAGACGGTATATAATGTTATTAACCGTGCTGAAAAAGAAGGAAGACTGGAACCAAATGTATCACCAGGCAGACGAAAAAAAGTAACTCGGCGAATTGAAAAGAAAATTTTGAAAATGATTGATGAGAATCCACATTTTAGTACTAGAGGAATTGCACTTAACATCAGTAATGAATGTGGAGTAAGTATCTCTCATCAGACTGTTAGAAATGTGCTACAAAACCATAAATACTCTTCAAGAGTTGCGAGGAAAAAACCTTTGCTATCCGCGGCAAACATAGAAAAAAGGTATAAGTTTGCCATTGAACACATTTCTTTTCCTCCGGAGGACTGGGATGATGTTATTTTTTGTGACGAAACGAAAGTGATGCTTTACTACCATGATGGACCTAAAAAAGTTTGGCGAAAACCCCTGACGGCTTTAGAAAATAAAAATATAATACCCACTGTAAAGTTCGGTAAACTATCCGTTATGGTGTGGGGTTGTATTTCGAGCAAGGGTGTTGGCGAAATAAGAATATTAGAGGATATAATGACCAAGGAAGTCTATCTAAACATTTTAAAAAAGGAATTGAGTACAAGTGTTCGCAAATTCGGTTTTGTTGACCCTGAAAACCCAGAAAAGATCAAGTATAAATTTTACCAGGATAATGACCCGAAGCATAAGGCATATATTTGTAGATCCTGGTTGTTATATAATTGTACAAAAGTGATAGATACTCCAGCACAAAGCCCAGACTTAAACCCTATAGAAAATTTGTGGGTCCACCTAAAGAAAAAAGTTGGAAAAAGGTCACCAAAAAACAAACAACAGTTAATAACATTTATTAAAGAAGAGTGGGAAAAAATACCTGAAAATTACGATATACCAAAGCTTATCCATTCAATGTCTAGACGCTTAGAAGCTGTAATTAAAGCTAAAGGAGGGCACACCAAGTATTAGCACTCTCAAATCTTTTTTTTTACCATTTAGAATATATTTAATTCAATTTAACACAATTTTGTAAACATTTATTTTACAGCGTAGAAACTGGAAGTATTTTTTAAGTTACGATTATTATTTTGTTATTTAATTTAATTTGGTTTTTTTTTGTGCAAAGTGTTTATAAACATCTTCAATTGAATACATGAAGAAAAAAATTTAATAAAAGTTATATAATTTACTTGCAAATAAGAGTTTCCCTTAAACTTTTTAATTTTTCTAAGCTTTGTAAACATATTTTTTACAAACTGTATTTGCATCTATTCAGAGAATAAAAAACACATAACTGGGCAATGTAACATAAATGTTACAAACTGAAATTAACCGAATACAAATCTAATATGGTTTGCTTTCAGTTGTATTTTATAAAAATCACTTTATTACATACTTACGCACTTATTATTAACCAAGAATATAATATGTCTAACACAAATCTGATTTTCGCACTAAAAACATAAACACTCTTTACTGTTAAAAAATTTTTTCAGCACTAAACTTTTTGCATAGAAAAATATGTGATAATAATATTGTCCCGTTATATTTTTTTTCTTTTTTATTGTGAACGGTTTGTGTTAGTTATGTTACAATACCCAAAGAACTTATTTTTATAATACAAAGAAATATATAGCCATTTTTAGGGTATGTGACATTACTGTTACATGGCCAGATAAAGGGTTAAACAATAGATGTCGCGGCTCAACAGACATGAAGTGTGTGTACAACTCTTCTATGGATAAGTCGTTGTAAAACGCTCCATGAATTTTCATCACATTAATCATTAGCGGAGTGATCTGAAAATACAAGAAAATAGACAATTATTAAAATGGGAATTTAACTTTTTATTTATTTAATTATATTACCTTGTTCAAAAATTTATACTTGGATGTCATATAAATGCTATGGCTAAAAATATGGTTTATTGGCGATACTGGGTATTGCCGTAACCATAGGATGAGTTGATCACCCTTTCCTCTCGCTTTACTCCCGGAAGGGTGGTCACATCCTTCGCCACCAAAGACATCAATTTGTTTATTAGGATCATTTTTGGGTCCACGGGGCTGCTCGTGACAAAAGTCGAGCGCATTTCCGCTTCCTTCCACCAATTTTTCTTTTGCATCTGTGATACTTTGCTGTATCCAAAGATGTCCAGCTTTACTACCTGGAACCCAGTTTCGCCGGGCGATGTCCAGGTAGACAATGTGTCGTCCCTCCTTCGAGAAATACACTGTGATATTAATCCAGTGCTGGACCGTGAATTCCCAACCGGCAATAGTTAGTCGAGAATATCGACGGCCGATTGAGGGGTGGGCATTGAGCTGGTCGATGGAGCTACATCTGCAGTTGTAATTGGAATAACTGCAGTCGTGCACGACATGGAAGTGGTCTCCATGCCAGCAGACTGCAAGGACGGCGCCGGTATGTTTGCCGAGAAGGTATCCAAGAGAATTTCTGTCAAATCTGGGTGCAGTGTTGTTTTTATAAATGTCGTGGAGTATTCGTCGGCGAGGAAGGCATCGTTCAAATCCTCGAACGAAGACCTTGCGAAGTCAATTTTTCGGCTCTTCATTTGTTTCAGGGCTGTCATGACTACTTTGCTGATATTGGCTACGACCCGTTTCCAGATTACGTTCCTCCTCTTCATACACATCCGTTCCGCTTCCTTCAGAACCTGAACAATTATTTGCATGAATATCGTCTTCTCCCAGATTAACTCCAGCAGCTCGATGACGGAAATCTCTTGAACATCCTGGGCTTCCGGTAGAACTTCCACCGATGGAGTCAACCCAACGTTGAGTTGTGACAATTCTATTAGCGGTTTCGTGGTGGCTTCCTGGCACGGGTCTATCAACCCGAGCTCGTTTAACACATCCTGTGTTTGTGGTATGATCACTGTTTCGACGCTTGCTTGTGACACCTCCAACACAGATCCCTCGCTCGAGGAGCTCTCTTTGCGCTCCCTCATTGTTTTGCGAAACACCTTTGTAGGAGCCGGTATCGGAATCGTCGGAGCACCCGTAACTGCAGGTATACTTGATGCTGAATAATGTTGACTTTCTTGCTTACCTTGACCATATTGCTGATGTCTTCTATTCCTTTCAATTGAACTTGGAGATGGGCTGTATTTATATGAGCACGATTCACTTTTATAAGATACTTCAGTAGAGTGTTCACTCTGACTGGACATTGATTAATGAATAAATTAATTTTTTCCACTCCATTAAATACATAATTAGCACAAACAATGCAAATCTATCAAATTTCATTTTCTTATTAATCAGCTAATTTTTTTGCTTATTTTTATTTCGCTGATTAATAATATTTATTTTTAGGTAGATAAGAAAATGCATCGGTAAAAATCTATAAGACACCACACTCACCCCACCCAACAGTGAGTGTGAGTAAGCTGAGTAAGCGCACACACACAAACAGGCAAGCTGGCAGCGGGGCGAACGCCCCCATGCTTATGCCTTAGCTAAATGTAGCTATGATGTAGCTAAAAGGGAGACTGTAGTGGATGCTCACCATCCTTTTCTTTATTCTCCATTCATCTGTCTCACCAGTTTGAACTTAATCTAGACTGTCTCTTACATACTACTACGGTTGTATATAATGGTACACAACCAGTGTTGCCATTACACTTCCCTTCTGGAGGAAAAAAAAATTTGAATTTGTTAATTTTATTCTTATAATATAACTTTTACAATTGGATAATTTAGTGTTCGAGAGAACTGAGATTTAGCTTTAAGAATTTAACTTAACTTAACCCATTAGTGCATAAAGCTCCACAGCAACGTTTTTAACTTTTTTTATGATTATTTTGTTATTAAATGAGAATACTGAATTAGTTGTTAAGATTTTTATTTAAACGTAACGTTAAACGTAAGTTTTACGAGGTGTCCTTTGGGTGAAGGCCTTTGTTGCATTTTAGACAAATAAAATTAGACTTTTTGCCACAATTTGCACATCGCTTATCCGTTTTGGAATATTCCACAATGTGATCTTTTCCATCGAATCTTATATCAGCATAAACAGGCCCATGCCTTTATTATAAAGTTGGATAACTTTTGGCTGGACTAAATGTATTGCACCTACTCCTCTGGCATAACGTCTGCATGTTCCCATTTCGTTGTTGTCGAAATTCGTTCCGATGGTGACGACGTTATTATCTTTCCATCTCATTAGCAATATGTTTCCATTGTTGGAAAAAAGATAATCCGTTGATCCTCTTTGTTCTTTTTTCATTTCGGAAATGGAACGAAGCGGGCATTTCTCTGTACGACCATCTCTTATTGTACCAGTTGCACAAAAACCCATATTCGACAAATGGCGTAGTAAGTTAACAGAAGTAAAATAGTTGTCAAAGAAAATCTATAAATAAAAGAAAAATATGCATAGTATGCACTAGGTAAGAGTTAAGAATTCTTATTATCTTACTTTGAATCCTTTATTTCTTGTTATAATTGCTTTTGTAATTAGATCTACAACCTTATCGCAACCTACACCAAAGCCTTGGTGCACGACATCTGCATTTCTCCCCATATATATGTCAAACTGAAGCATATATCCATCACTTGTATTGAGAGCCCAATTTTTAAATCCAAATCTAATTGGCTTGCCGCGAATATATTGCTTTGCGTAGTGTTTGCCATAGTACGGAATCATACTCTCGTCAATTGAAAGATTTTCATGTAGTATACCATATTTAAGAAATGATCCATTTAGATGATCAATTAGTGGTCAAATTTTGAAAAGCCGGTCATTGCTCTGAAGTTTTGAGTTGTCATTCAAATGAAAATTATTAAAAATTTTTTCAAATCTATTGAGACGAATACTATTTGATAGTAGCTTCGGAGTATCTTTTTTTCTCAGACCAGTAAAGCCGTTTGTTTGGATATTTTGCTTTTCCTGACATCAAAATACCTCCAATGAAAACTTTTATTTCATCCAAAGTCACATTCAATTCAAAATTTTTTTGAAGACCATATAAACAAGTCTGTTCGACACAATGAGATAGTATGTCATCAGAAAAAAATAGTTGGAAAAACTCTAAAGGAGTTTTGGCCGATTGTACCTCAATGCTATGAACCTAGATCTCACAGTTGGTTTCAATTTCGTAACTCGGATCAACTTTGAACCAGTTTGTCTTTGATGCACGATTAAAATTTCGGGCACCGACCTTAGCATACTTTGAAAGTGGTTCATTGTCGCTTTCATCCCATTCGTCATATACACTATCACCATTTTCTACGTGATTAATTTCACATTCTGTGTTCAGCAATTTTGGCCCAAGATGATTGAGATTTCCTTCATGATCATCATCACTTGAATCAGAATCTTGGTCCGTCTCATTTCCATCTATGGGAGGAATCGCATAAATATTAAAATCTTGTAAATCATCATCGATTGCTTCTAATTCTCCTAATATTTCGGCTACTGTAAGTCTGTAACAAAATATACACGATAACTTTTCAGTGAGCATAAGGTCCCTTATAAGGGACCTTGAAAACTATTCCATATTGCGTAAATTTCAAAAGTATTTTTTAACTTATCAATGAATTATATTAAAATAAAAACACTTTTTAATAAATATTCGCTCAAAAAAAATAAATTTATTAAAAAATATAGCTTTTATTTAAATTTTACTTACCTTCCACGTGATTTGAGATTTTTATATTTACCGTTTTCCATTACTTGTACAAAATAAAGCACACAACACAAATTATTTCAACTGAATGCATGTTTGGATACCAAAACACATGTACACAAAAGTCAAGGCCTACTTGATTCAAATTTTTATTCAAACATGTAGACGCAAAGTGAGAAAATACCAACGTCCCTTTAAAGAGACGGTATGAACTAATGGGTTAAGTTAAGTCTTATAAAATTCTTAAAGCTTATAATATAACAATTTTTCGTTTACTTAACTAGTTTGATTTACATAAATGAATTTGAATTTTTCACTTTTCAACCGGAAAAATTACGTAAAATGAAGTTTTTTTCACAACCTTGCATAGCAAAAACATCATGGTATTAAAATGTAAAGATTTTTTTCTCTATATATATGTCCAAACATGGTTTGGCCAAAATTAATATAAAGAATTATTGTGAATTATATATATATACTATACTTACCTAAAAATATTTTCCAACACTGAATTGCCATATAACAAAAAAATAGATGTATTCTTTACTTGTACATTTAAAAAAATATAAGTTTAACAAAAAATTAAATGCCTTTTTTCCATAGCCTATATATATATATATATATATATTTATTTAAAAAAAAGAATTATTTCAATATTTCTTATATGTTAAAAAATAACGATCAGTCTTTTAAGCTAAGTTACAAAATAAAAAGTAGTAACGTATAAGAAGAGGTGGTGGTAAATTTTACACCATTTCTTTTTAAGTATTATTGCTTCGTTTTTCGACAACTATCGTCGTTGTTCATTTCACTAGCCTACTTTATATAAAAAATCGATACATCCGTTGCTTGTACATTTAAAAATATAAACTTAACAAAAAATAAAATAAATGGCATTTTTCCACAGCCTAGTGTATATACATATGTGACGCGCAAAATAGAAAGGGACCTAAGGGTAAAAACCGGTTTTGTTCAGGAGAGCCATTTTAAAGATTTAAATACGCGTATCTTTGGTGTACTTCACTTTCATAAAACGCGCATATCTCTGGGAGTGAACACTTTTGGGGCATGGGATCGGTCTCATTCGATGCTCAGATGTTGTCCACATCAAAAAAAAAAAAAAAGTGAAAATTGCTTTTTTTTACCCTAAGGTCCCTTTCTCTATGCGCTGTCACATATACTTATTAAAATAGGGACAGTTCAATATCTCTTATATACTAAAAAAGTAACAGTCTTTTAAGTTAAAATCAGTATTCGTACATAATTAATACATAAACGTTTGCTACAGCCCATACACATTGGCTTTTCACATTGTAAACATGTGTGAGTAGTTTTTTCAATATCACATGAATAATATCTCGTAGAGAACGATTTAATCTTTGATTGTGTTCTCTTCATTGTAAGTGTGGCACAACTAAATTTCTAGCAAGTTGTTTTAAAAAGTTCGCTCTTGAAATTTCATTGTAATTTCGAGAAGATTGATGTAATATACTTATATGCATTAACTGCACTTATATCTATTAATCTATAGAAAACAGCTAAAGGCCAACGTCGTGTACGGCGACTGCATGAGTAAATATAACACTTTTTGTCCAGCTCATCAACTCCTCCTTTGGTGTTATTATAGTCGGCTATCATTTCTGGCTTATTAGTTGATGGATCAGTTGCTTTCTGATGATGCATAGTAGAATTTTTTTTTTTTTTTTTTTTTTTTTGACTTGGACCGGCACTCAGGGGATGACTGGATGATGGACCATTTTAGCCATGGCATTGACATCATTGTCGAGGAAGCAGAGCCTCTAATTGAAATGCCGAAAGAAATTGTTGAGCTCAGCCCAAGGTGCCTTTTCGTAAATATATTTCAAACGTTTCATAGCTGGCGGTGAAACGCCTCGAAGTTCCGCAAACGAAAAGGAGGCAGAAATGGTGCAATGATCCGAATTACCGAGAGGTGCGCTAATATTCATTTCATACTTTTCAGGGTGTGAAGTGAGAAAAAGGTCGAGGGTGTTGTGTTGGTGCCCGTCAACACATGAAATATGTGTTGGTTGCTTCACTAATTGCGATTGATTGCGGTGATTGTGCGCTGCGAATAGCTCAGCATATTGGCCTTCTGGAGTTGTATTGCTCGAATGGCGGAGCCACGATAAATTATGGACATTGAAATCGCCAGCAATAACGATTTCACTGTTCGGGTAATTTTCGAGGATCCCCGATATATTGTCGGAAAGGGCATCGAAGTTCTGTATAGTTTTCTCCCTTTCCGTGTTTGGGCTTCTGTAAAGAAACCCGAAGTGCAGAAGATGTGCCCTGATTTTGAATTTAACCCAAAGAGCTAAATTCGGGATCATGCGTGTCTAAAGATTGCTGGCACTGGTACACAACTTCATTGCGTATATAAATTGCAAGGCCCCTGTATAGATAGAAAAGAGATAGGAGGTGATACCCAGGTATGTGAAAATCCTGTGGGTCAGCATCCTCAGACACCTGGGTTTCACTTAAGGCGAAAACATCCGGCCGATGGAGACAAACGTGAGCATAGACAGAGAAGAAAGTTACCCTTAGACCACGTATGTTGCAGAAGTCAATTCTAAATCGGCCTGTCATGATTAACGCGAGAAAACCTAAATAAAATGTCTATCTTTTGTATTGTAGTTGCCACTGAGCTAATCGCTGCTTGAACGACTGCCGGTGATCAGTGTTACTCCTTCATCACCAAACAGTCTAGCAGTAACCAACACAATGGCACCAACAATGCAAAAGATTTAGTCGGGTATGGTAAAGGGAATTAGCACAATGCCACGAAAAAGGCCATGAAAGACCTCATCCGAAGTGACAGCACTGGTTGGTAGTGTCAGCACTGATTTTTATTTTTCTCGCCCGTCACTGGTGTAGGGGTTTTTTTTTTCTTCTCAGTTATTCCACCGTCTAATTTGTTGTTGTTTTTTGAATTATATTTGTTATATTAAAGTTTATTGTTTTTTTTATTTGAACAAAAAATATTTTGAATCATATTCTTTTCACAATTTTTATGCGACGTTATGTTAGAAAAATTTTTATATATCGCACCCTAAATACAAAAGTGACACAACTCAAAATTTTCCAAAATGTACTTTTTTCCGTAAAATAATTCACAGTACACATCTCTAACTACTTCAAAAATTTCTTTCTCATCACTGTTTTCTTTAACTGGAAAAATACCGTTATGTCTGTTTTTATGTTAATTGCATTGCTTACGCACGATCGACTAAAAAGACCTATTTTTAATTAAAAATATATAATAATTTAAAATTATACTTTATTTCCACAAATATAATATAAAATTAAAAAAATTTTAGCAAAACCTTCTTCGAAATAGACTTCTTTCATAATGGAACCAATTTTATTTTAAATATTACAATCATTTTTGCATAAACAGTTTTTTGCCTCTCCTGAAAATTTGAGAATTTTGAGTTGTGCCGCTTTTGTATTTAGGGTGCGATATATAAACTTCAAAAAAGAAAAAATTTTAAAATAATAAAAAATTTCCTGAAGATGTTAACCGAAGGTTAACGAAATATCGAAAATAAATATAAAAATAATAAATAAAAAGTTTTTTTATTTGTTAATGTAAGTTGAAATTAAAATCACTGAACGATTTTTCTTGGGTACATAAGATAAAAGTGTAATATCTTTTGTAAATCCATAAATACAACTTTCAACTGACCTTTTTCGTTTGGGTAACAATTCTAAAGGAATCTCTTTTTTATTTTTTTCTTAGAGTACCCAAATAAGTAAGTTGACGTTCTTTTAATTTTTCAGCTAATTGAATTGATGAGAACCAGTTATCTGCAGTAATGTTTCTGTTACTCCCTGAAATTATACTGGATAGTCTCAATACTGATTGAGTTGGCACTGCAAGTTTTTTTTTCATCACTTGTCAAAGCCATTATTTTTATGCCATATTTTGCCGGTTTCTGAGGCATATACACTTTAAATTTGCATCTGCCACGAAATGGTACTAACATTTCGTCAATGCAGGCATGAGTGCCTATGGAGTAATTTTGTTTACAATTATCAATTATTTTATTAAAAATTTCTGAAATTGCTGCAAGGGGTTCGTTTGATAATCTTTCTTTTCGGTCAGAAGAACTATCAAACCGTAGGCACGAAAGTATGGTTAGAAATCGAAGCCTGGACATTGTTGCTCCAAAAATATCTCTGCTCGTTCCATTAGTTGAAAATAGAAGATCAATGGATTCTCGATTAGATTTGAAAACAGATGAATAAAGCAATAATCCCAAAAATGAACTAAATTCAATTTTATCCAAAGGTTTCGCTTCCACTTTGTTTGTTGATTGAAATTTAAAATTTAGTTTTTTGTTGGTGTGTTCAATTATTATATTTTCAATAGAGTCGTCAAAAAATTGTGACCAGTATCGACACATTGTATTTTCTGATTCCTCTTGACTATTTTGGGAACCCACTGAAGTTGGTAATCTTATTATATTATGTAAGGGAGTTCTACTAAAACGTTCTGGTTGTTGTGCCGACCATTTGAAACGATTTTTTCCGTAATAATAACGAGATTCAGAAGTAAAATTATTATTTAACTCAACTTCATTTTGACAAGCTTCGATGTTTTCTCTTACGATATTTTCTCCCGCAATAAGACACGTGTCCATTTCTTCTTCATGATCCCTTTCCAATATTTCCGAGTTACTGTCACTATTAATTTCAGTGCAGAAGTTTGGATCGACGACTTCGTCATCAACTTCACTTCCATCATCATAAATTTCGTCATTATTTAGTTTGTATTCTTATTATTTCTTATTGTGTGTTCGTATTATTTATTATTGCTTATTGGATTTTCTTCAATTATTTATTATTTCTGACTATTTTTTTTTTTCCTTAAATCGGTCATTACATTTAAGTCTAATACATATTTTATAAAATGTCATTTATTTAAAAATGTGGTTGTGTCATGAAAATTTTACATTGGCGAAAAAGTCTGTGGTTTACGGTAATGTTAATTCCAATATTTTCCATTTTTAACATTTGCAGCTACAAACCGACGGACCGACACGATAATTTTATTTATACAAAACGATTAGCAAATTAAAATTTTCCCAACAGATCAATTGCAACCATATTTTCTCACTATACATTTGCGATTATAACCAGCTGTGCACACACACTCATCCATACGAATTTTATGCAATTTATAAGAAACTGCCTCTTTAATTTAAATTTTTCTTATTTAATTAGGAATCTTTAAAAGCTTTTTAATGCAACTGATTAATTCAGTTCATTTTATAAAAAATTTACTTCTCTCGAAATTACGATGCGTACGTGTCAAATATTTTCTCGAAACTAAAATGAAGTCGTTGTTTTTTCCTTTGTGGAATTCGTTTAATTCGCAACTCTTTGTTATTTTTATATTCGTTTCCAGATATACGCGCTTTTTTGCAATAATTGCCAACTCAAATCCCGCTTCAAGATATTTGAAAGCACTAAAGCGTATTAATTGCACGGGTAGTGATAATTCTACAACAATTTCAATATTACAAAAACAACTCTATACAAACATTAGCAAATTCTGAGATAACGGCCAATATTTAGTCGAACAAAATAGGACAGCTGTGCAATCTACTCCACCTGAACAAATACGCACAGACGTCCAATGGAAGTTTTCTGCTGTCTAATGGTCCTCTGCCCCCGGAGGCGGGACCTGGACTCTCTGGACCGTAATCATCGGGTCCGAACTCGTTTGTATTGTAGGTTTGGACCCTGGTTCGTCCCCGAAGTGGCCGCCAGAATCCGCTCCCGATCCGGTCGTGCTGAATCTGTAAATCCCATCCCCACCTGAGATCCTCCTGAGTTTCTCTGACGGGACTCAGGTGGATCGGGTCACAAAATCGCAGACACCGTGAGACTACGAACACTATCAATCGTGTGTTCGACGTTCGTCCCTTCGATGTAATAATAGTTTGCAGCAAGGTGCATCTGAGATACATCGAACTCCGCGATGGTGGCAGTTTTTGTCATTAAGTATATTCGTGGGGAGGCATTAGTCTGGGGCTGTTGGCTGGTCGAATCGAAGGCCTCTGGTGCCATCCATGGATGGATTTGCCGGCTACCTGTTGTGCTCATGTGGAGTACCACCGTCGGCAAGTATCTATCTGTGTCGAATGATGCTATAGCGGTGATCTTGTCAACCGCCATGTGTTGGCGAACCAAGACACCGAACCTGAGTTCACCTTCTCTGGTGAATGCACTCTGGCCCAATTGGGACGATAGTTGGTGGGTTCTCATCTTTTGGTCCCACTGTAAGGTCAGGGCGGTTGGAACTGCTGCATGGGTAAATAGTTGTAGCATCCTCTCTCGTGGTAAGTTATAGCATGCAGCGACGGTATCCATTTGATTTATTTCGGACCATGTTTCGAATATTTGGTGGGTCTGCACGTGTCTGATGATGCCACCAAATAGGTTGTCCTTCAGGCTGTCCATATCGTTTGATTTATGGAGTGAATCGTACCATTTAAATGTTCCATTCCATATTCCAACAACATTTGGAATACTACATTTTTCATAGAAAGTCATTTTGGCAATGCTTTCCTCGTCTGCATTCATGCTCATGGATATCCATTTGCTGCACAAACATTTTCTAACTTGATCAATAATTCATCCAGCACTTTAGAAAACGTTGATTGGGCTATGTTCACATTAAAATCCTTACCAACACTATGCTGATAGCTGCCTTCTGCAAAAAATCTCAAACAAGCGCAAAGTTTATCTTTGGCTGAAAGAGCTCCTTGACGACCCCTTTCTGAGCATGCAGATTCTAACTCAGACAAAAAGTATTTAAACGCTACCTTGTTTAATCGAAAATTTTTTTGGAATCTGTAAAATTAAGCATAGCTTTCATTTAGCAGGAGTCCGGCTCACATTTGTTTATTTCAACTTACTCTCTATCGTTCATCTGGAACACATCTCCAGATTTATAGCGTAAAACTCTTCTTTCCAATCGGATGTCCAAAGAATCACTGTCACTACTATTCTCAAAAAAGGCAATTGTATCCATATAATATATAATATCCAAAATATTTAACACACGCATCTAAAATCACATCTAAAACTTGTTGATTTTTTCCCATCAGCTGACACAACATTGGCTTATAATCACTTAAAACAGGGATGTTAGATTAAGTTTGCGGAAAGAGAATACCGCAGGAATGAATAATTGCAATTTTCATATCGATCGATATTTCTTTCCGTTCAATTTTCCTTTCCGCGCGGAATCAATAATACCACCCAATAAGATTTAGACAGCTTCTGTTATCTTCAAAAATAACCGTAGGATTTGCTTGATTACAATTTAAATCATTTAAAACATTTCTAATCCACACAGCTTCTTTTGCAGCTTCAGGCAATGCAATAAATTCTGCTTCAGTTGTTGGTAATGAAACGGTTGTTTGCTTTTTGCAAGCCCAACTTACTGCACTGTTGTTAAATAATAAAATATATCCAGGGTTTGATTTTCTATTCATTCTGCACTCTGCCCAGTTTGCATCAGCATAACCATAAAGTGAATTTGAATTAGAAGTGTTTTCATTAAGGCTTAAAGCTTCGTACAGACGATGCAAACAATTTGCAGCAAGTTGAGAATAACTTGCAGCGAATGTTTGCACAACTGTTCAGACCAATGCAAATATTGCATGCAAATTTCTTGCTCCAATCAGTTTTCGATTTGCATGAAAACTTTTGCATGATTGTTGCGTGCAATATATTGCTTTGGAGTTCACATTTGTTTTCAGTTTCTATGTGCAAGACAATAATCACGAATTGCTCAAAAATCACGAATTGCTGCAATTGCTGTATTAGCACTTGTAATTAAACGTAAAAAACAAAGAAGTTTGGAGTCGGTAAAAAAACGAAAGTACTGGGTGAGAGAGTGGATTTCGAAAAGAAATGAAAAAGGCGTCCATGCTAACCTTTTAAAAGAACTAGAAAATGAGGATGAAGCAAGCTATTTCAATTTTTTCCGGATGTCCGTCAATGATTTTAACTTTTTATTAGGAAAAGTTAAATTTTTTATAACTAAAAATGACACTGTAATGCGCCCTGCGATTCCACCAAATGAGCGATTAGCCCTGACATTACGTTTTTTAACTACTGGTATGTATATAAAATAATAAACATTTTGATAAACTTTTCCAGTTTATTCTTATTTCAATATTTTACAGGTGATTCATATCATTCTCTGATGTATCTTTTTCGCATCCCGTTGAGTACGGTGTCAAGCATTGTGCCTGAATGTTGCCGAGCTGTGTATAAATGCCTGAAACGGGAATATCTTAAAGTAAATAAAAACAGTCATATATATATTTTACTCACCATCAGAAATGTTAAGAACTGGAGAATTGGTAGACGAGTATACGAGATTTGAATTAGAAGTAGAGCAAGAAAAAGTACCCTCATTTTCCATTTCCGATACTTCTAAGATAGCTCTTTGAATTTTCCTCCGAAGTAAAAGTATATTTTGGTGTGACTTCAACAATCTGAGTTCAGATGCCACAAAGTCACCGAAAACTTGATGTTCATCAGCTGGTTTATCAATTAAAGCGGATGCTTTTTTAATTAATGCATCCTCATCCTTAAATTGCACGTCATCACGTTTTCTTTTGTTTGTTTTTGATGTCCCCGGTGCCTCTTGTGTTGGTGTTGATGGATTAGTTGCTAGTGACGCAACTGGAAACCTTTAGAACTGGGGCCAGAAAAAACTATCGATGTAGTCTCTGCAATTTGTGCATTACACAACTGGTTGATGTCCAAAAAGGAATCAAAAAAAATATATGCTCCCAGTGAAACGTTCGACAATGAGGTTGATGGACAACTGATTTCAGGTAGTTGGCGTAACGAGCTTGTGTTGGAAGGCAACTGTTTACCACTTCACAGAAATACACAAAACTGTACCGAAGCAAAAGATATTCGTGAAGAGTTTAAACATTTTTTTGTTTCGCCTGATGGTGAAGTTTCATGGCAATATAAGTATCTATAAAATAAATATACACATTTTGATTTAAATTTTAGTACTTACCAAATTTTGAATTTTATAATTTGTTTCTTTATCATTAATAATAAAGTTCAACGCATTAAAAAACTCCCATTTGCTGGTAAAGTTTTCCGAGGTACCTTGGCCACTCTTTTTTTTGTTTTACTCGGCGGAGCTCTTGCATATACTGGGTGCGCAAATTATGAATTTTCGTTTTGATTTCTTCTTCACTTGAATTTAATTTTTTTTAGCAATTTCAATGTACGCACTTTGTTTTTTATATTTGTTTTTATAGTCTGGTGAAGACACATCGCACAGGACGGAGTAACTCTCATACTCTTCTATTAATTTTTTTGTCAAATCCCGATCCCACATATTAATGATGTGTTCTTGTTTGCAGCAATAATACAACTGCTTGCAAACAGCGCATGCAAACAAGCAATCAAATGTCGCAATCAAAAGTTCGGGAAAGTACCGTATTCAGACGATGAGCAAAAAATATTGCGGCAAACAGTTATTGCAAACTTTGTTTTTGAAGCAAAATGTTTTCCTGACTGTTCATACACGCAAATTTGTTTGCAGCAATCAACTTGCTGCAAATTGTTTGCATCGTCTGTACGAAGCTTAAAAATAAACTTTTTGTGCCTTTTAAATACTTTGCAATACGCTTTAGTTCAGTCCAGTCTTCCTGATTAGATTGCTTGTTTTTCTTGCAAGAATTGCCACACTAGCACTAATATCTAGACGAGTATTAACTGCAATGTATAGCAGCGAACCTATTAACCCTCTAACCGGCCAATTTCTTTTCGATTAAAAAAAAATTTTTTTTGATAGTTTTTGGATAAATAAAGCATACGTTTATGGTGAAAGTTGAAAAAAATGTAAAACTCACCTTCCAGGTGAGAAAATATGATGACCGCCTAAAGGCGGACCTGCCTGTTAACGTAATAAAAAAATTTAATTAAGGGAGGAATTTATTTGAAATTTTATTCAGTTTTTTTATTGTTTTGTGTGGTAAATTTGGAAACATTTTTTATTATTTGACAAGCATAGATTTAATTTACATTTAGTGCAATACATTTGAGTTTCAGATTTACATCCCTGTAGTTTGCACACTTTTTTACCACTGCGGTCCAAAATGTCAGGCATATGTGCAACTCCATCAAAACGGATGTCATCTGGTGGGCTTTGTATTTGTGGGCTTTGGCTCTGAGGTCTACCAACCGATTTTTTGGCGTTAGCGTTCTCATAACGACAAAGTACATCAGCCACCTCTATACGAAAATCTGGTAACTTTTTATGGTTAGCATCTTTACACTCAATTCCATGAATACGCTGGTAAAGAAGGTACGAATTCACTACCGACATATCAATTAGATGATAAAATAGACGCAAAGTCCATTTCTTGGTTTTCATTCTGATGTGATAGCGACCAAGTAAGCTGTCCATCAAATCAACACCACCCATATGGCGGTTATATTCTTTAATTACATTAGGACAGTCCACATCGACGTAGGATTTATTTTTCCGATCATAACGGCATATTTTTAAAGGTTGTGAATTGCTGTTAAGTGTTTTGAAAGGCTTAATTCCAGCGTACGTGGATACCAATCGCACATATTTTGTATCCTTCCATTGGACACAAGATATGTCTACTCCAAAAGCACGACCAACAAACTCTTCTGAGTATCCACGTTCTTTTTCTTTTAATTCAACTTCCTTTGTCAGCTTGCTGTTAGGTATTCTATTAGAACGGACGGTCCCTAATGCATAAATTCCTCTGCTTCGTAAATAAACAAGAAGTGGCAGAGAGGTATAAAAATTATCGAAGTACAAGATATGATTCTTGAACTCCGCAATTGTGTTTGACAATCTGATGACCACATTGGCTGTTGCTCCTAAGTCAGGGGTTTTAGGTAATACTTCATTATCGCCAGCTCCTTTGTATACTTCAAATCTGTACGAAAAGCCATACGAGTCACAAAGGACAAAAAGTTTCATGCCATATTTGTGGGGCTTTGCGGGCATATATTGCCGAAATTTGGTCAACATTTTTGTTGAACACATTTGCTCATCAATGCATAGCCGAGGTGTTTTTGGCACAGCATCAAATTGCATATTGAGTCTGTCAATAATTGGACGAATTTTGTACAGCTCATCATATCCTGCTTCCTGGGGTTTTTTCATTTTTGTGGTGTCATTAAAATGAAGATATTTTCTAATTGAAAAAAACTGTTTTGATGTCATTGCATTTCTAATTGGCTCGAAGGAATGTTTGGACCAGTAACTCTCAACATTGGGATACCGGTACACAGACATATAAATCAAAATTCCGATGTATTTTTTTAAATCGCACGTCGTTAGATTAAAATTTGTGGAAACATCTAGCTGTTTTGCATACAGATTGCTCTGATACACAATTTCATTCAACAATTCATCGTTAAAAAAGTAAGTAAAGCAACGGAATGGTGTTGTTAATTCTTTGAACTGTTGCGGCAATTCCTTGTCTCCTTGAAAAACAACATCGTTTTTCTCAAGTTCAAGGAAATTTTTTTTCCATAAAATCTTTCTGAACTCTGGGCTTTGGGAAGAAATATCTTTTACATTTCCGCTAAAGCCCCCCGCATTCGACACTACTACATTTTCACCATCTTCAACTTCTGGTAGAGGAGATCTTGCCCTTTTTGTTTTTGTTTTCCCTGCTTTCCCTGCTTTTGAAGGTAAAGACTCTTCATAATGCTTCACGTTATTGTTCACTTCTGGCAGGTGCTTTTCTGAGTTTTGGGGGATGTTAACGATAGCAGAAAGAAAATCGTTGTTGTCTGCATTATCCCACTCTTCTTCTAATGCAGCAAAGTCTACGTTTGGGGGTTGAAAGTCTAGGTCTTCCAGATCATCATCGTCGTCAAAGTCGAAACCGTCTTCTGAATCTGCGCCATCCACTGATTCAGCCATGAGTGCTTCAATTTCCTCATCGTTTAGTTTTGAAAAATTAAAATTTTTTCTTTGTGAAAACATTTTCAAAAGGTTTATTCCTTCCTAGAAGGTTTAAAATCGAAGAATGTTTATAGAAAAATGAAACGAAAAAACACTATGCACTAGAGCAATGTTTATGCAAAAGTTGCTTGTAACCGGCAGGTCCGCCTTTTGGCGGTGCCAAATTTTCTCCGGCTAAAAGCTAAGTTTTGCTAAAAACCTGATCTTAAAAAACTGAACACAACAGCACATATATTTACCTGTATGAAAATAATTTTATTACACGCAAATTATGAATTCACAAGATTTTATACTTTTTTCAAAATTCCACTAGATGCAAAAACAATTATTTTGCAGACTTTGCCACAAAAATTAATTACTTACTCAACAGTTTGAAATCAACTGACTAATGCTTGCTGCTATTTGCAACAATAAGAGAATTCTTTGTTTCTTTGCTGATATTTACCGTTAGAACAGAGCTTTTAAGAAATAGAGCTGCATAGCAACGTATTTATTATACACCGCCTAAAGGCAGGCTCGCCGGTTAGAGGGTTAAGCTTTGATGATACTGTAGTAAAAGAATGGCAGGATCGCCATGTAGTAGAACCAATAAAAGAATAGATTTTATTTAGGTTTTCTGTGACCTCCGTAAAAGAAGCTCACTTAAATATTTATTTGATTTGACTTAGAGCTCCTTGTGCAGCTCGCTAAGTCTTGTTCAATTATTCTTCTTGACAATTTAAAATTAACTCTACTTATGTACTAATTTATGAGTAGATTCTAGATTTACAATTTGAGTAACATTTCATAAAGCACTCAAATTCTTATGCCTAAGTTTTATTATAGCTATACGTATAAAATAAATTAAATCTACCAGGCAATCATGAATTTTGAGTGATTTCCTAATTCATGATTGAGTGGTTTAAAATTATTAAATATAAATTAATTGTAAATATGAAGCCTCTGGGAATTATAAGTGTAACGTGACAACCTGAAGTTTCGCTTTAGGCTGTGTTTTGAGTCCGGCCTCCTTCATAGCTCGCTGAGGTGCGAACCGAGCCGGAGGCTTTGGTCGTTTGGCCACGCTTATGCCAGATCCATACATCCAGCGCAAACCGACACCGTCCGAAACGAAGTCATTATTGCGCCGGAGATATGCGCGCTGGCGGCGTACCCTCTCGGCCAAGGTGTCTTGTCGTGCCGTTATTTTTCCTTCCTCCTTTGGCGTTGCCGACATAGTAGAATAGATCGCGTAGTCCGTATGAAAGCGCATGCTCGGCAAAGCCTGCGTTACGGGTCCGTTGCCGTTCACGAAATGCCTTTTTAGGGGCACCTCGCTCAGTGCGACGTTTGACAAAAGCCTCCTTGCGGAGGCGCTGTACCTCGTCCCACTTGGCCTGACGTTCAGTGGCACGCTTAATTCTAGCAGCCATACGCTCGTTTAATCGTTCGAGCCACGTCTTAGGTACTTTTCTGCCTGTTGCCAGGCACCAAGCCTTGTAACGTTTCTGACCGTCCTCACGCCATTCTTCCAACTTATCCCTTAAGCGTTTCTCTTTTTGCCACTGCTTAACTTGGGAACGGTTAGTTCACATCCAGTTGACAATGGCAGGCAAATGTGCTCTATGTTGCTTTGCAGCAACCCAGATCAAATCCGTATATCCAATCATGATCAATTTGCGTAAATAATTACGCACATCAAATGCGGGGGTCGTCAACTTGGGTTTTGTTGGTGCCTTTGTTTTCGGCTTGCATTCCCTACCAACAACGGGAATGAAGCCCTCTGTGTCGAGATCGCGGCTTGGCATCTCATACCAATGTCCTAGAAAATAGAACATCATCGCAAAATTGAGGTGGAATGGGATCTCCACTTTTCTTCCGCGACTCCAGATGTACTGGCCTTCTGCTCGGCCAGCTGCGTGTCTGCGGGGCTTAGTCCGCATGGTCTTTTCTGCCTTGTTAGAGGCAGCAAATCGGTTCTCGCAAACCATATTCAATGAAATATAATAAATTTAATAAATGTAAAAATTAATATAATGTAAGAATATAAGATTGTTAAATAAATCTTGCAATATTTTGTTTTGTTAATAAAGTTTGAGGGTGTTCAGAAACCTTGGTAATATTTTGTTTTATTTAAACCAACTTGGGTGTAAAATAACCCTAATGGAATAGAGTAAATAAATGAGTGTTAAATAACTCTGATTAGAATAATAATAGATATAGGGTGTTAAATAACCCTTAAAAGTAATAATAAAATAATATGAGTGTTAAATAACTCTAAAGTAAGATAATTATGTTATGGGTGTTTAGAAACCCAAATTAAATGAAATTGTAGAAATTTCCTCGTGCCTATTGGCGTTACTGGAAAAATCAGGTTTAGCAATTTCTCACCGTGCTATTGCGGGTATAGTGACGCAAAAAATGCGCTGGACGACTGTTATGTCTTAATTACCAACTTGCTGGCTCAATTCGTCCTTACCTCCTTTGAGTAGGAGACGTAAAACAAACCTAACGGTTCACTCGTACAAGTTTAGGAAACCTTGATTTTGCCTTTGGTTACCCCGGCCTAAGTTTTGTATCAAGGTTATTTTATTGCGCTGTTGTGGTATCTCTGTAAATATTTATCATTCGGTAAATCACTTTCATATACACTGTTTAAAATCGCTTTAAATTAGCTTTGTAGAAATTCGCTTTCAATTCGCTCGTTTTTAATAAATCGCTCTAAAATTTTTCGTTTTAGTGGTGACAATCTCGCATCTACACTCTGGCTCAAGAAACTAGAACAGAGCCTTAAAGGATGAGCACCTTGACATAGAAAACAGCGGATATTTGCTGGTGAATTTCCTGTCTTTGTGGAAAAACTCTGAACCTTCCTATTTATCTGCCGTTTAGGAGAACTTGAAGATGCACTCTTCCGGGTACTGACAGAATTTTGAAGTTTAAATGAGTTATGAACGGGGGTAGGGTTCGATTGCCTAATATCTGAAATCGACTCTAGCGTTTTAAAATGGGCTGTCAGGAACGCATCCATATCCTCCCACTTCAGAGTGGATTTAGTAAATTTTTTCGACTGTTCCCAGAGGCTCAGAGTGTTCTCGGGTAATTTTGTAGCGCAAATGTATACCAAAATCACGTGATAAAAAACTTCTGGGGTCACTTCTAATAACGAGAGATTTGTGATACAATCATTAATTGTCCGCTGTAAAGTCTTGATAGTCTCTCCGGTTTCATGAGCAAGGGGTTTAATATTAAGCAAAGTGCGAAGCTGTTCGTTTATGAGTGCGCTTGTATTCTCATACGTGTCAACCAATTTTTTCCATGCAATTGCATAACCATCATTGGTCAAAGGTACACTTTGTATGGCATCATGAGCATTTTTTGCGGTTTTCTGCAATAAATAATATAATTTTTGTACCGGTGTGAGGCGGGAGTTATCCCCATACAAAGCGGAGAACATGTCTCTAAATGAAGGCCAACTCTTATAATCACCATAGAAAATTGGTGTATCACAAGGGGGTAAATGCATCATTGGCATTGAAAAATCTAATGATTTTTCTATTTTAGAAGTTGATTTCAAATGTTCCATATTAGAAGTTATAAGCGAAAGACCTCGGGTGTATATTTTATAAGAGTCGAAATACTTTTTTTTGATCTCTTTGATCTGTGGGCTCTTAAGTCTCTTTTGACGACGATGTCTTTTATTACGTTTGGTGTCTTTGTTGGCCTTGGGATTGTCGCCTTGTGTAGTGCGAAGGGGGTTTGTGGTCGGGTGAAGGAGTGTGTGGTGTTCGCCTGCACAGTCGAGACACCTCTCGCGGCTCGTACAGTTGTCTCTCATATGAGAGTGAGCTAAACAATTAAAGCAATAATGAAATCTTTTGACGGTAGCCCAACGCACCTTCACGGACATTTTTTTAAACTTAAGGCATTTTCTTAGTGCGTGCTCACTTTTACAAAGACGGCAGTCCCTAAGGCTTTCATCACGCATTACCAGTTAGAAATACGGTAATGTTAAATACGATTTGGGTCATCAAAAGACCCTAACGTAGTAGCAGGGTTAATAAATCATTTAATGGGGCGACTTTTGCAAATTTGTCATTCGGATTTAATTCCGAGTTGTCACAAACGTGAAAGAATTGAACCTATCCCTTGAAATACATTCTTTTATTAGTGCACATCCCAATGATCCACGATTGGACCAATAATTATGTAGGATTTATACCCATTATTTATTCAGTTATTAGGGTTTTAAATTTAGATTTAAGTTTAATTATTTCAAGTTTAGGTTTAATTATTCTTAAGTTTAGGTTTAACATTTGCGGCAAAGTGTGGTAGCCTGTGATATACAACAAGCCCAAAAATGTTTTCATTTCGTTAGTTGACGTAATGAATGATAGACAATTGTTGGCAGCAGCGTAACGGTTTGTTGAAGTAACCGACAGGTTCAACACCTCCTCATCAATAAACTTGTCCCAAAGCTGCACTGGATTCAATGATCCAATTTGTTCATACAGATCTTTGTATAAATTGGGCGTATGATCAAATGGAGTCTTATCGAATGAATAGTTATGTGACCGAGACCATTTTGCTTTGATTCCTTCATCGATTCTGGGTCTCTTCGGTGTTTTACTTAATTTCAAAGTTGATTTACGACCGGCAGATGTTGAGGCTACCGGTGTACCATCATCCTGTTCATAATAATTATCACCGTCCGATGGCATGTATTCATTGCCGTCATTGTAAACACATTCGATTTCGAATTTTCCAGCAATTTCATTAGGCAACTCTGACTCATCACGCAACAATTAGACATTTTCGTGGTCGTAAATAGGGCACCCTCTGTAGTTGGCGGTGTGGTTACCACCGCAATTACTGCATTTTTTATTTTTCGCATCATTTTTCGGTATCTTACATGTGGCAGTTTCATGCAACTCCCCACACACGACGCAAACCGACGGTAGCTTGCAATAGCCTTTAGAGTGCCCAAATTCTTGGCAGTTCAGGCACTGAATTGGCCCTGTTCTTTTATGTGGCTCCTCCACAGTAATTCTACGATGCAATAAATATTTAAGGCCGTAGATTGGGTGGGATTCGTTTTTTTTTAATTTTAAATCGCCAGGCACTAGTTCTACGCGGAACATTGGCTGGGGTACCCGGTCTCTATTTTTAATATTCATTGCATTTTTTATTTTAAAGTCACTATTCTCGAGGCCAAGTTTAACCTCCTCTGGCTCCACACATGAATCTATACCTTTAATCACCACGATCAGGCCCTTCGCACTTTACAATTGGTAAGTGTAAAAGTTCTTACCTTTCTTTTCAAATTCAGAAATCGCTTTGCGATATCCATCCTCAGTGTTGACCTGAACTTTAGTTTCATTAATATTGCCTCGTTTTATTGGGATCACATAAAAGGAGTTTTTACCCAATAGTGACACTAAACTATTTACCAGTTTATTAGAATTTTGCTCCCTTAAATAAATTGGTGGTGGTTTAAAAGTTTTTTCCATTTCCGCGGGCTTGTCGTCATCATTTTGCAATAATGCGAAACGGTTTTGAATATTCGCCCTAACAGGATTTGCGTCCCTCGCTACTTTTGCAACCGATGAGATTTCCGAAGATTTCGGGCTTCGACAACGTTTCAACACAATAATGTATCTGTCCACGTTAAACGGAACTTGAAAAAACCCACTGTACCCATATCAGGTCCGCCAGTGAACAACACCTATACCAATTATCCGCTTTTACCACAATCTACCATCAACCATGTGCATTTTAAAACTAACCCAGTAACGGTACCAGCTGGTCCATCAAATTACCAGTATTCATACGCTGAAGCTCTAAAATTCAGACAGGAGAAAGTACTGGAAGAGAAGTCCGAAAATAATAGTAGCGGGCTCAACTTTTCTCGTTTTGACCACCTGTCTGTTTCTTCCCTATCCTTCTATCTAGTTCCAGTGCAATGCATTGCATATATAGGGGATAGCCCTGAGCACTGGTCCAAGAGAAAAAAAAATATCGTATAGAGAAAGAAGTACATAAAGTTATGATATTTACTTGTAATGTATTGCAAATATCTATCCTTCGAGCTAACGATCCAGTGCTTTTTGTCGGTCCAGTAGTGGCCGATTTTTCGACAGCGTTGTACAGATGTCGGAACGGCAATTCGTTGAAATGAAGTAAACAGATAAACCAATGTATGGGTCTATCTAGATAGCGTTCGATGAGACGCAATCACCTCCAGATGTGCCAGTGTTTGCCACCTTACCGTTACTACAGACGGCAATTAAATTTTCAAGTGAAAGATTTTTAGATTTGAAAAATGCAATCAATTCGGCTTGTTTCGCTTTGGAGGTTTCGCCTTTGCCTTCTAAATTCACATAGTAATTAGTGACGAATGTGGTTCACGTATTACTACTAGGTGTGGTTCTTTTCGCATTGTAGTGTGATATACTTCACTAATTTTCTCCCGAGTTAATGAATCATTTTTGCGACCATCAAACGAAAAAGCGATCAACGATTCACCATCGTGATTTGCTCGTAAAATATCGTTTACAATAAACTAACAAAAATGTATCAAATGAACTGAAAACAATAGAAGAATAAAAAATAAGAAATAAAATAAATAGAATAAATAAAAAAATAGAATAAAAAGTAATATATACCTTATGTAGTTATTTTATTCATTTCAATAGTTTTAGGCACTTTGGCAATTGTAGGTACATATATGAAATTAGTAAATTATAAAAAATTGCAGAAGAATGCGAATGAATAAAAAATAATAATAAAGTAAATAAATAACAAATCTTTATATTTTTGGTTGTTTTAAATGCAGACATACTTATGTATGCATTGAAAAAATTAAAAATATTTAAGTTGAAATACGTTGATGTTTATTGTACTCATAGAATAGTCGGGCCAACAGTCTAAGTCTGACTTGGATTCTTCGCGAGCTTTTCTTTTTTACAATTTTTCAAATCATTTATTTTTCTGGTTTTTTTCGAGCAAATTCTTTGCATGCGAAAATCTGTTGATATCTGGTGATACAAGTGGTACAAATTTATATAAAGAGGATTTTTCATTGCAGCTGTTTTCTTTTTGCTCCATGTGCGTATTATTCAATCTATTTATTACAATTAATTCTTGTAACCCAGCATTTTCACTCATAATCTGCTCAAATTTATTTATAAATTCTAAACGTTCTGTTGTCTCTAGGTTTCCTCTGACATCATCAATGGTCGCCAAGCTTCCGTTAAGGAATTGCTTCAGTTACCACCAAATATATATTTTCGTACAGAATTTCTTCACAAAATAATGGTAAATTTGTTTAATTTTGTAATAAAATCCATTATTGTATAATACGCACTTTCCGGCCATAGAATTTGCAATGAGTAATTAAAAAATGCGGCCAAATGCAAAGCTGGATTCTCAACGAATTCCAATGGTACATCTGCCTGAAGAAATGTTGTGCATAGATCTAAACTGAATTGATCTAAATGTACTTCAAATGGTGTAGAAGGAGCTGGAGCTTCCAAATTTTCCATTTTTTGTAGTTCCGATCTATGCTTTCTTGAACGGAAATGCTTCCGAACACTATTTATTTTATTACTATTTATATTGTAAAGACAAAGCTTGCAAAATAAAATAGATTATTCGACATTCAACACATTTGTATACCTGCTAAGCATACGATTATTAAACATATCTCTAGTTTCTTTAGTGTTGGGCATTTTAACTAGTTTTAAATTTTTTACGTTTATATTTTCAAATTAGAAAATTTTTTATTCAAGTTACATACGAGTATATCGAAATATAAATATATAGTACTTCTTTATTTGCAAGCTTCTATAATATTTTTTTCCTAATTGATAAATAAAAGGTGGTCGAAGAAATAACTGTACATACATATGTCCAATGTACCATTGGAATTCGTTGAGAATCCAGCTTTGCAAACGTTCTTTACAAAATATACACGAAAAATCTTACCCAATGTAGTGACCTTGAGAGAACAATACGTACCGGCTCTATATGAAAAATTTGTACAGAAACTACAACAGAAAGCTAAAAATAAGATAATAGGGATATCGATAACTGAATCCATCGATAGCAGCCAGTACTTGGTAGCCAATTTTTTTTTTGGTCTATTAGATGAAAGTGAAAAGGGGAAATCTTATTTGTTAACTACGGATTGTTTGGCACGGGCGAATGCCAGTTCGTTGGCCGCATTTTTTAATCACTCATTGTAAATTCTATGGCCGGAAAGTGCGTATTATACAATAATGAATTTTATTACAAAATTAAACAAATTTACCATTATTTTGTGAAGAAATTCTGTACGAAAATATATATTTGGTGGTAACTGAAGCAATTCCTTAACGGAAGCTTGGCGACCATTGATGATGTCAGAGGAAACCTAGAGACAACAGAACGTTTAGAACTTATAAATAAATTTGAGCAGATTATGAGTGAAAATGCTTTGTTACAAGAATTAATTGTAATAAGTAGATTGAATAATACGGACATGGAACAAAAAGAAAACAGCTGCAATGAAAAATCCTCTTTATATAAATTTGTACCACTTGTATCACCAGATATCAACAGATTTTTGCATGCAAAGAATTTGCTCGAAAAGAAACAGAAGAAAAATAAATGATTCGAAAAGAAACAGAAGAAAAATAAATGATTCGAAAAATTGTAAAAAAGAAAAGCTCGCGAAGAATCCAAGTCATACTTAGACTGTTGGCCCGACTATTCTATGAGTACAATAAACATCAATGCATTTCAACTTAAATATTTGTAATAAGTAGTATTATATATTTATTTAAATATTTGTAATAAGTATGTCTGCATTTAAAACAACCTACGTGCGGTGCCAAAAATTCTAACTGGCTCATATAATGCCAACGGTGAATGAAATTTGCCTCACTACCAGATGCAAGCTTCTCTCATCTTTTTTCTTTTTAATACCTGCCTCGTAATGATGCCCACCTTTTAATGCAAAATTCCTCTACAACATGAATATTGTAAATAAGCTAATTTCTGTTTTCTTTGATAACTTACCTGGTATACCCATTTCTTTAGATATTTTCGACCAGACGGCCCGTTTCTTATCTGGCATTCTATAATTTTTATTTAATTTTTATATAATATATTATTTGCCTCTACCAAAATAATAAGTTTTTCGTCATCCATTTTGATTTTACAATAAATGTCAAATAAATCAGTTAACATAGCCGAATATACCTATATTATCGGCGGCGGCGGCGGTCTTCACAAAGTTAAAACGGCGTACCGTCCTATTTATCACGTTGATTAATTTTAAAGAAAATAAGTACAAAACTAGTTTTTATATTTTTTTTTTTATATTTTAGATATGTGGATTAATTCTGAAAGTTCTATAATCTATTAATTGACCCTAATGTGGACCTTAATAGAACTAATTAGCTCATTGATTCTGAATGTTCCTAATGTTTTCTTGTTGTTGGTGCTGCCTTAGCAGATTCATGAAACTCTCTTCGAAACCCATGGCTCTGGCCTCAATTCTTCTTTCTTTATTGATTAACCTTAAGTACTCTTCGGTCAATTGCGCCCCTGATCCTACTCCTCTAGTAGCCAGTCCGGAATAGGCTTGAATGTGTTCCTCCGGTATGGCAGCCGGGTTTAATATAGCTGTTTTATAGTTACGCATTAATCCTGTT
Organism: Dexiosoma caninum; assembly: GCA_963924685.1. Classification (NCBI taxonomy): domain Eukaryota; kingdom Metazoa; phylum Arthropoda; class Insecta; order Diptera; family Tachinidae; genus Dexiosoma; species Dexiosoma caninum. Next base: position 61,582,362 of record OZ004728.1, on the reverse strand, counting down.
GATTAAATTAAAAAGAAAAAATTTCTGACTATAAATTTTTCCTGAATATAATTTTTATATTAAAAATCGTTTAGTTTTTAATGTGCTTTAAAGTTGATGGCGGCGGTCATAATAAAAAATTATCAAGGCCGATAGGCTTGGTTCACTGAAACAAGCAGCTGTTTCTTGCTATCACTTAGAACTCTAAGTAAAATTCTGTTTTCAACAGAATGGTCCGTCACAGAACGGAACAACTATTTTAAAATATGTACATGTTTTCTATAAACAAAAAAACGAACAGCTGATCCGGAACAGAACAGCACGTAAAGACTAATTCCACATTAAAAGCCACGAGCCTCGTACTCCACTTTGGTATTTCTCCATGAAAAAGTTTCTAGCAGTGCTCATACTAAATATAAACGAGTCATGGCTAGAACCAGGTCGAGTTGCATCAACGGCTTTTATTTCCATCTTGTAATCAAAAACTAGAATGCCAAATATACCATGATAAGAAATTAAAATATGAATGAGTGTATATACTTACGATCATGGCATTAATGCTATGAAATCCTTTTCGGTTAAAAAACACACGTTCTTCTCCTTGCGGACCCTATGATAGAATATGGGTGTCAACTCCGGGTATACCATACTTTTCATAAAAAAAGTTTTTGGATTTTTTTGACTGCATCTGAGGTGTGTAGCTTTTTTTTTTTTTTTTTTTTTTTTTATCTAGGACCAGCACTCAGGAGATGACTCCTACACATGCGAAGCATTGTGCTGGAACTATAGGAAAGGGATAGTAGGAGAAACGACAGGAGGTGAAGCTTAATTAATAATTTTTGCAGCTCTGCTTCCGCACGTTCTTTGTTTATACTCGTAGCAGTGCTGAAGCTTCGGTTCAGTAGCCATATTTATTATTATTTTACTTCGCCGGTGCTACACAATACCGACGAAGGAGGGCGTTCTGATGTGATTGTGGATTGCTATCAGCTGAAGCCAGTATTGTTCAGTGACCAGTAACAATGCCTTCGCCACTGAAACCTTCCGACAACAACAGACACACAAAGACACACTAATGCACATCAGAAAAATGCGAAATGTTTATTTTTATTTTAAAATTTTTTGTCTGAAACTGGGGTTGAACCCAGGTCTGTTTTTTGGTTGTGTAGTCAACGTGCAGACTACCATCCATCGTGCCATCGCCACCACTCTAAATCGTGATCCAATTGTTGCCATTCTTAAATCTGCCCAATCATCAAGTTCATTTCTAAAATAGAACATGTCTACAGCGGCGACAGTTGCTCTATATGCCGGAGATTTGGCCCATTTGGCATGATGTCTTAGCTTAGTAAGTCATCGACAAATTTTTCTTTCTAAAATACAACGTAAATTCGAAAAACACTTCGAAACTGTTGTTCTCATGCATAGCTATATTAACATCGCTTCCAACTGACCTTTGGAAACTGCCTTCTGCGAAAAATCTTAATGCAGCTGCTAGCTGGATTGGAGGTGGAATGGATGAACGACTCAAATTATTACCAATTTTGTTTGAAATGATTATAAATCCGTCCTTATTTAACCCTTTCAGGACCATAAACGTTTGAAGGTTAAAGTAACATTTTTTGTTACGTAAAATAGTCTATTGGGTATCTAAAAGATATGTTTTTAGGTTAAAACACGAAAAGCGCTAATTGATTTCCTAAAAAACTTTGGGACACATAACTCCCTACGGTCGGTAAGAGAAAATTTCTATCAAATAAAAGTTTATGTGTTTATTTCTTGTTGACAAACAAATTTGTTATTTTATTACACATATATGTACATAGTTTTTAAAAATATACTTCAGTGGCTATGATACGCTATGATGATGGTAAAATATGATAACCCATAACCAAATTCATACCAAAAAATGCTCTCATTTTATCTGTTTCGACATCAAATTCTCGTCCATTTTGATCAGCGTATCGTACTGACTCTGATACTATATTTTGAACTAAATTGTCAAAATTCGTTGTTTGAAGGAATACTTAAAAAGGAGTTATAGTATTGGCTTCTATATCTTGACAAATTTTGACCTTTCCAAATTCGTTGTATACGAAGAAATAAATTACTTTATTGTTTGTTTGATGCGTTTCAATCGATGGTTTTTAATTTACATTTAGTGCAATACATTTGAGTTTCAGATTTACATCCCTGTAGTTTGCACACTTTTTTACCACTGCGGTCCAAAATGTCAGGCATATGTGCAACTCCATCAAAACGGATGTCATCTGGTGGACCATACGATTTCTTTGCTTTTTGTATTTGTGGGCTTTGGCTCTGAGGTCTACCAACCGATCTTTTGGCGTTAGCGTTCTCATAACGACAAAGTACATCAGCCACCTCTATACGAAAATCTGGTAACTTTTTATGGTTAGCATCTTTACACTCAATTCCATGAATACGCTGGTAAAGAAGGTACGAATTCACTACCGACATATCAATTAGATGATAAAATAGACGCAAAGTCCATTTCTTGGTTTTCATTCTGATGTGATAGCGACCAAGTAAGCTGTCCATCAAATCAACACCACCCATATGGCGGTTATATTCTTTAATTACATTAGGACAGTCCACATCGACGTAGGATTTATTTTTCCGATCATAACGGCATATTTTTAAAGGTTGTGAATTGCTGTTAAGTGTTTTGAAAGGCTTAATTCCAGCGTACGTGGATACCAATCGCACATATTTTGTATCCTTCCATTGGACACAAGATATGTCTACTCCAAAAGCACGACCAACAAACTCTTCTGAGTATCCACGTTCTTTTTCTTTTAATTCAACTTCCTTTGTCAGCTTGCTGTTAGGTATTCTATTAGAACGGACGGTCCCTAATGCATAAATTCCTCTGCTTCGTAAATAAACAAGAAGTGGCAGAGAGGTATAAAAATTATCGAAGTACAAGATATGATTCTTGAACTCCGCAATTGTGTTTGACAATCTGATGACCACATTGGCTGTTGCTCCTAAGTCAGGGGTTTTAGGTAATACTTCATTATCGCCAGCTCCTTTGTATACTTCAAATCTGTACGAAAAGCCATACGAGTCACAAAGGACAAAAAGTTTCATGCCATATTTGTGGGGCTTTGCGGGCATATATTGCCGAAATTTGGTCAACATTTTTGTTGAACACATTTGCTCATCAATGCATAGCCGAGGTGTTTTTGGCACAGCATCAAATTGCATATTGAGTCTGTCAATAATTGGACGAATTTTGTACAGCTCATCATATCCTGCTTCCTGGGGTTTTTTCATTTTTGTGGTGTCATTAAAATGAAGATATTTTCTAATTGAAAAAAACTGTTTTGATGTCATTGCATTTCTAATTGGCTCGAAGGAATGTTTGGACCAGTAACTCTCAACATTGGGATACCGGTACACAGACATATAAATCAAAATTCCGATGTATTTTTTTAAATCGCACGTCGTTAGATTAAAATTTGTGGAAACATCTAGCTGTTTTGCATACAGATTGCTCTGATACACAATTTCATTCAACAATTCATCGTTAAAAAAGTAAGTAAAGCAACGGAATGGTGTTGTTAATTCTTTGAACTGTTGCGGCAATTCCTTGTCTCCTTGAAAAACAACATCGTTTTTCTCAAGTTCAAGGAAATTTTTTTTCCATAAAATCTTTCTGAACTCTGGGCTTTGGGAAGAAATATCTTTTACATTTCCGCTAAAGCCCCCCGCATTCGACACTACTACATTTTCACCATCTTCAACTTCTGGTAGAGGAGATCTTGCCCTTTTTGTTTTTGTTTTCCCTGCTTTCCCTGCTTTTGAAGGTAAAGACTCTTCATAATGCTTCACGTTATTGTTCACTTCTGGCAGGTGCTTTTCTGAGTTTTGGGGGATGTTAACGATAGCAGAAAGAAAATCGTTGTTGTCTGCATTATCCCACTCTTCTTCTAATGCAGCAAAGTCTACGTTTGGGGGTTGAAAGTCTAGGTCTTCCAGATCATCATCGTCGTCAAAGTCGAAACCGTCTTCTGAATCTGCGCCATCCACTGATTCAGCCATGAGTGCTTCAATTTCCTCATCGTTTAGTTTTGAAAAATTAAAATTTTTTCTTTGTGAAAACATTTTCAAAAGGTTTATTCCTTCCTAGAAGGTTTAAAATCGAAGAATGTTTATAGAAAAATGAAACGAAAAAACACTATGCACTAGAGCAATGTTTATGCAAAAGTTGCTTGTAACCGGCAGGTCCGCCTTTTGGCGGTGCCAAATTTTCTCCGGCTAAAAGCTAAGTTTTGCTAAAAACCTGATCTTAAAAAACTGAACACAACAGCACATATATTTACCTGTATGAAAATAATTTTATTACACGCAAATTATGAATTCACAAGATTTTATACTTTTTTCAAAATTCCACTAGATGCAAAAACAATTATTTTGCAGACTTTGCCACAAAAATTAATTACTTACTCAACAGTTTGAAATCAACTGACTAATGCTTGCTGCTATTTGCAACAATAAGAGAATTCTTTGTTTCTTTGCTGATATTTACCGTTAGAACAGAGCTTTTAAGAAATAGAGCTGCATAGCAACGTATTTATTATACACCGCCTAAAGGCAGGCTCGCCGGTTAGAGGGTTAATATCCTGTCGAATATTCGTGCTTCTTAAAAACTTTACACCTTGATTTTTAAGTTTTTCCAAAAGAAAAAGGAACACGTCTTTGGAAACGCGAAAGTTTGCAAAAAATCTGTTAAAATAATTTGTTTTCAGTTATTTGATTGGCATGATAACATGTTTGTATGCACTCACTGGTTGGTATGCATATTCTTGCATCTAACTCTGTCAGTTTATATTTTTGAGCGCCATTTATGCCGCTTCTTTCCAATGAGTTTTTATACTCTTGGTACTTCTGTTTTGCTTTACTTCTATGAAATTATAAGAAACTGAAAAGCGCTCACATCTCCAAAGAATGGTAAGAAAATTACCTCATATTTGTCCATGCCCTCTCCCAATTTTCCCCATTTTTTAAGGCACCTCCCAAAGCGTTAAGCTTCTCTGCCAAGGCATCCCTTTGCTCCGTAAGGCTTTTCACCCCAGTGGAGTTTATAAATCTAAAAAAGATTTTTGTTTTACTTTATTGGCTTTTAGTTAGTTAAACTTCTTTTTACCTGTCGTGGGCAAATTCGTGGTGCTCCTCCAAATATTGTATCAGAATAAATTTTTGTTCCTTAGACACCCGCTTAGTGACTTCTTCCATTGTTTTGCTAAAATAAAAAAAAAATTTCCAACATTATTCAATTAAAATCCATTTGTGTATTACTTACTTTTTAGCAGCTTAAAATTTCCGTCGCTAAAAATTTTAACTTTAAATAAAAAACTATCGCTTATTTGGCGTTAGAGAATACAAAATTAGAACATTTTAGCGATGACAATGAAAGCTAAAATTACGGCGAATTGAATGTTAAGACGTTGCCAAATTAAGCAATATACATACATTCCAGAATTCCACTTGTTGCTGAAAATCGCTAAAACTTTTAGCGATGGAGATTTAGCTTTAGCGAGTTACAGAATAAGGCTGCTGGACTCAAATCTCTTTTTCTTCTTTGAATTCTAATTTTCAACCAATTTGGTATACAATAATTCACAAATTTAATATTAATAATTTGAATATTAATTCAAAGAACAAAAAAAATTCTTTTTTTCCGTCTTATAATTTAATTGACAAGTTCTTCAAAGTTCACTTTTTCTTTAAATTAAAATAAATGTTCTAATTTTCCCTATCATTTAATTTTGTTTTTTCTCTTTCCTGATATAAAAATCCGGCCAACTATGTTAAAAAAATCATTTGAATTTAAAGTAGTTATTTACAAAGTAGTAGTAATAAGACCTCACACAACCCACTCTACGTCGAATGGTATTTCATCACATGCGAATTTCAATGCATTGTGTGTTATGTGAGCGACACAGCCGATGCCAACCAAATGTGGAAGCCACTGTTTCAATCAAAAAGTTTTTCTTTCTGTTTTCAAAGTAATGAATTTAAAACAAAAGATTACATTGATTATTTTATACATTAAATAGCAAGTAGAAATATGAAAAATATAAACAGGTTGAAAAAGGAATATAAATAATACACTCAGGTCTCGTTTTATGCGATAGATGCGTTCCAAAAATAATCGCATAAATTGAATTCGCATAAAACGATACTCTAGCTTCATATAAAAACTAGAGATTCGTTCCAAAATTCTGAAAAACCGCATAAATTCAAATTTTTATTAAAAAATTAAAACAAAATCGCATAAAAAAAATCAACAAAAATATATTTATTTCATTTACTTAAACAATAAAAACAACACACGTTTTAAAAAAATAAACAAAAATATAATATTAATTCATTAATTACAGAAAGGACAGAAAATGATCCAAAAAATAAGCTTAAACATTTTTTAATGAAATTCTGTAAATATGTATGATTAATCTGAAACACTGAATGATTGTCTGCATCGTTTTGGAATTGGTTCAATGTCACTTTCATCACTAAATGAATCATCACTAGAAATTATCTCGTGAATAGGGCACGAGATCAAAGAATTTTCTGGGGCTTCATTTACTATTTTTTTTCTTGCAAAATAATTTGTCATCAAACTTTGCGATTTTGAATTTGTAAGCTGCTTATGTAACTCTTGATATCCGGAAAACAGATCAGTTAGTCCGCGTTGAATCTTTAATGCTCTTTCCGTATCTGGATCTATATTAAGAACTTGATTTTGTAAAACATTAACTGTGCTGAGGATATCAGCAATTTTTTTTGAAGTGAATTCAACAATTTCTTCGGAATCACTGTCTTCACTATCCACGTTTTCTTCAGTTCCAATAACTAAATTAACAACGTCGTTATCGGTTAATGGTTCTTCGGCTAAAAGTTCTTCTAAATCATCGTGGTTTAGAGAGTCAAATCCATCTCCTCCAATTTGATGGGCTAAATCTATAATTTCATTAGTCAGTGTCGATATTTCCCCACCAGTACTTCCAGCAACACAATCTGGCCATGTTGTTTTCCAACATGCATTTAATGTTTGCGGTCTTAGTTTAGAGATCGCTGATGCTGCCAGAATAATGCAATCCAAAATTGTAAATTTTTTCCAAACTTCATTTAACGTAAGTGATTCATTTTCAAGTTTGTTTAAAATGAATTGATAAGTGCTTTTTATGTAGTATTTTTTAAAGGTGGAAATTATTCCTTGATCCAAAGGCTGAAGAATGCTAGTTGTGTTGGGTGGGAAAAATTCGACTTTAATGTTTGGATGTTCCAAATGAGGATGGCCGGGTGCATTGTCTACAATTAGCAAAACTTTAAATTCAAGACCGTTTTTCTTCAAATAAGATTCAACTTCAGGCACAAAGCATTTTTGAAACCATTCAGTAAACACAGAAGTTGTTACCCATGCTTTAGAATTTGCCATCCAATGTACTGGCAAACAAGTCAAATCCTTACCTTTAAGAGCTCGTGGTTTTAAAAACCTATTCACTACTAGCGGCTTTAACATTTTATTTCCCGAAGCATTACTGCATAGTAAAAACGTTAATCTTTCCTTGCAAGCTTTAAATCCACTGGCTCGTTTTTCTGATTTCGCAATGTAGCTCCGATTTGGCATCTTTTTCCAAAACAGACCAGTTTCATCAGCATTAAATACCTGATCTGGGCAATATCCCCCATCTTCAATAATTTTTTTAAATTTTTCTGGGTAAGCTGCGCAAGCGCTCTCATTTGCTGAAGCTGCCTCACCTCTAATTTGAATGTTATGGAGGTTATTTCTTTTAATAAATCTTGTCATCCATCCTTTACTTGCTGTAAAATCCTTTGGCGTAGAAATTGGCGGTTCAGAACCTTTTATTGTCTCATAAAATGTTAAAGCTTTTTCTGTGATCATGTATCCGCTAACAGGAATTTTCTTTTTCGTTAAGTCTTCAACCCATATAACGAGAGCTTTTTCCACTTTTTCAATTAACGTGTCTCTTGAGTAAGAAGAATATTTAGTGCTTAGTTTTGTTCCTGAAATTACAGATTTTCTTATTGAAATCTCATTTTTTTTAATAGCTCGAATTGTTGATTCCCCTAATTTATATTCCTTTCCAAGTGCGGTACATTTTGCTCCTTTTGAAATGCGATCTAAAATTTCAATTTTTGTTTCCAGGGATATTGTTTGTCTCTTTTTTTTATTTTTTTCCATTGTTATATCCTAAATGATAAACAAACATTAAGCAAATAAAAAAAGTTTCCAACATTTATGATTTTTACACTTACTTTTTCCCAAAGTGAAAATTTAAAATGTTAAAGCACTGGAATCACTCACTCGCTGCACAGTAAGCAAATGAACCAGCTAATAAAAAACACTGCACCATAATAAAAAAAACATCAGTTGAAAAGAAGGGAAATCCCCAGTTTGTTCTTTTAATAATATGTAACATACACAGAATACTCATACATGCATATCGCCTATGCATAAAAAAAATTATGTATAACGATAATATCAGTGATGCAAACTTGGTTTAACTCAAAAACGCTAAAAAAGCTAAAAAAACATCTAAAATTTCAAAATTTGTTAAAATTAAAAAAAAAAATCATTAATTTTAAAATCGCATAAATTTGAATCCGCATAAAAAAAATCCGCATAAAACGAGACCTGAGTGTATATGAAATATTATTTCCAACACTTCCCCTCAAACTAACATATTTTTTATTCAATATCAAAAGTTTTTTTTTTTTTTTTTTTTTTTTTTAACGATAAGAAATATAGAGAATAAATAAAATATAATTCAGAATAAAAATAAGTTTGATTCTCCTGGACTGTCAAATCAGCACTTGTAAGTCCCTGCTCACCAATTTCAAACCAAGTTGTTGTTCCAACCACCGAGTGTTTGCCTTCCATCATATCTCTTGCAATATTCTTTTTATACTCATTAATGGAGAATGCCAGATTACTTGGATCTGTTGAATATACAGATGATTTTGATTCCCTCTCTACATAATCTAGAAATGAATCGTTGTATCGTCTTATACGGGAACCTGAAAATACCGTTTTAGCGCACATCTGCGGTTGCATCGTTCCGAGGCCGTTTATCATGTTCGCGTTAGCTAAACGTGAAACATATTTCAAAGTTGGTATAGTAAATTGCTTAACGGGTGCATTAGTTTGTTTGAGGAAAACATCATTTATGTCCTTCCGTTTCGACCATTCCCTTTGATTGGTTATCTGTCCCAAAATTCCCAGATCCTCACATGCTGTTCCATATAGGGCATGAAATACGACTTGTGCAATATCCTCAGCATTACCAATCTGAGCGCTTAGTCCAAACATATTTTCTACATGCAAGAGTAGTTATATGTAGCCCCTTGACAGCAGAAAAATTAATATTAAAGAAATTATTATCCTTTCTTGTGTAGGCATAATACTCCTTCAACATAGCAGTCGTTTTAATTTAATATACTTCTAAATACGTTATAAAGTACAATTGACATAAGCATTATTAAAACTCAAACAAGTTGTTATAAATTGTTGCTCTTCACTGTAATACTACAAAAGTTTAATTTCTTAAGTATATAAGTAACTCTATTATATACTTGCCTACCATTGCATACCGTTAGGTGAGAAGCAACAGTTTAATATTTTCATACCTAATGTACTGTAGAATAAGAACAATAACATAACGAAATTGAATGTATAAAGCAGAAGATGTGAAATAAAAGAGTCAGTTGCGATTGAGCAGAAGACAAGAGCAGACTAAACTTGCTTCTTTCATCTCTAGGATTTGAGGCCAGTGTATTTTGTTGTTAGAACGGGATCCAATCAACATCAATGTTCGTGCAACTGCCTGCAAGACTTGTCCCGTTTCCGACAAACATCTTGATCTAGAAAAAAGGTCCACGATCGCATCGACCATAGGAAACATCTTTAAAGATTCCCTTAAAGCTTGTTCCAGCTTCTTCTTGTACCTATTTTCTGAGGCCAAAAATATCATCAAGGCTAAAGGACCCAGGGTTCTTACCAGACCGCTTCTCCTCTCCGGCTTAAATGTCACACCCGTCAAAAATGGCACATCCACATTGGAAAGTCCTATTGAATAAAAAATCGTTGATAAAATTAAATTTTTTCACAATAATAAATTTTTGAAAAGGGACCCGACACGTTTGTGTATTTTGGCCATTTACATGTAAAATAATTATTATTTTTGAAAAAGGACCAAGCACAATTGTGTACTTTGGTCGTTTAGTGGTAAAATAAATTTCATAGTTTATGTTGAGTTATTTTGTGTGACGAATAAGGAACGTTTCAAATAAATATCCTCTAAGTGAAACAGCCTGTCGTTCAATTCAATATACTTATATAAAGTTTTATTAATTTAAATATATATACATACATATATATGTTTTCACAGGAATGAATTCTAGATACATTAAATGTATTTCAGTGCAATAATTTTTGACATGTGATAAACATAGAATTACAAACAGAGTTCACTACATTGGGATTGAATCAGGGATACAAAATTCTTCAACAATCTCCCCCACAATCCAAATGTACAAACTTGTAAAATTTATTACATTATAAAATAATTTTTAACATACTGCAACCATTAATGTGTTTCTGTTTAGTTAAAACCTTCGTCAGAATATCCGCTGCGTTTTGATCGGATGTAACATATTGAATATCGATTAATTTTTCCTCATATTTAGAATTACAAACAGAGTTCACTACATTGGGATTGAATCAGGGATACAAAATTCTTCAACAATCTCCCCCACAATCCAAATGTACAAACTTGTAAAATTTATTACATTATAAAATAATTTTTAACATACTGCAACCATTAATGTGTTTCTGTTTAGTTAAAACCTTCGTCAGAATATCCGCTGCGTTTTGATCGGATGTAACATATTGAATATCGATTAATTTTTCCTCATATTTCTGCCGAATGTAATGGTAACGAATGTCGATATGCTTACTTTTCTTTTGTACTGTTGGATTCTTCACCATAAACGCTGCAGCCTGGTTGTCACATAAAATAGATGTAGGCTTGTCAATATATTTGTTAAATTTCCTACTGGGTATACTTTTTATTACTTGTCTCAATTAGTCAACTTCGTATGCAGTGGTCAATGCACGAAACTAGTAACAACAAATACATAAATATAATGCAAGTTACCGCTACTCGAGACAGTCGTTGTAAATCAATGTAGAAAAAATCAAGAATTTTGGACCAAAACTTTACAGCTATCAATATTAACCGCTTAATAAGACAATAATTGAAAACCTATGCATAAAAAACGTAAAACTGAGTACCCAACAATATTTAAAATATATTAAGGGTTGAAATGAATTTTTGTTATCATTAAGCACAGTCCATTTAAAACCTTTGAATAAATAAGTTCTGAACAATTTGTGAAGGAATAATTATTTAACGATAAGTGATTTAATTTACATAGAATTCAATTTTGGAATTTGGTAAGTCATCAAAGGGCAAGAAAAAGCTCTTGTCCGCAACACGGTCCTTCGAGCCGGATTATATGGTTAATCCAACATTTCCACAACATTTCAACGGATTATATGGTTAATCCAACATTTCACAGTCAATTCAACGGATTATATGGTTAATCCAACATTTCACAGTTAATTCAACGGATTATATGGTTAATCCAACATTTCACAGTTAATTCAACGGATTATATGGTTAATCCAACATTTCTACAACATCTCAACGGATTATATGGTTAATCCAATATTTCAAAGTTAATTCAACGGATTATATGGTTAATCCAACAATTCTACAACATTTCAACGGATTATATGGTTAATCCAACATTTCACAGTTAATTCAACGGATTATATGGTTAATCCAACATTTCACAGTTAATTCAACGGATTATATGGTTAATCCAATATTTCAAAGTTAATTCAACGGATTATATGGTTAATCCAACATTTCTACAACATCTAAACGGATTATATGGTTAATCCAATATTTCAAAGTTAATTCAACGGATTATATGTTTAATCCAACAATTCTACAACATTTCAACGGATTATATGGTTAATCCAACATTTCACAGTTAATTCAACGGATTATATGGTTAATCCAACATTTCACAGTTAATTCAACGGATTATATGGTTAATCCAACATTTCAAAGTTAATTCAACGGATTATATGGTTAATCCAACATTTCTACAACATCTCAACGGATTATATGGTTAATCCAACATTTCACAGTTAATTCAACGGATTATATGGTTAATCCAACATTTCACAGTTAATTCAACGGATTATATGGTTAATCCAACATTTCTACAACATCTAAACGGATTATATGGTTAATCCAATATTTCAAAGTTAATTCAACGGATTATATGGTTAATCCAACAATTCTACAACATTTCAACGGATTATATGGTTAATCCAACATTTCACAGTTAATTCAACGGATTATATGGTTAATCCAACATTTCTACAACATCTAAACGGATTATATGGTTAATCCAATATTTCAAAGTTAATTCAACGGATTATATGGTTAATCCAACATTTCTACAACATCTAAACGGATTATATGGTTAATCCAATAATTCAAAGTTAATTCAACGGATTATATGGTTAATCCAACAATTCTACAACATTTCAACGGATTATATGGTTAATCCAACATTTCACAGTTAATTCAACGGATTATATGGTTAATCCAACATTTCACAGTTAATTCAACGGATTATATGGTTAATCCAACAATTCTACAACATTTCAACGGATTATATGGTTAATCCAACATTTCACAGTTAATTCAACGGATTATATGGTTAATCCAACATTTCACAGTTAATTCAACGGATTATATGGTTAATCCAACATTTCTACAACATCTAAACGGATTATATGGTTAATCCAATATTTCAAAGTTAATTCAACGGATTATATGGTTAATCCAACAATTCTACAACATTTCAACGGATTATATGGTTAATCCAACATTTCACAGTTAATTCAACGGATTATATGGTTAATCCAACATTTCACAGTTAATTCAACGGATTATATGGTTAATCCAACATTTCTACAACATCTAAACGGATTATATGGTTAATCCAATATTTCAAAGTTAATTCAACGGATTATATGGTTAATCCAACATTTCTACAACATCTAAACGGATTATATGGTTAATCCAATATTTCAAAGTTAATTCAACGGATTATATGGTTAATCCAACAATTCTACAACATTTCAACGGATTATATGGTTAATCCAACATTTCACAGTTAATTCAACGGATTATATGGTTAATCCAACATTTCACAGTTAATTCAACGGATTATATGGTTAATCCAACATTTCTACAACATTTCAACGGATTATATGGTTAATCCAACATTTCACAGTTAATTCAACGGATTATATGGTTAATCCAACATTTCACAGTTAATTCAACGGATTATATGGTTAATCCAACATTTCTACAACATCTAAACGGATTATATGGTTAATCCAATATTTCAAAGTTAATTCAACGGATTATATGGTTAATCCAACAATTCTACAACATTTCAACGGATTATATGGTTAATCCAACATTTCACAGTTAATTCAACGGATTATATGGTTAATCCAACATTTCACAGTTAATTCAACGGATTATATGGTTAATCCAACATTTCTACAACATCTAAACGGATTATATGGTTAATCCAATATTTCAAAGTTAATTCAACGGATTATATGGTTAATCCAACATTTCTACAACATCTAAACGGATTATATGGTTAATCCAATATTTCAAAGTTAATTCAACGGATTATATGGTTAATCCAACATTTCTACAACATCTAAACGGATTATATGGTTAATCCAATATTTCAAAGTTAATTCAACGGATTATATGGTTAATCCAACAATTCTACAACATTTCAACGGATTATATGGTTAATCCAACATTTCACAGTTAATTCAACGGATTATATGGTTAATCCAACATTTCACAGTTAATTCAACGGATTATATGGTTAATCCAACATTTCTACAACATCTAAACGGATTATATGGTTAATCCAATATTTCAAAGTTAATTCAACGGATTATATGGTTAATCCAACAATTCTACAACATTTCAACGGATTATATGGTTAATCCAACATTTCACAGTTAATTCAACGGATTATATGGTTAATCCAACATTTCACAGTTAATTCAACGGATTATATGGTTAATCCAACATTTCTACAACATCTAAACGGATTATATGGTTAATCCAATATTTCAAAGTTAATTCAACGGATTATATGGTTAATCCAACAATTCTACAACATTTCAACGGATTATATGGTTAATCCAACATTTCACAGTTAATTCAACGGATTATATGGTTAATCCAACATTTCTACAACATCTAAACGGATTATATGGTTAATCCAATATTTCAAAGTTAATTCAACGGATTATATGGTTAATCCAACATTTCTACAACATCTAAACGGATTATATGGTTAATCCAATATTTCAAAGTTAATTCAACGGATTATATGGTTAATCCAACAATTCTACAACATTTCAACGGATTATATGGTTAATCCAACATTTCACAGTTAATTCAACGGATTATATGGTTAATCCAACATTTCACAGTTAATTCAACGGATTATATGGTTAATCCAACATTTCTACAACATCTAAACGGATTATATGGTTAATCCAATATTTCAAAGTTAATTCAACGGATTATATGGTTAATCCAACATTTCTACAACATCTAAACGGATTATATGGTTAATCCAATATTTCAAAGTTAATTCAACGGATTATATGGTTAATCCAACAATTCTACAACATTTCAACGGATTATATGGTTAATCCAACATTTCACAGTTAATTCAACGGATTATATGGTTAATCCAACATTTCACAGTTAATTCAACGGATTATATGGTTAATCCAACATTTCTACAACATCTAAACGGATTATATGGTTAATCCAATATTTCAAAGTTAATTCAACGGATTATATGGTTAATCCAACATTTCTACAACATCTAAACGGATTATATGGTTAATCCAATATTTCAAAGTTAATTCAACGGATTATATGGTTAATCCAACATTTCTACAACATCTCAACGGATTATATGGTTAATCCAACATTTCACAGTTAATTCAACGGATTATATGGTTAATCCAACATTTCACAGTTAATTCAACGGATTATATGGTTAATCCAACATTTCTACAACATCTAAACGGATTATATGGTTAATCCAATATTTCAAAGTTAATTCAACGGATTATATGGTTAATCCAACAATTCTACAACATTTCAACGGATTATATGGTTAATCCAACATTTCACAGTTAATTCAACGGATTATATGGTTAATCCAACATTTCACAGTTAATTCAACGGATTATATGGTTAATCCAACATTTCTACAACATCTAAACGGATTATATGGTTAATCCAATATTTCAAAGTTAATTCAACGGATTATATGGTTAATCCAACATTTCTACAACATCTAAACGGATTATATGGTTAATCCAATATTTCAAAGTTAATTCAACGGATTATATGGTTAATCCAACATTTCTACAACATCTCAACGGATTATATGGTTAATCCAACATTTCACAGTTAATTCAACGGATTATATGGTTAATCCAACATTTCACAGTTAATTCAACGGATTATATGGTTAATCCAACATTTCTACAACATCTAAACGGATTATATGGTTAATCCAATATTTCAAAGTTAATTCAACGGATTATATGGTTAATCCAACAATTCTACAACATTTCAACGGATTATATGGTTAATCCAACATTTCACAGTTAATTCAACGGATTATATGGTTAATCCAACATTTCACAGTTAATTCAACGGATTATATGGTTAATCCAACATTTCAAAGTTAATTCAACGGATTATATGGTTAATCCAACATTTCTACAACATCTCAACGGATTATATGGTTAATCCAACATTTCACAGTTAATTCAACGGATTATATGGTTAATCCAACATTTCACAGTTAATTCAACGGATTATATGGTTAATCCAACATTTCAAAGTTAATTCAACGGATTATATGGTTAATCCAACATTTCTACAACATCTCAACGGATTATATGGTTAATCCAATATTTCAAAGTTAATTCAACGGATTATATGGTTAATCCAACAATTCTACAACATTTCAACGGATTATATGGTTAATCCAACATTTCACAGTTAATTCAACGGATTATATGGTTAATCCAACATTTCACAGTTAATTCAACGGATTATATGGTTAATCCAACATTTCAAAGTTAATTCAACGGATTATATGGTTAATCCAACATTTCTACAACATCTCAACGGATTATATGGTTAATCCAATATTTCAAAGTTAATTCAACGGATTATATGGTTAATCCAACAATTCTACAACATTTCAACGGATTATATGGTTAATCCAACATTTCACAGTTAATTCAACGGATTATATGGTTAATCCAACATTTCACAGTTAATTCAACGGATTATATGGTTAATCCAACATTTCAAAGTTAATTCAACGGATTATATGGTTAATCCAACATTTCTACAACATCTCAACGGATTATATGGTTAATCCAATATTTCAAAGTTAATTCAACGGATTATATGGTTAATCCAACAATTCTACAACATTTCAACGGATTATATGGTTAATCCAACATTTCTACAACATCTCAACGGATTATATGGTTAATCCAATATTTCAAAGTTAATTCAACGGATTATATGGTTAATCCAACAATTCTACAACATTTCAACGGATTATATGGTTAATCCAACATTTCACAGTTAATTCAACGGATTATATGGTTAATCCAACATTTCACAGTTAATTCAACGGATTATATGGTTAATCCAACATTTCAAAGTTAATTCAACGGATTATATGGTTAATCCAACATTTCTACAACATCTCAACGGATTATATGGTTAATCCAACATTTCACAGTTAATTCAACGGATTATATGGTTAATCCAACATTTCACAGTTAATTCAACGGATTATATGGTTAATCCAACATTTCAAAGTTAATTCAACGGATTATATGGTTAATCCAACATTTCTACAACATCTCAACGGATTATATGGTTAATCCAATATTTCAAAGTTAATTCAACGGATTATATGGTTAATCCAACAATTCTACAACATTTCAACGGATTATATGGTTAATCCAACATTTCACAGTTAATTCAACGGATTATATGGTTAATCCAACATTTCACAGTTAATTCAACGGATTATATGGTTAATCCAACATTTCACAGTTAATTCAACGGATTATATGGTTAATCCAACATTTCACAGTTAATTCAACGGATTATATGGTTAATCCAACATTTCTACAACATCTCAACGGATTATATGGTTAATCCAATATTTCAAAGTTAATTCAACGGATTATATGGTTAATCCAACAATTCTACAACATTTCAACGGATTATATGGTTAATCCAACATTTCACAGTTAATTCAACGGATTATATGGTTAATCCAACATTTCACAGTTAATTCAACGGATTATATGGTTAATCCAACATTTCACAGTTAATTCAACGGATTATATGGTTAATCCAACATTTCAAAGTTAATTCAACGGATTATATGGTTAATCCAACATTTCACTGTTAATTCAACGGATTATATGGTTAATCCAACATTTCACAGTTAATTCAACGGATTATATGGTTAATCCAACATTTCACTGTTAATTCAACGGATTATATGGTTAATCCAACATTTCAAAGTTAATTCAACGGATTATATGGTTAATCCAACATTTCTACAACATCTCAACGGATTATATGGTTAATCCAATATTTCAAAGTTAATTCAACGGATTATATGGTTAATCCAACAATTCTACAACATTTCAACGGATTATATGGTTAATCCAACATTTCTACAACATCTCAACGGATTATATGGTTAATCCAACATTTCACAGTTAATTCAACGAATTATATGGTTAATCCAACATTTCAAAGTTAATTCAACGGATTATATGGTTAATCCAACATTTCACAGTTAATTCAACGGATTATATGGTTAATCCAACATTTCTACAACATTTCAACGGATTATATGGTTAATCCAACATTTCCACAACATTTCAACGGATTATATGGTTAATCCAACATTTCAACGGATTATATGGTTAATCCAACATTTCACAGTTAATTCAACGGATTATATGGTTAATCCAACATTTCACAGTTAATTCAACGGATTATATGGTTAATCCAATATTTCTACAATAATTCAGCAACGGATTATATGGTTAATCCGAAACAACTCACAAACTCACACCTCTTCAAAATGTCTAATGAAGAAAGTCTTCTTATGTACACACCGCCAACGACGGCGAATGATGGACACATTCACATCAAGGAATCACAACGCAATAATCTCCTAAACCGAGTACAGAAAGAAGCCGATGAAGTTCTAAACTAAGGCAATTATTCTTTTCATCAATTAAAGGTCAAGTTGTCGCTGCTAGAGCAACATTTTGAATCTTTCGAGAAGATTCAAGGCCAGCTTGAAGAACTTGAGTCACAATTAGCAGCAGATCACCGTCTTGAATTCGAAGATGGTTATTTTAAATTAAAATCTCTAATTTTGGAGCGTTTATCACTTCAAAGAACCAGCATCAATGAACCTGGTATGACCAGCACTCAAAATAGTATGACATTTGTGCAACAGTCAGCAAGGCCTCATCTACCAACCTTGCAATTAACTAAGTTTAAGGGAACCAAAATAAAAAATGCTAATGATCTCTTTTTAAGCACTCATCACTATGAAAACAATCCTGCACCACACAATTTTGTCTATGGATCTACTCATAGCAGTCAACAATTGTATAACACCAATGCTCATCAATCTGTGCCTTCATCATCATCACAACAAGATCCCTTCAATGCTGCCATTATATCGAACAATAGCTCACAGTCTTCTACAGCCTCTACGTCACAGCATTCAATACAATCGAGTGAATCACAACCGAATTCCATGTACAGTCAGAACTTTAGCGCTGAAAAGCTGTTGGCTCAACATGCCCAACAACAACAGCCGCAACCGCAAATTATTGCCGCACAACCCCAGTCACATACTCTTCCACAGCAGCAGCTACAGCAACAAAGACCAACACCACCTCCAGATGCTCATGCCCAACAGCAACCACCACCGGCTCAGCAGCAACAACATCACCGTCACACACCCAATAGTCATACACCTGATAATAATTTACCACGTATAAATAGTTTTGGAGGCGGTGGACCTTCTCAGCCTGAGACACAGTTTCATTTTGAACAAAATGCCGCTGGCGGCCAAACTTCTAATATAACAAATCCAGGCGCTTATCCGCAACATCAAATTATTAATCAGTATGCAGCACAGGCTGCCCATCAATTTCCATATCATCACCCTCATCACTCATCACAAACAACATCATCGAATCAACCAACAAATGAAATCAAATCATCACATAGTCTGTTTACAATTAATTGCCTTGTTAATACAATAAAGCCAATGTATAATTGCTTAAACTATTCAACTGAACCGTCATTAGAAACTATTCTAGGACGTTGTTGGAAAATTGAAGAGCTCAGTTGCGAACCAATTCAAACGGCTGAAGAAGAAGAATGTGAAAGGTTTTTTGAAAAAACAATATCGAGATCACCACCCCTTAAATGGCCACTTGGGCGAGTGGCTGAAATATTCCCAGGAACCGACGGCCGAGTGCGAGTAGCGTCAGTCAAAACTGTCGAAGGCATTTTTAAAAGAGCTGTAACAAGGTTGTGTAAACTTCCTATTGAAAATTAATAATTAAATAATGTTGGAACCATCGCTTCCAAGGCCGGGAGAATGTTAAATTTCCAACTGGGTATACTTTTTATTACTTGTCTCAATTAGTCAAATTCGTATGCAGTGGTCAATGCACTAGTTTCGTGCATTAAAATAATAACCACATGGTTTGTAGGGCAGTCTTGACATAATCATCTCCTCAACGAATCCTTTAAAGAATGACCATGCGGCTCTATTTTCTCCTTTGGTCTTAAATTCTTCATATTGTTGTAATTGTTTCTCATTTAGGGTATGCCTAAGATACAAGTAAAATCGGTGAAGGTTTATCAATTCAAAGAGAGACCCTACCGGGGGATCAGATTGCGGGTAGAAATCATTTTCTTCTTTGTAACCAATGGATGGTTCGGTTATTTGTGATGAGGGTATGTGAGTTTCTTCAGAAGATAGAGAGCATGTACTTGATAACCGTTGGCTGGGGTTTTTCTTCCTGAGTTTTTCTCTCTCTTTTAAGAGAGTTCTCTTGCTAGGTGTTCTTACTGTTACCCCTCTCTTAGGCGAGGTTCGTTTTCTAGTATTCAAGGGACTGACAACTTTCCTTTTTGGTGGGGCTGTGGTTTCTGTCTTTTTTGTTTCACTCATGAGCCTAGTTTTTATACGTATTGGTGAGCTGATAGGTTGTTCAGATTCTACTGCTGGCTTTTCCAAGATACCTTTGATCTCTTTGATGATTTCAGAGGATGTGCTTGTTGATGGTATCACGGAGACGCTATCTTTGATTTTATCAGTTTGTTCGGTGTCCTTTCCTTCATTGGTTAGGAGCCACGTGCTAGCAGTTTTGTGCAGGATTTTGGGAGTGCTAAATTCATCCTTATACTTATCCAGTTCTGTCCTTATATACAGAATGTCATCTTTGCTTCCTATATAGGGCCTTCCTGGGTTAAACAGAATTTCTGCTGTTTTGACGAAATGATCTTCAATTGTTATATCGTCTGTGGTAAACTGCTTAATCAGATTAGAGATTAGCTTTTCTATTTCTTTGAAAAGAGGAGTCTTAACCGATAATGTTTGAGCAAATAAGAAGGTTTTTATTGTTTCCTTTGGGCTATTCTCGCCTGTAACAATTCAACTTGATTTAGGTAGACTACTCCAAGATTTTTCCATTAAGAAAGATATGAGTGGTATTAAGTTGGTCTCTCTTGCGAATAACTGTTTAGTTTGTATTAAGACTAACCAAGCGTATAAGGTTCTTGCATTAATATTGCTGGCTTCAATAAATTGCCTAAGAGAATTTGTAAATTGTGCTACAGTTATTTGATTTTCATCTCTTTTTGTATTTACTGGTAAATTCTCCATTAGTAAGGCGTATCTGATTCCTTTTTCTGGCATTTTTAAAAGAGCTGTAACAAGGTTGTGTAAACTTCCTATTGAAAATTAATAATTAAATAATGTTGGAACCATCGCTTCCAAGGCCGGGAGAATGTTAAATTTCCTACTGGGTATACTTTTTATTACTTGTCTCAATTAGTCAAATTCGTATGCAGTGGTCAATGCACTAGTTTCGTGCATTAAAATAATAACCACATGGTTTGTAGGGCAGTCTTGACATAATCATCTCCTCAGCGAATCCTTTTAAGAATGACCATGCGGCTCTATTTTCTCCTTTGGTCTTAAATTCTTCATATTGTTGTAATTGTTTCTCATTTAGGGTATGCCTAAGATACAAGTAAAATCGGTGAAGGTTTATCAATTCAAAGAGAGACCCTACCGGGGGATCAGATTGCGGGTAGAAATCATTTTCTTCTTTGTAACCAATGGATGGTTCGGTTATTTGTGATGAGGGTATGTGAGTTTCTTCAGAAGATAGAGAGCATGTACTTGATAACCGTTGGCTGGGGTTTTTCTTCCTGAGTTTTTCTCTCTCTTTTAAGAGAGTTCTCTTGCTAGGTGTTCTTACTGTTACCCCTCTCTTAGGCGAGGTTCGTTTTCTAGTATTCAAGGGACTGACAACTTTCCTTTTTGGTGGGGCTGTGGTTTCTGTCTTTTTTGTTTCACTCATGAGCCTAGTTTTTATACGTATTGGTGAGCTGATAGGTTGTTCAGATTCTACTGCTGGCTTTTCCAAGATACCTTTGATCTCTTTGATGATTTCAGAGGATGTGCTTGTTGATGGTATCACGGAGACGCTATCTTTGATTTTATCAGTTTGTTCGGTGTCCTTTCCTTCATTGGTTAGGAGCCACGTGCTAGCAGTTTTGTGCAGGATTTTGGGAGTGCTAAATTCATCCTTATACTTATCCAGTTCTGTCCTTATATACAGAATGTCATCTTTGCTTCCTATATAGGGCCTTCCTGGGTTAAACAGAATTTCTGCTGTTTTGACGAAATGATCTTCAATTGTTATATCGTCTGTGGTAAACTGCTTAATCAGATTAGAGATTAGCTTTTCTATTTCTTTGAAAAGAGGAGTCTTAACCGATAATGTTTGAGCAAATAAGAAGGTTTTTATTGTTTCCTTTGGGCTATTCTCGCCTGTAACAATTCAACTTGATTTAGGTAGACTACTCCAAGATTTTTCCATTAAGAAAGATATGAGTGGTATTAAGTTGGTCTCTCTTGCGAATAACTGTTTAGTTTGTATTAAGACTAACCAAGCGTATAAGGTTCTTGCATTAATATTGCTGGCTTCAATAAATTGCCTAAGAGAATTTGTAAATTGTGCTACAGTTATTTGATTTTCATCTCTTTTTGTATTTACTGGTAAATTCTCCATTAGTAAGGCGTATCTGATTCCTTTTTCTGGCATTTTTAAAAGAGCTGTACATTGTACATTGTATCCAGTTGTTTCTTTATTTCACTAAATAACTTTTCATGTAAATTTTGTTTACAGCATCGTTTTCCAATACAGGACTAGCAATATTTTTTATTCTCCGCAAGTTAAAGTTGAAATTACGATCACTATCCAAATGAATCTTGAAATGTTGATTTTGGTATCTTGCAGATTTTTCAATATAATGTCCAAACTTATCGATAGGCATTTTATGAATATGAGTTGTTAAACATTTTTAAGTCTATTTATATAATAATTTTTGCTTCTCTCAATTCCTCAATAATTGATACAATTTCATTATTATGATTTGAGTGACCAGCTGTTGTTGATGAAATCAAAAGACGCAATCTATCAACTAATTCATTAGGATCATCCCAATAAACATAATTAGACTTTTTTCTATTCAATTTCATTAAACCTTTTCCCTTATGAATTTTCTGTTGTTTAAATAGGTTTTTAATAATTGTTGTATATTTAATTGAACGATTTCCTTTAATTCGACCATTAATACTGTTATTTCGTTTATGGACATTAGTCATCTCCAATATTTGTTTATAATTATTTAAATCTGTTTTATTATAACTGATTGGTTTCTTATAAACTAATGGTCCCACAACATTATAAACTTCTAAATACGTATCTTTTTCAAGTATAGATGTTTTCTTCTTCTTTTCAAAAGATCTTTCCAGACCAAAGACATTTATGCTTATTCCCGGGTTGTTGTCTTCAAACTGCTGTATTTTGTTGACAGATAGCGGGAAATTTAAATTTTTAAAATTTAATAATATATTATTTTCCAGGACTATAATATCATCTTGAATGTTGGTTATGTTATACGAAAAACAAATTACACTATTATTTTCTATTGGATATAGCGCTGATATTATAGCCCACTTAAAACAGTATACGTCATTGTTTTGTATATTAACACAAGCTTTTTTTTTTGATATGTATGTTGGTAAAGAAATATACTGTGAACCTTTTATACATGCATATTTATTAATATTAACATCAAGGTGATTAATTTTTGTTAACGCAAAACCACTATCACGTTCTTGGAACTCATCCATTTTTTGCATAATTATTTCACATTTATTTGCATAAAATCTTTCAATATCATTCATATGGTTAGTTAAAGACAAAATATACATTTTTGTTTGATGTAGTATTATAGTAATTATAGGTTCTTCATCGTCTTTCATCTTCATATATTCACAGAGTAATTCGAAATTAAATTTTAAACTTGTATGTTTTTGTAGATGATCTTTCAAAACACATGCTACATTATCCTTTATGTTATTGAAAAACAATTCGGGATTTAGATTATCCATATTGTTGTTTTTAAACCGAAATGTAGTAATACGGTTTTTGAAACAAGCATCTAAACACTTTATATTATTGATTTCATCAACAATTTTTAAACAATTATCTTTATGTTTGTTTGTGCGTTGATGATATATCCACAGTTTCCTTACTACATCTTCTTTACACTCCTTACAGTGTATAATTTCTTTCTTTTGATTATTTTGATGCTCTATTAAGTGGATATGTTTAAGATAATCTTGCTTACTTGAAAAATTAATGTTGCAAGTCGTACACCTTAATGAATAACCTTGATGATGATGCATCCTGATATGTCTATTTAATGAAAAGTTGCGGCTGTACACTTTTCCACAGATATCACAAATAAAGTTGCCACCCATTTTAATTTGATTTATTTTATTAATTTTTTTGTGAATAAATAACTAAAAGTATAATCACACCTTAGAGTTTAGTACAACAATGAATATATTTTATTAATTTGATTTTATTTTATTACCACTACACTTAATTAAATAATGTGGTTAACATTTTATACTGATAACAAATACGAGTAGTATTAGGGATATTAATATATACCGCAGTAAATGAATTTTATTTATTAAATACTAGCAAAAAAATCACAGACTTTCGTAAACCGCCCTAATGTAGTTTAATTCATATTGTATTAACCCTCTAACGAACACATTAAATGTTACGACTTCACTTCAACAAAAATAACATCCACCACGACTTCACTTTAAGCAAAACCGAACCCCCCACCACGACTTCACTTTAAGCAAAACCGAACACGCTGCCGCCTCATAACACAAAATATCATGGGGTCGAATTTAACCCCATCGACCGTTAAAGGGTTAAGGTATGCACATTTTTCCTTTGCACATTTCTATCTAGAAACCCCTTATTCATACTACTTCCTATTAAGTATATTATGAGAAACCAACCTAAAATTTTAAAAGGTGAAAAGGGAGATCCTATTTTTCTCTCCATATTGATTTTGGTTAGATGTTCAAGGTTTTTTGTTTTTAAGGACTCTCTTATACAGTTCCCACATTCAACTGCCACTCCATTTATGTGACAGAGCCATTCTTCAACCATTTGCACTCAAATTCTTAAGCCTAAGTTTTCTTATAGCTATACTTATAAAATAAATTAAATCTACCAGGCAATCATGAATTTTGAGTGATTTCCTAATTCATGATTGAGTGGTTTAAAATTATTAAATATAAATTAATTGTAAATATGACGCCTGAGAATTATCAGTGTAACGTGATTAGGGTAAAGTTATTTTGACATTTTCAAGTGTGTTATGAATCGTGCCGCTTGCCGCTAACAACAAAATAAACAAATGTGAACCCATATGCACTGCATATGCAATGCAGACATTACCAAATATTGCACTTGAGAAATTTGAGTTATTTGACACTTTCTAGTTTAATTTAATGTAAATGTGTCGGCATTTATAACTGTTTGTTGCGTTTCTTGTGTGTCGGCTGTATTGACATATCGTGCATGCTACAGCTCTTTTCAACGTTTCTTTGCTTGAAATTTGGTGATTTCGTATATTATTTGCCAATAACGCCCATAAATTTTCGATCACGTTCAAGTTCAGAGACTGTGCAGGTGGTTCCATCAAATGGATACAGTTCTATATAAGCCAGGTTTAAACAATTTTGGTTTTATGCTTTGGGTCGTTATCTTGGTAAAAACGAAAGGTGTTTCTCAAATTTTCTTTGAGGATGTTCAAATACATTGTTTAATTCATGTTTCCTTCAATGAAAACCAAATTTCCAACAACCGTTGCGGCCATGCAAGCCCACACCATAACGCGAAGATTCTTTGATTGGAGTTGAGTATTTGGCTTCCGCCACACATAAGACCTGCCATCTGAGCTAAATATGTTAAGTTTAGATTTTAAAGCGTTTTTTGTTTACTTTTATTATTCCAATTATTTTACGAGCTACATTGATTGAAACTTTTTAAGTCTGCTTGCATCAAATAAGCTGACAACCACTGTATATAAAAAAATTTACAAATTTACAGCCACTTTCCTTAAATAATTTTGAATGTATACAATATTTATATATATATATATAATGTGTGATCCATTTTCGAGGTTGAATTTTCGTAATAAAGTTGAACGATTTGTAAACGTTGTTCAGCCATAAGTATTTCCATTATGAAATGCCAAACAATACTAAACAGAAATAACATGACAGCATGACACGTCATCTGTCAAAAAAAGGCCATGGAAAAAAAGTATCTCTACTTGAATTACCCATTATATAAATTTTTTATGAAAATTCTTAGTTAAAATTTTTATATCACAATTATTGTTACTAAAAATAATTTCACAACTAAAGCTATGTACACACGATTGTTATATATTACAATATTAACAGTAAATTGTATTAAAATGTTTAAAAACCGTGTGAACTAGCAATTGTTGTGTGGCAACATTGTCAAAAAATGTATTGTCAGTGCATTGTACGACAATAATTTTTCACACTTCAGACAATCGTGAGTACACCCAACATTGTCACTGACAGGTAATTGCTAGATATTGTACGCTTATTTTTTATTGTCTTAGACGTTCTTAATTTCGTGCACCGTACAATAACATCATTGTCAGAGTCAGATAAATATTATGGCAACGCTGCCCATAAATAGTAAGAGATAATGTTAACATCGAATATGGTAACTTTTGCCATACACAAATCTAATAACCGTGTGAACTGACAATTTTTGTTGGCAGATAAATTTATTATCGAACAATTGTGTGACAATGAAATTGTAAGGTTTTGTTACTAAAATCTAATTGCATTGCCACCGTATTTACAATTTTGGAAAATCTAACAATCCTGTGTACATAGCTGAAAACTTATTTTTTATATTTGTTACACCAGATGTATTTATTGTAAAAAAGAAATACACATACATACATACATATGTATATATTAAAAATAACATATGTATGTATGCACGTATAATATAAAAAAATATATATACATACATAATTAACTTCCTCTCCTATTTTATCATAATGAAAGTGAATGAAACATGTAACTTACATAAGTATATAAGATGTCTAACATTTACTAAATTTTAAGCATAAATAATGATAAATAAATACATATGAATACATATATACAAATATTGCTACCTTAATAAGGAAAGGCCCGCACTATCTACCGTTTTTTTTTTATTGTACTTTAGTATATTTAATGTATAGCAAGTGCATTAGCAAAAAAAAATTATGCAAAAAAATACGAGTTAAGGCCTTTCTATATTGAAGCAACGATATGTATGTTATATCTTTTTCTATAAAATAACTTTTATAACTTAAAAATAAATATTATAACAAAATGCGAATATATTTAAATTATTTATTAATTATATATACATGCATCCATAAAATTAAAAATCAAAAAAAGTTGACAACATTGTTTTATTCTTACACTAAATAAGCAATTAATTATACTTACATAAAAGAAGTGGATTTTTCCAGAGTCCTACAGTGTGAGTACACACATCCACATTATTTTAATAATGCAGAATAATTCGTCATTTCACCTCGGAATTTTTTTTTAAGGAAAATATCCGGCCTTATTGCGGTTGTCTCAAGGTCGACACCAAAATGTAGCCCTGTTACGTTGATTGCTGCGATTTTCTTTTCAAATAAAAATTGGCATTTACAGAAATTCAACTTTTTCATATCAAATAAAAATTGGCATTTACAGAAATTCAACTTTTTCATATCAAATAACATTCTTAAGTGCAAGCCATCGCATATCGCTTGGAGAGAGAGGTTACATTTTGGTGTCGACGTTGACAACCGCAACAAGGCCGGATATTATAATTGAGAAATGTAATACGGTGTTGAGACATGGTTTTTTTTTATCGAGTCAATCAATATTCGGTTTTTTGACATAATAACGTATGTTGTGAATTTGTGTGCCATTGTGTCAGTTGTTCTCGGAAGGTTTCAGTGGCGAAGGCATAGTCACTGGTCACTGAACAGTAACGGCTATATCCAATCCACAAGCACTTCAGAACGCTCTCCTTCGTCGGTATTGTGTAGCATCGGCGATGTAAAATACTAAAAGGGAAGCTTCAAAATTTAATACGGCTCCTTGACATCAGAGATGTTACAACACTGCTATAAAAACAAATAACGTCCAAAAAGCAGTGTTGTAAGATAGCGAGGCTTCATTCCTGTCATTTCTCCTACAATTCCTTTCCTATAGTTCCAGCACAGTGCACCGCATGTGTAGGGGTCATCTTCTGAGTGCTGGTTCAAGATAAAAAATATGTAGCAATAAATTTGCTGTCAGATGGCAAATAACGAATTGTATGGCAACATCACAAAACTTGCACACTTATGTTTACAGAACAGACAGATGTTTACAAAACTACATGATGGTAAAGAAAAGTGAAAGTTTTCAAACAAGTGGTAACGTTTAATAACTTATTTGCAAATAGTGGCGTTATTCACGACGTGTTTTCATGCGTTGCACTGCAGCCACCCGTTCAAATTTTATTTTGAAATTTTTTACACATACTGCTTCTCAAAATTCATTTGTATTGAAAGCTGTGGCGTAGACTGCACGCCAGTTTTGAACAATTTAAAAGCAAATTCATTTATCAAGATGGCTTCTGCTTTTGCACGTTCTTTGATTATAGCAGTGTTGTAGCTTCGGTTTAGTAGCCATTTCTATTATTATTTTACTTCGCCGGTGCTACACAATGCCTACC
Organism: Dexiosoma caninum; assembly: GCA_963924685.1. Lineage (NCBI taxonomy): Eukaryota > Metazoa > Arthropoda > Insecta > Diptera > Tachinidae > Dexiosoma > Dexiosoma caninum. Next base: position 61,553,594 of record OZ004728.1, on the reverse strand, counting down.
TACGAAGGAGGGTGTTCTGATGTGATTGTGGATTGCTATCAGCTGAAGCCGGTATTGTTCAGTGACCAGTGACTATGCCTTCGCCACTGAAACCTTCCGACAACAACTGGCACACAAAGACGCACTAATGCACACCAGAAAAATGCGAGATGGTATTTTTTTTTTTAATGATTTTAGTCTGCAACTGGAGTTGAAACCCCAAGTCTGTTTTGTAGTCAAAGTGCAGACAACTTCAGTCATTGCTACCCTCATGTAGGGAAATAAGCGATACATAAATTTATGATGTACATATTTCTTTCAAAATTTAATTATATTAAGGTAATCAACCTAAGGTCGGTGTTTTTAAAGAAAATTTAAATATTTATTCTTTTTTATATCAATATTTCGCCAATATAATTGATTGGCTTCTTCAGGAAATTAAAATTTTTTTTTCTCTTTTTTTTAAATTTTAAAAATTTTAAGAATTTTAGTTTCCTGAAGAAGCCGATCATTGATATTGGCGAAATATTGTTATAAAAAAGAATAAATATTTAAATTTTCTTTAAAAAAAGTGACCTTAAGCTTGATTATCTTAAGCCAATATATGTAATTAATAATAAAGAGGTTGAATAAAATTCCAAAAAAATATTTAAAAATTTAACATATGTACATGCATATGTAACTACATACATACATATTAAAGTGTGGCACAAACACAACAAAAATGTCTTACAAGCATTTCATGAAATTGCAATTAGTGTATATGTATTACTTGCTCATTGCAAAACACATACTTCCAAAAATATTTCTTTTGTTCCACGATCAAAACTTTGAAGAAGAGAACACAAGTACAACAAAACAATGTTAAAATAAAACAAGGCTGAAGTAGAAGATCAAAACTATGTTGGAACATTCAAAACATGTTTGAATAACTCGTAGACAAACTTGCAAAGAAACTTTTGCATTTTTTATGAACATAAAAAATCGAATGTATACAAATAAAATAAAAATATCACAATTCATATTAGGTTTGAGGTTCGTTTGTAAGGTTCTTTAAAGAAAAATATTTACAATTTCGCAAAAAATTTTAAAAATTTATAATTTCACCTACATTTAATGCATCCATTGCAATATATATTTAAGATTACTAAAATTTAGAAAAATCACGAAAATCAGAAAGTTGAAATTATTTGAAAAAAATATTATATACGTTCTTTTTACGCTTTTTTGTGTTTGTTCTTGTGTACTCGATGCTTTTGGTGTAATTTACCGTTTTTTTTATTTCATTGTCTGTTTTTGTTTTGATGTTTTGCTTCATTTGAACACACAAGCACAAACAAAACTATAGAGAGAAACTTTTCGAATGGTGCTTGTTTTGTTTCAATGAGAGTCATGTTTTGTTATGCTTGTTTTGTTGAGAATGTTTACACTGGAATACACGGCTTGGAAGTAGTGTGCTTTAGAATGCAGAACTTTCAATACATTTTGTACAGCTCTTTAATACATATATCAATTTATACATTCTCGTGTACGTACATAATAATATTTAAATTAAATACTATTAATATATGCAACCATATTGAAATACTTTTATACATATATAACACTTAAGTAAATAGTTCACATGCACATATTAAAAAAAATTTTGTACACGGTATGATAACGTTTTATACATATATTTATAAGTCAATATATCTCCATTCACATACACATGTCTTAAGATATAAAAATATGTCTGTTGTAAATTATAAATAAGAAAGAAAACATGTATATGAAATAAAATTAGAAAAGATATAGCCAAATATGAATAATAAATATTACATACATATACATATGTATGTACATACATACATACATACATATATAATTGTATACAAAAAGAACAACATCAATTGCAAGAAATAAATAAAATATCAAAATATTAAAGAGTTTTTTTTTGTGTTTTTATTGAAATATATGCTGTAAAGCAAAAGTTAAGAAAATCGTTAACAAAACGAATATAAAAAAAAATTGATAAATTTTCAATTTAAATTTAATTTAAAAATTATACAAATAAATTAATTAAATTTTTTTTTAATTTTACAACAGATTGTTATAAGCGGAACTCGCTCTTCGTAAAAGATTTGCAATTTTTTCACGATTTTCTGCTACAAAGTGTGAGTGCCTAAGTTTCAACGCTGAAAGATTAAGTGAAAAGTGGGCGGTAAATAAAATAGCTGTTTTGCTAATGTTTCAGTTACTTGAGACATACAAAGTTCGATGTGTATAAAAGGAGAATTCAAGAGCTTACATATGAAGAAAAAAATTCATCGAAATACATGAAACGGTTCCCGAGATATGAACGTGGACTTTCGAACAAAATATCTTTTAGAAATAGGTCAACAAATCCGAAATTTTTCCAGATAGGAAAATGAAATTTGGCACGTTAGCAGAGGACGATTTTGCACTTCTACACATTTTTTAAATTTTGCACGTTAATTATGTGAAGAGATATGCCGGTAAGTATTATAGCAAGCATTTTCTAACTAACATGGGGGCCCGCCAGGCGGGCCAAAGTTAACCCATCGTGTTGCCTGACCTTCAATCTATCATATGGCGAAAGTTTCATTAAAATAGGTCTTACCGTTACCGAGTTATACCGTTTCCAAGAAAGCTCTAATTATTTAAACCTCTTCCGTAGCAAACTTCCCTGGGTAACGAGCAAAAAAAAAATTGACGCATGTGTCTTAAGTCTTTCTCACTTGGCTTACGACATATCGCTTGCATGTTGCAAAAAAGACTTGAGACACAAACGCAGAATTTTGGAATTTTCATGTTTTTTGCGTTTTTCTCGGAAATTTGTGGGCGAATTTGGTTGGAAATGCCTACTAACCACAATTCGACCTGGGGAATCCGAAAATCACCATTAAAATTAAAAAAAAAACTTTTTTTTAAAAAATTTACGTATACAAAGGTTGGCTTTCTATACAATTGCTGTTTTGCTAATGTTTCTGTTGGCTTTTTTCATGCAAAAACCGATTTGTATAAAAGTAGATTTCAAGAGCTTTCATATGCAAAAAAATCATCGAAATACATGACACTGTTCCCGAGATATGAACGTGCATATCACATCCTGACAATTGGGTAAATTCGGCTTAATGAATCAAACGTGAATCGAAAATATAGAAAATGTGTATATTTAATTAAAACTTTCTGAAAAGCCCTATATAAAGGATTTTTAATTTAATTGCCTAGAAAAGTCTAGTGCCGAACAATAACTTGAAAACTTGCACCGATCCCGGTTGTCATGGCCAGCAAGAATTGAGTCTCTACTGTATTATAAATGGCATGGTATATGATTGTTTAGTAGTAAATTTCAAATACTTGACTTTTTTGTAGTGGAATATAAATTTCTTATGAGCATCGTTCTCGTTTATTGTAACAAATTTATAATAATAATAAAATAAAATTTTAATTATATTATTAATTGACCTTTTTTATTATATTTTTTGATATATATTTATTAAGCCTGAGGTCTTTTTTTTATCTTATTTTGTTTTTTTATTATTCGATATTTCGTTAACAGCTTGTTAACATCATCAGGAATAATAGGAAATTATAATTCTTTGAAATATAAAAATATTTATTTAAATATTTTTATATTTTATATATTATATATTATATATTTTATATAGAATTATAATTTACTATTATTCCTGATGATGTTAACAAGCTGTTAACGAAATATCGAATAATTAAAAAACAAAATAAGATAAAAAAAAGACCTCAGGCTTAATAAATATATATCAAAAAATGAAATAAAATAAAATTTTAAATTCAAAAAATGCTTTGTTGCAATTCCTTACAATTTATTGTACTCGTATTTAAGTTGCAACAAATGAAAATTATATACTCAAGTTGTTTACAATGGTGTAATAATTTTTGTACCGTTTACATTCTTTTTTTACAACTGTTCTACTGTTGTTGCTGTTGGAAATGCATATATGGTTGTTATGCTTGGCATTAACAAAAAGTTGATCAGGTTTGTTAAGCCGTAGTGGTATCAAACATACCATACAATCTATGTATACAAAAATAAAGTTCGTTAAACTATTTTTTTTTTATTTATAAAAAATAATATTTTAGTTGAGTGGTGTCTTATTACTAAATGAAGTTATTACATTTAATGACTAGGAATAATACTCATATTTAAGCTAATGTATGGGTTATTATAAATTAGAACTCTTCTTTCGCATCCATTGCAAATTCAATTGAAATATTTTATATACATACATACATATATTAAGAAGGGAATGCTTCAGTTGTGCAAATAGATTAACTGCCTGGTCGTTCGGTCGTTTAATTACAGTAGATACTATCTCCATAATTCAGACACCATAAATCCTGAACATGTCCGTATTAGTGGCGTGTCCGGATTAAAGATGTATTGTATTTGTTTTACTATAGCTCTACTCACAATCTTGTGTATTTGAGATTGGAAATATATGCAATAGCAAATTTGTGCTATCAACTGTGAATTCACAGATGATTGAAAAAACAAACAAATTTGCCAAAAAAAAATATGTCCAATAAAAGTTAATGAATCGCACTACTGGTTTTTTGGAGGAAAATAAGCAGCGGCAAGTATGCGGCGATTGCGATTTGATTGGCTTGGATTATTGTTATTCAGCTGTTTATTAGCAATTAGATGTTGCATACTCATAGCAAATAAATCCTATTGGTTTTAAGTGTTGCATATAAATTTAAGTCTAGCATGTGCATTGCTGTGTATTTTGTTACTGTAGAGCAAAAATATGCTATATCTTTTTGCAAATGCAATGATGCAACACCATTTGCACAAGATTGTGAGTTGGGCTTATAAATATATACGTGCATACATTGTGATAAAAGAGAAATTTGATTTAATTAGTTTTTTCTTAAAAATAGAAATTCAATAAATTTTACATTTATTTATTAAGTTTTTTTTTTATTAAAAACAATAGTTCAATAAATTTTAAATTTTTATATGAACCGAAAAAAAAATTGGAAATTCATATACTAAACATTGTTTTTATGCGTTCAATTGCAATTTTAAAAAATTATGAATACAAAATATGTGTATTTTATTGATTTGCATGTGTCAAGTTCATACAATAATTGACATTTTTTTTATATTGTTAATGTTTTATTTGATCAATTGCTTACACTTTTCATTCTTCTACAAATGAATAATATGCTAGTAAAGAAAGTTTAAAATACATATGTAGCTTAAACTTTAATAAGTAGCAAATATTTTGTAAACCTACTATGCCAAAAAATACACTGAACTAGATAAAGTAAAATTGCAAAAATTCCAAATGTAGACGAATATTACGGTAGAAAGTTCCGTTATTATACAAGGAGCATAACATGAATGAACAAAAAAAAAATATTACAGTTTGGATTACAGAGTAAGGCCTCAGTTATGAAAAACGTAACACGTTCGCGGCGATCAGCTGGCAACAGCTGTAACATAAGTAATGCTCGTTTACTGTTTACTAAAATCGTATCGTTGAAATTGTCACTTGGAAAATTTACAAAAAAATAGCTGTTTACGCTGCAAACGTCAACTTGGCATTACTTACATATAAAACAAATGGCTCGATTATGGATAGCAACTGCCAGCGGGCAACGCAACTCAAATGAAAATTTGTATTACATATGGCAACTTTTGTCAGTTGCTGAAAAGTTATAGAAAATGTTATTTTGACATCAGCAACCGTAATTTAAAAAAAAAAACTCATTTTGTGGTAATCAAAAGTAAAAAAAATTTATGAAAACAATAAAGCGAAAAAAAAGATTTAAATAATTTAAAAGTAAAAACGCAGAATTAGAATGCTGTCATCAACGGAACTATTTTTTGAAAGTGACGAAGAAAATCTGCAAAATGTAGCGTCTATTAGAAGGCGGTTGAGGGACAACTCTAATCCTTTGGAATTGCCGTGTGCACTGCCAGTAAATACAATTTTGTTTTTAGTTGCTCGGTATCTTACATTATGATAGCATCCTGCTGATCCATTTCAATCGGGTTAACAACAAAAACACAACCATTTGGGTTAACCGTTAGATCCATTTGTAAGAGTGCCGCTGCTGCTTGTTCCAATGTTGACAAAATTATTTCTTGAGAAATAAAATTTTTTTTATTTTGGGCCATTTTCTTTTTTAATTTTGCTTTAAAATGGACCCATTCCCTCTGCCATTCTTCGGATGTACGAACTGGTGGACCGATACTGTTAATTTTTCTGAAATATTGGTTCAAACCTGGTCTGCAGTGCATTTGGACTCTCCAAAAGCTCGAACTCCACGAGCAACATGAGGGTTAGCTTCAATTTCTTGAATAAGGAAGCAAAACTGTTGCTTAGTTGTTATTTTTATCATTTTAAAATCTGAATGCGAAAAATAATTAATAATTTATTTTATTTTTTATTTTAAAGTCAATTTATTAACTCACTTTTTTATTTTATCGCCTTATTTGCATAAAAAACCTTACAGCAACCAAAAATTCTCGGTTGCCAAAATAACTTAAAAAAAGCAACTCGAGTTGCCAGATTAAATAGCCAGTGGCCATCTGTAATACTGTAAGTTGACACTATCATATTAAATATCAGAGCGTTACCATACTTTCTTGTGTTTCATTATTTCAGTTGGTGAAAATAAAATTTTTTTAAACATACTTTAAATAAAGATCATTAATTAAATTAAATTGTGTTGAAATATGTTTGGTGAAAGAGACCCTTAAAGTTGAACGGTACTGACAAGTCTTAACGTTGAACGACACGTTTTTATTAACTAGACCTTAAAAAACGTGGTACTGTCCGGTTTGTAGCACTGTCCGGTTTGTAGCACTGTCCGGATTATAGATGTGTCCGAAAAATCGCGTTTCCAGATTATCGGAATAGTACTGTACATTGAAAACAAAAACAAACATGTCGTCTAATAGGCACATTACTTTCAGACTACCCATGGCGTATGATGAATATGAAACACAAGATAATTACTTACTCGTGATCTAAAAGCACTAGTGGCGTATGATTGTTATACAACAGAAGAATTACACTGATCAACAAGTATTTATTGGCCTGAGTTTTCTTAGACAATTTGAATAAATGCGATGGTACTACGATTCAATGACTATAAATTACTTTTTTTGGATTGACTCTGGTTCTAGAGATTTACCGTTATATAGAACAAAGCGGGGGTTGCACCACGTAATTTGCAATAACTCGAGCTGTTCGATAGCACTAAGAAAAACCATGGCAGGATCGAGAATAAAATAACATTTAAATTATGTTATTATAAATTTTTTGCAAATCCTTATACTTTAGGAGATATTCAGAATGTTTTGAGAAAAAAACTGCTTTTTTCTCAAAAAAAATTTCTTTTAAAAATTTAAAATAAACAAACTCTGAAATGTTGTTATTCATTTTGGTACTGGCATATGTTACAAATGAGTTATATTTCATTAAAATCCCTTCATAAATTCGGATTTTATTTACAATTTTCTGGTAGCACATATTTTACAGAAAATTTTTGTGGTTTTTTTTTTTTCTTGGATCGGAACTCAGGGGATGACATTGTCGCCAAATCGACTGCTCTTTTGTCTTTGGCGTTTGTGTGTAGAGAAACTTGTGACAGCAGAAAAACTGTGCAGCTTCTTTTTGTTTTAATTGTTTCGTTTTGTTGAATATAAACGAGATACGCTCAAAATTATGGTATTTTTTTCTCTTTATGAAAAAATGTCTTTTTGTATAAAAATAGAAATAGTAAGTTGATGAAATGAATTTTAGTGAAAGTTAAAACTTTAGGGATTTTGTACAGTCTTGCGTAGATTTGTCTTTTACAAAATTCGCTTTGCAGGAAAAATTAGAAAAAATGCCACATTGAAACAGTTCCTTTCAAAATTTCTGTGGAAAAGCTGGCTGGCTATAGTACAGGCGGAATGTCTGGAGGTAACGCTTTCAGCAGCAATTTTGTTGGAAAAAAGAGTAACAAGTATCACAATCAGCTAAGGAATTTAGAAAACATTTTTAATAACTTTGACGAAACTAGTCTCAGTGTCTATAGTAAATATATTGGTTCATTATCTACATATGTCCCCAAGTGCAGTACCTTGTCAGTAGTTCTTATAGAACTAGTGCTTTCTCAAGAACACGTACTTGTTAAATGTCTATAGAAAATTACATTGCCTGGGGTATAGTAAGTCTGGTAGGACTGGTAGTAATGTCAGTAGTGAATCACTACTGTTGCACTATTGACATTTCCTACAGGGTATGTATGTATGTATATAAAGCAACTATCTTACATAATATATATAAAAAATAAATAAATATTTCAATGTGATTATCTATTCTATATACAAAAGCTGTCATACTGCTAGTCACATTAGCAGACACAATAAATAACTACCTGAATAATTTACCATATTATTAGGACTTATTTGTTTTTATGTTTAGTCTTAATTAATAAGCGAAGCTATTTCTGATGTACAGGCTTCGAATTTTTTTTTTTTTTTTTTACAATTCTTTACGAGTTCGTTTCATAAATGCGATTTTCTTCCCCCATTCACTCGCACGCTATTTTCCCATCGAAACTGCTTAAGGCAACAGCAAAGGCTTGTAAAGCACACAAGGGATAACGATAGTCCATGGTGAATACATCTTCGGAGGTACGACCAAATTGCATGACTATATAATCCGGATCAGAGTCATGTACCAGTTGGAAATTTTTCACCGAAGCCTGAGTGACGCGGCCATGAAAATTCAAAACATACGACTGCGTTTCATCATTCCAAACGGGTGTTTTATTATGCAGCTCTACAATAGTACCGAGGATCTGCGAAAACAAAGAAAAAAAAAATATAAAATTATAAATGCACAACAATGTTAGAGAAATTTTATAGCAGTCTTAACATACTTTACATTTCCATAAATCCATGATGCCTTGTTGCTTAGGATCGGCTGAACTGATTTTAACTCTTTGATCGTCTTCAGTCATGCCCGGCAGTATAACGGTCATATTTCGGGGTCCCTTAAAACCCAAAATATTAGTGTCCTATTTAATATACAAAAAATTAAATTAATAACATCAGCTAGAACATGGACGAGATAATGTAAATTCATAACACAGGGAAAAAAATTAACTATCGCATGTAATTCTCATTGTCTGTAAAGATATCAATTTTCAGTATCAACCTATTGAAAAATAATTATGTACAAGGTGGGCCAAAAGAAGTCATCCGATGTCATATTTTTTTTAAATGAAAAACTTAGATTCTGTTTTTAGATTATGTTTATCTGAACCTTTAGAATTTTATTGCTCAAGTCGAGAAGATGATATCGGTGAAATGGACGCCGTCAAAATTGATTGCTATACGGGCTCGTTTTATGGTATTTTTCATCACTTCGGCGAGAACTTTGGGCGACAGATTCTCGCACTCGTGTCGAATGTTGTCCTTGAGGGCTTCGGTCTCGGGCTTGTTCACGTAAATACGCAGAAAAGTCTGGAACGGTTAAATCGGCCGTTCTTGCGGTCCAGTGCAAATCGCTAAAACAAGAGATGAGGCGACCCGGGAACGCCGCCTTCAGAATATCGGTTGTGGCTCACGCAGTTTGTGCCGTTGCTCCGTCCTGTTGGAACCACATGTCCTCCAGTCCTAATTCGTTCAATTGCGGCAGAAAAAACTCGGTTAACATGGCCCTATAGCGCGCACCGTCCACTGTTGTCGTTTGACCAGCGACGTCCTCGAAAAAAATGCACCGATGACTCCTCCAGCGTGAACAGCGCACCATGCAGTCACTTTGAGCGGGTGGAATGGCTCCTCGTGCATCATTCGTAGATTGTCGGTGCCCCAAAAGCGATAGTTTTTTTAGTTTGTTCACGTACCCGCTGAGGTGGAAATGAGCCTCATCGCTCATTATGATTTTGGTCGAAAAATCGTCCACTTCGCGCTTGTTCACTTGTAATCTACATCAGTCTAGTTCACAAATGTCAAAACAGATTTTACATGGCGGCCATTTGCAAAAATAAGAGCATCTTCCAATAGGGTGAACTCTTTTGGCCCACCTTGTACGTCGAAGTTTTAGGCAGAACTCCAACTTCCTAAATTGAAGTGTGTCCCCGAACCAGTGCCAAACTGTTGACGAAGTCCTAACAAATTTTTTTTAAATTCCATTTCTGAAAATTACTTTTACCCCTAACCAATAAAAATGTATATACGTATGTGTATAAATAACTTCATTGCATTGTACATGTGATTATTTCATTCCCAGTTTACTGACTTCTTTTTCATGCACAGAATCTTTGCACAGCCCCTTTGGCTTTTATTTTTTTTAGATTTTCTTGCCGCATGTGAATGATATTGTGATATTCTTGCATTGTCGCATTAACGCCATTTGCAAAAATAACTGCATCTTCCAATAGGGTGATTTATTTTGGCCCAACTTGTACATTAACTGAATGTATGCATTTGAAACAATCAAAACTATAAAAATTTACTTTTTTTGTGTTGCGATTATTTATCGATGTTTGTCATAAGAAATTTCACAAGAACTCCCACCAAATATTTGAGAATTACGAAATATACAAAACAAAATAAACCACATAGCTTCTTTAAAAAATTTTCTTTATACAACAAACATTGTATTATTTGATTTTAAATCTATTTAATTTTTCTCTACCTTTTGGTTTAGCTCGCATTTTTAAGTTACAGGCACTAATCCTATTTTCAACTTTTTTTTTTTTCAAAAATTAAAAGTTAAAAAAATCATAATTTTACTGTGCATTAAGCGGTTTTCAAAATTATTTTAACTAAATGTTTTTAGACCAAAACTGTGATATTTGTGATTGCATTTTTAAGAATTTTTAATTTTTTTTTTCAATTTTACTTTTTTTTTTTTTGAAAACTTCAACGATATCTCTGAAAATGCTGGGCAAATTTAAAACCAATGTAAGCTCGGCTTAAAGATAATATTATTGACGAGTTTTGGATTTTTGCCCAAATTATGTGGTTGAGGCCGAAGATGCAGAGCATATGATATTCAGGTGTCCAAGATTTAGATGCTACCTAGGAATGCATGCCGGTCCATGTCAGCTACTCAAGGAAATATGGAATATGGAATGGGACGAGTGCAATCAGCATGCTAGAATTACAAAGATTGGAAATAACAACTAACGGCAGTACCGCGGGGGAAAGTTGTTAAAGAAAGAGGGTGGATTTATTACGTTTATTCACCAGAGATGCTGAATATCTTATGAACATTCCCCCTCTGGTTATATAAAAAACAGACATCCCTAACACACACACATACACACAAACATATTCATACTGACATCACTGCGAAAGTGGTTATAATCGACTGCTAGAACCACAAAGTGTCGAAACGTGGGAAGGTGAGATTTGTTGCGGGCGGAGAGTCATTTTCAGACTGGTCGAGCGGTGCAGTGTGGTTGAGACTGAGATTGCAGCGATTAAGTGGAGGCGGTACTACGGCATATATGGGGAAGATATTCGAATATGTTCGGACAGTTTGGCCGCGTTTAGATTTCCAACGAGTGTATGTACAAGGTGGCCCAAAATGACGGTAGGGGTTTGAGTTCAAAGACCAATTGTGTCCCTCGCAGTGTGCGGTGTTGCTCCATTCTGTTGTCCGATATCTAACACCAGTGATGGAAACGGCGACACCGTGTTTATTTTCAAAAAACAAAAAAATATATAAGCGAACTATTCTTTCCGACCAAACACCGCACCAATCGGTGCACTTAAGTGGGTGCAATTCTCCCAGTTAAACTACTCTACTCTTGGATTTTCCGTAGCCCTTTTTGCCTATTAACGAACCCATTCAATTGTAAACGGTCTTAGTCGTTCATAATAAAATTATGAATAAAATCATGATTTTCTTCTGAAATAAAGTTCAACGATTTTGGCACGTTGTTCAATTGTCTACTGTTCCATTTTAAATTCCCCCAAGTCTTCTTTAGAAAATACTGTAAACAAAAAAAAAATTCTAAAAAAAAATTTATAAGGAATTCAAACACTTTCGCTGCTCCTGGGCCACCCTGTGTATGCGACATCGATTATGGTTCATGAATTCCAATGAATTCTATGAACATGGAGATGAGCTATACTCGAGAACGAAGTTGACGATCGTCTGCCGGATTGCGGATCGTAGCCGTAACACACACAGGACGACCCAAGCGAGCTGACTCTTTGGAACTTGGACTATTGCAGGAAGTGAAAAATACTTAACTTACATAGATAATAACAGCCAAATCTAATCTTGGACTTTCCGCATTCTCTTTACTGCCACGATCGTAGACCGTAAACGAAGTACCGAACACGTTCGATCTGAGTTTCCCACAAAATCCTTCGGCATTACGTGATAAGTCGGTTGGATCACAACTAATTATGTAATTGGATGTTTTACTTTTCTTTCGCTTGCGACCACCCAACAAAAACACTTTCTTGCCATAATCGCGCTCCAAGTGCAAATAATAAATGGGAAATAGTCCTCGATCCATGCCCTTGCGGTCGCGTGTAATGCGACACTTGTACAGCACACCTTGCGGCGCCGGCTGCATAACGAAATGGTCAATATTCCCTATAAGATCACCTTCGGTTTCGGCAGGATCTGAAATATTGCCTTCGGTTTCATCTTTACCACCACTATCTGGTTTTGCAATATTCGATAGACTGCCTTGTTTGGCTGGCATAATGGGAGCAGCATGCGCAATATTATTGCGATTGGCGTAATCTTCTTCGTCCAGATCATCTTCGAACGATTGCAGGCGACTTCTTTGTCGGTGCTGTGACGAGGCTGAATTTGTAGAGCCACTGTGCTGATGATGAGGAGTTTCCGCCAACATTGCTATCGGACTGCTCTCTTCATCTTCCAGTTCATGGGTGGGAAGTTCTTCAATTAAATCTTTAATTTTTGAATAAACACGTTTCATTAAATTAATTTTGTTTTTCTTTTAAAATATCACAAAAGAAAACCTACCCTCATCTCGGCTGTTACCACGTTTGGCGGAACTGCGACTGTGATTTGAATTATCTACATATTTTGCTATACTATTCGCTGTTGGTGAATTAGTTGTGGCCAATGTGGCATTGCTGCTGATGATTTGATCTGGATTTTGCGGTGAATTAATGAATTGCATTGGTCCATCGTATGCGTGCATTTCACGACTATTGGCTGTTCTTAGGCCCGACATGGGGCGATTGATTTGCAAGTCGCTGGCCTGTACCATACCCGGCGAAGCTCGTTTTTGTCGAATATAAGCCTCCATTAATTGACGCTAAAAAAGGAATAAATACGAATGAAGATAATAGTTTTAATAATATCAGCATAAAAGCGACGATGAATAGACTTTTTCTATAATTTTAAATTGAAATGTCACGTCATTTATTTTTTTTTTATTTATTTAAGTCTATGCAAAATTTCCCGACAGACTATTTACATACATAAATAGATCATAAAGAGTGCATACAAATTATGTAACCATAAATAGCATGCTGATGTAAAAATGAAATAACATTCCGTTCAATAGCATTTGTGTTCAGAGAAGAGTCTATAAAGTTATACATTTTATTCGGAATCAGAAGCCCGTAATGTTCTAGGCATGAAGATTCAGAGTATGGACTGAGAACAGCTTTCAGGTCTCTAAAGAAGCATTCAAGTGGGTCGGTTTTTTAAGACGGCTCATCAGCTCAACGATCTCCTTACTATTTATAACGCTTACATACGACCGAAAATGGAATACAATGAGCTGATCAGTCGTCTTAAAAACCCGAAGCACTTGAATGTGTCTTTGGAGATCTGAAAAATGTGCTCACTCAATAGGACATCACACTGAATCTTCATGCCAATAACATGAACAGTTTCTGTTTCCCCTAAACTTACACCAGCCATAATTGCAGGCGAAGCAGCATGATCGGGCAGCATTTGGGTCTTTTGAGCGTTCAGATCGTCCCTATTCGCGTTATATGAATTTCATATTTTTCATGAATTCGTACATTTTGCCGACTACTAATCGAATTAGAAAAGATTCCTTAATGACGCGCTTGATTCATTATTTTTAATTTTAATAAAAAAAATTTCTGATAATGCTGATGTTCCTGCTACCAATCAGTGGCATTTATCTTTGATGTTGTTGCTGTTGCATCCTCTTTTAATTTTCAAACAATTTTTAAAATTCAAATAAAGTAAGCAGGAAAATCAACAATTATCTCAAGCCATTGTCTGAACTGATATAAGGGCAAATTGTGATTGAAGTTCGATGCGGTTCGTTAGGCTGTGTGTGTGCGTGTGTGTGTGCAAATACTCCTTGCAACATCCATTAAGCGCCACAAATATTTTTAAATGCATCTGTATTCTTCGAACTGCTAAACTGGCTGATGGGATAATTTGATGCGAATTAAAGCATCACTCTTGAGGAACATCGTAGCTTCATTTGATGAGGCCAGTGTAGAAGTAGGGTGACGATACCTCTTCTTTAATGACTATTACAAAACAGAAAGTAAAAAAAAAACCAACTACAAATCGAATGACTAATTTTAGATCAAGACAAAACTAAAAGTGATTTTCAGTTCGTTACCATTTAAAAAGTGCCTTAAAATTGAAAAGGACTAAAGGGAAATTATTTTAATTTATTCATCTGAAAATAGAGAGGCTGATTCGTTTGCACACAATTCACTTACTATGCATTCTTTTATGCCATCATAGAAATTTTCCTTCATTTCATTTCAGTTTTTTTTTCATTATTTTTTTTTGTATTTTAAAATTTTTGTGTGTTTTGATAGTCGTATTATCGTTTTTGGTAAAATGTTTCATATAAAGATTAAAACACTTCATTTCCTTTTTTCTCTTTTGTTACATTTTCTAGGAATATCCGACAACGACAACAACAACAACAACAAAATGAATATATTGTTTAGTGACTCGAGAATTGAATGTGCAGTATTCAAAAAAAAAAAAAATGTAATAAAACATTGTTTTTATTGTGATACATACAATGTATTCTTGAGTGTATAAAAATCCACTAGGATAATGGCACAATAAAAACGAATATCAGTATCTGATACACTGAGCGCAAATTACAGTACGAAGTTTTCAAAATTTACTTTATTTTTAAAGTAAAATTCTTTTTCATTTCTTCCATGTGAGTCACAATGAATTGCAATTATTTATATATGTAGAAGGTTATCTCCAGGCAAATTCGTCAATTCGCTTTGCTTTTCGAACGTCAAATTTTCTGTAAACATATTCTGTTAAATATAACATAACCTAAAAAGAACATTTTCAATTAGCGTAATACGAGTATATGTTGAATTGAAATTAATTATTGCAAAAAGCAATTTATTTTGCATTTTTATTATTATAAAATTAAATTATTAATTCTTCTAGTTTTTTGACCTTTTTTTTATTAATTACACTAATTATTTAAGCTGTAGGTCTTTTTTATATATGTAATATTTAATTAATAACACTAATTATTTTAAGCCTAAGGTCTTTTTATATATTTTATATTTATTTCAATATAATATAAAAAAATATAATTTCAATACAAAATCGAATATTTATACCTATTTCAAATCCAGAATATATTTTTATGAATATGACTTTTAATATTTTTATGAATATGGCTGTTAATATTTTTTTATTTTAAATTTTCATTGACAAGAACTTTTCCTATATTGTGAATTTTTAAAAAAAAATTTTTTTATTATAAACAAAAACCAATTTTCCTGAAGAAGCTACACAAAGGAGTAGCGAAATATTGAAATAAATATAAAATATATAAAAAGACCTTAGGCTTAAAATAATTTGTGTTATTAATATAAAAAAAAGGTCAAAAAACTAGAAAAATTATGTAATGTTTAATTTTATTCGATATAATAATATAATAAAATTAAATATTACATATATAAAAAAGACCTACAGCTTAAATAATTAGTGTAATTGTTAAATTATTAAATTAAAATATTTAATATTAACTGAATTTATTTTGGGAATATCTCTTTATATATGATTCTAATTTTAAAATTGTGCTTTTTCCCTTAAAAAATATATGTCAAATTTATTATTACATACTTTATGATATTCTCATAAAGTATTTTTTTACAAAAGTAAACTCAATAACTGAGGAGGAAAGCATATCCATATACAGTCGAACTTTTCTATAACGTAGCAGTTGGGTACCGTCAAATTTCTACGTTATAGAGAAACTGCAGAAAATTTTGACTACATTTTTTTTTATGTAAAAATATATTTATTAAGACAAAAAAAATTGTTTCTACATGAACACATTAATTTTTATTTTATTAATACATACATATGTATGTGACTAAATTGATGCAAAAAATCGATTGCTAAAAACTTCGCAATAGAGAGATTATTTAGTGTGAAAAATTCTATTTTTTTCTATTTTACGTTACAGAGAGAACTTCGCTATAAGGAAGTTCGTTATAGGGAGATCAAAATGTATGAAAATACTCACAAAAATGTTGTGTTAACGAATTTTATTTGTTATAGAGAAGATTTCGTTATAGAGAAGTTCGCTATAGAGAAGTTCGACTGTAGTACTATTTCGCTAATGCTTACTTATCTCATCAGTGGATTTTTCCTAGTTTTTGAATACAGCCCCAAGAGTTAAATGTTTAAAATTCAACTAATCAAACGAGAATTGAAGTTGAATACCAAATACAAAACCAAAAATCTATAAAAACAAAAACATAACAATAGATTTAGATTTTTCTTTTTATCTATTAAAATATTTAAATTATTCCCAATTAGTTTTCTTAGATTTATCACAAAAGTAAACAAACTTTGACGTTCGGCATAAAAATACGGTAAAAATTGTTTAATCAGCTGCCAGGCGAATTAGCTAGTGAGTTTACCTGGTAATGAAATTGCCTTGCTCATATATGTATGTACATATTGTATCCCTACAAGAAATAAATGACCGAAACTAATACACACACACACATTTTTATTCTAATACATTTGCAGAAATTTTATATTTGCCCGAATATATTACTGTCATTGCTGATGGATAAAATTAATTTTTATGTGAATTCCTGAATAGTTTGTTTTAATATTTGTATATTTTAAATATTTGTGTGTCGTGAATTATGAATGCGTCTAATTAGATCTCAAAAATATTATAGTGAAATTTAATGATAAATATATTGCGTTAATTATCTAATATAAAAAATTCTCGTGTCGCGGTGTTTGTAGTTAAACTTCTCCGAAACTGCTCGACCGATTCTCATTAAACTTTGTGTGCATATTGGGTAGGACTGAAATTAACCACGCCCACTTTACTCCCACTATTTGTTTACCTACTTTTTCCCTTTTTGTAATATGGGTATCACATGAAAGGGTATGATGAGGAGATTTTGAAAAGTTTATCATCAACCTAAATCCAATATGGCGACTGACCCTAAAGCGATGAGAACGAAGCCGGTCTCCTGTTTTACTCGCTATACAGTTGATAGTAAAAATATTAATATTTATTTTTAATGTTTAGATAGCTATCGAGAATTGTAATTTAAGATATATTTGTTACTTTGATAAAGATTAAATTATTAACCTAAATAAAGAATACTTTCATTGTCTACAACGCTTTCGATTATAAGTAAATACCCGCACACTTATAGTAGATAGTTATTTTTATTGAACTAAAAAATGTTTCCTAGAAATAATATACATGGCAAAACAAGGTTTGCCGGGTCAGCTAAAAACAGCAAAATTTATTTTTTTTCGCATTAGTAAACACATTCCGTGCAAAGCCGGGACGGTCATCTAGTTTATATATAATTTTTAATTATATTGCATTGACAACTTTTTTCGTTTTATGTATTCTGGAACTTCTAAAGTAGCTTCTCGGTAAAAAGAAGTAACCAACCGCCAAGGGCAGGCTACCATTGAACTAGACCAGGGGGAACTTTCCAGCATGGAGGCGATCGATGCCAGTGTAAACATCTGACTGTTTTAGTTCCCAGATGATGGCCCACCCCAAGGCATTAATGGATATTTCTATTTTATTGTTAAATGTAATAATTTAATTTTTTTTATACATATGTTCATACATATATAAGAAAATCAAGGCGAAGTAAAAAATTTATGTAGTCTTTCATATAAATTTTCTAGTTCTGAGTAGCAGACTTTTGTTTTACTGCCTGGCCCACGATGTCATTCGATATCATTCGTACACATAATTTCATTTACAACAAAAACAAAATTTAAAATGTTCTTTTTGTTTTGAATGTTGTTATGCGAACGAATGATATCGTGATCCAGGCAGTTAATGTTCGTTTATCACATATTTTTCTAATAAAAATATATTTTTTAAAGTGTCCATATCTTTCCCATTTGCAATGTGAGTTGATGCAAACTATCTAAAACATATAATCTTTTTATTTCGCTATAAAAATTTCAGAAAAATTACTTCCTCAAAAAAAAACCATGAATGTGTTTTTGCACTTAAGTCATGTTCATTGCAAGGGAGGGAATTCTATAAAATTAATATTTTCATGGGTGGGAGTATTTTTCAGCAGGGATTATTTTGTTTGAAAAAAAAAATAGAAAAAAAAATTATTTAAAACACGCGAATGTGTCAATGAACTCTATTTTTGTGGTTGAATATGTGAGTGTGTGCGTACCTCAAGGAATAAAATACATTTGGCATCGAGGTATGTTTTCATCGTCTAACATTATAAATTTAAAAACTTAATTAAAATTCAGAATTAAATAAAAAGTCGCATCGTTAATTATTTCCGTTGAAAATAGTGCTGAACTTTAAACATTTTCCTGCAATTCAATGAACAAGGAGGATCGAATCCAAATATTTCTGCAATTTCAGCAGCTGCTTTTCCACATGCCAATATTAGTCGAATTCAAGTCGTAAGCTAGAGTTAGAGAACTATTTCATACTTTTTCTGTACTATCAGACTAAATTTGAGGTTAAAGGTTTGGGAAAACAAAATTCTGAATTTTGAAAAATTTTGAAGAATTTTTTTTTGGAATTTTTCTTCCCTAAATGCAAAAAATGTGTTTGACGCATTTTGTTATCAATATTATTGATTTATTGGCAAGGAAATGGAAAAATTAAAATGAAAAAAAACAATAACGTGAATTCAATTGGTGACTATGCCTCAATTAGGCCAGAGGTTAGGCCCATTATGATACCACAACCTATTCACAACCGGGGATCAGATGTTCGCCACATGAAACCACTTCGATTACAAAATAAATACCGCCATTGCGGAAACCCTCACCTGGGAGAGTTAAGTCAATGATGACAGGAAAGTAGAGGCGAATAATCTCCGCCGTTACATGGCAAGAGCTGGGCATTGGCTTATGAGATGATGAGCTCCCCCTCCACAGACCCACAGCTTTTACAAAAGTCCCTCGAGGGACTGCCGAGTCTATCGGAACGCCTGCCAATGGTTTGAGAGAACCGCGATACTGCCGACGATGGCCATGCGATTTATTCTGTGTCTCCAGGTTGGTCCAGCAGAGCCTAGCAATACTGCAAGTCCCCTCATGCTCCCAACGACGCCTAGGCATACACCGATGGCAGCATACCGAGTTTAACCGAGGCTATTGGAACACCTATTCCCACTAATTGTAAGAAAATTGCGAGGCACTTAGTCCTCTTTCTATCCAGGTTGGTCGTGTAGAACTTAGCAATACTGCACATCTCCTCATGCTGCCAACGACACTACACTGCATACACGGACGGAAGTATACCCAGTTTAAGAAGGGGAATCGGCCATACCATCAATAACGCGATTACAGACGATATTCTCGGCACTCATCTCCTTGGATTGATCCTAGATATCATAGAAAAAAGCTCGGCAATCAGGGACGCGGAACGAAGTCAAAGTGACGCGCGCCAGGTACTTGATTGCAGCCTGACTGTCAGAGTAAATCAGAACATTCTCAGGGAAAATCCGGCCATCCATGGCCGTCCTGCATGGACATGACACATATGAAAGCCTAATACACGGTGGGCCAAAAGTAATCACCCGCTGTAATTTTATTTAATAAAAACCATTGGATCTGCATGTATGGTCATCATCTCTGGCGGCGGTCACTTTGCCCATATCATAAGCAGTGCCAAAATTTGTCTTAAAAAAAAATTACAGCAAAAGAACATCGGGTGATTACTTTTGGCCCAGCCTGTATAAGGACCTCTCATGTATATACCACTTTATCGACCAAGCTGGAGTAGTCGGAATCCTACGAATGGCCTGAGCAGGAGTCCCTAGTCGGAATCTCTAGGTCAAATTTTCTATGGAGAAAATTTTAAGAGACCGTGTAGTCGACCCGAACAGGTCTCTGGTCACCCAACTTAAATTTAAATAAATGCGTATTTAAATATGAAATGAAAAAGTGAGCATTAGGGTGTTGTCTTCACTTCATCTGACAATACTCTTCTCATGTGAATCCACAGTCAACCCTCGTATATAACATATTACCGTTTGTCTTCTGCAAGATTGACGTATTTAAATTAAAAAATAGAATAGTTTCTGTTTTGCTTATAAATTAAACTGCCCATTAAATGGGGCGCAAGGAATTTAAGAGGTACGAAAGTCATAAACAATAAAATACGTATTATGTACGTGTATTAATTTAATAATATGCATAATAAATAAAATCGGAAATACGAGATAACAATTATTTTATGTAATTTATTTTACTCATTCTGCGACATTGCATTTCGTTTGGCACACCAACATCGTACATACAGTAGGATCCGTATAATTTTAACCTTGCGTTCCGTGTATAATTTGAAATGCTGAGTAAAAATGTCTTATTTTAAGAAGTTGTATATTTCATTGATTATATTATTTTGGAGAGTTCCTGTTGTCATTTTTAAACACATGCAGCACGTGATGGAATTAACAATTGAAAACACTATACATCCCTCTATTTATGTCAGTAGCACGTTTTCGCTGTAAAGGTTTTATTAATGTACTTTTGCAATAAATTACACTTTTCCAATATATGCTAAGTTCTGCTTATTGTTCTCTTCGGAACAGCAGCAAATATTACAAATATTACAAAATAAGAACTGATAAATTGATTTAGTTCCTTTCCCTGTTTGTCAAATATTGTACAATATTGTTGGATACGGCAGTATGGTGGCAATGCACTCACAATGAAAAATTGTTATCGTCTGGTAATTTGTCCTTGACTAAAAGATGACTAAACCATGACTAAAAGATGACTAAACGATGACTAACCATGACTAAAAGATTACTTAACCATGACTAAAAGATGACTAAAAGATTACTTAACCATGACTAAAAGATTAGTTAACCATGAATAAAAGATTAGTTAACCATGACTAAAAGATTAGTTAACCATGAATAAAAGATTAGTTAACCATGACTAAAAGATTAGTTAACAATGAGTCAAAGATTACTTAACCATGAGTTAAAGATTAGTTAACCATGACTGAAGGATTATTTAACCATGAGTTAAAGATTACTTAACCATGACTAAAGGATTAGTTAACCTTGACTACGAGATTAGTTAACCATAACTAAAAGATTACTTAACCATGACTAAAAGATTAGTTAACCATGACTAAAAGATGACTAACCATGACATCTTTACGGCAGCATTTGGTTTTATAAATAGAGAGAAAAAAATATACACTGGAGTTCAGTTATAACGAACGGGCAATTTTGTTCGTAAATAATTTATTTATTGGCAGTCTTCGCAATATTTTTTTACAATAATTTTCTTGTTGACAATGAGGATTTTGGAATTTCATGGTACAGGAACATTGTATAAGTATCGAAAAACACTTTGTGAAGTGAAAAAATGAACAAAAACCTGCGAAGTATTCCTCGCATAACTTTGCAAATTTTTATAATAAATTTATACAAGGTGTTCTTTCGTAAAGCGCTCTATTTTCAATAATCGGAATAAACATATGTCTCAGCTGCCAGATTTAAGAATTGCCACTTATACAAAAAAATGGCACTAAATTTAAAAAGTGCATTCTTACTGAGAAAATCTGTTATTAAAAATCACGAAAAGGAATAGTGAAAAACAGAATTACGTATTTAAATAGTACTTAAATATAAATACGATGTCCCAAAATTGGTTCTAGTAGTACAGCTGATAGTGTTCCCAAATTGTAATAAATCACTTAAAGTTCCAAAATACGTCAGACAAAAATTTGCGATTTATTCTTTTTAATTATAATCGTATACATTGCCATACATTTTCGTTTATGGGACTTAAGAAATAGTTCTTTCTAAACGATAATTCGTAATAAAAAGGAGTTCGCTAAGGTTGGTCCAACCAAAACGTATGATGTTAATTGTAAATAAAACAAAAAGTTTTGAGGAAATTATAATTTATAATTTAGTCACGACGACGGACCAGCACTCAGGAGATGACTCCTACACATGCGATGCATTGTGCTGGAATTATAGGAAAGGGATAGTAGAAGAAATGATACCAGGTGAAGTTTCACTATCTTACAACACTGCTTTTTGCACGTTATTTGTTTCTGCAGCAGTGTTGTAATGTCTCTGATGTCAATGAAGATTCGTTTTTAGTAGCCATTTTTAGTAATTATTTTACTTCGCCGGTGCTACATAATACCGGAGAAGGAGGGCGTTCGGATGTGCCTGTGGATGGGATACAGCTGAAGCCGTTACTGTTCAGTGACCAGTGACTATTCCTTCGCCACTGAAACCTTCCGACAACAACTGACGCAAAGTCACACAAATGCACATCAGAAAAAATGCCGAGATGTTTTTATGAGTCTAAAACTGGGGTTGAACCCAGGAAAATTTTTGGTTTTGTAGTCAATGTGCAGACTACTTCGACCATCACCACCATTGAATTTCTCGCGCAAAAGAGCCACTGTTTCATTGGCTGTATATCAAGTAGCACCAACCTGTTGGAACCATATATCGTCTAGGTCCATAATCTCAATTTCTGGCCACAGGAAGTCCGTTGTCATCTTCAGCTTTAAAGGTACTAATTTGAATATGAAATGTTCATGCAAAACTGTTGGGACCGGAGAATTTGTTCGTTGTCAGCGAAAATTCGTTATATTCGCTGTTCCTTATAACCGAGCTCCACTGTATTTAATATTTATATTTATATGACGTCTGCTGTACATGAAATAGTTTAGTATATGGAAAATGCCTGCCTTCATTATATACAAATTTATTTGAACACATTACATGTGGTCATATCTACATACATACTATTATGTATGTATGTATGTATGTATATAGTATGTATATACCGAGAGTAAATAATAATTGCAGC
Organism: Dexiosoma caninum; assembly: GCA_963924685.1. NCBI lineage: Eukaryota > Metazoa > Arthropoda > Insecta > Diptera > Tachinidae > Dexiosoma > Dexiosoma caninum. Next base: position 61,530,291 of record OZ004728.1, on the reverse strand, counting down.
TTTTGTTTTTGTGTAAATATCAAAGTCTGTTTATGTGTGTGTATGAGGAAAATTAAAGTAATTGAAAATGAACCCGTACAAATTTATTGACCCCATGTTGCACTCGAATTGTAGTGAAATTATTGTATTGTATAAAATTAATAAAAACTATAATATGTATATGAACATATAAGAGTTCATATGTAAGTACAGAACTCAGCATGAATGTCAAAATATAAATTAAACCACAAGTTCTAGTTCATTTAGTGTAACTATTTGCAGGCATACCCAGCACCACTTGAATAAAGACAATTTTTCACCACGATTCCAATTTCGATGTAATTGCGTTGATAGAAAACTTGTTGTACTTGACACAGCAAACAGAAATAAAATTTTTTTTTGCGGGGACCAGTAATGTAATGCATTCCACTGGAACTTATTGGAAATGCATTTTCGTTTAATTTTGTTGACACTTCCGTTCAATTTTTCCGAGCGTCTAGCACACACATGTAACTAAATAGTGAATTGATCGATTCTAAGCTTGTAATTTTGGTTTATAAAGATTCTACGAAATTTTCAAATCTACTTCTTCGGTAGGCTGAAATATCTGCTTCTATTTATCTTCGCCATGTTACGCTTCGCCGTTCTCTATTTCTACTGCCCTCTGGATTTCTTAGCAGCGTGGCTCCTATCCATCTTCATTTATGTCGCCTTGTTTCCACATTTAGTAGCTCTAATTCACATGTCTAGAGTAGTTCCCGCTTGTTGATATATGCAGGCTAAAAAGTCCCCAGAATACGCCTCAAGCATTTTGTTAGGAGTACCACGACCGTATTTAAGATTTTGTGGGTGACTTTCCATATCTCAGTAACACAACGCAAAATAGATTTGAGACCTGCATTTTCCTAAAATTTCCTAACTTCGCCACAGTCCTCCTATTGAAGCATATGTGTATCTGCCTTTCTTAAAACGGTCGCCATTCGCTCTCTCAGCTTTGATACTCCTCAGGTATAGAAATTTCGCCACATCCTCGATAATGGGTTACAACTCCTGCTTCTGTTTTCTTAATCTTGGACCAGTACTCAGGGGATGACCCCTGCATTCTGCTGGAACTAGAAGAAATCGATAGTGAGAGAGATGACATGTGGTTAAGTTCCATTATCTTACAACTCTGCTTTGGCACCTTCTTTGTTTAATAGCAGTGTTGCAGCGCCCCTGTAGTCAAAAACGTATTAAATTTTTGTGTTTTAGCAGCCATTTTTGGCTGATCTGTTAGTTTGTGAACCTGAGTTGCTGTGTCTTTGTTATCAATTTGTAGACTTTTTGGTTATCCACTGCTCAATACACCATTCCTCGCTTACCGTGAAAGCTTCTCCCATAAAACGTCCATGAATCTGCATCATGAATCATAACAAATATATCATTAGTATAACGTTAGTGTGAACGCTAATCAAATACAGTTTTATTAATTTTTATTTCAGTGGAGCATCCTCCACGGAAGCCATATTGTCTGTCGTTAAGTAAACTGTTGGACTCCAAGTGGTTCACTAGAAAGAAGTTTGGCACTCGAGTAGAATCGCAACAAGTATTGCATACCTTTTATTACCTTGCGATTGGGCAGTAATTTTCAGGGTTGCTTGCCGCTCCGTTCTTGGGGATCGGTGTTACATTTGCAACTTTCCAGCACGACGGAAATTCGCCTGCATGGTATAGGGTGCTGAAAAGGATTGCTTAAGGACATCATAACGTTGAAGAATAGTACTTCAAGACCAGTGCCGGAATTCCGTCCGGCCCAGGAAATTTGTTTATCTGGAGATCTACTCATGTGTTTTTATTGCTCAAATTGCAAGGAAGAAAAGCGCAGTTAGCATAGATAAAGCAGATGAATGAGGATGAGGATTGAATCCACGATCTTCTGGCTGTAGATTGAACGTGATAACTGCTCGCGAAGAATGCGATTAACAGAAACAAAAAAATGTTCAAAATGTTCCTCAATTAAGCGGGGAAATAGATTATCAAGAATGCTCCGAGTTGCAACCATGGGAGATAATCGATTCTTTACTGTACGTAATATTAAATTTTTATTTATGCCGTTTTAAATTTATTATTCTTAACTTGTGCCTGAGCGCTTACGTATCACCACAGAACAGGTTTGCTTTTATTTTCTATGTACCTTTTGTATACAAAATTTTGATTTGATTTTAAATTTGTTGTGACATTTTTGTAACAAATATATAACAATAGACACTGAGAGAAAATATATATAAAATTATGTATCTACAATTATTATTACCAGTGTACCAACAAACATATTCAATGTATTGATTCGAAATCAGGACTTTTGGTTTTGTAGTCAACGTGCTAACTACTACCTTATGATTGTACAATAACAAAAATTCTACAAGTGTATTACCACTGTGTGGGCAACATAAGACTGCTCGCACCATTTGATGATTCAAATTGGGCATACACTAGTGGTGATTTCCCTCTTAATTTTTTGTATTAAAAGAGTATGGCTGCCTTCTTAAACATCTGTATGCAATGTCAAAGCGGTAATATTTTACCAATCTTCGTGAAAAACTTAATTTTGGAAAGCAATTAATAATAATAATAATTATTATTTCATAATTGAGGGTGGCGATGGTCGAAGTAGTCTGCACGTTGACTACAAAACGAAAATTCTTCCTGTGTTCAACCCCTGTTTCAGACTCATAAAAACATCTCGCATTTTTCCTGTCGCATTTGTGTCAGTTGTTGTCGGAAGGTTTCAGTGGCGAAGGCATAGTCACTGGTCACTGGACAGTAACAGCTTCAGCTGTATCCAATCCACAGGTACAACCGAACACCCTCCTTCGTCGGTATTGTGTAGCACCGGCGAAGTAAAATAATTACTAAAATTAGCTACTAAAAGCGAAGCTTCAAAATTTAATACGGCACCTTGACATCAGAGAGGCTACAACACTGCTATAAAATAAATAACGTGCAAAAAGCAGTGTTGTAAGGTAGTCAAGCTTCTCTGACTATCCCTTGCCCCTAGTTCCAGCACAATGCACCGCATGTGTAGGAGTCATCTCCTGAGTGCTGGTCCAATATAACAAAAAAAAAATAATTAAATTTTTAATTAAAATTAATTTATAATTTATTGAAATTTTGTAACTTTTTTCTTTAATCGGCATTGTTTATAAAAACCATTCTCAATCTAAATGATACTCTTGTTGCGTTTATTTGCACATGAACTGTGCATCTGCTGACTTTAAGAATTCCATACATCGTCAAAGTTTGCACGGTTGCGTTTAGCAACATGAGACATTGTCACACTGCAAAGCAGCTGACATTTAGGAAGGCAGCCTAAGGGTGCCTCCGTAGTCTAGTGCATGAGCATTAGTCTTATCAATATGGAGGTGCGGGTTCGATTTCCGCTTAGACCCTGGGTGTTTCTACAGACAAGCTTAAGAGCTTCGTAGAGTTTGTATTGTCTTTTTTAAAAAAAAAAAACTTTATTGCTTTTTCTTCTTGGACCAATCTTCAGGGTACGTGCTCTACGTATGCAATGCATTATTGCACCGGAACTAAGAACAGACGTTTTGGGGAGGAGGATAGAGGATAGAGGAGGGAGTAGTGTTTGTGGACATTGCACTTTAACTTGTCACAAGTAATTTTTTTTTTTTTTACAAAACAAACTCTACGAAGCTCTTATAGCTTGCCTGCAGAAACACCGAGGATCTAGGCGGGAATCGAACCCGCACCTCCATATTGATCAGACTAATGTTCATGCACTAGACAACAGAGGCAGCCAAAGTGGCTCTAAAGTGTTGTAACAAGGCTCTATAACGGAATAATAAAGTGCAAATGTTTTAAACGAATAGAGCAAAATTAGCAGGAAGTGCAATGCAATGCACCAATGCAAGATGTACGACGGCAAACACCAGCAAAAGGAAAAAAACACTACGAACGCCGATCAAGTGTTTTATAAACAAATAAATACATCTGAATCTACTCGTATATTGCGATTTCTGCCCAACTAAGTCACGTCAATTTCTCTCAGTGTCTGAGATTTATGTTTGTTCTGCATTCACTATGTACCACAAACCGATAAAACGATGGAAGAGTAACTAAATCAAAGACAAAACAAATTGTGTCATGCAATGACACTGACTTTGATTTCATATGAATGAAATTAAAAAAAATGTTTGTTTGTTTTTTTTGCCATCCATCTCTTTTCCTTCTCTAAATACACATGCAGAATGTGTACATGCTCTGAAATGTAAATAAATTTATCAATATTGAAGCTTTTGAATAAATATTCCAAAAGTTTCACATTAGTATTGAATAATAAACGCTATCAAATGGTGGAAAACGAAAATCACGAAACACAAATATTGCACAATATTTACTTTTGAAAACGAAATTGCTATTCGCCAAACAAAAAAAGGATACTAGAAAAATAAATTAAAATTTACGAGAAATAAATTTGCGAAAATAAACATTAAAATTAATAAATAAATCCGCAATGACAAATGAATTTATTTCAATGAAAATAAGTGATAAATTAACCATGACAATGTGCTGTGGATGAACATGTTTCGCGGTTGAGAAAAAAAAAATTTAAAAACAAATACACAAATAGTGCTAAATATTGCAAAAATAAATATAGAATATTTTATAAATCATTGCAGTAATAAGGCCAAAAATTAAACAGATGTTAAAGTTTTCGTTGATGAAAAATTGTAGAACGCCTCAAAATTGATTTTTAAAACTCTTGACGATTTGGTGTATTGCCGTCGCTCTTTCGAATCATAATAAATTAGTTTGCATCGCTAAGAAATTATTAAAAAATAATGATTTCGTTAAAACTTGTGCTGGCAACAGTGGCCGTGATTAGCATTTGGTCTACCTTGCCTACGGCAACTCGCTGCGATACTTCGTATTATGAACAGTACTATTCGGCTCGCAGATTCTTGCCGTTGAAGAAGAGCTCTTTGGTCCAGCTCAACCTGACCTTGAGTTTGGAAAATGAAACATTGCAAGAATTTGAAAAAATTGCTTTAGTAGGTGATGTTGAATTGTTGGGATCCTGGCATGCGAATAAGGCTGTGATCATGAATAAAACGGAGGAATATGGCAAATGGAAAGCCTCTATCTGGCTAAATGCCAATACATCCATAAATTATCGTTATTTTGTAGCAGCTGAAGATAAACGTTCGGCCACCATACAAGTTAAACGTTGGGAGTCTGCCTTACAAAGTCGCCATTTAAATGTATCCACCGCAAGCGTAAGTCGTGAGGATGTTTTTGGTGTGAGTGGGCCAGGTGCCAGCAAAGAAATACAACGTGGTTGGCTTAATACGGGCCATATAGTGCAATTTAAATTGTTTCGTCATCCTTTAAAACTGAACGAAACTATTGCATCCACTGATCAGCGTTTGCGCATAAAATTAACTGCCGTAGATCCACAATGGCGCAGGACTATAGTTCCGTCGGCTCGGGCCTATACTGAATATGTGCGCATGGAATATGGACACAGTGTGCTCAGACCACAGCCAGCGCATGGTGTGCTTCATCAAGGCAACGATATTGTTATCTTTCATAATACCGTCAGTGATTTGCAAGAGGTGGCTTTTCTTATCGAAATCTACGCCGAGGACACTAAAACTGAGGTGGCTCGGGTGTTAGGTTATCAATATATATACTCCGATTCTCTAGATAAGACTGAGGGTGAGATTTCTGTGACACTGCTCTCCTCTACTTGGCTGAATACGATTGGTGTTTTAAATTTAAAATATGTGGTTATCCATGCTTTGGCCAGTTCCGCTGTAGATTTCCGTAGTTCTTTTGTGCAATACTGGCGTGATAATTGGTCTGGCCTCGAAGTAGGTCACAGAGGTTTGGGAAAATCGTTGCAACAAACCACGCCTGCTGCTGCCCCAATTTTGGAAAATTCTTTAGCATCGGTGCTAGCGGCCAGCGAATTAGGGGCCGATTTAGTAGAATTTGATGTGCAGCTGACCAAAGATCTGGTGCCTATAATTTATCATGACTTTTCCATACTGGTGTGTATGGAATCTAAGACGCCTACCAGCAAAGATGATCTAACTGAGGTAATGTTAAAGGACATAACTTACGAACAACTTAAGGACTTGACTACCTATCAAGTAGTGGGTTCAAAAATTGTGGAATATTCCTCCCACAATACTGTGTTAAATGAGACCCATCGCATGTTCCCCGCCTTTGAAGATTTCCTCACCAAAGTCGATAAATCGTTGGGCTTCGACATTGAAATTAAGTGGCCACAACAGAACAGTGCAGGTATTCCCGAAAGCACCCAAACTATTGATAAAAATATTTATATTGATCGTATATTGGATGTTATGCTAAAGCATGGCTGTGGACGTTTCACCTTCTTTAGCAGTTTGGATGCCGATATTTGCACTATGTTGCGTTTCAAGCAGAACATCTACCCTGTTATGTTTATATCTTCTAACGTGGCAGGTGTTTTTATGGATCCCCGCTCGGATACAATCTATGATTCTGTAAATAATGCGCAGGCCTTTGATTTGGCGGGCATTGTGCCAAATGCTGCTTTCATCCGCAGTAACCCTGAGTGGATTGAGGTGGCTGTCAAACAACACAAGAAAATATTTTTGTGGGGTGCAGAGCTGAAAAATCGTGAAACTATTAATTGGTTCATTGCTCAAAATGCTACTGGTGTGATTTATGGTCGCATGGATCTGTATATAACTTCCAATAGAACGAGTGTTTTCGAAGCGGAATCCGATTTGCCAGATTTATTCAATTTGCAATGTTCAGCGGTTGGCCAATCAAGAAGACGAGGAGGAGGAGGAGAAAATATCACAATAACTAATATTTTAAGTAACGTTAATATGCTGTAAAGTATGTACAGATATCAAATTCGCCATAATATTTTGAACAATAAAATAAATTAATTATTCGCTTCCATTCAAACAAGATTTTAGTGTGAAAAAATTTTTGAGCAAAGAAAAGAAAATTATTTTATAAAATTCGCAAAAAAAAAGTAAATAATTAATTTCATATGCAATTTTTAAGAACTACCATTCCATGGATCCTTCTTATAACTTCCCAATAGTTAAGTAGGTTAAGTTAGGTTAGGCCGGCAGTTTGCTGGATGTAAAACGAATTACCCATATGTGAATTTTGATGTATCTCGGCGGTATGTAGGTTTTGATTTTAGACCCATACTTTCTTCTGGTAATTCTCTTTTTGTGCAGTATTTGATTATGCTATACGCCTGTTGACCAAAAAAATTTACAGCGTGTCTGGTAGATTTATATTTTCAAGCTTAAATAAAAAATGTAATAGTTGACACAAAGTTTTATTAAGAGCATTGACCGATAGAATGGAAATGCGGATTTTATTTTTTAAAGAGTATGTCATTCAGATCCTTTTTGGAAATTTTATGAATAATCGCTCTTGGAAGTCCCAGTGAGGCTGCTCTTTTCCGTATTAAAAGTCGCGGATTTTCACGTAAACTGCTTTCAACTAGTTCAATTTTTTCGGGAGTCCTTGAAGATCGACTGGGCCCTGGCCGTGAGGCATTCATAGCCAAAGCAGTTGCGCGGAATCTCTGCACCCACGAACGAATTCATGTTACACTCGCTCCATCACTTATTCGCCGAATACCGAACTTTGAACAAAATTGTCGACGAGCAATTACGTAAGAATCATTACTCTTAAAAAATGTCTCCACAGCGAACGCGCGATGCTCACTGAACCACTGCGACATCGTGACTGACAAATCCGCACAATCGATAATTCCAGCGGCGCCACCCTCCCTACCCACCGTTTATTACTTTTTGAAATAATCGTATTTAAAAATATAAATTTCCCACCAGACTCCCTGTATATTATATAAGTAAAAACAAAAAAAAAACAAATTTTATTAAAATAAAAAAAAAGAGTGCGAAACTCATTGATCTTGAGGCAAAAACGTAAATTTATTTCTGTCTCTAAAAGTCTTTCATTTACAAAATATGATAAGAAAAAGCTACAGTGCCTGTGGAAGGAAAATGTTTGCCGACAACAAAATACCACTTCACATTTCATTTATTTTTTCAGCAACAAAGTGCAACTGGAGGCATTTTAGCACACTGCGAATAATGCATTTTATTGTCATAATGAGCGATGGGAAAATGTTCTCATCACTCTTTTAATGTCACCATTCATCAGCCATTCATTCACCCAGCTATTAACCCAACCAACGGTTTATTCGTTTGTGTATTTAATGTTCATATGAAGGCTTAGAAGTTTCCAGTTGTTTGTTCGTTGTTGTTTTTTTATTTTAAACATTTCAAATTTCCGTAAATGTTACATTTTGTTACCGTTGTTCGACATGTTAAAGCGTTTAGGTTAATGCGGCGTTGACTTAGTATTGGTGGATAGATTTCAGGGGTTCCCTTTTTAGCCAAAAGCACACATTATTGTACCGAATGATACAATGTATTGCGTTACAGCGTTCTAATTGTTTTCACAATCGGGCATCCTTCCTATTCCGCCGGCAGGAGTGAATGCGCCAACCCGCTGCGCCACTACATTCCTCTCAGCATGCTATCTGATACAGTTGAAGAAAGTGTGTTCTGCATACCGCAGTAAATGCAACCGCGATTATACGCTCTGCCCATGCGGTACTGGTACTTCCGGAATTATCCATTCCTGAAAGGAATTGTGTCAGGAAGTAATTAACCTCCCCAAATTTCCGCTACTTGCACGCAGCGAATGAGCATCGTCCTCCTACTGCCGACTGTTTCCGTGGTTCATCTGACCTGCCACGGTTGGACAGTGTGGGGTCTCGTTCCCATAGCAGCAAACCAAGGCCCCCCTTCATTCGCTCTCGCGGTCAATAAAAATATTTCTGATCTGACCGTGTCTGGCAACGAAAATCTTCCGGTTGCAGAGTCCAGACGTGAACAACTCAGCCAATACCACACATTGTCAACTTACAAAGTCATCAAGAAAAACACGCTAATCGTGGCGATGGCACGATGGATGGTAGTCTGCACGTTGACTACAAAACCAAAAACAGACCTGGGTTCAACCCCAGTTTCAGACTAAAATTTTAAAATAATAATGAACATCTCGCATTTTTCTGATGTGCATTAGTGTGTCTTTGTGTGTCAGTTGTTGTCGGAAGGTTTCAGTGCCGAAGGCATAGTCACTGGTCACTGAACAATACCGGCTTCAGCTGATAGCAATCCACAATCGCATCCGAACGCCCTCCTTCGTCGGTATTGTGTAGCACCGGCGAAGTAAAATAATAATAAAAATGGCTACTGAACCGAAGCTTCAGCACTGCTACGAGTATAAACAAAGAACGTGCAAAAGCAGTGCTGCAAAAAAATTAATTAAATTTCACCTCCTGTCGTTTCTCTTACTATCCCTTTCCTATAGTTCCAGCACAATGCTTCGCATGTGTAGGAGTCATCTCCTGAGTGCTGGTCGTAGATAAAAAAAAAAAAAAACTCATACACTTGCAACTGACCGTATACATATATACTTTAAAGTCCGAGCAAACGTGCCTGTATCAACTTCAAATCATCTGTTATAGACAAGCAATGACTCGTCGTTTTAAATACAATTTGGCGATAATATCGGCTATTCCTGAGTTTTCGCTGCTGAATGTAGAAATATTTGATTTGATTTTTTTTTTGTATTCAAGGAACACCCTACTTTTGTTACATAATGAAGTTGTACATCCGTTAAATCTAAAAACCACATGTTGCATGTTGTACTTCAAATAGAATTATGGCATGAAAATATTATGGAAACATAAAAGCACGCAGCATTTACTATTGAAATACGCTGTTGTACAACAAGTTCTTAAAATGTTGAAAATATTAAAATGGGGTTCTAAATGGCAGGCTTTTGCCTGATGATAGTCGTATGAAACACAAAAAAAAAATTGCTAATTTTTCACTAACATTTATAAATGCCGATCAGTTATTTAATTTATGGAGAACTCTGTGTTATAATTATAGATTACAAAAATAACAATTTTATAGCATTAATTTTTTTTACAATAATTTGGTGCTTAATTTGGATGATGCATTTGAATGTTTTTAATAGATATTTTTTTTACAGTTCTTACATGACTAATGTTATACTGTCATTTTCGTGTTTTTGTTTTGTTTTGTGGTTTTACAAATTCGAAAGTCTTGGTGCCTACGCCCCGCTATTGTTCGACACTATTACTTCGAGGGCTGCGCGATAACTCCGTGACTATTTGAATAAAAAATAAAAATTTTCGGCAAATAAGCGTTTTCTTTTTCAACATAATCTCCTTTTTAGATAAATGCATTTAGCACAGCGTTTTTCCAATTTTTTATTCCTTCCAAATAAGAGGTTTTCTAAAAGACCGCAAAATAGGCGATGATTCGGTTATGACCTCTTCATTCCAGCCAAATCTCTTACCACCCAGCCATTTCTTCTGGTTTGGAAAAAGAAACTAGTCGCAGAGGTTTAAATCTGGAGAATATGCTAGATAGCGTAACTGTTCGTAGCCCAATTTATGGATTTTTGTCCTGCATTGCCTTGATGAACTTCTTTTTCGCCAATTGTTTCGGTTTTGCTTTAAATGAATATCAGATCTAACTAAAAGCGCTGAATAATATTGGTCAGGGATTGTTCTACCCTCCTCTTCGTAATCTATTTGAATGACAACGCCTGCAACCCGAAAAAACTGTGACCATGACCTTTTCGGATGACAGACTCACCTTGGCTTCCTTTGGTGCAAGTTCACACGGCGAGACCCAACATTGAGAAATAAAATAATTCCTAAAAATGGCTACTAAACCACCCTGACAACATAAGTGCGGCAGCACTGCTATAAAACAATGAACAAAGATAGTGAAGCTTCACCTCTAGTCATTTCTCTAACTATCTCTTTCCTCTAGTTTCAGCACAATGCATCGGATGTGTACCCTACACATCTTCTTCCCACTGATGGTCCAAGATAAAAAGAATAGAAAAAGCAGGTAGGTAAGTTTCATCCCTGGCAGTACATTCAATATCAGATAGTGTAGGACGTAGGCAAAGGAGGTGCAGTGCAGTCTTCTCCTCCTCCTCCTCCAGATTATTACAGCTCAAATCCATTTTCAACATAAGAGTCTCCAGTTAACACCGCCAGCGATTGTAATTGAATACGATACCTACTTAACCCCAGCCAACACCGCGGCCTCCCTTCACCTTAATGGCAACGAACTTGCCTTATAATTTCCGCTCAATCTTTACAATAAATTTGTACTAAAATTATTTTACAATTAAAAAAAAAGAAATGTTTAATGAACATCTTAATATTATAACGCAATAATATATTTACACATATATTTGGTTATATTATTGCTGCTTATCAGGATAAGACAACAAATATTGTTTCTAATCTCCTGTATTCTTAAAAAAGAAGAAGAGGAGAATAAATACTGCATTTGAGCTCGTTGTAATGCTTGTTTACGTTTGGCTTCCTCAGCATATGCAAACGGTAATAAAACGTGTTATTTGTTTTTCCCTCTTCTACACTTATTGCATGTAAATGTACATTTAAGCCACACAAATTATGTTCGGCATTAAGGTTAATCCCCATGAACTCATAGCTGTATATGTTCATATAGTTGTGTACGATAGTAAATACGAGTGCATATGTTTACGACGTGGGAAAAACTAAGTTTTCGCATACAGACATTTCAAATGGAAGAAGGGTTTCCGCGAAAAGGAAATGAAAGTTGAAATTTACTATATTTTCTACCATCTAAAAGATTTGGCAGATTTACTGAAATAACGCAATAATACAAAGAAATATGACTTCTGAAACTTACGAATGTAGAATAAGTCGTAATGTTGGCTTTTATATCTTGCAGAAAAATTTATGTAGAAAACTGGTGCACTCAAATAATAAATTATTACTTCTTCAAGTTTGTTTCCAATTAAGAAATCTTTAATTAGTGTTCCGTAAAGTGAGCAGCCAGGTAAGTTTTATCCCTGGCAGTATATTTGACATCAGATACTTCAGGACATTGGGAAAGGAGGTGCAGATCAGTCTTCTCCTCCTCCTCATCCAGATCAGTACAGCTCAGAAACATCTGCAGCTCATGAGTCTCTTGGTACAGAAAACTAAATTCATGAACTTCATCAAGTTTGTGTTAATTGGAAATCTTTAATTTGGGTTTCGTAAAGTGAGGTTTTAATTTTAAATTGAGTTGGAATATTTAGTCATAGGCTAAGTTGTGGGAAAAACTTTGCACAAGGAGGCGCAAAAGTAGTGCCATAATTTAAATTGACTGCAATTTTTTCAGATGGCGATGGTACGATGGATGGTAGTCTGCACGTTGACTACTAAACCAAAAACAGACCTTGGTTCAACCCCAGTTTTAGACTAAAAGTTTTAAAATAATAATAAACATCTCGCATTTTTCTGATGTGCATTAGTGGGTCTTTGTGTGTCAGTTGTTGTCGGAATGTTTCAGTGGCGAAGGCATAGTCACTGGTCACAGAACAGTAACGGCTTCAGCTGTAACCAATCCACAGGCACATCAGAACGCCCTCTTTCGTCGGTATTGTGTAGCACCGGCGAAGTAAAATAATTACTGAAAATGGCTACTAAAACAAAGCTTCAAAAGTTTAATACGTCTCCTTGAGTCATCTCCTGAGTGCTGGTCCAAGATAAAAAAAGACGGTAATATCATATAATATTTTTATCACATACGAGTATACTTTAAATTAAAAATTAATAAACAAAACTTGAAAATTTTAATGAATTTCAAAAAAACTTTTTGCGATTTCAGAAACCTCGAAAAATAAGGGAAAACTTTAAAATTGGTAACGCTGGTCTAACACTAATAATTTTTTCAACACTAAAATTTCCCCACTCTCTCACTCAACACATGTTTGTATTTCTTTTCATCTTTTGAGTTTCTAGAAATTTTCGTGGTGCGCGTACGTTTCTTGGTGGATGCTGTTAAAAGTTCTTTCAAAAAATTGGTAAAAAGTGTTGCAAAATTAATATTTTTTGCAAATAAATGTAATTAAATGCATATTTTACAATAAAATCAAAAATTTGTCCATAAAACTTGTTATTACGCCGGGAAAATGTATTAGAAAATTTGTTAATAATCTATATGTAAAACAAAAATATGTGCAGCGCAGTCGTGGTTGATTTAACGTTGTTCTTACAAGTGGTGATGTTCTAAAGTTGCAGCGGCTGTCTCGTCATTATATGTTATTTGAATTTGTGTTGTGTTGTTTGTTTTTGTTTTTTTAAAACGCGATGGTGTCAATATGTTTTTTGTTTAAAGAAAGAAAATATAAATATTATGAAAAGGCTAAGGACAGTAGTAATTTGAAGTTAGGGAAATAATTTAAGCAATCAAGTGCAGATTGTTTATTTTTTTTTTAAATAAAATGTGATTGATTGAAAAAGTAATATTAATTGAAAGCTTGTAAAAAATTTAACGGAGTATTTTTGCTACTGCTTGCGGTACCATAGTGTTTAGAAAGCGGGGTTATTGCATATTTTTAATGCGTTACTTTTTACATAAAAGCGCCCTTTCGTATATTTGAATAAATTCACAGTTTTCGCAAATAGAATACATTAGATTTTTAATATTAAATCGTTTGGAATTAAACTTAAATTGTATTGCTAAACCGAAATGCGGATAATGCGATTCAGAAACATGGTAAGTTTTATTTTATATATTAAACGTAAATATATTTAAGCCTAAATACTTCATGGCCTTCATAATTATTAAAAGTAATGACTATTCAGCTCAATATAGCAATTATACTAACGTAAATGCACAAAAGAAAATCAATATTTCAAAGTAACATATCGCACCCTAAATACAAAAGCGGCACAACTCAAAATTCTCAAATTTTCAGGAGAGGCAAAAAACTGTTTATGCAAAAATGATTGTAATATTTAAAATAAAATTGGTTCCATTATGAAAGAAGTCTATTTCGAAGAAGGTTTTGCTAAAATTTTTTTAATTTTATATTATATTTGTGGAAATAAAGTATAATTTTGAGTTATGACCCTTTAAGTGAAATTTTTTCGTTTGACTAGTGATATTATCTCAAGTTGTGCCTCTTTAACTGATAAAATATCTTATTTTTTTAAGTTTCCTATTCGCCAACTGAATATCACACAGGTTCCGATCTCATTACTCCCACATTTTCCTTCTACTTCAGTCCAAAAAAAACATTCTACATATTTGGCGCTGAGGTCACTAACAGTAAAATTATAACAGTTAATTTTACTTTTATAGTAAAAACAAGAAGAAAAGCCTTTTGGCAACGGTAAAACGGCCTGTAAGTCATACACAGCAACATTGTTTTTTTTCTTATCAGCTTCTTTTTCTTTTCTGCATAGCTCCTTTTCTTCTTGGTGTGTGGTGTAATCTTCCATTAAATCTGTTTTTCCATTTTCATCTGCATTTAGCAAAGACTCGCAGAGATCACACTGATCTTTTTTTGGTTTGAAAAAAGCAATGTTGAATTCTGTGCTAAATATTCTGTAAAACATAATTTTACTTCCAAATTCTAAATTCTAAATTCTTCACGAGAATCTTTATAGTCTTGATATAGATCCGCAATACTTTTACTGTTTTCAATGAACTCTCGCGAAGTTTTAGCACGTAAGTAATGAGACTCTATCCTTGGAATATTTTGAATAAATTCTCTCATACCGTTTTTGATTTCAGGGCTTACTGTATTATGATTATTATGCTTTCCACGAAGGTCAAGCTCAACGAAACCTTCTTTGTTCTTTTTTTCAATAACTGTTCGTATTACTCTGTCAGTTATATCAAGAGTTGCTTTAAAAAAAGTCTTGCATACTCTAATAAGATCGGAGTTGACATCAAAGAAAAAAGCATTATTAAGTTTGCGATGCCCATCTGCGCAAGTGTATCTGTATTTTGGTTTAATTGCTTTCATATGGCTAGCTATAAACTCTCTCTGTCTTTGCAGGTCACTGCAACCCCAATATTTGTTAAATATTTGAAGGCGCGACGATTCAGAAATTAGTTCATTGCATCGAAATCGGCACTTTGCTTCGCAGGGTGGCCGTACACACCTGCCATTTATTTCTTTTTTTGACTTGGAAAGTGATGTATAAGAGAGTCCAGCGTTTCTTAAAGACTTCTGTTTCTGTTGTTTCTTGTTTTGAAATGTATATCTAGAACGTCTTCTCTTCCCATTTATTCTTTGTACACTTTCTTCTTCCGAGGTGCTGCTTTCAGATGTGACGGACACACAAAATTCACTCTCAGAGTTGCTAAATGCGTCTACACTACTATCATCCATATAACTGGACATTCTATAATCAGTTTCCATTGCAGTTGAATAATGTTCAAGGTTTGGGCACGTCATTTTCATCGAAAACGTCACAACTAAAAAATTAAATTTTGCATTGAAAATAATGCAAGATTTTACAAAAGGCATGCACAAAATGTAAACAAACTAATGGCAAATCCCACTATAATTACCATTTTATTTGTTTTCTACTTTAAAGGAAGAATTTTTTGATAAAACTTACGACAATCACGATTATTTTATCAAAAAAGGCACAGAACAAAATAATACCGTCAATTGAACTCACTTTTTTCAATTAAAGAAGCACAATGCAAAATAATACACTACAAAATTTATCACTTTTTACGGTAATAGTGGCAAAACTCAAAATAAGACACTATATGTGTAACAAAAGTAATCAGCACTTCTTGAGAACATTGACGCTACTAAAAATAGGTCTTTTTAGTCGATCGTGCGTAAGCAATGCAATTAACATAAAAACAGACATAACGGTATTTTTCCAGTTAAAGAAAACAGTGATGAGAAAGAAATTTTTGAAGTAGTTAGAGATGTGTACTGTGAATTATTTTACGGAAAAAAGTACATTTTGGAAAATTTTGAGTTGTGTCACTTTTGTATTTAGGGTGCGATATGTTGTATGTATACTAATATTGGTATTGACACACTTACATTTACAGTTACAATTACATCCCAGATTATTTTACAATATATCATAATAAAATTACTTCGTTACAAAATTGATAAATTACATATGTATATTAGTATCACTTCTATTTTTATTTGACCTTTATTAAAATTTTTTAATTATATTTATTTTTGAGCGCTCAAAAATAAATATAATTAAAAAATTACATATGTATGTATATTTATCAGGGGACCCGCAAACATAAAATTTACTGCTAAAGACTTGGTTGACGTGGTTATATTATTTATTAACAAAAGACTCAACTGTAGAGTCGTGGAGGAGTTTATTGCAGTGCCATGCAATACATACTACGTAGTAGACATCTCATAAGCATTTGTAAAATAAATCAATAAAAACTTTAACTTGCAAAAGTACATATTGTAAAAAAAAACCAAAATTAGAAATAAATGTCGGCTGTTGTAATCGTTCAAAACTTAATGACCATCACCAAGTCAATAGGCGTATTATCGAATTTCCTTCTTTAAAAAAACGAAGAAGTGAAGAAATTATTTCTGCGATTAATGAACTAGTAAACCAAAATGTTTTTTTAAACCTTCAAACAGATTTTATTATTTTGCACTTTTCCATCTTTTTTTACTTTAATAAATATTAATGTCATATCATTAGTATGCATAGATTTTGTTATACAGACCGCATATGACACGCGTGTACTTTTCAACAGCGGTGATCAAAGTAATTAAAGTCACTTTTAGTCATATAATTTTTCGGTTTTTGCTCTGTCATGTACATAAATATAATGTTATTAAAGGGCAGCCTACACAAATGCATATGACTGTTAACATACTAACAAATTGTATGCATTCAATTTGCGAAAAACCTCTATTGAATTTAATATTTTGTGACTTATGAATTATTTAAAAAAAACATTTGCAATTACCCATGTTATACACAGGATAACAAGAATTACAGCAGTTCGGTGTAATTAACCACGACATGGCAAATAAACTACTTTCATTTCTTTAATTTTTTTCACGGGCCATTTTACAAAGTAACACTTTATTATTATTAATGAATTAAATTTAATCCGATTTTATATTCATTTTAAGAAAAAACTACTAATTTCTACTTTATTTTTTCTAACTAAACACTATCACACTGTATTAAAATAAAAAAATAAAACAAAACACTACATACTTTCGGCTTAAGCCGACGGCAGCTGGAAAAACATCACCAACTGTCACAATAACGTTCAATCGGGCACGACTGCGCTGCATATATTTTTTGCTTATAGATACATATATACATATATATATTAACAAATTTTCAAAAACGGTTTACTTTACATAAAAACGAATCTTTCGCAAAAACATTGCGATTTTATTGTAAAATATATATTTAGTTACATTTACTTGCAAAAAATTTTAATGATCCAACTCTTTTAAGTAATTATTGAATGAAATTACTAAAAACCACGTGCGCCTACCTCAAAAATTTACTTAAATTTAACAGCAGAAATAGTAAACAAACTTGGGGTAAGTGATGCATTTTGTTTCTTTTGTTTTGACGATTTAAGGGGACCAAAATTCATTTGACAGCAGTGTTGCCATTTTCTTGCAAAAATAATCAAAACAAAAAAAATCTTTTTCTCTTGTTAAAAATTTTGTTTTATTAACTTTATTGATCGTAATCAGTCAATACGACACAATTTATTTCTTGTTTTGTTCTTATTTATATTGCTTTGTGAATAATTGTTTCCGCGGTAGCTGTTGCTATTGGTATTTGTTAAAAAATGGCTGTTTGATAGTTCAGCCAACAGTTCTGTTTTTGTGCCTTGACTGCTTAACGCAGTGTAAAACAGTATAAACTATTTCTTATTATTTCTTAGTAAGCATCAGAAACATCGAAACAATTTGCATTCAAAATGATTTCCAAAAACGATTTAGATTTTAATTTTTTTCACCCACTAAATTATATTAGTTATCTATTTATAGAATATTCGAAGCAATGCCAAATGGTGAATACTTTTATTTGCAGGTTAAGTTAACAGGCGCTTCAGTTAATAGTCAAATGATCATATTCACAGTCTGCAGTTTACTATTAACATTAGTCAAACCAATAAAACTATATAATTAGTTTGATTAAACTATATTTTTTAACTGAAAACTGCATAAAGACATATTTAAAACACTTTTTTAAGCTAAAAAATACTTTAGTCTATAGAACTTCGAAAATAAGCATAATTCTTTAATAATTTTTTGACATATGATGTGACTTTACACAAACAAACAAAATTTTTTTTATGTAAAGTTGCATGTATTTGTTTTCGTAACAGTGCCATCTTGCTTTTTGATCATGGTTGGGTCTACTTGATAAATATACTTTGAATACACGAGTGTCAGCAAACTTTATTATACATATATATATTGTTTTTCATTTCTATTTCTACATGTTGCTTCACATTATTTTTAACGGCAACTCTGTTCCCAATGCAATAGCAGTCTTTACTTATAATATTTTCAACACTAAAATTTCCCCACTCTCTCACTCAACACATGTTTGTACTTCTTTTCATCTTTTGAGTTTCTAGAAATTTTAGAGTGCAAGCACGTATTTTGGTGGATGCTGTTAAAAGTTCTTTCAAAAAATTGGTAAAAAGTGTTGGAAAATTAATATTTTTTGCAAATAAATGTAATTAAATGCATATTTTACAATAAAATCAAAAAATTTGTCCATAAAACTTGTTATTACGCCGGGAAAATGTATTAGAAAATTTGTTAATAATCTATATGTAAAACAAAAATATGTGCAGCGCAGTCGTGGTTGATTTAACGTTGTTCTTACAAGTGGTGATGTTCTAAAGTTGCAGCGGCTGTCTCGTCATTATATGTTATTTGAATTTGTGTTGTGTTGTTTGTTTTTGTTTTTTTAAAGCGCGATGGTGTCAATATTTTTTTTGTTTAAAGAAAGAAAATATAAATATTATGAAAAGGCTAAGGACAGTAGTAATTTGAAGTTAGGGAAATAATTTAAGCAATCAAGTGCAGATTGTTTATTTTTTTTTTAAATAAAATGTGATTGATTGAAAAAGTAATATTAATTGAAAGCTTGTAAAAAATTGAAAGGAGTGTTCTTGCTTCTGCTTGCGGTACCATAGTGTTTAGATAGCGAATTTATTAAAAATTTTAAATGCCTTAATTTTCAGTTAAAACGCACCTTTCGTACATTTTAATGCGTTCACAGTTTTTCGCAAATTTAATGCATTCGCTTTTTAAATTAATTCATAGGGAATTAAACTTAAATTGTATTGCTAGCCGAAATGGGGATAATGCGATTCGAAAACATGGTGAGTTAATATATATATTTATATTGCAATTATACTTATTACTTACTTATATACTACATAATGTTATTAAACATATAAAATTTCTTAATTTTTTTTCAAGAATTTGTTTAAAGGCCTAATGAAGATTTTGTTATTACCAGCAAATGAAATGCGCACATAGATCGCCTAAACTATATAACAAACACAGATAAATAATTATATTTTACATATTTTATTAAGGTCCCCTATCACTCTATAGAAAAGTTTAAATTTTAAAATACCAAAATGATCAATAAAATTGGTTATAAAATTTCAAATCCAGCTTCATTAAGTCACATGAAATTTAAAATTTAACTTGATAATTTGACATTAGTATAAAATTAATTCAGCGTATTACAAAATGGCCAAGAATTGGTTGATCGAAAATGAGCTTCTTTCTAAATTGTTCTTCCAATTAAAATGTTTGCCAATTTTCAGCCAGCAAACAAATTGATCATATCAATTAATGTATTTGTATTCATGAGTTTGAAATGCGTATGTATTCATACAGAACATACATACACATAAAAAATTTGAATTTTTTCCAGCGTAAAGTAGTTTAATTGGAGCAATTGAAAGATTGTTTGGAAAAAATACTGAAAATAATTTTCATTTAATTGAATTCATTCCCTTGAAAATTTTTTATGCGTAGTTGAATATAAGTATATTGCAAACAAAAAAAAATAATGGACATTGACCAAAATTATGGCGCAAAATATTTATTATTCGTCGTTAGTTCTGGCGCCACTACCTTTCACAATTCTTTACAAGTCCTTCTAGAAGCTCTTAATGATATTTATAGGACCTTTCGCTGGTGGTGTTGTGTTTTGATAACAATACTGCTGGTAATTCCGCCATAAAGATTTTGTGTAACATTAACAAATTATTCTCTCATGCGTTTAAATAATCTTTCTGAAACCAAACGAGATGGTGTACGGACTGGCTGCCTGCGCAACCTGACATCACCTTTAAAAAACAATTTAATAGAAAAAGTAAAGTAATTTCTGTCAGAAAATATAAAATTGAATATTTCTTCCTGGCGAGCTTGCATAGATCTGTATGTGTGTGAGCGATTATTCTTGTGCTTTAATTTTCTTATGAGTGTGTGTTTGTGTGTGCGCATCATAGTAAATGGGCAGGCAGTAATCGCTTGTAAATGAAGTACTTAATTCTGAGTTTTATTCTAAACTTCTGCATTTTATTTATTATTTATTTCTTTAAGATTTTTTTTTTTGCTTTGGTTGTGTTGCAAAGTACAGATTCTTCACAAGCCACGCCGTGCCGTTCACGTATCTGCCGTTGACGTATCCAACCGAGAGCACAGCTTCCAAGTTGTCCATGATGGGCGCCCCAAGGAATCTCAACTTAGCCTAGCCAGACTGGAGTACTCACAGAGAAAGTGCACAACAGTCTGCCGCTCCGAATTCCCTACACCAGGCATTGAACGGAATGCCCATCCTCTCAGCATGCGTGTCGATGGCCCGTGGGCCATACAGACGACCGCAAGTCTACTAATAGACAATCGGGGAAAGCTTAGGAATTGTCGAGTTCTGCGTGAATTATACCGCTGGAGATAGACCGCCACCTCTCTTGAGCCTTGCAGCTGAAAAACTCTTAACAATTCTTATTATTATTAACTGTCTATCGAAAGGGTCCTAAAGAATCCAAGCACAATTGGACATCAATGCCACCAAAGTGATGAAGCCTCTGCCTGCCCAATGCAAGGCCATTGCAGAGAATGTGCTCTGGGCTATCGACGCCATCATCACAAATACAATAGACGTTGGTCTCACAAAGACCAATTTTGTTCAAGTAGAGCCTCAGGCAACAACTACCTGTAGAGTAACACTTCTGCTTATACTTCTTCTATATTCCCACTGTTGTGCAAAGGGGCGGAGTAAAGTAGCTATTTAGGCCTCTCTGATTGTAATTTGACTTAAAGTACAGATAGTTATGAGAGTACAGTGCACACAGGCTGTACATATTTTTTTTTTCTACCAAAAAATAAAATCAGGAGACTGGGGCAGGGTCTCTCAGAAAACTATGCAACCGATTTTGATGAAATTTATAACTTAGATCAAGGCGAATTCATACCATGTAAACTCATTAGGATAACAACCACAACAGTCACAAAAGTCTACATACGATTTCGAAATTTCATTTAATCTGATCATTATTTTATGTGTAAAGTAAAATTGTTGAAAATTCTCACTTGTAAGTATTTAATAGGGCACATTTATTAACTCATTTAAAAGAGAAACTTAGATATAGAAGGGCTTCCTCCCATTCTCACTTTAAAATCATTTTAAAAGCCGAAAGGGAAATATTTCCCCCGAAATAAGAAAAAATCTATTTTTTTCGATGCCTAAAAGGCTTAAAGAAGTTTAAGATGCAAAAAAAACGCCATACAATCCATTAAATATTTTCTAAATCACCGCAAAGTTTTCACAATGTATTTTTCTTGTATGAAATTTATTATTTTACCCATTCAATAATATTAAACAGCGTGAAGTTTTATTTTTTTATTTTCTATGAAGATCGTTAATCCTATGAAATAAAAAAGTTTAACATCTTTTTTGTATTTCTTTTAAAAATTAAAGTTTATTGAAGAAATTAAATCGTATGTAGAGTTTTGCGACTAAGTGTACACTGTCAACAATAATTCATATAATACCGATTTTACAGTACTTTTCCCAAAAATATTTAACTTATTAAGAAAAATATTTTTATTAAATGAAAAAAATACATTGAAATTGATTTAGGAGGGGTTCGCTAGTCTCTATGCGCTTTCACTGTTGCTAATGCCGAACAACTAGGGATAATATATTAAAACACCTGTCATCTCTCTCCAGCACAATGTTGAATGCTGGTCCAAGATTAAAAAAAAAGTAGCCAGCTATTTTCAATTACAGTCGAACTTCTCTATAACGTAGCAGTTGGGGACCGTCAAATTTCTACGTTATAGAGAAAATTCGTTGTAGAGAAACTGCAGAAAATTTTGACTACATTTTTTTTATGTAGAAAATAAATTTATTAAGACAAAAAAAATTGTTTTTACATGAACACATTAATTTTTTTTTATTAATACATACATATGTATGTATGAAGAAAAAAATTATATTAAGAGAACATTTTTTTTTACATGTGACAGTCGTAGCAAGCGTTGAAAATGTAACGTCTTTTACAGTTATATTTTCTGTGACTAAATTGATGCAAAAAATCGACTGCTAAAAACTTCGCAATAGAGAGATTATTTAGTGTGAAAAATTCTATTTAGGTCTTAAAAAAGTTGTACGTTACAGAGAGAACTTCGCTATAGGGAAGTTCGTTATAGGGAGATCAAAATGTATGAAAATACTCACAAAAATGTTGTGTTCACGAATTTTATTTTTGTTATAGAGAAGATTTCGGTATAGAGAAGTTCGACTGTATATTGAAATATATTTATTAAGCTCGAGGTCTTTTTTTGGTATTTTACTTGTTTTTATTCGATATTTCGTTAACAGCTTTTTAACATCATCAGGAATAATAGGGAATTTTTAAAAATATATTTCAATATAATGAACAGGGTCAATTAAGAATATAATAAAAATATTTTAAATTATTGTTGCCGAAAATATTGAAAAATTTTTACTAAACAATACTCGTACTGCAAAAAAAAAAATTAAATAAATTTTCATATGTAATTTGTGTAAGTACTTATACTTTCTTCACAATTTTTCTTTCCAAAGATTTGGAAAAATATTCCAAATGAAACCTACAGAAAATCACATAAAAAAACCATGTTTTACTTATAAAATATGCGGAGACGTGCATGCACTCAACAACTACTGTGCTGCATATTATACGTTTGCCGCTCCAAAGAATGCAAATTTCATTCAGGTGAAGTCAACGAAGCATTTGTATGTGACCCGCTTGAAAATACTTGTTTGCTATCAAATGGCCATAATAAAAATGCAAAAAAAAACTTAACTTTTGCTGAAATAAAATTGAAGATGAAAGGAAATTTGGAAAATATCAATGAAAAAAAAATACTAAAAAAAAAATAAAAAAGTTCACAAGAGTTATGCTGAGTAACTATTAAAAACAGATAAAACTACTTCACAGTATTAAGTGGAAAGCTTTTGAAAAATAGCAAAATTTGTTTGGCGAAGGTTTAAAAAAATTCCCATAAAATCGTTCATTGAAAATCTAATAAATAAAGCAGCAACATTTTGTAAGCATTTTCTGGGTCAAAATGCCTTTCAATGACTAGTGAATCTAGTGAACTTTAAGTTGTGCATATTTTTATTTTTTATTTTAATGCGAAGTGTTTAATCTGTTATATGCGTAGCTAAAAGGGGGTGAAGTATCGTAGTGCCGCCCATGTAAGGGCAGTAGATACAGAGGCAATTGGCGATTATCGCCAATAACACCTGACAAAAATATGGGAGCACTTCTTTCACACCCTTTGAAGAAACTTTAGAAGCTACTTCCCCGAAAGAACTATTTTAGGAGATATGATGAAAACACAATTGGGATGAACGATGAATTTTTCGTTGCGAACTTTCGTCATCAGAAATAAAACACATTCGTGCATATGAAAATTAACACATTTTCGCCGTCGGACGAAATTGGCGGTGCGTGATGAACTCTGCTATAGATTTATTTCTCTTTCATACGCCGACGAACGACGAACAAATTAATATTGAGTTACCGTTTTTAATTTTAGTTTTCAAATATATTTTTTTTTATCTGGGACCAGCAGTCAGGAGATGACTCCTACATATGCGAAGCATTGTGCTGGAGCTATAGAAAAGGGATAGTAGGAGAAACGACAGGAGCTAAAGTTTAATTAATTATTTTACAGCTCTGCTTTCGCACGTTCTTTGTTTATACTCGTAGCAGTGCTGAGCTTCGGTTTAGTAGCCATTTTTATTATTATTTTACTTCGCCGGTGCTACACAATACCGACGAAGGAGGGCGTTCTGATGTGATTGTGGATTGCTATCAGCTGAAGCCGGTATTTTTCAGTGACCAGTGACTATGCCTTCGCCGCTGAAACCTTCCGACAACAACTGACACACAAAGACACACTAATGCACATCAGAAAAATGCGAGATGTTTATTTTTATTTAAAAATTTTAGTCTGAAACTGGGGTTGAACCCACGTCTGTTTTTGGTGTAGTAGTCAACGTGCTGACTACCATCCATCGTGCCATCGCCACCCTCAATTGATTAACTCAAAAGAGAAGTAGTTCAGTTTTAATGAATTTCCGTTCATTTGTTAAGAAAATCGTTTTACGCGAGATTTTCTACTGTATGTTTTTTCAGGACAATCTCTTTGTAAGTTCCAGCAGTAGTCTGCCATTATATGACGATGCCATCGGCTTTGATATCTCTCCTTCATGATTTTGATATATTGATGCAATCTAGCATTTCCTCAAAAGAATTGTCGAACAAGGAAGTAAACACAGGTATTGGTACAGTTTGTCTGTGCAATGTTATTGCAGGTGTCTTAGAAGATCGTATTTTTGGGTAAACCCAATAACGTTTTTTATGTCGCTTCATAACCTTTACTTTGATAGTACAAAAATAACAGTCATCCAGGCGGTTTGTTCTTCATATCATAGGTATTCCAAATGAAAGATTTTTACATGCTCCTTCTGGACACCGGAATCGGAGTGACCCTTTACGAGTTTTGCAAATTTTGTTGGCTCTCTTCATATCATAGGTATTCCAAATGAAAGATTTTTACGTCCACCTTGACACCAGACTCGGAGTAACTCAATACAAGTTTTGCAAACTTTTTCTGCGGCCCAGTACTTGATCCGATGTCCTATTTGCACTCCGAAATATGCACATTTCACGTTTTTTTCAAACACTCTTTTTTATTGCAAGTGAAAAAATATTTTCAACACAAAAAAATTTCTTCACAACAAAAAAATTAAACCATAAAAATTTTCTGTAAAATAATCCGAATTTATGAATGAATTTGAATGACTCATTTGTAATATATGCCAGTACCAAAATTAATAACAACATTGCAGATTTAGTTTATTTTACATTTTTAATCAACTTTTAAAAAGAAATTTTTGTAAAATTTTCTAGAAAAAAGCATTTTTTTTTCTCAAAACATTCTGAATATCTCCTAGACTATAAGGATTTGCGAAAAAATTAATAATAACATAATTTAAAGATTTCTTTATTCTCGATCCTGCCATGGTTTTCTTAGTGCTATTGAAGAGCTGGTTCTGGTATAATAAAGGTTATTTTATTCTCGATCTTTCCGTGTTTTTTCAATCGATGAACTAGTTCTCAAGTTATTGCAAATTACGTGGTGCAGCCTCCTATTTTTTCTATACAATGGTAAATCTCGAGAACCAGAATCAATTCAAAAGAAGTAATTTATAGTCATTGAATTGGAGTACCATCGTATGTGCTCAAATTGACTAAGAAAACTCAGGCCAATAAATTCTTGTTCGCCAGTGTAATTGAAGTTAGATATACGCATTTATTTGCCATAAAATGGCTTTTTAATTATTTTTTGTTAATGTTTTATTTCTTCAAGTGATTTTTTTTTACACAGTAACACAGACAGCAAACAATATGACCGCAATTGAGCGCCACACTGCGTATCTACGCGACGAACTTTTGCCGACGAAATTCGTCGTTCGTCCCAGCTGTGTTTTCAGCGTGAAACAAAACACATTCAATAATTCTTTTTTCATATTTTTCTCTTGACTGAATTTTATCAATATTTGGCCCACCATTTATCTCCTCGACAATTAAATTTGAACTCTTCTCTGCTTTAAAAAAAGACTTGTGTTTTAGGGGAAGTGAATGAGTGAATGAGTGAGTGAGAGTACATGTGTGCTTGTAAACCACTTAATTTTTTATTCGTGTCTATTGTGGAAACATTAAAAGCATAAAAAAAATGTTAATAAAAAAAGCGTTAAATTGAAATATTCATGTTAGAAATTATTAATAATAAAAACTTTGCTAGCAATTGATTTCGTTAACAAAAAGAAAATAAAAGAAGGGAGCATAGAAAATGTTTATTGATTATTAAAGCCAAAACATCATGCACCGTACCGCACAAAATATTAATAGAAAAATTAAATTAATAACTTTTTTTTAGTATTTTTTTTGTTGTGAAGGTACTTAAGTAGGTCAAGTGATACAGTGGTTGTGTACCTACCTTGTTCTCTTGTAATTTTTTTCGTGGGCGGTAGTTTTCTGCCACCATTTGGCTATCGGGCACATAAATAAATTGACGCAAACTTTAGGCGTAAACTATTGGAAAAAAAAGAGATTTTTAAGTTACCTTTCAGGCATACAAAGTGTGTACTTTCGTATCGTTGCGTAACACATAAAATAATGTTGGCCGTAATTAATTTACCATTTGTTCACTGTAATCGTATGAATATATTATTGACATACAGGTGTACCGCAGATTGTTATTATTTTTTCATTATTTCTAAAATTTAATTATTTTGTTATATTTTCGTGTACATTTGCTGCAAAGTCCGTTTTAAGTAATAAAACATTTAATATTCGAAACACATACCACCATTTAATGCTGTATAAATCTAAAAGAATACATTCCTTGTCTTTCTGTCCAATTGGACGATACACCAAAATTTTCAGAACTGGAAATTTAAAAAAAAAATGTTTCGTATATAAAATTTTCTGTGAATTCTAGCAGTGTGAAGATAGAAGTTGAGCTCCAAGCCCACACTATATCGTTATAATTATTCTGGACTTTGAAATGATTATTACAATATGTGAATTGCTAAATTGATTAAATATCGATGCTAAAGTGAAACTACTATTTCACTAATGGTCGAGGTGTTAAACATTTTTCTACGTTTAAAGAAAAAAAAAAAAAAAAAGAGAATTATTTGAAAAGTTATATTTAGATTTTGTACCACTGTGCACTAGAAACGCTTAGATTCAATACAACAGGTGATGACATTTTCCGTCACTGCAATATTGTGTTGGAAACAATAGTTTCCAATTGCTAAGAACTCAAGCCGACCATGATGTTGACCGACAACTATCAATTGAAGGAAGGAGAAATCATTGAAGTATGAAACTTCATGAAAATGCTGATGAGACTTGAATAGCCCTCCTGCAAATATCACATAATTTTTTTTTTATTTTTTTTTTTTTTCGTTTCAAAAGTAAATGGAATTTTATTATGTCATATTGAAATTTCAGCTGTTCTATGGCAATTGCAGTGAACATGAGTGGAATGTACGTCAAGTATTCAACAGTATTCTTTAAATCTTGTTTTATAACAAATTGTTCTTAAATAGAATTTCCATGTAATGCGGTGTATAGGTAAAGGATTCTATTCGCTTTTGTAGTTAATTTTCTGGAAAATTATTGTGAATATTTGAAATTGAATGATTGTGCGTGCACAAAATATGAGCTGGAGCCAGGAAAGCCATTAAAAAGCGAAGCATTCATTTATTCTACGAAATTGTTTGATGTTCATATTAGTTTCTCATTTTTATTGCAAGTTTCTCATTGTGGCTTTTTTATTGTTTTTAATTCAAATGAAAATTGTGGTTACGTAATGGAAAAAAAAAACATTTTATTCAAATTAAAATTTCCACTCAGTTGTTCTTGAGTTGGAAATTTAATTAATTAAAAAATAAAAATATACAAGTGGTTTTTAAAATATATTGCACTGATGTAACAATTTACCTGTAATAAGCAGCCACTAGATATTTGACTAATTATTTGATCATTGTCCTACCTGTATTGAGATAAATACAAAAAAAAAAAACAAACAAATAGTTCATATGAATTTATATTAAAATTGTATTTATTTTAATTAAAAAATAATGAACTTTCTACATATCGTTAGCTTAATATACAAAGGCCCTAACTATGAATACAGTTTTTTTATATTTGCATAATAATTAAAAAAAAGTTGATGGGTTACAACAGGGAATGTAATAAGAAACTGACTTAAAAAATAATGGCTTCTACAATGCCTGTGTACTTTTTGTTTTTTTTCTATCTTGGACCAGCACTCATGGGATGACCCCTACACATGCGATGCATTGTGCTGGAACTTTGATTTTTATGAACATTTTACCTTTTCCTATTAAGTAAATTGTTACTTAGGGCCTTTCAATATTCAGCTAACGATATGCAGATATACAAATGGATATTTAAGCAATTTCTGCGCAAACATGTTAATTGCAAATACAGCGTGGCCCAAAAGAATCGAAGGTGTTGGAATTCCTTATAACTTTTTTATTATACGAGTATTTTCTTTTGTTTTGGTTTCAATATTTTGTAAAGAAGACTTGGGGAATTTAAAATGCAACAGTACACAATTGAACAACGTGCCAAAATCGTAGAACTTTATTTTTCAAATCAACGATCCACTGTTTTCATTGAGCGGGCATATCGTCGTTATTTTAATGTGCGGGTTGAACCCTCAGAGTCAACAATAAACCGACTGGTTGCAAATTTTCGACAATAGGAGGTAGTAAGAAACCTTGCTGTTGCCGGCAGACAACAAACTGTGCACACGGATGACAATATTGAACGGCTACAGATGAGTATTCGGGACAATGGAGAAACATGAAGCAGGAGACGTTCGTCACAACTTGGCCTCTCACGAGGGTCGCTGCAGAGAATTTTGCATACAATAAGAATGTTTTCATACCAAATTCACACTGTGAGGGACACAATGGCTCTTTTACGCGACATATTTGGTGCACAAATTATTTCCCGTACAAACGATTTTAATTGGCCCCCGCGTTGACCGAATTTAACCGCTCAAAACTGTTGCCTTTTAGGGTTATTTGAAAGGAAAAGTCTATATTAATATACCTACAACCATATATCAATTAAAATTAAAACAATATACGCGATGAAATCAACAACGTAACACCAGAAGTTTTACGAAAGGTGATGGAAAATATTTTGGAAAGAGCACGAATATGCGAAACAGAAAATGGCCACCATTTGCGAGATATAATTTTTCATAATTAAATTAAAAATATGCTCCATTAATATACTGTATTTAAAATAAAAACAATTTAATAACAATGTCGTAAGTAAGAAGTCATAACGAACTAAAACAACTTCAATCATTTTGGGATACCCTGTATATGTACATTAAGGTGGGCTAATTATTTTCCTCAAAAATCGTATAGCGAAAATGTGATCTACGCAAAATTCTAAAAAAAAACCCAAGAAACCATAGTTCTGTTATCAAATTCTATCCTGCACAAATCGAACTCAAGATTTTTTGCTCCTATTATTCCGGAAACTGTATAATTGTATTAAGTAACACTATCACTATCATTCAATAAATACAATATTCTTAAGAAAAGTGATGAGACTTTATTTGGTACTTCTTATACATATACGGACCTGATTTTTTATTTCTAACGCCAACTAATTCCTTAGAGTCCATTCAAATCTTTACGTTTCTGGGTATTTGCCCAGAATATGATTTGATTTTAGAAGGGTCTTCAGGTTTCTTCAGAAAAGTTTCTTCGAATTTTTCGTAGAATTTTTTTTGGCTATACGTTTTTTTTTCGTCCACATAATTTGACCCCCACTAATATGCATGCTTTTTGTGTGTGTATTTAAATGAATTGACAGAGTTTATATATTATTGAGGTTTTATTATTGAATTAAGGAAAAATAATGAAAATGTCCATTATTAAAGGCAATTAAATTGCCCCTAAGCTGCACTTTATATGTTTATGTGTTATAATTTGATTGCAAATTCATTTGTTTATTCACACCATATACCTATAGACATATGTGTGTATGTATCTATGTATGTACATTAGACCGTAGCTTAAAAAACGCCCATACACAGAAAACACAAGAAAAAATTCATTCGTTTACTTATATTGATAACCTTTGGTTTTAAAGTCAACGAGGTAACTTGACAAGTTATCGCCAACCTCAACACATCGCCAACAAACACGTTTCTCATTTGACTTAAATATATTTTAATTTAATAATCGTAGTTAATTGTGACTCGCGTTGAATAAAACCAATGAAAATAAATAGCAATTCATAACATTAAATAAAGTCAAATTATCTGTTCGATGAATTAAAAAAAAAACGTTAAATAAATAATAAATTAAGCAATTGTCTCAAGTGCTTCTTTTTAATATACCATTTCTACCGTGTAACGCATTTCATGCCATGTAACGCTTAATTTTTCGGGTTGAAAATAACGTTGAAACTTAGAAGCATTAAAAGTACGAGTCTGTAAGTGTATGTGTGCTAAATTCGTTGTGTGCCCATTGGAGGGTTTACTTAAGTATTGAAGAAAAAAAAAAATAGAAAAGCAAAAAAAATATTATAATAAATTATACAATGTGAATCAACAAATGTAGTATTTAGTATGTACATATTCCTTACGTATGAGTGATTTTCATTCAAAGAATATGAACAACAAAATATTGCTCATACGCAATAGTGACTATGCGATTCAGATTTGATGGTGAATTATATTTTCTGCAAGGTCACAAAAAAAAGGGATAAAAAGCGTAAAGAGAAAAAAATATGAAAATTAGAAAAAAATGAAAATTTGTTGTTTTACTTTGCTGAGAAAAAAAGAGTGTAAAATTGACACTCAAGTCGGGTTAAAATGCCCAAAAACAATGAACAAAAATGTTGCAATTTTAAAATAAATAAAAAGATTTGCTCCCACAGGAATATTTAAATATCACGAATGTTTTTTTTTTTTTTTGTTATATGCATACATATGGTAGGCAATCAGCGTTGCCAACTGTGCACGTTTATATAGGTTTTTGGTAGTTTTAGTAAAATCGGAGAACAGCTGGACCGATTTGTAGAATTTTTTTTATTTTTCGGTACAACCCATTTTAAGTTTGTATTGGAAAAAAAATTAAAAATTAAATCGGAGAATAGATTTGTCTAATATTTTCTTAAATATTCGCAGTAATCCAATTTAAGTTTTTAATAAAAAAAAAATTTACCACGCCCATTTTTACGCCCACTTGATATTGATTTGTAATCACTCAGTTAATCACCCCAAACAGCTAAAGCTGATATGTAGACTCCTCTTTCTTCTCTTGGGCACATCGTACAGGTTCATATCCTCAATTTCTGCCCACAAGAAGGCTGACGATAGTGAACAGCATTCACGGTAACTGCTGGGCTGCAATGTGTTTGGGGAGAACGGATTTGCCGAACATGCACAGATGTTCTCACATTTCCTACAAACTCGGTTTGCTGAAATTTGTGCTGACCAAAAATATGACGAAGTGCACGAAATGCCAAATTAAGCTGGGCAAAAAACTTGACGTTAAAGTGTGACTCACAATTAACAGTTGTTAAAAACAATTTTAATATGTTTAATATGTTCGTTTGTTATTAAAAAAAAAAAGATGTTCATTATACAAACTTTGTCATGCAAAATCGGGGTCGTTATTTTGATTTTAGAAAAATGGTTTCTGATGAAAATTTTCCTAGAATTTTCCGCCGATTACGTTTCTGCATGGAGAAAAAATTTAACCCGCTCTAATATTTAAAATTTTCTATTTAACCCTGTTCAAATTTTACAATATTGTGTTAAAAATACAACAAAAACAAAAGGATTGAAATGTGAAATTATAAAAAATATTCGCAACAACTTAACAAATTCTTTTTCATTAATTTTAAATTAAAAAAACTTTTCATGCTTTTTTCCACTTTTAATTTGTTTCTTAACAAGGGACGAACTAAAGAAGAACTATGAAAAAGAATATATTTTCTTTTGTTTCATTTTATTGCGGATACTTGAGACGGTAATAAATGAAACATATCTGTGGTTATTGATAGTTTGGGTTGCGTATGGCCACTGATATAACAAAATAAGAAAAGAAAAAACGAATATAAAAGAACAAAAACTTCACGAGAATAAAGTTCGACTGCCATTCACTCATTGATTCAGTTATTTATTCAGTTTCATACAGCGGCATTGAATGCAAGAAATAATTCTATAAATATATTTTCAGTGAATGAAAGAAGTACGAAATATGCTGCAGTAGCAAAAAAAAAAGTACTTTTTCTTCTTCTTCTTCATACAATACAATAGCTTTCGTGTGATTTAAACTCTTTGTTGTTGATATAACAATTTTGTTGGTTGTTCGCTTATGGCGAGCGTAAAGCTTTCAGCGTGCAAGAAGTATTTTATTTATCAACAGCATTTGTTTGCAATAACAAACTATAAATAAAGAATCCTTTTTCTTTGTACTTTCGTTCTTTGAAATGTACTGGTGTATTGAAACAATATGGCTTCCAAACCGAATAAAGTTCCACTTGCCTTTATTATTAATTAATCAAGTGGTGCAACGTTCAAAGTTTGTTGCGGTATCGCGAAATTTTTTTACGAAAATTATTAAGAATAAATATGTACCACGTGTTGCGGAAATGTGAGTTTATAAATTGACTGCCGTATTTATAAAATTTTTTTTTTGGTAATTGATTTTTTTTTTTTTTTTTATCTTGGACCAGTGCTCAGGGGCTATGCCCTACATATGCAATGCATTGCACTGGAACTAGAGAGAAGGATAGGGAAGAAACAGACAGGTGGTGAAAGTGGTAGAAAGATAGAGCTTAATTCTTGCACAACTTTGCAGTTGCGTGTAAATTATATTATTATTATATATTATATTATATTATATCTCTGATGTTTTTTTTTTTTTTGACGCATTATTTTTTTTTAAGCTAATTGAGCCATTTTATTTATTATTTTACTTCGCCGACGTTTTATTGCTCAAATACCGACGAAGGAGAGTGCTGTAGCACAGAAAACTCAGAAAAAAACTTTTTTCTGATTTGACCCGGCTGGTATTCGAACCTGGGTCTTTCTGGTTGCATAGCCAACACGCTGACTACTCGCCATCAGCACCCCCAATTGATTGGATTTTGTAGGGAAATTTCTCTAATAAACCTTTTATGAATAAAAGAAATTTTTATGAATACGTCAGTGAATTTTTTATTTTCAAATAAAATTTGTGTTTTTTTGTTTTGTAGTTTATGCTGTTGGGTAAAAATACTCATAGTGCTGGAACTACGAAATGAGGTTATGGGAGAAGGATAGAGGGAGCAGTGTCTGTGGACATTTGATTTGAATTCTCCCCCGTCAAAGGTGACAGTATTGAGCTTATATGTTCATTGGATGAAAACTTCACTATTCACGTTTACTTTGTGTACAACTGGAAGGTTGGCGATGGCTGAAGTTGACTACAAAACCAAAAATTTCCTGGGTTCAACCCCAGTTTCGGACTAAATCATAAAAACATTTTGCATTTTTCTGATGTGCATAAGTGTGTCTTTGTCAGTTGTTATCGGAAAGTTTCAGTGACGAATGCATAGTCGCTGGTTACTGCAAGAAGTTTTTCCACATACGGAAAATGAGTTCTCTCCGTAATGCGATTCGCTAATATTCCGACCACAAATTGATACGCGATTCATGATGAATGCTTTCTAGGTGGAAATGAGCAGATTTTGGGATTTATAGTAACGATAATCGGGTGACTTCTTTTACCCCGCGTGATTACTGTTGTCCCACCACTATCAAACAACTCTGCCTTGGCACGTTCTTTGTCAAGCAGACGTATTAAATATTGAAGCTTCGTTTTTAGTACCCATTTTTAGTAATTCTTTTACTACGCTGGTGCTACGCAAAACCGATGAATAAAGGCGTTCTGAAAACATTTATATTTGATATATGAAAAATTTCCATTAAACCAAAGAAAGGAAATCAAATGATATTCATAAATGTAATGAAGCATTTTTCATTCATCCTGAAATTGACTTTTAATGACAATTTTTATGAATTTTTTCTCAGTATACTATTTATATTTATCTTAAATTTTAAATTGAACTAACAAATCTAAAATTATTTATAAATAGTTGGAACAGTGCCCGACAAAAATATTAAGATCACCAGTTTCTTTTTTGGCAGTGTAGAATTTCTGCCGATACGTCAATTCATTTGTGGAGCTTTTAATTTTATTCATATTAGCTTTGCATATATGTGAGATTTACATGTTAGACGACGATCAAGATGAATACCACTTCATATATTTTACTGTAGAATGTTGCGGTATAGTCTGGCTGTTGATTTGTATTGGCTTTTTTGTATGAATGAGGACTCTTTTCAGTGTAGAGCATCAACATTAGTCTTATCAATCTGGAGGTGCGAGTTCCCGATTCCCGTCTAGACCCTGGGTGTGTTTCTGCACACAAGCTATAAGAGCTTCATAGGGTTTGTGTTTGTGTTGTTTAAAACAAAATTTTTTCTTATGTTTCAATGTCCCATTTTTGTTGTTAGGGGTACAAAAACAGCAATAAAATGGTTACATGGTTTCTTGTGGTAGGATTTCCATTCACGTGGAGTTTGCCCAACTTAAAACGAAAATGAAGCATTTTTTATAAAATGAATTATGTTTCTGTTGTTCTTTTAACCAGTGTTGTTTGTGCACATCAAAACCTAAAAGACTTTAGACATTTTGAAGGTTCTCAATAATAGTCTTGCCAATGAAATAGTCAATAATGTTGAATTTCTAATAAAAAAAACCCTCCCTTTATGACTACGTTTGCTCTATTGTCCGTGAAAAATGTTTTCATTTTCATGCTCTTTAATTACTTTATCTGTCCTTGTAAGTTGTTTTATATATATTTATTTAACTTAAATGAAACTGTTAAAGCAAACAAAAGCATGCATAAACATGTTACCAGGTATTTTAAATTAAACTTTACTGAAAAAAAAACATTCTGCTTTTTAACTGCTGCATGCATACTCGTACATGCACCGACAAGGCAAAAGAACAAACAGAAAAAAAAAATTCCTCAAAGCATGAAAACTATGGGAACAAATAAATAACAAACATAAGCCAAGAAGTGAAGCGGAAATATTGATAAAACTTTTGTTATTTTTATGTTACACTTTTAAAACTATAAATGCAAAGTGCATCGAGGAAGCGAAGGCAACCCAATTGGAAATGTGAGCAAACTGGGTCAGCACAGTTTCGTGTTAAACATTGTTGGAAACATACCAACCAGTTGCGTGTTACATAATTCAGAGAAATTAGCAAACGAATATCGTTAAGAAAGCTTTTGTTCTGGCGGTACTGGGATCGGCTGTTTTTTTTTTTTATCTTTGACCAGAACTCAGGAGATAACCCCTACACATGCATTGTGCTGGAATAGAGGAAGATGAAAGGGATGGTAGGAGAAATGACACGAGGTGAAGCTTTACTATCTTACTATTCTGCTTTTAGCACGTTCTTTGTTTTTATAGCAGTGTAGTAGTGCCTCTGATGTCAACGAGATGTATGAAATTTTGAAGCTTCGTTTTGAGTAGCCATTTTAACTTATAGTAGTTCTTTTACTTCGCTGGTGTTACGCAATACCGATGAAAGAGGGCGTTCTGATGTGGCTTCGGTACAGTGTGACCAGTGACCAGTAGCAATGCCTTCGCCACTGAAACCTTCCGACAACAACTGACACAAAGGCACACATATGCACAACAGAAAAATGCGAGATGGTTTAATGAGCCTGGGGTTGAACCCAGGAAATTTTTGGTTTTATAGCCAACGTGCAGACTAATTCGGCCATCGCCACCCTAAAAAAAATCTAAATCTTCCAGGAAGATAATTTACAAGGGTGCCCTGGTAAGGAGTACTAAGTTTTTGAGTTCTGAGTTCTATTTTCATAAACGCGTTCAGTTTCAATAGCGCATCTCAATCTAACTCTTCGTTGCATACTACCGTTGCAAATCTAGCAAATGTGCTACATTCTGCAATGCTACAATAACAAAATATATGAAATTGTGATTTCCTACACTTATGTGGATTTGCAACACGATTTTTCTTAAAATCGGAACAACTGAAGATCTACGTCCACAAAAATTAATGGCGCAAGCTTCTTCGAGAGAACTCTCTGCTGAAGGTCAAACTGAAAGTTAGGCACTCACATTTTGTATATAGAAAATCATAGCATATTTGCTAAAATTGCAAATCTGCTACGAAGAGTGAATTCCACTAATATTAATACGCCTTTTGGTGCTCTAATATTGAAGACACAAAAGTTATTTAGAAGATGATAGTTGTGTACATTGTATTTCCAATTTGCATTTAAATATTAAATTAAGTTTTATTCGCATGTGAGTGTGTGCAAGAATCTCAACTACAAAAGAAAATAAGAAGAAGAAGAAAAAAAAATTAAAACGCGACTAATGACATGGTTGTCATAAACAAGGAAACTAAAATGAAATTTTTCTATGCAGGCACACGTACGTAGTCGTTCCGGTACAATCTTATATTTCACTGTACCACACACACACACACACATACATACACACACACAGTCGTATATTGTGCATATATACAGCCAAGCTTATGAAATTTTTTTTGTGTTACTTTCAAGCACGCCTGCCACATAAAATTCGCCGAGAATCGTCAAAATTCTGATAAAATATAAAAAAAATCGTCTTTTCAGTTTTGAGAAATTGTGAAAAAAGTCAGACAATGGTTAATTTATACTTTAAATATAATTTTTTATATTTATAAAGAAGTGTAAAAAAAATCCTTTAAATTTTATGGTGATGCGTTTGGATATCACGAAAGTTGGCGAAATCCGAAAAGAAAAGAAAGTAGCCAACGTAGGCTGTAGCACTCAGCACTCCCTGCGAGATTATATCCAGCCGGCATGCTCCAAAAACTGCACCACTCCAGTCAGAACTCTCTATACTGTTGAGATCTGCGAAGCTCCCAACATCCTTTGTCTGCCCCTGCACAGGGATGGGCACTCGCACAATAGCTGGAAAACTAATTCCCTTTAATTGTTCTTTCCACAGTTCCTGCATACTGTATTCCCGCCTATTCCAAGGCGATAGGCGTGCCTCGACAAAGGTCAGTGTCTAATACAGACTACCAACAAACGGGAAATATTTAGGTATATATGTGATTAAAATCGTTTTCGGCGTTAAAACGTTTTGAAATCGACAAATAGTGTGATGAATTTATATGTGACGATTTGTTGTGACGATTTCATTGAAAAAAAGACGCTTTTAACATGTGACCCATTTCGATAATGCCAGTTTAAATTCGTTTTCAAATCGTTTAATTTTACTTGAACAAAATGTACGGAAATATACAAAAAAAGTAAAGAAATAAATGAAAAATTATTATAAATCTGTCCTTATTTAAACGAAAATATTCAATAAATCTATTTAAATAAATACTAGTTAATATAGAAGTGAGATTTAAAAATTTAAAAACCCACATTTCATATGGCAAATTTAAGGCATCCGATTTATCTTTTAAACGTTTTTTTTAAATATTTTCGCTATTCATCCTATTATTTTCTTCCAAGAGAATTAGCGAAAACGCAGCAAAAAAAGGTATTTTATAAATAAAAATGATAAAATATGTTGATAC
The DNA here is from genome assembly GCA_963924685.1 of Dexiosoma caninum. Classification (NCBI taxonomy): domain Eukaryota; kingdom Metazoa; phylum Arthropoda; class Insecta; order Diptera; family Tachinidae; genus Dexiosoma; species Dexiosoma caninum. Next base: position 61,492,541 of record OZ004728.1, on the reverse strand, counting down.
AAATTTTATTTGGTTTAAATATTTTACAAACGTCACTCATATACACATCTGTTTACATATTTTACACTTGTATTATTAGATTTTATACAGTTGTATTTAGAGTAGATATGTGGAAACGAAACAAATATGGAATATGAAATCGATCGAAATTCATCACACTACTGTCGATTTCAAAACACGATTTACTTTTCAAATCGATCGATTTCCATCACATACCTGATTGTTTCTTGACATCTTCATGACATTAGCGGTTCTCCGCCTGTTATAGGTCGGTCAATTCTGCGTTGAGATGGTGGTGGACATTCAAACCTTTTGCTCATTTTGCTATTTTCGATACCAAAAATCGTCAAAATGCGCGACAAATCGTCAAATCTGGCTACCATACTCTCAAGGATCATTTGAAAATCATGTTTTTATTTTTACAAGTCGACGAACAAAAAAAAATTAAAATAAAACTTTTTAATGACGTTTTATTATTATTATTTTTTGTTCATACATGAACAAACAGAATGACTGAGAGATTAGATGATGTACATACATACATACGTACATATATGTAAATAATTATGTGCAAACATGTGCATAGTTGTGCGGCATTGAATATATTATAGAGTTTTAATGAGTCGATCCATTATTCTAATGAATCTGATGACAATTCAAAGTATTGAAGTTTATCAGTTCATAATTTTGAAATTAAGTTTTTGTTTTGAAATAAAAATTTTTTTCCACACGTTGCTTGCTACACATATCAGTAGGGTAATATTGAAAATAAATATAGAAATAGAAAACAATTCTCAAAAATAACTTAAGTTTATATGAATTATTTATTTTATAATTACCAACTAAACTAAGGTAAACTAATGTAAATATTAATTCGAATTAATATTAATTTTCAATGTTGTGCTTTCTGCTCTGATATAGGACCTTTTGGAAAATTGCTGGGGACCACCATGTGAGAACCGCTGCCGAACATCATTCAACGCAACAGTTTGTGTCAGATTGTGCGCATACAACACAAGGTGTTCTTACCACACGGCTTAATTTTTGGGAAGTTCATCACCTTTCCTATGGACACTTAAGAAGCATCTAGCGACTTACCAAAGATACATAGGTTGCACTGCTCAACACAGTTATCCACGACTATGACAAACACCTTGATAATGTATTTTGGGCTAACTACTAACCCCGCGCCACATGAGAATACCTAAGCCACCTTCCGATATTTTTTTCTTGGTATAAATATGTATGTATAAGAGAATGCTGGAAATTTCTTATACCAATCAGAGACTAGCGCATCCATAGATCCTTCCTTATAAACATAATCACACCCCGTTGCTCTGTTTTTTCTTTAATGCACCCTTCCTGAAGGAGAGCGCCCCATTTAGGCCAGAGCTTAGGGTTATTGTGATATGACAAGAAACGCTCAGGGTCTAGGCGGTAATCGAAGCCGCACCTCCAGATTGATAAGACTAATGCTCATGCACTAGGCTACGGAAGCGCTCTTAGCACCCGAGGCTCGCTGACGTAAATCTTCCTTTCACAATATAAGAAATCCTTTGTAATTTTGCATATTTTCATATCATGCCGATAACCGGCTTTTTATAGCACCGTAGGAGTAAAAGAGAGTTAGTTTCATTGTAGTGTTTATAAGTAATCTTAAGAAAGCAAATTTGTATCCAATGATTCGGCATCAAAAAAAAAAAGGAACTCTTGGCCATGGTGGCGATGGCACGACGGATGGTAGTCTGCACGTTGACTACTAAACCAAAAACAGACCTGGGTCAACCCTAGTTACGGACTAAAATTTTAAAAATAAACATCTTGCATTTTTCTAATGTGCATTATTGTGTCTTTGTGTGTCAGTTGTTGTCGGAAGGTTTCAGTGGCGAAGGCATAGTCACTGGTCACTGGACAATACCGGCTTCAGCTGATAGCAATCCACAATCGCATTAGAACGCCCTCCTTCGACGGTACTGTGTAGCACCGGCGAAGTAAAATAATAATAAAAAATGGCTACTAAACCGAAGCTTCAGCACTGCTACGAGTATAAACAAAGAACGTGCAAAAACAGAGCTGCAAAATAATTAATTAAGCTTCACCTCCTGTCGTTTCTCCTACTATCCCGCTCTTATAGTTCCAGCACAATGCTTCGCATGTGTAGGAGTCTTCTCCTGAGTGCTGGTTCCAGATAAAAAAAAATGGCAAGCCTACGCAAAAGTAATTAGAACTGATGCGGCTTAGCACCACTACCAGGTGACAAGCTCTGAATCTAGTAGACTTTTTTTAGGAGCACTTTTTTCACTGGATGTTGAAAAAAGAAACAAAACATTCCACAAATCCTTTTTCTATATTCTTTATAGTTTTTCTCACACAAATAGCTTAATTAAATAAAAGATTCGTCAAGTATCTCAAATTTGCTTAAAATCGAATAAATCTTCTACGGAAAGCAAAAGAGTTTTAGCTCCCCCAGCAGGATTTTGATAAGTTCAGAAATTATTTAAAATGAAATATAATCAGAATTTAATTCATGTTAAAATAAACTCTCTAAGAAGTGTTATAAATTATTAGCATCTTTGAGGCGAATAATAAATTAAAAAAATTTAAAATAAATATTTTCTTTCCGATTGCGAATAAAATTATTTCCTTCTTCCGCACTACTGTTTCTTATGACCCTTGTTTTCCATTAATAAATAATACGTTTATTTCAATTCTTATTTTAAAATAAACTGAACAAATTGTAATAATTTTATCAATTTTTAACACACATATACTCGTATATATGTGTGCATGCACAGACATGACCTGCATGCACATGTAAATTATAGAACGAAGGTGCTGGCAAATTGAAGAGAACGTATGTATGCGTGTTTGAGTGTGTGGGTGTGTTTTAAATGGTACGATAGCCGGTACTTTCAAATTGTGAAAATTTTCTTCAGTACAAAAGCATATTGCTTAAATAATCACATATATATTTTATTTTCATTTGCATTTGGAAGCTGATATTAGGGGACTGCATGACAGGATAGTTTTTAAAGTCAAGTGAAGTGTGCGCTGCAGGTTATAATTAACAAATCCATAGAAATGGGAATATTACACAGGCAGGGGAACATAAATTTATAATTTTGTAAAGAAAAATATACATTTTGTATAACCCTAATAACAATTTGCGACATAAGGAATACGGTAATATAATATTTTACCCAAAACATGATGTCAATAGTATTCCATTTGAATTTTTCCTTCTTTTATACTCCGTTTCCTTTTAAAGTGAATATATACATATGCATGTCGTAGATGCTAAGGGAAAGAAAAAAAAAATTGTAATCTGTAACGAATTTAAAATGGTTTTCATTTCAAGCACTCATGATATGAATCTTCACCCATAATGCAGTAATAACGAACACATTTATTGTATTTGACAGTTAGCATTTCATCTAATAAAGGTTGCAGGTGTTTGTATTTCAGCCAATTGTTAAATTTTAAAAATGATGCTTTGATGATGCTTTAAGGCACAATTGATTTCCAGAACTGTTTTTGTTGTTTTATTTGCTGAGGGAAGGCATTAATTATTTGTACACATTTCAATAATACAAAAGATAGGAGTTCGTAAAGTAGTTTTATACGATTTCTCATCAAATGTGTTGCCCAAAGCGACTCATCCGTTACTCTGCAGCCACACTATCAAGTTTCTTACACATGCAGCACGTAAAAATTCATTTGGTAGCTGTGACGTAGGCGGCGTGCAATTTTCAATCAATTTAGAAACTAGTTAAATTTATAAAGACGTTCGTAATCAGCTGTTTTCTGGCAAGTTTGCATCAAGTTTTAAAATTTATGGTTGCCTTAGTAAAAAAGTGGGATTTTATTAATACAAGGCGGTACTATTGATGATATTTCGGGAGCTGGCAACACTAATGTCAATAGCTAAAATCGGGCAACATCATAAAAAAGTTTGACATTTTTTTTTTGGCATAAAAGTGCTATTTCTTTTGTTTACATTGATTTATATGTACAAAAAATGGAAGTGGTAACGAAAAGCTTCGACTCTGTAGAGCTACAAAGCAGCTAAAATACTTCCTGGGTAAGGGACATGAGATTAAGGAATTAAGGATTAAGCCTGCTCAACAATCAGCTGCTTTGAAGCGACAACGCTGTAGCAGCCCAAATACGAAACAGAACTATCTACGAGTCAAAGGTCTGTTGATTTTGTGGCAGTGACATATTGTCCTGCCCTCGGCAAATAGAGGTTTCTCCACATGGGTGGAATTGTAGTGCTACCACACAAGCTGTGGAACACCAGACCCCAACTAATGGTTCGATTTCTTAGCAGCCTTAGGATGGGGATCTAATAGATCTTCTTGGTCGCGGTGCGTCGGACCCAATAATAATAATAATAACTGGGGTCATCACCATGAGGGTGCTTTTGTATATTGAACCAGCTTTCAGGCGATTACCCCTAAATATTGTGCTGGATATAGAGAGAGAGCTGACACGTGGTGACGCTTCACTATTATACAACTCTGCTTTTGCACGTTTTTTCTTTGTTTATAGCAGTGCTGCAGCGCCTTTTGATGTGAAGGAGACGTATTCAATTGTAAAACTTTGTTTCGGCAGCCATTTCTAGTAATTATTTTACTTCGCTGTTGCGAGAAAATACCAACGTTGAAGGACGCTCTGGTTTTGCTGTCAACGTGCTAACTACTTCAGCCATCGTCACCCTCGTTTTTTGGGCAAATGTGATGTAGAAGCGATTAAAAGACCAGTCACTTTTTAAACCTTCAATTAGAATGACTAAATGGAATCGCGAAGTTGAAAGGCGTTTTTTTTTTTTTTGTAAATCTTCTTCGTAATTTTGATGCATTATTTTAATAAGAAATTAAAGTAGTGCCAAAAATACTGCATTAAAAGTGTGACGAAAAGTATTGTAATTCAATAATTTTGCATATTTTATTTATTTATTTGGTTTCAATGTGCAAGAATGATCCATCAATTAGCATATTTAATGCATTTGTCGCAGTTTCGAATAGTTGTCGAAAATTCTGCAATTTCGTCCAAGTCTGAATTCATGTGCTCACAATTTGGGAAAGCAATTGCCAATTTATTAACTTCTAGATGACGAAATAAATTTTTTCGTGTGATTGCAGAAAATCATTAATCTTTAATAAGTCTCTCACTACTGCAAAGCTTCACTTATTTTTTTTGTTTTGTTCCCATGTCATTTTCTCGTTCACGTCCTGCTGGGCTTTTTGGCATAAATACGTTTAAATAGGTTTTCATTTATTTGAATCCAATTCGATGAATGCAAAGAATATGTTTAACACGTCGTAATTTCACACACACAAACACATAAGCGTACAAACACACAAAACAGCCGTATGCATTTTATTTTATTGCATTTCTTATCTGCATTGATACTCTCGTTACAATTTTATCCTTCAGTTTTGGTTTAAATCCAAATAATGGATTTTTACGTATGTTGCAGAAAAGCGATAATGTATTAAGAAAAAAAAAAAAAAATAATAAAATTTTTCCTTTCATTGTTTTTTTTTTTTTTTTTTTTGTGTAGAATTGAAAAGAATTATGCTGGGGTTTAATAAAAGCCATTAAAAATATTGCAAATAGATGTTTAAATTATATTTCAACATTTCTTTTTAAGCATTTAACGTAATTAGTACAAATAATGGTTGGGTTTATAATTAATGGAAACGATTTCCTTCATTTGATTGCCGCAGTAGATTGATTGGCAGCAGATTAACCAAGTTAAATTATCAAAGATTGGTCTGCTGGGTTTTGGCTTCATCGCTGGAAATGGTCGGATGAAATTAATATTAAAGCTGAGGAAAATTTCAGAATTGGGGTTAAATGTTTACCAGGAGAAAAATTCTAAAGGAGTAAAATCGCAGAACCGACTGTAACAATTGATATTGCAAGACGACTGTCGATACGATTTCCGCATTTAGTAGGCATACTCGACCGAAGTGGTATTACGATTCATAAAATGCTGCGGCAAAGAATTAAATGACGCCTCCGTTAAAAACATATTCCGAAAGTATTATTTGTGATCAGCAATACGACATCCGTATTAAAAATATTTAATCAGTTCAGAAAAAATTTATTTTATTTTGCCTTCATAGACTTCCAAGGAATTGAATCTTAGTCTCCCAAGTTGCAAAAGTATATTTTGCGAAAAATTATATTATACAACAAGTATTTGTTTTTTGTATTTTTCCAAAATCAAAGTCAATTAAAGGCAACATCAACATCACATTTTCTTATAAATTACCAAACACACTTTGACAGTCACAGCAATAAACGGCAATATCGACAACTGGAATACCGATTTGCAGTAAATGATAAAAAACTGTGTTGTCTTGTGTTGACGACGCCATGTAGAATAAGGGTGAATATTTTACCATTAAAAATTAAATGACTTTTCGTTTAATTTAATTGAAAAATAAGTAGGCCAGTGTGCAGAATATTCTGAGTGTATGTATTTCTCGGAACGTCACAATTCAATATTCCACAAATTATATGTTAACCCCTTTCTTACGTGGGTACTATTTAATAGTAAACGCCTGTATTACCGTTTGCAAGCAAATAAAAATTCAGGTTGAAACAAGTAGGAGTTACAATAAATAAAATTGCCTTCAAAGAAAGCAAACATAAAATAAAAACAAAAATGTAGGCAAAAGAAGTACATTTCGCTTAATATGTCTGAGCAGAAGTTCATAATATATTTGGATCGATATCGAATGCCATAGTTTATTTGTTAAAAAAGCATTTTGTCATTTTACTAAACAATTTAGAATGTGTGGCACAATATTAGAGTTAATAGCCCGAAAGGAATTACTATTAAAAAGTAATTGTTGTATAAATCAGTAATGATTTGCTGTCATAAACATTTCAAAATAATATAAAAATATAATTAAAAAATCATTAATAATACGAGTATTAAAGTGCATGCTGGCTGGGTGTTATTTATTATTTTCAAGAAAACATTTTCTATTTACGGTTAATGCTCACACACTCGGACAGTGGGCGTCACCCCATTTTTATTCAGTTTTAGTTGAAGAGCTGAATTATTGTTTTTGATGTGGCGCACGCACGTTAAATTAAGTGATACGTTATACCGAACAAATTAGTTTTAGATAAAAATTCAATTAAAATTTTTATATTTTAATTGCTAAATACAGACAAATGTATGCAGTACCTTATATTGAAACTCAGTTTATGCAGTTAGTTAAAATTTTTCAATTTTAAATAGGCTAGTTACATACTAAGAAACAAACTAAATCAAAGACAAAATTATAAAGTACACTGACAAACACTAGCAGAACTGAAAACAACATGCTGTTTTCGAAGGCTGCTGCTACACATTCATTTACAGCGTTCTTCGTGTTTTGTACACTGTGTGTGGTTAACAGTAGATGTAAATTATAAGCTTTATATATTTATTATTTTTTATTAATAGAAAACGAGAAATTTTTTCCGCGTTATATTTTCTCTGCTAAAGTTACCATCTATCACTTACAATTGCCCTTGGCATTTCCCGATTTTGTTTTCATTATTAATTTTCACATTTGTGTTTTTATTTTTTTGTCAGTACAGAAACGCTCCTACAGTGCCGCGTCACTTTTTTTTTTATCTGGGACCATAATATTTATAATATTAATTTATACATTATGTACCGTTTATATTATTTTGTTATTTGTGCATTTATTAATTTATGTATTATTATGTTTCCCGTTGTTTTAGTTTATAAGAAGAATTTTTTTTTATCTGGGACCAGCACTCAGGAGATGACTCCTACACATGCGAAGCATTGTGCTGGAACTATAGGAAAGGGATAGTAGGAGAAACGACAAGAGGTGAAGCTTAATTAATTATTTTTGCAGCACTGCTTTCGCACGTTCTTTGTTTATACTCGTAGCAGTGCTGAAGCTTCGATTCAGTAGCCATTTTTTTTATTATTGTTTTACTTCGCCGGTGCTACACAATATCGACGAAGGAGGGCGTTCTGATGCGATTGTGGATTGCTATCAGCTGAAGCCGGTATTGTTCAGTGACCAGTGACTATGCCTTCGCCACTGAAACCTTTATTTTTATTTCAAGATTTTAGTCTGAAACTGGGGTTGAACCCATGTCTGTTTTTGGATTCGTAGTCAACGTGCAGACTACCATCCATCGTGCCATCGCCACCCTCAGTGCTTTATATGAGTTAGAGGATTCTAAAGAGAAACCTCTTAAAAAAAATTATTTATTAATTTCTTTTATTCTTTATTATTTTTTTAGATAAGACCAGGACGGGTTGGGGATGGGGGGGGGAGGGGCAACTTCGGCGTCTCTAAAACTAACTAACTAACTAAGAAAAAATTCTTTAAAAAGGTCAAATGAAAAAAATTTAAAATTTTTCAATTGAAACTCTTAGGCCCCAATTGACAGTCATTAATTAGCTAATAGCAATAGCTTAACCAATAATATTTGATTGACAGGTTTTTGTTTACTATTAGTTAAAACACCAAATGTCAATGGTTAACAAATAGTTAGACAGCAGCTGATTAGTAAATTATTATTAGTATTTCTGTTTTGATATCATCTATCATAATATAATATACATATATATATACAATACTATGAGTTTTTTTATTTTCGAAAACATTTTGGTTTTCCCGCACCAATTTCAGCAGCAATTCACTATTTTGCACGGTAAAGTTCGATGAGCGCGCGCTTGTTTTATCCATTTTTAAGAAATAATATAACAAATGTAAACAAAAACCATATGCTATAGCAGTGCTGACAATATTGAAAATTAAAAGATTGTTAGGGTTACCATTCTTTGGTTATACTGAGAATGTTAGTTAAACAAAACATTGTGAATATGAAGTATTAGTTAAACAATAGTCATCTTTTTAATTTACTAATAATTAACTAATGACTGTGATTTTGGGCCTTAGTTAATCTTCCAGTTTTGCGTGATATGCTGAAATCTAAGTATTATTTTAATTGAATCTTCGCTTTTTTATAATTGAATCTTGATTTTACTTTCTCATGTGCAGTATTAGACATTTAAGCCTACCACTTTTCAATTATTTTACTTCATCGATATCCACATTATTTATCGCCTAACAAAAGGCTAAGTGGCATAAACTCTGTTCATGAAGCAATTGTTAACCTTTTATAGCATCCATTTCCCTTAAGCAACATTTAATATCTTCATTTTGCAAGTTACAATTTTGTGTTCATTTTAGGCTTGGCAGAATAGATGGAGCCAATTAATAACTTAACGAAAGAGCACTGCACTAAAAGTCATCCAAACGAACGTTATATCAAAGTTAATAACTAAAGTGGCCATTTCAACAACAACATAACTACAATGTGCCTACAAGTTTTAACAATGTCTCCTACCCTCCCAACACGTAACCGTCTACTCTAAACAGCCGTTTTATGCTTCTTAAAAGAATTTCTCAACAAATGAAAATTAAGCAAATTGTAAGAAGAAAAGAAACTAAAAACTAAAAAATAAAATAAAGAAATACTACTGACAACAACAAAAGAAACATTTAAGATTCTGTGGCATGACCTAAGTCGTAATTTAGATTGCCTGAGAACAATATGGACAATGAATAAACAAACATGAAACTGGCAAACCAAAGCAAAAAGGCGAGGCTGTTACAGCAGAAGAAGCATTTTTGTTGATGGCCGGAAAAACAGTTTGTACTTTTATAGGCATTTGTAACAATACATTTAACCAGATGTAAGACATTTGTTAAGACTTAAGTGTGTTTTATTCTACTTTAAAACTTGTTTTGTCGTGTCTCCTCTGTTCTTTGTGGTAACAAGAAAGTGAGATAATCTTGTTACACATGTGAATATCGCATTTCATCAAAGCGATTTGAAACCATAAAATAGGTGCTCTGTTCAAATCGCTTGGTTATTTTTGTCAGATGCTATTAAGGTGCAAAATACCTTGGATACTACCTGGAAGTACTGCAGAAAGGAAGCGCTGTCAACTAGTTCCAATAATAGCACAATTATACAATTCATGAGGAAAAGGAAGGTGAAATTCCCTACGCTGAACATAAATGGAATGGTCGTCGAACTGACCGAAGAATTGAAATTTCTGGCGGTGACCTTGGTTAAGAGACTCATCTGGGAATCCCACATCAGGGATATATTGGCGAAAGCCACAATATCCTTGTGCACGATGAAACAACTAATAGGGAAATCATATCATAATTTATCATCATACTTTATGGGGTATTGGTATGATAGCAATAACCCAATCAAAAAAGTACAACGGCTGGATTGGCGAAAGTACAGAGGCTTGCGTGTTTGTTCTTCACAAGCACTATGAAAAGCAACTTCATATAGCGATCCAGGAGGAGGTGACCATACTGGCACTAGTGCTACACGTGAAGAAAGACTGTAAGGTAGGCAACTTCACAGGTGCCCTAAGCATTCTGAATGGAAAGAAAGGGGTCCAACCAATACTCTGCTTCTCAGGGAGATATGAGGGCATTGTCTTATTTTGCCCAAAAGGAATAAGTGGAGGGGGAATCGCAACTGGATGAATGATGATTCACAAAAATTATATACCGATGGAAGGAAAACTATCGGTGGTGTGGGTGCAGGAGTAGTGGCACCCAGAACCCACTGATCACTTGCTCTCAGCAAGGATACTACCATATATTTCAGGCGAAAGTTTTCCCAATACTGGAAGCAGAACATATTCTGCAGGAGAAAGACTACAGGAGGGTAAGAATAAAAATACTCTCGGACGGTCGGTCTATTCTAAAGTCTTGGAACGGTCTGGAATCATGGAACACTGCTACACTGATGTGTATACCAGGGCATGAGTGTTAAGATGGCAATGAACACGCGAGCAAAGAGGGCAGCGGAACAGGGATTCATTGGATCCACCCCATGTTTGTGCTACCACAAAGGCGCTAAGCTCTGGTTCAAGTGCGGCCTTCTACTTCGAAGAGGCCCCGCCACCTAGCCTACCCTTTCATAAAGCAATGGATGCATCAGATCAACTTAGCGCCACCAAGAGAAATTAAAGCTTCCACTAGAAGTAATCGATCTACAAAAATCAAGGGAAGCCGATATTGTTGAAAACTACCAACAGCAAGACGAACAATATTCTGAGAGCGAAGATGAAACAATGGAAAATCCCGTTTTACAATAATTAATTTTTTAGAACTAGAACACCAAATTTTGTAATAAAAACCTGTTTAAATCAAGTTTCTTTTATGTGCGAGTAAAAAAGGAAGGCCTTTAATAGAATAGATTTAAAATTTTCGCACGTGAGTATTTGCAAGAATGTGCCAGTGTATGTGATTAAACAAGAATTTTTTTCCCGTGACAGAGCGTGACTAGAAATTTATAGGCTTTAAGAGGCAGACTGCTAAAGACCGAATCTATAAAATTGTTTAACTTGGCTCAGTCGTTTAGATAAAAATTAGTTTTGTCCAAAATAAATGAAAAATTTCCCATAGAGCAGCACTGCTGCAAAAAAAAACAAATGGCTTAAACTGTGAATAGCTTCACTCTTAGTTCTTTTTCTTAGTTATTTGGCTAAATGAAAGACAATATTTACAAATATTCAGGCAAAGTTTCCACATCATATCAGTTATAGAACTTTTACAACAGTTAAAGTTCCCCACTCAATATCAAATACTTAAGAGTATGCCACGCCCACATTAAATCTAAAATTCTCCTCAATTGTATAGGTTCTTAAAATACATATATGTACATACCTTTGGCTATTTAAAATACATTGCTTCCAAATTTATTATTAAAAATGTTCTCCTAATTAAGATTACTTTTCGAACTAATTTGCTGTATTTTAATAAAGAAAAATTCCTGCCAAACAAACAAAAACTTGGTGTGAATTTAAGTTGTGCCTTTGCTTTATTTCCTGTTTTTATGGCAAATAAAGTCCTATTAAGACGCAATTCTTTGTTCATTCCGTCTACTTGATTTTCAGACACAAGAACCAAAACGAACGGACGCAGCCAAAAGTAACTTTCGTATAAATAAACGCACGTAAATGAAATTAAATAACTTTAGATATTTTTGGCAAATTGGATTTTATTTACCAGAAATAAACTTTCTTTTCGTTTAGTTTACCAAACAGAAGAAACTTTCTGTTGCCTTTTAAAAGGAAATGAATTCATTTATTCAACCCTAGTTTTAAGTTTAATTAATGTAAATTAAATGTCCAATTAACTGCAATGTTCAAAGAAATGGTAAGAGAACGCGATGGATGTTATTTTCAAATAAAAGAATTAAAAGAAAAGTTGCTGTGAACTCACCAGTGGGTCAACGTTTTGCCATTAGAAATAATAACATAAGTAGTCTAGACGTACCTGCAATGAAAAATATTACAATTAAAGTTAAAAAATATTAAAAAGTTAAAAAATAAAATAAAAAAAATATACAAAAAAAATTCCTATACATATGAATTTTGTAATGAATTTCTAAAAGTGTATCACACTGTTGACTTTATTTATTCAAAATATTTGCACTTTATTGATCACTTTCACTGGCTTACAGCAAATAGTGCAAATGTTTTAAGAGTAGTAAGGCAAAACGGGGGGAAAAAAGGCATTGCACGTTTTGTTGAAAAGAAAACAACATAAGGTTGACTAATTTCTTAGTATTTTATTACTAATACTAATAATTATTAGTAATAGCAATTTTTACTAATAATAATAATATTAATTATGAATATAAACAATGTAAAAGAAATATTAAAAAATAATAATTAGTAATTATTACTAATACTAATAATTATTACCAATAGTAATTATTACTAATAATACTATTAATTAATATAATAATACATATAATACTAATACTAATAATTATTACTAATAGTAATTATTACTAATAATAATAATAATTAGTAATTGTATATTTATATATGTATATAATACTAACTAATCCATGAATTTTATATTTAATTTTACCGTTATTATTATTATTGGGCTGGGAAGCAGCGCTACCAAGGAAATATATTGTGCAAAGCCCTCATATTAGACTCCCATTTAAAGGCTTCTAAAGAAAAAAGAAAGCACTGTTTGGGGTCTGACATTTTCGCAGCTTATGTGGAGGCACTGCAATTTCACCCAGATGTTAAAACATCTGTCTGCCGAGTGCAGTACAGTCGCAAAGAACTTCTTCAGAGCTCTCAGTGTCACTTTCACGAAATCGCCAGACTTCGGAGAGACCAATTTTGTTTAGGTGGTAGATCAGGCCACAATGGCCAGTGAAATATCCCGTTAAAAGGCTCATGTCTGCTCTATGCAGCGAAAGCAGCCTATTTGAGCTGCCCCTATTCGGAATCAAGAAACGTTTGGAGTGAGGCTAGCCGGCATTATTATGCCAGTGAGCAGCGAATTACCTTTCCTCCCAGTTTCCAAGAATTTCGTTTTTTTTTGGCTTTTTGTAAGTTCGGCTCGGGGCCAATAAAGGGCAGGTTCAGTAACCCAGCATAATATAACGCTGTTAAAGTTCGTCAAGGTCCAGACACTCCGATCCCATGATCGACTGAATTGCCCCAAGGGCCGCCTGACTATCTCATAGTATATAGATGTGGCCCCCTCATATTCCTACGGAGGTACTGGCCCACACATGTACCGAGGGCACGAATTTTCGCCCGAAAAACTGTTTTTCCATGATAATATTTCCCAAGGCTTTGTGACTGAGTCTATTCCGATAATCCTTTAAAATTAATTAAAAATTAACTTTCCTTTTCCATTTTATTTTTTTTAAATATTCCCGTCTAATGCTGTTCTATTGAATGAAATTTCTTTTTTTTTGTCTTTCGCAGCTAAAGCCTCCGCCAAAGGGGTCTGAAAAGAGACCCTTTTTATATATTATTGCACTTCACTGACATTGCATTTCTCAAACATCGACGAAGAAAAATTTTGTTGTATCAAAACCTCTAATGCTTTCAAACACCTCTAAGTTTTTACAGTTTTCAAGCTACGCCAGAGAATTTTTAATTGCTCGTAAAATATTTTTCTTTTATAAATTTATTTTCATAAACCATTTATGTTTCTCTGCAAACCAGTTAATTAAGTACTTTTAATGAACAACGAAAACTAAAGTGATGGGAATTTTAAATCAGCAACTAATTGATGGGTAAAATAAAAAACGTTGCAGAAATATTTGCTGAAACGTATACCAAACGAGTTTATTGAGGTTTTTTTCTTTTTATATTTAAAACTGAATGCCTTATTTGCCAAAGCACTTCAAGTTTTTTCCTTTTTTTTTTTGCACAGGAAAAATAATTGGGGCATTATATTGTTGTATATATATGTTTTTCAATATGAATACAAACAGTCGGCATAAATGTGATAAGACAACTAACAACGGTGCGTTCACCCTCTGGGTGAAGTCTAGTACGATTTTAAATTTTTCACACATTTTTTAAAGTGACCTTCGCCCAGAATATAATTCTTTTAATGAAATGATCAAAAAATTAATATATAAAATTGGAATTTTTATCGCTAGCTCGCCTAGAACCATGATTATTCATGACTCCTCTAAAATACGCGTCGAACAAGTAAAAATTTTTTGTAAAACAAAAACAAAATTTTAAAAATTCTTTTTGTTTACCATACATTTCTAAAATCAAATAAACTCGAGAATTTTAACGCGGTTCTCTATCTTTTAAAAACGGTAAATTTTGTATGATTTTTTTTTATCTTGGAGCAGTGCTCAGGGGATATCCCCTACATACGCAATGCTTTGCACTGGAACTAGATAGAGAGAGAGAGGGATAGTGTAAATATCGATGTAGCTGGTGCAAGTGGTAGGAAGATAGAGCTTAATTCTAGCACAACTCTGCAGTTGCGTGTTAGTTATAAAGTAAAGTTGCGGTGACTCTGATGTCATTTTTGACATCTTATTTTTAAATTAAGGGGAGCCATTTTAATTAGTACTTTAATTCGTCGACATTTTATTGCTGAAATATTTTCTTCAGAATTGACCGGGCTGGGAATCGAAAGCGGATACTTCTGGTTTCAGAGCCAACACGCAGCCTACTCGCCATCAGCACCTCCAATTTTTTTTGCTGATGTGCAATTTTGTTTTTGTTCTCCATGTAACTTTCTAGTCCGTAATAGTCGTCTTTCTATGAATCTCATTCGATAGGCTAAGAGGTGCTCTTATCGGGCAGTGGCGTGATGGTATCATAGTGGTATGGATCGACTCCGTGCGAAGGATGAGGGCGGTCAATTTTGGTGGTGGGAGTACCAGTATTCATGGAAGGGTTGCGCTGTCTACAGGCCAAACGTTCCTTCGTCTCTCCTGTGGAACATAACCGTTGACACTCTACTCGTAGGACTGAACTCTGTGGGGAGGTTATGCGAACGACTTGGCACTTTCGGTTGGGGAATATTCCTGGACAGCTTTCTGGGTTGCATGAGACATGCTCTCAGGACAACGGAGGCGTAGTGTACGGAACAGGGACTGACCAGGCAGAGATGTTCCGCTTAATGCACGCATTGGATCCCTTGACTGCTGCTCAGGTGAAGGGGACGAGAATTCTCGTTGCACTTGACAATGTGACTATCATTAAGCTGGGATTGTGATATGTTTGGATTCCGTTGGCCGTAAGAGGTGCAGGAGCATGACGACCTGTAGGCAGGCCAGTTTGGTGATAAAAGAGCCCACGTTGTGGGGGGCGCGAGGAGTACTGGGGTATGACCGAGGTACCTTGAGCTGGAACACGGCGCTTGTAACGGGACATGGGAACTTCAGGTAACATTTGAAGTAGATTGGCGTCGATTGGGGATGATATCTGCAGACTATGCCTGGAGGAAGCGGCACATATAGTGCGTGATTGTCCAGCTTTGGCTGTTCATTTGTCCCATTGTCCCATTATCGAAGGGAGTGAGATGAGTGCAGATGCTGGCGATAACTACGAACTCGGAGTTGAGGAGAAAGTCGAGAAATACTACTCGCCTGCCAGAAGTCAATTTAGTCTACAGCGAAAGCTAGAATTAGAGCGGATCTCAATGACTGGTGGGTTTGTCTATTGTTAGTTGAACTGGTCATCAATTTAGATACGAGGGGGTCACCCAATTTGGTAGTGGTCTGATTCGATGTGCCGTCACACTTAATTAAAAAAAAATTTGCCCATAGTGCAACCGCCCGTTCAAAGTTTCACGTTTTATATTTCAGTACGTCTTGTAATATTTATTCCTCTCTAGAGGGTATTTGCAATTTAGGATTCCAAGTAGCCAATTTTTGTAGAGTTTTTCATTTGTTTTATATGAAAGTTACCGCGTAATTAGTAAAAATTAATTTCATTTCATTATATTTTTTTTTGTAAAAGGAGGTTGCGGTAGCAAACTTGTACATGTTAAATAACAAGAGCAATGAAGATCCTTCTTGTTTTGTACGTCATGTGTGGGTGTGTGTGTGTGTAAAAATAGAATATGCATTAAAAAGTGTATATGTGTGAGTGGAGTGTGCGAAGAATATTTTTCAAAATAATCTCCCCCCTTAAACCCATTAAAATAAGTTATGAAAACTGGTGTAAAATTTTGTATTAATTTTATATATGTATCATTTTTGGGCTCTTCTATGCGGGCAAGTCACAGTGGGCTCCAATGGAAATATGGTGGTGTTTTTGAAAATATATTTCATGGTTTTTTAGACATGTGAATATATTTGAGTAACTCGTAGTTGGTTTGGCATTCAGCAAACTAATGATATCAGGTTACGCGAAACGCCGGATTTATGATGTTCAATCAGATTGGCTGATTCCGTAAACTATGCAACACAGTGCGGAGCTAATACTGTAGCCATCGCATAGAAAAATAATTAAACAAATAACTCTCTTATTATTTGAACAGTCAGAGATGCGACGAGGGTGTGAAAAATTAGACTTTTATTAAATTTGACGTTTGTATAGCCAAACTACCTGAGTCTTATTAGACATTAAGGGTATGAAATTACACTTACTGCGTGGCCCACGTTGTCACAGGACTTCGATTGTTAGTTTATTTACATTGAAAACAAAAAGAGCAACATTTCAAATTTGAATGCTGTGCTAATATGGGCGACTTTTAAGGCCGTTAGGACACAATGTTGTATCCTGAAGTATAAACGCTTGATTGTAAGTGCTGTAATCATCACCTGCAATTATGGATGGTATAGCTGTTAAGGAATCAGAAGCTATTGATGTTTTTGGCATGGAAATGCGGTGGGAGGTTCGTTGACCAAATTTTTTAACTCTAAGAACTACTCAAAAACTCTAGAGAACTAATCGAACCTCGGGTTTTTAAGACGATGTAAGAAATACTTCAGGTGGCGTGATCACTTATATGCGACAGAAAATTGGGCACAACTCTTATGTATTGGTCGGTGATTCAAAGTATACATTTAATCTTCGCGAGCATGTACAGGACAGAGAGCTGTAGCATCGTCGTAATGTGAGCTGTGTCTGGCATTTTTATGTGCGCAAAGATTGTTTTTGAGAGCGCAACCATTTTTGATCGATACCAGCGAATCGCATTAAGGAGAAAATTGGTTTTGTTCGCATGTGAAATACTATCCCTGCAGAAGTCTTCGCCATCATTTGCCATGCTGGAAAATTGAAGTCAAATTTCTACAAACTCCACTGCCTCAATCCTCCTAACCATAACCTATTTTCCTAGCTTAGTTAATTTTCCTAGAAAAGTTAAGTTTTAATCCATATTGAAAATAATTCTCTTTGGCCTATGTGGATATGCTTTCCTCCTCAATAATGAATTAATTCTATTGAGTTTATTTTCTGAAATGCTTTGCGGAAGTGTCATATGAATGACAATATCAATGACACATTTTATATATTTTTCGACAAAAGACACAATTTAAAATTATAAGCATGAAAAATAGTAGGGTAGCTATGAATAACGTTATCACGTTGACTACAAAACACAAGGTCCTGAATAAGAGCCCAGTATCCGACAGTCATAAACGTATTTTCGCATTGTTCTTTTCTTTTTTTTCATTGTGCCTTTGTGTCAGTTGCAGTCAGTCGCAAGGTCATTGGTCACTGAACAGTACCGGCTATAAGCTGATACCTGTGGATTACAGGCACATCAAAGCGCTCTTCTTCATCGGTATTGTGTAGCACCAGCGAAGTAACATAATTACTAAAAATGGCTACTAAAAACAAAGCTTGCAAATTTAATACGTCTCCTTGACATCAGAGGCGCTGCAACACTGCTATAAAAACGTGCAAAAGCAGAGTTACAAAAATAACAAAGCTTTTCTCCACCTGTCGCATTCATCACTATCCCTTTCCTTAGTTCCGGTGCATGTATTGCATACGTAGGACACATCTCCTGAGCACTAGTCCCATAAAAAAAAAATTAATTTTGAAATATTTTCTTAACCAATCGTTACATTCGCAGTATTAATTAATCAAATAATTAAACAATTCAATAGAAACTTCCCTAATTTGATTACTTTAGACCTAAGAATTTTGTAAAAATTTCTTATAAATAAATGCAATTCAGTTTCTGCCTTGTTTGTTCCACTGTAGATTATTGCAAATAAACGTATCCGTCTAATAAAACGAAACGCTAAGGTGCAACAGAGCGTATAATGAACATTTAATTGAAACGAATGATAAAGAGAAGATGCTAAAAATATGAAAAATATTTAATATGGGACATTTTAGAAGCAAGAGAAACAATAAAGAATGATAATAAATTAATTTAAAAAATTGCCATAGAAAACGAAATTTCTTTACGGCCATACAAGCTGCTTTTAAAAGCTCTTGATTTATATAAACCACTGAGAAGTTTAATTTATAACCCAGAAGAGAGTCACTATGAAAACATTTCAGCTATTTTTTTTTTTAATTCAAAAGCAGATGAATATGGGTTTTTAGTTTTCAATTAAATTGTCTGTATGTCAAGAGCACACTTGAACTGCATAACATACAGCATCTTAATTATTTTGAAGTAGTATTTGAAATGCCTGCGCAATATTAATTATAAACTTAATCATAACGTGGCAGAAAGCCGTTTAACAACAGATAGCTGTATCTCAGATTTGTACGTATTTGGTAAAACGACTTCAAGTCAAACTGTCAAAACAGCTTTAAAAACCCTATTTTTAATTATGTTGAAGAAGCTTTGTCTTTTTCTCGAAAATGTTAGGAGAGGGGAGATTTTTCCAAAACATTCTTATAGTTTCCAAAAAAAAAAAAAACAAGCTGTCAAGATTTCCAACGATTGGGCGTTCATTTGGATACTTCTAAAAGTCCTCGCCGAAAAATTCTATTCACCCATCTCATTTTCGAGAAAAGTCCTTTAACTTAACAAATAGTGCAAAATATTCTTATAGTTTTTAAAAAACCAAGCTGCACAAATTTCGAACGATTGGGCATTCAATTGGACACTTTTAGAAGTTCTCAGGATAATTTTTTTTTTAATATTTTTGCTTTATAATGTGTTTATTTTGAAATTTTAAAGTAAAAATTATTAGGGCTAGTCATGAAAACGTTTAAAATTGACATTTGTGCAATTGTGCAAGTTTGCGAGTCCTATTTCATGAAGCCCCTTTTTCAATTATTGTGCAATTTTAAACAGTTAATCTCAAAGTAAACAAAAGCAGCTGACTTATTCAATGCACAATTAAGCTGTGCAAGTTTACGAGACTAAATAGTTGGGCAAATTTACGAGGTTTGTGTAAATGAATTTTCAAACAAATTTTGACAGTTCATTTACGAGAGTGTAAACTTGCACACTTTGCGCAGTTTACGAGACTTTTACACGTTTTCATGAAGCCCCTTATTGTTTTAATTGTTTAATATTGCCATGTTCACGCATTAAACTCGTTGGTTTGTGTCTAGGGTTATAAACTTTAAAATCTATCTTCACGCACATAAACTGGGCGCGGTGCCAAGAAGCATACCAGTACATTACACAACTGACCACTACCATTAGAATCTCTAACACAAAAAAGTACGCGACTGGAAAACGGTGAAAAATTTTAGGTTATTAAAAACAGCTGATCAGAAAAACAGTGTTGTCAAAATATACGATGTCTTTACTACTCAGTATATACAAGTTGCATAATATTTTACACTTGTTTGTTTGCAATAACATTTCTTATTTCGGTTCTGGTTAACAATCTTAATAAAATACCGTACCATAAAAAAAATTCCCGTACACCTCCTCATATAAAGTATTTTTGGATAGTAATTTGAAAAAAATTTAATTTTTTTCGACGAAGGTAGGGGTCGCCTTTTTAAAATTTTCTTTATTTCTTTGACATTTGCAGTCGATTCTTAAAGAATGATATATCAATATTTTTGTCTCGAGAAGCCCAATATTCTGCATAAAAAGCCATTGACCTCAAGTCTGCCGTTCTAGTATTTAGCCACCAGATCTCTGTTTCTACCATCCTAATGTACGCCTCTAATTTCAACCAACTAAAGCTCTCAAAAAAACCATAGAGTTTTGCTAAGGAAGTAATTCCATAATTCTTGCAGAACAGTCGATATTTGTGATCGGATCTACTAATAGAACTAAGTATGATGTAACGAGAACCGAGGCACTAGAATGCTTTCTTTCAGACCTGCAAAATGTGCTGAGTTTATAGAACATCACAATGGATTGTCATGCGAAGAACATCAAGAGCTTCTGATTCCTCAATGTCTATACCGCTCATAATTACAGATGAGGTAGCATGATCGTGCATGCCTAACGCTCGTATATTTTTTTGGACCAAAAACAGTACATTTCAATGAAATTTTTTAAAAAAGCAGTAAATCGATTTGGAAAAACAGTACTTTTCGCAGTATATATTTTATTCAATATATAAAAAAAAATTAACAATCATTTCCATCATCTGAATCATTTCCATCAAAATCAGCTTTTGTGGTTTTTTTGTATTTGTCGTTTGAAGCAATTTGAATAAGCAATGCCGGCTTCGTTTTGAGGTAATTGTAGAAATCAACGCATTTGTACTTAAAATTACATTTGACGGTCAGAATCGCCTTAAATATTTGCACATCTAATCGGGTTTTGTCTGACGTCCAAGTTTTGTTCACTGCAGAGAAGATTCGTTCCACTGACGCTGAAGTTCTTGGCAAACATAAAATATATTCAACGATCGTGGCCATTTTTTTGAATTCGCAATCGGCGTTATTGCCGAAAAACAGTATTTTGATATCGAAAAACAGTATAATACTGCGAAAAACAGTACAGATACGAGCCTTATGCATGCCACATGGGCTCTTTTGGTCCTTTGCACTAGTACGAATAAAATCGAATTAAAAAAAATATAAAATCTGCTTTTAGTTATTAAAATTAATGGCACATAGTGCCGGCGGTTTTTTGCCCATTTTCAGCAAAATTTACAATTTTGCTTTCAACTTTTAATTCAAATGTATGAGACTAAATGCACAACTTACAAAATTTCATATTTTTTGTTTCGTGTTAAAGCTCTGGTGTTTAATGCACTTAAATAAATGGATCAAATCCCAGTGTTAAGCTTTTAATATTTCGTATTAATTTTTTAATGTAAAAAATCATTCATATGCATCATTGAATTTTAATAAAACTCAACTACAAACAATGCACAATCAAGGAGAATGTTTAATTTATTTTGCTTTTTATTTCGCATTGTTTCAGTTCACTGCAGTTTTTATTATTATTATTATTTTGTTCATTTTATGAAAAACAAGTTATACCAACCAGTATTTCCTTTTTTTTGTTTTTTTTTTTTTTTGCTTTTTTTTGTTGAACTGGCATCTCATTTACACTTAAATTCAGGCCAATGTACTTAAATCGTCAAGATGTTTGCTGTGAAGCCACAGCAATTAAATTACTGGGAGATTTTTAAAATCACTGCATGTCGGGCTAATTAAATTGAAAAAAAAAGAACATCAAATGTGGAAAATTTTAAAATCACAAGAATAAAATTTTAAAATTAATTAAATGGCACTTCTAGAGAAAATCTTGTATGGGGCGTATTTACAGCTGACTCTTGGCCCAGCGCTTTGAGTCATGTTACACGAGTTTGTAGGCGAGCGCAATAGAGAAGCGTGCGTTTACATTTTCCCCCAACTCGTATTATTGTTGTTTTGTTCATGGGTTTTTTTTATAGACAGTGTTGCCGAATTTGAATAATTCTTTAGTTTGGCACATTGAACATTTCATAAATTTTTTGTAAAAATTATTTGCCAATTGCCTTTCTTGGACAACTTGCGGCTGTGCTCGCGTATGGATGTGACTGACTTAGTGAGGTAAGTGAACGGCAAAAGGCGGCTGTGACGTCCTATGGTTTTTACGGGGCTAGGGTAACAAAACGGCACCTACAGTGTTATTTCGGTCGAACCGTCTTGGGCGGCTGCCTTCTAACCTAACTTAACCTATTTGTCAATTGAGCATAAACAACTTTTAGCAGTGTTATTGTTCCAGTGTAGGGGGTCATCGAGCAGACCACCATTAAATCGGCTCACTTTTTGGCACCCTTCCAATGTGCCATTGATTGCCGGCATATCCAATAAGTGGCACATTGGGATCTACATCATTTCCTAGCATTTCCTCTAGACCCTATTGACCGCAGATAGTCGAGTGGTTATTCTCGACAACTAAAAAAAGACACTGCCCTTTCGAGAGCCATGCTAACAGAATTGGTCTTCTTTACAATAACTACTATTTTTCTAGTTGTCAGCATGAGAAGGTTCCGAAATAACCGCGATGAAACTTAAGGTATGAGCGCCCAACTTGAGGTTAGACTCATACTGGCTGTCAAAACAATGCGAATTTAATGCATACGAAAAAATATTTTGACTGGGCGGAATGTTAAATCCACAATCAGCTGGCTCTAGACAACCCGCCAATAAATTACATGTAATGAAAAAAATAAATATTCTCTTTTATTCTTCAACTTTAAAACTTTCAACAGCAGCTCCATCTATTGTCTCTTCAAATTTTGCTTAAATTAAAATGACAACAACATGCAATTTGAATGGAACGCTTTATCAGCTTGATTTTTTAATCATGAAACCATTTGTCATACCTTAAACGGAGGACACCTTCTATTTTTTTTTTGCATACATTTTGGTAACGCCATTTTAATAACAATGCACCAACATAATAATTTATGGTGCAATAAAGAAAAAAAAAAAACTATTACGACAAATTTTATTATTAAAATCGCTGCTAAAAACTTGCATCCTTTGCTTATTGTTACAATTTGTGTATCAATGGACAAGAGCAAACATTAAATAGTTGGATATTAATTTTTACACATGGAGAAATTTTTGAGCCAAACTATTTAACACGTCTTAATTGTTTTTTTTCATTAAAAAATATTGCAAATGAATATGGAAGTAAAAAAAACAGAACAGATAGAACTAATTATTCGGCTAAAAAGCGCGTTTGTGGAACAAACTGCCTGCAGAGGTCGTTCCTGTCACTTTTGACGTGGGAAGTTTCGAATATAATGTCTATCAACACTACTCTCTCTATCCTCTCTACCTAAACCTTATATCCTAGTTTTAGCACAATGCATTGCAGGGGTGATCCTCTGAGTGCTGGTCCAAGATAGAAAATTAAGGAGAATCATTTTCGGTGCATCAGTGAAGTTGACTTTGGTGTTGCAGACAAGTCTCATCTTAAACGAAGAACCATTGTAGGCAGCAGAATTATTATTTTTATTTTTATTTTTTTCTTGAACCAGTGTTCAGAGGATATCCCCTACATATGCAATGCATTGCTCTAGAGAGAGAGAGAAGGATAGTATAGAGAATGTCCATTCACTTGTCTAGATGGTGAAAGCGGTAGGCAGACAAAGCTTAATTAAGGGGAGCCATTTTGTTTATTATTTTACTTCGCCGACGTCTTATTGCTCCAATACCGATGAATGAGGGTGGTGTAGCACAGAAAAATCACAAAAAAAATTTTACTCAACCAGAGCGGGAAACGAACCTGCGTCCAAAATCTGGCTACAGAGCCAATACGCTAACTACTCTTACTTCAGTACCACCGATGCATGAGTGCATACGGTAAAGTCTGCCAATATAGTATATTGTGGGCACGTACATTTAAGAAGGAAACGCAATACAAGAATTTAATTTTATAGTTCTCTCTTTATAAATATGATGAATAATTGGAGAAAAAAAAAATATATTGGCTTGGCAAAAAGAATTCTTAGTCAGAATTAACAGTCTGCTTTTGAAAAACGAAAGAAAAAATTGCCAACCAAAAACATTTTTTTTGACACGCAACTGCAGAGCTGTGCAAGAATTAAGCTCTATCGTCCTACCATTTGCACTATTTGTCTATTTTCTGCACTGTCGCTCTTTCTATCTAAATCCAGTGCTTTGCATTGCATGTACAGTATGGATAGAAACCCATTTATTTTTTTTATATAATTTTTTGGTGTCTCACACAATACGGCCATTTTTGGAATGCAACTACCGCTTTTTAAAAGAGTTATCTGTAGTTTTGAACAATAATATTTTATTTATATTTTTTTCTATGTCTTTTACGGCCATTTTCACAATGTCTGACACCATTTAACGAAAAATTGTCTGTTAAATTTAACCGAACAAAATGTGGCGGTTAACAATATAATCAACACCTATGCATAGCTAATTTTAATTGATTTATAGAAGAAAAAATGTACACATGTAAAAAATGGGAAAGCTACACTTACATTTTTTTTCAATGTTTATAATTTTAAAACTTTGAAACAAAAAAAGAATTCTTGCTGTGATATTAGAGGCTCTAAAAAAAACTTTTTAACATGTGTATATCTAAATATTTTTATAGACCAATATTTTACCTGTCTCACTTGTTTTTTTGAATGTTCCCAGCTGGAACAATTTGTTGCTTATGAATATCCGCCATTTCATTTCAGTATACTTCAATGTTTTTTTTCACAAACATTAAGATTTTTTTCTATTTTCTGTCATTTATAGTATTTTTCGTAAACAAACACAAACAATATTGCCATACTTTTTACAGAATTCTTTTGTTAAGTAACTGAAGGATGGTGAAACTAAAATCATTAACCGTCGATTAAATAGTGCCTGTTAAGCAAACCGCCAGTTAGTTAATTTTCTGTTAAAAGTAAAATAATTAGACATTGTGAAAATGGCCGTTAGTCGTCTTTTGATTTTTGTAAAATTCAAATTGTACCACCGAAAATAATCTCAAGTGGTAATAAACGTATGAGCAATATTTAATCAGGAATATTAATATCACTCATACAAAAAAATTCTTTCTTGTGTAAAACCAAACATCAATTTTTTAAACTTTATGGCTGTTTTCAATATACATATATAAACGAACGAATTTTCTCTTGCGTTTTTCAAAAACAGGCAGTAAAACTTCTGTATTATGAAGCATGAACTGAAAATAATACACCTTGACAAAGGAGTTTTCATGCACAAACGGTTGGCTGAAAGATTACTTGCATCACCAAAGAATATTCTTACTCTCATCCCTAGTTTACAAATTAATTTACTCTATAAAGAATTACTGCCGTATTCATAAAAAATTTTTGGAATTTATAAAAATTTTACAAATGGAATTTTATATGGAAATTTGTTTATAAAAGCTTTTTATATGTCCGAAATATTGTTTATGCATACAGCAATTAATTGTTTACTTATAACATATTGCAGAATCAGGACTACAAATACTAAACAAGAATTTCTCTAAGTGTAATAGAAAACATTTTAAGCTTTTTATAGAGTAGTGTGTTGCTCTTTATTTCTTTTATAATCGCCAAAATGTATTGAAATTTTTGTAGTGGAACTTTTTAAATTTATGAGACTTCAGAGACCGCCCCAGTTGGACAACGCATGAAAACATTGTGTGCTTTTATTAAAACGCATAAAGAAACATTGAAGAATATATTAATGGTTATTCAAACAAAAATAAGGATAAACTTGTATCTCTTCAACAATAAAATCATAATAATAGAATTTCTATAAAATGTTTTTCTTTTATTTAAGAAAAGCAAAAAAAAAATTTTTTTTTTCGACTACTATTTTAATTTTCATTTGAATTTATTTTGCAAATTTTATGTTTATTTGTCATTTATTTGAAATAGTATCGTGTAGTATATAGGTAAATTCAATGGTGCTTAATGGTGTGAGTACAAAACGCATGTATCCCAAGAGACCATCCCTAATGTACTTTATTAACGAGATTAGATTCTTTGCGATAATATTTATTTACACTTAACCCTACTACTATGGCGTTTTTAAACGTGGTTTCAACATAACAGCAATTGAAATGTGCAGAAGGCTATTCATACAGCGCAAAAATATATATTTTTGAATGAAATTTTGGTTGTCTTTAAGTTCATAGTTAATTTATCACAATAATACGAAAAATTACGTTTCATTTTTAGAATAAAGGAAAGAGAACAATCAATCTCCAATAACAGTTAAGTAAAACACGTACATACATAATTCCTATGCCACTACACACGTCATCAGTACTCATTTTGTGGCAACAGGGAGGTAAAGCAAAGTCATTAATATCGTATACTTAACACGGCAGAGTTGAAGAAAATGTATACGAGAGAAAAGCTTACTATATTAACAAAGGCTCGAAAGGTTCATTCTAGGTCATATATTCCCAAAAGCTCATAGCTCTGTTTTTAGAATGCATGGGAATGAAATTAGCTTTTTACAAATTTTTTCACTGTCTTTTCTTATTCTAATTGAATGGCAGTGAAAAACCAGTTGATAGTTATTTTCCCATTCATTGAAATATATATTTTTTAAAATAATTTTATAGTGTATCCACAGCTCTTAGATGGAGTTAGAAAAATTGAGACCTAGATTATCGCATTTGATATCCAACGAAATTACTTTTTTTTAATCCTTATTATTTAACCTTATTTCTTATAATAAATATTTCTATATTTTCTTTCAAGGTTAAGAAAAATTTTTTTATATTAATTACCAAACGAAAAAATTTTATATAAAATATTAAAAATTTCCTGAAGATGTTAACCGACGGTTGACAAAATATCGAAAAAAGAGAAAGAATAAGAAATATAAACAAAGAGAATATAGAAAGAGAAATTACTTGTTTTTTTTTTTTTTTTTTTTTTGTAACTGGGACCAGCACTTCTCCTGAGTCCTCCTTGACACCAGAGTCGGAGTGACTCAATACAAGTTTTGAAAACTTTGTGATGGGCACAGTACTTGTCCCGACCTCCTATTTGCACTCCAAAATATGCACATTTGATGTTTTTTTCAAACACTCTTTTTAATTGCAAGTAAAAAAATATTTGCAACACAAAAAAATTTCAATAAAAAAAAATTTCTTCACAACAAAAAAATGAAACCATAAAAATTTTCTATAATTTAATCCGAATTTATGAATGAATTTTAATGACTCATTTATAACATATGCCAGTACCAAGATTAATAACAACATTGCAGATTTTGTGTATTTTACATTTTTAATCAACTTTTAAAAACAAATTTTTTTTAAATTTTCTTGAAAAAAGCGGTTTTTTTCTCAAAACATTCTGAATATATCCTAGACTATAAGGGTTTGGCAAAAAATTAATAACAACATAATTTAAAGGTTATTTTATTCTCGATGCTGCCATGGTTTTCTTAGTGCTTCGAACAGCTAGTTCTCGAGTTATTGCAAATTACGTGGTGCAACCCCCGCATTTTTCTATATAATGGTAAATCTCGTGTTTAAATATGAACCGAGTGGTTATATTTAAAGGGAGTAGAGATCTCGGGGCAAGATTTCTACTTTGTTGAATACAACTGATTCAGCGTTTATATTGTATTTCAACGGGGTGACTTGCGTCAATGAGTACACCAAACGTTTTTCAATGGTATAAATTCTTTATTAACAAATTAACTAACTTCATGTGATATGGTTTTTTTGGAATATAAGAAAAAATGTAAGTCGCAAGATGCTCTTGGTTTGACGATAAAAAAGGAAGTAAGTAAAAGTTAGACAAGATAAATTATGGCCGCCAAATTGACCCGAATCGTAAGACGAAAAAACGTCACGAACTTATTCATTCAGGGATGGAAAACCCTGGTTCACATAAATTCACAGTAATTCATCGTTAAATATCCAGGGATGGAAAACCCTGGTTCACATTAATTTACAGTAATTCATTAATATAATACGTTAGATCTACTATAATTCAAAATAATATATATATAATCGTATAAGCTGCAAACTCATCTGAACATCTTGTGAACCAGAATCAATTCAAAAGAAGTAATTTATAGTCATTGAATAGGAGTGCCATCATGAGTATGTGTTCAAATTGACTAAGAAAACTCAGGCCAATAAATTCTTGTTGGCCAGTGTAATTGAAGTTAGATATACGCATTTATTTATTTATTTATTTTTTTTTTCTGGGACCAGCACTCAGGAGATGACTCCTACACATTTTAGGCATTGTGCTGGAACTATAGGAAACGGATAGTAGGAGAAACGACTGTAGGTGAAGCTTAATTAATTATTTTACAGCTCTGCTTTTGCACGTTCTTTGTTTTTATACTCGTAGCAGTGCTGAAGATTCTGTTTAGTAGCCATTTTTATTATTATTTTACTTCGCGGTGCTACACAATACCGACGAAGGAGGGCGTTCTGATGTGATTGTGGATTGCTGTCAGCTGAAGCCGGTGTTGTTCAGTGACCAGTGACTGTGCCTTCGCCACTGAAACCTTCCGACAACAACTGACACACAAAGACACACTAATGCATATAAGGAAAATGAGAAAAGTTTTTTTTTTTTATAATTTTGGTCTGAAACTGGAGTCGAACCCAGTAGCTCGTTTCTGTATTTCTCGCATCGTAAAATTACTCACATGAAGTGTGAAACAAAAAATTTCATCGTTTCTCTATTTGTGAGAAAAAAGTGTTTCTGTATTTGCATGCGAAAACAGACAATACTGATTCTGTTGTTACTGGAATATATCCAGTAATTAAGTGTCAAATTCAAGTCAAACGTCAACAAAAGAAATAAATGAAAGAAAAACCAGTAAACAGTGAAAATTGAAAAAAAAATTGGAATTAAATATAAAGAAAAAATGTAGTAAAAATCCAATTCAATTTATCAAATTGACCTCTAGCAAATTCTAAATTCGATGACATGTAGTCCACTAGCTTTTGTTTTTGTTCTTTTGATATTCTTTCAATTTTCTAAATTAAAGAAATAATTTACAAACACATTATTATATACACACATAATAAATTTAATTCAAACAATTTATTACTCACCTTTTCAGCTGATTTGAACTCCATATTATTTTATTTATTTAATTATTTAAAAAAAAATCCGCACGAAATATTTCTAGAAATTTCTAAACTTTACTGTGCTCGCAACAATTTCAAATGTGACTTGTTTTAACAGTTCTCATGAGAAATTTCTCGCAAAGCGTTGCTACAGAAATACGTTTTCTCACATCCTTCCAATAATTGTTGGAAACTTATTTAAATGACAGTTAATTCTCGCAATGTAAAGATACTGAAACACTTGTGTGAGAAAAAATCTGTTTTGTTTCAATTTACACTCTTTTTGTTACAATTCCCTCGTTCCCTGCGAGGAATTTTACGATGCGAGAAATACAGAAACGAGCTACAGGTCTGTTTTTGGGTGTGTAGTCAATGTGCAGACTACCATCCATCGTACCCTCGCCACCTTATTAATACTTCTTTTCAATACAATTTTCTTAGAAATTGCGATCAGAATCAATTGATGTAATTTGGGCCAGCTTTTCATTAAACGAAAATCGTAAAAGTGACTATAAATCATGATATCGGGCAGACCGCTGTCTGTGTGTATGTACATTATTTAATTGGCTGGTTTTCGGAAACAAATCAGGTGACAGTGATGGCTAGATCTGTAACCAGATAGATCCGTGTGTGTTAAATTCTGCGAAGTAATATAATAAATAAAATCAATCCCCTTAGCTTAGAAATAATGCATCACAATTAATATCACAAACGGCACAATTTTGCTTTATAATTAATAACCAACTAAAAGTTTTAATGTAAAAACAACTGTTGCTTTACAGCCAGTCAGTGTGAAAACACTATTAAAGGCAGTAATAATGGAACACACCTAATGTGGTAGTAGCTATTTTAACATCTGAAGTTTGATTTATATAAACAGAACGCCTGTTGTTATTGTTGGCGCTTTTCTACTCAGCGTGAACTTACTCGTCTTGCTAAAATAATTATTGTATTTTTTCGTTTTTTTATTTGGCCGCCATCAACTACAAAATTTTTTTTTCGTCCCACACACACAACTGTATGGGCGTATTTATGGATTTTTGCTCGTTAAGACTTTTTATTTACTATGGATATATGTAAATGATTGCTTAGGGACACATACACATGCATATTTATACATATATTTTTCTCTTTGTATTATAACGAACAAAGTAATGAATGGAAATTTTTCTTTAATTGTATTTATTGATTTTTGTATTAAGACTGTGTGTTTATTGACACAGTGAGGAAATATATGTACGTTCTTCGTTCCCGCCATCCGAAATACTTTGATTTCACTAAAGCCATTTCAAATCTTTTATTTAGATTTAATTTATTCACTTTTCAAATTAAGTATAAAAATATTTGTTCTGACATACTGACTTGTGGCAAAAATAACTTAATGCTGAATACAGAAAAAAAGGAGCAACCGAATTTATAAATTATTCATTCTTTAATGGCATCTACACATATATAAAGGGTGTCTCAGCAAGACGTCACTTTGTCATTTTAACGCTTTCCTGGTGGTTTGAGCTCCTGCGCTACTTGGAGTAGATTCACCGTACACCACTGTCAACATTTCAAGTGTTTTAGAGCACAACATTTTAAGCAAATTTTTGCTTTATTTTTTTCACATAATCACTCCGATCGCGACTAAGAAGTGAAATTTTTGTTCACGTAAAGTTTTCATTTCTATTGAGTTGAAAATTGGTATCATGCATTTTTTCCCCCCTATAATTCTCAGTGCATGTAGAAAAGGTAAGCAGATTTCCAAAGCATACAAATTAATTAAAAAGCAAACCAATTTAACTTTTAATAAGGAAATAAAGATTCGTTCGTGGGTTTACATGTCTTAAGTGTTAAAATGTTTTTTTTTTAACATTCAGGGACCTGGTTATTCATCACCCGCTTAAAAATTATTGCATTTGAACAATAAACGTACCTGAATGCAAGAAATAACAAAAGTGTGAAAATAAATAAAAATAGAGTACTCCAACATGTTAAATAAAATGTTTACAGCCGTATTAATAAAAATTTAAAACGCATTTTAAAGCATTTTTAAGCAAAATTCATTAAAATGGTATTAATAAAATGCACATTTTAAATCTTGTTTAAATATGGCAATTTTAAAATTGGTTCGACCCTGTTTTAAAGCTATTTTAAGATTTCATATTGTGCAGTGTTTGTTTTCAGTGTGATTGTTATTTGTGAAAAAAAATTCGACCCAATTTTCCGAACGTTTGCGTTTGCATTGGTCCTTTTTTTCCATTTTTATTGCTTTTTTATATTATTATTAATATTTTTTGATATATATTTATTAAGCCTGAGGTCTTTTTTTTATTTTATTTTGTTTTTTATTATTCGATATTTCGTTAACAGCTTGTTAACATCATCAGGAATAATAGAAAAAAAAAAAAAAAAAAAAAATAAATATATATTAAAAAAATATAATAAAAAAGGTCAATTAATAATATAATTATTATTATTAATGTTACACAAATTTCAAATAAAACTAATATTGACTAAGTAATGATGTGTAAACAATCAAAACGATTAATATTAAACTCGTTATTCAAATACTCTTTTTAACTGCAATTAAATAAGCCACTAAAATTGCAATCTTACCAAGCGATATTTTTACTGTTATTAGTTTTTTGATTAATATACAACTTATCATACATTTTTTATTCTATAAACAACAATATTCTTATTAAACACGACAATAAAACTATTTAGATACGATTACTGTGTGAATTAATAATCACGGTTTTGCCTCATTAGGAGTCAAGTGGTAAATAAAAAAATCTAGGGCTGCCATCCTCATTTTTGAAAAGTCTTAAAACGTATGTTAGTTAAAATACTGATTAGTAATATGAATTTTTAAAAAACGTGTTTTAGCATTAAAAAGCATTTTAACTAATATGTATTTTAAACCTTACTTAAGACTTTTTTTTTATTAATACGGCTGTTAGACTTGGAACTATGATGTACCAGCAGTTTAAGTTAATCCGTAAGAGAACTCCAAAATTTGGCCGCGATTTTTTTTTTTTTAAATTGGAACAGCACTCAGGAGATGGCCCCTACACATGCGGTGCATTGTGCTGGAACTAGAGGAAAGTGATAGTAGGAGATATGACAGAGGGTGAGGTTTCACTATCTTACAAATCTGCTTTTAGCAGTGACCAGTATACTGTATACCTTTGTATACTGCAACAAAACACACTCCATTGGTCTTTTGGTTTGCATTTTATTTATTATATCTGTATGTTTCCACTATAATAAGTGAGCTTGATATAAAAAAAATTATATTTATCAAAATACAAAATTAAAGGAAGAATTTACATACATTTTGTATGGAATTTTTCAGGAAAAGTCAAGTAAAAAAATTAAAGTGAAAAATTTCACGGCAAAAAATTTATTCACGATAGGGGGAATTTTATTTTGAATTATTCACGAGATTTTTTAGCAAATTTATGGACAGGGGAATATTTCGATAATGTGTATTAAAGTATTCACGATAAGATGAGTAAAAAATCGCCAAGAACAACAAAACACGTCTCACCTTTTTATCTGTCAAAAAGGCAACTAAGTATGCTATGTAAAATGTGAACATATGTTCGGGACATGTGTACCAACACAACAACAACAACAACAATATATATAATCGAGTGTACGTTGAAAAGTCACCTTACTTTTTGAACACACCTCGTATGCATACCGAAGTTTGAATACCAAATAAAATTCTATGGAAACGCTATTGCCGTTCATCCTAAACTGTCGGCTGTCAGCTGTCAAACTGTTTATCTTCTATTTTTGAGGAATGACGCAAAATTCACATCATTTTGCAACACTTTCCAGCACAGAGTTCATGCCTGCACGTACTTGTTTAAGTGTTAGAAAAATGTGATTTATTCAAAAATATATGCATTTAAAAATAAAGAGCAGCATACACTAGTGGTTGCTCGTGCCATCATGCTAATGACAAAATGAAATTTTTTTAATTCCATTTAATGATTTGATTTATTTTCCTAAATATCTTCTCGTCTATACCGAAATGTGTATAAACTAACCAGCAAGGGAGAAAATAACTTTGATAAAATATAAATATTTATGTTACGTACGATTATAACATGAATTGTGATGTATGATGAATAAATGTCAGTTTTAAATTTAGAAAATCACAGAGCACATCAATATTTTAGGCAGCGAAAATGATGTGCCACATAAAAAGTCAAGTACGTGATTGCACTTACATTTGGATGTGTGTGTGTGTGCGTTGTGTCTACGTCATTTGGGATTTGCCGAAAAGCCATTATTGATGGTTTTTTTTTTCTTTGGTGGAAAATTTTGTCAAACATAAATTAAAATCATTAACAGCATCACAAAACTACAACAGTTTACGGCTCAAAGATTTATGTGAAACGAAAAGCCTGCTAAAACGTCACAGATGATATTTAATGCTGTTCAAGTAGCAGTGTTGAAGATTTTGATATTTCCATCGCAATACTAAAGAACGGGGGGTAGTAGTCGGAAACGTTGGGCAACACACATGCCTCTCATTATTCTAGTTAAAATTTGCAAATTGCATTAAATAAAATTACGAAAAAAAATGTAAAATCAAGTGTTTTCTTTACCAATACATCCCTTTAAATTTTTGTAAAAGGATGCGAAAAGCGAATGAGCCCAGTAGTTTCGTAACGCACTGCAGCAACTTCCCTAATTTTCACATTAAATTAAACATTTTTTTTCGTGGACAAATGCTCAGGAGATGTGAATAATGTATAGAGAAGGAGCTTATGGCTCGATTATGGATTGCAAGCGAATTGGTGTTCAGTTGCCAGTTGCTGAAAATGGTAATGCAGATCGAAACTGCATTAACTCCACTGAGGTGTGGCGATGGCACGATGGATGGTAGTCTGCACGTTGACTACAAAACCATAAACAGACCTGGGTTCAACTCCAGTTTCAGACTAAAATTATAAAAAAAAAACATCTCGCATTTTTCTGATGTGCATTAGGGTGTCTTTGTGTGTCAGTTGTTGTCGGAAGGTTTCAGTGGCGAAGGCATAGTCACTGGTCACTGAACAATACCGGCTTCAGCTGATAGCAATCCACAGTCACATCAGAACGCTCTCCTTCGTCGGTATTGTGTAGCACCGGCGAAGTAAAATAATAATAAAAAAAAGGCTACTAAACCGAAGCTTCAGCACTGCTACGAGTATAAACAAAGAACGTGCGAAAGCAGAGCTGTAGAATAATTAATTAATCTTCACCTCCTGTCGTTTCTCCTACTCTCCCTTTCCTATAGTTGCAGCACAATGCTTCGCATTTGTAGGAGTCATCTCATGAGTGCTGGTCCCAGATAAAAAAAAAAAAAAAAAAAAAAAAAATTTGCAGTGCCTTTTACTGTTTTTTGACACCCATAAGTTTGTGGTTGCCTCCCTGTCCACTCAACTGAAGTTCGGGTTGCAGTCCATAATCGAGCCATAATACCGTGAGACTTTACGAAGTGACCACAGCACCCACGGATCTAAATCCCAGTACCCACTTTCGCGGTGGACACGAAGCCCACTCCTACCTGAAACTACGACTTGATGACCTAGTGGCATCAGTCATCAGTCTTTAACTCCGTACGATTGCCGCTCAAGTCCAGCCGTGTGCCGCTACAGAAGTCATTAAACCCGTACTTAGTTTAGAGCCGTGCGGCGACCGGTTGCTCGAGGAACCAGACTAGGCAAGAGCTGTCTTCAAGCAGCCAAAGACTGTAAAACAGTGTGAGTAAAAACTCAGCTGGGGCCTCGAAGAGTCGCCTCTTCTGTCGTCTTCAAACCCAGGGAGGTTCAAGGCCATGCCTCAGCTTCCCAATTCATCTTTTATTGACCTTTAAGGTCCATTTATATGTCGACAGTCAAAGACTGCAGTATATATTTCTTTTGAAGTCATCAGAATGAGAGGGAAATTCTTCAACTTCTAGAGCAGCGTATTCTTAAGAATATTTTCTTGTAAGACATACTCACTCCTGTTACAGATGGGAAGGTTCCATGCGGGATTCGAATATAAGCTG
This sequence comes from Dexiosoma caninum, assembly GCA_963924685.1. Lineage (NCBI taxonomy): Eukaryota > Metazoa > Arthropoda > Insecta > Diptera > Tachinidae > Dexiosoma > Dexiosoma caninum. Next base: position 61,457,225 of record OZ004728.1, on the reverse strand, counting down.
CGCTCAGCAAATTCTGCTGTACTCTTAACGGAATTACCGTGCGATTGCTAAGGTTCCGCAGATTCATACAGCAGTAACAGTCCTCGTCGTAAGTTTCCGAATACAGTGAAGCTCAAAATTTAAATTGAACATCAGAAACTTGAAAACATTGCAAACAGCTGCACTATAGTATTTTGGGGTCACATCTATATTAAGATTCCGTTAGCGAAATCTGCTTGTTATTATTTTGTGTTCTTCCTGTACTCCATCCTGTTAAATCTTTCAGGAATTCAGGGGGTTTTGTGCTGGCAATGCATGTCAATTGCTATAAGTTTGACGTGATATTGATATTGTAAGCTGGATGTGACAATGTGCTCAAAGCGCGCTATATAAAGAGAAGCGAAATATGTTTGTTTGCTTAACTTCTTGCGTGGACACATTTTGTATCCGGCAAATAAAGCAGCAATAACTTAAAATTTTTCTTCCTGGATTATCAATAAAGTTCTTGAACGGTTACATTTATGATTGTATAAGAGACTGCATGAATAATGCCTGTCTGTTTGTTATGAAATTCTTTACCATTTTAAAATCACACAATAATATTGCTTTGATTTTTCCACTTACGCACATTTATGCAATGTTTCTTACACTCACACACACACACACACTCGGTCTCGTGTAAAAAAAGTATAAATAGCCATTTATGACATGTAACTCACACAATATTTAAAAGGGTAGAGTTTTTGCAATATTTCACATGTTTAAATTCTTTAGTCAGACATTTTTATGAAATTGTTTTTACTACTAAAATCGTATACCCTACAGGAAGCATAGTTAGACAGAGAAATTTAACGGTAAAGTTTTGAAATCCTACAAGAATTGAATTAAGTTTTCTTTGAAATATTATTGCGTGGTAATAAAGGGTGTCTGGTAGCAGATTTATATTTTCAAACTTAAATAAAAAACGTAATAATTGATACAAAGTTTTATTAAGAGCATTGCACGATAGAAAGAAAACTTGGATTTTATTTTTTAAAGAGTATGTCATTCAGATCCTTCAGATCCTTTTTGAAAATTTCATGAATAATCGCTCTTGGAAGTCCCAGAGAGGCTGCTCTTTTCCGTATTGAAAGTCACGGATTTTCACGTAAACTGCTTTCAACCAGTTCAATGCTTTCGGGAGTCCTTAAAGTTTGACTGGGCCCTGACCGTGGGGCATTCATAGCTGAAGCAGTTGCGCGGAATCTCTGCACCCACGAACGAATTTAATTTACACTCGGTCCATCGCTTATTCGCCGAATACCGAACTTTGAACAAAATTGTCGACGAGCAATTACGTAAGAATCATTACTCTTAAAAAATGTCTCCACAACGAACGCGCGATGCTCACTCGACCACTGCGACATCGTGATTGACAAATCCGCACAATCGATAATTCCAACGGCGCCACCCTCCGTCCGTACCGTTTATTAATTTGTTGAAATAATCGTATTTAAAAATATAAATTTCCCACCAGACACCGTGTATTTGAAGTAAACTGTGATATGAGCTGAATATATCTTTTTTGACGGCGGCTAGTGGAAAAACGTTCAGCGGCCGCCAGCCAGATAAAAAAATTTTATCAATTGTATATTTTAGATGTCGTGATTTTTTCTCACGTACTTATTTTAAAGTTATAAAAATGTAATTTAGTTTAATAATTTAAAAGGGGCTTGTAAATATTATCGCCGGACCGCTTAAAGACTTTCAATTCAGTTAAACGCAAGTCAGCTGCTGTTAGTTGATGACAATACACTACACACAGTTCTTAAAAGATTTTATATTCGGCCTTATTGTGATTGTCAACGTCGACGTCGACACCAAAATGTAGCCCCTGTTACGTCCATATGCTGCGACTATATTTTCAAATTTAAATTGGCATTTACAAAAATTCGTATTATTCAGTAAATAACAAAGAATATTTTTAAGTGAAAGTTATCGCATATCGCTTTGAGAGAGGTTACATTTTCGTGTCGACGTCATCGTTGACAACCGCAATAAGGCCGATTATATATGTATATGCCATCGACAACAAACATTTTTATAACTTTTGTAAAATATTAAGACACTATGACAATAGGACTTAATAACACATCCTTTGATTCCCCCAATTTTTTTTATTTTTTTATTTTATATTTAAATTTTTTATTTTTTATTTAAATTTTTAGCATTTGAATTTTTGGGAAATACTTTTTTGACGATGAAAAACAATTTAGTTTTCTCTTTCTTACTCAACTATATAAAATATTTCTAATATTTTATTGATATTTATTATCAAATAATCCCTACGTAATAACGTATTGATAACACATTCGTTACACTTGCAGTCGATATACGAGTAAGTACGTTTGTAAGATGACAAATGATCGGTCTTAATCGCTATTAATTTTTTTTCGTGTTCTTTAAATTTTTCCTATTCCTTGCACTGCAAATATAACCGGCCTGTTGTTGCTGTTCAGTTTGTAGCATGTCAACTGAAAGTTGTTATCAGCAACCAACCAACAAACGAGGCCACAAAAGTCTGTTCATGTGCCCACGTGTGCATTTGCAATATTTTACAATATTTTTATTTTTTTTTTTAACGTTTTTAACTTGTGATAATAATGGAAGGAGTATGTTTTTGCATACCTTGATACTCGTACATACATTTGTAGGCATTTACACTCAGTCCAGTTTTTGCCCGGTACAAAAGTTCGAAAGAACAGCGTGTAAAGTGCTAAAAATTAATAATTCTGTGAAATATATAAGAAATGTTGTTAATTTTTCTTCAAACAGCGATGCTTTTATTTAGTTTTATAATTTTTATGAGGCCTGAACACGTTGCTATCGGTCGCACAACGAGTTGAAGTCAACGTGCGGACTACTTCAGCCGCCGCCACCGCCTTAAAAATAGAATTATGCAACCATTTGAATTATTTTTTCAAAATGTAATAAAGTTATGAGAGTTATTCAAAGTACTATGTGGCGGCCCTTGTGTACATACATATGTATGAACTACATAAATTGAAAATACCCTCAGTAAGTTTTTATTCGTGTAAAGTTTGTAAACCGTGTTATTTCAATGTCGTGCAAAAAAAGACCGCGTAAGCACAGGATTGGGTGTACATTGTATATTGAAATGGGTATGTACAGCGCCGGCAAAAAAACCAGCACCTTTAGGGAGTGGCGATGGCTGAAATAGTTAACATCTTGACTACAAAACAGAAGCTCCTGGGTTCGAGTCCGGCATCGCGTAAGACATAAAAATACTTTGCATTTTTTAGATTTGCATGAGTGTGTCTTGGCTTTAGTTGTTGTCGGAATATTTCACTGGCGGAGGCATAGTCACATAGCTCACTGAAGAGTACCGGCTTTAAACTGATACTAATCCACAAATAATATCAGAGCGTCCTCCTTCGTCGGTATTGTGTAGCAGCGGCGAAGTAAAATAATTACACTAAAAACGGCTACTAAAAACGAAGCTTAAAAAAAATTTAATACGTTTCCTTGACATCAGAGACGCTACACCGCTGCTATAAAAACAAAGAACGTTAAAACGCACAGTTGCAAGATAGTGAAGCTTCACCTCCTCTCATTTCTCTAACTCCCACTTTCCTCTAGTGCCTGCACAATGCATTGCATCTGTAGGGGTCATCTCCTGAGTGCTGGTTCAAGATAAAACAAAAACCTTAAAAACCTAATTTCACTGCTATTTCTTTGCAACGCGACTGTAGGTTTGTTTGAGTGCTGTAAAGAAATATCTAGTTTGTGGAATCAAAATTGTGAAGTGGTTATTTCAACAAAACCTTTTGTAGCCACAATTTTCAATATTATTATTGAGTTATTTTCTGGAAATCAATTCCTCTAACAGATTGCCCTTTTGTATTAAATACACTCAGCGACTGGATATTGTTCGATTGTGAAGAATATTGTTTTTATGCGCACAAAGAAATTGCTTATAAAGAAAATTCTAATTTATAATTCTCGTGTACATGTCATTTTCAAATGATTTTTCTTTAAAACAAGAATTTATGAATAGTTTCGGCTCGAGGTCATAAAAATAAAATTAAAGAGAACAGTCTTTGTTTAATTTATTTTGCAGATACCTTTTTAGTTTATTTTACTGATATTTTAATATTTCAAACTTGTTGATCATCTTTAGGCTTTAAGCTGAATAATACTTTTACGATTTTAAGGAAAAAAAAAAAAAATTAAAATTAATAAAATGCACAGCCGAAATTTACCTGTAAATACTCTAATATAATTTCTATGCCTTCATGTTATCTAATTTGTAAAATTTTTGGTTTTAAACTAAGCAAATTCTTAAAACTCTAAAAATACAGCGTGGCCCAGAATGAACGCAAGTATTTGAATTCCTTATAACTTTTTTTTTTTTTTTTTTTTGTTTTTCAGTATTTTGTAAAGAAGACTTGGGAAATTTAAAATAAAACATAAAAAAAAAAAAAAAATAAAACATAAAAAAAACAAAAAAAAACAAAAAATTAAAAAAAAAACAAAGTGCCAAAATCGTTGAAATTTATTTCAAAAGAAAATCATAATTTTATTCGTAATTTAATTATGAGCGACGAAGCCCATTTCCAATTGAATGGCTTCGTTAATAGGCAAAAATGGCTACGGAAAATCCAAGAGTAGTTAAACAGCAACAATTACACCCACTTAAGTGTACTGTTTGGGGCGGTGTTCCGCCAGAAGAGATAATTGGCCCATATTTTTTTTGAAAATGAACACGGTGTCGCCGTTTCCATCACTGGTATTAAATATTGGACAATGTTGGCCAGTCACGGAAAACCAGCCGCAAATATGGTTCCGACAGAATGGAGCCACAGCAAATGATTACGGTGTCGCCGTTTCCATCACTAGTGCTAGATATCGTACAATGTTGGAAAAGTTTTTAAGGCCAGCCGTGGAAAACCATCCGCAAATATGGTTTCAACAGAATGGAGCCATAGCGCGCAGTGCGAGCGACACAATGGCTCTTTCAACTCAAACCCCTTCGGTCATTTTGGGCCACCCTGTATAATTTATATTTTGTACAAAAAATAAATATTAATAAAATCGAATAAATATGCGTCTTCCTGCTTAATCGTATCCACGCTGCGTACCAATCTTATGGGCAGCTCTGTTTTCTTTTTAAAGATAAGTAACACTGACACTGATACTGACTTCTACTGGGTGGTCAGAAAAGCTTCATTTTCTTTACAAATCCTGTTTTACCATTCCTGAAATCAAACATCTATTTTTGAAACGCTGTTTAATTAATATTTGACTTCGCCGATGATTCTGCTGCACAATTTCTGCAAAAGAGGGTACTCTGATGTTGCTTGTGGATTACAGCAATTACCATTTACCTTTACTTCACATAATTGATAAATTTAATTAATTTTTGTAATCTCGTAATTGCTGATTATATTGTTAAATAAATTATAAACTAATTAACTGGAAAATGTAAAAAAATTTATGCACTTTAATAACAATTTTAAGAAAAAATAATATCTAACCTTAAATAGATTTATTTACAATGCCAGATAACAATACGTAGATAAATATTTAATTTACGTAATTTATAAATAATTTTTATAGAGTGGAAAAAGAACGAAATTAAATGCACAGCAGAGTATTCGAGAAAGTGCTGATTTAATTGAGAGCGGAATGGTTTTTAAAACCAACTGTTTGTAGGGCATAATTTGTCTTCGTTTTATGGCGTATGGGATGTGGGATTGAAGACTTTTGTGTATTTTGTATGGCAGCAAGTGTATTGTGTGAACCTCATCATGTGACTGGTACCTAAATTATGCGAAAACTAACACTTCTCCACAGTTCTACGTGGCGATGGGCTACCAGGGGTAAAATTTTTATGCCCACTGGTATCTGTTTCCAAACTAACGTTATTAACATAGGAAAGGTCTAATGGCAGATATTGACAAAAAAAAAACTGTCAGAAAATATTTAACAAACGTATAAAGCTTACAATTTTTATCTGGCAACATTGTCACAAAAACCACTGTCATTCTTATGTACAACAATAATATTGTCAGGCATCTAACAATCGTGAGAACAGCTGCCATTGCCATTAACAAGTATATGGCAGATATTGTACGTTCATTTGTTATTGTCAGATGTGCTTAATTTTGTACACTGTCCAATAACACCATTATCACACAAATATTTGTATTGGCAACGCTGCCCATAAATATTAAGAGAAAATGTTTAACATCGAATATGGAAACTTTTGCCATACACAAATGATACAGATATCACAGAATATTGCCAAAAAAATTGTCATAAAATATTTAACAAACGTGTGAACTGGCAATTTTTGTTGGCAAATAAATTTATTGTCGGACAACTGTGTGACAATGAAATTGTAAGGTTTCCTCACAATAGTCTAAACTGACAATTTACCTTTTGGTGACAATTTTTCATTGTCAGCCTGTACGAGCATTCTTCTTCTGACTTAAACATGCGAGTTTAAGAATCGGGGGAAATTTATTTAAACGTAATATTTCTGTAAATTTCGCATGCAAAGAAAATATCGTTAAGCAATTTTTTTATGCTTATTTTTTTTGTGTTGCTTGTGTATTCATATTGAAATTCATTTAACAATTCCCTACTGAATCACTATTAAAATATTTATTTATTTAAGTGTTATTAATGAAAATATCAACTTTATTTCACCTCTTGTAAATATTACAATTTAAATATTAAATTCAATATGCAGCATTCAATAGTCAATAAAAGCCATTCGTTATTTGTGTAATGAAAATATGCATATAAGTGTGTATTTTTATTTAATTTATGATAATAATTTTTTTATAGCATTTATTTTTATATAGTAAAAATATAAAAATTCGATTTTGCAAGTATAGGGTCTTTCATTATGAGCTTTCTATCATTAAAAAAAAAAAGAAATATGAGATATCAACGAAATTTTTTATTAATTTGAAAGACCTACTGATGCCGTTATGTGTGCAATATAACATGATTCAAATGTCCGCCACGGCTTCTCTGGGTGGTGGTACGCATTTGAAATCTCCAATTGCCTATGACTCTGATTTAATTTGACCCAAAGCATGGGTTATTTTGGCTTTGAGGACCGCTGTGGATGGTGGCTAATTCGCATACACCTGCTGCTTAAGAAAACCCCACAATGAAGAATCTAACAGGGTCAAATCGCAGGATCTTGGTGGCTGGTTCACATCTCCTCCATCATGCCCTCAAATCGCGCATGAAGAATAGCCAATATGGCATGAGCTGTGTGACATTGAACGCAATCCTATTAAAACCATATGTCGTTGGTGTCCAGATCATCTAATTTATGCCAAAAGAAATTGATTGACAGTGACGTTCTCTAAGAAATATGACCCGATAACGCCGCTAGACCAAATCCACATCAAATAGTGACTTTTTCGGGATGCATTGGACGCTCTTGAATCTTATAAGGATTAAAATCGTCTCAAAATAAACAATTTTATTTGTTCACATACCAATTCATCTAGAAATAGGCCTCTTCGCCCAAGATGATTTTTCGAGCGGTATGTTCAACGAACAGAACACCCATTTCTCTAAAATAATTTTATTATTTGCACGTGTCGTTAAATGCTAAATGCCGTCTGCTATGATTTTTTTTTTTAATTGCGACCAGCACTCAGCAGATAACTCCTACACATGCGATGCATTGTGCTGGAACTATAGGAAAGGGAAAGTTAAAGAAACGACAGGAGATGAAGCTTAGTTAATTATTTTACAGCTCTGCTTTTGCACGTTCTTTGTTTAGTGCTCTAGCTTCGGTTTAGTAGCTTTTTTCAGTAATTAGTTTACTTCGCCGATGCTACACAATACCAACGAAGGAGGGCGGTCTGATGTGATTGTCGATTGCTATCAGCTGAAGCCGGTATTGTTCAGTGACTAGTGACTATGCCTTCGCCACTGAAACTTTCGATAACAACTGATACACAAAGACACACTAATGCATATCAGAAAAATGCGAGATGTTTTTTTTTTATAATTTTAGTCTGAAACTGGGGTTGAACCCAGGCCTGTTTTTGTTTTGTAGTCAACGTGCAGACTACTTCAGCCACCGCCACCCTGTATAAATGACAACTAATTGGACAAATGCAGCTTCAATAATATGGCCGTTAACGACTGTGCAAGTTCAAAAATCCCTGATGGAAGACCCTTTAGTTGAAATATAAAAATGCGATTTTTAAAGTGCATTAAATCTGTTTAAAGTGCAAACGAGCATATTTAAACATAAATTTATTTGCCAGAGACAAATATTAAAAATGCAATTGAATTAAACATTTGTAGGGAATCCATATTTTTGTAACGTAATGAAAAATGTGGATATTAAATCGACTTTTTAAAATGCACTTACCTCTCACCTAATGTACGGTCTAAAAAATTTGTATTAATATGCGTTATAATAAATTAGAATTGATAATTTTACAGTGGTTTTTTTCTTTAAATATTTATTACATATGTATGCGAAACAAATTCTCTTTTTATTTAAAGTTTTTATTTAAAGTGAAATAAAATTTGAATTAAAAAATATATAAATTAGAGTCCCATTAAGAAGATGAAACATCCACTACAAAACACGCATAATTATGAAAAACACGCGTAAAAAAGCTGAACAGTAAGCGATTCAGCTGTATCCAATTCACAGGCACATCTGAACGCCCTCCTTCGTCGGAATTGTGTAGCACCGGCGAAGTAAATTAATTACAAAAAAAAAATGGCTACTAACAAACGCTGCTTCAAATTTAAGACGTCTCCTTGACATCAGAGACGCTACAACACTGCTGTAGAAATAAATAACGTGGAAAAAAGCGGTTTTGTATGGTAGTGAAGTTACACCTCCTATCATTTCTCCTACTATCACTTTCCTCATCTTTCATCTCCTGAGTGCTGGTCCAAGATAAAAAAAGAAAAAACTTATATACAGTCTCACTTCTCTATAACGTAGCAGTTGGGGACCGTCAAATTTCTACGTTATAGAGAAACTGCAGAAAATTTTGACTACATTTTTTTTATGTAGAAAATATATTTATTAAGACAAAAAAAATTGTTTTTACATGAACACATTAATTTTTTTTTTATTAATACATAAATATGTGACTAAATTGATGCAAAAAATCGATTGCTAAAAACTTCGCAATAGAGAGATTCTTTAGTGTGAAAAATTCTATTTAGGTCTTAAAAAATTCTACGTTACAGAGAGAACTTCGCTATAGGGAAGTTCGTTATAGGGAGATCAAAATGTATGAAAATACTCACAAAAATGTTGTGTTCACGAATTTTATTTGTTATAGAGAAGATTTCGTTATAGAGAAGTTCGCTATAGAGAAGTTCGACTGTATAAGGGAAGAATATTTGTACATATCATGAAAATGCAAAAAGCCGTTAATAAAAAAAAATTCTTGCATTATTTTTATTGCTGCAAGAGAGCAGCCTCTTGAAAAAAAATTAAATCACTGTTTTTATGTGTAGTTAGTTTTGCGCAACACTGTATACATATTAACAAATTATATATTATATGTCATAATTCTTCTAGTTTTTTGACCTCGTTTTATATTAATAACACTAATTATTTTAAGCCTAAGGTCTTTTTATATATTTTATATTTATTTCAATATTTCGCTACTCCTTTGTGTACCTTCTTCAGGAAAATTGGTTTTTGTTTATAATAAAAAAATTTTTTTTAAAAAATTCACAATATAGGAAAAGTTCTTGTCAATGAAAATTTAAAATAAAAATATTAACAGCCCTTATTCATAAAAATATATTCTGGATTTGAAATAGGTATAAATATTCGATTTTGTATTAAAATTTTTGTTTTTGAACCAAATCCAAAATACATTTTTACGAATATGTTACATATAATAAAATATTCAAAACAATAATTACAATAATAATAATGATAATAATGATAATAATAATAATAATAAAAATCTTTCGTCTATATCTTTTTTAATAATAACCTATATGTTTATAGTTCTAAAAATTTTTGTTCTGTCTCTAAATGTAATTCTATGTATAAAAATAAAAACTACAAATACAATTATAATATATTTAATCTCTTATTAACTAAATGTCTATAATTTTGAGCAACATTTGCTGTATTATGCCTTAAAATTAATTCTGTTGGTAATTGGTGTATTAATTATATGTAACATTTCTAACATATATCTACGTTTATAATTATTTTCTGTGTCTAATACTGATACATTCTCAAAGTTTGGATAGTGATTCAATCTAGAACAGTGCGAAGATAATGCTGTTTTTTGAGAATTTATATCCCTATATTTTTGATCAGACCTGTGTCCTGCAATCCTAGTCTTTAATTTATTTTTAGTTGTACCTATATATATATCTTATTACAAAATTAGGCTTAAAATAATTAGTGTTATTAATATAAAAAAAAGGTCAAAAAACTAGAAAAATTATATGTAATATTTATTTTTCTTCGATATTTCGCTACTCCTTTGTGTAGCTTCTGCAGGAAAATTGGTTTTTGTTTATAATGAAAAATTATTTTTTTTTTTTTTTATTTTTTTTTTTTTCATTATAACAAATTATTTATAATTTCGTTAAATCTTCTAATTCTCTAATCTTCACATTGCCTTGTGCAATTGAGAATTTCTTTGCTGAATACTTCCCTTTCATGTCATGTTCTAAACATATGCCACTTCTTATGTCATTTGCTATTTCGTTTAGCTGCCAATTAAAATTCGCCCTCCAGCTAAACTATTGTATATTTTCTTGTATTGTTTACATTGCAAAAGAAAATTCAATTGGAACTTGAATAGCCTGAAAAATTAAAGATATATTGGCCGGTACAACTTGTTCAGCCATTAAGTGAGTCAGTCGTCCAATTGTTTGCATATTTTCTCCTTCATTAGATATGGTATACTTTAAGCCATTTTATAAATAATACTGATATGTACAATTGGAAAAAATGATAAGAATGTTTCTATTGAAAGAAAGAATGGAAGGAAGTATAAGGAAAAAACTTTTTTCTTTTCTTGGTATTTTGTTGTTGTATAAACATCATTATTAGCTTTAATTTACTACTGCTATTACTTCTGCTTCAACAATTTACCTCCGCAAATGTTTATTTTATGGTTAAATTTTCTAAATATTTGTATTCAGCAGAAAGGAGTTGTGTTCGGGATTTTGTGTAGAAGACATCAATAACTTGTTTTATTTAACTTGTACTTACAATTTAATACTGTATTACGACGAATTAAAAAAAAACTTTTTCAATTCTCACAGCTATATGTACCTCACCTAACGTTTATGCACAGTCACATATAAAATTAATCCAACATGCATACATCCATACGAATACGCTCATACACATATTAACACTCAATTCAATTTTGTTATCACACATTTGAATCAACCAGCCCTTAGCACAGTAGGGAATTGCTTTAAGTGACATTTAAATCGTTACATTTGAAACTATTTCTTTTATTGTTCGAAGGCTGCTCACTTGTAGCTAGGGATGCCAGATTCAGATTTGGACAGATCGCTGGACATTGGCGACAAATCAGAAATAAGATACTACGAAATTGCTTATTTTTGTTTTGGATAAAAAATTTTTATTAACAACTATTTCTTACCATATATCGCAAAAAATTCTTAGTCTTCTTTCTGATGGACCAGCTTCTTCATCAGTGGCCATTTAAGTATTTTGTTTTGAATATTATAGAAGTTATTTTTCATAAAATAAAAAAGAAATTTACTACTGCTAGAAACAATATTTACAATGAGATCAGCTGTTCAAATGTTGAGGGGTGTTATCAGTGATGATATAACGGGGAAATCATAAGATAACATAACTTTATAACAAGTGTACAATAAATGTTGACCAATATGATGTAACAAAGAGAAATATAAGCACCGTTATTCCATTTGTTGACAGCAACTTTTAGCCCCTGTTACGTCGAAATGTCAACTAAGGTTTTAACTGAAAGAGATTGCATATCGACTTGACGCGAATTTTTGGTGTCGACGTCGACGTTGACAACTAGAATAAGGCTGAATAAATATTACGAAACTTTTGCAAAAGTAATTGTCCTGTACTAACTAATAATACGAACAACTCTAATTTTAAAGTAGTAAATAATGTGAATATTTTTCAAATATAAAATTTTTAGTGGGATAAATTTAATTTCAGCTTGAAACTATGCAATGCAATGCAAAAAAGCTGCACAATTCAGTCAAGTACAGCCCGTCTGGCAACCCTACTTGTAGCCCTTGTCGTAGAGGAATATTAAAAAAAATTTGCTTGAAAATAAATAAAATAATAAAATCAATAAAATAAATACAAAAAAAAAATTAAATAAATAAAATCTATAAAATAAATACAAAAAAAAAATTAAATAAATAAAATCTATAAAATAAATAAAAAAAATTAAAATAAAAAAAAAACAATAAATTAAATAAATAAAATAAAGTTCGCCATTGAAACTTCTGTTACAATCATAAGCGGTGGAAAAATTTTTACTGATACCGCTCCCTTTTAGGGGGGGTTGGTAGTAAAAGAATGACATCATTGAAACGACTGCTTGGCCAGCTGTGTTCACAAGATTTTTGCATATAACAAGAAGTCAATTCCCAAATCACTTACTAGTCGATTTCAAAACACACGCCCTTTATAAATATCCAGGAATCAAAGGCTCTTGATGTTCTTGGCATGAAAATCCAGTACGATGTTCGATGGACTAAACACATTTTGCAGGTCTCAAAGGAAGCATTCAAGTAACAAGGTTTTTTAAGACGGTGTAAGACATACTTCACCCCATCTGATCTCCACACTATTTATACCGCCTACTTCCGACCAAAAATGGAATACAACTCTCGTGTATGGGACGGTTCTTCAAAGACTATTTTGAAGTTACTCGACCGTGTACAGGAGAGAGCGAAGAAACTCAGTAGGGTAGCCAACTCGATTGAGCATCTTGAGCATCGTCACAACGTGGGGTGCGTTTCGTTGTTCTATCGCTACTATAATGGGATGTGTTCTGATGAAATCAGCGAACTCGTTCCCGAAACCCGGATATTCACGCGCACGGCGCGTTCATCACTAAGACCGCATCCATTTGTGATCGACTTGACAGCGAACCACACTACGCATTACAGAGAAATTTCTTTTTTGGGCGGAACAGCACGTATGTGGAATGGACTACCCGCAGAGGTCTTTCCTGTCACTTTTAACGTGGGAAAATTTAACACAAATGTCAATAAACACTACTCCCTCTAACCTCTCTCCCAAAACCTTATTTCCCAGTTGAGGCACAATACTGCGCATATATAGGGGTCATCCCCTGAGTGCCGGTCCAAGGAAAAAAAATCACAAATTTGAAACGACTGTACTTAATACAGAGAGAGTGTTGGTCCAGTTGGTGTCGTATTAAGTGATCAATTTAACATTTAATGTCCTTTTGACAGCAATAAAACACCACCAGCACGTGACTTCGACGTCGATTTTTGGTAACGGCCTTAACGAAATATTTTATACAAAATTCTCCACCACGATTTAGCCAACTTTCAATAATGACAATCATTTCTTAGTCACATTGAGCAGTAAATTTAAAACATCAGCTAGTTTAGGTTACGTTAGGTGGCGGACCTTCCCCGAAGGATAACGCTAAAAGCGTTAAAGGAGTAAGGAGTAGTGCTACCTCTTCAATTCCGATACATTTAAAGCGTAACCACATATTCACTGACGCGATAACTTTTTTTAAGCATATTCAGGCATTGTGCACTGGACTAACATGCCTTGTATTACTATTTTTAGAACTGAAGGGATGTTATTATATCATATTTTCATGCATGAACACCATGCTACTAGAATTTATATTTTGTAGACAGTTATTTTATTTAATATCCTTTTGCAAACAAACACACACATGCGAGCAACCAAAAAATTTACTAATAAAAAGGATGCTGAGCATAATAAATGAATGAGAAAAAAAGGAATTATTTATTCGTTCGTAAAACATCTTCAAATTACTCGTTTAAAGTGTTTGCTGTTTGGGTTACGAAAGCGTTGCATGACGATACATACCGCAAACTGACACTTGCCACACACATCCCTACATATGCAATTTTAGCACAAGGAATAGCAGCAAAATTAAATTATATAATAAAAAATAAAAGGAAAAGCAAGAGACAACACTGAAATATTAAAAAGAAGAATAAATTGCAACATGAAAGAAAATTGTCACTGGATTAATTTATTAATTTGCTGCGGGAATATTATAATACAAAGTCCATTTTATTTTCATACAGCAGCATACACAGGAAAAAATTTTTACGTTTTTATTTTTGAGGACCAGTAAAACCATATAACCAGTATAATAATATATTTTTTTCAATTAAAACTTACATCAAGTCAATAAATTTAAATAAATGAAATAAAAGTAATTAAAAGTTTAAATTATAATTAAATTATACTTCGAATTGAAACCAGATATATTGTTGTGGCTTTTAAAAATTTTTTGGAAATTTTCAAACTATTTAATTAATTTTTGATTTATATTATTAAAATTGTAATTCAAGATTAAAGAGCCCAACACTCAGGACACTGGTTGGTAAAATAACCGATCACGTTCAGGACATAAGAAGAGAAGCACGAGACACTGGATCACTAACTTGGTCACTGTCCAGTGTTTAGTAGGATTAGGAGACATATTTTCCGAAAGACTTACATACCAAACCCGCAATATCTAAGGAATTCATATTCGAGGCACCTAATATAGTATATGGAGGAGACTGACTTTTTGGAGTGAGGTGCAGGTGCTCCGAACACTCTTCAGTAGAGCGTACAATGAGGCATGTTTTGGGCACAAGAGTAATTCCGTATGGGATTGTGTCGACGTAGTTGCCACCCCCCTCAGTTCAACCTAACCTAACCTAACGTAATTCAATTAAGTCTAGAATAATAATTTAATTGATACCATGAATTTCTTTACAGGTGAAAATCGTATTAATATTTTAATTGATATTACAAAATTTTTAATTAAAATTTAGTTTTATTATTTCCTGTGTAGAATATTATACAGAACATAAGATCTGCTGATATTTTACTGGTATAGCAGTATGTGATGCATTTCATTCACAAGGCAAATTTGAAAAAAAAAAATCTCTAAAGTGCTTCCAAAAATATTGAAAATTTAAATCCATTTTTTTTGCGTTTAATTACTCCGTAATTTCTTGTCTAATCGATTTTCGATATGCACAGATTTTGTGCCGTCGAATGCTGCAAATTTGCTTCATATGAATTGAACATAAAGGGAAGTTTCAAGTATGGCCTGCAAGGTCAACCGATTCCCATATTTTTTTTATTTGGCTCCTTCTTATGCTGATGTTTTAAGTAGCAGAGTGTGCTCTTTCGTAAAATATATTCGGCCTATGTCCCTTTGATGCCTAATTATGGCCTTCTTAAAGCAGAGTTTCTGGATGGAGCTGACAGAATGGCAAAATATATCACGTACGTGATATATAAATATTACGCACTTCATCATAGTACCCTTTTTTTTATAAATCTTTAATAATACATAAAAAAACTAAAGAAATGGAATAAATAAAAGTACATAAGTACGTGTGTTTGTACCTCAAAAATAAATAATAACTTCATTACACTGCGCTTTGACGAGCCGTCGATTTGTTCGCACATGAGCAAAATTTTAATGGAAAAAGAGGGAAAAAATTTTATTATAATCCCATGCCAAGAGCCTGAGCATAATCTTGCTAGATTGTACAACATGCCTACCTCCTCTGTATTTCCTTTTTGGCAGACAAGACAAGGCAAGACGGGGCAGACTTAAAGAAATAAAATCATATTGGAAGTGAAATACATTTCATGTCCTCAGAGTTTGTGGAGAATGGCAATTTTTTTTATGAAAGCGAAGAGAGATTGAGACCTTCATTAGAGCACAACTATGCAATTTCGTGTTTTGTGAGAATTTGCAAATCAGAGTTGCTGCGTCTCTGATGTTACGTTGACGCCTTAAATTTCAAGCAGAAGGCGAGCCATTTAATTTATTAATTTACTTCGCCCACGTTTTATTAATCGGTTAGCGATGAAAAAAAAGATGACAATTGCAAAAATTTTTAGGCTGATCGGGAAGTCGACCCGGACATCTTCTGCTTGCAGTGACAACTCGCTAACTACCCAACAAACAGCACAGTATATTAATTATTTATTAATATTAAAATAAAATAAAATAAAAATAATATTATTTGAACCATTCAATATAAATTTTTTATAAAACATAAAGCGAAAAAAAACTAATTATAAAAATAATTTTTAGCATTGTAAAATATTAAATCTTTGAAAATAATCATTTCCATGTGTACGAATTATTGACACTAAAATTGAAATTCCTAAGGTTCCTTCACATACTCTTCAAGTTAAAAATATTATTCTAAAAAATCTTTCATAACTTATTACATTTAAATAAATAAATAATAATAAAAATAATCTTAAAACTATATATTCTAATCTAAAGTTAAATGAAAAAATATGGAGCGAGAAGATAAAAAAAAGTCAAATAAACACCCTATTCTCCTCTCTAGTTCCAGTGCAATGCATTGCATATGTAGGGGATAGCCCCTGAGCACTGGTCCTAAAAAAAAATAAAACTAAAATTTAATTAAAAATTTTGTAATATCAATTAAAAAATTAATTACACTTTCACATGTAAAGAACTTAATAATATCAATTAAATTATTATTGTCGACTTAATTGAATTAATTTTTAATAAAATTTTTAACAATTATAATTAGAAATTTAATTAAATATTTTGAAAATTGAAACAAACAAAAAAAAAAAAATTTACCATCAACTAGAAATAATAAAGAAATATTATAAAATATTTGTTTATTATTTATATATTCACCCTTATCATGAATAATATTTCCCTCGTAATTATTTCCCTTTTCACGTATTTGCAATGATCAATCAATTTCCCCCTATCGTGAACGATTTTTCTCACGCGAGTTTTTTTACTTTTCACTTTAATTTATTCACTTGATTTTTGCTGGGGAAATATATGCAAAATGTAAGTAAATTCTTCTTTCATTTATATATTTTGATTAATATTTTTATTTATATCAATGTCAGCTATTATAGTAGAAACATACATAAGAAAACAAATAAAATGCAAACCATCCGACCAATTGAGTGTGTTTTGTTAAGAGTATACAAAGATATTGCGTTCCAATTTTGGAGTTCTTTTACGGATTAACGTAAACTGCATCATAGTTCCAAGCCTAAACATTTTATTTAATTTGTTGGAGTACGCTATTTGTATTTATTTTATTTTTAAACTCCATAATTTTCACGCTTTCGTTTAATTCTTGAATTCAGTTACTTTTATTATTCAAATGCAATACCAATAATGCGGCTGACTATTTAACTTAAAAACACAACTTAAGACTTAAACGCACGAATTTTTATTTCCGCATTAAATTTAAATTGGTTGTCTTTTTAATTAATTTGTATGTTTTTGAAATCTTCTTCACTTTTCTGCATTCACAGAGAATGAGAACGTGGAAAAAATTCCACCTGAATTTCATGATACCAATTTTCAACTCGAGGGGAATGAAAATTTTACGTGAATAAAAATTTCACTTTTATTCGTGATGATGTTTTCAATTCGTATTGTTTAGTAATTCACATTTGTATAAAGAGTTTTGCATATGTGAAATAAAGAATCAGATCAGCATTTGATAGTAAAAAAAAATAAATTATTTAATTCTTTAAATATTAAACGAAAAAATTTTTTAAAAATTTAATTGAAAATTGACACATCTTAATTAAAAAAAAGAAATAATTTTTTTCTGCGAACTCACAGCCAACTTATTGTTGTGGTGTAACGGCGACCAGATATTCTGGTTTCCGCTTAAATTTTTTTATTTTAAATCGGTTAGTCTCAATTATATAAAAAAAATTTATATACATTGTTTATAAAATGTATAAAAAAATATTTTATCTGTTTCTTTATTTCATTTATTAATTTTTCCGCATCCATTTTTAAAATATTTTAATTTTTATATAAATAAAAAGTTTAACTTGGTGTCCTATTCAAATGGCACAGAGTGTCTGTGATATTTGTTGTTACAGGAACACCTGCTTGCCAGCAGTGAATTGTATGATTGTATTGCATATCAGTGCCTGTAAATTTTATAAGGAGCAAATCCTTAATATTGTTTACAACATTAAAAGTGATAAAAAGGATAAAGAAAACTTTATAAAAATTTACAAATTTCATTTAAGATTTTATTCGCATCATAGCGATTTAAAGGATGAAATATTTTACAACTACAATAAAAACAATGTAATATCGTGAATGAAAATAAATTCTTTAACATTTTGGGGAAAACAGCGAACGAACAATTTAAGATACTTATTTTAAAACTGGATAGAATTGAAACCAACATATTAATTTTTCTACGTAGAAAAAGCACTTTATTATTTGCAAAAAAAAAAATTTAATGTCATAATTTGTCTTTTTAATTAAATTCTAATTGAATTTATTTGAGTAACGAA
The DNA here is from genome assembly GCA_963924685.1 of Dexiosoma caninum. Lineage (NCBI taxonomy): Eukaryota > Metazoa > Arthropoda > Insecta > Diptera > Tachinidae > Dexiosoma > Dexiosoma caninum. The sequence goes on along the minus strand of OZ004728.1, from coordinate 61,438,645 downwards.
GAAATTACACACAAATTTGTAGCATTCAACATACTTGCGCCTTCATTCGCATTTGATTTACATAACTCTCCGAACAGACGAGCAATTACTTGTGTCTTAATAAACGGCGGCAGAATAACGAATAACGAAAATTGTTACTATTCAACCATGTATTTATAGTTGGCGAACACGTGCATAAAACATACAAAAAATGCTAATAACCTTCAGGTATTTAACTATATTCTTATTAATAAATTTAACTTTTACTGGAAAAAAATTTTTAATTCAATTTTGTTAAAAATTTTTAGGCTTTTATGTAGAAGAAATCAATTTTATTTGAATTTGACAGCTTGTGGTAGATAGTATTGCTTAGCAATATCGTCTAGCAATTATTGCCAAAAATGTATTATATCACAAAATTTGTGCAGTCCACATGTTAATATCTTGTGTTGTTAAATTTGACAGTTGCCACACAATTATTGTCAAACTAATTGCTCGTGGCGATCCTATATATAAGGGCAGCCCTTCCAGCGAGATGGTTAAATTAGCTTCAGTTGCGTTCTGGCTGGAGTTATGAAAATTTAAGCAGCCGCTACAAGAAAGTCCATTACCCTTAGTTGGTTAATCCAGTATTTAGATATCTAGCTTACTACCTTTAACTAACGCAAATGACAAAACAAAAAACTACAATTAATATTCTTAATTTTTTATTATACATACGATACTCTTTAAAAAGAAGTGATGCCATGATTTCGTATATTTATTACAATTATTACACTCTCGTAAGTAAGTAATAGTAAATAAAATGTTGAATTAGGAATAAAAAAATAGTAGCCTTTTTTTTTAGCTTTTTCTAGCTTTTTTAAAAGGCCGATTTAGCTTCTGTTCTCCAGCTTCTGGCAATACTGGTTGTGTGAGTGGATTCTGTATATATGTATGTATGTATGTAAATATCTCATAATTTAAGAGCGGGTCAAAGAATCGGAGCCAAATTGCTTTCGAAAGATTTTGTGCTCACTTGCATGTCGTGAGATAATGAACCGATTCATGTGGGTAGATTTCGAAAAATTGCAAATATAAAATTTTCTATGAACTGTTTATAATATCAGGCAGATCGGTTGATTTGTTCGAGAAATATCGTTGACGAAATAAAAATATTGTAGGTGGTTTAACATTTTGTGAAGTAGTCAAATATTAAAAATAGGTCTATAAATCATAAAATCAAAACGCTACCGAGCATTATATTTACAATTTGTCAAACCATCATCGAGTCTTTAGCGTTTCGCTGTTTACATCATTAGGGTACCTCCGTAGTCTAGTGCATGAGCATTAGTCTTATCAATATCGATTCCACTTAGACCCTGGGTGTTTCTATTGTCTTAAAAAAAAAAAAGAATTCGAGATATAAAATAATGTCTACACAGATCTGAAACTATGCACTATATGATTAATGTAAGCATCTTTTGCTGTATTGTGGACGAATCTCAGCTCGTGGGACAGTTTCACCCGTACGAGGAATATTCTATGAATAAAAAAGCGCTTGTCGACGATCAAAACCGCTCTTTATGAGATTTTCAGTCGACTCTTCCACGATTAGAAATGCCAGTCGGAATAGTTTTGAAATTTTAATTCTCTTCCAAATAATATTAATTTGAAATAAGACACGAAAGTTATTCCACAAGAATCAACATACAGAAAAATGTTTCGTTGTATTTTTGCTTAAAATTGCATTAAACTCAGCAACAATGCATAACATGATGCACATGTTACCACTAAATGGCAACGTGTTTAGTTTGTCCATTCAATGCCCACCGGTCTCTAATAATTTTGTTCATGAATAGAGGAACTTTCGTAATATTAAGATAAATTTTCTGTATTTAACAAAAATAAAACTTGAATAAAATCGTGTGCAATGTTGTGCTTGTTACCAGGCGTGTTTGTGTAAAGTGAAAGACACTACAAATCCATGTAGAATACCGAAAAGATTTATTTATGTTCGCATGGTCATAAATTCATGTACGTACACACACCAGCAGACCAGCAGAGAATGACAAAAATCACAAAAAAAAAACAATAAAGCTGGCAACCTTTGTTAATAGTATGTGAACAGTAACAATTATTCTCGTATGCAATATCCTAAGCACTGTCGATTAAATAGATGATATTGATGACTACCTCCCTGTTGACATAAAGAGTACTGATGACATGTGTAGTAACATAGAAACTATGAATATACATGTTCTACTCAAGTGGTGTTGCAGATTAATTGTTCTTTTTCCCTTTTCTTTTGTGATAAATTAACTATGGACTTGAACACGACAAAAATGTTCATTCATTTGAAAAATCATATTTTAAGGCTACTTTTAATCTGGTCACACTGTTCATATGTTACCTCTTTATCATACCTTTTATTCATACGCGTGAATTTTTTGCTTTTGGGATTTTATTCAACATCGAAATATTGTCGAACGAATACTACTGCTTTTGTATATTATTTTTCATCAAAATAATCATCAGTGAGGCAAACGAGCAAACACCCGAAATGTCGGGAATGATACGACACATGACAAAAATCACGACCGAATTATAGGCACGATTGAAAAATAGCAGCGATATGTGTGATTTGATATTTTTGATTATTTAAATATAAATAAACATTTTTAGGATGTTGATTACGTATGATTTTTTTCAATCAGACTTTGTCGTTCTCTGATATACTACACTCATGCAGACTCATTTACGAGCATTTTAGATTCATTGCACCGTTAGATTTTATTGGTGTGCGTATGAAGAATATATGATAGTGTGTGTGTGTGTATGTGGGTGTGACTTGAAAATAAGAAATTATTTAACGATAAAACATTAAATGAATAAATAAAAGAACTTTATTTTAAAAAGAAACTGTTTTCCAGAACAATACAACGACAACGTACCAATAAAATTTTCTTTATGAAAATCCTGCTCGTATCAGTAAAAGAAAAAAACAATTGTTGAGGAAGAATTTTTGGAAACGCAGAAATGCCACTTACCACTGTATTGCTCTTGACAAGCTTTAGTATTGTTGATTTAAAAGGATTTAAAAATAGAGAGAAGTTCGTGCGCATTTAATTATTTTCTTTAAATCGTCTATACGTAAATGCGTGAAGCATCCTCCAGCGGATTATGATTAAGATTTTCTCAAATCAAAACGAATTGAAATTTTAAATATATTTTCTGTATTCCTACGCTTAGAAGCTTTCGATTATGCTAATAGTTTTTAGGAATAAAGAAAAACAATTCTAGCAACATAATGGGAAGTCTATATACCCAGCCAACATTTTTTTTAATTATTAAACAAATTCGACTCTATTTTGACTCTGCTGCAGGATCAAACGAGCAGAATATGCCGCCTTTTCCTGATCATTAAAGGCACTATTGTCGGCAGAAAATTGTACCTTACGAGTGACTCTTCTTGATTAGTCATTTATGAACTCTTCTATATTAGTATCGACTCATTTACGAAATTTCTGCAATGGTATTTATAGAAATTGCTGTACAATTTATTATAGCATTTAAAATAAAACTCTTTAAATTCATAAGCGCAAGTAATTTTCGAGTATGGGTTTAAAAACGTTTATATAATTCAAAACTATTCAACTAATGTCCCCTGAACCGGTTTCCGGTATGTGGTAGCAACAAAAACAATTTCAAGTCGTCAACAAAAATAGTGCAAAACAAAAACCGACACGAAACCGAAAATAACCGGATTTTAACCCGGGTTTAAAACCGGTCATATACTTTGAAATCATTCAACTATCAAGCTGTCCATAATGCACAAACACACATACATACATACAAACATGTAATTGGCAGCGTTGCATAGTACAAACTCACATAAACTCTATCTAAATTGAAATTAAAACTGGCGTCTAGAGGGCGCAGTAATTAATATTTAGCAATACTTTACCAGCTAGTAAAATTGATATAGCGATATAGCCGACACATTCATAATATGATTTTGGAACGATTCTCAAGATCTGTTTTTTTATATTGGACCAGCACTCAGGAGATGACCCTTACATATGCGGTGCATTGTGCTGGAACTAGGGGAAAGGAATACTAGGTGAAATGATAGATTGTGAAGCTTCACTTTCTTCCAACACTGCTTTTTGCACGTTATTTGTTTTTACAGCAGTGTTGTAGCGTCTCTGATGTCAAGGAGACGTATTAAATTTTACATTATCATGTGCCAGTCGCTACGTAAATCGAAGGATTCCTGCAATTCACGCTGGAAGATTGCACAACTTTTTAAAATCTTTTTTTTTCTTTACTTATTTCCTCAACTAGAAATTGTATTTCCCAGCAAATACAACCACAAATAAAATAAATAGATACAGTTTAAAATTTGTGTAAAGCACGTATTCGCATGTCTAGTTTATTAAACTTGTCAAAGTTTATAAAAACACACACACACACACACACACCAAAGTTTAAAATTGCCATTTCCATGTACTTATAAATACATTTGTACGAGTATATGAAATATGTTTGTATTTATATACAACACGTATTTCTAAGTCAATATTTATTGACAACCTAAGAAGCATTTTGAAGTGGAAAAAGCCATTTTAAAGTGCAAAATATAATTTAATAGAAGACTAATTGCAATTATCGATTTATTGTTGAAATGATAAAATATATTTTAAGATAAATATGTCATGAAAATTATAGATTGTGGTGTTGTGTCCTGGCGAGCGGTAATCGTATATCGGGAGCAAAATAGATAGAATTAGTTAATGCCATTGCTGACGATGTGTCTTAAGAATTGGTTAAACAAATCAAATTATACATAAATTATGTTTTACAATTAAAATCATTTGGGTATTACAGTGACATATTTTGTTTATGAATGAAATAAATAAATCGGAAGTAAATATGTTTGTATGTATTTCCTTCACTCTGCTACAAATACGATGTGTATTTCATAGTTCTCGAAACTTTTAATTGAATTGCAAATGCTAAAAACATGTTCAGCACTAAAAGCATCTCCAATCACTTATTTATTTATTCGCATGCAATGGGAGTAATTTTTTTAATGTCAGTATTGCCAGTATAAATAATTCTTAAATATTAAATTTTTTTCTCTAATAATAGCGATTCTTTTTTTATTGACGTGTATTGACTTCACAAATGGTGATGACTTTTGCGGTAGCTAGTTTTTAAGTGATTAAGCAACATTTGCTTATTTATACGAACTGTATTATTTTGTACACACTTTTTTGTGACGCCTATATTGAAATGAGTGCAATGCGTGCAACAGTCATTGCCACTAGTACTAGTATACAATAATGCGTGGTCACAGAATACCACAGTGTGTACGCAGCATATCATCCTCTTCCTTGCGTAGTATGAATGTAACATGAAGTAGTTTTTATGCATTCACTTTTGTTTTCCTAACTAAAGGCAATGCACTAAATGAGCAAATAATTATATCCAACTGATATTGGGTTGCTTCGTCACTGTTCCTTCTTTTAAAAAAAATTATATTAAAGCGAAAAAGTATTTCATTTCGAGATTTTCAAAAACATTTCTCCTGCTTGCTTGTCATTTTAATCGGTGTGTTTGGCTTCTTGAACTATTCCGGTCTTCCTGAGTTTCGCAATTAAAAAGACTTTTACTCGCAAACCCCAAACTGGCAACATTAATTATTACAAATGAACATCAAATCATATAAAGAATTTTATTTGTACGCACACATACACACAAACACATTTTGTTTATATATTTTTTAAAGTTTTTTTTGTTGTATTTCTCTGAGGTTTAATTAAAATGAAATTTTAACTTCTTGTGAAACAAGTGCAAATTGAAGGAAAAACATTTTTAAATCCCTTGGATGAAACACTGGTTGATGATACAATAGTGTTCTTCTCTGTTAAGCATTTTTCGTACATTTAAATCTGTATGTAGATATTTATTACATACACATGTATATATACATATACGTGTGAGTAAATTAGAAGTGAAATAAAATATAATTGTTTTTGCACAAATGGAATTTAACGTGTGTTTTACAATATTGTTTTGGTAACATTTCGAAACAAACAGTTTTATGAACGCAAGTAAAATAATTCTCGAAGAATTTCAGAACACTTTTAGAATTTATTTTAAGAAAATTTGTGTCCCCTTCATCGGTATTTAGAACAATAAAACGTCCCCGACATAAAATAATATATTAAATCGCTCTCCATCAGAGACGTAGCAGCAATTCGCGCAATGGTAGAGTTGCAACACGGAACAAAAATTTTATTCTATTCTTTCCTATCACTTTGTGAATTGCCTCTGCTATAATCTATTCCTTCTCAAGTAGTTTCAGTGCAATGCAATTCATACGTAGGGGATATTCCCTTAGCACAGCTCCAGAAAAGAAGTAAAATTTTACAAAATCACTACAAATAAATAAACTACACTCGACGACGTGTAAATTATGCAAAAACTTCTTTGTAGGGTAATTCCAAGCCAAAACAATCATGAATTTCCATGCCTTCAATTAAATATCAAGTCCTTAACCAATGGTTAATTTAATAATGTATATGTTTTTGTCGAATTGATGAAGTGCATTCATAAAACAATAAATTGAGCTCTCTCTACCAATTAAATTAGTTTTAATACGTGTATATGTTAATTTCCAATTAAGAAAAAGTACTTGAAGGCGGTTTTCTATTTGGGCCACTTACTGAATAACCGATTTATGAATTTATTTGAAGTGGAAGAAATTATTTTAGTGATATTTGTCATGTATATTTTAGATTTTTTAATTTATTGTGAATAATAAAACTCACCATATTTTGGCACCACACCATCTGCATTTCTTAATTTCTATTTTAGTAATTTATTCTTAATTATTTGTCATTATTTTTCATTTATTAGAATATTTTTCGAAATTTCTTTTAAATGGTTTACTTGTGGATTTTTTAAATACACAAAACATACTTATTTGGTTTTTTTAATGCATCAATTGCCTCTTATTACCACTTTTTTTTTATTTAAAACGCAATACTTTATAAATAAATTTAGCATTTAAAGATTTAATTTTACTTCCTTCTCTTATTTAATTCTTAAATAAAAAACCAAAATTAGAAATAAATAACGGCTGTTGTAATGGTTGGAAACTTAATGACCATCACCAAATCAATAGGCGTATTATCGAATTTTCTTCTTTAAAAAAACGAAGAAATTAATTTTGCGATTAATGCAGCAGTGCACCGTAAAAAAATAAATTTACATTTTTTTAAACCTTCAAACAAGAATTTTATTTCTTGCACTTTTCCACCTTTTTTTACTTTATTAAATATTAATGCCATATAATTAATATGCATAGATTTCGTCATACAGAGCGCATCTGACACGTGTGTACTTTTCAACACCGGTGATTTATGAATTATTTAAAAAAAAAACATTTTCAATTACCCATGTTATACACAGGATAACAAGACTGACACCAGTTCGGTGTAATTAAAGACGATATGGCAAATAAACTACTTTTATTTCTTTAAATTTTTTCACGGGCCATATTACGAAGTTCACAATTTTTAACACTTTATTATTATTAATGAATTTAAATTAAATCCGATTTTATATTCAATATATCCTCACATTTTAAGGATGTGCTTCTAATTTTTGCTTTATTTTGTCTAACTAAATAGAATCACACTGTATTAAAAATAAATAACACAAAACACTACATACTTTCTGCTTCAGCCTACGGCAGCTCTAAAACATCAGCACTTGTCACAACAACGTTAAATCAACCACGACTGCGCTGCACATATTTTCGCTTACAGATACGTATATACATATATATTGAGAAATTTTCTAAAACGCTTTTATCTACTTAAAAACGTTGTGATTTTATTGTAAAATATGCATTTAGTTACATTTATTTGCAAAAAATTTTAAGTTTCCAACACTTAACTAATAACTAAATATTTAATGAAATTAGGACAGCCTCCACTAAAAAACACGTGCGCCTACCTCAAAAATTTACTTAAATTAAAAAGCAGAAAAAGTAAACAAACCTGTGGTAAGTGAGAGAGTGGGGAAATTTTAGTGTTGGAAATAGTGATGCATTTCGTTTTGATGATCAAAATCAGCGTTACCACATATTTTTTAAGAAAATTTTTATTTAAAAAAAAATGGCGATGGTCGATGTAGTCTACATGATGACTACAAAACGGTGTGCATTTGTGTCAGTTGTTGTCGGAAAGTTTCAGTGGCGAAGGCATAGTCACTGGTCACTGAACAGTAACGGATTCATCTGTAACCAATTCACAGGCACATCAGAACGCCCTCTTTCGTCGGTATTGTGTAGCACCGGCGACGTAAACTAATTACTAAAAATGGCTACTAAAACAAAGCTTCAAAAATTTAATACTTCTCCTTGACATCAGAGACGCTACAACACTGCTGTAAAAACAAATAACGTGCAAAAAGCAGTGTTGTACGATAGTGAAGCTTCACCTCCTATCATTTCTCATACTATCCCTTTCCTCTAGTTCCAGCACAATGCATCGCATGTGTAAGAGTCATCTCCTGAGTGCTGGTCCAAGATAAAAAAGAAAAACATGGTAATATCAAATAATATTTTTATCACATACGAGTATACTTTAAATTAAAAATTAATAAACAAAACTTGAAAATTTTAATGAATTTCAAAAAAACTTATTTATGAAGCTTAAAACTTATTTGCATTTCAGAAACCTCGAAAAATAAGGAAAACTTTAAAAATGGTAACGCTGGTTTATACTAATTATTTTTTCAACACTAAAATTTTCGCACTCTCTCACTCAACACAAGTTTGTATTTCTTTTCATCTTTTGAGTTTCTAGAAATTTTCGTGGAGTGCGTACGTTTTTTGGTGGATGCTGTTAAAAGTTCTTTCAAAAAATTGGTAAAAAGTGTTGGAAAAATAATATTTTTTGCAAATAAATGTAATTAAATGCATATTTTACAATAAAATCAAAAAATTTGTGCATAAAACTTGTTATTACGCCGGGAAAATGTATTAGAAAATTTGTTAATAATCTATATGTAAAACAGAAATATGTGCAGCGCAGTCGTGGTTGATTTAACGTTGTTCTTACAAGTGGTGATGTTCTAAAGTTGCAGCGGCTGTCTCGTCATTATATGTTATTTGAATTTGTGTTGTGTTTGTGTTTGTTTTTTTAAAGCGCGTTGGTGACAATATGTTTTTTGTTTAAAGAAATAAAATATAAATATTATGAAAAAGCTAAGGACAGTAGTAATTTGAAGTTAGGGAAATAATTTAAGCAATCAAGTGCAGATTGCTTATTTTTTTGAAATAAAATGTAATTGATTGAAAAAGTAATATTATTTTATTATATTGTAAAAAATTGAAAGGAGTGTTTTTTTGGTACCGCACATAGTGTTTAGATAGCGAATTTATTGAAAATTTTAAATGCCTTAATTTTTAGTTAAAACGCACCTTTCGTACATTTTAATGCGTTCACAGTTTTTCGCAAATTTAATACATTCGCTTTTTAAATTAATTCATAGGGAATTAAACTTAAATTGTATTGCTAACCGAAATGGGGATAATGCGATTCGAAAACATGGTGAGTTATATTTTATTTATTAAACATAAATACATTTAAGCCTAAAGAAAGGACTTACTTCATATCCTTCATAATTACGAAAACTAATGAATTAAATAACTGTGCCGCTCTATATTGCAATTATACTTATTACTTACTTATATACATATACTTGTGCAGATTATTTTACAATATATTATAATAAAATTACTTCGTAAAAAATTTTTAAATTAAATTTATCAGGGTGCCTACAAACAAAAAATTAACTGCTAAAGACTTCGTTAACATGGTTATATGATTTATTAACAAAGATGCAACTGTATAGTCCTCAAAGAATTATGCTCTATCCTTATTACTGTAGTTGAATGCAATACATACTACGTGGTAGACATCCCGTCGTAAGCATTTATAAAGGAAATCATTTCATTTATTAATTCTTTTCAAAAAGACCTAGCCTCGGTCCCACTATTCTACTAATGATATCAATAACAACTTAATCCGTGAAAGCACATATTGTAACCCACGTACAAATATCCCTGAGATTACGGAGGAATTGTAAGATGTATAATTTTAAATCAATAAATTTATTCTCATTGACCAACTAATAAATACACACTTCATTTGTGCAAAAGACCGCTGGTTATATTTATCGAGTGGTAAATTCTTAACATTTATCTATGTACGTGCTTGAACATTCACTCAAACGTAAATTTTTATTGCAAAGTGCTTTAATGCATTTAGCTGCACATGTTTATGTGCATGCATACACACATACATAGAATATGTTTGACTACCTCTCACAAAAAGAAACGGAAATAATACCAGAGCTATGGCAGTTGTTTAGTTAAATCCTAGTAAAATTTTAACCACAACGACTACAGAAGCGTGTGTGGACATGCATTCATTCATTTAGTGCAACACATTTTAACATCAATAATTGAACAACAACGAACGTTTATTTTAAACCAAAAGCAAACAAAAAAGACAATGCATGGTGACACATTTGATGCGAAAAACATGATGTTCCGGTGAAATAAAAATAAAAAACATCCACATTGTTGCTATCTATTCCCAAAATAACTCTTTTTAGCTTCTGAGCTAAATTTTATGTGACAAATAGACTTTTGCTTTTCCCACTTTAACTAATTTTTTTTATTTAAAAGTTGGTTTTTTATTATCTCAGTTAAACTATTAGTAACACAGCAGGACTTGGTGGTTATATTAAACTTTTTTGTGTTCTTTTTACAAGTTAAGTTCTTGACAAGTAGTTTATTTTAGATAAAAATAATTTGAACTAAAAAAACATATTTTTGTTAAATAATTGGAAAAAAAAAACTTTCAAACTAATGAAACTTTTTAAGGACTTTAAAAAGTAATAAATACTTTGCAAGTACAAGCTTCAGTGTCGTTTTCTTCGAAGAGATAATATTTTTGGTTAAAAGGAATTGTGAAAAAAGTGAAATAAAAAGTGTTAATAAAATAGAACTTTATTGAATGAAACTTTATATATGTACACTAATAACTAATTCCTGAAATATTTAACAAAAAAAAAAACTTTCTTACTTCTTACATCGATTGCAAAATTACTAAACTGGCAATGGATACATTGATAGATAGTAAAGCAGGAATTAATCATTTAACCCCTTAAACTATTAATACAACGAATAAGACATGGGAACAAAATAAAATTTTTTTTGTGTTATATGGAGTTTTGTAACTGTTGTTTACTTATTTTGAGGTCGCTGGTTTTAAATATAACTTTCATTTTTTTGCATCAGCTCATAATTTTAAGCCACAGGTACTAATCGTACTTTTCTCTATTATTATATATTGAAAACTGTGTTACTTTGTCCGAGTTTAGACAGGTGAATATTTGCAAGAAAAACATTTTGAATTCTCTTTTGTTTTTTGATTCGCGTTCACACAGACGAAAATGTTGCCGGCGACATTCCATTATTATTGTTATTAAATGCTTTTTTTTTGTAAGCAAATAAAATGTGAACAAAGCGTATCGCCGAATACCGGACACAAAATCGATGCTTTCTTCCCCACCCGTAATATGCTATCAAACTAAATGTTTCTCTTCCAAATGTCGTCTCGCCAAAACTCAGATACTCACGTCAATAGCTACGTCAAAAAATATGTATAATATTAATTGCAACTATTCCTGTAACATATGTGGCGACTACACGTTTCAAAAATTTATATTAAGACTATATTTAGATCTTGAAATAAACGCAGTAACTTTTTGCTTGAATGCGAGCGGTGTAGAAAAGTAATCGGGCTGCAAAAGTTGAAGTTGCAATTTTTCCGTCACAACATTTTCACAAAAAGCACTGTCATTACGAGTACATGGATCCTCTTTTTTTTTTAATCCAGTATCATTTAAATAGGAAAAAATAACATGCAATTTTAAAAACAATATTCCTCCTGTAGAGGACTATGATCGCAACTGAATTTATTCAGAGGAAGAATGATAATATAAATAAATAAATAAAAGATGTTTTCGCCAATGGCCCCTTGTTCTTAAGCTTTCTTTCGCCCTTTTTCTCTGCACTATAATTGAATAAAAAAAAGTGTTTTAAGTACAAAACTACAACTTTGATAACTGTAGTGTGAATTTTTTTTATTAAGATTTAAAAAAAAATAAACGTTGTGACTCCAATTAAAACAGAAAAATGATATAGAATTAATTAGATGGAAATATAAATGTAAATGTAGAAATGAAGATAAAACGTAATAAAACAAACAAAGTTAAGTAAGTGAATGAATTTGTTGCATTTTAATTACTTTCGCTGAAGCATGTTCGACATCAGAAAAGCAAATATATTTTTAATGTCTGAAGAGCTCCTTTAATGACAACTAAATTGAGCGAATATTTTACTACTGATTATGTTCGAGTGTTTATTGCAGTGAAAATAGAATTTTTCAAGTCACGTACATGTTGCTTTTACATTTTATCATGATTATTGCATGATCTAAATATTCCTTTATGAAATGTGGAAATTACAAATTATTAGAGACATTGGCGCATATTGAGATATAATCACTAAGTGTTGGCGTTTTTAAGTATCTATTTAAGTTATTCACAGTTGGTTGTCTTCAGCACGAAAAACCACCACTTAACTATGGGTACAGCTGTAACCAAATTTATGAAATGAAATGCTCCAGTTATGAAGCGCATCACTTGAGAACGATTGGATCGATTTGCCTGAAGCTTTTTGAGTAGGTTTGAAATTTGCAGTAAAAATCGGAAATTTGAACAACTAAAAATAGATGCATGTAAAAGAAACATTTATATGAAGATTGCCTCTAAAGGCTACAGCTAGAGGGTTTAAGTTCGCTATGCAGACCCGTCTTTTGATGTTTAGATCCAAAAGGATTTTTGATTATTCTAATGCTAAGGGGGTAAAAACGTGTAAAATCGATAACCTAAAAGCTCAGAAACTAAGACGATGGCTGAAGTAGTCGGCACGTTGACTGCAAAACTAAAAGATTTCCTGTTTCAGTTTCCAGTTTCAGACTAACTCATAAAAACATCTCGCATTTTTCTGATGTGCATTTGTGTGACTTTGTGTCAGTTGTTGTCGATGGCATCTTGACTGGTGACTGAACAATAACGGCTTCAGCTGTAACCAATCCACAGGTACATCAGAACGGTTTCCGTCGACGATATTGTGTACCACCAGCGAAGTAAAATAAATACTAAAAATGGCTACTAAAAAACGAAGCTTCAAAATTTAAAACGTCTCCTTGACATCAGAGGCACTTCGACACTGCTACAAAAACAAACAACGTGCAAAAGTAGAGTTGTAAATTAGTGAAGCTTAGCCTCCTGTCATTTCTCTAAATATCCCTATCCTCTAGTTCCAGCACAATACATCGCATGTATAGGTGTCATCTGCTGAGTGCTGGTCCAAAATAAAAAAAAGATAGAATAAAACTTACAAAATCATATAAATGGGGCTGAAAAATAAGTGAACTTTTTCCATATACGAGGTTTGTTCGAGAATATTTTTCCAAAAAAAATTCATGCGAGATTTGTTCAAAAGAAAAGTTGAATTTTGTTTTCTTCGATTACAATGGCGTTGTGCATCATGAGTTCTTGCCCACATATCGTACGGTTAATAAGGAATACTACAAGGAAGTAATGTAACGTTTTCGTGAAGCAATATGGCTCAAACGATCGAAATTCTGGAAAAAAATCATCAATTCTGCAACACGATAATGCAGCAGCTCACACATCAATGCTTGATCGTAATTTTTTGGTCAAAAACAAAACCCTAATCAATACTCAACCACCTTATTCGCCAGATTTGGCTCCCTGCGACTTTTTCCTATTCCCAAAACTGAAGAGACTAATGAAAGGAAAGCTTTTCGCCACAATTGAGAAGATAAAGTCAGAAGCGCAGAACGAGCTGATGGCCATACCGAAAAGCACCTTTCAGAAGTGCTTCGAGGATTGGAAGAAGCGCTGGCATAAGAGCATTATATCTGAGGTGGATTATTTTGAAGTAGACAAAATGGATATAGAAGAATAAATAAATACTTTTCAAAAAAATACAAAATTCACCTTTTCTTTTGAACAGACCTCGTATGTACTTTTAGTGGATAAAACGGTGAAGAACAGAATTTTGCTACCTCTATTTTCTTCTAGAAAAATTTTCCCATGTGTTTTGTTAATTGTTCGAAACTCGAGATAAAATTCGTTCGCTTCGGCGACATTTTAAAAATGAAATTTCACTTTTGTGTGTAAACGAACAAGAAATTTTCGAGAAAGTCATCTGCTTCATTGAATTTTTCATTCACACTACGTAATCAGAAATATCGAGAAAGCAACTTCATGTGTGACTGCATAAGAATAAATAAACAAAAACTTTTCAAATAATAATTTTACATCTTCATCACTTGGTCTCTTAACTCGTTCGCATACTTTTAAACATTTTGACCAAATCATGAGCTTGCAATTACTACAACGTTCTTGGTAAATGTAGCCTTGCAGAATATTAAAGGAATATTGGAAAGAAATGATGATAATAGAAATAAAATAAAATTTATATTAAATTTCTTTTTGTTGGTTTTGCTTTGGTTAATTGGCCTGCTAACGACAGTTTTCGGTGCATTCCTGAACCATTTGCATGGTCATGACAGTTTTGCAATTAATTGTATCAAACCACTTTTTAAATTACTCTTAGCCAAGCTCAAGCTATTCACATTACATTCACAGAAATATCTATTTAACAAAAAGTTTCAAAGACAATGTATTTTGTTAGAAAAACCTGTATATGAAAATGTTAGAATTTCATTAAGGTGGCTCTTATAAATCGTTGTATCACTTTCGATATACAATGCTTATGGTTGAGCAATTAATTAACCATACATCGTTTAATAAAAGTCTTCATGTGCTTGTGAACAGGCAAATCGTATTTTTATTTAGATTTTCTTCTTGAACCTAAAATTTTACATTCATTTAATTTTAATGAAAATTACAATTGGAAACGAATTAGTTTTAACTTTTGCACTATAAGGAGTTTTGATTTAAAATAGTTTGAAAATTTAATGAAATCAAATGAATTGAATACATAATTAACATTGAGAAGAATTTGATTTTTGGTATTTGAGAATTTTTTACATAATTAATCATAATAATTGAATACTTCCAGACCTGACCTTAATACAACTATTTCAAAAACAGAAAATTCAATCCTATAATCAGAACAACCATTTTTTTTTTTATGAAAATTACCAACAACAAAAATACATTACTGTATAATAAAACGATTACACAATGCATACGACATTAATACGAGCTTGTGAATTCAACAATTGTATAACGACAAGATGATATGGACGCCTGAGAATACTTCGAATACAATATATGTATATTTTTTTATTTCTTTAGGGCGAGTCAAAATTAATTACAATTATTTATTTATGTTTGATGCATGTAGCGTTACCGTATGTTTTTGAAGAAAAACTTTTTATTTAAAAAAAAAAATTAATTTTACGACAAAAACTTTTTTCCACAAAAGTGAACAAATAATGAAAATAATAATAATAATGAACTTCTCTATAGCGAACTTCTCTATAACGAAATCTTCTCTATAACAAATAACATACGTGAACACAACATTTTTGTGAGTATTTTCATACATTTTGATCTCCCTATAACGAACTTCCCTATAGCGAAGTTCTCTCTGTAACGTACAACTTTTTTAACACCTAAATAGAATTTTTCACACTAAATAATCTCTCTATTGCGAAGTTTTTAGCAATCGAATTTTTGCATCAATTTAGTTACATATGTATGTAAAGGGTGGTTAAATTTCAAGGGCCGATGTTGATTTTGAATAAAACACAAACTATTTAGGAAATTATTGTAATTTTATTTTATTATGATATATTGGTATTACTCAATTATGTATGGAACAAAATATCGGCCAAATGGGCGCCGCGACCACGGCGGCACACCTCCATCCGATGGTCCAAATTTTCGATGACCCTGAGGCATAATGGAGGTTCTATGCCGTTAATGTGCCGAATTATCTCATCCTTTAGCTCTTGAATTGTTGCTGGCTTATCGACGTACACCTTTTCTTTCAAATAACCCCAAAGAAAAAAGTCCAACGGTGTCAAATCACATGATCTTGGCGGCCAATTGACATCGCCATTACGTGAGATAACACGGCCATTGAATTTGTTGCGCAAAAGAGCCATTGTTTCGTTAGCTGTGTGGCAAGTGGCACCGTCCTGCTGAAACCACATATCGTCCACATCCATATCTTCCAATTCGGGCCATAAAAAGTTCGTTATCATCTCACCATAGCGAACACCATTCACAGTAACTGCCTGACCGGCCTCATTTTGGAAAAAATACGGCCCGATGATGATGCCAGCCCATAAACCGCACCAAACAGTCACTCTTTGTGGGTGCATTGGTTTTTCGACAATCACTCTTGGATTCTCATTCGCCCAAATGTGGCAATTCTGTTTATTGACGAATCCACTGAGGTGAAAATGTGCCTCATCACTGAAGATGATTTTCTTCGAAAATTGATCATCCACTGTTGCCGTGGTCGCGGCGCCCATTTGGCCGATATTTTGTTCCATACATAATTGAGTAATACCAATATATCATAATAAAATAAAATTACAATAATTTCCTAAATAGTTTGTGTTTTATTCAAAATCAACATCGGCCCTTGAAATTTAACCACCCTTTATTAATAAAAAAAAAATTAATGTGTTCATGTAAAAACAATTTTTTTTCTTAATAAATATATTTTCTACATAAAAAAATGTAGTCAAAATTTTCTGCAGTTTCTCTATAACGAATTTTCTCTATAACGTAGAAATTTGACGGTCCCCAACTGCTACGTTATAGAGAAGTTCGACTGTATTTTGAATTAATTTTTATTCAAAATAAGATAAACAAAAAAAGTTGAACAACAACAAACAAACTTATTATTCTCACGAGTTTGAGCAGATCCCCATTTTTTTAACTTTATCTTTTGTTGGACCCTCCGATGTGTCTGTAGCGTATTCTAAACTATTTTCTCCACTTGCATTACTACATAAAACTTATAACACCAAAAACTAAAAACTAGAAAACTCGTTAAAAAAACATGCATAAAAAACTATGATATTATTAATAATACAACACAATTGTATTAAAGGAGGAATAGACACATTTAATACTGAAAAATTATAAAATCGATTACATGGCCACATCAGATAATATTTTCGTCATATACATATCTGTAAATTAACAATTAATAAACAAAACTTGAAAATTGCAATGAATAAAAAAAAAACTTATTTTTGAAACTAAAAACTTAAAAACTTTTTGGCATTTCAAAAACCTTGAAAAATAAGCGAAAACTTGAAAAATGGTAACGTTGGATGCATGGTTAAGCTAATAAAATATAAGTGTTGTATGCGTTCCTAAACAACTGCTTAAAGTCGGTGTTAAGTTGTGGGAACAAAGTTTATAATCGTTATTTATTTACTAGGCCTGTGACCCTTAACATACTGTTTCGATGTCTCGTTTTAATATACATATGTTGTACGTTTTATGCATGTCCTAATATACAGACGTAAAGATATTTTTAAATTTTCCTCATATATTGTATTTCGATACAAAACTGAAATTTTAGGATATTTTAGTTTTAGTTCCTTTTTTTTTGTTAAACAATTTTTATATAACACTTTTTAGTGTCTCGTTCCGTTAATGTTTTTAAAATTGTTATTTTATTTTTGACTCGCTTTCAATTTAACCTGTCCAAGGTGAGCTGAATTCTCCCGACTCGTCGTCATTAAAATGAAGTCAGACTGTAAACACGACCTTTTCAAAGAAAAATTAATCATAAAAATCACTCTACCCAGTGAAAACTTCTGAGAAGAAGAAACTGTATTCCCTCGATTCGTCGCCATTAAAATGAAATCATACGGTAAGCACGACTTTCCAATGAAAAAAAAAATATAATCAAAATTGCTCGACTCAGTAAAAAGTTTTGTCTAGGGGAAGCTATATTCCCCGGATTCGCCCATCCTTAAAATACGACCACACGATAAGCACGAGCTTTCCAATGCAAATAGAATCATCAAAATTGATCGACCCAGTAAAAGGTTTTGTTTACGGGGGAGCTGTATTCCCCCCAATCATGCCGGCCATTAAATAGGACCACTCGGTAAGCACGAGCTTTCCAATGAAAACAGAATCAATAAAATTGGTTCAGCCAGTAAAAAGCCTTGAGGTAACAGACATAAAAAAAATACAGTCGAATTGAGAACCTCCTGCTTATTTAAAGTCGGTTAATAATTGTAATTAAAATTGAGTCGCGTTAAAAAAATAAAAAAGAATAAGTAAATTTATAATGACATTTAATTCTACATTTTGCCTTTTAAATACAATCATTGTCACACAATGTACTGATTAAATTAACATGTTTTGGAAAAATGAAATAGATTTAAATCGAAAATTACTTAGTGTTATATAGTGTTTTCTGTTTTTTCTGTATACTCGATAATTCTCAAATACTTTTTGGGAATTATTGTATAAACATGTGAGATTTCTTAGCTTTTTCTCGAAATTTGGTTGAAGGTCTACGGATGAGTTGGCATTACCACTAACGAAATGTACATACATACAGACTATCTTAACCATAAACAAATATAAATAAATATGTACGAGTAATTATAAAGTAAGCCACAAAAAAATTACAACACTTTTAGCCTCAATTGACAACTGTCATGTTGTCTTTATTTTGCTTGCAAATAGAGTCTTTTTTAATAGAATTGATTCTAAAAACAATTTTACTTTTTGCATTTAAATTCGATGCAGGCGGTCATTCATGTAAACCATAACGTCATGTGTTGCCAAGGATTTTCTAACCACTTTTTATTTCATTATTTTTAAGCTTTTATGGCATTTATTTTCTTTAGTTGCGTTTATGCCTTTCTTTCACTTGCTTTTTAAATGAATTTATTTTAACCATTTTCTACGCAACATTTATTTTTATTTTTTATTTGTTTTCTCTGCGCTCGTTTGTAGATACGCTTTTTTATTTATTAATGTTTTTGTTTAGCTGCTGTGTGTTATCAATTCTATGGTATCATATTGCAAACAGTCAACGAAAGTGTTCTGTAGAAAGTCATGCAGAATTATCTAATAGAAAATTCGATGAAATATAATAATTTTTTATTTAATTTTTATTACATCAACTTGAAAATTGCATTATTTTACTATTTTCATAAATAAAAAGCGTTTTATTGCATACTGGAATTGTGTATCATGTATTTTTTTTTGTTTTACTTTTCATTATATATATATATTATATATGTATATATGTATATTGTTGCGCATGAAAATATTGTATTTTTTCTAATTGCCATTTCATACGCCCTCAGAATTTTTTTTAATTTTTCTGTAACTTTGGCCATTTGCGCAAAATTTAAATTTTATAAGATTTTGTCTTATGTTAGGTGGCGGACCTTCCCGCAGGAGAACTACTCCCCATTTAGGCCCATTGTGATACCACAAGAAACGGCGAGGGTCTAGCCGGGAATCCAACACGCACCTCCAAATTGATAAGACTGCTGCTCATGCAGTAGGCTACGGAGTTACTTTTGTCTTACTTATCATTCATTCTTCGATTCCCCTTCCGTTCAAAGTCAAACATATTTTCTGATTTTTCTATGCTATAGCACCCGCCTTCGCCGCTATTTGAGCAATAAAACAGCGGCGAAGTAAAGTAAATAATAAAATACCTCCCGTTAGCTTAAAAATACCGCGTCAAAATTAACATCTGATACGGCGGAACTTTGCTTTAACATGCAGCTGCAGAGTTGTGCAAGAATTGAGCTCTGTCTTCCTACGACTTTCGCCATCTAAATATACATTCTCCACACTGTCGCCCGTCCCATCTAGTAACAGTGCAATGCACCGCATAGGTCATGGATATCGCCTAAGCAATTATCCAAGAAGGAAAAAAAAACTGTTTTGTAGCGAATTTTTAAAACTTATATAGTGTTTTCATACCAAAATTTAAAACCTGATTTTAACAATAAAATCACAAACAGCTGATTTTAATGTTCTCACTATAAGTTTAATTAAATCAGGTTTAACGCACACTTTTTGTAATGATTTTGTTCGAAATAATTCGAAATGATTCGTAAAAATTAGAGCATTGTTGTAGTGTCTTTTAGAATATTTCTTTGACAAACTGTACAAAACAGCTGGTTTTGGCTGCGTTTAAAAATAAAAATAAAATATTTTGTCAATAATGCGATCGAAAATAGAAATAATTTTATATTTTGTGAAAGAATATTTTTAAAATTGTGAAACTATATTAATAAAAAATGAAGAAGTGCTTGGAATTCGAATAGTTTTATACAAAAGACATAAGAAGATTCTCAAAGAAAAAAATGCATTTTGTTTTCAATCAACAATGGATAATTTTGCAAATGTTAATGAAATTACGAAATGTGTGGACTTTCAGTGAAGCCGTCAATGCTTATTTGGTATAATTAGGCACATTGTATGTATCCATTGTTTTAAATTATTGTGACTTTATTTACCAAATTTTCCTTTATTTATTTTTTATTTCATTGAACGCCATTTCAATTGCCAGCTGTTTTCAATTTTTTAACTTGGTAGCACTGCCTTTAGTACATGCAAATCAAGGTTGTATTTCGTTCAATCAACTTAAAACCAATTCGAGAGAGGTTTTAAGATGGTTTTAAGAAAATATTTTTATATGGCAAAACCAGGTTTTAAAACCAACTTTTGCTTTAGAACCAGTCAGTGTGAAAACACTATTAATCTCACAACAGCATTTGTAGAGATTCCTTAAAATTCTCTTACACATCCTTCGGTTTTTATTTTCCTTTTACTATGACGACCAAGTTAATTTCATGTTGCAGTTTTAACTTGCTGTAAGCTTTCCTTTGTTAACTGCACTCTTACTGAAAATGGGTTATTATTAAACGAATTGTGTTTATTTAAACTAAAGTGGATGTGGATACTATTATAAAGTTAAGGCCAAGCAGTAGTGTGCGTGTTTTAATATTAAGCAAAATCTACAGAGTGCTTCTGGGAAAGAAAAATCAATTAAATACAATGTTTACTGAAATATTTAGCGAAATTTATTACCGCTTTAGTAGTTAATATGTAGCAGTTGGTTGTTAACAAAAGCTTTGTAGAGGTAAGATTTTTGTAAAAAAATTACACACATACATAGACTTTCATAAATAATATTATGGACTCATAATTAGTGGCAATTTAGCTGTAAGAAAGTTATTGATCGCCAGGATAGCTTTCAAGGTTTTGTTTTCACATCTGTGTGGTAAGACGACATTTAATTTCCTCTTTGTAAGGGCGGTGTTTGCTGTTCTTCTCCACTATTGTATGTATTTGATTTGTTTTCAATTTTTATTTCTTGATAATTTACAGCAAAAGTGGAATTTGGCATCGAAAAAAAATAATTTCTAACAGGAATTTTTCAGAATTCACACATGCTGTAAAGGCATGATATTCAAGTTTTCGCTATTAAGTATCCCCAGAGCATCAAATACATTCACTACAATGTGTATCGTGTATTTTGTATTAAATACACTTTTTGTTCATTTTTTTGTTGTGAACATCTAGTGTATGTTGTATCGTTGTATTTTGTATTTTCAAAATTAAAGCAAAGTGGAAGCTACAATGAAAACTACAATTTTTTTATAATAAAGATAAAGAGAAGTAACACCCAGGCAATGATTGCCTACTACATTCTATACGAAAGGGATAGTGAAAGAGTTGACAGGTGACGAAGGGATGGATAGAGAAAAGCTTCACTATCTTACAACTCTGTTTTTGCACGCGTTTTTCTTGTTTATACCAGAGTTTGAGCGCCTCTGATGTCAAGGAGACGTTTTACATTTTGAAGCTTCGTTTTAGGAGCCAATTTTAGTAATTGTTTTACTTCGCTGGTTCTGCACAATACCAATGCTAGAGGGCGCTTTTATGTGTCACTTGTTCAGTGACCAGTGACTGTGCGTTCGCCGAATTCACTACAGAAATATGCGACATGTGTTTATGAATTAGTAGTCCGAATCTGGGCTCGAAGACCGGACGTAAAGTTTAGTAGTCAACGTGCTAACTACTTCAGCCATCGTCACTCTCAATTTTTTAAAGGAAAATAAATAAATTTTTTAGTTAAATTCCTTTTAATCGTACGTAACTTTTTAAAAATAACACCCGCTTTTTTTCATTTATGGATGCATTTTCTTTCTATGTACTTTAGTTTTTTGTTTTTATTTTTCTTTTACCAACATCTTTAAAAAAACCGAATTAAATTCCTTTGCTGTGTATTTTAAGCCAATATTCCAACTGACCCCATTGTTTGCGCTTTGAAAAATGCCTTTTGCTTCAGAGTGCCGAAACTTTTTTCTTACTTTCATTTTTTGCTTTATTAAAATTAAACATTTTTTCATATATTTAGTTTTCATCTTGGGAGTATTATAATGGCTGGTTGAAGCAGCATTTTGCTGTTTGATCTATTACCACCTTTTTCCCTTTTGTGCACATTTTTTTGTAAAACATTTTAATTCTTTAGGCCAATACACTATTAAAGTTTATATTAAACATGTTTGAAAATCTATAAACCTTGGTAATTCTTATTCTTTCTAGTCTTCTTTACTTTGAAATAGTTTTTTTTTTTTCTTTAATTTTTGTGGTTGGAAGTGGAAAGATCATGATGATAAGTTAACACTTCTTGGCCACCCAAATCATTTCTAGTAAACATAAAATAAGAAAGGAAAGGAAATTGAAAGATGAGTAGAATTATTGAAAAGCATTGACATTTTGACATTTTGATGTCTACATAAGGGTTACACTGAAATCTTCAGAAGCAAATATCTGAATAATACCTTTATTTACTTGGAACAGCATTGTTAGATTACGAGAAAATAATTACCCTCTATACCGAGTACTTTGTATATTCTTTCGCAAAAATTGTTTTTTTTTTGCAAAAGTTTTATTTTGTTTTTTACAAGAAAAGGGATGGCGGGGGGGAGGCGCGGGGTGTATGTATAGTTTTCTGCGTCACTGTACATAAGTGTTTTTGTCTATATGAGACAACAATCATACTTGCAACAAATTTATTGACTGCACTGCAATTATGATTCTATGGCAACTAACGCAACAACAACAATACAAACATAAATAAAAACGAACAAGCTAAACCGAACCAATCCGCTCATGCACTTCCTTCCTTGATAGTTTTTAGTAAGTTTTCGTGTCACCACCATAAAAACAAGAACACTACTCAAAATAAATACACATGTATAGAACACAAACATGCATGCATACATACAAAAATACATACATGTCTATATGGACGATTGCTTGAAGGATAAAATTGGAAAATGAAAATGTGCCATATCAGCGTTCGCTAAAGCGAATTTATGTGTTATTTTTTTGGTTTCGGGTTTGGCTGTATAGAGAGAAATAAACACAAACTTGTGACTGCAATTTAAAAATTAAATAAATAACAACAAATAAATAAATAATTTCTAATAAATACGTATAGTGGCTGTCAATAAATTCTTTTTTTTTTCCAATAATTCCGTTGAGTGCCAAGTTTTTATATTTTAATTTTTAATTTTTATGAAGAACGATAACCATGGGCATAGAAACGAGTTCATGGAAGTGCAAGTACATTAAATTTAATAACACATGCAATATAAAAACATGAAAAAGACACAGGAAATGTTGATATCAATATTGAATGAAAGCCTTTATGTATTTACTAGGTGGCGCAAATGTCGTCACCCTATCGGAAGATGCATAATTTTGGCAAATGGCGGTAAATGTGTTTGTTCTGCTTTGAGCTAAAGAGATATAAAATGCATGCATAGCAAATAAATCGCTATACTCGTCAAAAACGTGGAATAATTATTTTAATGTTTCGGTGGTGTTGGCGCAGCATTAATTTACATATACATATATATACTTATACATATACAAATGGGGAATTAGCATCCTGCATCCAAACATTTCACTTTTCATCACAAATTTGGAATGAATAAATGATTAAATTTCAAAGATCATAACCGCTGTATAGAAACACAAATACCCGAATCGTGTGTGATTTCCTTGAATTACTTCAACAGCCTATCGCATATTCTTTACTTATATTTATAAAATTCTTATACAGAAAAAAAACACGATCCAAAAGGAAAAATAAAGTTTTTCATTTATTAATAATGTAATACAATAATAATAAAAAATCTGAATACATCACATACCAAAATAAAGACAGCTTAACACACTGCATATCAAACTAAAAAAAAAACTCAACACACCTCATACCAAAATAAAAAAATTGATGACATCCCATACCAAAATAAAAACAACTTAACACACCCCACACCAAATTGAAAAACAACTGAACATACCCCGAAATAAAAAAGACTGAGCACATCCTACACCATAGTCCTAAAACAACTGAACACACCCAATTAAGGGTGGCGATAGTCAGAGTAGTCTGCACGTTGACTACAAAACCAAAAATTGCCTGCCAAAAATTGCCTACCAAAAATGGCTACTCAAAAGTTTAATACGTCTCCTTGACAGTACACACAGCTATAAAAATAAAGAACGTGCAAAGCAGAGTGAAGGTTCACCTCCTCTCATATCTCCTACTAACCCCTTTCTCTAGTTCCAGCGCAATGCATCGCATTGATGGTGGCGATGGCACGAAGGATGGTAGTCTGCACGTTGACTACTAAACCAAAAACAGACCTGGATTCAACCCCAGTTTCAGACTAAAATTTTTAAAATAATAATAAATATCTCGCATTTTTCTGATGTGCATTTGAGTGTCTTTGTGTGTCAGTTGTTGTCGGAAGGTTTCAGTGGCGAAGGCATAGTCACTGGTCACTGAACAATACCGGCTTCAGCTGATATCAATCCACAATCACATCAGAACGCCCTCCTTCGTCGGTATTGTGTAGCATGGTTTCGAGAGAGTTAAATTTTTCAACACGTAAATTTGATATGTTTTGCAAACAATTCAATATATGGAAAAACATGTAAAATTGCTCGAAAACGTCTAAAACATGTTTAAGCATGGCACTGTGAACACCATATTAATACTGTTGAAAATATTTTCTTAAATGATTTGCGAATGAATTTTTATTTTTTTTTTAATCCGAAGTAGAAGTCAAAGAATATCGTGCGACCTCTTTTTATATCTGCTGTTCAAATAATGATACAAATTATTGCGATTATACTAAAAAATTTTTTACTAAATGTTCTTTCGAAACTAAGTGATGTTTCTTTTCACCATCTCAGAAAAATATTAAAATTTTTATTAACATATTTTTGTCAATGTATTCAATTTTAGACGGCCGGAAACAATAACGGAGAGTCTTGTCATAATTCACAAGTGTGGCCATTGAACTCTCTTCCCTTTCTTTTTAGTTGATACTTTACCACAGTTGATACTTTTAACAGAATTCACTGCATATCAAAATCTATTGGCTTTATAATTGGAAAATATAGTGTTATATTTGACTAAAATGTCCAATAGTTTTTTTTTTTTTTTATCTGAAACCAGCACTCAGGAGATGACCTCCTACACATGCGATGCATTGTGCTGGAACCATAGGAAAGGGATATCCCAAAGATGGCTTAAAATCTTTTCACGGTAGATTTGTTGTTCTTTTTTTGCCATGTTGCAGTGTTCAGTATTTAACGCATGCAGAGTAACTTGTTGCAAAGGTATAGAGTAGAGGGAAGACACTTGCTGAACAGATAGACGGATACCGAGCCTAGTTCTAGCACTACTCTGGACTGGAGAGTTT
Organism: Dexiosoma caninum; assembly: GCA_963924685.1. Lineage (NCBI taxonomy): Eukaryota > Metazoa > Arthropoda > Insecta > Diptera > Tachinidae > Dexiosoma > Dexiosoma caninum. Next base: position 61,412,723 of record OZ004728.1, on the reverse strand, counting down.
TTTTTTTTTTTGTTAATTTGTAAGGCAGAGTTATTTATTGTTTTAGAGTCTGAGCACAATGTTTGCGGTGCGGTGCGGTGCGATTTCTCGTTGCGGGAGAGAAAAACAAACATAATACAACGGAAGACGGCGACGGTAATACTTGTCATTGTTTCTTTACATTTTTATTAATTTATTTGTGCATACATATTTATAAAATTTTGTAAAAAAATTATAATTTTTTTTTTTTTTTTTATCTAGGACCAGCACTCAGGAGATGACTCCTACACATGCGAAGCATTGTGCTGGGAACTATAGGAAAGGGATAGTAGAAGAAACGACAGGAGGTGAAGCTTAATTAATTATTGTGCAGCTCTGCTTTCGCACGTTCTTTTGTTTTTATACTCGTAGCAGTGCTGAAGCTTCGGTTTAGTAGCTATTTTTATTATTATTTTACTTCGCCGGTGCTACACAATACCGACGAAGGAGGGCGTTCTGATGTGATTGTGGATTGCTATCAGCTGAAGCCGGTATTGTTCAGTGACCAGTGACTATGCCTTCGCCACTGAAACCTTCCGACAACAACTGACACACAAAGACGCACTAATGCACATCAGAAAAATGCGAGATGTTTATTTTTATTTAAAAATTTTTTTGGCTGAAACTGGAGTTGAACCCAGGTCTGTTTTTGGTTGTGTAGTCAACGTGCAGACTACCATCCATCGTGCCATCGCCACCCTCATTGTTTGTGTTAAATATTTTGCAATGGCAATAAATAAAAAAGTTGAAGCTAATATACATATTTTATGACAAAAATTTATGAACTTCAAAAACATGTGTTTTGTTTACAATAATGTCGTGAACATCGCCAATTATTCAAAAACTATGGCAACATCAGAATAAGAAAGAGTTTAAAAAATTGACAGAATAAGAAAGCCCGCAATGAAAATAAAATAGAATTTAATTTTATGCCGGTCCGCACTGCGGTTTTTTTTTACTTCAAAATCGTATGAGAAACCGCACCGCAATAACTTATCGTTACATTGTGTTCGGACTCTCACTACGCCGACGTTTTTAATTCTCCAACACCCTTCAAACTTATAAGCTGTAAGTAAACTTATGTTACCCAATGTACTTTTTCGTGTGTGCTATATTGTATCTCATATTGAACCAGCAATTTGCACTGCCAATTAAAAAAAATATGTACAATTTCTTAATTGTGTAGTGTACGAAAACAGGCAGTTTCAAAATGAAAAAGAAACAAAAAGCCCTGAGTAGCCTTGATTTTGCAACAGCGCGGGAAATACATACATACATATATGATTTATATGTAGAAAGCAATGCGGAATAAATTGCAATTCGAATTGTTCGATTATAGAAAATACCGCAACCATCAATTGGCATTAAGTCAGATGTTGTTAACATCTTGTTGAACAAGTCGTAAATACTTGGTACTTTGTGTTTTAAGTATTTGTTATGATGCACTAGTCAAGTTCGTAGCACTTTTTTCTATGGCTACTTGTTAGAGACTTATAGACTTGGCTAAAAGTATTTATGCCAAAAATGTGAGAATATATTGTATTGGCCATTCAAATCTTCAATAACTGCACTTTATGCAATTTTTTATTTGAATACTTTACCAGCATTATAGTAAATTTGAAATTTTACAAATATAATAAAGCAGATAAGTTGCATAGAGATATGTATGTATATCCAAACAGAAATAAGTTCTTATTTGACGCAATAAATATTTTCGATCACTTTTTAGTAGAAGTGTTTATATGTTTTTTGTTAATTAATCAAATGTACATTTATTTATTTATTTATTTATTTTTTGTTGCTGATTTGAATTTTATTGGAAATAAATAGCAATAATAACAATAAAAAGAGTTTATAAAATTTTTAAATGTCGTGAAAGTAATCCGGACAACGGCTGAAAATTTGGCCGGATAATCGAAATTACCTGCACACATTAATACAGATTCTCGGTAGCTTTAAAAATTGTCCTTTGTTTATGTTATAACTTTAAGGCCCATTATTATAACTTGCCGTTAGCTAAAGTTGGGATGCTATCGGACAAATAATTAGTTTTTCGTTATTACAAGTTGAGTTTAACCTAATGTGACCGATAAGCTAACGGAAAGTGCATCCTACATGTAACTTTTAAAGTGGACTAAAGCATTTGAAGCTGCCATATTTTATGCACTTTAAATATGGCAACATGGAAAGTATAAATGTATACAAATTAATTTTTAAATAAAGAATAAAATAAAACCTTGTCGTGGCCAGTAGCTTTTTTTGTTTGTCAAAAGTAGTCGGTATTTACTCTGGTACTGCCATATGTTTAAAAATATTAATTTTATTTTATCGAACAGTTGTAATAATGAAAACAAGTTATAATTCATTTTACCTAAAGTTAATTTTAGCTATCAGTAACTTTATTGCTTAGTTGTAATAATGGCCCTAAGAGTTTTAATCAGTAAATCAATTCTCTTTACGAAATTTGAGCTTGGTCTTTGGCACAGAAAAATATTTAAAGTTCTCTAATAGTTTAGGGAAATTTTTATATAAATGCGTCATATTTTTAATCTTTTTGAAAAAAAATTTTTTAAGCTCCATAGACGTAGGCATATACCTTAAAGAACAAATATAAAATAATAATTGAATTTGATTTATTTATATTTCACAGTTGAACTATATAAAAAAAAAAAAATTTAGAAATCAGTTCTTATGACGGAGTTTAGGGTTAATTATTTGATAGTAAAAATAGCAGACACAAAGGAAAAGTCTTTAATTTTTACGGCAGTTGTCGTTTCTTTATTTGTCAATTAAAATAAACAAAATAAAAGAAAAACGTTTGTGTTTACGAGTTTAAGACATTTAATTTTTTACCATTAAAAATTAAATTAAATTTTCGTTAATTTGAAATGAAAAATATATAAAGCGATTTTTAAGTGTAGTTTTAATTATTTTAAATTGCAATTTCAGTTAATTTTATCTATATATATATATATATTATATTTTGAGTGTACGAAATAGGAATGCCTAAGTTTTAAATTGATTTTAAATTGATTTCAAATTGAGATTTCTCGCAAAGACGCTTCCGCGGCGAATGTTCTCTCAACTACTTACCGAGATATCAATGTTGTCCACCTAGATTGGCTAAATCTTATACTGTGCAATATTTTAACCTGCCTCAAGTTTGCATAAGTGTAGGAAATCTCAATTTGCAATTTGCCACGATTATTTCGTTATTTCCATTTTAAAATTTTGTTGACATGTCAAATATTTTTAATTATGCCATAATGATGCCAATCATGCTATAATTTTTGACAACACTGTAAATATATAGCATTGCTTTAAATTCAATATTTTAGTGATTTGATTACACGAGGAATACAGAAGAAAACTTACAAATGTGTGATTTGAAACATAAAAATTTTGAGATAACAGAAAATTTATTGATTATTGGCACCTGCATGAAGACCTTTGGAATGTTTAAGGCCAGCAATGAAAGTTTAATTTTCTATAAATATTTAGAAAACTTCATAATCTATAAATCATCAAATAAATATTTGAGTTTTAATAAAATTTTCAAATGTTCCTCAATTAGATATACAGTCGACTGTTGAGTATTTGAAACTCGTTAATTTCAATCTCCCAATAATTTGAATTGTTTTCCAACTCCCTTGGAAAGTATTCAATAAGTTAAAAAAAAAATTCTGTAATTTGGTCGCGTCGGTAATTTGAAATTATTTGAATGGCTTGTTTTATATCGCCGACGCATTATAATTAGAATTATTTTAATGTGCTGTGTTTTATGCAAAATATAAAATATTTAAGATCAAAATAATCACTATATTTATTTTATTGTGGTTATTGCTCCATATATGAATGTATACCGACTTCCTCCGTGACGTTCTATAAATTAAAGTTTGACTTTTCTACACTCTTTCAGTTGAACTCGTAATGGCAATTAAAAAAATTAAATCTTTTGGTTTAGTTTCGCACTGCTTTTAATGAAATAAATTAAAAAAAAAATACAAATTAATATGAACTCTGGATTGTTTAAACTTTTGCTCAGGTCTCTTCCATTTCAAATTATCGAGAGTCGACTGTATATTCAAGTTTCCTTTACACAAACACACACTCTCTTTCCATTAAACGTATCAAATTGTTGACTGTTGCTACTTGAAAGAATACGTTACTTAATGCATTGTTAATTATATAGAGGCAGACAAAGCATGTCTTCTAGAGGGCCTTACTTAGTAGATAACAAGGGCCGCTCACTGCCTACTCATATCCTTTAAACACACGTTATCTAGCAAGCGTGGTTATGTAAGCCTGCTCTCGAATAAAGTCTTTTCAAAATGTAATTATGGAAGCTTTTCTACGAAGATCTTTGCGAATTGAATGGAACATATCGACCCATAACCAGCAAAAAGGCGTAACCGCTATGATTATCAATTTTATTTTTTTCCACGAATATCGATAGCTCTCCATCATTCGCTTCATCTCACAAAATATCAAGGCTGTGCGACGTATTTACAGAAAACCTTCAACGGCAAAATTTGGGTTTGGGTGCTTCCCACTTGAGCCGAGATGCGCTATTAAACAAATGTTCCCTAAAGCGAAGAATTGTCGATATAAAAAACAATTGCTAAATGGTCGGAAATTTTTAAAAATATGTACATTCGCTGAGACGAACTATTAGCGATGATTTCTCGGAAATGAACATTCACTAAATTGTCGAGTCGTACATAAAGAACAAATATTAAGGTTTTTTTTTTTATTTAAATGAAAGTGCTGCCATTGTTTAGTGCGTGAGCACTAGACTATTTATTTAAAGGTTCCGTGCTCGATTCCCTCCTGAGACCATGGTTGTTTTTCGATATGAATAAAGAAGAATTTACTAAAAAAAAAACACAAAAATTTAGAGTCTTTTTTTTATCTTTAACGTAAAATTAGTATCTGTTCAAAGAAGCAGGCCTTCAAGAAGGCCCGACACAGTAAGAACTGCACATTTATACCTAATGAAATTTTTCACGTTTCCGTGTGTATGAATGAAAGAATTGTTGAGTGGTATTTAAGTATTTTAGTACTGTTCGAATACTTAAGTAAATATGAACTTAAAATATGTACACCCAATCCGGGTCTTACACGGTATTTTTTTTGCACGATTTATAATTAAGACGGTTTATAAAAATCATCTTATCCCGGTTTTACACGGATAAAAATATAAGGAACGCATTTTAAGATTATGTAGTTCATATATATATGCAGTTGCTCAATAAAGTCTACATACAGCGCCAATATTTAAGTTTTCTTTTTATTTAAAAATAAATAATTATTTAAATTTAAGCTAGACAAATATTTTTATTATCCAAATAAAACATACATAAAAACAATAAATATTCATTTATTTTTTGGGTTTTTTGTTTTTCTACGATTTTTTTGTTACATGGTGTTCCCTGTAAAAACAGGAATGGGTGTATTGTACAAAACATAAAAAAAACTGAAGGTTACTCATTGCCAGTGTTGCTATGGCAACCTTTTTGGGACTAGGTTTACCGTCTGTGCCCTAAATACAAAAAGCTATTTTTTTTTCATGAAAAATTAATTTGTTTTTCTTTCTAAGACAAATATTTTTTCAAGAATTTCTTTCGTATTTAGAGGAATAAGTCGTTAACGTTTTCGTGTCCTTTGAGTCGTTTATGTTTTATTTTTAATTTAGCCTTTTTTATTTTGGACCAGCACTCAGGAGATGACCCCTACACCTACGATGCATTGTGCTGGAACTAGAGGAAAGGGATAGTAGGAGAAATGATAGGAGATGAAGCTTCACGATTTTAGAACTCTACTTTTTTGCTCATTCTTTATTTTAATAGCAGTGTTGCAGCGCCTCTAATGTCAAGGAGACGTAAAATTAAATTTTTGAAGATTCGTTTTACTAGGCATTTTTAGTAATTATTGTACTTCACTGATGCTATACATTACGGACCAAGGTGGGCGCTCTGATGTTACTTGTGGATTAGTATCACCTGAAACCGGTACTGTTCAGTGACCAGTGACTATGCCTTCACCACTGAAACTTTCCGACAACAACTGACACAAAGTCACACAAATGCACATCAGAAAAAATGCGAGATGTTTTTATGAGTGTGAAATTGGGGTTTGAACCCAAGAAATTTTTGGTTTTGTAGTCAAAGTGCAAACTACTTCATCCATCGCCATCCTGATTTGCACGGATAGGAAATTTCTAAGGAAAGGAATATCGATAGGTGCACAATTTACAATCATTAATTTTTACGGTATAAGCTTTCCGCGAAGTAAATACAGGGTGGCACAAAATGAACGAAGGGGTTCATTATAACCTCTAATTTAATACATTATTATTAAATTTTTTTATTTTTTTTAACAACACAAACTCTACGAAGCTGTTATAGCTTGTCTGTAGAAAAACCCAGGGTATAGGCGGAAATCGAACACGCACTTCCATATTGATGAGACTAATGCTCATACAGCAGACTACGGAGGCACCCAAATACAGTATATTACTGGAGAATAGTTTTAATTTAATTAAATTATATCTCGCAAGTGGTGACCATTTTGTGCTACTCACAAATCCCTTCGGTCATTTTGGGTTACTCTCTATAAGTTGCATTTGAATTAATTATTGCAAAAAGCAAATTTCTTTTGAATTCTTTTTATTATAATATTAAATTATTATAATTATTAAATTATTCACAACCGCTTTTATTAACTTTTTCACAAATTTTGACGTTCGTAGTAAAAATACGTTAAAAATTGTTGAATCAGCTGACGAACGAATTATATAGTGACTCTACAAGAAATGGATGACCGAAACTAATGCACGCACACATTTTCTTTCAATACATTTGTAGAAATTTTATATTTGCCGAACATGTGATTGTCATTGCTGATGGATAAAATAAACTTTTATGTGAATCCCTGAATAGTTTGCTTTAATATTTGTATACTTCTTTGGAATATTTGTGTGTCGCGAATTACGAGTATTAATGTATAATAGTAGAGTATAATTTTTAATATATTATATACATTTATTTTCATAAATTTTAAACTTATTATAAAAAAATATTTCCAATATTTTTTATATTTTAAACTTATAAAAAAATATTTAGGCATCTTCGTTCAAAAATTGCATAAAGTGAATGTACATATAAAAATAAAATTATTTTAGAAAACAAATTTTTTTTGAATTTGTACTTGTTAGACTTACAATGTCGAACGCTACAAACTTTAAGGGCCATTATTACAACTAAGCAATAAAGTTACTGATAGCTAAAATTAACTTTAGGTAAAATGAATAATAAAGTGACCTATAACTTGTTTTCATTATTACAACTGTTCGATAAAATAAAATTAATATTTTTTAAAATATGGCAGTACCAGAGTAAATACCGACTACTTTTGACAAACAAAAAAAGCTACTGGCAACGACAAGGTTTTATTTTATTCTTTATTTAAAAATTAATTTGTATACATTTATACTTTCCATGTTGCCATATTTAAAGTGCATAAAATATGGCAGCTTCAAATGCTTTAGTCCACTTTAAAAGTTACATGTAGGATGCACTTTCCGTTAGCTTATCGGTCACATTAGGTTAAACTCAACTTGTAATAACGAAAAACTAATTATTTGTCCGATAGCATCCCAACTTTAGCTATCGGCAAGTTATAATAATGGGCCTAAACGAGTTAAAAAAACCAAGTACTGATAATTATCCAGCTATTTTTTTTTTATTTAATAAACAGTAAAAATGTCTGTTTGCTACCAATATTTGATGACCGTTGGACAAATATCTTTTACACGCTGACAAAAAATGTTGTTTTTCAATGTCGAATGCGACATCGAAATATGATGTAAGACAAAGAAAAAGTTTACTGTTATTGATAACCGCATAGCCGTTTTTACATTATTTTCATATTATTTACACATAAAGCGAGATTTAAAAAAGCAAATATCAATGCATAATGCTTCTAATAAAGATCAGTCATCAAAACAATACATGTAATAAAAAAGTTCAAAGCAGAGCTATTGCACTTGTTCGCCTTTGAACTCTTATATTTCAAAATGTATTAAGAATTAATGTAAAATTTGATAACATTACTTAAATTTGATCGACTCTCTATGAAAATACGTTAAGACATAATGCTTTTACAGATTTTGAATTTTTTGACTGCGGTTGAGTTTTCTGGAGAAATGCCCATATTGCGTTAATTATTTATATACATATGAGACAGCGCATAGAGAAAGGGACCTAAGGGTAAAAAAAAAGCAATTTTCACTTTTTTTTTTTTGATGTGGACAACATCTGAGCATCGAATGCGACCGATCCCATGCCCCAAAAGTGTTCCCTCCCAGAGATATGCGCGTTTTAAGAAAGTGAAAGTACACCAAAGATACACGTATTTAAATCTTTAAAATGGCTCTCCTGAACAAAACCGGTTTTTACCCTTAGGTCCCTTTCTATTTTGCGCGTCACATATATATTTTTAGTCAGAATGCATCGACAACTTTATTCGTTTTATGTATTCTGGTACTTCTGCAGCAGCTTCCCGCCAGCCAAAAGGAATAAACCATTCGCGTGAAAAAAATCGAGCTATACTAGTCGACGTTGAGGCAAAAGCAGGCTACTATTGAATTATCACGTTGGCTGCCACGTCTTACGTTTTCATGCGACACCTAAATGTTACCCTGGGGCCACATCGCACATTTTCGTGCGACACCTAAATGTTACCCTGGGGCCACGTCGCACATTTTCGTGCGACACCTAATAATAAATTAAATAAATAATAGTATATAAATATATAAATAAATAATAATAAACTTAAAATTAAAAATTCAATTTGTTAAATGGAGATCTAAATTTATATTAAATCTAAATTGATCAAAATTAATTCTTCTGGTGGGAATATTTAGGAAAACATTCTACACATAGTTGCGGTTTATTGGGGCATATTGGGCAGTAGGTGGTGGTCCTTTTTAAGCTCTTTCTGCCTGTTACCCTATCAGCAAAAACTACCACTTTATTTTGGTCCCAAATTTTGCAGTTATAACGGTTTTTTTGTGTCGCACATTTTCGTGCGACGTGGCCCCACAACATGTTTTATGTTCTCCCAGGCCATGTCGCACGAAAATGTGCGATACAAAAAATCCGTTATAACTACAAAATTAGGGACCAAAATAAAGTCGCGAGTAGTCAAAACTTATTTTTGAGCACTAAGGAACAAAAAAGAACAAAAATAAGTTGTTGGCCTCAGGTGACCAAAATTGTTAAATGACATTGCTACTGAACGATCAAAATTCTAAAAAGGCTTTGGCAGCCAACGTGTTATAACAGGCCAAACTTGCCAGCATGTAGTCGGTCGAGGCTAGTGTACGTTTCTGACTGGTTTAGGTCACAGATGAAGGCCCACTCCTAGGTTCTGATGGATATTTCTATTTTATATATTATTACATTTCTTTTTTATATACATATGTATATGTATATGTATATAAGAATATTAAAATAAAATTAACATAAAGAATTTAAGTAAATAGCGTTTCATTTTAACTGTGATATCCGTCAACAGTGACCGATATATCCGTCAATGCTGACCGGTCTGCAGTGGCAGGTATATCCATCAATGCGGAATAGTAAACAACATTAGAGTGAGCAGTTCGGATATACATTTTAGGGAAGACAAAATGCATAAGTTAGAGAAGGATGGAAAATCACATCTACACAGTAGTTTCGGTAATTTTTCTCATACTGACCTTAAGAAAATGTTAGAAACTTTGTTCTACGCAATGACCGATAATTCGGTCAGCAAAGACGGTCATATGACTGTCACTGTTCATGTAGGCGAGTCTACTTGGTACCTAAGGTATGCATTTATGTACATATATCAGAATAAGCAAATATTTATAAAAATTAATGGAAAAAAGCAAAACAACAGCAGTTGCGATTTTTTCTTTGATTCAGAAAGGTATTTCACTCCTGCATTTGAACTCAACTACATTCAAAACCGATAATCTTCTCACTATTAATCCCCGATAAATATATGGCTAATCAAACACTGGGTGGAGGGCAACTAAATTATGTAACTATTTAATGAAAGAAACCTTCCTTATTTCAGTTATTTAATATTGTATTCGTTTGTGTGCGCTTGAGAGGGTGTGTGCCTGTTATAAAATTACTAGTCACATTTTTTTTTACTCTTGCCAACTTTAGAAAACTCCAATCAAGTTCTTTTGGTAATAGACATAGGCACTTCCAGAGGAATAAATTTGTTAAATATGTATTTGATTTTGTAGTCGTACCACATGCTCATATTCTGTTTGCTAAAAAAAGAACTTGAAGTTTTGTAAATATTTGAGACTTTATTAACTTGAAATATGAGGGATATTTGCTTTGAAAGGCGGAATGATACAATTATAATATTTATCTTATGTTGTAAATGAGTTAACATGAGAGTTTCTATTGGTTTTTCTAATTAAAAACTTTTTTTTATAGGATGGCAAAACTAAGTTATACTTGTAAGTCAATACTAACTTCTATGTGAGCTGCAAAATAGTGTTGCCGTGAAATACAGTGCACTCGCGATAATATGAACCACTGCAAAAAAAATTATAAACACTCTTTTCCTTCCATTGACTATAAAATGTGAACAACTTATTTTTGTATATTTTTTAACGGGTTGTATCTGTGAATAACAATTTATTACGTACACAAAAAAAAACAGCAAAAGAGAAATCACAGACTTTGTAGCATAATAAATTTTAAGTTATTCGAAGATAATTCTTGTTTTTATTTTTTATTTCATTCAATAAACAAGAAATAAAAAATTCAACATAAGAAACTTTAATTTTTATGGGCAAAACGTTTTTAAAAGAAAATTAGATGTCAAACGTCTGGTTTTAATTAGTTCGTATTGACGCGAGTTCACAGTATCGTGTAAAAATTTTATGTTACGAGCTAAAAACAGTTTATATTGAGAAATAATGGTTAAGAAAAATTAAATAGATTTAAAGAGATTAAAAAATTTTTGTTTGTTGGTTGAAAAAAAATTTTCCAAGTGCAAGTTGCAAGTTGTGATACGAGGTCTGTTCAAAAGAAAAAGTGAATTTTATTTTCTTCGATTACAATGGCGTGCGGCATCATGAGTTCTTGCCAACAGGTCGTGCGGTTAATAAGGAATACTACAAGGAAGTTATGCAACCTTTGCGTGAAGCAATACGGCTAAAACGATCATCACACCCTAATCATACCTCAACCAGCTTATTCACCAGATTTGACTCCCTGCGACTTTTTCCTATTCCCAAAACTGAAGAAACTAATGAAAGGAAAGCGTTTTGCCACAATTGATGAGATAAAGTCAAAATCGAACAACGAGCTGTTGGCCATACCGAAAGGCGCATATCAGAAGTGCTTCGAGGAATGAAAGAAGCGCTGGCATAAATGCGTTATATCTAAGGGGGATTAATTGAAGGACACAAAAAGGATTTTAATTAATAAATAAATACTTTTCAAAAAAATTCAAAATTCACCCTTTCTTTTGAACAGACCTCGTATCTCTGAAAATACTGGGCAAAATTAAAACCAATATAAGCACAGCATAAAGATAATATTGTTGACAAGTTTTAGATTTGTTTTTAAACTGATTATGGTGAAACATTTTCAAGTTCTTGCAAGATATTTTGTGGAAGTGCCTTAATTTTATAGAAAAAAAAAATCAAGTACAGAATTGGATTCAGCGTTCCAAATAACCTTACAAACAACATTCAGTTCTCAATCAACAAAAACCTTGTTCCCTTGTGTTATTTATAACAATTCCAATTGCTGAAATCCACAAATCATTTTTCAGTCATTTGACTGTTTATCCTGCGGGGTATTTGTGCTATGGAATAACAAAATACCGCCTAAACTAATATTTCATTTGATTTTATGCCTTTTGAACATGAACTACAATTAATAGGATTCAAAATTGTCTCATGTGATTTTGCATTTGGGTTCCAGTGATTATAAATAAATGCTACGGGAAAAGTTTTTATTTTGCGATCTAAAAAAGCCACTTTGTTAAATTATCAAATAAGAATACTTTCTTTTTACTTGGGGAAGGATTTTCTTTAAAGATTTTTACATATATTGTACAAACCTGTTGTTCCATTTTTTGACTGCGACTGCTGATTGCTGACATAATGAACGAGTGATGCGGGTGATACGGGTGCTAAAGAAGTGTATCTAACTAAAATAAGTTCTGCTCTGAAGGAATAAATGAATGAACTTTTGCAGTTTTTCTTTGCAGAAAAATAATACTGACTCATTAATGAACTTGGTGCAATTATTTTAATGGTTTTTTCTATCTTTTTGTTTTTATCAAAAAATTTGTTTGACAGCAGAAATTTTTCCAAGCCAATTTTATTGCGTTTTTTTTTTTTTGTAATTATATTTCACAGTTTTTATTCAGAACAATTAAGGGTTTATTTATATTGGCTGAAATCGTTTTATACACACGCACTTACACAGCAAAAACACACTTTAAAGAGAAAATACAATTTTAATGCATTTTAATTACAGCGCCCGTAATAATATCAAAAGAAATCGAAACATCTGGTAGCTTTGAGCAGCAACGGCGAGTGCTGAACACAAATGCCGACAAAAAATTTAAACAAATTTTTTCTATACTCGTCTTCTACTTTTTTTTTTAACACAAATTCCACTTAAAACAAAATATGCACTTTTGCTTTTAGAGTCGATTTTTAATTTGTTTAGCTCGGCTTATTTGGCCGTTATTATTGAACTACTATTAACACATGTTTGTTAAATATTTAGTTTTTTTTTTTTACTATTTAGGTATTTCTTATGAAATGAATCATATTGCAGCATATAAATGACGTAATTTTTTTTTATAGAATTATAGAAAACAAAAAAATGTAGAATATTTAGTGAACACTTTTTTGAATACAACAAACTTATTGGACATGTGTCAAAGAAATAAGAAAATCTCGTTAGGAAACCAGCTTGCTCTATCAAACGTGTTATAACACTCAGTTAGTCGGCAACTAAACGGTTTAAATGCCAAACACAAACTAAGTTCGGTACAATGTTCAGACAAAGTGAAATGCAATTTTAAAATGAATTTAAAAAAAGTAAGTGCGACTGTGAAACACGATATGGCAATTCGCTCTAAGAATGTTGAAAATTTCCCTTATGCAGAAATGTTAAGTCCTTTTTGCTGAATAAATAAAAGGATGCGAGTTTAAATGATACATCTAAATCTCTATTTCTCTTTCTCTCTCTCACACTCCATTCATTTCTGTAATAATTACTGTTAAATTCTCTTCTGTGTAATATTTATTTTATGTCTCTCCCTCTTCCACTCTTTTTTTTAATTTCAAGTAATATTTTACTCCCTCCTTAAATGCTGTTTAATAATTGTCCTGTGCTCTCTGTTTCTCTGTTGTTGGCTTTTCAAACGCTCTCAGTGGTTTCTGCAACAGCAGAAAATTACTTTGTCACTGCTCAACACATGTTTCTGCAAAGGTATGACCGCCGGAGAGGGAGCGACTGAGTACGAGTAGTAAATTATTATTTTGTTTAACAGGACTCTATAGCAACCTCTTGCTAGTAACATGTATAAACAAAACAAAAAAGGAAAGGAAGAAACATGAACACATGTATTCTTACTTTGTACTATTTTTGGTTTTGCCTTTTTGTTTATTTTTTTTCTTGCTGCAGCTGCTTCCAAAAGGATGCCACAATGGTAAAAATAAGCAACTTAAAACTCATTTTAAGGGTTACAATTGCGAACAAATTGTAATAAAATTATTGTTGCTGTGTACGATTTTTGAGGTATTTAAAAGTTAAGAATGAAATTAATTCCGTTTTACGCCATCTAGTCTAATAATGTACACTTATTGTGCATGTGACCAGAGCATATTTGTACAGGGTGGCCCAAACTTACCGAAGGTGTTTAAATTCCTTATAACTTTTTTTATTATATTTTTGTTTTCAGTATTTTGTAAAGAAAACTTGGGTAACTTAAAATGGAACAGTACACATGTCAACAACGTGCCAAAATCGTTGAACTTTATTTCAGAAGAAAATCATGATTTTACTCATAATTTAATTATGAGCGACGAAGCGCTTTTCGAATTGAATGGGTTCGATAAAGGGTTAAAAGTGCTACGGAAAATCCAAGAGTTGTTCAACAGGGGGAATCACACCCACGTAAGTGTATCGTTTGGTGCAGTGTTCCGTCAGAAAGGATAATTGGCCCATATTTTTTTGAAAATGAACACGGTTTCGCCGTTTCCATCACTGGTATTAAATATCGGACATTGTTGGCCAGCCCCGGAAAACCAGCCACAAATATGGTCCCTCGCAGTTGCGCTGTGGCTCTTTTACGCGACATATTTGGAGAAGGAATTATTTCTCATTTTAATTGGCGCTCCAGACTGTTTGCTTTGGGGTTATTTGAACGGAAAAGTCTATATTAATAAGCCTAGAACCATACAGCACTTAAAAAATAATATACGCCACGAAATCAACAACATAATACCTGAAGTTTTGCGAAAGCTTATGGAAAATGTTTTGGAAAGAGCACGAATATGCGAAGCAGAAAATGGCCACCATTTGCGAGATATAATTTTTCATAATTAAATTAAAAATATTCTCCATTAATATACTGTATTTAAAATGAAAACGGCAGAAGGTGCCCTTTTGAATACCATATTCTCGCTGCCACAAAATGGCAATTTTTTTCTTGGAGATTTTCATAAAGATGTCGGTGCTCTGCTTGTTATAGTTCGGCGCCAAGTCTGACTCGAGAAGGAGCATACATAAACAGATATACTTTTCTATCGCAATGAATACTTCTTCATATATAAGGATATGCAAGGATAATGCTTAGGCTTATTTGAAGAAATATTAATCTCGTGTGTCTGCAACCTTGTTTGCTTAATATTCATAACGTAATTGTAACAAGAAAACACTTTACTTTTGCATGAAAATACAAATATTGTCATGTATCGTCTCAGAAATATCTGTGTATGATTTTTGGTGGTTTTTCCTTTCCCATTTGGCAAGTGGAAATGGCACAAACGCGAAAAAGGTTTTCTTTTTTACTTTAAAATATTTATCGCAGAGCAATATTATTGTTTATGCTTTCATGATTTTGCAAAAGGCACGTAAATTTCTAATCTTTTGCATGTTGGTTTCTTAAGTTTTTTGTTTTATTGCAGTGAATAATATTTCTCTGTGAAAATTCGAGAACACAACATGATTTCGTACCCGTAAAACACTCAAATAAAATTACTGTTGCTGTTGCTTGGAAGACAAAGTAAAAAAGATTATTATTGCTTGGGTACACGTGAATCTCTATGGATGTGATGCGAATTTGAATTAAGTTTACAAAGTTGACATCATCACCAACACAACTACATTCTAGATTTAATGACAATATCGGATGGGATGTTTTTGTTTGAAAAAAAAAAAAAACGCTCAGCATTGATCTGTTATGTTGTGTGATTTGCAAGTGATAACTTTTCATTAAAATACGAGTATAATGAAATGTTTTTTTTCTCTTGAAGGCAGGGGAGGCAACCGGCATAACAAGTTATGGAAAATAGCGTACCTAAAGCATGTAGACATATAATTCACAAATATAAAACCCGGCATGCTTCGCTACACTAATTTAATTAAAAAAAAAAATTTTCGATTTTTTTTAATTACAAATCGTTTCTATCAAATTTAGAAGATTTTGCTTTAACAGTTGTCAAGATCAAGAGAAATCAATATTTAATTTGTGTGAAAGGTGGTACACCTATGGACGACCTATGAAAAGTTTCTTACTGCTTTGTTTTAATGCAGAAGCTGGTTAAGATAAATTCCAATTCTATAAAAATTCGAATCTGCTTTAATTTATTTTATCGAAATGCAATTGAATTGTAGTTTTTATCACTTCATTTGTTTTACGATTAAATAAATAATAAAGTCAAATGTTTGTACATACAGACAGACATATGTACAATATATAAATAAATAAACATTTTCATACAAATTTTTTTTTTCTTGGACCGGCTCTCAGGGGATGACCCCTACACATGCGATGTATTGTGCTGGAACTAGGAAATTAGGTTATGGGATGGAGGATAGAGGGAGTAGTGTTTATTGGCATTTGATTTAAATTTTCCCACGTCAAAAGTACTGTATGTTGGTTGCTCTTAATAACTTCCTAAGAAGTCGAAAATATACAGTTCTTGATATTTCGGAAGTAGATCAAAAGTAGTTCCTAAGGAATGACTTCTAATTTTTTTCACTGGGCTAAGATCACTTGATTGTGTTTCAGATGGAGGGAAAGAGGATTCTCATTGCACTTGACAATTACAAAGCTCGAAAAAAGAGGATTCTCGTTGCACTTGACAATTACGAAGCTCGAAAAGTTATCAGCTCTGCTATCAATTTTAGTTGTTATGAATTCGTCTTCAGTTAGGTTAGGTTGGGACCCTCTCCGAAGGAGAACGCCCCACTTAGGGCAGAGCTTAATCCCATTGTGATACCACAATAAACACTCAAAGTCTAGGCGCACCTCCAGATTGATACGACTAATGCTCATGCACTAGACTACGGAGGCACTCATGAATTCGCCTTGCTTTTAAAACTATTAGATTTTTCCGAACTATTTGCGTTTTTGCTGTGAAAAAAAAACACCGCAATATTTTTAAAACTTATTTAAAAAACAATTTATTTACAAAATTTCATAAATAACGGCTTAATTTAAAAAATAAATAAAAAATAATGTCATGACACAAATTTAAAAAGCTCTTAAAATAAATAAAATTATTAAAATAAAACAACAATTTGCACTGATTTAGTGCACAAACAAAAAAATTAAATTATTTAATTTAAAAATAACGATTTAAAGCAACAAAAAATTCAACTGAAATCAGCATTCGAATATACGAATATACGAATAAAATAAGGTGCCTTCTTTCTCTTTACTTACTACGATGTCTGCTGTGCCAGTGCCCAGCATTCGAACCAGGCAATGAAATTCTATTAGAATAATTAAAACCTACGCTGGAGTGAACAAAAGCCAGTGGTCCACTTTTGCACTGCAGCTGGGCCAAACATCATTGAAAACATTCGGTATCATTATTGTGCTGCAGATCCAATAAATTTTAATAACTTTAATGACATCTATATACATATATGCTTTGTGTAGTACACACAATTGTTAGATCAGATTAACTCGTTGGTGTGGCTAAAAAATGTGGTTATAATTTGTAATCTTGTCTTATGAGCGTAAAACTGTACTGTAAATGAATGAGTAAAATTATGATGATATGTTTTAGAGATGTATTCTTGCCCATATTTTGTGTTGCCAGTAAAGAGTAATAGGTTACATGGTGGCACTTAGAATAACCGTAATTCTCAAATTCTTTTTCTCTTTTTCTCTACATACTCGTACATATGTAAAGCGAATGAGAATTATGTAGCTGTTAGGATTGGAAGCAGTTAGTTATGAGATGATGTTGTGTAATTCTATGAAAATAATTAAAATATGAAATTTTATTTAAAGAATCGCCTCTTCTTCTTTTTTTCTACAACTGGCAACTGCTCCACAGGTGTTTGCCTTCGCGGCAGTAATGGTGGTGGTTGTAGTTCACCACCTTGGACAGCTGATGGCGATATGCCGGAAGTCAACGCTTCAGTTTCAACTTCTGCAATCTTATTTAAACGTGAACCATGAACGGAAGCCAATTCGGAGGGTGTTTTAACTTGTGACTGATCTTCCCCCATTTCACTAGCAGCAGCTACACCCAAAGTAGCTCCAATTTTGGCACTGGCATCCTTGAAGGTATCGCTCAGTTTGATTTGCACTACATTGATGAACATGGATGTCAAGGCCAAACCAAATATCAAATAAATTATGCTGCACATCATAAATATGGGATGATTTGGCACCAAGTCACCAAAACCAATTGTTGACATTGAGATGAAGACGAAGTAAAAGGCTTCGAAATAACCCCAATCCTCCCATAGCGTATAGACAAAAGCACCCAAAAGTATATACGTTATAAGTAAAATAGAAGCCAGTGATATGGGCAAATTAAACTCATCATCCACTACTATGGTCTCGGGATATGGAGAAGTTGGCGTTTCCGCGTGGGAATTGCTGACAGACTTAACCGCTTCTGATGCTTGCGATTCAATATCGGTATCCGGTGCCATACTAAAGAATTGACTAGGTCTGCGTATGGCCATATCGTAGACTGTCGAAAAACCAGTCATGGCATCACGAACTTGTTGCTGCTTGCGAATTCGGCGACAGGTGCCAGTATAGTAAAGTCCTCTCACATAGCCCCAAACAAATTTAATGACCCTTGTGAAGAGTTTACCAAAATCAGCCAGCAGTATCAAGAACATGGGTATGCCAATGATGGCGTACGCAATTGTCAACGATTGACCAAGTTGAGTTTTTGGTGTTATGTGGCCATAACCTACAAAGACAAGAAATAATTTATTTAAGAAAATATTAAATAATCTTAATAAAATAATCAATAATAATTATAAAATAATAATATCATAATAAAATAAAATAAATAGTGAAATAAACCGTTATGTGACTCTAGTCTGTGCGAAGCTTCTTGCGGTCCACTATAAAATAACAAAGTAAACCAAATGTCCCGCAGACTTGAGAAATTTATCGGAAGCTGCAAATATGACCAAAATCTATAAAATTGTTCGAATGCCGCAAATTTTCTTTGAATAGGTTAAACTTTTGGGAAGTTTCAGGGATGGCCTGCGAGGTTAACCGCGTTCTCATATACATACATATATACATATATATATATTTTCGTAAAATAAAAAAATGTTTTAAAAAAATATTAAGTTAAGTTGTTATTATTAAGCTTATTTTTTTAAAGAGTAAATTTTTTTAGGTACTTTTTTAATAGTACTTTTGTAAAATAGTACTTTTTAAAACAGCACTTTGTTGAAAACCCCACTTCTGAAAAGAGCAACTTTTCAAAAAAAGTACTTTTTTAAAAGTGTATTTTTTTGTAAAAAAGTACTTTACATCTTATAACATCTTAATTTATTTTTTTAAAAGTGGATTTCTTAGACTTTTGAAATATTAAACTACAACATTAAAAAGTAATTAAAATAAATACTATTTTAAAAGTTAAATTTTTCCAAAATTACTTGTCTGAAATAAAGTTTTTAAATTTATATTTAAAAAAAAATTTTTTTTTAAAAACTATTTTCAAAAAGTAAATTTTTTTTTGGTGAATTTTGTAATTTATATTTTCAAAACAATTTTTTTTTTTTTAACGGTACTTTAGAGAAAATTACTTTCTTTTTTTATCTGGGACCAGCACTCAAGAGATGACCCCTACACATGCGAAGCATTGTGCTGGAACTATAGGAAAGGGATAGTTAGAAAAATTACAAGAGGTGAAGCTTAATTAATTGAAGCAGTGTTAAAGCTTTGGTTTAGTAGCCATTTTTTTTTATTATTATGTTACTTCGCCGGTGCTACAAAATAGGCCTTTAAATTTCTAAAAGATACTTTTGAAATGAAAATAATTTTTTTAGAAGACATTTTTTTCCAAAAAGGATACGGTTCTTTTCTAAATTTATTTTCATAAAAGTACTTTTTCTTAAATGGGTCTTATTGAAAAAGGACTTTTTCAAACACTTGCTTTAGATCCATCCATCAAATTCAATAATTATATTAAAGAAAAGCCATTTCGTGAATTAATTTCTTTTTGGGACCACTGCTCAGGAGACGTCTCCTATGCATGCAATACATGCAGCGGAAATGTATAGTGATAGGGATGACAGAAGGAATTAAGGTTCATTATTTTTACAACTCTGCTTTCGCAGTCAATGAGACGCATATTTTAAAGCTGTGTCCGATGATGCTACACAATACCGACGAAGGAGGACGCTCTAATGTTACTTGTGGATGAGTATCGGCTGAAGCTGGTACTGTTCAGTGGCAAGTGACTATGCCTTCGCCACAAAAATCTTGCGACAACAACTGGCACAAAAGTAAAAAAATGCACATCAGAAATGTGCAAAAATATTTTTATGTCAACCAGATACTGGGCTCGATCTCAGTACTTTGGATTTTGTAGTGAACGTCAGACACACTACACAGAAAAAAAAAACAACTAAATTGTTCCCAATTAAGTCGCTGCTCAGAAAAAATTGTTTTCTTAATTAATAATTAAATTGAATCCACATGTGTTTTACTTGATTTTGATATTCTCTCAAAACATTGCAATCAAAATGCCATGAAATGGCCGAATGAGAAAAATGTTTTCGGTTAAAACTGTTAATTGATCCTGCATTTTTCGTGATAGTTTAAAATGGAATTAATATTTTAATTGAATCTTGATTTTACATTTTTCTGCGTAGCTGGAATGCAGTTTTATCTTTAATTACCTATTGTTGTTATCACAGTCCAACAAAATAAAATGCAATTGACAAAATTCCATGACTTCTGTCCAGGAAAATAATGAATACCCAATTCACCGATTGTATGTAATTCCTCTTCAAATGTACGTAGTTTTTGGCGTGCCAAAGTTTTCCAATCTTCCTCTCTGTAAGAAACGATTAGCGTTAATAAAAAAAAAATCATTGTTGTTGTTTTATGGAACACGAAGTAACGACGAACCTCATGCTGTGACTGTGGCTCCATAAATTGTCTATGAAATCTCTTTTAACTTTGCGCACTTCACACTTGTAGATATTTTCTGCAGTTCCCTCGGTATAGCGGAACATGAGCCCGCCAAAGCCCAGCAGAAGTATGAGCAATATGGTGTGAGCAAAACAACGATTACGCATTCGTTTAATATCAGCGATCTCTTGACGATGTTGAGCTTTGTAGCCACGCCACTGTTGTGTGGCATCAGTAATGAAAGCTTTAAGAAAAGCTTTTGATAAAATTTTATCGAATACTTGTGGTTGAGCTTTCTCTGTTTTAGACTTTTCTTCACTTTTGGCATCCTCTTTCGGTGAAGTTTTTTTGAAGAATTGAAGTAGCCTTTGGAAAAGGTTTTGGTTTTTCTGGCCAGCAGTCTTTAAAACTTCTGCTTGGCTGATTGTAATTTGTGGCAGAAGTTGTTTTTTGCTCCCAACTGGTAATGTACAGTCTACTATGTCTGGCTGTTTTTCTAAGCTTTGCTTGCGTTTTGTTTCATACCTGTGCAAAGATTCCCTTCTTTGCGCCTTCCTCTGTCTCAATTGGAATTCTCTATCTGTTTCAAATTCCGTGGTAGTCGAGTCGGATCGTAATTTTTGGTTAACTAAAAGCTGTTGTTCTGGCAAATCGTTGTTAGACCTCGTAGAATCATGTCTTTGGTCGGGAGTTTTTGAGCGTCTTTCGGGTCTTACGGGCGACAAGGAATTATTACGACTAAGCGATCGTCTAGCTGGCGGCTGAGGTGGCGGACCTCTTACACTAGCCGAAGTAAGAGCACTCTGCACCCTCCTTACGGGCGATAGTTGTTTGGATAAGCGTCTGGCTGGATTTTCCTCTGTTGCCTCTGTTTCTGAAGAGGAAAATTGTGTGGAGATGTCTTCGAGGTTGCCGCAATGGCGATTACGTTTCGCCGCTGCTCGAAAAGTTGGTAAGTCCAATTCATTTCTTTCTATTCTCAAGCTATTGATCAAACGTTGGCGTTCATCTTCTCCTTGAGTGAGTTTAATGCGATCACTTAGTTTTCGATACGATTGAAGTAAACGCGTGCGTTCTTCATGATCCAGCATTTGTCTATATCGCAATTTATGTTCTCTTTTCTCTCGTTCGAACAGTTTCTTGTCAGTTTCGAAGCGTTTGCGATCCCTTTCGAAGCGTCTTACATTTTGTTCGAGACGTGAGAGATTTTCATCTGCAGTCGATTGCATGGGCACTGAAATCAAACTGTGTTCGGGAGATAAAGTTCTGCCTTTGGCCCGCAATTCACCTTCACTAGATTCGGCCTGTTCTTTATTACGAGGCATGGAAAGGCTACGCTTAACAGTCTGCATTATTTGGCTGGCTTCGGATTCAGATAAACGTTCAGCTTCTCTGGGCTGTGATAGAGATCGGGCAGCATCTGCAGCAAATGTCTTATCTCTTCTTCGCAATATTTTACTCTCGTGTGCAGACATGGTTGAGCGTGGCGGTCTTATTTGCATGCTAACAAATTGGGCTCCTTCAGAAGCTCCACCCATCATACTGCTATCATCTTCAGTGGAGGATGTACGACGCTTGCTAGGATCTGGAGTTTTTTCACGCACAGAACGTCCAATCCGGCGACGTCTACGTGTATGAGTAGTTGATGCGGCTTCTTGATGTTCATCTTCCATGTCGTCTTAGTAATATTTTTAATTGTGCATAAATTGAGGTCTCGTTTTCTTGTTTCTATTTTTTTGTTTTGATTTTGTTTAGTTGTCCACTCTCATTTTCCTTTCGCTTGCTTTTTACCAACCCATTCATCCATATAATGTTGTACTTATTTATTTATTTTTTCTTTTGTTTCACTTTTTAAACAAATATTTGGTCACATTTCCGAAATCTATTTTTAAATAGCCCCCAAGATTTTTTTTTGTACGTTCTCAAAACATCACCTCTCCGTTTACCAAAAATTATTGTAGATTTTTCAAATATTTTTATTATACAATCATAATAATAATGCATCAAAATTAATAGGATTTCAATTTTTATTTCGGAAAATTGCTATTCATTACTCTTGTTTAAATAGTATTTTTATTTCTATAAAAAATTGTAATTTTACTTGAATGCTGATCTCTATTCTATTTTAGTTTCAATGTTTAAATTTTCGCAAACATTTTGTACGTATTTTAGTATTTTTATCGTGACGTCCGGTTCGTTGTCTAAAAATGAACTGTTTTTTGTTCACTTGTTCATATTTTGTTGGCTAGTTGTTCGAATGTGATCAACTCAATTTTTAATTTTATTTTATTATTTTTGTTTTTTGCTATTTTTTTTCTTCACAATATGATTTTTTCTCTTTACGCAGTTGGCGCACGATATGTTTCTTCTCTTTGCATCGAACAGTTACCATATGATGATATGAAATGTGGCTGATACAGAACATGTGCAAAGAATATTGTTTTTGTTGTTGTTGTGCAAACCGTAATTTAAAAGTTCAATGCTGAAGGACTTGCTTTGTGGTACTTTCTGCATCAGATCGTTAACCCATTTAAAGCCAAGGTCATTGTCATGACCAGAGTATTGAAACTATAATTTGTTTTGCAACACACTGCAAACTTTGTTTGACGTTAGAAAAGAATATTTAAATAGGAGAAGTTTCAAAAATGTGAAAAAGGTTTTCTTGATATTAAACGCTAAAAATTGTTGTCTAACAGTTTCATACGCATCTAGCTGAGTTAAAGAACAAGCTAATTTGGTAAAAAGGTGGGAATTTGTCCATAAAAAACCAAGTCAAAGGCTAGTTTAAGGCCATGCGAAATAGTGGCTCAAAATTAACTTAAATTCTTGAACAAACTAAATTCCGATACTGCAAAAAAATCTAACCGAATCCAAAAATTTATCAACCATGTAATTTCGAAGAATATATGAGACCATAGCGCTTCTATTTAATTTGCTGCGTAGTTTCGCCTCCAAATTAAAGTACACAGAATTCTTTTTTTACGGTCTTTCGCAAAAGATTTTGTAATAAAACGGTCCAAAAATAACAAATTTTTTTTTTAAATTTTTTCCAGCTCTCATTGTTGTATATTTTTTGGTACAAAAAAAAACAGCAAATAATAATCGAATTCATAACAACCGAAAAATCAACAAATGCTGTTAATAACCAACTAAGTCCTTCATGTGAGAGCGAAATGAGTAATTGTAGAATTTACTTTTATTTATAAATTTTAATCTTTCAACCCTTGAACAAGCGTTATTATTTCTTTCTTATTTATTTCTCTAATGCAGAAGAGTTGTTCTTGTTTTTAATTTGTATTTCTTAAATAATACTCTTTGATCATTACTTTTGTTTTCCTTGCTGTTTTCTCGTTGGTTTTTTACAGTAAATATTTCTAGTATTTTTAAATTACGCTCTTTTTTAAATTTTTTAACGTATCACTAAATATTCCATAAGTCCCATGTGCTTTTTATATGATTTTTTTATAGCTTTTTGAGTAACGTATCCACCGTGTAAGAAATAGTTGTATGTTGGATTTTTTCCACCATGCAATAATCGATATTTTATCTTTGGGATGTTGTTATTGGAATATTGTTGTGTATTTTTAATTCACCACTAGTTCATACTTGTGTTTTTTACTCGCAATGTGGTTTAAGTCTTTGATAAGAGTATACTGCTGAGGTATGGCCATCAGCAATACACTACAGAAACCAAAGAGATTACACCGTGGATAAAAAAAAAATAATTTTGCTTATGAATTAATAATAATTACTATTTTATTTGAATTTTTTGTTCAAACAAAAATTAACTTGCATGTGTAATGCATATACAATTTCTACAGCACGAAGTTGAATTTCCTAAACCATTAAAAAGAATAATTACCAAAGAAGCATAAATGTATTTCTTACCAATCAAAGCAACTCCAACCTATTTTTTATAAATGTCAAATGAGCTGGACATTTTAAAAATAATATAAAAAACAAAATGACGTCACTATAAAATCAAGATGGCGGAGACCGTAATATAAATATCTTCCCCTTGATGCCTTGATATGTTTAATGCTAAAAGATAGCGAAATAATTACTTGTTTACACATCACAAAAATGGTGTTACTATAAATTGTAGATGGTGAATAAAAGTTCCTTTAGCACGCCCCATGCCTACGATATGGGCAACAAATGAAAGGAATTTTCGACAATGGTATAAAAAAAAAATTTGGCGGACAACGTTTATAAATAGCTGATAATAGTGTGTACCAAGATTTATTAATAAAAGGTTGTCGCAAGGCGAACTCGTCAATTCGCTTTTCGCCCAAACGTCAAATTTTTAGTATACATGTGTTTTGTTAAATATAACTTAACTTAAAAAGAACGTGTTAAATTAGTGTAATATGAGTTAAAATTAAATTAATTATTACAAAAAGTAATATATTTTGCATTCTTATTTTTATATAGTATTATATTATTATAATTATTAAACTATTTAAAACTATTTTTCGAAACTTTCTCACAAAAGTAAACAATCTTTGATGTTAGGCACAAAAATAGATTACAAATTCTTGTATGAGCTGACGAGCGAATTTGCTAGTGAGTTTACATGGTAATGAATTTGCCTTGGTGTGTACGTAGCTCCGCAGTAAATTATGGCGGGTTATTCGTAGCAGTCATAGTTTTTCGTGATATTATTTTATAGCATATGACTTAATGACTACATTGTGAATATCCCATATGTAGGATATCCTTAAACTTATTCACTCTTCTTAAAATTTTCTGAACATTAAATTTAACTGCACTTTAAGTATTCTCAAATTTTTCTCGTAAAGTCTCTGTGATTAACAATAACTGAACAAATTTTGTTTTCTTTTCTTTTTAGGGTATTAACGAGCAAGCGGAAAACGGTCAAGAAACTTAACATCCTGAAAATCTGTAAGTCCGTTTCACACATTAATTTTGTTTACCTTTCTAAGAATTTATTGTTGTATATTCAAATAATATACTTTTTTTTTATCTGCATATTACGTATAATATATTCATTAGTTTTCTAAATCAAAATCTTCTTGCAATTTGTGGAATTACTATTTCTTCTTTTTTACTTTTTCTTTTCTATTCAAATACTACAGAAAATTGGATGCATAATTTTTATTTATTTTCCCAAATAACATTTCTAATCGATATTAAATCATCCGTATTGCAAAGAAGATGCATATTTTCACAATTGTCCACATGTTTTATATTTTTCTCAATTTTCTTTTTGTTCTATTTATTTTTTTATTTACTAATTTATTAATTTTTTTTTTGGCAAATGAAATCATAATTCTTAATAGCACTCTACAGTTAATAGTCTCAATAGTGCGCTGCACATATTACGGTAAATTTATTAATTAATGGTGGCCATTGCCCAATTAAAATTATTCGTTCAATTGATTAAATTTTGCAGAATAATACAATTAATACTGATTTAAATGCCTCTGAATTTGATTCTACGCATTTCAATGCCCATTTTATTTATATATTTATATACATATGTTATGTTAGGTTAGTATGTTTTGCAGTTATTTTTTTTTTTAATTATTTTTAAAATCAAAAACTATTTTTAAGTTGTTTGTTTTTAGTACCTGATAAATAAAATCGATAAAATTATGCATGAGTGGGTGTGATTTTTTTTTATTTGCACTTAAAATAGAAATAGAAGGCCTTTTGATTTTAAAACTAATTTATATTAAATAAGTTTTTAGCATTTCCTTTTAATGAAAATATAAATGAAAATATGCTTTTATTATAACAACAATTGGAATTAGTTTTCAGTTGGTGTGACAAACTAGTATAGTATTCGAAATCTATTAAAAATCCAATTACTTTCACTTCAATTTCAATATAAGTAACAACATTC
The DNA here is from genome assembly GCA_963924685.1 of Dexiosoma caninum. NCBI lineage: Eukaryota > Metazoa > Arthropoda > Insecta > Diptera > Tachinidae > Dexiosoma > Dexiosoma caninum. The sequence goes on along the minus strand of OZ004728.1, from coordinate 61,386,157 downwards.
GAGCAATGAGGATGGCTACCAGCAATGGTGACACAGTGTGTTACCTACTTTTAGAAATGGTAGAGTGTGGCAAATATACAGCTGTTGAAGTGATTGAATACGACTTAATTTTGAATAAACTCTGCAGCTGTGTATCTGTTATTGAGGAGAATCGTTAATTTTTAAGCTTATTGATGAAAGTTGTTGTGATTGCAGTAGGGTTTGAACTCACGACTTTCAGAACACAATAATGTATAGCCATAGATAGTTATAGAAACAGTCTGAGACGTGACTATTAACAGAGCAGCCATATTCAGGTATATCCCAATATATACGAGTATAAATAGTGTTTCAGGGAGTCCTCTAACTACCAAAATTATTTGCGTTCGTTATAGGAGTTCTTTCCATATAGTGAAATATAAATCCTTCTTTCGTCAAGTGAATTTTTCTGTTTCATTAAAGTGTGTTGAAAGTTTTATCAGAATCGGTAAATTTTTGGAGCGGACACTTTTCCTCTCTCCGCCAACAATTTCCATATGCAAGAAAAATTTAGAAAATTGATTCACAAACGTCAAAGTAATTTGATAATCTATTTTTTTAGTGGCCACTACTTGGTAAGGGATAGTGTAAAGAAGGCAGGCAGTTGCTGGAGCGATACGAATATGACAAAATTCTTGCACAACTGTAGTTGCGGATTTTGTTTATTTATAAAGCAGAGTTGCTGCGTCTCCGATGTACTGTTGACGCATGAGAAATATTTTACTACTTCCACGAAGAAGTTCGCATACTGTATGGAGGCTTGCAACCACGATCTTTTGTCTGAATAGTCAGCGCGTTAACTACTCAAGCAAAAGTAATGGCTTTACGTTTAAAGAATCACAAAATTGTTTAACATTTATTTCATATATATTTTATATATTATAATTTAAAGTTGTATGTGTTTCATGCCAAATAAGTGATCAGTTTTTCAAATAGCAAAGTTTTCCTTTCCCTGAACTCTACTACTGCAATAAATATTAATGAATAATTTTATTTTTATTCGATAAAAAGTTACAAAGTTCAAACTTTGTTATGGAATAATTATACATGCATAAGTCGGTGTAGGGCACACTTCATTCTACTTACTCAATTTTGAAGATAGAGTTTATTTATAATTTGTATATCTGATACTAGTTTGTTTACAACGTGTTCGAATAAATTATTCATACAATATTTAATAACATTAAATAAACAAAATATGAAAATATTATAGGGTCTGCACTAAAAGGCCAATAGATAGCTACAGCTTTATTATTATTCTCCAATATTTTTTTATGTAATAATACATTTCACACATTTTTTCGCGAAAAGGCACAATTTTAAAATTAGAATCATATATAAATTCAGTTAATATATTTTTTAATTTCTTTAGAAAAGTTTATAGCGATTTGAATACTGTAAAATGCACGCCACTTTTCACAACAAAGTCACTTAACTCTGTTGCCTTCTTGTAGGGGATGAAAGTTGGGGATTTGAAAAGTTTAATTTTAATAAACTCTGCTATTGACCGTTTTATTTTGACATTGTTTGTTGAATGGAGTTCACACTGCTAAAGTTAAACATGTTTAAGTCAGTTTTTAAAACTCTTAAACCAAAGTGTTCACACTACAATTATGTATTGTGTTTTATTTGACGTATTGGCGAACGCTTAAACAGCTGATACAAAAATCATGTATATGCTGTGACCAAATTTCCATTACTACTTCATCCTTTTGAACAGGCCATGATTTTTTTCTCTTTTTACCACCCGCAGAAGAAGACATTTTTTTCACTTACTACAGCAAACAATTAAATGAAATTTTTGACGTTCTGTCATTAAAAGCTACGTTCAGTGAAATACCTAAATATAGAATACATGAACACAGCCTACGTTTTACTTATTTTCGATCTGAAGTATCGATGACGTAGAAGCAAACTAGACGCATTAATTTTTTTTAGTGAATGCTTCACCAAAATTTCATCGTTTCAATAATTATTGACATAATGTAGATTAGCATTAAAGCACATAACATAAAAAAAAATTTGTGACAGCAATTGGATTCGAACTTGCGCACAGTGCTCCGTTCCCATAGAGCAAATTGACAAAACTAGAAGGAGTTGTCGTAGATAAATGAAATTTGGCGCAGACATTTATTAGGGCTACATTTTGACAAAATAGCATAACGAACACGCCCACCGCCCACATATATTTAAAACAAAAGAAAACCTATCGCAAGATACTTTTTAATATTTGAAGTTTTTAATAAAAAAAAAAAGTTTTTTTCGTTTGGAAACTGAATTTATACTAACAAAAATAGCAATTAATAAAAATTATAAAATTATGGCAATCTGACGAAAATTCGATTTCATCTTTGATAATTAGTTTAATTACAGGCAAATCCCGGTATAACAAACGATAAATTTCAGTCCCATTTCCTACATAAACAAATAAATAAATAAATAGTTTGGCGGTGGCTGATGTACTCTGCACGTTGACTACAAAATCAAAAAAGTACTGGGTGCGACTCCAGTTGTTGAAATTGCTTTGGTTTAATCAGGAGACTGACCATATCACTTATATGCTGCGCTTTCCTAACGAAAAGCGTTCCATACAATGAGATTTTCTTAATTCAATGCCTCTATCTTTGTATAATATCATATAGACGTATAATTTCTCCAGGTATTCGTTCCTATTGTAAGACTCCAGTGAATGTAAAAGTGCATGAGAGAGCGTGCCAAATTCCCAATAAATGAAATTCATAATTAAAATTTGTTTCAAATGAAAAACAAGATACGATCATCGTATCATGTATAAAATAAAAAAAAAACTAATAAAATACTCAATAAAATTTCGTAGAAATTAATAACATCATTGAAATGTTGTAAAATTTTAATGAAATCATTCATTCTTTCACTCATCCATCGAATATCGAACGGGCAGTTGGGATGATTGAAATGTTGTGCGCGAAACGACACGAAAATTCTTCAATTCCAAATGATAGAGAAAAATTGAAAGCTTCGTTTTGATTTTTAAAAAATTAAGATTTAATTTTTGTTTTTGATTATTGATTTAATAAATCAATTTCAAACTCTTTGAACAAATTTTAGTTTGTGATAAATGAGGAATAATTTTTTTTTTAAATTTATTTCCATTACAAATCTTTTACATTTTGCCTAAAAGAGTTGTAAGAAAAATTGCATGCTCTAGTTGTGGGAAATTCTTGACTTCTTTCGTGGTTTCATTTAGTAGGGGGTGGAAGCACAACATCGTATATGTATGCAGATGTGTGTGTGTGTGTGTGTATGTACATTAAGCGTATTTGAAAAGAACAACATTTTAATTTTTTTGGTTTTGTTTTTGGCTAGAACCAGCACTCAGGAGACGACTCCTACACATGCGAAGAAGCATTGTGCTGGAACTATAGGAAAGGGATAGTAGGAGAAACGACCGGAGGTGAAGCTTAATTTTTTTTTTTTTGTTTTTTTTTATCTTGGACCAGTGCTCAGGGGCTATCCCCTACATATGCAATGCATTGCACTGGAACTAGAGAGAAGGATAGGGAAGAAACAGACAGATGGTGAAAGTGGTAGAAAGATAGAGCTTAATTCTTGCGCAACTTTGCAGTTGCGTGTAAATTATAAAGCAAAGTTGTGGCGTCTCTGATGTTTTTTGACGCATTATTTTTAAGATAATTGAGTCATTTTATTTATTATTTTACTTCGCCGACGTTTTATTGCTCAAATACCGACGAAGGAGACTACTGTAGCACAGAAAACTCAGAAAAAACTTTTTTCTGATTTGACCCGGCTGGGATTCGAACCTGGGTCTTTCTGGTTGCAGAGCCAACACGCTGACTACTCGCCATCAGCACCCGCAATTATTATAAAATTATAATTAATTATTTTACAGCTCTGCTTTTGCACGTTCTTTGTTTGTAGCAGTGCTGAAGCTTCGGTTTAGTAGCCATATTTATTATTATTTTTATTTTACTTCGCCGGTGCTATACAATACCGACGGAGGAGGGCGTTCTGATGTGATTGTGGATTGCTATCAGCTGAAGCCGGTATTGTTCAGTGACTATGCCTTCGACACTGAAACCTTCCGACAACAACTGACACACAAAGACACACTAATGCACATCAGAAAAATGCGAGATGTTTTTTTTTTTTTTATAATTTTAATCTGAAACTGGAGTTGAACCCTGGTCTGTTTTTGGTTTTGTAGTCAACGTGCAGACTACCATCCATCGTGCCATCGCCACCCTCATTTGCCATTATTTTATGTACATTTAATAATTCTTAAGCTTTTAGTTGTCTACCCGCGAACTGGGCGAATAAAATTGTGGTAGGGAAGAAATAATGTGTCTTATGCATCTGTAAATTAATTGATCCCAAGAAGAGCAGTATTTTTTACAACCACATGATATAAAAATAAAAAAAAAAATATAAATTGAAATTTTTGGTTGTTTAAATGCAAGAATTGAATACTTATTGTTTGTTCAATTTAAATAAAAGATACAGCAATTAAACACACTGCTAAAAAATATAACATAAAAAGAAATTTTGGTGATTATAGGTGGTATAAGAGCTTTCATTGTACTTGAACAGCCTTTATTTAACCGGAGAATACGGACGGGGCAAATTGTCAACGAAATTATGAAATGCTTGGTCCCACAACTTAATACTATAACCACCCATGTTTGGCATTTGGTGAGCTTTTGTTATGAACAGCTCTTCAACAACTTCTCTACAACATTAAAGAGGGCTTGGATAACACCCAGGCGTAAAATAAACTTCTATAACTGGAAAGTACTGCTTTAATACTTTTGCCTAGCAATTTTAATGGCTGATAAATTTTTAAATTAAATCATATCATATTTTAATTGGTAATATATACATATGTATGTATGTATGTATGCAGTGCTTTATTTCGCTACCCTGTTTATGCGTTAGTTAAAATTTTTATATTTTAAATAGCTCGTGAGCGATAACAGACAAGCAGTCAAAATTACATGTGATAGTTAGTAAGAAACAAACTAAATCAAAGACAAAATTGTAAATTACACTGACAAACAGTAGCAGAATGGAACAATATGGTGTTTTCGAAGGTTGCTACACTTTCATTTTTAGCGTTGTGCACGTTTTGTCCACTGTGTGTGGTTGTCAGTAGATTCAAATTATTAGCTTTATATAGTTATTATTATATACAGGGTGGGCCAAAAGTCACGCCTGCGTGGTTAAATTTGAATAACTTTTTTGTTTATTATTTATTATTTATATTAGTATCACTTCTATTTTTATTTGACCTTTATTAAAATTTTTTAATTATATTTATTTTTGAGCGATGGTCTTTTTATGAATAGTTTTTTAATTATTTTTTTTTTTTTTTTTTTTTTTTTTGAAATATTGAGAAATAAATAATAATTAAAAAACTTTTCATAAAAAAGACCATCGCTCAAAAATAAATATAATAAAAAAATTTATTATTTATTATTTTTTTTTTTATATTTTATTCATCGAACATCATATTTTTACATGCAGGCGTGACTTTTGGCCCTCCTTATTTATTTTCTTTCACTAATTCCACATGCACTTACCAATCAATGCATGATTCTTTTATACAAGAAATAATTTGTCGTATAGTGAATTTTGATATTAATATTGCGAATAATAAAACTTGACTTTCTTGACTTTCATTGGGCACACAGAAAAAAATTGTGGTGAGCTTTATGTGTGCGTGTGCATATCCACCATCCACTTGTTCTTGCAGCCTCCATACATTCTTTTTCGTTCCACTATGCTATAGGCAATCTCATAATCTCGCAACATACTAGATAATATATAATAAATTTTCTTATAGTAAGTATAAAGTATTGCATTGATTACTGTTGATGTTGAAATAAATTATGGCTTATTCTGCGGCATTACTAAATATTCAGTTTAATTTGAAATCAAATCATTTAAATAAATTAACTTTTATGCCCACACTATACGCAAATTCCTGCAGCCGGCCATGTTCACGAAAATTATAATTGTTTTCTTTCGTCAACTCATTTATTTATTTATTCGTCTTTGGTTTAAAACTTGGACACTAAAGTATTATGTTTATCCCCATCACCTTTACGATTAAGTGCGATTCCCAATGTGTGAATATATAAGTACCAAATCGCTTAAAATAAATATCGAAATATAAACAAAAATCAGTGAACAAAACACAGAGAATGCTGCTGGTGAAGAGCATGCTGTTTGTTCCCTTCTGCTTGTCAGTGTCAGTACATTCTTGCTGAGACAATAGGTCTGTACGTTTACTTTTTGGGTAAAGTTCGGTAAAATAAGAGTAAGCTATAATTACTCTCAATAAGAGAGCAAAATGTACAAAAGTAAGAAAACGAAAAAACCATAAAATTTACCAGAAAAAAAGAAATGTCAATTTTTTACAGCTCTGTTTATATCGGAGATAATATTTGACAATTTTAAAATTTTACTTTTTTGACCCCAAATGTACTAAAAACATAAAAGTTGTGTTAAATTTTACTATTATTAACTATTAGTAACAGAAAGATAAAATAAAATGAATTCTTAAATATTGAGAATTTGTTTCGAAATCAATCAAATTAAAGTAATACTGAAGGAGTTCCTATTACTCGAGAGACCACCTCGTTGCGAGACAACCAACGTGTTGTTGAAGAGTTAAAAATTAATGCAGTTCATTACAAAAGTATTCTTGAATTTTCGCAAATTCATCATTTTACTCGTTTGTAAACTTATAATTCGGACCATAGTTTTTGAAGCTCCGTACGACTGAGTTTAGACGAGAAAACATTTAGTTTGGTAGCATGTTACAGGTGTGGAAGAGAGCATCGTTTTTGTGTTAGGTACTCGGCGACACGTTTTAACAACGACATATGTTGTCTTTGCCGATGGATAGAATTAATTTTTATGCGAATCCCTGAATAATTTGTTTTAATATTTGTATATTTTAAATAATTGTGGGCAATTATATTAAGAAAAAATTCACAGATGATGGCCCACTCCAAGGTTCTGATGGATATTTCTATTTTATATTATATTACATTTCTTTTTTTTATATACATATGTACATATAAGAATATTGAAATAAAATCAACGTAAAGAATTGAAATAAATACTGTTTCATTTCAATTGGGATATCCGTCTATGCGATATATATGCATCAACGCTGACTATCAGATGCACACAGAAGTTTCGGTCATTTTTCTCATATTGCCCTTAAGAAAATGATATAAACTTTGTTCTACGCAATGACCGATAATTCTGTCACCAATGACGGTCATATCACCGGTCAAATGACCGTCAATGTTCTTGTAGGGCAGCTAAACTTATTAGCTATTTCGCTGGTCACTTCATTCAACAGGCCAAACGTCAAAGTTTGTGAAAAAGTTGTGAAAAGTGGTTGTGAATAATTTAATAATTAAATATTATATTAAGAAAAATCGAAAATATATTTTTGCTATAATTAATTTAAATTACTGAACAACGTATAATCATATGAATATACTTTGGTACTTAATATTTAGTGGAGTAAAGTAGTACTTTTGCAATGCAAAGTGTACTGAAAAAAGTACAATTGTACGAGCTTGATTATCCCTGATTTTCATTGGAAGTCTAATGTGATTGATGAAAGCTTACCGAAAAAAAAAAAAGAATTTATTTAAAAAAAACAAGTATTGAAAGAATTTATTTAATTATATTTATTTTTCAGCGATGGTCTTTTTTATGAAAAGTTTTTAACAATTATTTATTTTTCAATATTTCGCTACCAAATAGGTAGCATCGTTAGGAAATTACAATTTGTATTAACAAAAATATGTATTTAAAAAAATGGTATTATTTATGAAAAGTTTTTAACAATTTATGGTATAAATAACAAAAATGTTTGTAATTAAATATTGTTAAGAAAAATTTTTTTTTAACACAAATTTTTTAATGTCTGTCAGCTGTTTGCGACATTTGTAATTTTTCTTTGTTATTTTCAATGTTTATTATGAACAAACTGATTGCTTGTTCTTCATGCACAAACTAGCCCGAAGAAAAAGTACGGGCATTCTCGTGCGTGAAGAACAAGAACATTACTCTCTCAAAACCTCTCTCATTTACCCAATTATTGCGTAAGAAAACGCTTTTGGGTAAGATTGAGCGCCCGCGGGCGCCCAATTTGGGGTACACGAACACGCCTACTATTTCTACACGTTTTCTTTATACGTTGTAAATGTGATTGCTCAAACGAAGAATTTTGCAAAATTGTTTGAAAATTTGGGAGCCACTGATAAACGTGTGTACATAGTATATATGTACCTAAACGTCAAACAAATTTTCACAGATCTGTTTTTTTTTTTGGAAAGCGTATGTTTTATTTTCCATTTCAAATTAATAAATATTGTGTCGAAATTTTTAGGTGATAATTTTTTTTTTTAAATTTGTCATCGGACATTTTTGTTCACAAAACTTCTATGCTTGCAAATTGTCACAATATTTGAAATTCTGGGAAAAATCTAATGAATTACATCTTTTTGAGTGGGAAATGAAATATATTCATATATACAGGCAGACACATGTATGTACAGGCGTTTTTAAAAATATTTAGAAATATACATACATATTTACATCTTTCAATGTACATACATATCGCACACTAAATCATAAACAGTCACAACTCAAAATTGTTCAAAATCGTTTTTATTGCATAATCGAGGTCACAGAACAAATCTCGAACGACCACAAAAATTTTGTTGGCATCACTGTTTTCCTTAACTGGAAAATACCGTTATGTTATTTGTGCCGGTTGTACGTAGTCAATTAAAGAGTACTATTTTCAGTTGTGACAGAGCGCTTATTAGTAACTGAGTATTTTAATTTCACGTTAATAGTATTATTTCGAGTTGTGACGCTGTTAATGAAAAAAGTGTTAATTTTTGTGCATCATTTAAAGTTCAAGAATTTATTCAAAAAAAAAGTTCAATGCAAAATTTAATTCCTTAGTTTTCACTTAGCTGTAGAAATTGTCGTGCCCAAGTATTGAACATTATACATCTACACTAAAAATTTCAAGTTAAGAAACTGATTCTCGTGCAAATAGTGATAGTAGTGTAAATATATTTAGCGATTCTGGGAGTGAATTTAGTCTATTAGAATTCTATTAGAATATATTTTATTTGCAATTAAAAAGTCATAATTTGATATACTACACACATAACTCACTGAAAAAATTGCAATGAAAGAGTCACAACTCAAAATATCTCCTTATTTTCATAATAATAGCACAAAATTAAAAAAAATTTAGTTGACTTTCTTTAAAGATAATCTTCTTTACTGTGGAACACAATTTAATTATAAAATTGCAATCATGTTTCTAAAAATAGTTTTCTGCCTCTCCTAAAAACTTTATGAATTTTGAGTTGTGACTGTTTATGATTTATTGTGCGATATGTATGTAAGTGACATACACACTACCAACATACCCTGAATAATACTTCTTTTTACACATTTAGTGATAAGCAAAACTAATAAGAAATATCAAACATGTAACAAAGATTATACATGTACAGAGGCCATGTATGACTCAGAAGACTAATAAGAATTGTCAAACATGTAACAAGGGTGAAGAGGGTGGGGATGGCTGAAGTAGTCTGCACGTTGACAACAAAACCAAAACAGACCTGAGTTGAACCCCAGTTTCAGACTAAAATTATAAAATAATAAAACATCTCGTATTTTTCTGATGTGCATTAGTGTGCCTTTGTGTGGTGTCAGTTGTTGTCGTAAGGTTTCAGTGGCGAAGTCATAGTTACTGGTCACTGGACAATACCGGCTTCAGCTGATAGCAATCCACCATCACATCAAAACGCCCTCCTTCGTCGGTATTGTGTAGCACCGGTGAAGTAAAATAATAATAAAAAAATGGCTACTAAACCGAAGCTTCAACACTGCTATGAATAAAGAACGTGAAAAAGCAGAGCTGTACAATAATTAATTAAGCTGCACCTCCTGTCATTTCTCTAACTATCCCTTTACTATAGTTCCAGCACAATGCATCGCATGTGTAGGGGTCATCTCCTGAGTGCTGGTCCCATATAAGAAAAAAAAAAAAAGACCCAAAGATCACACATGTACAAAGGTCATGCATGAATCAATATAGACAAGATAGTTCTAGTTTAGTTTTAAGTTTCGCATTGTTAGTACTTAAGATCAATTTTATACAAATAAATTCAGTTTATGAAGAAAACTCAAACACAACACCACGTTGTATTTTATTTCCATGTACATAAGTATGTATGTATGTATGTATGTGCAAGTATTTCAAATTATTCTTTGAATTTAAGAATTAGATTAAAATTTATAAAACAAAAACTTTTTTTAATTCTACGGAAGATATCAAGGAATTTCTCATGGTTTAAATCGGAGGCATATGACACATTTAGTACATATTTAATTGGTAACATTTTTCGGTGTCAGTTTATTGAATGTGTAACTAAACAATATCAAAATAAATCATACAGTGGAACAAAATAAAGAGACACACGTGCTTATAATAATTACTGCTTTGAAATAATTATTTTTTATTTGCTTATATTGACATGTCATCTTCACAAAGAAAATTTAAAAAAAAAAATTAAAATATTTCCCAATTAAATCTTTGCTGAGTAAAATATTTTATCTTAATTAATAATTTAATTGAATTCACGGTTATTTTAAATGATTTTGTCGTGCAATCAAAATATATACCACCATAGATAGGTTAGGTTAGGTTAGGTTAGAGAGCAGTCGAACAAAACGGGTTGACTCCAGTAGCACCATAGGTGCCGTTTTGCTACCTTAGCCCCGTAGACACCAGCAGACGTCACAGCTACCCTGTGCCGTTCACTTACCTTACTAAATCCGTCATATTCAACCGAGAGCACAGCCCCAAATTGTCAAAGAAAGGCGACCCAAGGAATCTCAGCCAGGACCTAACCAGACTGGGCCACTCACAGAGACAGGACACAATAGTCTCCCTCTCCGAATCTTTCTCACAGCTTCTACACCGGGCATTGAACGGAATGCCCATGCTCTCAGCATGCGTGCCACTGGATCAGTGGCCCGTGCAGGCGGCCGTGAGTCAACTAATGGACAATCGGGAAAAGCTCAAGAGTTGCCGATTGCTACGTAAATCATACCGCGGCCACAGAGCTCTTGCTATGGCGCAACTGCAGATATAACCCCCAGCTCTCCTGAGCCTTCCCTCTGAAAAACTCTGCTATCTGTTCCTTTGCGACAGCAAATAGAACGCCTTTGTCAGAAATAATAGCAGCAGATGGCGAACCGGCCGAATCCATTCCTGCCAGCTGGTCTTGGCTGATTACCCATTACCCATGACGTTATACCACCATTATAGATTAAAACGGAAAAAATTCGTGACGCCAAGATCTGAAGACTTGAAATTCGATACGCGTATATCGCTTTTGATAAACAGCTTATTTATGAAGGGATGTCTTTTGAAATTCGAACGATAAGGTGATAAAAACATTGATGAAAAAGTTAACCTAATATCTGCAAAAGTAAGGCAGAATGGAAAGAGTATATAAAAGGTGTTAAAAAATAATCAAACACGTTTTTGGCACTTTTACAATATATGCATATATGTATCTACATTTAAGGGGATACAAAAAATGCATTTTGGTACTTTTTTTGCAACGCATTTATCTTCTTGAGTATTGAACATATAGCAAAGCTTTTTTCCGTATTCGTTACTTCTAGATAAAAGCTGGAATGCGTTTTCTTACTTTTTCCAATTTCGAACATAGAGAGGAAAATAGTACTTTGGTACTTTTATGGTACTTTACATACGTAGGTTTTTTACTGTTTTTATCCAACCCCATGTTAAGGGTATTAAATTGGGGCGATTTTTCTAAAGAGAGCATAAAATATAATGCAATCTCTGCAAACACAATATGGAGAACGTTCCGAAATGGCGTGCCACTATTTTTTAACCATCACTATGATATGGGCATCAAATTAAAGAGATTTTTGAGAAGATACATAACAATCAAATATAATCGCTATAAACACAATATGGCGGACAAAACAAAGTGGAGGACTACTATTTTTTTAGCCACTTCCATGATGTGGCTATCAAATGCAAGGGGTATTTGAGAAGAAAACTAAAAATAAAGTGGAATGGATAATTTTAAAAAAACACACAGCCTTTTGTAAAAAGTGTTTTTTTATACATCACTTTGTACTTTGTGGAATAGTTACCACAGTAGACTCGTAATAGAGGGAACTAATTAATATGAAGGCTTTTGTGTCAACCAATAATTTAGCCTTCAACCGAGATTGAAAATCTATAAAAAAAATTTACTGTACAAAAAGGGTTTATAAACTTATTCACAGGATCGAACGATATCTTGTAACGTCGTGGGCCAAACAGTAGTAATATTCCAGTTTTATTATATATGTACATAGCAAGCCTTTGGTGCAATACCGTCGTAATTCAAAAAATGGTGAACTGAGAAAAATGCATTTGAAGTTTTGAGCCATCTTTTTGATAGTATTTTCGTTTACTAAAGTTGGTTTTTTTACAAGTTTTTAAATAAAGAGGCGTGTTTTGTAATGTTTTCTGTTTGTAAATTTCTAGTCATAAAGGAAATATTTCATTATTGCAAATAAATATTGTTGGAAATAGCTGGAGGCAATAAAGACATTTGTAGCTGTAGAATCTGAACAGTTAGCGATAAAACCATAATCTTTTTTCCTTTAGATATACATATATTTCCCCCAAAGATCATTTCTGCATACCCAGCTCAAAAAATTCAAATTTTGAGTTACTGCGGTATTGCAACAAAGGCTCGATATGTATTAATATTAATATACATTAAAATTAAAAAAATATTTCTATATTATCTTTAAAGCTTAAAGGTTTTGTTTACATTACTCTATATTTTATATATATATTGGTCAAAAATAATTAAAATTTTATGTACGATTTTTTGAATTTAGCACACTGTGCAATATTTTTAAAAGAATTTTTATTTTATTACGTGAAATTAACAACGTGGTCAAATAAAAAAAAAAACATATTTTTATAAGAAAACACAATCATAATTTAATTTTAAAGCTCTCAAATCGCTTTCATACACCGCTACGATACTTGTGGTATAAAAATAAAACTGTGACTGTCAATAATGGTGCGTTTAGGAGACACACGTGTTTACAGCAGCAACTAAAAGGCAAGTGAAAAATACACGGAATATTCTTAAGAATTCGAATTAACGAGGAAAATCATTTGGCCACCTTCAGAAATGCATGAGTGCATAATTTAAAAATTATTTTATTTTATTATATTCTCAATAATTTATATATGTATATATATTTGGGATTTAGTTCCACTCGTTTCGCTAGAGAGAACAATACAATATTTTGCCTTCGCCCACTACAATAAAATTCAGATATCTTTTTTTTACTTCAACAAAGAGATGTCTATGAAATATGGCGAAAGTTATTTAATTAGCTGACATGAGTGCTGGTAAACGCGCCGCTACATATTTAACATTTTAATTATGTGGGCAAATAATATTTAATGGAAGAAATTAAACAAAGAATTGTTTACTACGAGTATAATTAATTAAATTAATTTCATTAAAATTATTTTGACACAGAAATGTTAATTTTTTAATGAAATTAAAAAGTCAAAAATATTTTTTTTTTTTGTAAATAAACAAAAATTATTTAACACGATAATGTGATAATGTTGAACACGCTACATTTACAGGTGCGTAATTGAAAGAGCCAAAGTATTGCCGCACTTCAAAAATTAACAGAAAATTAAAAGAATGTTTACATATTAGTTGGGAATTTATTAAAATGAAAATACATACATATTTATGCATCATTTTTATAGAAAAAATATTAGTTAAACTTTTTTTTTTATTTAATTCATGCTTATTATTTTAATTGATTTTGTTGCACCTCTCAAAACAGTTCCATTGAAATATTATAAAATTATTAAATGAAAAAAAAATTAATTAAAACTGTTAACTAATCCTACAATCTTCGTTATAGAAAGAAATCTTATTATTAGTTTAATTGACTCTACGTATTTTTTTAATGTAATCCCGATTTATTTTTTATCTTGCACCAGCACTCAGGAGACGACCCCTACACATGCGGTACATTGTACTGGAACTAGAGGAAAAGGATCGTGAGAGAGATGACAGGAGCTGAAGCTTAACTCTCTTACAACTCTGCTTTTGCACGATCTTTGTTTTATAGCACTGCTGAAGCGCCTCTGATGTCAAGCAGACGTGTTATATTTTGAAGTTTCGTTTTTTAGTAGCCATTCTTTTAGTAATTATTTTACTTCGCCGGTGCTACACAATGCCGACGTAGGAGGGCGTTCTGATGGATTGGTATCAGCTGAAGCTGCTACTGTTCAGTGACCAGTGACTATTCGTTCGCCATTGAAACATTCCGACAACAACTGCCACATACGCACACTAATGCGCATCAGAAAAAAATGTGACTTTGTTTTATGGTGTAGTGTGACACTGGGCTTGAGCCCAGAACTTTTTGGTTTTCTAGTCAACATGTAGACTACTTCAGCCATCGCCAGCCTCAATCAAATCGAATCGAATCATTCTACTTTTCTATAGGTAACGTTTGGCAAAGACACACAGGCTGACACACCCACCTTGGCATTCTTTGGTGCACTTTCACCCGGTGAAACTCAGTAAACCACTTCTTAACCATTAAAATTGATGGTGCAGAGTTCTGATGGTATTTTTCAAGACTTTCCTTGACTTCAGTGATGGGTTTTTTTACGCAAAAAATTATGCTTAATCAACACATGAAATTCACTTTTTTCCAGTTTTCACATGGTTATCTGCTTTTAATGGCTGTCAAACACAAACTAAATGATACAGTTTGTTTAAAATTTATCAGTAGTCTATTAATAGATGGTGGTTGACGGCAGCAGTGTTGCATTTAACGTTACTGCCAGGGAAATTCAAAAAGTCTTTGGGGGTAGATGCAGCCCTCGTATCTTGCAGAGATATTGATTGCAATATTAATTAAATTGCAGCATCTGCCTTGCATACGCAGCATAAACAACTCACAATTTCTTACTTCTATTTGCACTTTGTCTTCTTTTTATTATTTTTAATGTTGGTGTTGTAGTGTGCCGAGAAATATTTTCAGCAATTATTTAAAATTTTAATATTGAACGAGAAATATTTTCATGTTATTTATTTTTGTCACTAGACAAATAAATATGTATGTATGTATGCATGTGTATACATATGTATTTGGATATTTGTACATCTCATGTGAACATTTGTTAGCAACACATTGAAAGCTGCTTCATAGTGTTGCTTTAATTTTTTCAGCACGAATTTTTTTTCAAAAGATATTTAAAAAATGATATTTTAATATTTCACTTTTTTCTATGAATTTTAAATATTGTGGGCGTTCGCACGAAATTATCGAGTTCTTGAGCACTTACTTGGCAAATACCCTTGACTAAATATGCCAAATTAGAAATCAACGAACTCAAAATTGTTCTTAAAAACAAACGTCAACAAAAAGTTAGAAGTCAACTCACCAATTGTTGTGTAAATGGTGCCACAATAGAACATGGCATTCCAAAATGACCAAGGATTCTCTTCATTTTCCATTTCTTCCAAAGTTTTGTTGCTGTTCAACAGTGTTTCGACTGCAGTTTGATGATCACGCAACGTAAAAATTATTTTTCCATCAAATTGGGCGCTGCTGTACTATAAGACAAATTTGGAAAATCATTGTTAAAAAAGGTGGAATTTTGAAAGAAGAGTTAGTTTAAGGTACCCTTCGTAGCTGATGATTATCTGCCAGAGCTTTCATGGCTCTAAAGAATTCCTTTTGTACTGCATGAGCTTCGATGCGCTCTTGCGTCACTTTTCCACCTGGAAATATTACAAATACAAATTTTTATAAAAATCTATTTACACATTTCAATAATAACATGTTGTTCAATTTTAATTTGTTGCTAAACTATGTTGCTTTTTTTTATCTGGGAGCAGCACTCAGGAGATGACTCCTATACATGCGAGGCATTGTGCTGGAACTATAGGAAGGGGATAGTGGGAGAAACGACAGGAGGTGAACCTTAATTAATTATTTTACAGCTCTGCTTTCGCACGTTCTTTGTTTATAATCGTAGCAGTTCTGAAGCTTCGGTTTCGTAGCCATTTTTATTATTATTTTACTTCGCCGTTGCTAGATAATACCGACGAAGGAGGGAGATCTGATGTGATTGTGGATTGCTATCAGCTGAAGCCGGTATTGTTCAGTGACCAGTGACTATGCCTTCGCCACTGAAACCTGCCGACAACACTGACTCACAAAGACACACTAATGCACATCAGAAAAATGCGCGATGTTTATTTTTATTTTAAAATTTTAGTCTGAAACTGGGGTTGAACCCAGGTCTGTTTTTGGTTTAGTAGTCAACGCGCAGACTACTCTAGCCATCGCCACTCTCATTTGTATTTGCATTGCTGTGTTGTAAAATTCCAAAGGTACACTTTTCATTCTCTATTTAATTAATTTGGTAAAAATAATAAAACTCTTTCAAATTTAATGATGTACTAAAAAGACTAATCGCAGTCTTCTTAAAAATATTTTAAATATAGAAAAATTTTGAAAATACTTTTTTTTGGTAGTATCGTTTCCTTACTTCCCTAAAACTGAAACTAGATAGAGAATTAATACATTTTCGATCTGTAAAGGCCCTTTCACACTATAATACAACTCTTACGATTTTCATAATACTTTGTGAGAGAAAAATCTAATGAGATTTGGTGCGACTGCCAAAAAAATTTAAAGTAATATTACATTTTGCTTTCACACTATCACACTTGAAATAAAATGAAAAGTTTAAGTAGTAAGAACAAAACCGGTTTAGAAGCAAATGACTTTTCTGTTGTTTTGTTATTTTTTTTGGTTGCTTACACAAAAAGACATCCTTGATAAAATGAGTGATATAAGCTTTTTGAAAAGTTTTACAAAATGGTGAGAGCCAAACAACTGTCAAATTCCCCTCCGTATTTTGGTCAGATTCATAACATATTTTTTACGCTATTATACTTTCCCATTTTATTTAAGTTTTTGACATGTGGTATTACTCGGTATTACAATTTAAAAGGGCCTTTAACGGTAACTTAAGAACTGCACAGTTAACATCACTGCCTGTTAGCAACCTTGACACTGCTGTTACTTCTCTATCCAATTATTATTTGAAGTTATTTTAAGTTCAAACAAACAGCTTTGCCTGCAAGCGACTGCCTTATAAATCCAATGACATCATCATTTTTTTTTTGAAAAATTAAGACTTAATGCAGCAGTGATTGCAAATCCATTGGCACAATTCAAAAACAGAATCCTAATTGTTTATTAAAAGAAATTGAAAGTGCTCGTACTGATACAAGTACGTTATTTTCTGTAAACATATAAATTTTATTGGCACAAATGACGAAATCTGCAAAATGATTTAAAATTAAAACAATTGGCTCCATAATTCCAGACAAACTGTTGCCATGAACTGCACAATTGCTACGAATGAATGTTTGTACGTTGATACCAGAATTTTCCTTTTTTTCGATGGCCCTGTGCATAAGTATTTCCTTTCAATACATTTAGGGGAAATGAAAGTATTTAATATATTACTTAATTTGTTTTTAATAAAAAAAGAAAAAGTATAGCAAACATGCCCATCTCCTGCCAACTGAAACAAACATTTTAGCGAAATTTTTTAATTTTATATCCCGTCGTCATGTTTAAATTTTTGCGAAATAATATTTATTTATTTGCACTTTATTTTTGTACACACATGAGCAACGAAATCAATATTTATGTCTAAGAAAATTCAAACAGAGCACGTTGGAAATTTAAAAGTAGGTTTCGTAGAAATCGTAAAATTTGTGATTCATTGCTTTCAATAATCGATGGGTTGAGACAGATATTTTTGATTTTGTAAAAATAAAATATTAATAATTTGACTTGACAAGCAACAACATAGAAAAATCGTAAATGCATTGGAGGAAATCCATGATGCATTTAACAAACTTATATATCCAGCAAAAAAGACATGCAAAAAATAGCTAAAGCATGCGTTCATGAACTGGTTCAACTTAGCTGAAGATTTCAACATGTCTTTGGCGAGCACGCGTTCACATTTAACAAAACAACTCGTCATATAAATGAGTGCTTAGAAGCCATGAATGTTACATGACTTGGTTACGTTCTAGCATATGTTCACATTCAACAACACATTTCGTAAGAAGACATAAAAATACCAATTCATACACAGAAAAAATATAAATATATTTCAATTAAAAAATTTTTTAAAATTTCACCAGTAAACAAATTTGTAATTAAGTTTTAATACTTCAATTAATTAAAATAATTTTTGATTAAATGGTAATTGCAACAATTAAAAATTTATAGGGTTGTCATTGCATTTTTTAAATTAATTTTTGTAATTACATTTATGAACTACTGAATTAAAAAATTTTACTTAATTTCTTAATTGAGCGAATTAAAAATTATATTGGATTTTGCATAGAATTCATTTAAATCATTTAATCAAAATAAATAAACTTTTAATTAATTTATATAAATGTTTTCAAATAATTTTTTTAATTTCATTAATTAATTTTTTTATTAAATATTAGGAAAATATTTGAATTAAAAACAAGACAGACAATTTTTTTTTTAATAAATTTTATTATTTTTATTAACTCCCAGTAATTCTATACAATACAGCATAAAGTAATATTTAAAAAAAAAAAACAAACAGATAAAGGTTATTTAAGCAAAACGAAAAATTATTACATTTTATATACTATATATGTGTGAGTATTTATAAAATCCGATAAATGCTTTTTAAAATAAAACAACATAAATAGGAATTACAATTTTTCAATATTCTATTCATATACTATATATATTTTTCTAAACATTGCAATATAAAAATATATAAATTTTCAAATAATTACATTTTAAGCATCTCATGTTTCAGAGTAGAAATTTTTGTAAACGCATTCACTTTTTTGCTTGGGTATATACAATCATTCACATTGATCCATGGCACATTTACAAAACTCACTTTAATGTACAGTAGACCCTATCACCTTAAAGGCAAAAAGAAAAAGTGTTCCATACACCCGCTAATATAACGTATTTTTGGACAGTAATTTAAAAAAAGAAATTTTTTTTCGAACGAAAGTAGGGATCGCCTTGTTAAACTTTTCTTTATATCTTTGGCACTTGCAGTCGGATCTTAAAGAATGGTATATATATATGTTTGTCTTAAGAAACCCAATGTTCTGCATCAATGGCCATTGACTTCTAGCATCGCCTTCTAGCATTTATCCTCCAGATCTCTGTTTCTATCACCGTAAAGTATCCTCTTTATATCAGATAATTAAAGTTCACGAAAAAACAATAGATGTATGCTTAGAAAAGAAATCGATAATTCCAGCAGAAACATTTTAAAAAAGAAGAAAAAAATCTCAAAAACACTTGACCCCTTTTGAGCTTTAGAACACCCATGAAAATAAAAAAAAAATTTTTTTTAGGACACATTAACATCCACTCACAAAATTATTACACTAATGGACTGTAGATTATTCAGGAAGCATTCCGTTACGTCATTTTTCAATGAATAGTCATTTTAAATTCTAAGCAATTTTATTTTTAACTTGTTCTAACAGTCATTTGAAAAATTAATTACATAATAATACAGGTATTCGGTAGCTTTCAAAATTGTCTTTCGTTTATGTTTTTAGTTTTTGCTATAGTACAATTAATAAAATAAAAGAGAAAAGAATTTTTAAAGGTTTAAATTAGTTAATCAGTTGTTTTTACATAAATTGAGACTTGTTTTTGTTAGTGTAAACCATAAAGAATTCTCAAATAGTTTATGGGAATATTTATATAAACGTGAGCAAATTCTTAGGTCTACGGATGAGTTGGTATTACCACCAACGAAATGCAACGTATAGCCCAAAATACAAACATAAATTAATAATTGAAAAAAGAAAATAAAAATATTTAGTTTTGCTTAAGCTCAACGTTAATTTAACACATTGTAACACAATGTGAAAATTTTCCTTTATTCTAAAATCAAAAATAATTTTCTTTATTGTGATAAGTTAACGATGAACTTAAACATAACTACATTTTTCTTCTTTCATTTGTAATAATTGTAGATCAAGTAAATATCACTAATTCTAAAAAAAAAACATATTCTTATACTTCTATTTGATTTAATTATTTATTAAACTGTTGAACAGTATAAACCCAAAGTAAAAATTACGGAATTTGGTGTTGATTATTTGATAGTAGAAATAGCAGACACAAAAGAACGATCTTTAATTATTACTCAAGTCGTTGCTTGCTTATTTGTAAGTTACATACTCGTAAAATAAATGGAAAAAAGGAATTACGGGTTTAAATCATTTATTATTTTACCATTGGAAATTAAATGAAATTTTCTTCAAATTGAAATGAAAAATATGTGGGGCGGTTTAAATGAATTTTTATTTATTTTAAATTTTAATTTCAGTTAATTTTTTACGTACAGAATATTTTGTTGCTATTCCTAACTCTTCAGTAGACCTTCAACTAAATGCCTGAAAAAGCTGGACATCTCACATGTTTATATAAAAACTCCCAAAAACTCTTTGAGAATTGGCGAGCAAACAAACAGAAAAAACTAAGTAGCTGTTGAAACAATTATCCATACCACACGCCAATTTTTATCTTTTCGATTTAAATCTAAATTTAAATCGATTTAATCTAATTTTTCTAAACCATTTTACAATTATGCAATGATTGTATTTAAAAGGCAAAATGAAAAATTAAATATGCGAAGCTATAGTCACTGACCAGTACCGGCTACTGCTGATAGCAACCTACAGTCATATCGTTCATCGGTATTGTATAGGCATCGGTAAAGTAAAATAATTAATAAAAAATGGCTTCAAAATTCAATACATCTCCTTGATATCAGAGGCGCTGCAATACCGTGGGAAAATTTAAATCAAATGTCAATAAACTCTACTCCTTCTATCCTTTCTCCCAAAACCTCATTTCCTAGTTCCGGCACAATGCAGAGCATGTAAAGGGGTCATACCCTGAGTGCTGGTTCAAGAAAAACAAGAAAAAAAAATACCGCCATAAACAAAAAACGTGCAAAACCAACATACCAAAAGACTTGAGAAAAATATTATAAGAAGCTTACAAACACAAGCCTTAAGCTTGAAAAAGAATTAAGATAATATTGGAAAAGGCTATCGTAACAATTGTAGAAAAATCAAAACGGAACCCTCGTGAAAATATTGTTTCTGCAATATTATTTTAAGCATATCCTTGTAATTGTAGAATAAGCTTGCGAAAATAATGTTTTATTAATTGTTATTTAGAAAAGCTTATTATATTAGTCTCAATATTTTCATAAGCTTCACATATAATACCTGCAAATATTATTTAATAAAATCTCAACTATTTCCTTTAGTTTCATTTAATTTATTTTTGATTTAATAATTACACATTTACGAGTATGTATTTTTATTATTTTTGTAATTAGTCCACTTACTTTGAAATTTAAATTTTAAAACCAAATGTATACGTAAAAAATGTTTAGTAAATTTACTCAACAAGCATAACGGTACTTGACGCCAGTTTTTTTGTGTCGCTTAAGCATTATAAGCGTAGAACAAAGACAGCAAGACTTTAGAATGTATTGAGAAAAATAAGCCTTTTTCAATCGTCATATTCAATATGCATACATACAGTTTGTAAAAAAAATGTTTTCAAAACAAAAATTTTTTAAGAACTTAAATTTAAATAAATATTTACAAGAACAATATCAGTATATTTGTGAATTTTTTTTTTACAACTGTTGTTTTGTATGTTGTCGACAAGCAGGCTTCGAAACTTTGACAAATTTATGAACATATTACAACAACAACGCTACAAAATAATTTTGCATTCTTTAAACAGTGTAAAAAAAATGTTTTCAAAAATGCAAAGACAAGAAAGAACCGTTCGTGTTTTGCATATGTATTGCGTATAATAGTTTTATACGGACGCTAAGAGTAGCAGTTGTCTTTTATTCATTAAATTAAGCTCATAGAATAAACAAATGATTACCCAATTATATATAAACTATGCCAGGAAAGCGACTGAACAAAGACATTACCCAACTGGTGTATTTTAATTACTATAAAGGAAAATCTCCCAGAGAAATTGCTGAAATGTTCTCTTTTAACCTAAGGACGGTATATAATGTTATTAACAGTGCTGAAAAAGAAGGAAAACTGGAACCAAAACAAACACCAGGCAGACCAAAAAAAGTAACTCGGCGAATTGAAAAGAACATTTTGAAAATGATTGATGAGAATCCACTTTTCAGTACTATAGGAATTGCACTTAGCATCAGTAATGAATGTGGAGTATGTATCCCTCTCAGACTGTTAGAAATGTGCTACAAAACCATAAATACTCTTCAAGAGTTGCGAGGAAAAAACCTTTGCTATCCGCGGTAAACATTGAAAAAAGGTATAAGTTTGCCATTGAACACATTTCTTTTCCTCCGGAGCACTGGGATGATGTTATTTTATGTGACGAAACAAAAGTGATGCTGTACTACAATGATAGACCTCAAAAAGTTTCGCGAAAACCCCTGACGGCTTTAGAAAATAAAAATATAATACCCACTGTAAAGTTCGGTAAACTATTTTCGGTATTTCGAGCAAGGGTGTTGGCGAAATAAGAATATTAGTGTATATAATGACCAAGGAAGTCTATCTAAACATTTTAAAAAAGCAATTGAGTGCAAGTGCTCGGAAATTCGGTTTTGTTGACCCAGAAAACCTCAAATATAAATTTTAGCAGGATAATGGCCCGAAGCATAAGGCATATATTTGTAGATCCTGGTTGTTATATAATTGTACAAAAGTGATCGATAGCCCAGCACAAAGCCCAGACTTAAACCCTATAGAAAATTCATGGGTCCACCCAAAGAAAAAAAGTCGGAAAAAGGTCACCAAAAAACAAATAACATTTATTAAAGAAGAATGGGAAAAAATACCTGAAAATTATGATATACCAAAGCTTATCCATTCAATGTCTAGACGCTTAGAAGTTGTAATTAAAGCTAAAGGAGGGCACACCAAGTATTAGCACCCTCAAATCTTTTTTTTTTTTTACCATTTAAAATAAATTGAATTAAATTTAACACAATTTTGAAAACTTTTATTTTACAGCGTAGAAACTGGAAGTATTTTTTAAGTTACGATTATTATTTTGTTATTTAAATTAATTTTGTTTTTTTTTTTGTGCAAAGTGTTTATAAACATCTTCAATTGAATACATGAAGAAAAAAAATTTAATAAAAGTTATATAAGTTACTTGGAAATAAGAGTTTCTCTTAAACTTTTTAATTTTTCTAAGTTTTGAAAACATTTTTTTTACAAACTGTACATATCCCATACCTTAGAAACGGTTGTGTATAATAAGAGTTTCTCAAGCATTGCTATAAAATGCTTGTGAATTCATATTTTATACATATTATTTTAAATAAACGTAAGAAAAGCTTAAAATCCACTATTAATATAAGCTTACTGTCAAGTTGTATTGCAGTTTGATTAATATATGGTATGTTGGGAAAGCACAAAAGAGCACCAGCTCCATAAATTAATATGGATGAATCATTATTTTATCAATAAAACAAAAAATTTACGTTTATTTATTTTTGATTTATGCTTAAAATTATTTAAATTTTTGAAAATATTTCAATATTTATGTGCTTTCTATTTATTTATTTATTTATTTATTTATTCGTTTAATTTTAATATCCGTACACAAACATTTTAAAAATAAGAACCAATAAAAAACATTAAAGATCATCATCGATGTTCCTTCTTGAAACCAAACAGAACACTTTTGTTGCTGTTGTAAACTTTTCATACATTTTAACGAATGGCTCACGCAATGTGTTCGATCAGCTCGTCCAAAGGTATGGTCTGACTGAACAAATGATTGACGAAATAAGCGGTACTATTTAAAAACATTATTTTAATTGAAAAATTAAAAGAAACGAACTGCAACATAATTTCAGTCGGATATAAATGTAGGAGGAGTAGCTGCTCCTGTCACATTTGCTCCATCTACTTCAATGATCATGATAGAGTTTAATGTTGTTATCTTTTCGTAATTTTAAAATACAAAAAGTATTGCATCAAATATATGTTCAGTGTGATCTTGAGTGGAATAAGTATATTTGAAACATTCATTCATTAAATTGTTGATTCGAAATTTGTTTATATTAAAATCAATCTATTTAATTGTTATGTTTTGTACGTTATAAAAAAGTGAGAAATAAAACACAAGAAACTTTTATATCGATCACTTTCACAACTCATTGATGAGCAAATAAATAAATTCAAAAATAGGATTTCGATAGAATTGTGTGTGTATTTCTTTTAGCAATCAACAGTTGGGCATTTTAAAATCAGCTGCTGTAATTAAACGGAATCCATAAATCTAGTCGCATTCCAAAATGAACTCGAATATTAGCCAAGTAATTTTTAAATGATGTTCAGCCTGGTGACTGTGAAATAATTTACTTTCGCTAAGTTTATTATTTATGTTTTTGTTTTTTTTTTTAAAGAAAACTCACATACTTCAATAATGAATAGGAATCAATCAAAATACACAACTATTCATCATCTGTCGCATCATAATACTGCTTATCCCTGACCCTATTGGAGCATTTCACGTTGTGGCGACATGAAGTGCAACAATTCGAGAAAGTCCTTTTTTTCTTTTGCAGCTGTGGTTGGTTTTTGGTTGGTTGGCTGGTTGGCGCTTAGACAGTTATCGGAGACAAAAAAATTTGGTTTGTGTGGCAAAACGCGAAAGGGAGCCCGCGGAATCCGTGCAGGTCCTCGTCCCAAAGGTGGGCGCCCTTAATCGAGCCAGTTTTACGATACGTTTATTTCTTTGGAGATTTATTTTTATTTTTTTCTATTATACTAAACTCTTGGTCACTGACCAAAAATGTATCACCTATTTCTTCAATAGGAACGTGTGGGTGAGATACAACGTACTGACAGAACAACGAGAACTTCAATTCTGTATTCTGTCCCTTTCATTGGTCATAATACATGACTACTTTTTCTTAGTGGTCACAAACTTCTTTAACAAGTAAAGCGAAGGAGATAAAATTTCTTGCGGTCCTTCCTCTCAAAGCATCAGATTCGTCCCAAACAAACATGTCGGCATCATCTGTCCTCAATTTATAAATTCCAAAGCTGTTCTTGTAATACACAATTCCAGTTAGCGGTTTCATTAAGTCCAAGTCAACTTACACCGATTTTGCTCAATTATTTTGTTATAGTATGTTCAGTGCAAAAACGATTTTTCAGCTCCATCTAAAGCTGGCACCAGAACACCAACCAAAATTAATGTGAGTTACACCACTTTTACGTTGGCGGCTGCATAGATTTTCAAAAAACAGACCGTGTATTGAGGGCACCTATTTAAAAAAAATTAGTGACATTTTAAACACACATAGATCTCTACTATTAATAAAATATGGACTTCTATGCTTCTGGGAGTAAATGACGATGAGTGACGTCGTAGGCAAAAGCTAATTAAATATAAAAATTCGTTTTTCTTCTCCATATAAGTTCTTAAACGCGAAAATACAGGGTGTCTGGTAGCAGATTTATATTTTCAAACTTAAGTAAAAAACGTAATAATTGATAAAAAGTTTTATTAACAGCATTGAACGATAGAATGGAAATGCGGATTTTATTTTTTAAAGAGTATGTCATTCAGATCCTGGAGATACTTTTGTTAAAACTTCATGAATAATCGCTCTTGGAAGTCCCAGTGAGGCTGCTCTATTGCCGTAAACTGATTTCAACCATTTAAATGTTTTCGGATCGACTGGGCACTGGCCGTGGGGCATTCATAGCCGAAGCTGTTGCGCGGAATCTCTGCACCCACGAACGAATTAAATTTACACTCGGTCCATCACTTATTCGCCGAATACCGAACTTTGAACAAAATTGTGGACGAGCAATTACGTAAGAATCATTACTCTTAAAAAATGTCTCCACAGCGAACGCGCGATGCTCACTGAACCACTGCGACATCGTGACTGACAAATCTGCACAATCGACAATTCCAAAGGCTCCACCCTCCCTCCCCACCGTTTATTACTTTTTGAAATAATCGTATCTAAAAATATAAATTTGCCAGCAGACACCCTTTACCACGAAGTAGTTCGATTTAATATCAGTGTGGGGCTTCTATGGTTCGATTTTTAGCAGAGACTCTGGTCTGTTTCACTACAGCGAATGTCTAGTTTTTTAATTTAATAAATAAAAATAAGAAGTTGTATAAACAGAAAGTTAATAAAAATAGTTTTTTATGGCTGTCATGTCGTCAGCTAAACTTCGGAGCTGCTTATCAGTAGAAAAATAACAATTGAGTTGCTCAGTGAGATTATGCTTCATGAGCCAAGTTTATTACCATGCATAATCAAGTGTACAACTTTTGTGAAACAAAATACTTATATATATATATGTACTTATTACATCATCGCATTTGCGTAAGATATGTTAATGGAATGCACAGTGGGGCATTTAGTAATTTTTAAATATGTATATCAATATACAGGTGCTACAAAACGAAAAATTTAATACTGGCTTATGTACATACAAGAATTATTATATATTTTTAAAACATACAGTAAAGGTAGTATGAAAATCAAAGAATATATTACAGTGCACTCTCGATAATTTGAAACTGCAAGGTAGAAAAGAAAAAGTTCAATTTTTCGAGATTTCAAATTAAGAAATTAACAAAAGCACTACGAGTACAAACTTCAAATTATAGAAAAAAAAAATATAAAAAAAAAAAAATTTCCTTTGTTTTGTTTAATTTTTGAATTTTTTCATTTGATTCAAAATACATTAGTTATGCTGGCCGATGGCAAGCCTAGTGTAGATGAGAATAAAAAACTAAAAATAGAAATGTGTGTGTGTTATAAAAGTAAACTCATGGATTGTTATGTTTTTGTTTATAGATTTTTTGGTTTGTATGTTTAATATTAAATTTAATTCTCGTTTGATTAATTGAATTTTAAACATATAAAGGGTGGTTAAATTTTAAGGGCCGATGTTGAATGTGAACCACACCTAAACGTCAACTTTTTTTCTGCATTTCATTCGACATTTCTCAATTTCAGACTAACTCAATTTGAAACGTGCAAAGATACACAATCGAGCAACGTGTTAAAGTTATTCAGGCTTATTATGAAAATGGGCGTTCAAGTCAGAATACCATTCACAGTAACTGCCTGACCGGCCTCATTTTGGAAAAAATACGGCCCGATGATGCCGCCAGCCCATAAACCGCACCAAACAGTCACTCTTTGTGGGTGCATCGGTTTTCCGACAATCACTCTTCGATTATCATTCGCGCAAATGCGGCAATTCTGCTTATTGACGAATCCACTGAGGTGAAAATGTGCCTCATTTAATTTTCACGATATGCATTTTGATTTGAACGCCCATTTTCATAATAAGCCTGAATAACTTTAACGCGTTGCTCGACTGTGAGCATTTTCATGTTTCAAATTTAGTTAGTCTGAAATTGAGAAATGTCAAATGAAATGCAAAAAAAAAACTTGTCGTTTAAGTGTGGTTCACATTCAACATCGGCCCTTAAAATTTAACCACCCTTTAGATCTTGGGTTTGTATTCAAAAATTAGGAAAATCCACTGATGAGCTAAGTAAGCGTTAGCGAAATAGTACTATATGGATATGCTTTCCTCCTCAATTATTGAGTTGCTTTTGTAATAAAATGCTTTATGATATTTTTCATACTGTATGAGAATATCATAGGGTATGTAATAATAAATTTCACATATAGTTTATAAGGGAAAAAGCACAATTAGAATCATATATATATAAATGAATATTCCCAAAATAAATTCAGTTGATATTATAGCTTAGCAAGATATCATGTCTAATTATAGACCATTGTATATAAATTAAAATAAATGATCAGGTTTATTCAATAGGGGGGTTGTGCAAATTTACTATGCATATTGCCTATGAGCTCGCCTTTTCGCATACATTGTATTCCTGTGAGAAAGAGTATAATTTTCTAGAAAAAAATATGGCAACTTAATTAAAAGTGTGGCAGCTCTTAAGAATTTTATAAAGGAACCTGGAAAACAAAATCAAATTATAGCAAGATTCAAATTAACGAGTAACATATTATCAAGAGTCGACTGTATTTCCATTTCTTTTCAATATGTAAATGTCAAAACGAGTGTAAATTTTTTATTTTTATTTTATTTATTTATTTTTTATTTGTTATACCAATACAAAGTTTACAATCGAGCCATTCATATATCTATCAATAATTATTTACCGGAAATGAAATAAATAAAAAAAAAAAGAAAAAGGAAAGAAAATAAGAAATAGGAAAAAGGCGAATAATGTAAGTAAGAAAATATATAAGAGAGAAATGAAAAAAAAAGCGATAGAACTTCGGTTACCAACAGTTAAAGGACTTCAATAAACTTATGTTACCGATCTCTATACCCACCAAAACGCTTCAATAAGACGCTCTTAGTAGGAAGTAAGGAGTGGCGAATAGGTAAAAGGTTCCAAAATCTTCCAACCTGAACCAAAAATTACCTCTCATTAGTAGCAATCGTTATCCTGGGTATAATAGTATGTCGGTTTCTAGAGCCACTCGAAAAATTAAAAGAACTAAACAAATATTGTAGCGTTCTAAACTTTACAGTCTCGTAGAATGTCATTGAAAGCAACAGCTTATTTGTTATACGACAAGTGTTCGTGCTTTTATTCGTATTTACGTTTACTCTGTGTCGCATTAAAATTACTCGCTGAGGTGCTCCATGGAGTAGTTTTTGGGTTAGTACGATGGGTAATATGGTCCACGCCTAGACCATGTTTTCTCCATACATTTGGGTTAATCTTGGACTAGTCTTAGCCTTCTGTGGACTACACTGTACATGCAGGTGTACAGCCTTGGCTGGGTATTTTAAATAATATAAAAAAAAAAACAACTTGTTTTCACATCTGTTTCTCATGGAATTCTAATATCGGCGTGATTTCCCAAAACCGCTGTTGTTGTAGCCAAAGAGTATTTTGCATATAAAAATGTTCAATTGTATTTTTCTTGCGCTTTATTTTGCGAAAAGCTCCACTGTTCACTATGTCATTAACTAGATGGTAAAATCAAAATATCCTGGCATATCTAAAGGGTGCTTTTACCTACATACTCGTACACGTATACATAGTTGAACATACATATATGGAAATAACCAAATAATTGAAGGCCAAAGCAAAGTTTGGAATAACATCAAATCAATCCAATCAACTCACCCTCAATTGCTTGGAATAGTAAAGCACCGCCAACACTATACAGTGACATCACTGTCAGCAGAAAAAAGTGTGTAAACCAGCGACGAGACCATTTACTTATCTTCTCATATAAGCCATACGTGAACTTCTCACCGAAACTCATGCCAGATTTGGTGAAGTCAACGATGCCATCGAAACCTCTGGCCATGAAATTGCCAGCTGCAAAGGGATTCGAGTACTGTGGCCAATATGGTTGACCGGCCACCGAACCGGGAGGCAATGTGTGTGTTGTTTGAGCGGTAAAAGGTGGCTGACCTGAAGATGGCACTGAGGGCATGGTTGTACCATTATTGGTCGGTTGTAAGTTTTTTATATTGATGCGCGGTGGACGATTAGCAAGTCGTGAAGGTGGCGGCGGCGTAGAGTTTGACTGCGACATGACGTTTAAGCAGGAAACCAAGAATCGTGTTACAGTGTATTTATATAAATAAAACCGATTATTTAATTTAAAGCTTTTGTTTTTTTTTTAAATATAAATGCTTTGTTCTCTGAATATGAAATAAAACTCCTGCGTATTTCTGTATTTTAATTTGCACTTAATTAATTTTTTATATAATTTTGTTTTCCTAAAAAATATTCTGTCTATTGCATTCACAGCCTGTGAACGCTTGCATTTAATGATAAATAATTTCACTTTCAACTTTAATTTTATTTAATTTCATTTGTTTTTTAATGCCAATTTAAGCAAACTTCTTGAAACCATATCAAACTTTATTTTGTTTTGGTTCTGTGGCTAAAGTTTTATAATTTATTTTTATTATTTTTTGTTTTATCGGCTTTTTTAAAAACTTATTTTATTTTCTTATATATTCCGTCCGTTTCGTTCTTAAATAAAAATCACACTGATTTAAAACGGCACTCGCCAAAAGAAAATACTGTTTGTCTGGCTGGCTGCTGGCCTCTACTCAACATCCATGATGATAATGAAGGAGACGATAATAAACATCATAATGATGCTATTGACGATGATGTGTATGGCGATGATGACGACAAAGTGATGATGCTTTAGAACTAAAACTGTTTTTCCTTTAATTTCCATCAGTGACGCCGCTACTGTTTGTTAATTTCGTTTGTGTGTCGATTTTTCTTTTCTTGCCAATTTGTCATCTCGTTCTTTGTGTTGTCTTACACATTTCTTTTATCCATGAATTTTAATATATAAACTTTTGCAAATGCTGCTGTGTGCTTTCTCTCATCAGCTGTTTTCCCAAAAAAAAAAAAAGAAAATGCGAGTGCGTGTGAAATACAGCGCTCTTAACAAAAAATTATTTCTTTGGCACATGTTTGTTTAATTCAAATCACAATTACTTATTGTTGCAATACTCGTATATTGGAGAACACTTAGAACATTTATGGGTGGATATTTTTTTATCACGGGACAGTAAAGGTTGCGAGATACTCTTCTTTTACAGTACAGTTTATTCCTTTTGCTTTATTTCGAAATATATACATATCGAGCCTTGTGCGCGAAATTATCTTATGTTACAGTTTTTTCGAAATAAACTTTTTTATGCAAATTGGTTTTAAATCCATTCCATCTGATGATAAAGTATTACAGCGATAATTTAATTAATAAATTTAATGGAAATCAATGTAAAAATAATAATAGAAATTCCCAAATTGATCCCATATTAAATAAATAAATTCCTAATAATAACACTAGTTATTTAAGCTGTAGATCTTTTTAATACACATATGTAATATTTATTTTGATTCGATATTTCGCTACTCCTTTGTGTAGCTTCTTCAGAAGAACTATAAATAAATTCCAGAATAAATTTTCAGGTATTAAAAGGTGTTCCTGGGTCCAGCACTCAGGAGATGACCCCTACACATGCGATGCATTGTGCTGGTACTATAGGAAACGACAGGAGGTAAAGCTTAATTAATTATTTTAAAGCTCTGCTTTTGCACGTTCTGCTTTTGCAGTGCTGAAGCTTCGGTTTATTAGGAAGGAGGGCGTTCTGATGTGAAGCCGGTATTGTTCAGTGACCAGTGACTATGCCTTCGCCACTGCAACCTTCCGACAACAACTGACACACAAAGACACACTAATGCACATCAGAAAAATGCGAGAGGTTTTTTTTATAATTTTAGTCTGAAACTGGGGTAGAACCCAGGTCTGTTTTGGTTTTGTAGTCAACGTGCAGAATACTTCAGCCATCGTCACCCTCTTGTTGAGTATTATTAATTCATCCAAAGTTTCGATCTAATTTTAGGTAATTACAGTTATAATGATAACACTATGTACATTTTACCGCATGTGACAGTTAATGATGTCAGGCAAATAAAAAAAGTAATAAAAACACTCTCCTGTAAAATTTAGTTTTTGTAACAAACGATAATTTCGCGCCCAGGGGTCGATATGTATCTGTGGAGTTTTGAGATACGAAAATTTTTTTAATATTTCAATTTTAATCGTAAAGCAATGCTTTCTTTCCACTAATCAGCGCCTTTCCATGAGTTTTAGTTTTTGAGATATCACGTGAAAAATAATCAAGTTTGGATCTCTCGATTTATTGTTGATTTAATTAGTAACATTGATTTTAATAGAGATTTTAGTAGAAAGTACAAGTACATACAAGTTAACTTAGTTATTCCGGCTGGGCCAAAAGTCACGCCTGCGTGTAAAAATTTAATAACTTTTTTGTTTAGTATTATTTTTTATTTTTTTTTTTTAAGTATAATATTAGCTTTGTACGAACTACATTTTAATTATGAAAAATAATATCAGACAGATGACCACCATTTTTATCGATGCACAATTGGGCTGTTAAGCAGGCGTTTTGGATAACTGCACGCAAAGTTTCAGGCTCTATTGCCCTGATCTCAGCTTCAATGTTGTGCTTTAGCTGCTCTATAGTTTGGGGCTTGGAAATAACCCCATAGAAAATAATCAGGGGCAGTTAAGTCTGGTGAACGTGCTGGTCAAATGAATTCTGAATTTCTTGAGATAATTGTGTTGCCCAAATTCGTCTTTGATGGTAGTCAACTGGTAAAAATTGTTGGACCAACTGGATGCATATGTAAATGACGTGATAAAATGCGTCAAAATGATTTTCTAGAGATGCCCAATTGTCCAGAACGTCTTCGCGTTGAAGTTTCTGGATATTCTTCAACACTGTCCAATGTTCATTTTGTTCTGTACTATTCTGCACTAGCAGAACGGAACAACATGATGTTTTCTAAGGCTGCTAAACCTTCTACTTCAGCGTTCTCGTGTTTTGTTCACTGTATGTGGTTATCGGTAGATGTAGCTACTGTTTTAAGTAACATATTTTCAAAAACTTTAACTGATTTGAAGAGGCAAATGTAATAAGTCTTCTCCATTTCAGACGGAAATAATCGTTGTTTGTTTTATGTTGAAATAACGCCAATAAGACTAAAAGTTAATGCCTGTGCTGGTATGTAGATTGCAAAGCGTTTTTATACACACACCTACTCAAGTGCA
This sequence comes from Dexiosoma caninum, assembly GCA_963924685.1. NCBI lineage: Eukaryota > Metazoa > Arthropoda > Insecta > Diptera > Tachinidae > Dexiosoma > Dexiosoma caninum. The sequence continues at coordinate 61,353,177 of OZ004728.1, read as the reverse complement.
AAAGCGGCTGCTTTTAATTTTTGAAAAATTACTTTTGACACTTTTTTAGATATTTATTTATTTTATTATTGTTAAAAACTGATGAAAATATGTTGACAGTTTGTAAAACACAATTTTCAAATGCGTGCAAACAGTGATGAACAGCTAAACAAGCCTTTACAGACTTTTAAATAAAAAAAAAAAAAAAAAAAAAAAAAACTGAAAAATATCGAATTTTGTAAATTCAATTTTTGATTTTCCACTCGTTTAGTATACATATTTAGTAAACACAATACAGAACGTATATTTATTTTAGAATATGAATTTCCAATTTGATTTTCTTCTAAAAGCTTTCAAATTAGTTGACGATAGCAACAGCCTTTAGATATTTTTATAAAAAAATAAATTAATAAAAAACAAAAAAAATTGCAGTTGATGATATTTTTTCTTCTTCATACAACATTTATCGTGCATTAAATAATAAAAGAAATTATTAAAAAATTAACGTATTCATACTTTTTTATATTTGCAATTTTTCCAAATACTCGTGCGTTCATACATTTTTAGAACAGCAGCAAGACAATATTTCCTTTAACACTTAACTAAACTTTTAAGAATTAAATCAATTTTCTGCTCTGTGATTTATTTAGGTCACGATTGTTTAATGCCAAAATTATACGAAAAGTAATTTAAATGGAAAATATGAAAAATAGGCCACATTAACTAAGAAATGTCAATTTTGGTTTAAGTTTTTATTTGTTTGTAATCAAATGAAAATAATTTATTTATTTTTATGCAAGATGTGCACAATATGTCATGTCATTTGTTGAAGTGCATATAATTAAGTAGAGAAATCCGAATGTACAGAGTGGCCCAAAATGAGCGTAGGTGTTTGAATTCCTTATAACTTTTTTATTATAATTTTTTTCCAGTATTTTGTAAAGAAGAGTTGGGGAATTTGAAATGAAACAGTACACAATTGAACAACGCGCCAAAATCGTTGAACTTTATTTAAGAAGAAAATAATGATTTTATTCATAATTTAATTATGAGTGACGAAGCCCTTTTCCAATTGAATGCGTTCGTTAATAGGCAAAAAGGGCTACGGAAAATCCAAGAGTAGTTCAACAGCGAGAATTACACCCGCTAAAGAGTACCTATTGGTGTCATGTTTCTTCGCTAAGGATAATTGGCCCAAATTTATTGAAAATGAACACGGTGTCACCGTTTCCATCACTGCTGTTAGATATCGGACAATGCTGGAAAATTTTTTTCCAATAGGATGGAGCCACAGTGTACACTGCGAGGAACACAATGGCTCTTTGAACTCAAACCCCTACTGCCATTTTGATCCACCCTGTACATACACTCGATAGAAATCTAATCGGGGCCAAACTGTCGGAACATATTCGAATATCTTCCCCATATACGCCGTAGTACGGCCTCCACTTAATCGCTGCAATCTCAGTCTCAAGCATACTGCACCGCTCGCCCAGGCTGAAACTGACCCTCCACCCGCAACGATTTCCATCACTGGTGTGAGATTTCGGACAATGTTGGAATACTTTTTTAAAGCCAGCCGTGGAAAACCCTCCGCAAGAATGGTTTCAACAGGATGGACCAACAGCGCATACTGCGACGGACACAATGGCTCTTTTACGCGACATATTTGGTGAACGAATTATTTCCCGCACAAAAGATTTTAATTGGCCTCCGCGTTCATCGGATTTTACTGCTCCAGACTGTTTCCTTTGGGGTTGTTTGAACGGAAAAATGTATATTAATAAACCTAGAACTATACAGCGTTTAAAAAATAATAGACGCAACGGAAAGAGCACGAATAAGCGAAGCAGCAAATGGCCACCGCTTGCGAGATATAATTTTTCATAATGAAATTAAAAATATTCTCAATTTTATATTAACTGAATTTATTTTGGGAATATTTATTTATACATATGATTCTAATTGTGCTTTTTCCCTTATTATTATTATTCCTTATTTCCTTAAGGGAAAAAGCACAATTAGAATCATATGTATAAATATTCTCAATTAATATACTGCATTTAAAATAAAAATAAAAAAATTAATAACAATGTCATAAATAAGAAGTTATAATGAAGTCAACTCCCTACGGTGGCATTTTCGAAACAATTTGAAATAAAACCACTACAAATTAATGATTTAATGCAGTGGTGTCCAAATACATACAATTATGCGTAGCGAAAAACGAAGGTAAAAAATCATGTTCCCATTTATCATTTAACATATTGGGCTCGGTCATAAGACGTAACTGTTGTGCAACTATGGAGTGTTTGTCTAAGAAAGGCCTAGTTGAGTATTCCGCTCAGCGCAACAGTTGAGTAATTTATGACATTTAATCCATTATAGAATTCTTTCACTACATTAACTCAACATGTTGTGCTCAGCCTAAATAACTGATCGAATAAGAATTAAAACTGAAATATTTTTTAAAAGGGCCCATATTTCGCAATTTTATTGCTACACATTGCGTTAATTTGCGTTCAATAAACACAGCAAGGAATAGACAATATTTGTAGGAGTTCATACACAGTCAGCGCAATTTCGCTTCAAGAATTTGGTAGCAAATTAATAAATTGCTGGGATAGTTTTTGTAAATAAAACAAATATTTCATATTTTTAGTTTCTTTAATTTTCAAATGATTTTGATGCACTTATAGGTTACAGATTTTATATAATTTTTATTAAATTTATCTTGCACTTAATATTGGATTATGTAGATCAATTTAATAATATAGTAGATTAATATAAGTTTAACATATTTTCCTGTATAATAGAAGTGTTTTCTTTTTTTTAAGTTGTAATTTTATATAGATTTTTTAAATTAAATCTTAACAATTAAATACATATTCACAAAAAAATATCATGGTTTCAGTATTATTAATAAGTTGTTAATATATATAAGTATATATAACAATTAAAAGTCTAAAAAATTTAAAACAATACAAAAACAATTATAATGTCACCCTGCTTCGGTTATCTAAGTGTTAAAAACTTCTTTTATTTTAGCAATTTAATTAAATTTTTATTTCTATATAATTTAAATTAAAATACAAAAATAACAATTTTATTATCAGGTTACAAATTTTATTTAAATTGCCATGTTTTTTTTTATATATGTTTATATTTCAATAATGCTTAAAGCTCTTAATAGTTTTGCTTAATATTAGTGTTAATAAAAAAAAATTATTATAAGTTTTCAAAACGTGTAAAAATATTTGATAAATTCTTCAAGTTGAATTAATGAAATTAAATTCTTTTGCTAATTTAAGACAGATTTTTTAGATTTATTTTTCAATCAGCCTTATTTTAGTTGTCAACGTCGACGTCAAAACTTAGGCTCTCTCAATTATCTCTCTCAATATCTTTCAATTAAAAGCTTAACTGATATTTACTGAAAATGTAGAATATTTTTAAATGCCAATTTAAATTTGGAACAAAAGCCGCAGCATTTGGTCGTTATAGGTGCTAAGATTTGGTGTCGTTATCGACGTCGACAACTGTAATAAGGGTGAATGCCTTATTTAGTAAAAGAATATAATTATGCGAAATAGAGGTTGATGTGTGATTTGAATAACAAAGTAAATTTTTGTAGGAATCTCTGGAAAACGTAGGCGATTTTTTTTTATTGTCGTAACGACCACATAACTAATGCAAACAAAATGTGTGATTTAGGGGGTGATGTACAGACGCAAAATATGGAATATTACAGATGATGGCAACCAACAGTTGAGTGTTTTTCTCGCAACTACAAACTACAAATTCATCGAAGTAAAATAGTCATAAAAATTGCTACTAAACCGAACCTTCAACACTGCTATAAACAGAGAACGTTCAAAAAAGCAGAGTTGTAAAATAATTAATTAAGCTTCACCTCCTGTCATTTCTCTAATTATTCCTTTCCTATAGTTCCAGCACAATGCATCGCATGTGTAGGGGTCATCTCTGAGTGCGGGTCCCATATAAAAAAAAACAAAAAAATGTCAAAATACCAAAAACGTCTTTCAATCAAATTTAATAACTTTACTAATTTTCATTTGATTAAAAAGCAAACTACTTTCTCTATTCAGTGTAGAGCCAGCAAAAAAAAAAAAGACATGTAAAAGTAATAGCGAAGGCATGGGTGGTTCCATTGCAAATGAACTGGTTCAAATTAGCTGAAGAATGCATGATTTTAACGGAGGGGTGTCATTGGTGAGCAGGTGTTCGCATTTAACTAAACAGTTCGATGTTTAAATGAGGGCTTACAACCCATGAATGTTCCCTGATTTGGTTACGTTTTAGCATTTTACAAAATAGCTCGTCATGAATACAACGCAAAGTGCAAAAATTTAATTACAACTGCTCAGTTTTCCTTGAGTTCGAAAGTGATAACGTTGTCTACATTTAAAATGGCATTAAAAATTAATTCAGATAAAGAAGTGCTTCAGAAGTCATGAAAATATCAATTCATGGTGCACACATTCACTTTTTTTTTGCTGGGGAATTTTGAAAATCTTGAAAAAGCAATCAAATCAAGGTCGATCACTTGAGTGAATATTAAAAAGGTTCGTAAATGGTCGCACTAATATGTGGTGGAACAATTTGATTCACACGGTTAATTTGTACAATATTTTGTTTTGGTTTGACAGCAGGATTTTGGCACACTTTTCAAAAAAAAATTCATTCTATTTAATTTTCAAAACTCGACACTAACCATTGGTAAATTTTATATGAAGTTTGTTTTCCTAATTTCTAAGTCTCAATGCCTAAAGGAACATTTAGTCAACGGTAATTTTGATGCAGTTGCATCAAACCATGATGTTTGATGTATAAAAACCCCTGGAAATTTTTGTCTAAGCGAAATGCCAAGTAACTGTAACGTCTCAAATCTGTAGAAAATAGAATTTTGCAAACATTTTTTTGGTTTTAATTCATCAAACACCATGGTTTGATGCAACTTCAGCAACGTTACGCTTGTCTAACGGAGGCTTTACAAATGTCACATACCGTTGTAATAAAATTCTATTTTCTACAGATTGACGACGTTACAGTTATGTGGCATTTCGCTTAGTCAAGCATTTCCATAGGTTTTCTTACATCAAACATTATGGTTTTGGTATGAAACTGCACCAACGTTACGGTTGGCTAAATGAGCCTTAATTTCTACAGATTGATGACGTTGCAGTTACGTGACATTTCGGTTTGAAAAGCATTTCTATCAGTTTTCTTACATCAAACATTATGATTTCATGCAACTATATCAACGTTACGGTTGGCTAATGGAGGCCTAACACCGCATTTTACAATTCCATTCATTTAGTGTTGGGACAAAAGCTCTTAAAGAAAGTGTTTGTGATGCATAATAGTAAAGCTCTTTTTTTAAATAGCATTTTTATTTGTACAAATATTAGTTGTTCTTAACATGCATGATAATTTAAATCTATAATTTTTTTTTTTGTCTTTATTCTACACACGGGAAAAAATGTCCTTTTATACACTCCGTCCATTTTCCTTATGGTTTTCAAGGTCCTCCATATGCAGAATTAAACATCTGCCTTAAATAACTATTGAATTGATTGCATTATTGTTTAGTATTTACAAAAGTTTGCTATTTTTAATAAACTTTCTCTTTAATATAGTTTAACATTAACATCTTACAATTTAGTACGTTATTTTTCTTCTCAAATTAAAAATTAAAAAAAAGAAAAAAACAAACGCACATCAAAAATGTTAAATAAGATCTCAAAAATATTTCAAATATCTTTAAAATAGTTTCGGAATCGAATGAACACTTTTATGCCGAAAAGAAATAAATGCTTTTTTTTTTCTTAACAAGAAGAGAAGCTCTGTGTGTTGTGGGATTGCAGGGAAGGCATAAAGGTTGTTTAAGCATTTCAATAATAACTATTTCTGTACGCGTTCGCTTGGCGTACGTCTAGATAATTTTAAAGCCTCTTGTTTGCCACATACTACTACGCAGTCGCTTAGTATTGAAAGCTTGTTTTATTTTAAGGCCTCTTTAGCTCTTTGCTCCCATTCAGCTCTTCTCTGGTGTATGCCTTTAAATTCACCCATGGTGGCTGATCTTTCTATGGTTTTACTGATATTGATGGGACCATCAGTGCTAGAGGAGGAACTTAAGTCTCCCAGCTTAATGGTGGATCTATCTAAAGTAGTTGGAGTTTTGGTAGGCGATAAAGCATTATTATGATTGTTGTTTCGTTCTATAGACAGGGCTCTTAAGCCGCTGTGTATTTTAATGGGTGGCAGAAAATTTTTGCCAACAGCAAAGCTGTTACACTCGCCATTAGTGGCGTCATTATTATTGTTATTTACGCATAAGGCTGTGTGGTTAATCTTACCACCTCCTAAGCGAAAATCGGCCAAAGAATTGCGATTATTGTTGCTGATGTTATTGCTAACAGTGCCATTCGTTTGGCCATTGTTCATTTGAGAATTGGGCATTTTTGTTTCCAATTTAGGCAATTTATCCAATTTCTCATCGCTGGCCGACTGATTTTCCTTATCACTATCCATACTGGGATTGGGACAAGGGCTGGTGAATTTCTTTAGAGTTTGCGGTGCAGTCAAATTGCTGTTGCCATTTGTATTAAGCATTTTATCTAAATCTTCATCTTTTATTTTTAGAGATCTACGGGCAAAAACTTTCATGAGTTCCGGAGTGGGATCATCCGTATTGGAGCCATTATTGTTATTATTGTTATTATTATTATTGCTACTACTGTTACTATTTACAGAATTTCCATTAAGCGAATGTACGGAAGAGGCAAATGACTTTTTCCGCAGTATTACACAATTTTCGACCGGCGATAACTCCTTAAAATCCCTGTTATTATTCACCTCCTTTTGTTCATGGTCGTTTTTCGCAAGAGACTTTTTGATAAGCTCCTCACTAACTGACTTCTTGCGCTCAAATCGTATTTCCTCTAATTTCTTATCCATTTTTGATCTTTCCTCAGTCATGAAGAGACGCCTACGCTCGTGCAGCGATAAAGAGCTGGTATTAGAGGAATTTCCAGAATTGCTGTTGCTATTTTCGTAATTTTCTAACAATTTCAAATTATCTTTTATTGCATCGCGCTCATTAATGGTGGGAGTAGGTGGTGTGGTAGGTGTGGTGGGCGTTTTCTTGATTGGACTTTTGGGTGGTAGTCCCGTGCATATCTTAGTTTGTTTATTAATGGCCTCATGGAATGCACCCGAAAATCTCTTCTCTGTTGCGGGAGATGTTCTTTCGTTGATGTCTACACTTTCATTGCTTAAACGTCGGCTACTTAAATCGTCCATACTGCCGCTGTTACAATTCTTCTCTGGTGAACATTCCCTGGACACAGGTACAGGTGCTTCTTTAACATTTTTGGACAAAACAACATGACTTTTTGATGGTCTAGCCGGATCTACACGATTTAATTGTATTTTCATGAATTCCGGTACCGAAGAACGTGACGATTTCTGTGATGACTCAATTACACTGGATGAAGATCTTCTGGTGGAATTACATCTGTAACCATTACTTGTTTTATTATTGACAGCAGGAACAGATTTTCTTTCCAATTCCTTAGATTGTACCTCTAGGCTGCCCGAGAATAAATTATTTGTTTTCATCACTGGTTTTTCTCTCAAGATAACCTGGGAAGCTGTAACGGTAGAACTCAATATGTTTTCTTCACTTAGAGATTTCTCCTTTTTCAAGGATAGAACCGATGGTTTAGCTTTTTCCATTAGCAGTGCTGCTGCAGGCACAGCAACATTTATTACCTCATCTGCTTGTTCCTCCGTTAAATTAATTGATTTTCGAATAACACTAACAAAAGGTGATTTGACAATCAAATCGATATTATTTTCAATTTCGGAAATATTTTTGTTGTTTAAACCAGCCGCAGAAGTGTTGAAAGGAGCAACAACAGTGGGCGCTGTCAATAGTTTTGAGGGCGTAGTCTTGATGGCTCCCGAGTTGTTAGTGGTGGTAGTCAGTATAATATTTTTGTCATAATTACTGAAGGATTTTCTACTCTCCCGTTCTGGTTTAACCAATTTATTATCATTGATTTCAAAGCCCAGCGATGTGTGTTTCTCATCCAACAGTTCGGGTGGTGAGGGCGAGTTGTATTCCTTTTCATGTAACATAAATTCTTTGTAGTAGGGAACTCTTAAATTAAGACTTAAATCGGGCAAACTGGGCATATTATTGTGCACCATGGTGGATGGCAGATTTTCTTTCGGTTCAGCGTAGGCTCTAAAACTTCTAGATTTTTCCACCGACTTGCGTTGCTTTTGTTCATAGGTTTGTAAGCGACAAGTAGCGGATAGCTCGTCATCGGACTTGTCCAGCGATAAAATGGAACTATTAGAAGAGGCTCTAGCAAAAGAATCATTTGAACGCGATACCTTTTGCTGGAAGGCCGAAAGACCAACAATTTTGGGTTTCTTTTCATAATGGTGTTCGATTTTGTTAGGGGAATTATACATGCTGGCCTGTTGCTTGGTAATTTCTCTGACAAGAGATATCGATTGGAAAGATTCATTTGCTAATGAGCTCGAGAGTGGGGGTTCTTGAGTTGACATTTTATTTTCATCGATTGTAACCAAGTCCTCATTGCTGATATTTTGTGGCAAATAACGTTGGCGAGCAGCTGGGCCCGATTTCGGTTTACTTGGAGATTTATCCTCTATCTTGCGCTCCTCTTTACACATTAAGCCAAAGTTATTTGCCGTCACAGTTTTACTTTCCTGATAAAGTTCTTTTTTAATCTCTCTGCGTTTGTCTTCGACTGAATTTTCATATGCAACAAAATCGTTCTTTTTAGATTTTTCTATGCTGTCCGAGGTGTTGGCAATCGAGGAAATAGCCGACATTTGTAATTTCTTTGGTTCATTTTGCTTCCTATCAAGTTCATCTTGCTCATCGTCACCAGCATTGACCTTGGCTATAGAACGTTTTGAATTGCGGTGCATTAGACGGCGTAGAAAACCAGTTTCATTTCTTTCCAAAGACTGGGAACTCTTATCTATTATTTCGGTTTTCTTGGCCGCATCGGATTTCTTTGCTACTTCCTCATTTTGTAGCATGTCTTTGGAATCAAACATGGCGCTGGCTTTCGCGGTCAAATTGCGCAAAGCAAATATGTTAGTATTGGTTGTCGCAGCAGAAGTGTAATTGTTCGTTGATTGTATTGTATTCGTATTGCTGATTTTCGTAGTTTTCGTTATGGACTCCTTCGTCGCAGTGTGTGATTCGTCCATAAGTTTTGCAGCATTAACAACCGGTGGGAGAGAACGAGTTTTAATTTTGGCATCCAAATCTAGAGCGAAAAAAAAGCAAAACAAAAAACTTGTTTAATTTAAAATGCGATTGAAAAATATTTAAGCGAACTTTACCCTTAACCTCCGGTATTTGTTTGTTAGCAAATCTATTTAAATCTTCATTGGCCTCTGGTATTGAAGTCTATTGGATAATTAGATAATTTATTTTCACATCTGTTTAAATAACGACTTAAAATAAAACCAACCTCCAATGTCCTTCTATGTTGCCGACTGGGTCCACCTTTTTTCTTTGCAGGCCGTATGGCCATTTTATGCTTGGCTGCAGTGTGAGAAAGTCGCTGCCAATCGGATGAAAACAAGTCCACTTCATCCTTGGTATCATCAAATGAAGAGTCGCGTTGCCTTAAAATATCCGATGTCACTGATATGCTTGATGTTGTCGAAGATCTAGAGTATCTACTTGTAGTCGAACGTTCTTGCAGAAGCTCTGTTGTAGTGGCAGAACTATTTGCGGATGTTGTTGTTGAGTTGGTCAAAAACTCTTCGCCTTCATTACTGTTCATGCTTAGCAAACTTATCGAAGATATTTCGCCTTGTTTCTCGTTCATATTCGATTTGTTAGTGTTTAAATGTGCAGCAGTTGCGGCGGCATGATTTTGTGAACCACCTGCACGTCTCTGCGGTGAAGCTGGACTGCGTGGTAAACCCAAGTCCTCATCGGAAGCATCGGGACGATTACGTCGTTTGCGTAAAACATCTGCAAGCTCGGCCTGCAAGAAATTAAAAATGAAAAATTAAAATTTTTTCAATTTAAATATTAATTCGTTGCGCGATTTAAATATTAAATTTTAAGCTCTATTAATACCCATGTTTTCCATCGAAACACCAGACGTGCCCTAAAGCAACTTCTACCGCTTCTTGTGTCTCCAGTCAAGGGATTTATTTTCATTTTAAAAGGATTTTGTTTAAAATCGAGTATTTTCATTTTCTTCTCTTTTTACGTGTGTTTTATTGTGAAAATATTTAATTTTTTTTAATTCGTCCAAGTTTCTTAAAGGGAAGCATATCTTTGCCATTAAAAAAAAATTTATTAAACTTTTTAATTTAAGACGAAAAAATTTAAAAATTTTCCTAGAACGGAAAACGCGTTAAATGGAATTGATCAAAAGTTAACAAGCTAATGAATGCTAAATTAAATATTTTTGCCCATTCAAAAAAGAAGCTTTAATGAAATAACAATAACAATAGGTGAGTTCGCGAATAGAAAACGTACAAAACTTTGCTGTTTTCAATTTGCTACAAGTAGAAAAAGCAAAGTGTAAAGCATGTTTATTGCATATCGGCTTCTATCCATGACTTAGATTAGGTTAAGTACGGAAGGGTGACGCCCCAGTATCACTAGGACTTCACTCGGAGTCCCACAGCGTCCATTGTTAAGCGAAGTTACGGTATAAAAACGTTTCTTTGCTCTTTCGAAAAACTAGTAAAAAACACATAGCTGATTTGGTAGGAGCAACGACCTTCTGTTCTATACTCTGATGTATTTTTATTTTAAATTTCAGCACAATCGGCGAGATCATTTCGAAGAGGCATATATTACCACATTAGCTAGTCCCAGCTTATAAAGCAGAGGTGGTGCACACAATAAGTGCACCCATCACGATTAGATAAGCTGTTTTACCACTCATAGAAAACGAACAAGAAAAAACTTTGATTTTTACCAGGTTCAACACTGAGTCCTTAAAACTCCATACATGATAATAATTACACAATGTTTTAATGTCAAATTTTACTTTACACTTCAGTGTCTATTATTTTTTAATCGCTGTATGGTTCAAGGCTTATTAATACAGATTTTTCCGTTCAAATAACCCGAAAGGAAACAGTCTGGAGCAGTAACATCCGGTGAACGCGGAGGCCAATTAAAATCTTTTGTGCGGGAAATAATTCGTTCACCAAATATGTCGCGTAAAAGAGCCATTGTGTCCCTCGCAGTATGCGCTGTTGGTCCATCCTGTTGAAATCATTCTTGCGGAGGGTTTTCCACGGCTGGTCTTAAAAAATTGTCCAACATTGTCCGAAATGTCACACCAGTGATGGAAATCGTTGCGGGCGGAGGGTCAGTTTCAGCCTGGGCGAGCGGTGCAGTATGCTTGAGACTGAGATTGCAGCGATTAAGTGGAGGCCGTACTACGGCGTATATGGGGAAGATATTCGAATATGTTCCGACAGTTTGGCCCCGATTAGATTTCTATCGAATGTATGTACAGGGTGGGTCAAAATGGCAGTAGGGGTTTGAGTTCAAAGAGCCATTGTGTTCCTCGCAGTGTGCACTGTGGCTCCATCCTGGTGGCAAATTTATATTTTTAAATACGATTATTTCAAAAAGTAATAAACGGTTGGGAGGAAGAGTGGCGCCGTTGGAATTATCGATTGTGCGGATTTGTCAGTCACGATGTCGCAGTGGTCGAGTGGGCATCGCGCATTCGCTGTGGAGACATTTTTTAAGAGTAATGATTCTTACGTAATTGCTCGTCGACAATTTTGTTCAAAGTTCGGTATTCGGGGAATAAGTGATGGACCGAGTGTAAATTTAATTCGTTCGTGGGTGCAGAGATTCCGCGCAACTGATTCGGCTATGAATGCTCCACGGCCAGGGCCTCAGTCGATCCGAAAACATTGAACTGGTAGAAAGCAGTTTCACTGAGATTTCCAAAGCCCGATTATTGTTATTGAAATTTTAAAAAAGGATCTGGATGACATACACTTTAAAAAATAAAATCCGCAATTATAGGTTTTTTCAATTATTACGTTTTTTATTTAAGTTTGAAAATATAAATCTGCTACCAGACACCCTTTACTAGTGATTTTGATTCTCAAAAAGTGCATTGCACTTTCCACTTCATTTATTGAAATTTGTGCACTTTATTATTCAATTTTAAAGTGCAGTAAAATGGCTTTATAGCGCAACAATAAAGTGCAAATATTTTAAATGAATAGAGATAAATTGAATAGGTTGAATAGAAATGTAATGCACTTTCGGTTGAAAAGAAAACAACATTAAATTCAAATAATTATTCAATGAATAATCATTACAAATCTTACCGCAAATGATAGTCTTAATTGATTGCTTTGCAATTCACAACCGGCCACCATTGCAAATTAAACGCAAAAAAAAACTAATAAATCGAACAAAAATTTAAATTAAAATCAATTTTAAATTCTTTCATTGAATAAAAAAAAATAGTTTTGTTTTCCAATTCGATTTTCTAGGAAATATTGCACCTTGTGTGTACACAGAGACCGATAACGTACAACTAAATTTTAATCCAGGCAGACACCCCCATCTTTTGAAGGGCAGCCAAGCAACTGCAGGAAAATTTTCACTACGTATTTGTTTTTTTTTTTCTTTCTTTCCTTTTATACAATTTTTGGCCTGACAAACAAATGCATGCCAGTCAATATTATTACAAGAAAATATTAGTTTTTTCTTTTTTTCTTCCTCTTTGGTAGCACAGCACACAAAACAAGATACGAACATATTTAGTAGATAAAATAACAAATCAACTGGGGTATCTGTTTCTTGTCAAATAACAAACATATGAAAATTTGGAAGGAAGGCAAAGAACATACTCGTGAAAATTCAAGGGTATGAAATTTAAAACTGATGAATAAAAAAAAGCGCTCCGAGTTTAGCCAACCCAAACAACAATTTCTTGTCCTTAAATAAACATACAAGATTTAGGCAAACGTGGCAGTTCTAAAAACATTTAAGAGAATAACGAGGGTTCCCATGTGTATTTGCCAGCCCTAATAACTCTGCTACATGGAGTTATTTTCACAAGAAAATCAAGAAACATTTTTTTTTTTATCGTGGACCAGCAGTCAGGAGATGACCCCTACACATGCGCTGTATTGTGCTACCAGCTAGAGGACAGGGATAGTTAGAGAAATCCACATGTACATCAGAACGTCCTCCTTCGTTGGTATTGTGTAGCAGCAGCGAAGTAGAATAATTAAAAAAAAAATGTCTTCAAAATTTAATTCAAAAACATGCAAAAGCAGAGTTGCAATGATAAGACTTTTCTCTGTCTATCCGTTCACCATCTTGGAGAAGTACGACGAAGTAAAATAATGAAAAACTAAAAATTAACGCATCTAGTCCTGTCTATCAGTAGTTCATTCTGCTCTATTATATGATAGAGAATGGATCATGACGTTAAACCCTCTGATGTGGCAATGGTGTTAGACAGCCTAAAAGACCTCAGCAAGATGTAATATTAGCGACAAAGGAAAACTACACAGAAAGAAATGTTTTTGATATTTAAATATGAATTCAATAAAAAATTTTCTTGAATTTTCTGTAATGACGATTTTTACATATTTGATAAACAAAATTGTGGGGTCGTTCATTGAAAATATTTCCATTTTAATTCAATAAAGAAATATTTTAAACCAAAGAAAAAAATTCTTGATTTAAATTTTATTTCCAACAACGATTTTTGTTGTTTTGTAAACTTTTTTAATTAAAAGTAGTGCGGAAATCAAACAAAACTTTTATTGATTCAACGAGGATTGAATTCTATGTTCTGGCTTTTTTAAGTTGCAAGTGTTGGAAATCTTCATTTATATGTTTTTTTAAATATTTAATATACCTGTTTTATGTTCAACAAAAACTATCTAGTTACCCTTGCTTTATAAATTTTCACTCTGAAAAATATAAAAAATTATTTTTGGTAGATTGTCAAATAAAATGAATTGTTAGATATACTTTTGAACATTGAAGAACGACTTTTATTTTTATTAAGAAAGAAAATAACGTTTTTGGCCTTTTAGATCAGAAGTGGGATCGGAATCAATACAATAAAAGATGAAGAAGCTTTCAGAATTAAAGGTAGATGAGCTAAAACAGCTATTACGAGAACGAGAGTTGTCTAGCACAGGAACAAAAGCTGAATTGATTCAACGTCTTGAAAGTTATATTGGTTCAGACGTAATTGCTAATTATGGTGAGAATATTGATACCTTTCAGGAAACGTCCTTAACAATTGATGAACAAGAAAACGTTACTACAGTTCAACAAAGCAACAGTGATATCATACATTTACAACGACAGGTGAATGATTTGAAGAAAATGTTGGAAAATGCGATGAACGTTCTTCAAACGGTTGCTCAAAATGTACATGAAGTAACAAATGTCCAACGACAGGGATTTTACAATGTTACAACGTCGAATGTCTATTCAAGTTTACGAACGCCTAGTAATTGTTCTGTTCGTGAAATCGCAGAAACTATTCCAGAATTTGATCCAACGAGTGAATCTTCACTATCCGTGGACCAATTTGTTGAACGAGTTGAGAGTGCAATACAAGCTTATCAATGGGACGAAAAATGTTTACTTCTCGCAGTATACAGTCGAATGAAGGGAGCAGCACGTTTATGGTTGGACTCGCTTCAAATTTTACATTCAAAATGGAGTGATTTTTCAAGAGAATTAATGAATGAATTTACTTCTACCGAAGATGAAGCTGAAATACATTTTAAAATGATAAATACGGTGCGTAGAATTGATGAAAAGATTGCAGACTATTGTTTTCGAATATGTGCATTAGGGAAACGTTATAAAATGAGTGAAAGAGCTATTGTCAAATATGCGAGAGAAGGATTGCAAAATCGTGAAATTCAAATTGCTATCGCTGCTCAGAAAATTGATTCAGTTAAACAATTGCGTGATATATTGAGTGAGTATGAGAGAAACGTACCATTAAGACCAGTAACGAAATATGTTGAATTCAGAAATAAACCACACGATTTTATAAATAAGTATTCCAACTCTGAGAATGCGAAAAAAGATAGTTTAGTAAAATCTGGTAGAGAAATTAAATGTTTTAATTGTAATGAAATAGGTCATATTTCTACCAATTGTTTGAAACCTCAAAGACGTTCCCGTTGCGATAAATGCAATAAAGTTCATCCTAGGAATGAAAGTCTATGTAAAAAAATTATTACTACTCGAAATACATATTGTAATAACGACGATATTTTTAAAATAAAAGTTAATTTAAATAATACAGTTTTAACTGCTTTCATAGATACAGGAAGTCAATGCAGCTTAATAAAGAAATCTATTTGTAATCAAATAACTTTAGAACGTATTAAATGCGAAATGAGAATTACCGGTATTTGTGGAGGTATTCGTGTCGCAAATGAAAAGATATTGGTCAATCTAATTATTAACGATATAAATGTACCCGTAACTTTATATTTGATTGATGATGAACTCTTGTTATCAGATATTTTACTTGGTCAAGACGCATTTGTTGATGGTAATATAGTAATGGTAGTTGAAGACAAGAAAATAACGATTATTGGTAAATCTGATAAAAAAATACGAATTAATAGAAAAACTGAAGAGGTATTAAAAAGAAATTGTAAGAAAGCACCGATTGAAGCAGATTTTGTTAAATGTGAGTTAAATGAAGAAAAATTTAAACTACTAGATCTTATCCATGGAAATAGAGATGTGTTTTCAAATAGTTTGAAAAATTTGGGAAAAACAGATTTAGTTAAAATGAAAACAAGTTTAACAGATTCTAGAATTGTCAAACAATCTCCATATCGTGTGCCAGAGTCGAAGAAAAATGTAAAAGCAAAAATGGTTCACGAACTCTTGGAAAATGATATTATACCATCATCCAGTTCAGAATATGCTAGTCCGGTTGTACTAAAAAGAAAGAAAAACGGTGATGAAAGATTTTGTATTAATTATAGATATTTGAATAATATTATGTTAAAAGAGAATTTTCCATCACAAAACATCGAAGAGAACTATAATCTAACTGAAGATGAGGTAAATGCAATTAGACAAACAGCTTCCGATAATATTAATACAAAACGAAAAAAAATTAAAGATCAATTTGATAAGCGACATTCAACTCCTCATAAATATAAAGTTGATGATCTTGTACTTGCTGAAAACGAACATTCAAGTAGTGGCACTTCTCGAAAATTAGAACCACGATACAAAGGCCCTTTCAAAATATCTAAAGTTCTTCATAATGATAGATACATAATAGAAGATATTCAAAATTCCAAAAGAACGTCACATCATTACTCATCGGTTTATGCTTCTGACAAATTGAAACCTTGTTGGGAATTACCACCCAACTTTGATAGTGAAACTGATTATGATTCTTCCAATGACCAAAGCGAGGACGCTTTAAATACAGGATAGCCGACTGTTGGAAATCTTCATTTATATGTTTTTTTAAATATTTAATATACCTGTTTTATGTTCAACAAAAACTATCTAGTTACCCTTGCTTTATAAATTTTCACTCTGAAAAATATAAAAATTATTTTTTGGTAGATTGTCAAATAAAATGAATTGTTAGATATACTTTTGAACATTGAAGAACGACTTTTATTTTTATTAAGAAAGAAAATAACGTTTTTGGCCTTTTACAAGTTTGATAAACATTGTCTTTGAATGAAATACACCAAACATATTTAAACACAATTTAATTTATTTAATGATCTTTATTTAAAGTATGTTTAAACGAATTATATTTTCACCAACTGAAATAATGAAACACAAGAAAGTATGGTAACGCTCTGAAATTTAATAGGATAGCGTCAACTTACAGCTTTTTAAAAAGCTGTTTTAAAGCTGTTTCATGCTGTTGCAAAATCAATATTTAAATGCAGAGTGCTGGCTACTTAAACAGTATTTAAATATTCTAGATGAAAATGAAAATCGACATTTAAATATGAATTGATATTTAAATAGAATTGGTGAAATAGGCTCTAAGTGTTGTTTACTTTTTGTGCGATATTCAAAAACACACATCTTTCAAAAGAATTTTGGTATATTTTTTTCTGTGTATGATACTTAAATTGTAACCTATCTATATCTACTCCGTCACTAGTTGTCTTTGGGGTTGGTGATGAAACGTCAGAATTCACCCGGTGTTGCGAGCACCGTGGAGGAAAACGCTATGTGCAGGTGCCCTCGTTAGTCTCGAACGCAATCTGTCATATCTATCACTATCCTTTCCTTAGTAGGCAATTATTGCCAAAAAATCTTTGAGAAGTACGATTTAAGTAAAATAATAAACAATAAAATATTAACGCCTCTAGTCCACACCGCAACTCTGCACTGCAACTCTGCTTGACTATCCTTTTCCAAAGACATACGAGTACAATGTCACGTCACATACACACATAAGCACGATTTCTGATAGACATCATTAATTGGTTGAGTGTTACTTCTTGAAAAAAAAATGTCATTCTTCGAGAAACGAAAATTACTTTAAAAGAAACTTCTCTATTCTGTAGTTTAACGTTTACCCGCTTATGCAAAAATGATTGTTAAAGTTAAAGTGTACGTTAAAACCGGTTATCCCATACAAAATTCCTACTTTGAACAGACATTAATTCTAACAATCGTTTTTGTATACGAGGGTAAGTCTTTTAATTCATAGAAATAAACGATTTAAAATTCGTAAGCGTTGTAGTATTTCAAACGTTAAAAAATACACGATTCCATTAGCATGTAAAAGTTGATCTTCTCCTCATAAATCGTGCTGTAGGAATTTAATTCTTTAAACCTCCTAATAATGACTGCTAGAATTTTAAGGGCAAACAAACATGCACATATTTACATTCATACTTTGTGACATACAACTTGCTTCACTATTTCAATCTATTAAATGTTGTCTACAATAGCAGATGCAGTGTTTTCTTCTACATTTTTTCTTGCTTCATTTTTTTAGCAGCTAAAAAAAGAACTTTGTCAATCATGGTGGCCTCCGATACTAATGGGGATGAAAAGAAAACAATTAAAAAAGGAAAAGCAACAATTAAAAAAATAATATGCTCTTTAATATTTCCGTAATTATGAATCGAAATACGAGGATTATTTGAAGTGTCTTATTGGTTGCAGTTAATTACAGACGTTTATATTTTTTGGTTTCTTTTGTTTGTTTTCTTTCATTCATCTTCTATTAACTTTTCTTCCCTTTTACTACGAGCAGTAACAAGTGCAATTAATATATCGTCACCTGAAATGCAAAATGGTCTATCATCAGTTTTAAAAATTTTACAAGAGAGACAAAAAACTTAATGAAATGAAAAGTGTTGTGGTTACAAATATGATTTTTTCGCTATATCATCCAAATCAAATGATGAGTTTATTTACAACGTTAAAAATGATGTCTCAAAAAGACTATGCAAGTAACATTTTTCCATTCTTTCACTATTTCTCAACAGCAAGAAATACATTGATTTTGAAAACTTAGTAAAAACTGTCTTTTGAGTTTCTTTAATAAAGTTATTATTTTTAAAATTAGAAAGCTAGAAATTTGTGCAGACGTGTGCTGTATATCCGTTTAAAAACTCAAGTTTGAGTTTTTTTGGTTGTTACGTCCTTTTGCATTTCAGGTGACGATATGTATGTGCGCTGCTTTCCAAGCGAAGAAAAACAATTTAATAGAAAGAAAATTGTTTTTGTTATAGATATAGAAAATGCAAGTATTGGATTCGTAAACAAGTATTGACTTTCAGGGTTCGATTTTGTAATTTAAAATAAAATTTATTTAGAAAATATCGATGGAGAAAAAAGTTAATGCTGTAAGCCTCGAAAATACCTGTTGTACATATTTTATAACGGAAAACATTATTGCGTCGTTTTGGTCTCATATTTTTACGACGCAAAAAAGTCACGTACGTCTTACGTTTTCTGTTTTTTTGAGGGAGAGGGTAGAGAATAGACAGGTGGTGAAAGTGGTAGGAAGATAGAGCTTAATTCTTGCACAACTCTGCTGTTGCGTGTTAATTATAAAGCAAAATTGTGGCGTCTCTGATGTTTTTCTGACGCATTGATTTTAAGCTAATGGAGCCATTTTATTTATTATTTTACTTCGCCGACGTTTTATTGCTCAAATACCGACGAAGGAGGGTGCTGTAGCACAGAAAACTCAGAAAATTTTTTTTCTGATTTGACCCGGCTGGGAATCGAACCTGGGTCTTTCTGGTTGCAGAGCCAACACGCTGACTACTCGCCATCAGCACAATATTAATGTCTTCCTTGCTATTTTTTTTTTTTTGGCGTGTGAGGTAGAGTTGAAAATGCCTTCGCAATTACAGAGACCGTCGTCATCGGCGTCGAGTGGTGTTACCGGTAAAAAAAATATCCCTCCTCCTCCTCTGGGTAGAATCCTTCCCGGGACTGCTATCCGCAGTACTTCGGGAAGGCCCAGAGCGGCGTTGCAATCAGGACCGCCCTTACTCACCCAAGTCTGGGTCTTCCTTGCTTTAACACTATCAAAAACGAGTACTTTTAATGCATTTGTGGCCTACGCCACTCTTGCCTCTTCAAAAGTTGCGACTTTATTTTCATATACATGGACGCACACACAATAGAAAAAATATTGGTCCGCCGCAGAGTCAGCGCGCAAACTCCTCAGCCAACAGCACAGTCGCATCAAAAATTACAATCTCCGGAAATCTGACAAAACAATTCTTCCTGACCATCCCCAATGGCGATGTAGATTAGCATGCTGTTGCTTGTTTTCATTGTTAACAATTTTCCCTGACATCTGAAACATTTTAATTGTTGGAAAAACTAATGCATATGTGTAATTTAATCTCAACGTCATTCAAACTTAATGTGCCCGCCAGAAGAAAGATTTTTGTTTAGATTATTTTAAATTAAGCCTTAAATTATTTTAAGATAATAAGCATTTGCTAGAAATCTATTTCGAAAGCAACTGCTTTAAACAAAATTTCAATTAAGTCAACGTTACAAGCAGCGAATGCATACAACATGCCCCTTTAATAGACCTTCCAGACCAATGTTTATACAACAGACACGAATTTAATTAACAAATAATCTCTTTAAACTAAACATAATGAAATTGTTGTAGTTTTTTTCTTCTTTAATTCTATAAACAAATTAAAATTTTCTCAAATAGAAAATTACTTGTGCTGCATTGCTCCAATGCAAGTAAAATATACAAATTAAATTGTAAATCGGATATTGTGTGCGTTTTCCAGTAAATTGTAAAACATACAAGCAACTGCCTGCTTACATATGTACATCAACATGATTAAATTTATAAACAACTTAAATATGACATAAGTTTGTTTAAAGTCTACATTTTCTGTTTCTCAAATTAATATTTATCCGATGCAATAAAAAAAAAAAGACGAGTTATCTGTAACACTTTGAATTTGTCATTGACTTTACTGCCCACTGTATTCCAGTTACCACTTTAACTGTCCACTAGAGTTGGTATCGTGAGTACATTTTCACTTAGATGATATGCACCTGCAATTCTGCTTTTTTTTTACACTGGCCGCTCAAAAAGAACTTACCACAACGAATTAAGTAAGAGAGTTGAAGTGAATAAAACGAGCACAAATATAACAGGCCTGACATTGAAAGAAAATTCCTTATAACTCTCTATATAAGAAAATAACTTCAAGAAGTAAATTCAGCTGCAGCAGAGTTATTGACGATCACGCATGATGCACACTAGTCGTTTCGACACATCACTTCGTTTAACACTAACATACTTATGAATATGGCCAGTTAACGCAATTGTCTATTTGGCGTTATTAATAAAAAAATTTTACCCAGTTTTTGCCGTTGCACTCAATATAAATGACAGCAAATGCATGCAGTGACTTGTATTTACAAATCGATGCAACAGCGACAAGCAAACATAACAGAAAACACGTCTACAGCAGACACAGACACAGTGGGAAGAAAACTCAAAAGTGGCGAAGAAAGAGTAGTTTACAAATTAAAAACAAAAAAAAGATTATTTAAATGAAATTGATCATTTGGCTATGGAATTTATTTATTTAAATTAAATTCGTTAGTTAAACTTTGAAAGAGCGTACGTATTTTTTTTTATTCCTCTCAATAATACACTCTCTTTGGTGCGGTTTCCTCAATATAAAAAAAATCAACTAAAAATGAAAAAAAAAAAAAAATACTTTTGTACAATTTCTAAAATATAAAAATTTTTGGTGTGCCCAATTTCTATAAAATAATCCCTCGCTTGATCTTAAATTCCTTGCACTATATTGAAGATTTATTCTTCAGCAATGTTTGCAAAATGACAACTCTGAAATGGTTTGTAGTGTACATCACATGTGTCTAATGTATAGGTTTGCCAGATGGCCTGGATTCGCCTGGATTTTTCAGTTTTTTATGTCTGATCCAGTTTCCAGTTCAGTTTTTTCATATTTTATATTCTTTTCTAATGAAATTAATATTTTGTACAGAAAAATTTGCATTCTAAATACAATAAAATTACAACTATATTTGCAAATGTTTAGATTATATCTTTTGCTAACTCCAATTAGTACCATTTTCTGTACATAACTGACAATTTATAAAGTATCATCACTGTCATTTTTTGCTAATTGTATATTTAAGTCCAACATTAGTAATTTTAAGTGCATTTTAAAAAAGGTCCAGTTTTTTTTTTTTCTAAAATCCTGGCGAAAATTTTACGTTTTCCAGTTTTTTCCTGGTCTAATGCTTCATATAGTACAAATGACAACTGTACTACGCTTGCATTGCAAATCGACACACTATTAATACAGTAGAATCTCGTTAATGCGTCATCGAAGGTATCAGCTATTTTTTTTTTACGAATTACTGAAGTTTTCGAAATAAAGGAATTTCGATTTAGCGGGATTAAAATGAAAAAAAAAGAAACAATTTACAGGGGTTTGGACTGT
This sequence comes from Dexiosoma caninum, assembly GCA_963924685.1. Classification (NCBI taxonomy): domain Eukaryota; kingdom Metazoa; phylum Arthropoda; class Insecta; order Diptera; family Tachinidae; genus Dexiosoma; species Dexiosoma caninum. Next base: position 61,331,136 of record OZ004728.1, on the reverse strand, counting down.
CGAAAATGCGCAAACCATAAAATAAGTCACTTCTATAGTTTTTTTTATCGTTTTACTTTACTACGTAAAGACGTTTCCACTATCGTACAACGTATCCACTTTTCTCGCTTTTCCTAAATTGATGAAAGCGTTGAAAGAGCGATATCAAGTTTTTTAGCAAAAAAATAAAATTATGTTCTTTTTTTTACCAATAATGGTAATGCAAATAAACTAATCTAAAGAACCACAAACAATTTTTGTTATTATTAAAAAAGCTGTTGAAAAAAATCATGGCTTTTCTAAATTTTTTCCAAATATTGGATTTTATTACGAACTATAAGATGTTTTTAAAAATTAAGTAGGATTTATAGGGGTTTCTTCAGACTCTGAACTACAAAAAAAAAAAAAAAAAAAAAACCAATTAACGAGGGGACCAAAATGTAAAGAATTTTTACGAATTAAAAGGTTTTTCTCCGTTTTTTTCGAATTATTGATGTTTTCGAATTAACGGGGTACGAATTATTGCGGGTTGACTGTAATAACACATGCAGCTCATGTGAAGCATCGTAATGACAGGTTCCCACATTAATCTTCAGTGCATAAGAATTAGTAGAATTTTATGACAAATACTTCTGTAAAATATAACCGATCGTTGTGTGCCTGTTTGAAGAATATTTGTTAGACTTTTGCACGAAAGTGACAATAAAAAGCACGAAAATGTCAAGGCAGTTGTAAATTAGAGTTGGTAAATTTCAACTTTATTAAAAAAAAATTAAAAATAAAATCCATTATTTTGTTATATTGGAAAAATTTTAAATTTATTGTACATTGACTTTGACACACTTTATCTAATTTTTTGCCCACTGTGCATTTTTAAGGCTAATATTTTTGCCGCCTGGTTATGTGTTAGATTTGTCAGACAAGCTACAGCAACTTACATGAGTTATAAATAAATGTGTTATTTTTCAAATGCATATCTATTCGTACAATTCGTATGGCAGACAATTTATTTTGCTGTTGCTGGCCTGTGTGTGAGAATTTTTGTTGCTGTTGACATGAACATGTCGAGTAGGAAAAAGAAAATTATTGCTGTTTAAAATTTTAATACTAACAACTGCTTAATAATCTTCATAAGAGTGTGACAGACATATCAACAAATGTTATTAATTCAAAACAATCTTAAAGATACGTATCCGTTACTTTAAGCCAAAAAAAATCAGTCATTGTAGTTCTATTCCGTGTTTATTCTTGTAATCCTTTTAAAAAAACAAAAACACTTGCAGCTTAGAAAGGCTTAGAGAGCTGTAACAGGATTAACATTAATAATAATAAATATAAATGTTTAATTACTTAAGCATATGGCATGTTAATAAAAAATGCATGCCTGACCATGCACATAATTAAAAATATTTTTTCGCCCCAAAGCTGTAATCCTTTTTTAATACAATTTAATTACACTATTTTACATCGTATTAAATAATCTTTTTGATGGAAATGTTCGAATTAGAGAACCTGTACAAACCCAAATGTTATCAACTCAAATTGTCGGTTTATTACATGTTGCAAAATCTTGTGGTTTGTGTTTTAAATGATGACATGTTCAAGTCAAAATAAAAGGAAAGAAACATGTGCATAATTACTTTTATATTTCAATTTACGAATCATGCACAGATAGAGTATACTATACGCACGGTGTACGTACCCTGTAGGAAATGACAATACTAAAGGGCCATTCAGACTATTATACAAGTATTAAGACTTTCATCACATTTTACGATACAGAAATCTAAATACATTTATTGCGACTGTCAAAAAATCTAACGTAAACTGATATTTTGTATTCACACCATCACACTTGAAATAGAGAGAAAATACAAAAAAAAAAACAGAAGAGTTGTGCAAGAATTAAGCTATATCTTCCTACCACTTTCACCACCTGTCTATTTCTTCCCTATCCTTCTCTCTAGTTCCAGTGCAATGCATTGCATATGTAGGGGATAGCCCCTGAGCACTGGTCCAAGATAAAAAAAAAAAAAAAAGAAGTTGAGAAAACAATTTTTAATAAACAAAAGTGTTTTAAAATTAAAAAAAAGGAAAAGTCATGTTATTTCAAAAAAGAAATAAATGTAAATTTGTGGGAGTTTTGATGGCTTTAGCTATAATAAAGAAAGACAAGCAGCATGCGAATATTGAATTATTATTGGCTAACGGCGCCAGGTTTTTTTACGTAGTATGCAGCAGTTAAAATATTCGATTTAGATAAAGGAAATAAATCAAATGAATAATATTAAAAAAGCTTTTAAGACGAAATATATTTCTATGCGATTAATATTTTAAAAATGTAGGGCCTTTATATGAAGAAAAAAATAACAAAAAATGGACGGCACGCGACCGGCGGCGGAACAGTTGGCTTGTGAATTTTAATCAGATGAAAAGTATTATCGTTTAGAAAATTTTCAAAAAATGAGAATGTATTATGGGATGTCAATTTTTTATCGTAATACTTGTGGTTTTCATAACATTTTGCGTTCACACTATCACACTTGCACGTATTATTTGAATTTTTGACAAGTATTAATACAAAGTATAATAGTCTGAATGGCCCTTAAAACTGTACTGATTTCCTACAGACTGGTGGTGATTTTCTTCTTACCGTTTCACTGTTTCTACGATTTTTAGCATAATTTTATCAATAATAATAATTTTTTTTATAAATCTCCGGCTTTAACATATAAAAGCACTAAAATAAAAGTTCTTAATTGTATAAAAAGGAATTTATGAAAGATTTAATTTTTATTTTGGAAAAGTATTCAGAAAATGACATCTACACATGCGACGCATTGTGTTGGTACTAGGAAATTAGGTTATGGGAAGGAGCATAGAGGGACTAGTGTTTATGGACATTTGATTTGAATCTTCGCACGTCAAAAGTGACAGGAAATACGTCTGCAGGGCACATACGCGCTCTTTGGGCAAAAAATTATTTTTTTTTGTAATGTGTAGTGTGATTCGCTGCCAAATCGACCATAGCCATGTATGTGTATGCGCATTAGTCCCATCAATAAGGGGTGCGGATTCGATTCCCGCCTAGAACCTGGGTCTTTCTGCAGACAAGCCAAGAGCTTCGTAGAGAGAGGTTGTGTTGTTAAAAAAAAATGGATGCGCCTTCAATGATGTAGGCGTTGTGTGCAGAATGAATGGGTTTCGGATAAAAGTTCCCTGATTTCATTACAGCACATCCCATTATAGTAACGATAGAACAACGAAACACACCCCACACTGCGACGATGCTCAAGGAAGTGACAGGGAGTACCGTCCTCAATGAGTTTCTTCGCCCTCCCCTGTGCACGGTCGAGTAACTTCAAAATTATGTTTGAAAGTTGTATTCCATCTTTAGTCGGATGACAGTTGCCAGTTATTAGAATAGAACACGAGTAGTAACGAAATGTAGCCTATCCCCCTATTCTGTAAACCGAGTCGATTTAAAAACGAGTGATTTCTCAATATCGAAGTATGAGTATGTATGTGTAAAAACGAAAAATTTTTGCGGATTCGTTTTACAGAAAATACCCGTATATGTAACATTTTTGTCAGAAAGCAGAACGCCATTCGTCATCAGTACTCAGTGACTTGTTATACACCAATCATTTTGTGCAACATGTGCGTCCCATTGAAAATCTTCTACTGACGTTGGGCCTTCCCATAACCTAATTTCCTAGTTCCAGCACAATGCATCGCATGTGTAGGGGTCATCCCCTGAGTGCTGGTCCAAGATAGAAAAAAAAAATGAGACAATCAAAAATCGTTTTGCAGCCCCCTTCTCTTCTCATCAAAGACAAAATATAAATTGTGGACGATTACTTGACAATGCCAGCAAAACGTCACCAAAACTAACCAACAAAATTGTTGACTTGGAGGCAATTTGTCCCAGGCTTCCTACAGGGTAGACATGTATGTACTTACATATCAAAGTATGTACGTATGTACATATGGATGTATGTTTTTATGTACGTAGCAAAAGTGTTCATGTACATGTTTTCATCCGCATAAATTACTTAAGTCAAATAATGTGGTCTTTGTTTTTTTTTTATATTTTCACAAACCAAACTTTTCATTTGATATTTCCCTAAATAATAGATAACTAACGTGTGTGTGTGTGCGTCTGTTTTGACATTTGCTTGCTCATTATTTCCTACAAAGGTTTATGTCATGAGACTGCCATTTGTATGAATGAATTGTCATTTTATTACCATTTCAAAAAGGAAAATAAACTTTTAATTAATGCTGAAAACTAATTAAAATTTTGAAGTTGTGAAGCGTTTTATTTAGCAATGTACGAAACACCTAAATGTAGAGAAATTATGTACCGGTACTGAAACACGTATCCCATCCGCTGGTGTACACAGAAACAGAAAAAAATAATAGAAAATGCGTTTGAATTTAAAAGCTTATTAGTAAATTGTTCTTCCAATTAATTTGATTATCAAATTTCAACCTGCAAACAAATTGACCATATCAATTAACGCATTTGTTGTATTCCTGAGGTTCCGCAACATTTAAAAGTTATATCGGGGGCCAAATTACGGCATTCGTTTGGAATCGAAATTTCAAACACAATTTTATTAAAATGTATAAGAATTTCGTTCAATATCGAATGCCGGAATTTGGGCCCATCTGTTTTTTTAGATGCATGAAATCTCTTGATATCGATAACTATTATATAACAGCTGATAAATGTCAAACTGTGTTGCCATTTATGTTCAGTCATCATGAATCATTTAACGCCACAACAACGCTACTAAATTGTGGAAACTTAGTTTGAAAAAAAATAAATAAATCTATTCGCAAAGTTCATAGAGGACTTTGTCCATTTTACGGTCAGCATAATCGGTCTAGTGAGCAAGCAATTCCGCCAGATATTGATCGTTTTCGCACTAATTTGATTCATCTCGATTTAAAACCATTAACAAGACAAAGAAATGTGCGTACCGAAGAAAATATTGCTGCTGTAGCTCGAAGTATTGAATGTCGCTGTTACGGTGAATTGCGAGCGCTATCGAGATATGCTGACTAAATTTGTTTTTTCCAAAAATTATCGTGGCCCAAATTACGACATTCGATATCGAACGAAATTCCTATACATTTGAATAAATATTTCTTTGAAATAAGAATGAGGGTGGCGATGGCACGATGGTTAGTAGTCTGCACGTTGACTACAAAACCAAAAATATACCTGGGTTCAACCCCATGTTCAGACTAAAATTATTTAAAAAAAAAAAAAATCTCGCATTTTTCTGATGTGCATTAGTTCTTGTCGGAAGGTTTCAGTGTCGACGGCATATTCACTGGTCACTGAACAATACCGGGCTTCAGAACGCCCTCGTTCGTCGGTATTGTGTAGCACCGGCGAAGTAAAATAATAATAAAAATTGCTACTAAACCGAAGCTTCAGCACTGCTGCGAGTATAAACAAAGAAAGTGCAAAAGCAGAGCTGTAAAATCATTAATTAAGCTTCACCTCCTGTCGTTTCTTCTACTATCCCTTTCTTATAGTTCCAGTACAATGCTTCGCATGTGTAGGAGTCATCTCCTGAGTGCTGGTCCCAGATAAAAAAAAAAATTAACTCTTAGTACTTTTAAGTAACAACTTTTAACAAACATAAAACTTCTGCAATAATTATAATGGCATGTTGCTCTCATTGCACCTCAATACCTCAATAACTAACTGGTTACAAGCTCTTTATTTTAAATAATGACTTGGTAACTATTGCATGGATATCTATTGAAATATATTATTAAGAAAACAGTACAAAAACTACAAATAAAACAAATTTTAAAGTGCAATAGCCAACTAGTGGACAGCTGGTGCCATGAAACAAACGAGCAAAAGAAGAAAAATAGAAATAGAATTGGAAATAGAAATGAGACATTAATAATTCAACTGCTATAAAAAGAACGCAACGTAAATGCCCTGATTTTAAATGAAGAAATATCTTTCAACTAAAGGAGCACGTCCATGTGGCATGTTCGCAATCAATAGTTTAAATTTCAAAGTTGTTGCTGATGTTGAAATAATAAATCTAGAAAACAGAAAATGTGCTGAAAGCTACAGAAAAATGTTTAATTTTAAATTAAAAAAAAAAAAAAAATACAAATCCCCACACAACATAAATATTTTTATTAATTGTTAAATACATTTATATGTATGCAGTGTGTTATTTCGAAACACAATTTATGCAATTAGTTAAAATTTTTCAATTTGAAATAGCCTGTGATCGATAACATACAGCCAGTCAAAATTACATGTGATGAGAAACTCGGAAACAAACTAAATCAAAGACAAAATACTATCGGAAGGGAACAACATGCTGCTGTTTGTCAGAGAATAAGTTCTCGTATTGTATTAATAAAAAAAAAATATAAATATAAAGTTAATAATTGAATCGTGTATTTCAGAAATTTCAGAAATTTCAGAAACCGTCAACTGACATTTTCTCAAAATTTATATTATTATAGTTACACCATCTTATGCAGGAACCCGTCAACTTTCAAGCCTTTCAATGGGTTATATTTTCTTTCGGAATTTCTGTTTAGTGCAGAAGCCCGTCAAGTGAAACCACATGGCGGCTTTTTGCAATAAAATTTCTATTCGTCTTCTCGCAGCCCTGCTGATTAACATGATCTGTGCTCTTAATACTTGGTGCCCAATTGTTTACAAGAAGACTGTCAACTCAGATGAAACTTCTGGGAGGAGAATTCGAAAAAAAACGACATGATTCCTTTCCAAGTATCCACTTAGAAAGAGTTTTATTATGCTAAAACTGGCCAAGGAAAAGTAGTTGCCAAGCACTTTATTGACGGTTTAACTTAATCAACGTTAACATTAAAAAAATATTCAGCAGTTGCGGAGCTCCCAACAGTGATTTTATGTGCGTCAGGAAAGATAAAGATCAACACAAAGAAAATCCAATGACCTGAAAAAGTTGGCCAAGTATACTCGTACTACAGGCTACAGATAATTTTTTCATGAAGTCCTCCATTGGTCTACGACCGACCAGCCGACACCAGCATCATCGATATTGCATATGACGATGAGTAGAATAAAAATGCAAACAATAAGCCGGACAATATGTTTCATTATTTTATGTTTGTCAATTTATTTCCATAATAGTTGATCTTTTTTCTTTGATTCTTAATAAATTCAAACATAAAGACAACATATTTTTCTTATTTGCAACTTACAATCGTTTTGAAAACACAAATGTTGTAGTAAAAAATTTTTTTATTGCAAAAAACCCGTCGAGTACAAAAATTAAAAAAATTTTTCTGAAATACACGATAAAATTTACATCTACTGATAACCACATACACACATACACACGAAGACCGCTGAAGATGAAGATGTGCAGCCTTCGAAAACAGCATGTGGGTCGATTCTGCATAAAGAGCACGAAATTAATTTAATTAATTAATTCACATTTTGTAAATTTCTCTATTTTTAATTGTTTGCTCTAACGGAGAGCTGATATGCTTTCTTCTCCTTTTCTTTTACGAAAAAAAAGCGGTTTCCTTTACTTTAATATATGCATATTTAATTTAAGGGAAATTAGTGATAATAAGTTTAACTATACAAATTAAGTTGACAACATTTGTTTATGTTGGAATCAAAAAATTCTCGTATTCAATTTTGTCAAAGTATATGTATATATATAGACTGCAATTTACTAGCTACCAGAGCCACCGGGCATGTGGTGAAATATATGAAATACCCATAGCTGATGAAAGTTTGCTGGTTCTCTTGGAATATTGTCTCATGTCTAATTCTTTTTGAATAAATAAAAGCGTTACGAACCTTAGTCTACCTTGGATTTAATAATACTCAAAAGATTAATCAAATTTTTTAAGATGCAGTTCGATAAAATGGTATATACGTCGATTAATCGAGTAAACAAATAAACGATTCAAATGGCCCAGTATATTTACGTGTTACCATCGCTGGTCTGACATTGTTATGATTTTTCTTTTTCCACAAAATCCCACATTTTTATTATGGCAATTTATAACCAGGAATTGGAGCAAAACATTTCGTACTGTTGATTCAATATGCGACTGATTCTAGCCCGTAAAACGGCCACGTATTGATTTTGGCCACATGTTGCATGTTTTTGTAGTTTTTTTGCTGCTGCTTTTGTGTACATTTTGTTATCTGCAACAACAATAATAGCGACGTATTACTATACCTTCATTGCAAATTGTAAACTGGATTTACGTTTTAATTTTATTTGGATTTAAAACTAAACAACGGTCGGCACACCGTTAAATTAAGTGCAGTGTTGCATGTCAACAAAGTTCCCCAAACAAACAAAAAATAGCAAAACAAACAAAATACATGTAACAATTATACCGGGTCCATGTTTGTGTTTGTTGTTTATTTCAGCTGTTGTACTTGTCGGTCTTTGAATGTTTGAGATTCGCACAGAAAAACGAGAGAAAAAAAAATAGGAAATAGTGTTTCTGTGTTACAAATGCTAAAACGATTAAATTTCAAATAAAATGCTGTGGATACAGGAATGAAATCACTTTAAGCATCGCATTAATACTTATGTTTTCATTAAACGCAATATCAACATTTTAAGCCGGACTCAAGAGAAATTATTCGCGATTGTATGAAATTTGAATGTACGCAGTCACTTATAATTATTTAATTTAAAAGATGTAAAAACAATGCACGTTAATGCCTCAAATGGCATGGAATCTTTTTCACTATATTCAAACACTAATCAAAAACCATACTTAAGCTGAGATGGGTACGTGAATATGTGTATGTATTTAAATCACATCAGGACCAAATTAAACAACTTTATTTTGTATCCAACAGTCATGCAAAATTAATATAGTCAATGGAGGCTTAAACAATTAAACAGTCAAAAAATATACAACGAGATGAACTCGCATTGATTTATTAGCCCTTTGAATTTGTCCAGCTGTCTATAAATTAAATTAAATTAGTGCGAGTTCATCTCGTTGTTTAGCTTAAAGTATGCTTAAACTAATAAAACAGTAAATCAGCAAACACATTTAAACCATCTTTAAATGGGAAAAATTGCTCGTATAAATTACGTTTATTGGCCCTCTGATTTTCACAACTGGGTGCCATATAAAGTTTGAAAGCTTCTTTAATTGCGCGCTGCAAAAACTATTTTTTGTTTACATTTATCGTAGTGCTGCCACACTATTTTCTTTTAAACTGTACATAATATACAGGGTAGTGATTTACTTGGGGGTTACACGTTCAAATTTTGCCTGTCATATTTTAAAATTCTCTCACTTTTTTACTAATACACTCATCAAATTTTAAAAGTATTTTGATGAGAATTTGCTTGCAAATTCTCTGGGCAAGCTTTGTTTCAAATTATGGGCAAGAACAGCAAAACAGGGAAGCCATTTTGATAAATGAATTCGCGTTTAATTTGCTAAAAACTTGCGTACAGCCTACGTCACAGCTCTTAATACATTTGAATTTTGAGAAGCAGTATGTGTAACAAAAAATTTTAAAGCAGTGTTACTGCTGTTGAGTTTACACCACATATAAATTTTAGATTAGTTTAACGAAACTTGAGTTTAAACTTCAACTTTGTATTTATTAGCCCTTAGTTTCTGAGATATCTAAGGTTATCGATTTTACATGTTTTTACTCTACAAACCGAATTTCACCCCTCTAGCTTTAGCCGTTTGTCAGGGCGATGATGGGTCACTCAGTCAGTAACGTTACTCTTTTAAATAAAGGCTTGAGCAAATTTGAGGTTAGGAAGTAAATTGGCTGTCAAATGATGAAAGGTCAAGAATTCAGCTGTCATCCTTTGACATTTATTTAGTATAACGTTGGGAAATATTAACCATGGAACGCTACACTCTTGTAGAAAGAATTTTAATTGCGAAAATTTACTCTCAAAAGGGTACAAATTTTACTGCAGCACTTCGTAAAATTCGAGAAACTTTACCTCGTAATGAGGCTCCTTCTGAGACCGCTGTGCGGAAATTAATGGCTAAATTCGAGGCTCGCGGTACTACTGCTGACAATAGACTAAAAGAATACGCTCGTAGTGATGCAAACATAGCCGCTGTACAGCCAAGTGTTGAGAATGACCCTGGAACGTCAACTCGTCGATGTTCGCAATGACGTGAGCATCACCAGAGACACTTTGGGCAACATTTTGCATAAAGATCTTCATCTTTTCACTTATAAAGTACAACCCGTTCAAGAATTAAAGCCGGCCGACATTGTTTGCGTTTGTGAACAAAAACAACGCATTTTTCAACAAAATCATCTTTATCGATGAGCCCCATTTTTAATTAGGCGATTATGGAAACAAACAAAATTGTAGCATATGGAGCTCATAAAATCCACAAAGAGTCCTGGAAAAACAATTACATTCAAAGAAAATCACCGTATGGTGCGGTTTGTGGTCACTCGGGTTTACGTGAACAAACAACAAACAACTGACGATCTGAAAGATTGAAATTCGGCGCTGCATTGACGAGATAAGCGAAGCTTTGTTGAAAATGTGGTTAAAAAATTTGTGAAAAGAGCGGACGTCTGCCGACGTGCTAGAGACGTGCCCGACATCATATTCCATTATTAATTCCCATATTTCTACTTTATCACTGGTATCAATAAAACTGAATTTGTCAAAAAAAATTGTGTTTTTAAGCCAATTTCCTTCCTAACCTCAAATCTGCCCACCCTTTATTTGTATAGATGAACAATTGCACAATAATATTGGTGAGAGATGTTAATGTTTTATGTACATGAAACTTTTAAAAAAACGAGAAAAAGCAGAAGAAGTAATGAATAAAACCTCCGAAACTGTGAAGCAAAATCTTCATAGTGTGAACACGAATGCAATTTCAAAAGAGAATGTAAGAAAGTTTTAGCAAATGTTTCACAGTATGGAAGAGGTCTTAGAAATCAACCAGAATTCAAAGAAATAGAATAAAATAAAATAGATTTTTAATTATATTATTAATTGACTTTTTTTATTATATTTTTTGAAATATATTTATTAAGCTTGAGGTCTTTTTTATTTTATTTCGTTTTATTATTCGATATTTCGTTAACAGCTTGTTAACATCATCAGGAATAATTATTAATTAATTATTAATTAAAACCAAATAAAATAAAAAAGTCCTCAAGCTTAATATATATTTCAAAAAATAAAATAGATTTTTTTTATCTTGAGTCAAGTTAGTTTTCCACACGATAAATATTTATGAAAATGTTAAAGTATGAATCGCAAACGAAATGAACATAAAATACATAATCGATTATCAAATTAGGCCAAGTTGTTCGAACGACAGAGTTTGAGAACGTACCAGAAGTAAACAAACCACTGCGATAAAGTATTTCCGTTGAAAGAAATTATTTTAAATATGAAAAAAAAAATGCCTTGACAGGTTTAACTGTCTCTTAGAAAGGCATAGTGCTCAACTGGCAGATGGTGATTAAGGGACTTAATTCGTGTATAAGCAGTGCAAAATTATTTTCAAGATATCAAAAAGAAAAAAAAAATCTTATAAATTAAAAAAATGTTCACAATATTTATGGCACCAACAGTGTCACTGAAAAGTCACTTCACTCGATATCTGCAGCTGCAGAGTTTGTAAAAAGATTTCACATTTCCTTTAAAGGCTCGTACTAATTCAATATCTCGTTGTGCAAAAAAGAACACATTCTTTAGCAAAACATAATTAATAATCAACACTTTTTTCATCGTAATCACGATCATCATCATCATCATCATCATCATCATCACATATCGGAGAAATTATGGTTAAAATCTCTTTAAACAAATCTTTTCACAATAAAACACCGATCGTTAAAATGAAAATCTTTTCAGAAATCTTTCGTCACAAAATTTAATAATTCACTCAATTAAATATTATTTTGAACAAAAACCAATAAATTTTTTTTCCAATTTATTTGCTAAAAAAAAAACCAACAAAAAACAAAAAACAAAAACACTTTATTATTGCTTGAGGATTCTCGACGAAGATGTGCCACAGTAAAAGAGTTTTTAAAAACTGTTTGTGTTAGAAACTTGACAAGAGTTCAATAGCATAAAAATGCGATTTGTTTTGTTAACCAGGTTGTGTAAACTAACCAGCTCAAGAAGTAACTACCACCAGTAACAGCAACAGCTGCAAGCCAGCAAACACAGTTATGTGAAGGCAGAACGGATTAATACTTTCCAAAAGTATTTCTTAGTTTTAAGAAAAAACTGATATTGAGACTGCAGTTGGCTGACGTGTTAGCGCATTGACGCTACAGGTCGAAAGTCATGGGTTCAAACCCCACTCCGCTCGTAAGAAAACTGTTTTGATGTACATTATGGTCTAGGCTTAATGCATTACACAGCACTCAATTGGGCAATGGAGCAATTCTAGATTTGTTAAGTAACCATAGTTTCACATATTTTTCTGATTGCAGCAATATGCAATAATTTAGTAATTCAGCAGTACTCTCCGATGCTTTCTACTTTGCCATTGGTCCTACAGATGCAACGATTGATAGAATTAAACAATTATATGTGGGTCAAGAGCGTCGTAGCTCAAAATTGGAATGTTAAAATGTTCCGTGTTCTTCTTATGTGCATTTTAACTGTCCGTTATAGGAAGTTACTTATTTTATGCCAATATCTTTGTCCTTGCACAGATAAGAAACTTAATTTACGAAATACAATGGTGAAATCTCTAAGAAAATTCTATGGAAACTATCAGAACTTTGGAGGTGCTGGCTACAGATTTGGTGTACCCAGAAGTGGGTGAGTAAGGGGCGGTCCTGATTGGGATGCCGCTCTGGGCCTTCCCGAGCTAATGCGGAAAGTGATCCCGTGCAGGAATCTACCCAAAGTAGGAGGAGGAAATGTTTTAGGGGCAACACCTCTCGACGCAGATGACAACAGTCTCCCACATCCACATAGTAACGATAAAACAACGAAACGCACCCCACGTTGCAACGATGCTCAAGAGAGTCAATAGAGTTGGCATTTTTAACCCTATGTCACTCGCAAAAAAAAAACCTTAAGAACAAAAATTTAATATTCAAAAGCGTATAGAGAAAAAAATATACCACAATTTTTTCCAATGATCTGTGTTGTCACAACACTAAGGGCTTATTTCTGATTTAAGAAAGAACGCTTTCATTCGCATTCTATGAGAAAGAACATTGATTTCGATTTCTCTACACACTTTCTATGCGAACAGTGACTCGATCTAGAACTCGAATGAAAACGTAAGTGTTTTCATATAAAATCCGATTTCTCTGTTAAGAACGTGTTGTCAACACTGAGAATGAAATGTCAAAATCACTCACTTTTGGTTTTGCTTTCGTAAGAGAATTTACATATGAGTATACATACTTGTAAATAAAAAAAGAAGAATAAAAAATAATACTAAAAAATCTAAGTACAATAAAAAAGTATTTACAAATGGATAACAAGTGGTAAGTATAAACTATTCATATGATATACATATGAATGTATGTATTTAACAATTGTTTTTTCAGTTTAAAGAAGTCAACAATGCAGCAACTGAAACACTTTTATAAAATTAAAACAAAAAACACAAAATTTACAAATATTTTTTTAAATTTTCTCACCCTTTTATTTATTGATACTTTCCACTAGCTGATCACACTTACACGCAGTTGTATTAGCTTTAGAATAACTTCGTAGTATTTTTTAATACTTTTAACAGAAATATAATAATTTATGATATGGCATTGCTTCTACTTATTAAAACGTAAGATACCAAAATTGACATACGTAACTTAGTGCGAAAGAAAGTGAGTGCCAATGAGAAATCCAAATTGATTCGAATTCGAGCGAGTGCTTTTCGTTCGCTTAAGTTATCTTTCTTAGCTCAGAAATAGGCCATTAGTATTTCATTCAAAGCCAAAGTTTATCAAAATTGCAACTTAAAAAAGGCAGAACATAGAATTCATTCCTCCTTGAATCAATAAAAATTTTGTTTGATCATCACACAACTTTTAATTAAAAATGTTTACAAAATCGTTGTTGGAAATAAAATTTAAATCAACCAGTTTTTTTTCTTTGGTTTAAAATATTTTTTTATTGAATTGAAATAGAAATATTTTCAATAAACGACCCTACAATTTTGTTTATCAAATATTCAAAAATCGTCATCACAGACAATTCAAGAAAATGTTTTATTGAATCAATGATTTTCGTATTTAAATATGAAACACATTTTTTTCTGTGTAATAAGAATAATTATGCAAGTTGGTATAAAGCAGCAGAAACTACAAATGATCAAAAATAAATATCTTAAAATAATAAACAAGAAAAATTGGGGATATTCAACTTTAGTTCTCTTCTTAAAAAAATGCAAACAATTGGCTTAATTGGCTAAATCGAAAGTGACACGTATGCATGCACTATCCTCGTTTAATTTCATGGTATACCTGATATTTTCTAATTATATTTAAATTTATATTACTTTTCATATAAAGGTTTTTCCTATTTTCCTTTGAATAATGTTATAATTGTAAAATTATTATCAAGTTTTTTTTATTATGAAAATTATTCGCTGCAGTATCTACAGATGAAATCCCGAAACTCTCGATGTCCCTACGTTTTGATTAGTATTAGACAAGTTGCCAAACATATCACAGGAGAAACTAAGGCATCGCGGTAAGTGGGTTTCTAAGCGAATATTGAGGTGTCATTCTCTTACACACTTGTATGTCATTATATTTGTTCCCGGTATAGCACTTTGGGGCATTTCCTTTGAAATTTATCCGAATTCGTTCGTAAAATTTATAAATTTTTGGAGTATGCCGGCTGAATTGAGTGGCGGACCCTCCCCGAATGAGAACGCCCCACTTAGGCCCTTCGTGATGCCTCTAGAAACATCGAGGGTTTAGGCCAAACCTCCAGATTGATAAGACTCATGCTTATGCCTAGGCTACGGAGGTACCCGCAATTAAATTCTATTGAAAATTTTATTAAAATTTCAAGCCATATAGAAAATCATAATTCGGTTATTGGTGTCGATATAATTTCAACGCTGAACAGTCTAAACTAAATTACGAGGCAAAGCGCAACATAATTTAGCGCTTGCCTTTTTTTATCTTGGACCAGCACTCATTGCATTGTGCATTGTGCTGGAACTGTAGGAAAGTGATAGTAGGAGAAATGATCTATCTTACAACATTGCTTTTTGCACGTTATTTGTTTTTTAGAGCAGTGTTGTAGCGTCTGTGATGTCAAGGAGACGTATTCAATTTTGAAGCTTGGTTTCTAGTAGCCATTTTTAGTAATTATTTTACTTTGCCGATGCTACACAATACCGACGAAGGATTCCTGTGGATGGGATACAGCTGAAGCCGTTACTGTTCAGTGACCACTGAAACCTTACGACAACAACTGATACAAAGTTATATACAAAAATGAAATGAGTAACCTAAAAAAAGATGCGCCGAAAACAGTAATGTTTAGTCACTTTGATTAACAAAAAAACTTTAAATAGCAATAATAAATAGAGATAAAACGCTAAATTAACCTGAAAACAACTAAGTTGTCATTACTTTTCAACAATTTAATTTTTTTGCAGCCAACTTCACTTCGTTACGCGCTGTCAAAATTGGATTTTCCTATTGCAAAGCGTTGACGCGGCGTGGTTTCATATATTTTGTATGGGCATGAGAAATTTTGACAGCCAGCCAACGCTTTGCGTCGTAATTTAAGTTGGTTGTGAAGGGAGCTTAGAGATTTACATACATGAAATTATAATATTTCAAACACTTAACTTTATGTTTATTGGGTTGGGCAAAAACAAGTAGAAAAAAAAAGGAAAACATGTAGTAAAACTACCACAATAATAAAGTTAAATGCATTAGATACTTACTCGTATGTAGATAGTTGGCTATAAAAAGTTGCTGTTAGAATGTAACACTAAAACCAACGCAAAGAAGAACAACTAGTCCCAGTCATGGAAGCAAAAAAAATTACTCGTTGGTCTTTCTTGTCTTCGCAGAAAAGAAAAACAGAAACAATCTCCAATAAGAAGCTTCGATTACAACCACACACTTGACTACTTAAATGATTTAAGTTAAACAAAGAAAAGAAAAAAAAAACAAGTCGAAAGATTGGTGAAGAAAAAAAAAAAAAAGTTGTGTATTAAAGATTTTGATGCACTCGTTCAGTTCTGCATGGCCAAGAATTTTCAAACAACTGGTTGGCTTTGGCTAGCAAACAGCCATAAAAAGAGTCATTAAAATTGCATTTTATTTTTGTATAGTTCAGAATTATAGATTTTGAGTGAAAAGCTTAAGCTTTCGATAGTTTTATTGATGATCGTATCTGACCATTTGCAATAACCATTTTCAGAGTTCTGCATCAGCATTAGCAGGCACATCACACTATAATAATGCTAAAGCATTTTAATTTGCTCTTGGAGCACTTTTAATATCATCTGAATTTTTCTGCGGTTTAACGTTGGTCGCAGCAATTGTATTTTAATCCTCGCCTTCCATGATAAGATTATTTTAAAATAAGGAAACAGTTGATTGCCAATTGGGGGCCTTTCTCTCTCTCTCTCATTATTTTAAATTTCTTTCATGTAAATTTGTCATTATTTTCAATTTATAGTCGGCAATAATATGGCGAAGAAAAAACACACATTAAAATTTAGTTGTCGTTTATGTCTGCTTATTGGTCTGTGACAGTACGTTTGCGGTCGAGTGTAAGTGGCATCATGACTACATGATGTCGATGACGCATCAACATTACTTAAATGTTAAAAGGTCATTGTTCTATTCATACAATTTAGTTTTGTTGTGATTTTAAGTGCAACATAAAGCAAAGAATATGCATCCGCCTCCCCAGTAACAGCAGCATTCCTCTCTGCTTGTTAAACTCTGTATACGCATCGCTAATGACAAATCATTTGGATTGATTGATATGAAGCAACGCGCCACAGTAGCTGCTGCACAATCAATGCAACCAAAGATATGTTGCTGCATGGGCTGTTAAAACTGATTAAAAAGAGATGCGTTGCGATACAATGTTTCGTTTTAATGCCTGTAACAATTTCATTCAATTTATTTCCTTTGCTGTGGTTGTTTATTGGTGTTGTTATTATTAAATATGCTTTTTACAAAGGCATAGCAATTACGAGGGGCGGTGAGGTTGCTTTGTTATATCGTAAATTATAAGGACTTCACACAGCTAAAGTTAAGCATGTTTCAGTAAGTTTTTCAATGTGTTCACACTAAAATTATTAGCTCTACTCACAATCTTGCGCATTTGAGATTGTAAATATATGCAATAGCAAATTTGTGCTATCAACTGTGAATGACATTTTTAATTTATTATGCACTACTCATTGCAAGAACAAAATTCACAGCTGATTGAAAAAACAAAAAAATTTGCCAAAAAAAAAATATGTCCAATAAAAGCTTTAAGGAACAGTTGCTGGACTTTTTAATAGAAAAAACTGCTGAAGAGATTATTCTAATCGTTTAAATAGTTATAACGACATTTTACCGACCTTCTTTAAAATGTTGTACTGTAGTTCTTGTTGTAAACTTAACAAGAAAATTTTTATGGTTTGTTTTGTTCACACAAAGTTTTTTATATATGTGTAAGGTTGTAGTTCTAGTTTATAGGAAAATACTGTGGTAAGTTTCTTACGTCACCTTATTTGCTGGAGTGGCCATTTAATTCTCAGAACTGTATAGTATTGTTAAAAAGAAATTACAGAATCAAAGTACCGACATTGCAAGTGAAAATAGACATCGACAAATTGTCGAATCGCTAAAAGTTAATGAATCGCACTACTGGTTTTTTTTGGAGAAAAATAAGCAGCGGCAAGTATGCGGCGATTACGATTTGATTGGCTTGGATTATTGTTAGGCAGGTGTTTATTTGCAATTAGGTGTTGCATACTCATAGCAAATAAATCCTATTGGTTTTAAGTGTTGCATATAAATTTAAGTCTAGCATGTGCATTGCTGTGTATTTTGTTACTGTAGAGCAAAAATATGCTATGCCTTTTTGCCAATGCAATGATGCAACACCATATGCACAAGATTGTGAGTTGGGCTATTGTGTTTTATTTGGCGTATTGCCGGTTGCTTAAGCAGCTGATGCAACACTCAAATAATAAAAGTTTGTGAATTTAGAAAAAAAATTGTTCTTTTTTAATTCCCGCAGAAGAAGACTTTTGTTTTGAACATACAACAGCAAACAAATCAAATAACATTTCTGATGTGCCTCCATTAAAAGCTACGTTCAGTGAAAGATCAAAAAAAAAAAAAAAAAAAAAAAAAACATGAACACTGCCTTTGAAAACAAAATCAATGTTGCATTTTAATTGTTTTCGAACGTGTTTTGGAGCTAAACCTTTTTAACTTTACGTATTTTGAAAACAACTCAGTATATGGGAAAACACAGCAAATTAAACATGTATAGCTCCAAAATACCTAAGACTTGTTCAATCTTGGCAGTGTCAACAACATATTGAACAATTTTCTCAAACAGCATCAGAAAGCAAAATATTTTCGAGTTAATAATTCCTACAAATTTTTGGGAGAAAAAGGCATGTTCTTAAAATCACATATCGTCAAAGTTCTTTTAGACCACAAAAAATTAATTTTATGATTTGAAAACGTACAAACTCAAATTGCTACCATGTTTGACAAACCGCTGTGTGGTATATTTGGCCCTTAACAAAATCAGCTGTTCTCTTGTGTTTTTGTGAAGTTGAAATCACACTGAACAATACAAAAATGAATGTGATTTTTTAGAACAACACAAAATCACACTCGTTTAAATTTTTTTTTTAAATATGTGCAGCCCTTGTGTCCCTCAGATCCATGTTTTAAATTTCTTTTTTGAGCGATAGTCTTTTTTATGAAAAGTTTTTTTTAATTATTTTTTTTTTCAATATTTTGCTACCAAATAGAATACAATATATTATTTCCTGACGATGGCACCTATTTGCTAGCGAAATATTGAAAATAAATAATTAACCGTACGATTCATAACCAGCAAAACTCCTTCAATTTCATAACCAGGTACCCGGGTACCCGAAGTAGGTTGTTTTGCGTTTATTGAAATAAAATAATATTTTCCTGTAAATATTTTTGTTGTTGATTATATTTTGCGTTCTCAACTGTACAAATTTGATATTTGGAAAAAAACTGGTTTCTGTTCGTATATAAGTACCTAAAGCGACACAAGTAGGCAGAAACTGGTTTTATGTAAGGGTTGTTTATTTGCTTATTTTGCTTATTTTCGGTACCTACTTGCTTAATTGCTTTTGAATTAGATAGCAGATGTTCATTTGTGTCGTAAAATTGAAATATTTCATTTGCTTCGCCAGTCTGTGTTGAATATTTGAACAGTGAAGTTGGTGAAAAATGAGCCGCAACGACCGATATTTGTCTACAAGGGAATACTGGAATTTGAGTGATGAAGCAAGAACCACATATATTCAACGTTTATTTGAGGAAGTGACTCAAGATGAGGACCTTGAAGTGGACCCTGTGGAAGACCAAAATGAAGGAAATGTGTCCTATACTGGCGAAGTTTCGGAATCAGAGAATGAAGATTTGAATGTTGACAACGCAAACGAAATTGCAGCTGCTATTGACGCACCAGAGGAAATTTTCTTTGATGATGAAAGTGAAGATGATGATATGCAAGAAGATGCACCAACAACAAACCCAGCAGACTACATGACTGCACGTGACGGCACACAATGGCAGCGAACACCACGTAGTTGCCAACAAGTGAGAAGCCACAATATATTCAGAGACCGCTGTGGTCCAGCGCGGATTACTGAAAATATGACGCCTTTGCAGTGTTTCAAATCATACCTCACAGTGGAAATGGTGGATATAATAGTGCGCCACACAAATAGAAAAGCGCATGCCACATATAATGCGTACAATGAAGAGAATCCCAATAGACGTCAGTTGAAGTGGAAAGACACGACAATCAACGAAATTTATGCGTTCATTGGAATGGTTTTGATGGCTGGCACAAATCATTCTAATGACGAAAACGCAAGAGATTTGTGGACGTCACAGGCTCACCCAATATTCCGCGCCACCATGGGAATAAACAGGTTTTTCGATTTGCTGCGTTTTATGCGGTTTGACGACCCCAGAACACGGGTAGAGCGGCAGCGTCAAGACAAAGCGGCGCCAATTCGCGATATTTGGATAATGCTCAATGCAAATCTTGCCAGATATTATGTGCCATCAGAATATTTGACCATTGATGAACAATTATATCCATACCGTGGTAGAACCAAATTCACCCAATATATACCCTCGAAGCCAGCAAAATATGGCATAAAAGTATGGTGGATTTGCGATGCCAAAAACTCATATCCACTTCATGGCCAAATATATACTGGCAAACAAGAAACTGGTCGTGAAGTTGGTGTTGGCGAAAGAGTGGTGAGAGATTTAGTTGGGCCATACTACGGTAGCGGACGAAATATAACAATGGATAATTTTTTTACGACGCTGCCGTTGGCTAGGCAACTAAAAGTAGAAAAGCTCAGCATTGTGGGTACACTCCGCCGCAACAAAGCTTACATCCCTGCGGAGATGAAAGAAGACAAAAAAAAAGGCGTTGGTTCAAGTTTATTTGGCTTCTACGACAACGTAACACTGCTCTCATATAAGCAGCGGAAGTCCAACTCGGTCATCCTTCTTTCTAGTATGCATGATGATGCACAAATTGACGAGAATGGGAAACCAGAAATTATAAATTTGTATAACCAAACAAAAGGTGGGGTGGACGTAATGGACCAAACGCTCCAAGAATACACGACCCAGCGACAAACAAGAAGATGGCCGATGGCATTTTTCTATAACATCATTGATGTGAGCGCATTTGCATCACACATCATATATTATGGAAATAATCCAACTGCACGATACACCACGACGCGCAGGAAGAATTTCCTGCGTCAACTGGCAGAAAACCTGTGCATTCCTGTTATAGAAAATAGAATTTCAAATGTGCAAAGCGTGCGCCAATTTTCAACAAAAAATGCAATTGAAAGCATCATCGGAAGGCCGTTGCAGAGTGTGCTTTGTGCTGCAGGTCCGTCAACATCTCCGTCAGCACGACAAAGGGGCAGAAAAGTACATACGGGCGTGTGCTACATGTGCAACCTTCTTCCAAATAAGCACAGAAGAAAAACTAGAAAAAATTGCAGCATATGTAGCACGCCGACATGCGATGAGCACGCCATAACAATTACTAAATGCTACAATTGCCACAATAACAACGATAGTGATTCGGATGAATTATAATATAATATATATAAAATATGATAAAATAAATAAAAAAGACATTTATTTCCAATAAAAACAACACAAAAAAACGTTTTTTCATTGACATGTCAGGCATTTACATAGGAATTGCATTAGGGTACCCGGGGACCCGGTTGTGTGTTTATGGGGGTAAACATTTAAAATCATTTTTTAAAGAAAATATTGAAAATATTTTGAATTTTTTCGTATTTAAATCTTAGTTTAGCCTAAATCTCTCATGATTCGGAGTTTTATGTCCATATCTCAAAAATTATAGGCACAGCAGCACTTTTAAAGTCAAAAAGGTACACGGGTACCCGGTTATGAATCGTAGGGTTAAAGAAACTTTTCATAAAAAAGACCATCGCTCAAAAAAGAAATATAATTAAAACATTTAATACGGGTCAAATAAAAATAGAAGTGAGACTAATATAAATTATATATAGTTTTGGAAAGGCATATATTATATCTACGTCCTATTAAAGCTACCTCGTTGTCGTATTTTTAAAAAGATGTATTGCCTATGATTTCTGCTAGACCCAGATATATTTATGTTTAAAATTTCAGTAAAATCCCTCTAGTTTGTTTGGGAGAGGCTTATATCACCCGCACCCGCACCGGCTCCTGGTCCTATTTATTCAGCTCTATCTATGTGTTAAATTTCATCAAAATCGGCTCTATAGTTTCGTAGTAGCGAGGGGGCTATATATACACCATCACCCCCTCCATGGTCCTATTTATTTTAACAAATTTACATCTTTTGTCTTTCTGTATTCAGATATATCCATGTTTTAAATTCAAATCGGTTCGATAGTTTCGGAAGGGCATATATTGCCTCCAGCGCCCCTTCAGGTCATACTTATTTAAAAAAAATTTACCCGTCCTTCTGTACTCAGATCTATCTATGCCGCGTACATGAGAATTTCGGTTTGATAGTTTCGGAGAGGCGCGTTACGAACCTCCTGGTCCTACTTAAAAAAAATTATATCTTATGTGTCTTTTTAGTTTTATATTTCCCCTGCGCCTCCAGCTGGTTCTATTTTTCTCACTGTTTAAACCTTCCCTGCAGTCCCAAGAATATTTCAAGATCAAATTTAGCCGAATGGGTACAGCCATTCTCGAGATTTAGCGTTACAAACGAACAGCAATTAAGTTTAATATACATATATAGATTTTTACTTCGCCGATGATGCTACGCAATAACGATGAAGGAGGGCGCTCTGATTTTATTTGTGCATCAGCTGAAGGCGGTACAGTATAGTAACCAATGAATATGACTTCGCCATTGAAAGACTAGGGAGACTAATGCACATCAGGACAATGTATCTCCGGGTATGACTTACTCGGAGATACTGGGCTGGAACTACAGCATCTTTTCTGTTATAGTCAACGTGCTAACTAACTCAGCTAACGCCACCCCCAAATCGATTTCAATTGATAGTTGTAAACTTGTTTCCTGTAAAACTACACTTTTAATTGGAAAAACATACACAACCCTCGTATGTTTGCCAACGTTAAGCCACGATATTGAATGTAAAAAAATCATTGATGTTAATTTACATTTTAATAAAATGTATTTATTACATGATTCAATAACAAATTATTGTTGTTAACTTTTTGTGTGTTTAAATGGGTGTGTTTATTTTCGTATATGGAAGTGTGCGTTTGTGTGTGTGTATCAGTGTTTATGTGTATTTGCGCGAGTTTTCGTGCATGGGAATGTGCTGGCACAAATCGTTGTTATAATAAACAATTTAAATTGATTTTGATCAAACTTAATTTATTGTTATTTTGCATTCATATTTTGTGTGAATTATGGCAAGTGGGTGGCCGCTGATGAACACAAATCATTTTTATTTTGCTTAAATTTTCATTATTAATAATCGTTATTTACAAATGTTCGTACATGGATAACAATATCGCTACGTAAAATGTGCAAAAGGCCGAACAAACAGAAATTATATTAAATAAGGAATAAAATGAGCTTTAATAAATTTGAGTTACAAAATTTATTATTTGTGTATATGGCTGGTATATCCCCAGACAAGTTCGCCCACATTTATCGTATCGCGTCACCTGCATTAATTGATTATTATTTTACAACTATGGAAAACTATTGCTTCATTCATTTTAAAATAAACAGCTCCATACATCTCGAGCCATAAACGCCAAATCCTCATAATTATCGATTTTTTTCGATGAAAATCGATAGTTCTCGACAATATATCAGAGCTGTAAAATGTCCCGTTACGATTTCACAGCGAAAACAATTTCTCAATTAATACAGGTTATGTATGTGAAGATTGGCAGAAGAAACGTTCCGCTGTAAAATTTGGTTTTTGGCGTTTTTTTTTATCTTGGACCAGCATCAGGGCATGACCCCTCCACATGGAATGCAGTGAGCTGCAACTAGAGGAAAGTGACAGTTAGAGAAATGACTGCATGTGAAGCTTACAACTCTGCTTTTGCATGTTCTTTCTTTATAGCAGTGTTGAAGCGCCTCTGATGTCAAGGACACGTATTTTTGAATCTTTGTTATAGTAGACATTTTTTAGTAACTATTTTACTTCGCCGGTGCTACACAATACCAACGAAAGAGGCCGCTCTGATGTGATTGTGGATTGCTATCAAAGCTATTTGGAAGGAATAAAGAAATTGGATAGACGCGGTATTTTTTTTTATTTGACCGGCACTCAAGGAATGACCCACACATGCGATGTATTGTGCCGGTACTAGGATATGAGGTTATGGGAAGGAGTATAGAAGGAGTAGTGTTTCTGGACATTTCATATGAATTCTCCCACGTCTGTTTGGCCAAAAAACGTATTTTTTCCCTGTAAGACGTAGTACGAGTCGCTGCCAAATCGATCACATATGGATGCGCTGTTAATGAAGACCGCGGTCTGCGTGCGAATGACCGGGTTTCGGGAATAAGTTCCCTGATTTCATTAGATCACATTCCATTGTAGTAGCGATAGAACAAAGAAAAGTACCAGATGATGATGATGATGTTCAGGAGAGTCAATGAGTTTCTTCACTCTTCCTGTACACGATCGAGTAACTTTAAAACCGTCTTTGAAGAACCAGCCCATGCATGAGAGTTGTATTCCATTTTCGGAGGCTGGCGATGGCACGATGGATGGTAGTCTACACGTTGACTACGAATCCAAAAACAGCCCTGAGTTCAACCCCAGTTTCAGACTAAAAATTTTAAAATAAAAATAAACATCTCGCATTTTTCTGATGTGCATTAGTGTATCTTTGTGTGTCAGTTGTTGTCGGAAGGTTTCAGTGGCGAAGGCATAGTCACTGGTCACTGAACAATACCGGCTTCAGCTGATAGCAATTCACAATTGCATCAGAACGCCCTCCTTCGTCGCTATTGTGTA
The DNA here is from genome assembly GCA_963924685.1 of Dexiosoma caninum. Classification (NCBI taxonomy): domain Eukaryota; kingdom Metazoa; phylum Arthropoda; class Insecta; order Diptera; family Tachinidae; genus Dexiosoma; species Dexiosoma caninum. The sequence continues at coordinate 61,306,410 of OZ004728.1, read as the reverse complement.
CCACCGGCGAAGTAAAATAATAATAAAAAAATGGCTACTAAACCGAAGCTTCAGCACTGCTACGAGTATAAAAAACAAAAGAACGTGCGAAAGCAGAGCTGCAAAAACAATTAATTAAGCTTCACCTCCTGTCGTTTCTCCTACTATCCCTTTCCTATAGTTCCAGTACAATGCATCGCATGTGTAGGAGCCGTCTCCTGAGTGCTGGTCCCAGATAAAAAAAAAAATGTAGGCGGTATAAATAGTAAGGAGATCAGATGGGGTGAAGTATGTCTTGCACCGTCTTAAAAAACCGAGGCACTTGAAACCTGAAAAATGTGCCCAGTCCATCGAACTTCACATTGGATTTTCATGCCAAGGACATCCGTCTTACAGAAGAAGCAGCGTGATCGGGCATGCTTCGGTGTATAAGCATTGCCATATTGTCGTGAGGTCACTATTGAATGAATCACATCATAGTCGATGTGGCCCTATGAATAAATGAGTATGAGTGACAAATGCCGCTGTCATCTGCAAGAGTCTTTTTGGCGGTTACAGCTTGATATGTTAGTCAAACGCGGAAAATCAATTCAGGAATTCGATGTTGGAAACCGCTCGTTTTAAAAAATGGTTGCACATATATTTTTTTTTTAATATTATTTGCTTAACATTGCTTCGTTTATATCGAAGCACAAGTAGATTTTTTAACTACTCTTATGGCCTTTAAAATGGTTGGCATAATTAATAAATAACACCCATATTATTTACAATGATTGCGAAAAATATGACAATACGACTCCTACCTTTAAAACTATAGACAAACTACTGGCTGTTGCTGATTCAGAGAAAACACTGTCATGCGACTGAGAGAGACCATCACGGGAATAATCACTGGAAGAGAAAAAATAATTAAAAAAAAAAAATTTATGAAAAAATCTACTAAAAGTGCAAAAATAACAAAAAAAAAAATTTATTAGTAAATCGTATTTAATGGCTGGATCATAGAGCAGCCGTATAACACTTACCTATCAACTAAACGGCCTTCGCTTAAACTGCGTTGACTATCAGACATTTCACCACCACTGGCACTACCACCGCAATTTTTGGCACGTTGCATTGCTAATGAATTGTGACCGCCGCCGGTACCACTGTCATTGCCACTGCCGCTATCCAAGTCCTGTGATGAGTCTCCCACACTGCGCAATTTTTGACGTTCCGTAAAGAAAGTGCGATTTATGGCGCCTGGAAAAACGGCCACACCCATCGACTGCCGTTGATTTAAAAGTGAAGATTTTGTAGTACCGCTCGAACCTGCAGTTACTGTTGCGCTAGACGCTGAAGTGGCATGATGACCATGATGATGGTGATACGATGCTGATGTTTGTGTTGTTGTGCCGAACATGTCTTCGACTTCTTGCAGTTGCTGTTGCTGTTGATGTCTCTCAAAATCGTATTCTTTGGATTGTTGCTGATGTTTCTGATTCTTGTGTTTATGTTTCGATTTCGTCTTTGTCTCGTTATTCATATGAAAATCATGGCTTAAATATTTCTTTCCACCGCCCAGAATAGAACTATAAGCTGCCTTTGACTTTGGCAACGACTGTGTCAAATATGCGTCCTGCAACTGTTGATGAGTCAGTGGCGAGGAGGGCGATGAAGCCGACGCCACCGATGTAATCGATGACAGTGTAGCACTGCGCAAATTTTTTTCACTGTTACTACTCGCCGTTGTATCTGTTAAAGCGGAGGTGGGTGTCTCGCCGGCAGTTGTTGTTGCTGAGGTTATTGTGCGTCTGCGAAAGATGCGCCTTAAATTGCGCAACGGATGAAATCGCCGTCGTTTTGTTTGTTCTAAAAGAAAAAAAGAAAAGAATTTGATTTAGAATTTTAAGAATTCAATTTTGAATAAAGAAACAAAAATTTTATAAATTTGTCAAGAGCCATTGAAATATGTACATATTTTGAAATTGGTTTTTTTCCAGTGTTGGAGAGAGCAAAGAAAGGAAAATAGCATTTGGTCTTTGTTCAGACTATGAAAATATTGTGCAGAAACTAACTGGTCTGCATTCGTGTCCATACTACACGACTTTTGTTTGGCACTTTTGCAGTTTTTATGCAAAATTTTGCAGCGAATGTTTTATAGTCTGGACGGGGACATAAAATTAAATACGAAGTAACTCATACTTTTGCCATAACTATAATAGAATTTTTGCTCATCAATTACCGCTGCCAAGAGTAATAAACAGCTTTTGTCTCTCTTTTATTATTTCGAAAGTGAGCAAATATATGATCAAGACTACGATTTAGCTCTCAGTTCGTTCAATAGTTTACGGTTATGGGAGAAAACCAAAATTCAATTGTTATTTCTATTGTTATCGCCATGGGAAAATTATAAGTCACCTATTATCGAATACATTAGTCGCCATATGATTGGTTCGGTCGGCTGCTCTCTTTGGTTATGGTTAAGTCATGTTTAATTTAGCCTTTAAGGTAACATAAGTCATGTTTAATTTAGTCTTTAAAGTAACAAAGACTTAAAACAGCGTCAGTTTTATTTTTTGGTAGAAATTGAAAATGAATTGCAAAAAAAAATGGATACATACAAAATATCGTATATATGTACTTGTATTATTAAAATGTTATTCTAATATTATGCTGAATGCGCTATACTCTCAGCCGCTCACTCACTTTATATTTTGAGTTACAGTATATAAATTTATCAAAGAAAATCTAGTTTATATCAGCTCATTGACGTAACATGATTGTGCTTGCAAAAAAAAAAGGTTTTCTTTTGAATATATATGTTTGTATGTACTTATATTCAAAGAGCAGTTATAATTTCCACGTTCCTATTTCGAAATTTTCCACAGTCACAAGCAACACAGCTTTAGCCTTCCTTTTGTGTTCTTTCAAAATATGTGATTTTTTTTTAGTTCTTGTTCTTTGCAATTCCTAGCCATCAGAATAATAATTACTAACCTCAATTGGGATTTTTCTTCCTAATTTCCTGCAATTAATTCTATGCTGCCTCCGCATGAGAACATAATTATACATTTTAGGGCATGGAAAAATATAGAGCAACTGTTATTTAAAGAAGGAACAGCTATTCATTTTAAATTTGGAAGCATCGCCAGCAGCGCATTCCCTCCTCGAAATTTAAGCAATGAAACATCGGCGTAGTAAAATATTAAATAAAATTAATGGATCATCGTAACATCAGAGACGCAGGAAGTCTGCTTTAGAGATTCTAAAAAGAAGCGCTTAACTGTAGAGTTGTGTAAGAATTAAACTCTCTATCGTTCGTTACCAACTAACTCTTCTCTACACTGTTCCTTTCCAACTAGTTACGGTGCAGTGAGCACTGGTCTAAGGAAAAAAAAGTGTGGCGATGTTTGAAGTAGTCAGCACGTTGACTACAAAACCAAAAAAAGTCCTGGATTCGAGCCAAGTTTTAGATTAAGTCATTAAAACATTTCGCATTTTTTCTGATGTCCATTAGTGTGGCTTTGTGTCATTGATTGTCGGAAAGTTTCAATGGCGAAGACATAGTCACTGGGTACTGAACACAACCAGCTTTAGCTGATACTAAACCACAGGCAAATCAGAGCGCTCTCCTTCGTACGTATTGTGTAGTACCAGCGAAGCAAAATAATTATTAAAAATGGCTACTAAAGAAATTCTCCCTGACATCTGAGGCGTTGCAGCACTGCTATTAGCAAAAAACGTGCAAAAAGCAGAGTTGTAAGATAGTGAAGCTTCACCTCCTGCCATTTCTCTAATTATTCCTTTTCTCTAGTTCCAGCACAATGCATCGCATGCGTAGAGGTCATCCTCTGAGTGCTGGTCTCAGATATAAAAAGTGTGTTTAAGACATTCTAAGAGATTTCTAGATTTTAATGGAAATATATCGGAAATGACTGTTCGACTGGATAAAAGGAGCATTCGTATACGCACAAATAGCTCTTATATGTATGTCATTTCACCTGCAACGAGTATTTTGACAGACTAGGCATCACTATCGAGCATCTGTACAGACTAGGCATCACTAAATCGAGCATCTGCAGGTTATGCTGCGAGTATGATGAGTCTATGGAGCATCTTATCATCAACTGTCCGGGAGAAGGTTTTTGAACGAGTTCACGCTCAAGTATGGAGACAAGCGGTTTTTCTCCCAGAAGGAGCTGATTCGATTCATGAGCGTACTCGACGGTCGGTAGACATTATGGGGTGTACAATAGATCATTTACGGTCGTGGTGCTGGAGACCTTCGCCCCAACCCTCAACCCATTATATTTCTTCATAGAAAGCTCTTAGTGATTTACAATTTGTAGAAGGTCCAGGTATGACCGGTAGTTACACTGAATGTCTTCTTAGTCCTAAGATAGGTCTTGTGGAACATTTAAGCCACACAGAAGCTTTATTGCATACACTATTAATAGTTACCCAATTCCCAAGATAATTTTAGATACAGCCGATCTTGTGAGGACGTAGCCACTTATCAACTAACCACTCCGCCATATGATCAGTTACAGACAACGTGTTTAAAATGTCATGTTTGTGCGGCAGCATGTAGACTTCATTCTTATAATACGTCTTAACTTTCAGGCAAAGCTCAGTTTCACACAGATATGAAAAAATTTGTAAATTGAGAAAAATTCTTTAAAATATACGAATTTTTGACCATAAGAGCCTATTTCACCAATTCTATTTAAATATCAATTCATATTTAAATGTCGATTTTCATTTTCATCTAGATATACTCATTGAATATTTAAATACTGTTTAAGTAGCCAGCACTCTGCATTTAAATATTGATTTTGCAACAGCATGAAACAGCTTTAAAACAGCTTTTAAAAAGCTGTAAGTTGACGCTATCATATTAAATATTAGAGCGTTACCATACTTTCTTGTGTTTCATTATTTCAGTTGGTGAAAATATAATTTGTTTAGACATACTTTAAATAAAGATCATTAATTAAATTAAATTGTGTTTAAATATGTTTGGTGAAAGAGACCCTCCTAAGAGTGGAAAAAATTTCCAACTTTCATAATTGTGTTACTACCCATCCTACTGCATTGGGAGCTCATATAACGCTTGTGATTAAGCTTTACGGGTATAGAGTTAGAAGTCTTGATTCTTCTGTATGATATCGTGTGGATGCAATTTTAATTTCAGGAAAAGACCACTAGCCTCGATTATTAATTTCCTACAAATATTATTGTGAATTGAAATGCACTAAAATATTCAATCAACATCGAACGCCATAAATTCATCTCATGATTCTTTTGTATTTTAAGAGAGTTTCCTTCAAACGTTATCATCATGTCCATATTTTAAGTGAACCGCTTTTTTTCGTTCCTTTTAACTGTTACATTATGAACTCCTTTCATACCTTTCAACACCTACAACTCACTGAAAAAAACACACACACACACACACACACACACACACATTCACATGTCACTATTCGTATCTCTACATCCGTTGCTTGTCTTAAATGAGCTCAACTCATTCGTACACATGTTGTCGTCATCACAACGCAAAAAAAGAAAGCTCATGAATTATCGCTTCATAAAACGTAAAAAATTTACATACATTTCATTCCAGGATTAAATCCTTATGAAATGGTTGTCTTCAAATATTTAAATACCAAAACACTGCCGGCAATAAGGGATCCCATATTAATTTCATTAAAATACAAAGGCAACTGAACTGCTAACGAAACAAGGTAGGAAAAAAGATGTTAGCGAGCATTGAATTAAGTTTTTGTCAGAAGAAAATTTCATTAGAAATGAAATTGGTGTCATTATCGTTATCATCATGGCTGCCAGAGATTTTCGCGTTTGTGGTCGTATGAATGGAAGACATGTGATACCTGCACATTTATCGTTTGAGAAGAAAATAAAAAGAGTTTCTGCAGCTGCAATAAAGACGTTGAGGGGTAAACTTGGTTTTAGATCAGCGGCTGCTCTTAGAGCTTTATCTGATCGTATTCCGAGAATACGGCTGTTGTGTTAACGTCGTCATGACCATGTCATGAGTTGCAAACTCTATTCACAATTTCTTGGCATCATGAACCCCCCTTGCTTAAGGGGTTGGCCTGTCTTAAAACCCTTCTTGACCTTCTATACTTTTATTTTTTAATTATTCACTTTTATTATTTGTCAGAAAGAGATTGAGGGGTATTCTCACAAATCATTTTGATACCAGCTCTTCCCTGGGCATATTTTTTTAATATCCTCTACATGTGTATGTATGCATATCATATGATCCGCCAGTTCCCTGCTAATTTTTATTATCTCTTGATCGTGCCGTTGGCTGAAATAGTTAGCAAGTTGACTATACAACCAACAAAGGTGGTGCGTTTGAACGCACTGTCCGACAAACTCATAAAAAAGTAAAACCACTTGCCATTTTTCTACTTTGATGATGAGACGTTTCTTCACAAGGTATATGTTCAATTGCAGGCTCATTTGCCTCGCTCAAGTTGAAGAGTTAGTTATCATGGTCGTGTACCCAGGATGGGGAAAATGTTAAAGCGTCGGCTCGTTTACCTCGCTCAAGTTTAAATATAAATTATCTTGGTGGTACACCAAGATAGGTTTAAGTTGCCCTTTTTTTTATACAAGCGGTACACAAGGATATAAGATATAGTAAGAGTATAAGAGATAGTATATAAGAGTATTTTTCTCAGGGCGGTACACCAAGGGAATAAATATGGTGAATGCAGTCAATTATGAAAATCAAAGAATGACAATTTTTATTGAAATTCTGGTGGTTTTATATACTAAACGTTAGCCAATGCATTTTTTTTTATTTTAATTTTTATGCACTTCATTATTTTCTCAGCGTTAGCCAATGCATTGCATCGAATTTCATACAGTCTGGCTGGTAATTGGAATATCACGTGCAATAAAATATTTAGTATAAATATTTCGCTTGTGCCATCAATTATGCTGACGTAGGAATTCTCACACTTTTTTTTTATCTAGAACCAGTGCTCAGGGGCTATCCCCTACATATGCAATGCATTGCACTGGAACTAGAGAGAGGGATAGGGTAGAGAATAGACAGTTGGTGCCTGACCAAACTGTGGGGAAACGAAAGTATTGAATAAAACCCAAACATTAGAAAATTTATTTAATTCTATTGATAGACCTATTTTAGAATACGGATCAATCATATGGGATCCTCACTACAACTTTCATAATATTCGTATTGAATCTGTGCAAAAACAATTCTTGTTATTCTGTTTACGTGGCCTTCGATGGAGCTCCTCAACAAATTTGCCTTTCTATATGAGTAGATTACCATTAATAAAACTACCTACTCTCAAAAGTCGTCGTACAATGTTAAATGTGTCTTTTATGATAAACCTTATCAATTGTAATATTTGCTCCGAATTTCTGTTAAATTCTGTTAAATTTTGTGTACCTTGTCGTCATTATAATCCTCCTGTTATTAACTTTTGTAGATCTAATTATGCTATGGCTGATCCTTTTACGAGGTTATGCCGACAATTTAATAATTTGTCTGAATTTGTTGATTTTTCTTTAAATAATAATGTTATAAAGCATAAAATCATTGTTTTTCTGAATTCATAAATTCAACATAGTCATAAGTACCTTGTTATTAGTCTGTAAGGATTATATCCATTGACTAAATTTAAATAAATAAATAAATAAAAAATACGTTTATTTTAAAGGAATCATAATGAATTAACAGTATATTTTTGTAGAGTCACCGAAATCTTTATACAGCGGTTATGGCTTAATATACATAAATTGCTATGGTAAGTCTCTGTAAAAGTGCACTTCTAGCATCAACGTCACTGTGTAAAACTTCTTTTATGTTGGTCACAATTCTCATTTATTTTTCGAGTATTATTTTTTTTATCTTGGCCCAGCACTCGGGAGATGACTCCTACACATGGGATGTCTTGTGCTGGAACTAGTTAGAGGAATGACAGCAGGTGAAGCTTCACTATCTTAGAACTCTGCTTTTGCACGTTCTCTGTTTCTATAGCAGTGTTGCAGCGCCTCTTATCTCAGGGAGAAGTATTCAATTTTAAAGCTTCGTTTTAGTAGTAATTTTTAGTAACTATTTTACTGCGCTGGTGCTACACAATACCGTTAGAAACATGATAATTTTTGAGCGAAATTATATCGGTACATGTTATTAACTCAAAATTAAAAGATTGGATTTGGACAATTTTAAATTGGAATTTTTTTTTAAGGAACAAAATAATTTTGTAAAATTTTTCTTTCATTTTGTCGTTACAAATTAATTTCATAATTTCAAATATTTGCCCCTCTTAAGTATTTGGGAGACAGGGTGGCCAAAAAGGAGCGAAGGTGTTTCAATTCCTTATAACTATTATATTTGTTCTCAGTATTTTGCAAAGGATACTGGGGGAATTTAACATGGAACAGTACTCAATTGAACAACGTGCCAAAATCGTTGAACTTTATTTCTGAGGAAAATCACGATTTTATTCAAAATTTAATTATAAGCGAAGAAGCATATTTCCACTTGAATGGATGCGTTAAAAGGTTAAAAGGGCTACGGAAAATTCTAGAGTAGTTCAACAACTGGAATTACACCCACTTAAGTGTACCGTTTGGTGCGGTGTTTCATCGGAAAGAATAGTTGGCCCATGTTTTTTTGAAAATTACCACGTTGTGGCCGGTGTTCGATATCGGGCAATGTTGAAAATTTTTCAAAGCCAGCAGGTTCCAAGAGGATGGAGCCACAGCGTACACTGGGAGGGACACAATGACTCTTTCAACTCAAATCCCTTCGGTCATTTTGGGCCACACTGTATGAATGCAATATCTTCTCTTCGTTGTGTGTTGTGTGTGAATAAATTAAAAATAAATTGGAAGGTGTATTGTACGTCATGCATAAATGTGTCAGTGGGTGGTACTTGCTATGACAGGACTAAGTTCAATATATTCTTGTTATTTAAGTGTGCAACGGAAGAGAAGTCTTAAAAATTCGTTGCGAGCGTATGAGTATGCGTGTGTGCGTGCATGGCAGATATTTTAAATAAGAATTATTTTATGCAGCATATAAAAGTATCTTAAATAAATTTAGTTTTTTTTCATTTGAGCAAGATTTCTTATAATTTAAATATTTATTTTATTCAACTTTTAAAATTGGAAATTTTCAAATTTCACTTAAAAGACAGAGCAGTGTTTGTACATAACTCTAGGTGTGTTCCAGATGACTTCGGACAAGTCCGAACTAATGAGAGTACTAAAAAAAAAATTACACTCTAAATGTGCCAAAGTTATTAAAAATTGCTGGAAGGCAAAAGACCCACTCGAAATGCTGATGCTGCTTAATTTTTAAATTAAATTCCATTTTAGTGATTTTAGATGCTTAAAAAAATCATAAAACAAAAATTTCCATCATTGGCAACAGCTGTAAAAAGAACATGAAAATAAACTGAACAAAGTCAAAGCAACGTAAATATTTAATTTAAAGATACGATAAGATAAAGGAAAACCTTCCATTTTGCTTCTTAATACATTTTTAGATGAAAACTTTTTTTCCTTTATTTGCAAATTTTCTTAATAATTTTTTTTTAGTTTCATATGTAAACAAAAAACAGCTGATTATTTAACTCTTATCCTAACTTTCCCAAGGTTAAAGTTCGTACAACTTTGTACAAGAAACGGTAAAAAATTCCTCTCTCAATCGCCTCAAAATTTCGCAAAAAAATTGTTATCTTGAACGCTTTTGGGTAACTGCTGCATGCTTACGCATCGATGCATGCCCGATCACGCTGCCTCATCTGCAGTTATGGCCGGGTACAAATGTTGAGAAATCTGAAGCTCTTGATGTTCTTGGCACGAAAATTCAGCGAATTACAGAGAAGATTTTTTTTTTCGTCGAAGTGTACATATGTGGAATAGACTCTATCCGCAGAGGTCCTTCCTTTCAGTTTTGACGAGTGGAAAATTCAAATCGAATGTCAATAAATACTATTTCCTCTATGCTCTCTTAAAAAAGTTTATTTCTTAGTGTAGGGGTCGTCCCCTACACTACATTACTACACTAGACTTGAAATCGTGAATTCAGTGAATGAAATAATTCCTTTGACACACTGTCAATTTAATGATGCCGACGTTGAAGTCACTGATAGAATGCGAAAAAATTGATGTCAACTATTTATTTCAGGCCTTCTTTGCTTTCTTTCTTAACTTTTTAAATTAATATTTTCACCTCATTCAAACAATGATGATGATTAAAGCGTTCATTTTCTACTTGTACAAAATATTATTAAAAAAAATACTTTTTTTTTTGTGTACCTATAAATGACATTAAAGCCATCGTTACGTATATAAAAATAATTTGCTTTTAAAACTTCTGTAAAAGTGTAAAATTTCACATTCAGTTGCCAAAGGATGCATAAAAAGTTTAAAAAGGAAATAAGTCAATTAAATAAGTTTTTTTTTTTCTAAGGAAAATATATTTTCTTTTCAGCAAATCAGCATCAAATAACTTAAAGTATCATTTACATATGCAGACAGTTTAATAATAATATTAAATGTTAATAATGACTTTCGTAAAATAAATTAAATTGAAATGAAATCTTAAAACTAAAAATCCTATGCAAAATGGAAAGGAAATTCATGTATTTAATTTTTTTTTTTAACACATGCCTGAACTTATTTCCCCATTTCATTGGCTAACGCGCTGTTGCAGACATGTTTTTTATAATGGCTGCATTTGAAGTTTTGTTTACTGGAAAAGGTCAAATATAGACCAAACGCTATTTCATTTCCCAACATATCGTCACCTGAAATGCAAAAGAGTGTAACAACCAAAATACTCAAAATTGATTTTTTTTTTTAGTGGATGTTGGTACACAAATTTTTAGCTTTCTATTTTTTAAAATAACGACTTTATTAAAGAAATTCAAAAAACAGTTTTTACTAAGCTTCCCAAATCAATGTATTTCTTGCTGTTGAGAAATAATGAAACAATGTAAAAATGTTACTGGCGTACTCTTTTTGAGACATAATTTTTAAAGTTGTAAATAAACTCATCATTTTATTTTGATGATATTGAGAAGAAAAACCATATTAGTAACCACAACACTTTCCATTTCATTAAGTTTTTTGTCTCTGCTGTAAAATTTTTAAAAGTGATAATAGGCCCTTTTGCATTTTAGGTGACGATATGCATAAATCACATGAAAGGAAACCAAATTTTTTTTAAAATACGGACGTTACTTCGTAACACTTAATTTACAGGAAATTTTAATGTCAATTAAATCAATATATGGATGTGTCAGAAGCTAAAAGGCCCAACTCCACAATACCAAAATTAGAGAAAATTAGTAATTTTAACAATCTATTTTTTAAGCTTTAAGGCTTTTTCTCTTTTTAAATTTAAAAAATAAAAATTTTCTGAAGATGTTAACCAAAGGTTAACGAAATATCGAAAATAAATATAAAAATAATAAATAAAAAGAGAAAACACCTTAAAGCTTAAAAAAATAGATTGTTAAAATAATAAAAAAGGTTAAAAAAAGTATAAAGAAAATTAATAATTCTTAAAAATTAGATTTCTAAAATTCATGTAAATGAGAATACTTTAAAAAAGACAAATATTGAAACTGAATATTGATGCGTGTAACTCTGCGCTTAACTCTTATTTACTATATTTTAAAGTTGAATTATTTTAGTTTCTTTATTTGTTTTTAGAATTTTGATATCAAGCATGAAGCAGTGTTTTTTCTTTAACAACTGAATGAATTTTTTTAAATGGCACATTAAATTAAGTGGAGTTCTTCACAACAGTCATATTTTTTCGTGTTATTATTTTAAAATATATGACTTTGTGACTACCTTGTGAATACTCCAATTGTATTTTTATTACAAAATATGACATCTATAGTAAGTAGCTGCTTTGTAAACAGCTGAAAAGTAAATAAAAGTAAACAAAAAAAAAGAAAAATATGGAAATAATTGCGGATATTTGGAAAATAAACCATAAAACTTACTTGCAATTTTATTTTATTCTTAAAAAAATGTCAATCCTTAATATATGTACTTGGCGGTGGTTCATTAGTTGCAGTTCTGATATAAACTACGAAAACTATGCAGTGCTCTTTTCACATATTTTTACTGTAGATTTTGAAAACTTAAAAATTTTATATTAAATGCACTATTGAAACTGGTTTTTCATATCTTTTTAAGACAGACCTTAACAAACAAGAGTATGCTTGACCATTTGAAATATTTTTTTTAACGTTTCTTTTATGTTTTATGCTTTAAAATCAGCAATTCCACCTTACTATTTTTAAACGTATTTAAAACGAAAAATTTTGGCAGAAGATAAAAACGTTTTCAATTTCACTTTCTTACGAATTCGGTTTCTGTGACACAACTGATTACTTCACTTTAAAAACTACAAACTTTCTGCAGTACAACTGCTTTTAAAATAAAACGCAAAAACCTCAGACTAATAAAAAGCCTATAAAAAATTGATTTAAAAATCCCCATGTTAATTGATATGTTTCTTAATTAGTCGATAACATGATTATTATTATCTTAAGTTCTTTTTTATTTGTTGTTCATATCCCTATATGGGGTTTTTGTAAAAAAAAAATTAATAACAACAAAAGGTGATGAAACTTGTCCATACAAAAGGGGAATGAAATTCACCATGATATAAAATTAACCATCAACTGATAACATTTATTAAACCACAAATAACTGAAATTTAAATTCAACGACCTTAAACAACAGTTAGTGCTGTTGCTGTTTGCGTTGTTTCTGTATTTTATTACACAAAAACCTTACAAAGTTAAATGTTAGAAAAAGTGTTTCTGCTACGTAAAAGAAATTTGTTTCTTTTTTTGTTCAGAATTTCATGGAAATGTGGCAAAATCCAAAGAAAAGTTAATGCATTTTGCAATTGTTGAAACAATAACAATGCAGCAGTACATACATATAAACAGTCGGAAATAATAAAAGTTTTCTTTGCATGTGCATGTGCACGTGTGAGAGTGCCGTGTGCGAGTGTGTTTTTCTTTAATGTTGCTCTTTTTTTTGCTTTGGAAAGAAAAAAAAATAACTAATCCAAGTTTCGAAGACAGAAATGGCAAAGAAAATGGAAAAAAATAAATAAAACACGGCATGCAAATGGAACGAGATACAAAAAACAGCAAGAAGAAAGCAGAAAGTGTAAAAAAATACAGGGTGGCCGAAAAGGAGCGCAGGTGTTTGAATTACTTATAACTTTTTTTTTAGAATTTTTTTTCAGTAGAAGAAAATTTAAAAGGAAATTTAAAATGGAACAGTACACAATTGAACAACGTGCCAAAATCGTTGCACTTTATTTCAGAAGAAAATCATTATTTTATTCATAATTTACTTAGAAGCGAAGAAGCCCATTGCCACTTGAATGGGTTCGTTAAAGGGTTAAAAGTTCTACGGAAAATCCAAGAGCAGTTCAACAGCGCGAATGACACCCACTTAAGTGTACCGTTTGGTGCGGTGTTTCGTCGGAAAGGATAATTGGCCCATATTTTTTTTTTTTGGAAATGAACACGGTGTCGCCATTTCCATCAGTAATGTGAGATTTCGGACAATGTTGGAAAATAGTTTGAGGCCAACCGTGGCAAGCCATCCGCAACTATGGTTCCAGCAGAATGGAACGAACCATTGCGCACACTGCGAGGGACACAATGACTCTTCAAGCATTTTCGGCCACCCTTTACAACAAAACAAAATCGCCCACAGTGTTTTCAACTGTACAACAGTAAAGGGGCTTCGCCACTAGAAGTGCAACTGAAAAAACTGTAATTTAAAAAATTTTAAATTTTTATTTAAAATATTTATGCCTGCTTATTTATTTAATGTGAGTCAAAATGAATTACGGTGCTGTTTAGTGTTACCATTTTTTTTTGCGTGTGAGCCAGGATTAAAAATGCCTTCGCACTACAGACACCTCTGCTTCGAGTGGTGTTACCGTTAAAACATTCCCTCCTCCTCCTGCTCTAGGTAGGTTCCTTCCCGGTACCGCTTTCCGCATTACTTCGAGAAGGCCCAGAGCGGTGTCCCAATCAGTACCGCACCTTACTCTCCCAGGTCTGGCTTCACGGTACCGTTAATTTTCTTCTGTTTGCCTACTCATTAGACGATTCGAATACAACTTATCAGTTCAAACCTCTGGTAACACTAAACAGTCGCGTGCAGTGGAAAGTAAGAAAACTATTACCGTATTTGGCGATAAATAAAAATATTACAAAAACAATTTCTTACTAAGCAAATGCTTAATTTATTATATCTACGAGTTGCTGAAAAAATGCGCGACAATTATGGCCAACCTTGAACAGTGATGTTAACTTTTTTTTATTGGTATTTCCATAGACGCCGTATTTAGGCAAAATTACCGTATGCAGGCTTGTAAAAAAAATAATAATGTTTTTTTTTATCAAAACAGTTTTATACCCATTTGTAATGCAATATATTCTTTTAAAACAGCAACAAAAATAAAAGAAACAAGTATGTAGTAATAATGATTACTTCTCTATGTATGTATGTTTATTATATGGTTTAGTTGTACATTTCATTTGGTATCAATAACAAAATCGTCAGTTGACCTTTAACAAAATTCTTGAAACAAAAGCTATGAAATTTCTTATCTTTTTTCACAATGAATAAAGGAAAAAATAGTTACATAAATGTTGTAATAAGAAAATAAAGCATTTAAAATGTTTTGTTTGAGTAAAATCAATATATGCGTTTTTGTAATATTTAAAACTTGTGCCCCTATTACGGTTTGCAACTCAACTCTATTTCAGTTGAAATTTTGCAATTTGGAATTATGGATTACAAAATAATGTGTCGACAATTTGAAAGAAGAACTACCGGTGCAGTTGACAAAAAAATTACAACTCATCCCTCCCAGTTAGTTGTCTTTGAAAGAATTATGCGTCGTAATAACATTTTTTTATTGTCTCATACTAATTGATTAATCACGTATTTCCAACTACTTTTTTCCAGCACTCAGGAGATGACCCCTATACATGAAATGCATTGTGATGGAACTAGAGGAAAGGGATAGTAGGAGAAATGACAGGAGGTGAAGCTTTACTATCTTACAACTCTGCTTTTGCACGTCCTTTTTTTAAATAGCAGTGTTGTAGCAGGTGTATTAAATTTTGAAGCTTTGTTTTAGTAGCTATTTTTTAATAATTCTCTTACTTCGCCGGTGCTACGCAATACCGACGAAAAAGGGCCTTCATCTCTGCTTGTGGATTGGTTACAGCTGAAGCCGTTACTATGCCAGTGACTATGCCTTCGCCACTGAAACCTTCCGACAACAACTGACACAAAGTACACAAATGCACATCAGAAAAAATGGTAGATGTTTTTATGAGTTGTCTGCAACTGGGGTTGAACCCAGGAAATTTTTGGTTTTGTAGTCAACGTGCAGACGCTCACTTTCACTTAAGTCACAATAAAGTTATAACAGTGAGCAAATTTTAAAAACTTGCTTAGCTTATTGACGGGTGGCGATGACACTCCATGTTTCAACTCCAGTTTCAGGCTAAAATTATAAAAAAAAAAGAAAAAAAAAACATCTCGCATTTTTCTGATGTGCATTAGTGTGTCTTTGTGTGTCAGTTGTTGTCGGAAGGTTTCAGTGGCGAAGGCATAGTCTCTGGTCACTGAAAAAATACCGGCTTCAGCTGATAGCAATCCACAATCGCATCAGAACGCCCTCTTTCGTCGGTATTGTGTAGCACCGGCGAAGTAAAACAATAATAAAAATGGCTACTGAACCGAAGCTTCAGCACTGCTAAAAGTATAAACAAAGAACGTGCGAAAGCAGAGCTGCAAAAATAATTAATTAAGCTTCACCTCCTGTCGTTTCTCCTACTATCGCTTTCCTAAAAGTTCCAGCACACTGCATCGCATGTGTAGGGGTCATCTCCTGAGTGCTGGTCCCAGATAAAAAAAAAAAAGTTTTTCAACTCTAAAAGTGCATTATCGCCGAATATTTGCGTATTTATTTTTTTTACCCATATGAATATATACATATACTTTTTAGTTCATTTCGTTGGTATATTAAGCAATTCTCAAATATTTTTAGGGAGTTCTTGTATAAACATGTGACATTTCTTAACTTTTTTCAAGAATTTTGTTAAAGGTCTACCGAAGATTTTGCTATTAGCAGCAAATGAAATGCGTATATATAATTATGTATATAACAAACATATAACAAAGAAATAATCGTAATTTCATAAAATTTTATCGCCGGTTCTTTGATCTCAATTAATACTACATATGTAAGTAAATATTAATGATTATTTTTGTTAGACACTTTTTTCAATTTTTATTGCCAATAAATATTTAATCTTATCGATTGAAGTTTCCACGCAGTAAAATGTTTAGCATTTATATCTCAGTTTTTTTTTATTTTCTAAACGTAGTAAATTTGGTTTTTATAATTTAAAAAAAAAATTGTGTGCAAGTGTCCAACGCCGAAAATAAACCAGTTTAACTTGCAGTCCAACCTAAATTACGAGGCAAAGCGCAAAGTAACATAATGGCATCAAGAGGTCTTTCAAAAGAATAAAAAATGTCGATGAAATCTCAGATACACTTTGTTTAAGTTTAAAGATAATAATCGCTTAATGAAAAACCTTTTTTATAATTGTAATAACTTTTTAAAGTTAATGAAATGCATGCACAATTCTAAAAAAAAGCCATCTCTAAACTTTCTTTACAAATACATGCTTTAGACCGTTAGTTTTCAAAAACAATAAATACTTCGAAACTGTACGAAACGGTTCAATATGGGAAAAATTTATGCATGTGGAACACACTTCCTTTAGAGACGGACAAGTGGAAATAAAAGAATTAAACAATTAAGTACATTTTGTATGGAAGTCACGTTGTGCTGATTGAAACATTCAGACGCCAGAAATCAATAAGTGGACATTCGAAGAGTACAAAATGAACAATGAAAAAGTACAACAGTTCTTGCATTCTAAACATACAAGAAGTTGCAAAGACAAAATCAAATTCTGTGCCACAGTAAGACATACAAATGGAAAAATTTTATAGAATTTGTAAAAAAAATATATGTATATCTTTTCACCAATAACTAAAAATAAAATAGAAACACTAAAAATTGTCATTTGCGAAATTAGTAAAATTTGCGGATCTCGCGTCATGACTCATGAGACCCTCTTTAAATTGCCTTGCAACATTTAACGTGACTGTAAGCAAAAAAGTAATTGAAGAATATAAAATAAAAAAATTTATTTTGGGAATATTCATTTATATATATGATTCTAATTGTGCTTTTTCCCTTATAAACTATATGTGAAATTTATTATTACATACTTTATGATATTCTCATACAGTATGAAAAATATCATAAAGCATTTTATTACAAAAATTCTCGTTTGATTAATTGAATTTTAAACATATAGATCTTGGGTTTGTATTCAGAAATTAGGAAAATCCACTGATGAGCTAAGTAAGCGTTAGCGAAATAGTACTATATGGATATGCTTTCCTCCTCAATTATTGAGTTGCTTTTGTAATAAAATGCTTTATGATATTTTTCATACTGTATGAGAATATCATAGGGTATGTAATAATAAATTTCACATATAGTTTATAAGGGAAAAAGCACAATTAGAATCATATATATAAAATAAAAAAAATTATTTGAATATTAAAAGTAGGAATTTTGTATGGGAATACCGGTTTAACGGGTATGTCGCATAATAAATCATAAACATTCACAACTCAAAACTTATTAAAATCTGTTTTTTTTTTTTTCAATTCACAAATCAAATCTCAAAGTCCGAGTTCAGACAGGCCAACATTTGGAAGAAAAACAACTGGAATTCTGTTTTGTTTTCTCATTCGCGTTCACACAGACGAAAATGTTGCCGGCGACATTCGATTATTATTGTTATTATTTTATTTATTTTTTGGTTTTCTTTTGTAAACAAAGAAAATATGAACAAAGCATATCACCGAGCACCGAACACAAAAACGATTCTCTCTTCCCCAAGCGTAATGCGCTACCAAACTAAATGTTTCCCTTCTCAATGTTCGCCCGTCTAAACTCAGACTAACTGAAACGACAATCGGGTTTGCGTCACTGTCTACTATAATTAGAAAAATACCGTTATGTCTATTTATAAACAACCCATAAACGATACAACGGTTGCCACAAGTTAGCTAACAACCAAGTTCTGTGCTTATCATACAAGCGATACAATTTAATGTGCAATCTCACGTGCAACATCATTTTGTAACCCAGTTCTCATGAAGTGAAGATGACATTAAATAATGACGACGTATTTCAGCAGGAAGAAATATTTAATTTTTAACTTTTTTTTTTCTATTTAACGAACGCATCTTTTTATTTTTATAATTTTGGTTTTTGCAATTACCAACTTCCGTCATGGATTTGTAAAATGCAATAAAATTAGTCATTACGGGTGCTTTCGTAACCTTGTGGATGAGCATTAGTCACATCAATCTGGAGATGCGCGGTTTCGATTCCCGCCTAGACCTTGGGTGTTTCTGACGGTATCACAATGAGCATAAGTGGGACGTTCTGCTTCGGAGAGGGTCCGCCTCCTAATCTAACCTACGACTTCCAGTAGCATTTTCATTTTGTCTCGTCCGCAAATAGTCGGCCTTATTGCGGTTGTCAACGTCGACGTCGACACCAACATGTAACCTCTCTGAAAGTGATATGCGATAACTTTCACATAAAAATGTCATTTGATATTTATTGAAAAAGTAGAATTTTAGTAAATGCGAATTTAAATTTGAAAAGAAAATCGCAACATATCGACGTAACAGGGGCTACATTTTGGTGTCGACGTCGCCGTTGACAACCGCAATAATGCCGAATATTAAATGTGCTTAATATTTACTTCAAAGCTGGCCCGTAAGCTGCGGCTCTCATTTCGAATTTAAATTGGCATTTACACATGTTTGAATTTTTTGCTAAATAATAAATGAAATTTTTAAGTGAAAGTTATAACACATCGCTTTGAGAGTGGCTACATTTTGGTGTCGACAACTGCAATAAGAGCGAATGTAGTAATAATATGTGAAGGGAGCGACCACAAAGTTGATGGGAGTCACTGCTACAATACAAGCCGAAGAATGGTTTCATTCTCCTACTCACAACAGTACACAACTGAATATATGTATGTTGCCAGCACGATGTTGTGAACATGGAAGTTATAAGACTAATAGGCAGTGGTAGCTCCATATAAAGTTGAGGGCCCCTATTCACCTTGGATTATTGAAGTCCAGTTTGATCATTTAATAGATGCCTTGAGGGGCCATTGATATATGGCTTTTGTCCCTCATTAATTTTAGGCGATTGTGCGATGGGTTCGACTGTGGTGAATATAGGGTACAATTAATAAATTTTTATGCTGTGAGCCGTTTCTGAAAACCTTAAAATAATATAAAACACCGTTTTATCAATAGAATAAAATTTCAAATTATCATAAAACTAATTTTTTCCAAAACTGTGTTTTTCCAGCTCTACTGGCGGACGTCTAGAAAGTTCTGGCGCAGCCTCCGAAGACCGTGAAATCTGATAGGGAACACTATGTCTAGTACATCAACTATTTCAGAGGAATCAATTAAACGATTTAAAGGTACATGGTATGTACATATATTGAAAACACATTATTTTTTTAAAATTAAACTTTCGGAATGTTTTCTTTTTTTTTAAATTTGTATGTTGCTTCTAATTATTAATTTAATTAATTACATCCGAGCAAGCTCGAAATCAAACCTTTGAAATAAGATGACTTTATCATTTGATATCAAGCACAATTCTCAAACTTTTAAATTCAAATTGGTAAAGGTTTTTTTTTTTTATCTCGGAACAGCAGTCAAATGATGACATACAAAAAACAAAAATAACATTCGAAAATTAATTTTAAAAAATCGCCTTGCTAAAATGCCTCCTTAAATAAACATATAATTGATTTAATTTCTAATATTTATTATTATTTTATATTATATAATATATATGTATTATTTTTTAATTATATTTAATAATTTTTCTAGTTTTTTGACCTTTTTTTTATATTAATAACACTAATTATTTTAAGCCTAAGGTCTTTTTATATATTTTATATTTATTTCAATATTTCGCTACTCCTTTGTGTAGCTTCTTCAGGAAAATTATTGAATTTTTTTTAATTTTTAAAAATTAAAATAAAATTTAAATTAAATAAATATATAAATTAAAATTTAAATTAAAATTAAAAAAATTAAAATATATAAATTAAATTAAATAAATATATAAAATAAAAAAAAAAAATAAAATAAAAATAAAAATTTAAATAAAATTATTTAATTTTCCTGAAGAAGCTACACAAAGGAGTAGCGAAATATTGAAATAAATATAAAATATATAAAAAGACCTTAGGCTTAAAATAATTAGTGTTATTAATTATATTTATTTATGAGCGATGGTCTTTTTTATGAAAAGTTTTTTAATTATTATTTATTTCTCAATATTTCGCTACCAAATAGGTAGGTAGCATCGTCAGGAAATAATAATAAAAATATAAAAATAATAATACAAATTATTATTTCCTGACGATGCTACCTACCTATTTGGTAGCGAAATATTGAGAAATAAATAATAATTAAAAAACTTTTCATAAAAAAGACCATCGCTCATAAATAAATATACAATGAACTCGCGATAATATGACCTAATGAAGACAAACCCACTTCAAAATCGCAAATCACTTTTGCGAGATTGTTCTTATTTGCGAATGGCAACTAATTTACAATTAAAAACGTTTTTCCCATAAAAAAAAATAAGTTTCTTATGTTAATTTTTTTATTTATTGTTTATTGCATTAACAAAACAGCAATTCAATCTTTGTAAAACTTAAACTTATGTTCAAAATTCTGTGATTCACCTTTTGGTGAATGAATGAAATTTTTATGGACAGTTGAAGATAAGTTAAAAACAAATTGCTAATGAAATTCCCAAATTATTATGCAGTTGAATCGGAATTCAGTTCGATTTCAAAACTGTCTAGATAAAATCCGTTAAAAAAAACTACCAAAATAAGCTGTTCATATTTTAGAGGTTCGCACAATTTCATATTTTAGAGTAGTTGATGGAAGGAAAAAGAGTGTTCATATTTTGGGGTGTTCATATTTTGGGATTTTCATATTATCGCGAGTGCACTGTAATTAAAAATTTTAATAAAGGTCAAAATAAAAATAGAAGTGATACTAATATATATGTATTATATTATATTGACAGGTGTGGCTCAGATTGTTCAACGATAAGCATGAATGGTTAGCTTAATGGCGCCATTATGAATCCAATATGCCAGTCGCCCCAAGATGAAGACGAAATTATTTTCATATATCGTTATCAAATGAAGGCATGTACTGAGAAGATTACGGTAATTAAAATATCGTCGCTATATGTGTCATATGCCGTACATTGGAAGATGGCGTCCAAAATTTGTATATCCAGCTTCATAGTTAATATGGATATTGAGTTATTACATCAAAATAATTTGCTCAGGCTTAAATAAAAACTGTCTAGACTCTAGAGGTAATTTACACTAAATGAGCGTAAAAATTATAAATGTCTATTTTCCATTAAAATATCGCTGGTTCGCAACTCGTTTCGTTTATCGAATTAATTTTAAATTTTTAATTATAAATTATACAAAATTTTTTTTATTTATAAAAGATTTAATCAAGGCGAATTCATAACAGGTAAACTCAATAGCCCAGCTGGCCGTCTATTTAGCACTGTTTAATGTCAAATTGTATGAATTATTTTGACATTACTCAATGATTTTCGGTTGTAGTTGTACTACTGAGTTTACCTGCTATCAATTCGCCTTGGGTTTAATAAATATATTTCCGTACAAAACTCAATTATTATAAATTTTATAAATCCAAAAAAATTTCATGAATGTGGCCGTACATAATATTGAAAAAATTTTCAAGTCGGCTAAGATTCATGAAATTGCAGGCAGCCAATTTTTTTTTTACTTGGAGCAAAGTTTAAAATTATTTTGTCAAATTATATGTACATGTACGTCATCTAAAATGCAAAAGGGCCTATCAGCATTGAAAAAATGTACAAGAGAACCAAAATACTTAATAAAATGAAAAGGGTTGTGGTTACTAATATGGTTTTTCTTCTCAATATCATCAAAATAAAATGATGAGTTTATTTACAATGTGAAAAATTATGTCTCAAAAAGAGTACGCTGGTAACATTTTTCCATTGTTTGATTATTTCTCAACAGCAAGAAATACATTGATTTGGGAAGTTTAGTAAAAACTGTCTTTTCAATTTCTTTAATAAAGTCGTTATTTTTAAAAATAGAAAGCTAAAAATTTGTGAAGACGTGCGCCTTGACGCGCTGTACCAAAATCCATTAAAAACTAAATTTTTGTTCCTACGCCCTTTTGCATTTCGAAAAATTAACAAATGTATTTCATAAATTTTCACAATAAATTAAAAAAAAAAATTCTTAATGAAGTACCGCTTAAGAAAACCTTAGAAATTAACTGTAAAAAATTGTTGATTTCCCCAAACGCAATGTTGCAAAGCATTGTTAAAAAAAAAAAACCACACATGCAATGCAAATGATAAGATAACATAAAGAAAAGTCTACGCGTCATTAGCAATTTTTAACCTGTGAGTCCATTTGTTATTACTGTAACATCAGTATTTCGTCTTATAATTTCAGAAAAATCAACTTTTTGATTATAATGCACAGCATCAAAATACGTATTCCATCTACAATTAGAAATGACGTTCTTATCGACAAAATTCTAAAAAAAATATGCGTAAAAAATATTTTCAAATTTGGTTCTTAAAAAAAAATGTATCACAAATCACAAATAAAATTGATGCAAGATTTTCGCACTGATGTTCATCAAACTGACCTGCGAACTAAGGCCCTTTCAGACTATAATACAAGTCTTACGACTTTCATAAGACTACTTTGTGAGAGAGAAATCTAATGAGATTTGGTGCGACTGTCCAAAAATCTAAAGTAATATTACATTTTGCTTTCACACTATCACACTCCAAACAAAATCAAAAGTATAAGTATAAAACCGTTTTGGCAATAAATGACTTTTATGTTGTGTTATTATTTTCTTTATTTTCCTGATTTTATCGTTTTTGAAAATTTATAGAAGCGATGATGACTTATGGGATGTGAAATGCATTACCGTATTATTTGTTATTTTCATAACACATTGCATTCACACTATGCCACTAGCACGTAATACTTGAATTTTTGACATGTCTTAATACAAAATATTATAGCCTGAAAGGGCCTTTATGAACATTAGACATTGCCGGACATTTTTTATATGCGTTTAGGAAATCTATGCATTGTAAATATGCGTTTCCTTAGACGTCTATTTTTAGAAAACAAATAATAAACAACCTGAACATTTTTCAATTTAAAAAAAATCTCCATTTTTTTTAAATATAAGTACGTATATTTTTTTACATACATATAAGTTTCATTTCCTTTTATAATACATAATTGAAAAGTACTGGTATTTAATATCTAATAAAAATGTTTTATTACCAATAAATGACTGCAGTTTTTCATTTACACATCAGGTATGTAAAACCATTAAAAAAAAAAAAAACTTGAAAATATGTAAAAAAAATAACATAAAACATGGTAAAAATTTATTATAAAAATTAACTAATGATATTCTTATTATTATGATAATAATGTAATGTGCATGATCATACGATCAAAATTTTTGTGCAAAACTAAATTTTGGTCTCACTAGTCCAGAAGGTGAAAAATAGTAGCAAATTAATTGCAAACAAGAAAAGCATATCGTAGGGGGTGCAAAGTGTTTGTCAGCAAAAGGTGAATAAAATATCACAACATGAAAAATATGATTGCTGAATGTTCACCAGTAATATAATTCCCGTATTCTTTTTCTTGTGATATTAAGTATATAAGGCTGGACGATTTATACTAAAGTAAGATCTGTGTTGAGTAATCGCATTGTACGAGTTGTGTGTGCAATTGTGGTGGCTGTCTGGATTGTTTAACTTCTTCTCTCTGTAGTTCTCCTCGTTTGGTGTGTTTAGATTTCTCTTATACTTGAGTTCTGTTCCTGGTTTGAGCGCGTTGTTATAATAGTTCTTTCTCAGTAGTAGTAGTAAACTAGTATTATTAGTAAAGTGTTCTCTTAAGTCTTTGCTGTTGTGGTGATAATGTTCTTCTCTCATGTGTCTCCGCTGACTAAGTTTTCTCTGTTTCACCCCATCACTATTCACCAGCAAGAGGTGTGGTGATATTGTTCTTCTCTATAGTGTGTCTCCGCTGATACTAGTTTGTAATCTTTGTGTTTCACCCCCCCGCCACATTCCACCAAACGACCTTTTTGTGGTGATAAATTTAAAAAAAAAAAAAAAAAAAGAGGGAATTTTTTGGTAGCTCAGTGTGCGCTTTGCTTTTGGTAACGCGGCTCTAATAGCAGCCCACCGCCCGTCTACCAACTCTTTTTTTACTTTTAAACCCCACACACACTATATCTATCGCTAGATCTATCAGAATTAAGTATTATTATGTCTTCCAACCAATTATAGTCAATCCCAACCACGTGAACAAGTTTTGGTCCATATTTTGGTAAATATGACCAGCAAATCGACTTCATAAATGGACCGCATGCGCCTAATGCATTGTTTTAGTGGTTAAAACCATCTTCGCATTGTTTTCTTTGTAATGAAACCGGTTTGGGGCACATTATGCATGGTTTAATGTTTGATGAACTATATATGGGTGAAATTATTATGTTCATCAACCTTTTCACAAAATTATGTGACTAGATCACTTAACAAAACTATTAAGGAATATATTCATTCGATTTTGACTCTGGGGGGTACGAAATGTAAAAAAAGAAACAATTATGTTTCATTATATTTGCAATTAAGCTGAAAGCATGCTCAAAAATCAGCATTTCAATGTTTAATTTCTATTTCCTTTACAATAATTAACAATTTCACCAAATTTTATATAAAACCAGATTCGAAATAAGCAAGCCACTATTTATTTAACATAAAAAATTGGCAAACATTTCATATAAAAAATGTTTATGAATCATGATCATGACGGTCGTAAAATAATTGAAATGTATGTTGGTGTGCACAACGAAACTAGTGTTCGGTAGCAGGAGCCCAGAACGGAAAAAAGGAAGCAAATATTTAGTTTTTATTTTTTCAAAAGAATTTGTAGCATAGATTAGGGGCTTTACAAAATTAAATGGGCACCCTGCTAGTTGTCATTTGCACGGAACTAAGGTATGCTAAGAAATTTAAATATTTTATCCTAAAGTTCTATTTGGCAACCTTCTACAATTTTGCTGATTCTGAGCGTCTGATACATGAAGTCTTTCCTTTTGCAATAATTAAAAATCAATCCTTTTTATTATTTTTTTCTTTATTAGAAACATATTATATTTTTGGTTTTGTATTTACACATCAGTACGAGTTTTTTTTTTTTAATAAAAAACATGAAAATATAAAAAATACATAAAAAATAATATTAAAGTCTATCCAATATAATTTTGATGATGAAAACAAAATAAATATTTTGCAATAAAAAAGCAAGGCTGACTGTGCTAAGAATTCTTCGACAAGGCACACCAACCAATAGCTGAAAGTATTCTGTCTGATAATCCTGTTGAAAAATCTATTGACCACATTAAGGCTTTCCTTTTAACAAAAAATATTTTCGATTTATAAAAGTTTTAAGAAGACAAAACAACAAACAACATTATTCTTATAAAGCTTTTGTAAAGCAAACATATTCTTATAAATAAGGAAGTTATTCTAAAGCCTGCCTGTAAAATACAAAGTTTTAAGATTAAGCATAAATAATTGAACAACAATTTTAATACATATCGATAGCTTAATATGGAAAGGCCTTAACTGACAATTAATTAACAGGAAAATGAAAGATTGTCATAAAAATTCAAGTTTGTAGACGTGAATATTTTTATTTAAGTCAGTTTCTTATTAAATTCGCTGTTGGAAACCACTAACTTTTTTTTTAATAAGTTCTGTTCTAAAGCGTTATAAAAAAGAACCCGATTTATAAACGAAAACTAATTAGGGCCTTTCTATATTAAGGTAATGCTATATAAATTTAAATAATAAAATAAGTGCATGTAATTTTTTCGATTTACAAATTATTTCATAAGAAGAAGAAAATTGCCCAACTAAATAGTGAACTGTTTCAACAACAAAAAATTTCCTTAGACTGAGTTTAGACGAGGAAGCATTTACTTTGGCAGCAAATTGCGGGTGGGAAAGAGAGTATCGATTTTGTGTTCGATGCTCGGCGACAATCTTTGTTCTCATTTTCATTGCTTACAAAAACAACAATAACAATTGAACAATAATAATGGAATGTGCGTTCATATCGTGCGATCATGAAAATTTTACCGCGTGAAAAACAAATGTAGTTTAGTGAGAAACTGGAGACAACTCATATTTTCCGACTTAAGGGCCTCTGAAGTTTTTATAGAAACTGATTAGTGTCAAAAATACACAGCGTGCGAAAAAGTTAGCTAAAAGTTAACAAACTTTCAGCGGCAGAGCGTGTTACGTACTTCTGCCTTTAGTACCACAGCATAATACACGCTACTAATTATGTACTTGCACGATTTGCAATAACGTGTATACCGCGCATATGGTATTACGATTGACAAGTGGTAACTAAAGCTGAATTCACCCACTGTTTCGGAACGGAATTTTTGTTCTGAAACATTTTTACTCTTTCTCTTGGAAACATAACTGAAGTTAGTTTCTCACACATGAACGACAAGTGAATCGTTTTCCATTCAAATATACTAGTTTTAAATAATTAACTCTCGATTTCTGTACATCAACTTTCATTCGACATGGACATTGATTTACTTGAGTAGCCAGATCGTCTTTGGTAGTGATTGCAAAACCAATCGATGCTTTCGATTGTTTAATAAAATGCAACGATGTTTCAATAAATTTAATGTCTATTTAAAATGAAAACATAGTTCGTTTTCTATTAATTTAAATGAAAACGAAACTTTGATTTTTTATTACAAACAAATCCCTGAGGCCTGCCTGCATTCGGCTTGATTTTGTAATAAATAATAAAAATTTGTGGTTTAATGATTTAAATAGTTTTCATTTCTCTTCTTATGATTAAGCCATTCGATTTGCATTAATTTATGTTTTAATTTTTTTTATTACATTTCCATTTGAAATAAAAAATATTTCTTAAAGTCTCTAAAGACACATTTTGTAACGACTTTTTTTTTATTTATTTTTGTTTTTATGACAAATCGATTCCCTACTGTTTAATTGAAGATTAATTTGGAGAAATTTTCATAAAGACAGAGCAGAAAATACAAATTATAAGCAATTAAATATTTTATGTAATAAAAACTAAATTTTTAAAAACATTTTTCTTTGCTTGTGTTGAGACAGTGTGCGTATGGACGAAATGCGCCAGTGCAATAGAAAGTGTTGTTCGTAATCGGCTGTGGTTTACAAAAAAAAAATCCAAGTCGAAAGATTGATGATCTTCAAAGAAACCATATTCAAATCTTTTACGAAGAATATTTTGAAGTGTTGAGGCGAAAGTTTTATTCCATAACTTTGTGAAAGAGATGGGGCATTGACCCACAAGAGTGGACATTATGCAACTCTATTATCAGTAACTTTGCTGACATTACTCTCACAAGCACCAATTTGATATGAATTTCTTCTATAAAAAGAAGAAAATATAGGCATTCGCCCTTCGCTAGAAGAGCGTTTGCCTTATGAAAAAAACGTTTGTTAAAGTCAATGTCTGTTTGAAGTGGGAAAACCGGTTTTAAAGTACACTTTAACTTTAACAATCGTTTTTGCATACGCGAGTGTGTCTTTAAATATTTATTGGCGTGAAAGCACATTCTAGCAAGAATGCGTTCCAAATTCAACCCAGCTGACAATAAAGTAGCCAATGGCAGGTCACTGTCGAAGATTAATTAATTTTCGAATTTTTAAATTCGAGAACCAGCAGAACGTTTCCCCAAAAGTCTGCTCGAAAAAAGTTTAAATCGGCTGCAATTTGAGGAGGAAGAAAAACTAAGACATTGCAGACAACCGCCTTAAAAGGTCCAGGTAATTTCCTAAAATCTTTAAGGCAAAGCGTCAAGCTGAAGTTTTATCAACAAGGAAAGAAGTTGTAAACTTTCACTAATCGAAAGAATACTGCTTCATGACACTTAAGTTCACCATATTTAAAATAATAATAACAATTAATCTATTCGTACTCCCTGACTCTACTAGGACGAAATATTCGTTATAAAACATTTACACCTTGGCCGTCCAACGTTCGGGGAATAATAAATTATCTAAGAACGGAAAGGCATTATGAGTTCGTATCCAACTCTATGCATTCATTTCTCGTTACCAAATTATTGCGGATTTAATTTTCGATTCCTGGGGGGAATGCCCCATCATCAACAGTCACAAATGTAATTGCCAAATTTTTTTGACCCAAAAAATAAGATTTCCTGCCACTGCTTCTTCATTTAAACCACCTGAGAAAAGCATGACGAATGTGAATAGAACTCGATTTCAGATTTAAGAAAACGCTTAACAGCAAATTGTGCTGCAATAATTCTACACCGCAAGCAACGTTTGCGTTCACTTCTCCATACCAGCAAGTGTGTGGTACGTGAATTATTTTGTAGCTGAACTGCACGTAGTTGGAAAAAATTTTATAATTTTACTTTTTTGAGAACTTAATTCATTTTGTTGTCAAAATTTTATCTTCATCAATTCAGTACAAATTCGGCTGACAAATGAAAACAACATTCTGAGGTGGTGCGTGTAGTTCAATTCGCTGATTATTTATGTACTTGGAATTCATATTGTGATTTAATAATTTCCAAAAATATGGTTTTTTTTCATCTTTCATTACAACTATTCTGAGCTAAAAATGTTGATTTCATTAATTGTTCTCTAACCTCCCCCGTTCATTATTCACAATACGAGTAGATTTATGACAACCCACTTTCTTGACACTTCAATAGCAAAACTCCATAATTATTATACAGATTTCCATAAGCCACATATACAGACTGACTGACATCCGTCTGTTATTAAAGTAGGTGTGCAATTTAGCATTAGATTGGTTGAAAGAAAAAGTGAAAAAAAAAAAACTAAACAAAAAAATCCAAATAAAAATTACAATTATTTAAGACTTGTAACACAGTAAACCCATTCATTATTCAATGCTTTATTTATAATCCAGCATATACACGTAGAATACTGAGCTGTACTATATTAAAATGGTTAGGGGCCTGTTATAAAGAGAATTAAACTGAAAGGCTTTATACACCACCACAGTATCCAAAAAGTAGTACCTGATTGATATAAAAAAAAGTAAAAAAAAAACGCGAAAAATCCTCCTCTGCTAACGTACCAAATTTCATTTTTCTATCTGGAAAAATTTCCGAGTTGTTGGCCTATTTTTAAAAGATATTTTGTTCGAAAGTCCACGTTCATATCTCGGGAACCGTTTCATGTATTTCGATGAATTTCTTTTCATATGAAAGCTCCCCAAATCCCACTTTTATACAAATCGGTCATTGCATGACAAAAGCCAACAGAAACATTAGCAAAACTGCAATTTTATTGAACGCCTTCCGTTCGAAGTAATAAGTAAACGCACAGCTAAACGGCTGCACTGATTTTCTAGAAATGTTCACAGTATCTGTCTGTATATTGGCCGCGAATCACTGCGACCAAAAAGACCTATTGTGCAATGCTCTTCATATGAGACCCCATTATAAGACTTCTAAGGAATTCAACAGCTATTTGGGGTGTGCTGTTCCAAACGATGTGTGAAGGCGCCACAGTTCCAGCCAGGTGCAGAAACCTCTGTCTGGCGAGTGCAGGATAATGTGTCACTATCACAATGTCCACAGAACTTGGTCTCGTATGATTCAAAGTTGCTAGAGCGTTGTCGCTGACTGTTGAGCAAGCTTACTTGCTTCTTCATGTATATCGGGAAGTATTTTAGCCGCTTTTTAGCGGCCCTACTGAGTCGAACCATCTCGTCCTCAGTTTCTGAGGCACACATAGGTGAAATGAGGAGTTCTTCCTCCTCTTCTGCGGTGATGTTGGAGGCTTCATCGGGCTCTAATTCCACAGCAATCTCCAATTTCGCTGGTTCGCAGGTCAGTTGCGAGAATGTTATCTTCCGTGAGGCACTGCTGCCTCCTTTATTATTTTTACTTCATTTTTCTTTACATTAGGAAAGTAAGGGGACGGAGTCGGTCGAGCCGCGACAGTGCCCAGGTGTCACGGTAAGGCTGATTACAACCGTAGGGTGCCCATTATCTGGGGTCACCATTCGAAGACACACTAACGTAGTGTCATTCATCCTACGAATTACAGGTGTTGTCGAGTTCTCCTCTCTAGATCCGCCATTTTCAGTCAAAAGCAGGGGGCACCTCCTGAAGGAGTAGCAAATAACTACAATGGTCGGTCTTTATACAATTGGCGATTACCGCCAGATGCCTCTATATCTCTTGCATGCTTCTGCTCTTACATGGTAGGCCCTACGATACTTCATCCCGTTGGAAGGAACTATAGGCTATAAAAATTTCACAAATTCCAACTGGGCGTTATCACGGCCATACAAAGTAAATATTTATTTTTGTATATCTTGAAAATGGTTGAAGTGAAAGTAGCTAAATATGATCTAAAAGACTTTGCAATTAAAGTAAATCATCAGTCGAAAACTGGGAGGGATTTGGCAAGTGGGCGTGGTACCATCCATACAAACTAATTAATGATTTCACTGAGAACGGCTAAAGTTAAAGTTTCTGTATTTGCTCTGAGGAACTTAGTGTTAAAAAAGTTGGCTGAATTGGACAAGTGGGCGTGGTACTTCCTCATACAAAGTCAATAATGATTTTTGCTTATCTTGAGAACCATTAAATTAAAGTCTCTGTATTTGGTCTGAGTAACTTAATGGTCCGTACAATTCATTAGTCAAAAAGTGGGCGTGGTACCTCCCATACAAAGTTAATATTGTTTTTTATATATATATTTTTTTTTATGTGGGACCGTCACTCAGGAGATGACTCCTACACATGCGAAGCATTGTGCTGGGAACTATAGGAAAGGGATAGTAGAAAAAACGACAGGAGGTGAAGCTTAATTAATTATTTTTCCAGCTCTGCTTTCGCACGTTCTTTTGTTTTTATACTCGTAGCATTGTTGAAGCTTCGGTTTAGTAGCCATTTTTATTATTATTTTACTTCGCCGGTGCTACACAATACCGACGAAGGAGGGCGTTCTGATGTGATTGTGAATAGCTATCAGCTGAAGCTGGTATTGAAATCGGTTAAAGCTAAAGTTTCTCATTTCGGTCTGAATGACTTGGTAGTAAATATTTTTGCTTCGAGCACTTTCATTATACGGCACTTTCGGTATTCGGGAGAGTAAATAATGCGAAAAATATGAAAACTGGCGATTTTTATCAGGGGGACTAGCCTGATCCTTTTTTGCATGTGGTAATCCCATTTGATGTACGGATGGGCACTCTTCATAGAGCCAGAGAGCTGAAATTGGGTATACATAGAAACATAGATAGGTCTGCATCTAGATGGACACGTAGACTACAAAGTTTTTCAAAGATAAGACCACGGACGGGTGGTAGGGGGCAACTTCCGAGTCAACGAAACTAAATAACCGATTTTAATACGGTTCACAGTCAGCATATCATTTTTTTTTTAAATAAAACATAACAGCTACAGTAACGAGCGGTGGGGTCAGCTGGTAATAAATAAAAAAAAAATATAAAAAATTTCACTATGAGGCCTCACCTAAAGTTAACGCACCGCTTCAAAAGAAGTGTTTGAACTCGGACCAGTACCTACTCAACATTTCAGGAGCCTTCACGGCACCAGTTTTGTGTCCGTTCCTTTGCCCAATAATGTATATATGAAATATGTTTATCAAATCAGTTTCATGTGAATATTTGTTTTAAGCATCCGGTTGTTAAAAATGAAATTATTTTCAATTATTCGTTAATTTATTTATTTTTAAATCAATACGAGCGCCTTATATGGCAGGCCGTTGCTAAAATGATCACATTTTTCTAACGAACGTTGGTGTTTAACCTCTTAACACACGATTTGATTTTCTTAAAACGCGTTGGACCGGCAGCTCCAACCAAACAAAAACAAAATATTCTTGAAAAAAATTTATTTTTCTTTAATTGCAGAAATATTTAATTAGTTTTTGTTGTTACAAACTAATTTGACTTATAGACGGTTGTTGTAAATGTTGAGGTGTCTGGTTTTGTAATTTATTTATTAATTTTTTTTTTCTCTCTTTTTACAAATAGATTTTAAAATTATGGCAGTAGTTGGTGCTTTGGTAAATGGTTGTGGCTTCAGAAGGTCATTTGTGAATGTTTATTAAATATTTTTTACTTTATTGCCAAGAAAAATGAAACCATGAGTTATATGAACGTCTGCACTCTGGCCCTCTCCCTCTTTCTCTCTCTCTCGCGCACACTGTTCTACAGAGCAGCTGAAAATGCACTACTTGCTGTGCAGTTAAAGAGTATAATTGGTTTTAGAAAAGAAAATAAGAAGAAGAAAAACTACAGAATGAAATATAAATAATTGTTAATAAAAGTCGATTTTATCCGGCTGATAATCGTATATGAAGGTAATTAATCTTAAACACATTTTTTGTACGCTTTTTTTTTAGCTGCCAGAATTAAGAAATAATGCAAACTAATTAATAAGTATTGAAATTATTAAATAAGTAGAGATATAAAAAAGAAACGAAAATTTAAAAGCAACCAAATCATGCGTCACCCATAAGGTCACCAGCTGATTTCAAGTCATTGTGTTGTGCGTGGTACAAAATTCAAACAACGTTTCGGCATAATGACATTGACAAGATAATCAAAATATGTGTCTGGCATTGTAAGTGTAACACTTCGTTTGAATTTCGTTTGTTTTATGTTGATAAAAACAAGTTTAATTAAATTCACATGCAAATCCATGTTTCATTGTTATTAAAATATATTCATCGTTACTATCCATATGCACATAGAAAATAAATGTAAGAAAAGTTTAATTAAAAGTTTTGTAATAGCAATTAAAAATTGCTATTAGCACCACATGAAATATAGACAATTGAGTTATTATTGTTGACTTAATTAAATTATTTTTCAATTAAATTATTAATTATCATAATTAAAAAACTTAATTAAATAGTATTTGGACAATTACAAACTAAATTTTAATCAATTATAGTTTATTTCAATGAGCTTCAGACATTTTTTTTTCTCTCAAATTGGAGAGCTTAAAAAAACTCAATATAACAATTGTTCTTTAAATTGTTTTTAGTCATCTAGAAAATATTTTTTTTTTGTCGGAGTTGTCGTGATCATATTTTTTTTTCTTGGGCATTTAAAATAAATTTTAGAAAGTAGAGAAAATAATGATATCATTATGTTTGGCTTTTTTTTTGATGTGTGAATATTAAGCGATCGTCATTAATGTTTAAACACTAAGGCGTGGAAGCAGAAAACTATTTGAAGTTACGTAGTACATATACATACATACATACATACTATATATATGTATGTAAGTCTTATTTGAATAAAGTGAATGAAAAATTAATCACCTTACCATCCCTATAATGATTGCAATTGTCTAACCGTATAGAAATTTTCACTTTGACAAAATAGAACATTATACTCCAGCCTAAATAATTGCTTTAGATTTATTTTTCGCATAAGTCATAACGAAAATATTCATTAAAACCAGAAATAGAAAGTTTTTTCTTTGTTGTGTACATAGTATGTATCGAGCCTTTGGTGCAATACCGTAGTAACTCAAAATTTGAATTTTTGAACTGGGTATGCAGAAATGATCTTTGGGGAAATATATATCTAACGGAAAAAATATTATGGTTATATCTCTAACTATTCAGATTCTACAGCTACAGATGCCTCCAACTATTTGCAACAATATTTACTTGCAATAATGAAATACATATTTCCTTTATGACAAGAAATTTACAAACAGAAAACATTACAAAACATGCCTCTTTATTTAAAAACTTGTAAAAAAAATAACTTTATTAAACGAAAATACTATCAAAAAGATGGCTCAAAACTTTAAATGCAATTTTCCCAGTTTACGATTTTTTGAATAAAGACGGTATTGCACCAAAGGCTCGGTATGTAAGTGGCCATAATTAAATTCATTAAACTTCACCTGTGACTATAGAAAGTTCTGTTTTGCTGAAAGAATTTCATGTCAAATTTACACCACAATAAATGGGTACACGTTGGAAAAGGTTTGCAATTAATGTTGAATTTTATAACACACACAACGTTTTCTTTCTTTCTTTTAGTAAATCAAACAAATTATATATGATGGTACATACATATGTATATAACGAGTATATTTTTTCAAGTCACACACAATGGGCACAAATTTGCTTACCTTCTGCTTTAAAGTTTAAAAGTTCTCATTTTTTTTTTCATTTCATTTTTAATTGCTCAAATAATATTTAATGAACGCCATTATAATAGTATTTCAGTGGAGAAAGTAACAACCTTGAAAACGCGAATGATTGCAGAACTTTGAAAGCAGTGAAAATGAAGTTCAACATGCTGCACTGTGGTGAGAATTTCAATTATAAGCAGTTTAATGGTGCAATAGAAAATTTACGGTTTTTTTTGTTGCTTATAAGCACGAGTGAGTTACTGCTTGTCAAAAGTTGTTGTTTTTTTTTTGTAATAAATTTAGAAATTTTGTTATTGATTGTGCCTTGTGATAAAAAAAACTATTTTATTTGTCATATTTCTTTTAGGAAATTTTTAAATTTTTTAATAAATAAAAAATTTAAACAATATATTCAATACGTTCTTGATGAATGCCCTGCATTATCTAGCCTGCAAAGTACACATAACCTCCACAATACATACATACATATCGTCATATGATTTCGAAAAAGCCCTAAATTAGAAAAAATTCTAAATTGATTTTTGATTTGATTATGATGTACAGTATTAAAATACATGTTCCTACAAAATTTTACATGCCTGCAATTATAAATAACATTCTTATCAACAAAATTCTGAACTAATTACACAATGAGTTCATCCAGCATACTCCAAAAGTATTCATATATTGGCAGGGGCAATCTTTGATAAGGAATTTTACATAATCTATCTAGATATATTTGGAAATGAACCAAACTCTAATCAAAAAGTGGCAGTATCATCGAAAATTGTCAGAGTGGTGGTCACTACCTGGTTGCCCCACGTAACATGAATAATATAAAAACAGCCGGAACATACAAACATGAAGGTGGCGATGGCACGATGGATGGTAGTCTGCACGTTGACTACGAATCCAAAAGCAGACCTGGGTTCAACGCCAGTTTCAGACAAAAATTTTAAAATAAAAATAAACATCTCGCATTTTTCTGATGTGCATTAGTGTGTCAGTTGTTGTCGGAAGGTTTCAGTGGCGAAGGCATAGTCACTGGTCACTGAAAAAATACCGGCTTCAGCTGATAGCAATCCACAATCGCATCAGAACGACCTCTTTCGTCGGTATTGTGTAGCACCGGCGAAGTAAAACAATAATAAAAATGGCTACTGAACCGAAGCATCAGCACTGCTAAAAGTATAAACAAAGAACGTGCGAAAGCAGAGCTGCAAAAATAATTAATTAAGCTTCACCTCCTGTCGTTTCTCCTACTATCGCTTTCCTAAAAGTTCCGGCACAATGATTCGCATGTGTAGGAGTCATCTCCTGAGTGTTGGTCCCAGATAAAAAAAAAAAAAAAACAAAACAATGCAAAACTCACGGAAAGCTGCTTGATCACGAAAATGTTAGCATTTTTATTAAATACGCAACTGTTGAAGTGGCAGTACATTTGATTTTCAGAAATCTGGCTACAAAAGGCGACGAAGTACAAAGACCAACAAGACAACAGATATCACGATCACCGGTTATATTGGTCATATTGGTTCTATTCAAAGATCTGGTCAAAGCACTGGTGCATTCAGTGCCCAGAAATAGACAATGAAAATTTATCAAACCAACAGCTTATTTAGTATTCCTAGATTTATTTAATTATTCGATCATTTGGTCGCGATCATTTCAAGTAAATCATCGTTTATACTCTTTGGCGAGCATTCAAAGATTATTAGTAGTCAACAATCGTTTTCGACTCATCCAAATGACATTTTTGCAAAACATTTTGATGATTGTTCTGCGTATGTTTTCTTTTTTTCATTTATAGCCCAATCGTCGTTTAAGCATTCTGACAACCATTGAAAGATCGTTATTTCACCACAATCGTATGTTGCTCATTTAAATGATTTTTTGCGAGCCTTTTTGATGTCAGTTTTTGTTAATATCCCGCCTGCAATAGGAATATAAGAACCTTCAACGATTCTTTCCGGATCATTATAAAAGATTCATTTGGAAGAGTTGCCAGGATGACACATATTTTATCTCGTTGCAGTGCACGTGCACGATCGGAATACGACATCGCGCCCGATAAATTTAATTGCCTGCTCCGATCACAGGGGAGTCTTTTACGATTGAAAATACTAGCATGCATATGTATCCAGCTGACATTTTCAATCGCGGAAGCGTTTTCTGGGAATCTCATGAGGAGTGTCGACGAGGGCGCATTTTTTTATCGTAGCAGAACGGGAGAAACTATTACACGATATTATTGTTCTCTGAGAGAATGTGTAGGAAAAAGTAAAAATTGAGAGAAAAAAGTAGATCCTGTTGTAATTGTCACTCATCAGATCATCGCCAGAAGATTCTTTTAGCAGTTATATACTCGTATTAAACACAATCGTTTAACAAACAGCAAATGATAGCTGGGTACGTACGTACATATGTATATCTAACATTCACCTCTATTTCAATTGTCAATAACGACGCCGACACCTAAACTTCGACATAAGTGTGCACATCATCGGGATTCTACTGTGAAATATTTGTTTTACTTATTCAATTTGCATATGCCATTATTTTCCTTAAGATTCATCCACCAAAGGCTGGTCATTCGTTTTTTTTTTTTGTTTATTTTCACATTTTGTTGATTTTTCTTTTCGTGGTGGAAAATAGTTTCTGTGAAACATCAAGCCGCATACAATTCGTTTAACAATTACAAAACAAGCCGAAAAAAATCGATAAACACTTGTCTGAGTAATAGAAGCATTTGTGCCTCAATCGTTATCTATAAAAGCATGTCCATGAAAACTAACAAGTGTGATTAGACAATAGAGATTATTGGAATTTGTTTGCATAACTACTGCAGCGGTTTAGTTTTTCTTCTATTGTTAACCATTCAAATTTAAATTTAATTGAAATTTTAACAAACCTGACAAGCCAATATCGTGCAGCTTACTGTGGGCGGAAAACCTTCGTTTTGTTCAAAACAAAAGTTTAATTCAATTAGTTCACTGTAAATTAATTACATCAAAGAAAGAAATTAAAAAAAGTATGCTTTAAGCACTTTTTTAATTAAATTTTACATTGATATTTAAAAATGTTACCAGACAGTTCTTGTGGTGAACAAAGCCGAACGTAAAACTGTTTAGCTGAAATTTTTCGGACTGATAAATATGCACGATTATTACAACACTGAACAGAACCAGCTTCAGCTGGAACCAATCCAACAGAGCACTCTCTTTCGTCGGTATTGTGTAACACCAGCGAAGTAAAATAATTACTAAAAATTGCTACTAATACAAAGCTTCAAAATTGAATACGTTCCCGTGACATCAGTTGCGCTGCAAAACGTCCAAAAACAGAGTTGTTTGTCAGTGAAGCTTCATCTCTCTCACTGTCCCGTTCCTCTAGTTCCAGCACAATGCACCGCTTGTGTAGCGGTCATCCTCTGAGTTCTGGTCCAAGTTAAAAAAAAAGAAATTGATCACAACAGTTTGAATTACCTGTGCGGTCAATTATGACAACTATAAAATGAACGTAATTTGCGAAACACATATCTCACACTGCACGAATTTTGATAAAAAAAAAAATTAAATGATACGAGTATGTAAGAGTGGTTCGTTTGTTAGTCTATTCGTTACTGAGCATTTTTGGCATTGCCACATGTCACAAATCTTTGTTTACACTGAAAAACCGAAAAGCAAAAAAAAAAAAAAAGACTCTTTCTTAGACTGAGTTTAGACGAGAAAACATTTGGAAGAAAAACATCTGGAATTCTGTTTTGTTTTTTCATTCGCGGTCACACAGACGCGGGCGACATTCCATTTCTTATTGTTAATATTGTTCCATTGTTATTGTTATTTTTGTAAGCAACGAAAATGAGAACATAGCGTGTCGCCGACAGCGTTACCATTTCTCAAGTTTACCCTTATTTTTCAAGGTTTTTGAAATGCCAAGAAGTTTTTAAGTTTTTAGCTTATAAAAATAATTTTTTTTTTTTAAAGTCTTTAAAATATTCAAGTTTTGTTTATTCATTTTTAATTTACAGTATATAGTATGAAATTATTATTTTATGTTGCCATGTAATGTAAACGATTTTATAATTTTTCAGTATTAAATGTGTCTATTCCTTCTTTAATACAACTTTTTAATACAGCAAATACAGTCGAAGTTCCCTATAGTGAATCTCCAAGGGGACAGACAATTATTTCACTATAGAGAAACTTCATTATACAGAAATATTTTTTTTGTTTTTTATTTATTTAAAATAATCAGGTATTTTTGTTTGAACTACATTTTTCCATTTTTCTTTATCAATAAAAGCTTCAATTACATTAAGACATTTAAATACATTTGCCGGAACGTTGCTCTCCATCTCCAAAAAAGTTCGTAGTACATCAAGTGAAGAGGAAACGTGTTCTAATATAGTTGCCGTTTTATCAATATTTGCCATTACTTCACTGCACAGTTCTTTGACTTTTTGCTTCAATAATACTCCAGATACGGGAAGATTCGTTCACTGAATTAGGTCAACTGATGTCAAAAGTCAAATCATTAAATTTTTATGTTTTCATTTTTATATTTTGGGAATCCCAAAAATATTACTTATTTTCTTTATAAATAGTGTTGCTAACAAGTGTAAAATAAAGTTGCTAAAAATAGTTCACTATATGGAGACAAAAACACACGTAAAATGTATTTTCGTTTCTAAAATTTTGTTCATTGTAAAGAAAAATTCATTGTATGGAAATTCATTATACGGAGATCAAAATACATTGAAAGTGTAACGAAAAAGCTGTGTTCTTGTTTTTATTTCATAATAAGGGGAACTTCATTGTATAGAAGTTCACTATAAGGAAGTTCGACTGTAATATTATAATTCTTTATGGCTGTGTTTTTTTCTAAAAAGTTTTCTATTTCAAAAAAGCATGGATAAATGTTTAAAGAGAAACGGTATGGATGGATAATGAAATATTTTTTTTTGAGTTTTTGGTGTCATAAGTTTTAAGCAGCAATGCAAGTGGAGAAAATAGCTTAGAATACGCTAAAGACACATCGGACGGGGGTCCAACAAAAGCTAAAAAAAAATGGAGATCTGCTCAAAATCGTGGGAAGAATAATTTTGTTGTTGTCGTTCAACTTTTTTGTTTATTTTATTTTGAATAAAAATTAATTCAAAGTATATATTTTTGTGCTCTTCTTCATTATTTGGACACTTTTGTGGAAAAACATTTTTTTTTTTTAAATAAAAAGTTTTTCTTTAAAAATATATGGTAACGCTAGTCGCCGAGTACCAAACATAAAAACATCACCCGTAATATGCCAACAAACTAAATGTTTCCTCGTCTAAACTCAGTCTCAGTCAGTAGAACACTGCTCAGATGGTGTCCCCTACGTACGACAAGAATTGCACAGGAACTAGTTGGAAAGGCAAAGAGTGTAAAAGAGACAGGTGCTGAAGTGATAATAAGAGTATAATAATATAATTCGTGCATATAAAATTACATAAGAGGAGTATGTAGAGTTCACCTCGACCTCGTGCGAGCAGAATTTAATATGATTGGGATTGTTGAATTCATCATGGGCAGCAATTAGTTTTTAATTTTTTGCTGACATCAACTTGAGTTACCCTTATTGAAATTTGTTGCTTTATTTTTTGCAGATGCACGTGCTTCTAACATTCCATTAAAATAATATTTTCTTAAGGCAAAAAAAAGACTTCTTTTTGATTTTGATTAGGTTTTCATAAACATTTTATACACCAGACATTCCACAACAGCATTTTCTTCCATGGTAAAATACCCATAAATAATAAGCAATTTGTTTAAAATATCTATTACATTTTACTCTTAATAATTTATCGTCCATTAATCAATATTGCTGTAGCTCTTCTTTTATTTTTAGTTTTCAAGTTTAAAATTAAAAAAAAAAAAACATTAAAAAGTTTTCTTCTTCAGCATGATTTCCTGTTTCATGAATTATTTTATTGATTGTTTTTTGCCTTCTTTCTTTATTTAATTTCTTGCATTGAAATACGAAAAAGAAAAAAGTAAGAAATTTGTAATTTGAATGGAATGAATGATTAAATGACTGAATGAATGTGCACGAAGGATGATGGCACAAAATGAATGGCAAATTGATGCAGTGCATTTTAAAGAAACACCAGACCAGACAAGTGCAATTTGGAGTGCATCATAGATGTGATTATGACCAGTCTCCAATTGTCTCATGTGATGATCAAGTGTGTAAGTCTTCGTCTTGAGTTTTAAATTGAACAAATAAATTATGCAATTGGAAATCATGACATAATTGAGACAACAAATGCACTTTGTCAATAAAAAGTTTTTTTCCCTTGCAGCAGTGCTCAGGGGAGGTCCTCTATGTATAACATGCATGCACTGGAACTACGCAGACAGACAAAGTTCGTAATAAACTTAAATTTTTTCTACTTAATATTAGTACGAGTCGTAGTTAACAATTCAAGTACGAACAGCATTCATATGTACATAAAGTAAACCGAAAATGATTTTGTTTGAGAGATCCAGTCGTGGAAATTCTTAAAATGAGTACAAAATTCTTAAATCAAAAAAAAAAAATTAATTACGGAATTCTATTTTGTATTTTTGCGATTCTCAAAAAGTTTTTAAAAGTGTCTGTATAAATATCAAAATATTTTTAAGTTTTTCAAGAATTTGGTTGGAGGTCAGATTCGGGATTAAATAAAATTTTTTTTTTTTTATCTGGGACCAGCACTCAGGAGATAACTCCTACACATGCGAGGCATTGTGCTGGAACTTTAGGAAAGGGATAGCTAGAGAAATGACAAATGAGGAGGTGAAGCTTCACTGTCTTATAACTCTGCTTTTGAACGTTCTTTATTTATATAGCAGTGTTGAAGCGCCTTTGATGTCAAGGAGACGTATTAAATGTTTGAAGTTTTGTTTGAGTATTAATTTTGTTAGTAGTTATTTTACTTTGCCGCTGCTACACAATACCGACGAAGGGAGGCGTTACGTATTGGAAAACGTTTTGACGAGAAATTACGTTATGTCCATCTCTGTATTATGCGAAAATTCCATTATTTCCTTTTGCTGTTTCTTCTGTGTGTATGTAAGTCATTTTTATTGGCAGGTGAGGGCAATTTAAAAGCAAACAGCTGGTGAAATTCGCAAATGATTAAGCAGTTGAATCAGAATTTAACCTGTTGATTTAGATTTCAACAAATATCTAGATAAAACCCATAAAAAAAAATTCAGAAATAAACTGTTCATATTTTAAAGCTTCGCAAAAGTACATATTTTAGAGTAGTCAGTGGCAGAAAAATGATGCTCATATTTTGTGGTGTTCATATTATCGCGAGTGCACTTCATTATAAAAACGAAAACATTTTTTACTTAATTTTTCGTCAACGATATGTCTCGAACGAATCACTTGGATTTTGGTCACCTTACCAGCAATCAACGTTCTTTTATTTTGATGTTAAACAATTTTTCGAAATCTGCAGAACCGAGTCAGTACATTCTCACGGCGTCATTTCGAATACGTCAAATTTGGTTCGCCACAACAACGAACAACAAGATTGTGGTCAATTCAATAGGGACAACGATACGATATTAAGGAATCAGTAGTGCTCGAGATTCTAGCAAGACAGTTTTGCAACTCAAAAGAATTGGTGTGGCGATGGTCGAAGTAGTCTGCACGTTGACTACAAAACGAAAAATATTTCCTGGGTTCCACCCCAGTTTCATACTCATAAAAACATCTCGCATTTTTCTGTTGTGCATTTGTGTCAGTTGTTGTCGGAAGGTTTCAGTGGCAAAGACATAGTCACTGGTCACTGAACAGTATCGCATTCAGCTGTATCCAATCCACAGTCACATCAGAACGCCCTCCTTCGTCGGTATTGTGTAGCATCGGCGAAGTAAACTAATTACTGAAAAAAACTACTAAAAACGAAGCTTAAAAATTTTATACGTCTCCTTGACATGAGAGACGTTACAACACAAATAATGTGCAAAAAGCAGTGTTGTAAGATAGTGAAGCTTCACCTCCTATCATTTCTCCTACAATCCCTTTCCTCTAATTCCAGCACAATGCACCGCATGTGTAGGGGCTGATCCAAATTAAAAAAAAAAAAAACACCACAGAATTCAAATTTATTTCAAACCAATTTATTGCATAAACGGAAATTAATTTTTTATATAACTGCTCGTTCGTTAGATTGTCAATGAATGAATCGCCGGAGATTAAAAACCCTAATTCACTTAATTCAGCTAATTCAATGGACAAGGCGCTGATTTAATCAATTTTCCCTGCTGTCTTCCTCACAGCAGTCTATACCTTTCAAATAACATTAACTGCCTGATTACTTCTCCTTGTTAAAAAAAAGGTCTATAAAAATCTAAAAATAACCAAAAATAAAATTAAAATCTGTATATAAACCTCTCCCAATTAAACAGTAACAAAAAAATTAATAAAAGAAATACTAAATTCCCAGCTAAAATGTCTAATTAACACTATTGACCATTAACATAACTTACAACTTTACAAAAGCAAAACAAAGAAAAAAAACTACTTTTTATATAAAATTTGTATAAAGAAAATCAAAAATGAATATGCAGCAGGTTTAATTAAATTTTTATATTGTGTAACTTAATTATTTTATTATTATTTAATCACAGACAGAGCAACAAAACAAAAAAAAAAAACAAGAGGCGACCGCATACAAGTCGTGGTTTGAGCTGCTGTACAAAACGACTACTCGCAATTAAATATTTAAATTTTACAGCACTTTTTCTAATTTTCACTTTAATTTAGAAGTTGAAATCTTTGTTTGAAAAAACGTGATTAACGAAAAACTTATCCAACTACAAAATGTGTGGCATATAAAAAGCCACATTTGAAATGCGTCTGGAAAACGAGCAATAACTGTTGTTGTAGTTGTTGCATAATTTAAATTTCATTATAGAAAAATGTGTTGACAAGTAATTAAATGCCATAAGGCAGAGATAGAGAGACAGACACGTTAGTTGTTTGTTTATTGAAAAAAAAGCGTTATTGAAAATTTTAAAATGGCGTTTTTGGCCATTTAGATTTACGAAAACGATTAACGAAAACATAAATGTTTAGTTATTAACTAAAAATATCACGAGTAATGTGGGTTAACATCACGAATAATTATTTCACTTCAATAATCAAGTGTCCACATTACAGAATTTATTGATAAACTAATTTTATCAGTATGTTTAGAGGTCATACCGCAAGCAGCTCAAATATAGGCCTGTAGTATAATTTCGATAACTACATATACGAGGTCTGTTCAAAAGAAAAGGTGAATTTTGTAATTTTCGATTACAATAGCGTGGTGCATCATGAGTTTTTGCCGACAGGTCGTACGGTTAATAAAGAATACTACAAGGAAGTTATACAACATTTGAGTGAAGCAATACGGCTAAAACGAACGGAATTGTGGGAAAAGGAATCATGGATTCTGCATCCCGATAATGCACCAGCTCACACATCAATGCTTGTTTGTGATTTTTGGGACAACAGCAACACCGTCATTCACCAGATTTGGCTCTCTGCGACTTTTTCCTATTCCCAAAACTGCAGAGACTGAAGAAAGGAAAGCGTTTTGCCACAATTGATGAGATAAACTCAAAATCGAAGTACGAACTGATGGCCATACAGAAAAGCGTATTTCAGAATTGCTTCAAGGATTAGAAGAAGCGCTGGCATAATTGCATTATATCTGAAG
This sequence comes from Dexiosoma caninum, assembly GCA_963924685.1. NCBI lineage: Eukaryota > Metazoa > Arthropoda > Insecta > Diptera > Tachinidae > Dexiosoma > Dexiosoma caninum. The sequence continues at coordinate 61,262,099 of OZ004728.1, read as the reverse complement.
GAGATTACTTTGAAGGGGACAAAATGGATATTGATGAATAAATAAATACTTTTTAAAAAATTCTAAATTCACATTTTCTTTGGAGCAGACCTCGTATTATGATTTGTACAGCAATAGCGGTTCTCGTTCTTCGATATAAAATAACCTTGTCCTGTTGGTACGGCTTGTTGATCTTGTTTGACCACCGCTTTGACGGCTGACAGTTGTTTTTATAATGAATAGAAAAGTCTTCAAATCGTTAAAAGTATTTTTAATCAAAATAATTGTTAATTTTGCCTCATGGTCGCAAACCATTCGATTAAATATTATTCTTACACCAAGCATACGGTAAATCTATATGTGTACCAGCGTTACCGTTTCTCAAGTTTTTCCTTATTTTTCAAGGTTTTTGAAATGCCAACAAGTTTTTAAGTTTTTAGCTTCAAAAATAAGTTTTTATTGAAATTCATTAATATTTTCAAGTTTTGATTATTAATTTTGAATTTACAGTATATAGCATGAAAATATTATTTTATGTTGCCATGTAATGTGAACGATCTTATAATTTTTTACTCCTTATTACTGCAACAGTGTTAAATGCATCTATTCCCTCTTTAATACAACTGTGTTGTATTAATAATATTGTAGTTTTTTGTGCCCGTATTTTTTTTCTAAAAAGTTTTCTATTTCAAAAAGGCATGGATAAATATTTAAAGAGAAACTGTAAGGATAATTTAATATTTTTAGTTTTTGGTGTTATTAGTTTTAAGCAGCGCTGCAAGTGGAGAAAATAGCTTAGAATATGCTACAGACATATCGGAGGGTCCAACAAAAGCTAAAAAAATGGGGATCTGCTCAAAATCGTGTGGAAGAATAAGTTTGTTGTTGTTGTTTAACTTTTTTTTTGTTTATCTTATTTTGAATAAAAATATATATTTTTGTGCTTTTTTTCTTTATTGGGACACTCTTGTGGAAAAAAGTTTTTTGTTGAAAAATTGAGTTTTTTTTTTTAAATAAAGTTTTTTTTTTTAAATATATGGTAACGCTGATATCTACGTACATCTATGTAGACACAGAAAATGCAAGAAGCCCTACCGAACATTTGGAAAATGTTACATGAGAAACAAAATAAACTTGTTTACATAACAAATGTATTGCCCATTACCACAAAATTTTGCACTGCACTGAATTCTGAATTCCTCGGAACCTCGCTGAAAAAAAGATAGGGTGTCCATCTAAAATGAGGAGATTGGTTACACGTACGTATATTATGTACGGTAATTGAGTAAGCTAAATTGACTCAATTAAATTTGTGTGAACACTAACTGAAATTGCTTAAATTATCTCAATTAAGAAAGCATGTCTGAATATAGTATTAATGAGTGAAAAAAAAAATTATAAAAAAGTATTTGTTTGTGTGTGTTGTATCTCAGCTGATCAGAGGTGGCAATTGATAGTACTTTGATCCTGATTGCACGTAAACATTTTCTACATTTGAATCATCAAGCAGTTAAAGTCGGTTTGAAATAAAGCATAGAATTGAAATAATTAATAAATAGTTTGTGACTCTGCGAGCATCTCTTGTGAATATTACCTGTTGTATAAACATTTGACATTCCACCGAACAGGTTGTAATATCACTTAATTGTTGTGCCGGCCAGACAACTCCATCAATCTATATCAGAGGTAAAAGCGTAGAGCCAAAATTCTAAATACTTCGCCAATCTGCGTACCGTTAAGGCATCTCAATTTTTAGGAGGCAGCTAGATCTGTTGAAGGTACGAATCTACAATAAGCAAAACTAAAACATCAATACCAAATGTCGATGGCGCTGGTAGAGGTAGTCTGCACGTTGACTACAAAACGAAAAATTTTCCTGGCTTCTACCCCAGTTTCAGACTCATAAAAACATTTCGCATTTTTTGTGATGTGCATTTGTGTGTGATTTTGTGTCAGTTGTTATCGCCAGGTTTCAGTGGCCAAGGTATAGTCACTGGTCACTGAACAGTAACGGCTTCAACTGTATTCAATCCACAGGCACATCAGAACGCCCTCCTTCATCGGTATTGTGTAGCTCCAGCGAAGCGAAATAAATACTAAAAATGGCTACTAAAACGAAGCTTCAAAAATTTAATACGTCTCCTTGACATCAGAGACGTTACAATACTGCTATAACAACAAATACCGTGCAAAAAGCAGTGTTGTAAAATAGTGAAGCTTCATCTCCTATCATTTCTCCTACTATCCCTTTCCTCTAGTTCCAGCACAATGCACCACAGGGGTCATCTCCTGAGTGCTGGTACAAGATAAAAAAAAAATTTTTTTTTTTTTTGGGAACAATTTTGGACACGAGAAGGGAGAGATATTGTACGATGGTAACATATCTATATCGGAAACTATAATAAACATTTCGCATTGAAAGAAGACGCTGGCCATGTCACCATCGACACTGCTGCCATGTTGTCACTACAAAAGGTTGCTTTTGAAAGGCCTTTTCAATTACTCTGATTACAGTTGAAAACACAATAAAAATATTACGTACGTAGTGCCTCCAACATTTACGATGTGTATTTGTGTGTATTGTTCAAAAATCAATAAGCGCTGTTAATTCTGTTTCTTTTTTCTTTTTCTTTCAATTAAAAGTAAATTGTTAAATTGACAGATAAAATCTTTATAACGCTTAATTTGTTAAATGAAGAAATTTCGACTAATTTGATTATTTATATAAAAAAAAAAATGTCTCGTGGAATGGCACAATACAAATATTTAAAAAAAAAATTAAATTTTTTGAAGGAATTGCGTTTCAACGCCAACGACATTAAATTTTTGTTTTAAAAAAATAGTATTAATTTAAAACACATGTACTACTCCAATTGTGTCAATAAAAATTCCAAAAGAAACAACCTAAGAAATTATAAATTGATGTGTTAAAATTAAATGAAAAGAATTTAAAAATTTTAATTTAGTTATTTCTACGAAATAAATTTCTTATCATGGAATATAGAATACTTTGCTCCACAAGAGCACTCTATAAGGAAATAAATGTTATGTGTACGTTTGATAATTAATATATTTATATACATATATATATATTTATTATTTTTTAATTCTTAATTTTTTTCCATGCAGGATTAATCATGTTTTTTTTGTTTTGACAATTAATTACCTTGGTAAAATCGGCTTCACTGTGAGAATTACCCGCAAAAGATAATTAATCGTAATTAATCTATATTTTTTCTTAATTTTATCACTTTTAAAACTGTGAAATATTCTGCTGGAGCATTTCAATTCACAAATCAATCTCATTTAAGTTTTTTTAGATTATTTACAAGAAATATACTGCTTGAGCACTGCAATTTTCCAAACAAAAAAATAATGATAATTTTTTTCTTTGTGATAACAAATAGCAAATGGTTAAATTTATTTAATAATAAATAACTCTTAATTTTGTGGCCTGCTATTAAATGGCACCAAGTTTTAATATAAACGGCTTTAAATCGTATCAATTTGTTTTTTTTTCTTATCAATTATTTTCGTTTAAAAATTATAATACACATTATTTATATAGTTTTGCCATTCCCGTATTTAAAATTATTTAATAAATTTGTAATTTACTTGTAACTATTTCATGGTTCAAATGCGTTTTTTATTTTTCTTTTTTTTGTTACACGCGCGTTTTTTATGTTGGCATTCTGTGAAACAAACTCGTGCGTATGTTGTGCCAGACTACGGCGACTGAAGCCGTGGAGACCGACCGACCCCCAAAACGAATAGTTGAGTTACGCTCACGAAAAACGCTCATCAAAAACAATAAAACAAGCAAGAGATTATAGAAAATAAATAATAGCACCCAAATAACGATAATGAATAACGAAGTAGTTCACCTTTACAGGTGAAGTAATTTTCACAGAATGATTTTGCTATGAAAATCAAAAAAATACAAAAGCTAAACAACAACACTGCGACAGCAACAGCAACAACACAAACAACAATAATTATAATAATAACAAATGCGAAAGATAGCCGCAGCAGAAATAAATTTAAAACAAACAAAAAAAAATACCATTAACAGCAGTGTTGCCACTGAAGAATTCCGCAATTACCCATGACTATGTCCAAATTGTATATTTGTATAAAAAATACACAAGATACTTGTTTTGTGTGTTGACTTAATCTGAATGGTTACACTTCATAAACGAAATATTTAAAAAAAATGATGCAGAACGGTTTTTAAAGGGAAAAATTAGGTCAACAAAATCAAAATTTTTCTAAGGTTTCATAGCTAATTTGAATACATATGGTACTCCTCTTGAATGCCTATAAATTACTTTTCTTGGTTTTACTCTGGTTCTCGAGAGTTCCCATTATACAGAAAAAAGCTAAGGTTGCACCACCTAATTTGCAATAACTCCAGAACTACCTGTTCGAAGGAACTAAGAAAAACACTGAGAATAAAAAAAACCTTTAAATTATATTATTATCCATTTTTTGCAAATCCCTATAGTTTAGGAGATATTTAGAATGTTTTGAGAAAAAAACCCTTTTTTCAAGAAAATTCCGGCACAATGTTTCGCATGTATAGGGGTCATCCCCTGAGTGCCGGTCCAAGAAAAAAAAAATTTAAAAAAATTTTTTTTTAAAAATTTATTAAAAATTTTGTATGCAATTCCGCAGCAAAAATCAAGTGAATAAATCAAAGGAAAAAAAATCTGGGGAAGAACTTCATTCACTTTAAGGGGAATTTTGTTTAGCATTTATTGAAAATGAATCATGATTGCAATTTTCTGAAAAGAGGGAAAAAGTATTCACAATGCGGGTGAATGTGCGAAATTACACCTAGTGGCAACACTGCTGCTTTACCATACTATTCGTTGTTGTTGTTGTCGCTGTAGCTGTTGCTGTTGCTGTTGCTGTCATTGTTGTCAGTGAGATACGTTTAAGTTTTATTATTGTTTTTTTTTCTATTTGTTGTCTTTCTAAATACAACAACAATAAATGTTGTACGAGTATTACCAGTAGGTAAACAAGTACAACAAACAAGTGTTTACCTACTGGTAATACTCGTACAATGGCAAAGTTGAGCGCTAATGCTTACCAAAGGTAATGGGTATTTGTTACAACAAAAACAAAAAAACAAGAATCACACTAGCAGCAACGACAACAGCAGTAAGAAAAAGAGAGGCAGGAGGTGCATCAAGAGCTAGAAATGTTACGACAACATGCTGCAGAAAGTTACCAAACCTTTTATATTTTTTTAATCTTAAACATTTCCATAATAAAGTTCTTTGGCGTAGAGAGTATACGAGTATATTTACAAGAAAATTTTTGTTTTTTTTGCTATTGTAGTAGTCATTTCCTATTGACTTTTTAGTTGTGTTTTACACAAACAAAATACCTGTTGTTTTTGTTATTGTGGTGTTGCCGTAGAGGAGTTGCGACTACTTGATAAATATATTTTGACTGTATTCATGTAATTTTTGGTGATTATTATTGGGAAGTTGTCACCAGTGGATCGAAATAGCAGCTGTTCCTACTGCCAGATAGAAATCAGCTGCCATTGGACTCAGAGAAACATCTGGAAAACAACCTTGAACTGATTATTGGCAAGACACTTTTGGGAGTCACACAATGTTGTGGTCAACTCAAAATGTCCACCAATATCGACCACACCCACTACCGTTTAAAATTTTCCTACAGGGGTTTGATAATTATTTTTATGGAATAAATCAATAAAGTGAGTTTTTTAATTATGCCAACGAGCACTAGCAGAACGGAAGAAGATGCTGTATACGGAAGGCCCTAAACCGCATACATCAGCAAGAATACATATTTATTTTACAGTTGCGTAGCCATATAAATATATATATTTTTTCTTTTTTTATTCTTAAATTGTTGTAGAAAAGAGTCAAAAATTCACAATTGACTGACTGTATATAATTTGCCCTTCTGGTTGAATTATTCTATAATTTAAACTTTTATATACCCCCCATGCCTTTCGATTTACTTGAGAGAAAGAAAATTTCTAATATTTTTCCGAATTCCAAAATTAAGAACAAAAATTCGATTAAATTATAATTTATCTGGCCACCTTTGCGCCTGACCGCAGTGCAATCGCAGACACATACACACATTTTTTGTTGCACTTATTTGTCTATTAAGGAGCTATAAATAATGGCTAAATAAAATGTAAAAAGGCACATACGCTTAAAAAATATAAACACAATCGACTAAACAGAAGAGTCAAATGGGGTAAGAAAATAGAATTGTCAGCAAAAAAAAACATATGCAAAATTCAATGATGCCAACTCGTAGAGGTACATTAAATCAATGAAAACATTTCATTAAATCAATTAATTTATGTATTATATTGAATGAAAATCTGTCATTTAAGTTTGTGAAACAATTTGGGTTACATTAATGAAATAATTTCATAAGTGCCCCGGTAGTCTAGTGAGTAATGTGCGTTTATCAGTTGCGGGTTCTAGGTTCGATTTCTAGCAGAGCTTCAGGTCTGTATCAGTACAACATGTGAAAATTTTTTTCACAACAGGTATCACAATGGGACCAAAATAAATTGAACTTAAGTGGGCCGGAACCAGCAACCTGCCGACCTAACCTATGGGAAAGTTTTATTAATCTAATGTTGAACTATCATTTGCTTAATGAATATTTTCACTCTATTTATGACTCAGATTAATAAAATAAAATCATATATATGTATAGAATGAAACACAATAAAGGGCTTCGTTAGCCCACAATTTTACAAGACAAATTTCATTGATACAATGCAGAAATTCTTTGTCTGAATGAAGCGTTTTCTATCACTGCAGTTTGCTAATACTCGTATATTTAAAATCTTCTCATATTAGCTTGGCAAAAATCACTTAAAATAGTAAAGAGATGGCACCACTGCTCAATGTCTTTGTAACTGCACTCACCACTTGTCCAATAGAATATTGCAGCGCATAACTGGTTTCCATTTTTTCTTTTTTCTAAAAAAGTTATTAAATAATTCAGTAACAAGCAGTATTCGTACATGGTCGAAATAAATTATCGTTTTCTATTCAAGTGATTGGTTTAAACGTAACAGAGGAACACCTTGCCATTAAACAAGACAATAGTTATTAGAAGATATTGAAGTTCTTAATATCTTGTGTTTGTGGGAATATAAATGAAATTCTTTAGATGCCATAAAACGATTAGAAAATCTTCTTAAGATGTAATTTTAAAATTTTAGATATGTTTAGCTTAAAATATCGCTTGTGACATTCTCTTTTAGATTGCTTATCAGGAAACTACATGGCAGTATGCTATCACATCATTCTGAGCGTTGAGGGTTCTATTCCCCACAAAGGCTGTGAGTAGTATGCAGAAATATTATTATACATAACACATTTCCCATTTTTTCTGATGTGTCACTGAACAGTACCGGTGTCAGCTGTAAAAAATCCACAGGCACATCAGAACGCTCTGCTTCGTTGGTATTGTGTAGCACCGGCGAAGTAAAATAACTAATAAAAAAATGGATACTCAAACGAAGTTCAAAAAATTTAACACGTCTCTTTAACATCATAGGCGCTTCAACACTGCTATCAAAACCAAGAACATGCAAACGCAGAATTGTACGATAGTAAAGCTTCACCTCCTATCATTTCTCCTACAATCCCTTTCCTCTAATTCCAGCACAATGCATCGCATGTGTATTGGTCATCTCCTGAGTGCTGGTCCAAGATGAAAAATTATCAATTTCAAGACAATAATTTTATGATTCCGAGCGTCACTAAATCTACACTCGGAAAATTATTCCAGTAACGAACTGTAGTTTAATCAAGAAGTATTCTATTTATATATTTTTAAATAAATAAACATTTCAAATTCAACGCAATTTTATTTTTAACTGATTGTGACATTCGTTTAAAAAAATAATAGTGTTTTCACACTGACTTTTAAAGCAAAATCTGTTTTTACGTTAAAACGAACGTTTAAAGCTTGGTTTTACCATATAAAAATATGTTCTTAAAACCATCTTAAAAACTTGTTTGAATTTGTTTTAAGACGCAGTAGCAACAACAATAAAAAAAGTGAAAAATAAAAAGAAGGTATTGGGTAGAGCTTAATGAAAATGCCTTCATCGAGTTGTGGGAGGAGAAAATAAATGAAATTTTATTACGCAATCTTTGCGTTAAAACCTGATTTAATGAAACTTATAGTGAGAACGCAAAATCTGCTGTTTGTGATTTGAACGTTAAAATCAGGTTTTAATTTTTGGTGTGAAAACACTATAAGTACACATTAATAGGGATTTTCAGTTCCTGTCAAAATTGTCCTTTGTTTATGTTAATAGTTTTTAATACAGTAAAATAGAGAGAAACATTTTTTATATTTTTACATCAGTTAATCAGTTGTTTTTAAATCAACTTCTGGTTTGTTTTTGGTATAGTAAAATATTGAGTAATTCTCAAATAGTTTAGGAGAATTTTTATATAAACGTGTGAGATTATTTAGCTTGTTGAAAAAATGTTACTGAATTTCTAGGGACATTAATTCAGCATATAGGCATATGGCACAAACAACAATCTTAAAAAAATAATAAATTAAAAATATATATTTCATTTGATTTATTTATTTATTTATTCCACAGTTGAACTATAAAAAACAAAGTAAAAATCAGCTGTTTTTACAGAATTTGCAGTTGATTATTTGGTGGACAGAATAGCAACAACAAATGAAAAATCTGCAATTTTTACGGAAGTCATTGTTTATTTATTTGTAACTTAATATAAGCAAAATAAAAGAAAAGACAATTGTTTTTACGGGTTTAAGTAATTTAATTTTTAACCATTAAGAATTAAATTAATTTTTCGTTAAATTTAACTGAAATATATATAGGCTTGGATTTTAAGTGAACTGTCATTTATTTAAAATTATAATTTCACTTAATTTTAAGTAGAGAATATTTTGATTGCAGTTGAAATATTTAAACAAGCGATATCTGCTCTACCACAGCTCTGGGGCCTTGATGAAAATGCTGTTTTAAATATTTCTTTACGTACACCGTTCTTTCTACTGAATAAGTAATTCGTATTGGCCGGCGTTTTCCCATACAATTACTATTTATAGTTGGTATATGGATTTTTTTCTTTACCAAACAAGATTGTTCGTTCGTATTCATACGAATTGTTTAGTTTCCAAACGGTTGGCATGGCAAAGAAAATAATTATACGAAAATACATACAATACATTTATGTAGCAATAATTTTAAAAATACAATAGATAAGCAGAAAATAAAAAGAAGCAAAAACCAGCACATAATTCACATACAACATTTTGCCAAAAAGTACAATAATAACAAACCATAATAAAAAAAATATATATGTACATACGTATATTGTACATATAAAACATGTAATGAAATCATGGCTGGTATTCGTGTAATACAAGGAAATTTAAGAGTCTTAATGAATTCCATTACTCAGACATGAAATTCAAAAGGAATGGTAGAAGGAAAAAATTATAAATATGTAGTTACATGCTCGCTATTTTAATCCATCAAACATACATACATACACGTGTATGCACATATGTTTGTATGTACAATGTACATGTATGCTTGTAAGCTTTTTACGGGGTTAAGAAACACAACAACGCCAACTATTGTTTAATACAAATTGTCGGCTGTTTAAGTCGCGCTGATTTTGCTGTGTCTCAGAAACGTTGTCATCTTGTTTAACCCAATTTTAATTTTCAACTTTTTTTCGTTTCTTTCAAACTTATTTATTTTTACATCCACAAATCAAATATAGAAATTATGAGTGTCACGTAAAGGAGGTGTTTGTGCTAAATACAGACTCCATATGAGTATACATAGTTACATAGTACACCAGCATAGTTCTTTGTTCTAAGCATCTGATAGGAATAGAATACAATGCGGCGAATATGGTGTTGTGTAAATTTAGTTGGCTGAAGGTGCGTTTGTCTATGCAGGTGCATGTAAAGCCATAACTGGCAGAATGCAGTATCAACTACCCCACACACAAGCGTAAACGCAATGAAATGTAATTTGAAATATCAAGAGTTTTTGCTGCCTCTTCCATAACCAACCAAGAATATCCATATGAAATGAGGTGACTGCTTTCACGTACATATTAAATAACAGCTAAAATAAGATAAATACAGCCAAGTGTAATTCAAATTGATGTGGCTTCATGCACATTCATAGTTGATTTAAGAAACAACAATAGAAGAAGAAATGACAAAAATCATAAAACTTCTTACCCATATTAAAAAAAAACTATAGAAAATATTGTAAATTTAGAAAAAGAAATTATTAATTAGCACGTAATAACTGAATCATAGACAAAAGTGTATTAATTACTGTAATTAATTAATATATTATTAATATTAATTAATATAAATATTATTAATAATGGGCTAATGGTCCAAAAAGCTACAGGCAGTCAAAATTGCATGTGATAATTGCTAAGAAAGAAGCAAAGTCAAAGACAAAAATTGTAAGTTAAGATAGTGGTGAGTTTTTTCTATCTCACAATTTGCAGTGCTGTATTTAATTTAAAGTCTTAAATATCTGGTGTAAACATATGTTTTTCTAATAAAAAATAAATAAATTTTAGGGCGCGTTAAATCAAAGAGTATAAAACAGAATGAAATAGGTTTTGAAATCTCGTTGTATAAAAAAAAAAGTTCTGTAAGAATGACGTAATATTCTATCATTGCACACTCTGTCTCTTCTCCACACTATCCATTCACAATGAAGGTAACGCACATTGTTGTTACGTATTTTAATTGGCTGAATGTGTAATACACCATTATTTATATTAGATCGTCGCCTGATTTTTTTTTTAATTTTCTATAAACGTTATTATTAATGTTTTTGAAATTAAAGCTCGAAATTAAACTAAATAGTTATTCTTTTGCTGCAATTTTAGTTTTGCGTTCAAATAAATTTATTGCCACAATATTTATGCAGCATTCTAAAGAAAAATATTCATAAAAGAAAGCAAAAACCAAAACAATAAAGTTTCAGCTCATACGTGACCAAATTTTAACAACAAATTACAACAAAAAAAAAAACAAACAAACAAAAAAAATTAAACAACTTCATTATTATCAACTTTATCCAAAATAGAAATAACTTACACAAATCAACCGACAACTTTGAAATAGAAAAAACACAGCACATAAACAATAGATTTACCAAACAATTGCGGTTTGTTAAAAATTTTAGTTTCAGTAACAGTATTAAAAAAATCAACACAAACGAAAAATATAAATCATTGTGAGCTTTTGATTTTTACTACTCCATTTAAACTGGAATAATAAGAAAAAATATAGTCAGAGTTGGCCAAACTTGCCAAAAAAAAAAGGGCATACAAAATTTTAATAACAACATAAATGTTTGCAATGCCATAAACGACATGGCGTTTACTGTGTTTATACGTGCGAATTATTTGCAAATAGCAGTGTTTTCACAATGACTTGTTCTAAAGAAAAAGTTGGTTTTAACGTAAAACCAATAAAATCTGGTTTTACCACATAAAAATATTTTCATAAAAACATTAAACTATTTTTTGACTTAGTTTTAAGTTGACTTATTATAATGCAACCTTGATTTTCATGTACTAAAGGCAGTGCTACCAAGTTAAATTTTGGAAACAGCTGGCAATTTAATTGATGCTCAATGAAATAAAAAAAAAATAATGGAAAATTTGGTAAATAAAGTCACTATAATAATTTAAAACATTAGATGAAATTTCATTGCAGAAACTGTGCGTTAAAACCTGATTTAATTAAACTTATAGTGAGGTTTTAACTTTTAGTGTGAAAACACTAGAAGAACGTAAAATATTGCCATATATTTTTATTATTTATTTTTATTTTAACGCAGGAAAACAAGTCGTGAATAACGCCACTATTTGCAACTTTACCACTTGTTTGTAATGTTTAAACGTTGTTTAAATGTTTTTCGCCTTCGTTGTCACTTGAGCTCTTAAATCTACCTGGTAGTGAATTTGCCTTGCCATATACAACATTCAACTGCTTGCGATGTACTGGCTGCCATCTTCAATATAATTACGTAGGTGACTACACGGCGAAGAATGCAGCCAATAATGTTTGTAGTTCTGTGGTTTATATGTTTAATATTTAAAACATTAAGGGTCCTCATAAAAACGTGTAAAAGTCTCGTAAACTGCGCAAAGTGTGGAAGTTTACGCTCTCGTAAATGAACTGTCAAAATTTGTTTGAAAATTCATTTGCACAAACCTCATAAATTTGCCCAACAATTTAGTCTCGTAAACTTGCACAGCTTAATTGTGCATTGAATAAGTCAGCTGATTTTGTTTACTTTGAGATTAACTGTTTAAAATTGCACAACAATTGAAAAAGGGGCTTCATGAAATAGGTCTCGCAAACTTGCCCAATTGCACAAATGGCAATTTTAAGCGTTTTCATGATTTGTGTATTTGCCTTTCGAACACTTCTTAAACATCCTTTACTTATAATATTCAGCCACTACCCTTGTGCGGGTGCAGCTTAAAACTCCTTCTCACTTTCATACCCCTTGCATAAATACATATATATATTTTAGGAAACAACCTTTATGCTTCAAATAAAACCTCTTACAATGTTGGAAATCAGCAACCAACAACATGTATTCTATTTAACGCGTGTTAAATACAGCCAAGAGCAGAAACACCCAACAGTAAACAATTTAATACCACGAGAATTCCTCCATGCTGATAATATGTAATCAAAGACATAACACTTCCCCAGCAAATTGCAATAAAAGTTGTACGTACAGCGATAAAAAAAAGCACATTTACTCAAATTTGGGGTGATGAAAAAGAAAAAAACTAAAAAAATATTGTAATAAAACATGTGTTTATGTACACACATCAAGCAAAACATCAACATTAAAATAAAGTAGCGGAAAAAGTATCTTACAGATACAGATAAATACATACGTACATATGTATGTATATATGGAATCAAAACAACAGCAAAAAGTAAGAGAAATGTACAGAAAGCAAAACAGCATGAAAAAAAGCATTAACTACGTTGTAACCTTTGTGATGAACTTTACATAATTGGATTTTGTTTATTGTCTGTCTATACGGATAATTTACAACTGTGAATGGCCAATTGAGGGTATGTGTGTGTGAGGGTATGCGTGTGTGTGTGTATGGTTGTGTGTTATGTCAGTCTATTATGACTTTTATGATAAAACGGCTACAAGTACGGCGTATATTACTGTTACTAAATACCCAGAAAGCAACAAGATTAGGCTGAAGTAATAATGATAATAAGTAATAATAATAAATAATAATGACAATATAATACGAATAAGAACTACACCTGAGATTGGGCATTAGTTAGGTTCAAGGATAAAAAGAAACCTTAATCATGATCGTGCAGGTCTACGTGACAAGTTCGTAATTTCCAATTAATTGCAATTAAATGCAAAAAATTAAAAACAAAGTCGTTTGCGTATATAAACTAGAGATTTCGCCGCGCTCTATATTTTACTCATGAACAAAGTTACGCATTCGGCATTCTTATGCACAACTAGTAAGTGGTGGGCAAATTTGAGGTTAGAAAGTAAATTGGCTTACAAACACACTTTCTTTTGACAAATTCAGTTTTATTGATACCAATGTAAAGTAGAAATACGGGAATTAATAATGCAATATGATGTTGGGCAATTGTTCATGTTTAGCACGTCGCCAGACGTCTGCTTTTTTCACAAAATTTTAACCATATTTTGCAACATAGCTTCGCTTATGCCGTCAATGCAGCGCCGAATTTCATCGTTCAGAGCGTCCGTTGTTGGTGCTTTGTTCACATAAACCTGGTCTTTCAAATTGCCCCACAGAAAATAAACCAGCGGCATTAAATCACAAGAACTAGGCGGCAAATTGACATCGCCAAACCCATTAATTACGCGACCGCGAAATTTTTCCACAATAACTGAATTGTTTGGTCGGCTGTGTAGCTTGTGGCGCCGTCTTGCTGAGACCAAAGGTCACTGATGTCAACATTAGCCAATTGTGGCGAGAAAAAATCGGTTATCATGGTTTGGTAGCGCAGAAAATGGTCGACCGATTTTAATTCTTGAACGAGTTGAACTTTATAAGCGTGAAGATGACGATCTTTATGTAAAATGTTGGTGCAAACTGCCCCTGGTGATGCCCAATTGTTGCGAACGTCGACGGGTTGATGTTCCAGGCTCAACACTCAACACTTTGCGGTACAGGGGCTATGTTTGCATTACTACGACCACTACGATCGTATTGTTTTGGTCTATTGTCAGCAACAGTACCGTGAGCCTCGAATTTCGCGATTAAATTACGCACAGAGTTCTCAGAAGCAGCCTGATTAGGAGGAAAAGCTGCTCGAATTTTACGAAGTAATACAGTAAAATTTTCACCATTTTGGTAGTAAATTTTCACAACTAAAATCCTTCGGTCAAGAGTGTGGCGTTTCATTGTTAAACCTTCCCAACTTCTTACTAAATAAATGTCAAACAATGACAGCTCAATTCTGGACATTTCATCATTTGACAGCCAATTTACTTCTTAACCTCAAATTTGCCCACCCTGTATATTTCTTTAACACCAGTAAATGCTACCACGAAATATGTCACTCACGTGCACTAAATAAATTTGCTTAAAAAATCAGCCGTGACACAGATTCCCTACGGAATGATTTTGATTCCGTATTTACCCTTTTATTTTAGCATTTATTTTAGGTGTCAGAGATTTCGATCGTTTATGGCATTGCGAAATAAATTTTTAAAAGGCTTATTTATTTAAAATTTATTCAAAAATTCATTAAAAATAACAAAAGCTCGATATAGTCTTCTAGTGTATTCACAACAGAAGTTTCGACAAAGGTTTCAAGATGGTTTTAAGAAAATATTTTTATGTGGTAAAACCAGGTTTTAATAGTTGGTTTAAATGTAAAACTAAACAAGTCAGTGTGAAAACACTAATACAAAATATTTCGTTTACCTGTATGAAGAGTTCTTATCGAAGTGCCTTTTAATCTTATTATTATTATAAAATTAATTTCAAATTGTTTGCTGGGTAATCATCAATGTGCAGTACCCAGCTCAGCTCTTTATTACGAATATGTGACTGTTTATGTGTAAATTAATTCAACAATAAACAATTGAAATAAATACCAGTAGCATTAACAATTCCTTTATTGCTAAATATCTTGAAAGAAAAAAATTTTTAAATAAAATAAAACAAAATCTTGCCATCAATAGATGATAATTTAATTCAACAATATGCCATAAAAACCATGAATATAATCTAGTTCTTTTTTTAGCTTGTATTTAATTCTTACTTTGAGCATATCAAACAGAGTTGGTTTTAATTAAAATCAACTTAAACAAACAAAAGATTGCACATTTTACCAGAATTTGCTTATTTATTTACTGTTCGATATTTCGTAGTTTTACTACAGAATTTTGTATAATTTACACAAACGGTGTAGATTTGAGCACTAAAAAACATCGGCGAAGTAAAATTGTAAAAAAGGGCAAAACAAAATGTTCACGCAATTATCAGTGGTGTTAACTGTAGGCATAATTTCCTACATGTAGGGGAAAAAAATTAATGTAGAGAAAAAAGGACAGATTTTTTTAAATTCTCTAAATGTAGGAAATTTAACAAAAAAAAAAACGGAAAAAAAGTTCTCTCAAAATAAAAATCTCCAGCAAAATGTCATATCAGACTTTTCTTAGTTATGCCAGCATTATTTGAAAAGCATGAGAATGACAACATTTGTATTCACATATGACATATTTGATTCACTGTCATCATGATAGTATCATGCATTTGTACTTTGCAAATTCCCAAGCTGTGCGCGCTATATTCCCCGGGAATGCAAATATTTTACTCCTTTGAAGTGAGTCTGCATTATCCGTTCTTTTTGTAAGATGAAGGTCTGGATTACTGGAATTTTCAATCATGGAATCTCAATATAAAACCATGATCATAAACAGTAACTAATCATTTCTTGAGTTTTGAAACACTATGAAAAACTATGCAGCTTAGCTTTTGTTAGCGAAAACAGTATTTGTTTGTTCTTTCTTCATATAAAAAGTAAAATAAGCTTACAAAACACATGCTAATTTAAGCTTTTTTTCTTTTCTCATCCTGTCTTGCACAGAATGATAATAATTTTTTCGATTGGAAATTTTCTCACAAACGCTACAGAAATGTTCTTATTATTAATTTATACAAGACTTTGCGTACGGTAATTTTACCTAAAAATCGGTAATTATTATTTTTGGGCTGTACGGATATCGAATTAAAAAAGTTAACATCACTGTAAGGTGCATATAAATTAGATTTCACAGAAATGTGTATAACGTATACGATATAAATAATTTCACTGAGATGTGTACAACGTATACATTATAAAGAATTTTACAATAAAAAAAATAACGTATACGCTTACGGTTTCGTAAAGCATAAAATATATAGAATAAAGAGCTGCATGATCTAGCTTTATAGATGAGCATGCTCATGTGTTCATTATAAATTGCCTATGTTCGAACACAATGTAAGTTACTGACCATACGTTTGATTCAACTGCGATGTCAGTGAGCAAAAGTTTGTTCATACCATCAACACACGAACTCTGTTTGTTACTGATTGAATGTGTTCTTGTGATCATGAGCATGTGCCCGTGTTCGTGATTATATGGTTATGTTCGAGCAAAGGATTTTAAAAGTTATTGCATTTGAAATAAGTTTTGGATTTATAATCTGTTCTTTACATTTCATTGTTGTATGTATATGCCGCCTACAAAACTATAAGGTACATTTATATACTTATAGAAACTAAAAAATGACTGTAAGTAAATTTTAATATTTTTTATTCTTTAATTATTTATGTTGTTTTTTTTGTAATTTAGGATTTTACAGAATTCAATTCTTATTTTAGTTTGTTTTTGTATTAAAAAAGTGAAGAGAATTTGTTCGTTATGTTAATAAAAAAAACCTTATTTCCCCGTATTTTATTTGATTACCCGAACATGTCATCGTGTTTGTTTTTGCTCATAGTTATTATGGTTGTCTGCAACTGTGATCATGATCATAAACACAATTGCTCGTTTATGTTCATGTTCAGCTCATGCTTGCTCGCAAGTGTTTATAGTATGATACAAAAAACAAGCCGATCATGTTCAAACATGCTTTTTCTTTTGTTCATGCAGCTCTTTAATATAGAACTTTTTCAAGTTATTTACTAAACGTACCTTCCCACTATGGACACAAAGTACAAATTTTCGGCGTAATTCATGCGCCGGTAGTGCGAACGCACCAAATTTTTGCACGCAGTAATGCGACACTCAAAATTAAACTGTATTCACAGAAAATGTGAACATTCTTTAGCAAAATCTCGATCAATGGATTTATGATAACTGCGCGGATTTTTATTGGCCCAGCAAATATCACCGATATGCAAAGGTGGCAAACTGAATTTTGATTGTGTGCAAACTGCTTCGTAAAATCTTACTGCCGTATTGATAAAATTTTTTTTTATAAATACTTTATAGAACGTATGTATATTGATTGAATTTTGTATGGAAATTTGTCCAATAAACCTTTTATAAATAAAAATTTTTTTTATGCATGAAAATGCATTTTATAATCACAATTTATGCAAATAATACATTAGTTCTGATTTGTGCTATTGATGGACAGAAAACAAATTGATTCTGTCAAGAAAGTACTCGTACAATTGTGTAAGTTTTTCATCCCAGGTTAGAAAACATTAACTGCGGAATTCAGAAAAATTTTTGGGATTTATTGAAGGTATATTGATTGATTTTTGTGTGAAAATTTGTGTAATAAACCTTTTATAAAAGGGGACAAAAAAAATATTATGAATACGGCAGTAATTGTGTTTTATTTATTTTATACAGCAACGTCATGATTTTGGGGAGTTCAATCCGCCAGTAAAAGTTTCTTTTTAATAAGAAACATATGATTTAATTTGCCCAATAAATCCCGATATTGTGACCGTATTGCTCCGATTATCATGACATTTTCATTTTGGCCCATATGAGCCGAATAAAATTCTACCAATATGCGACAATATAGTGTCGACTCTCGATAATTTTAAATACAAGAAACCAAAGAAAAAGTTAAAACAATCGCGATTTCAAATTAACAAGAGTTTAATTGAAAGAAAAGCGCATGGTAGATGCATTGCGTTTTTAAAAAATACAAACACAATCACATTACGAGTTCAAATTATAGATTGTAAAAAACCCAAGCTGCACATTAAAGAACGTCGTGAAGATGACATTTTTATATATAAAATAAATTATTAATTTCTTTACATTTTATATTTTACATAAAACAACCACAGCACAATTAAATAATTCAAATTATAGAAGCAAATAAATTCTAATTAAAGGGCGGTGGCGATCATGATGCCGCCATTCAAATAATTCCAAATTATTGAGAGAAGAAAATTAAAAGGATTTTTGTTTACAATTTATTCATTGTTTTTCAAGACACCTGGAAAATGAGTGAAATTATCGCGATCTTAAAATTAATGAGTTTCACGTTCTCAAGATTCGACTGTATTTTCAAATGTGCAGCGAATCGTCACATATTGGCGTACTTGTGCCGATAGTGGGTTGTTAGCTGAACGTAGAAAATACTTATTTATCGCCATTAGTTTTACATTAAAAAATTCATACCACAAAGATTTGAAAAATTTTCGGTAAATGCATTCCACGTCATAGAGATTATTTTTCCAACGACGTTAAACACACGTTGTCACTGTTATTTAAATCAACTTTATGCGTTCAGTAAACAAAAACACTTTGTGTCAAATGTAAACTGCACTAAAAGGTATTAAAAATTAAATTTATATTTCTTTAAGACTGTTTTCGTATTCATTATTACCGTAAAATTTTTCCTGCACTTATTTCCCAGGTTGTTTATTTTCCCCTTTCAATATTGCTGAGCAAGGCTTTGTACATCATACAGCACTTAAAGGTAAAAGCTACGCCAGCATCTATTTCAAATATCTTAAGTGTTGTTCTTTGAAAAGTTTTATAAGTTTTTAAGTGGGAGAAAAATATTCAAGTTAATTTCAATTTGATTTTCTATTTGGCGTTGAAAAGAATGGTGGAATAGAAATGTGACACGGGAAACACTTGCAACAAATAACTGAGAAAATGATGCAAAAACGGTCTAGGCTACCCAGTTCAAGGCGTTTTAGTTGAAGGCATTTGCAGCAGTTGTATGGGATCTTGTAATTTCCTCAATTTTAAAATAAAAGGCTACTGACAACTCGTTCACACAGTGAGCCTTTGTGTGGCTTTTTCACACTATCGCTTTCGAAAGAAGGTAATGGACAATATAAACCCTGTTTGTGGAAATTGTAGAACAGCAGTATGAATGACATTTTTTTATTGTTTCCAGTAGATACCTTTACTTTTCAAATAATAAGTGGTTTTATTCTAATTGAAAAATGATTTTCTTGAGTTTCGTCAATATTTTTGTATCAAAATGTATCAAGTGCCAACCGAACGAAGCGAACAATCAACTGATCTGTACTGAATCACCCAAATCGAGAAAGTTTGCATTCGCATAAAATAAACACTTGGGAAAAGCCCTTCCCAGACTTCCCTTGCTTCATAGTTTCTTTCTCTGACTTAGATTTTTAATAAAACCACAACAGCCTTTTTGCGAATGCCACTGACTGTAGTTAAAGACTTTGACTGCCGCCTTCCTCGCAAGTGCGTTTCAATACACTCGACTAAAAACATCGAAATGCAATATTGTCGTTTTCGTTTTATGAGAAGTACTCGAGCATATGGTCTGAAATATCAAAGACTGTGTTTCCTGAGTAAAAGTAAAATTGGAAAATAAGACCCACAGACACACACACACACACAGAAAAGAAAACGTAAAATGATTTTGAGGAAAAAGATTTGCGAAAAAACTTTTCTTGTTAAAGTGCAAAGAGGCGAATAGCATTTGTAGGGTTCATTTGTTTATTTATTTTATTTTTTTGCATAAAACCAACAACAATAACAATAATGCATCGCAACACAGCATTTGTGTTGTGTTTTTTTTTTGTACTTTTTATTTTCATTTCTTTGTAGTGCATTTTTCCTCTTGATAACAATTTTCTTTTTTCTGTTTAAACTACTGATGTTTGGAAGAGCGGAAAAAAGCTTAAAATTCATAAAAAATTTTTTAAAGACTGAATGAATGAATGAAAGATGTTCGCTGTTGATGCATGGAATGACGTTGATGTTTCTGTTTTTTCAATAATTTTTCTTCCGTTAATCGAACGGCGTAGCTGAGGCGAAGTGGACTCCTAGCGCGTGTTGTAGATGCATGAAAGTGATATTTCTGGGAAATTAAGCAAGACAAAGACCAGCACAGAACAGAACAGCAACGTTAAAAATTGCAATAAATGAATTACGGAAGAATCGCTTGTGGAAATTTCAAAAACTAATAAAAATTCATTTTCTCTAGAACTTCTTTGTATGTGTATATGTGTGTGTGTGTGTGTGTATTTTTATTTGCTGATATCACATAAACCTTTTTAATACATTCACTAACAACAACAGGAAAATGTATTAATCTCTGGCATGTCTCTAAAGGGTGTTTTTTATTTGAAGTCAGCTAGAACTTTAAATTGTAAAACAAACACACAAAAACTGAAATATTAATTCAAATTTTTGTTCTATTCGCAAGATCCATAAAGGGCATTAACATTTGAAAATGATTTCGGGTATATGACCAACGCGTTGGTTTTGGATCAGGCAATTCTTTAGCATTTATGGCCGTATGTCGCGAATAATTCGAACAATATTGCTGTTCTATCAGCATAAAACAGGGACGTTCACCTGGTCCCACAGGAAATAATTGAGAGGTGTCACATTACACGACCTCGTAGGTTCTATCTGACTCCACAAAAAAGCACTCTTTATATTATCCTCTTGTCTATGTTTATCCCAGGAAAGCAATTTTCATATTTTTCTGCCATGCATTAAGTTAATCAAATGCCAATACGAATGTATCCAGAAATCCCCTATTGATTTAGAAACTAAAGCATAAGGAAAGGTATCTTGTTTTATATGGTTTTCATTTATCCATTATCATTTGCCATAGGATTAAATGCTTGTGTTCTGTCTTGGTATCTTTGACTACTTTTAAAGATTATTTCTGCTCTTCTATTCCCTCAGGGGAATTTTCTACTTTGGCCGCAAGAATTTGCAAAAGAAAATCGAATTAAAGGCTT
Organism: Dexiosoma caninum; assembly: GCA_963924685.1. Taxonomy (NCBI): domain Eukaryota; kingdom Metazoa; phylum Arthropoda; class Insecta; order Diptera; family Tachinidae; genus Dexiosoma; species Dexiosoma caninum. The sequence continues at coordinate 61,240,812 of OZ004728.1, read as the reverse complement.
AAAACACAAAAAGTCAAAGTATTAAAGAATTACAAAAAGGAAAGAAACATCTTTTTACTTGTTAGTCAGGCCCAAAAGCAATACTCGTAGCAAAAAATCATCATGTTGCAGGATAAAAATTATTTTCTTAATTGGAATTTTATGAGCAACGAGTAATAATTTGCGAAATAAAGCAGAAAGCGAATTTAAAATAAAAATTCAGTTAAATTTATTAAACGGAGGCATTTTGTGGCAAAGTACAAGGGCTGCTTGATAACGCCTTAACTTTTTGTAACTTTAAATACAACACTGCTGCCGTCAACCATCAACTATTAACAGACTGCTGTCAAATTTTGAGCAAACTGTGTCATTTAGTTTGTGTCTGATAGCCATTGAAAGCAGACAGACAACGTCGTGAATTTTTACAAAAATGGAAGAAGGTGAATTTCGTGTGGATTAAGTATTAGTTTTTTTCAATGAAACCAAGGAAAGACTTGACAAATACTATGGGAGCTCTGTACCGTCAATATGAATGGTTAAGATGTGGTTTACTGAGTTCCTTTGTGGTCGTAGGCCGTCATCATGCCACAAATTGTTGCTGAAATAAAAAAGGGTATAAAAATCACCGGGCAATATTGTTCAGAGGTTTTCGACTGATTCGATATTGATTTAAAGCAAAAAACGACCACATTTGTCAAAATAAAGTGCTGTTCCATGAAAACAAGGCACGAGTGCACACTAGCGCTTACCACTCTACAGACAACAAAAATAAATTCCCCGTACACAAATTAATATAAATTATTTTTGAATGGCTTTTACGAAAAAATCAATTTTTTCTGCCGATGGTAGGAGTAGCCTTTTTAAACTTTTCTTTATATCTTTGGCATTTGCATTTGCAAGTTATTTTCCTTGTGCTAACTTGGTAATTTGATTATTTCATTTGCAGACAAAAAGGATTCCAGCTGGTCTTGTGTATAGAATTGCAAGCATAGAGGCTCTGTCAATTGAAATATGCTGCAATTGATCATATGTATGAGTTACTAACTTCAGGATATTTAACAATTTATACGAGTATACATTAAGGACTATGGGCTCGTAGTATACAATTCATACTTCACGAATCAAAACAAAACAGTTTGCTAAAGTAGAACAAAAAAAAATAAACATATCGAGCTTTTGGTGCAATACCGCAGTAACTCAAAATTTTAATTTTTGAGCTGGGTATGCAGAAATGATCTTTGGGGGAAATAGATATCTAAAGGAAAAAAGATTATGGTTCTATCGCTAACTGTTCAGATTCTACAGCTACAGATGTCTTTATTGCCTCCCGCTATTTCCAACAATATTTATTTGCAATAATGAAATATTTCCTTTATGACAAGAAATTTACAAACAGAAAACATTACAAAACATGCCTCTTTATTTAAAAACTTGTAAAAAAATAACTTTAGTAAACGAAAATACTATCAAAAAGATGGCTCAAAACTTCAAATGCATTTTACTCAGTTCACGATTTTTTGAATTACAACGGTATTGCAACAAAGGCTCGATATGTGCACAGTTAATAATGAAAACAAAACCAACAAATGCCAATGGCCACTTTAAATTTAGTTCTTCATAATGCGAAACAATTAACGCAGCATAACTTTTCGTTATCAATTTGTAGCAGCTTTCGAAAACAGCATGTTGTTTAATTCCGCGTGTGTTTGTCAGTATTTTTTATTTAGTTTGTTTCTTAGTAACTTATTTAAAATTTCAAAATTTAAACTAATTTCAGAACGAACATTTGATTACGATTATGTTGAAAAAAAAAATTATTTATTCAAATGGTCACGGAGTTATCAAACAGCCTACGTACACCAGCAAGCGCTACATGACGCAAATACACAGTATTAGAAAGAATTTATAAAAATAAAACCCCTGCAGTTTATGTCATGTACAAACCATAAAATTATCATATTGAACTAATACAATTATTTTACTGCGTACTTTCACGCGAATATAACACTTCTAATAAATCCACTTCTTCTCAAATTGAATATGGCCAATGGAAATGTATGTATGACAACTTTTAAACTTGTCACTTTGCTGCTTGATACTGCAAAAATTTTCCGAAAAGTAATAAGAAACCACTTGAGACAAACTAAAAACTTGTATTTCCCTTCAGCGCACATACTGATAATAAAACTTCATCAAAAATAAATCTAATCGGCAGTCAGTTTCATGCAGTCATGGAAATTGTGGTGACAATAGAATGTACACTCCTCAAACCCCATGTACCATGGCCATAAGATTTGCAAACGTAAAACCTATTAAGAAAAGGTCAAAGTTCACTTGTTAACCACAAAAACACAAAATAACATGAAAATATGATAAAGCAGTCCTTGGAAGTTAATGACACTCTGCTCTATTCTACATCAGAAAAATGTAGAAAAAAGGGAAGGCCTTCCAAAGAATAAACTTCATAAACTTTCAGCAGCACACACTTCAAATAGCGTTGTAAAACAACAGAGTAAATCTTAGAGAAAATAATTACTTGTTTGTAAAAGAAAATAAAACCGAAGAATCCTTGCTGAAGGTAATAGAAAATTTTAAGCAAAAAAAAAAACAAACAAAGAAAATTGATTCTGATAAAGCAAAAGCACTTATGTGTACTCACCTGTATTGGGTGGCGTAGCAGTTGGTGTTGATCCAGCACCACCCACACTCTCTGCATGGGAAGCTGATGATGGGTGAGCCGCCAGCGGCGTAGAAGACATTATATTGTGATGTGATGATGAGTGTATGCTGCCCATTAGGTCGGAATTATTAATGCTGGGCTCCGGCAGTGATAAGGGTCCCGATACATTAACATCCATATCCAAGGGAGGAGAATTTTCCCTTACGCACGACATTAAACCGCCAGACATGCTGAAAGTGGAAAGAACATAAAAAATATATATATGAGAAATTGAAAAATACAATTTATAGTTTTGTAAAACAATGGATTGAGTTTTGAGCTGAAAATGGAAAATCGATTTTTCAAAATAATTTGCACTAAAGTTTGTATTGCGTGTCTCAGTAAGAGAACGCACTTTTGAATTTCAGTGTCTTTTTTTTGTGCAAGTCTCAACCTTGAAATTTGGCAGCTGTCATACATATTATTCCGATTATTAAAAATTATTATTACAATCCAATAACAAAAAATCACAACTATTTAAAAAAATACGTGTTTTTATGTTCGAATTAAAATGCGCCTTCTTTTTTGGCTGCATGAAAACATAAATTGACAGAACAAAACAAGACAGAAATATTGTTGGAATAATCTGGTAGATAATTTCAAGCCATTTATGTTTTACATATGATTTGTGGCATATGTTCGCCGCGGCTACGAGTTACACGTTCCATTCGATCAGTCCAAGTTTTAACCATTGTGCGCGAGCTACAACGGTGGTCGTGTAGCCATGTAGCTGGAAACACATTGGTCACAGCAAGTTACCGACTTCAAGATTCCAAAAAGAAAATACTCGTACACACGTTTAAAGGAGAACGATTATATTGACTACGAAGGCAACACGGCTACAGACTGTTGTTCAATGCGGATTTTGTCGTTGTAGTCAAATTAAATTAATTTCTATTTTTGTTGGCTACAAAACAAAAACAGTGTTGAAAATATAAAAAGAAAAGTAAATAAATTAACAGCTTAAAATATGGGAACAAATTTATTTTAGTGAAGCTGCTCCAAATGGAACAAAATTTTCGTACGTGATAAAAAACTTAAAAATATGAAAAAAAAAAAAAATTAAATAAAAGAATTTGGGACGACCCAAAATTTCCGATTTGTCAGCCTCTGAAATTTCCATAAAAAATTGCAAATGTGCATTGACTTACTAAACAAATCAGCTCAAGTTTCCTCGATATGATGTATAGATTTAATGAAAAATTTAAAGTTTGACATTTTACATCAAATAGTAATTTTTGCAGCAATACATTTTTTGGGCGCTTCTTTTACTCTATATAATTCAAAGTGGCATCATTTTTTTCCAATAAACAGCTGTTCATATTTTTCAATTGTATGTTTTTTATTTGTTTATTGTAATTTATTTATTTTATTTTATTTTTGCTTTTAAACAGTATAAATATACAGATATATATTTCAGCTAAAATGGATGAAGTTCTAATTGAAGAAGTGCGCAACAACAAAATTTTTTATGATCTGGTACACAGAAAAAGAGTCGTACAGTTGCCGTCTTCAAAATGATTTAGTAGCCGACTGCAAGGCAACGAATACAGCCAACTACATTTGTAGTCTCTGTAGCTCGTAGCCCGCTATGGCGAATGTGTTTCATGCTTGTAGCCGTGTTATCGTCTAAATAATCATTGCCATATAAGATTTAGTTGTGGCATATTGCAGTCGGTCATGCTTTAGCGTTAAGTTTCTCAAACGCACAGCATCTATGCCTTTAAAAAACCTCCGTTCCAAATTGAGTTAAAATGACACTATTTTTGGATCCTTTCCAATCATGAATTTTTTTTTCTCCAAACCTTCCGTTTTTATAGCTCTTCTAGAATAAATTACATTACAATACCTGTTAACTTCGACTCGTATTATCTCGTAGATGGCAAAATAAAATGTAGTTACTTTAATGCAATAATATCCCAGTACATCTGTAGTTAAATCATTCCAAGAAGTATAAATGTGACCTACATTTTTCCCATCAACTTTTTTTATATTCTTTTTTTTTTTTTTTGCCAAGCATTCACCCGGGCAACTAAGGAAGGCCAAGTTAGTAAGTACTATCACACTTTTTACAAACGTGCATGTAACTTTTCCCATATCATACTGCAAATTCTATAAAACTTTTTATTTCTTGCAAAAAATTGTCATCTTTTAGCATGCGAAATGGTAGGAAATAAATAAAGCGGAAATTGTCTTTTAAATTATGACATTTTTTATGATTGTGTATAAAATACTCGTATATACATAAGGATGTACATTAGACCGTACCACTTTACAGGCGAAAAAAAAGTGATCCGTACACTAATTTAATTTGAAAAAAAATTGTTGTTTTGGACGATGGTAGGGGTCGCCTATTCTTTATATATTTGGCATTTGCAGTCCGATCTTAAAGAATGATATATCAATGGTTTTGTCGCTAGAAGCCTAATATTCTGCTTCAGTGGCCATTGGCTTCCAGTATTCCCTTCTAGTATTTATCCACCAGATCTCTGTTTCTACCAGCGTAAAGTACCCGTCTAATATCTGAAAATTAAAGTTCTCGAAAAAACAATAGAGTTTTGCTAAGGAAGTAATTCGATAATTCCAGCAGAAACCTTTCAAAATTTATTTATGCTAAAAGAACAGAAAAATTAAGCTAAAATAATATTGGTACGGAAATACATTTATTACCAGCAATTTGTAAATCACACTCGTATAAACACCTTAAGTCCTTAACATAAATAAATCTCCTGGCCCGGATGAAATTCCGTTACTGGTCTTCCGTCGTGCTGGAAAGTTGCAAATGTTACGCCGATCCCCAAGAAGGGAGAGGAAAGCAACCCTGAAAATTATCGCCCAATCGCAATATGCTCTACAATTTCTAAAGTAATGGAGAGTATGCTAAATTTCCATCTTATGAAATATCTGGAGTCCAATAGCTTACTTAACGACCGGCAATATGGCTTCCGTGGAGGACGTTCCACGGGTGATTTATTAGCCTTCCTCTCGGAAAAATGGTGTCGATCCATCCACTATTTTGGCGAAAGTAAGGTAGTGGCTCTAGATATTTCAAAAGCATTTGACAGAGTGTGGCATGGAGCACTCTTCTTCAAACTTATTGCTTTTGGTGTCGGCGATATCTTCTCTCGATTTATATCGAGCTTTCTCAGGGATCGCGCTATAAGAGTTGTTATAGACGGGATCTCATCTAACGAGTTCAAGATCAATTCAGGGGTACCACAAGGCTCCATTCTTTCTCCTACCCTATTTTTATTTTTCCTAATGACCTCCTATGTCATACCTCAAACCCTATCCACTCTTTCGCAGATGACAGCAGTATCTGCCATTCATATTCATTTGATCGTAGGCCGACATCAACTATGATCGCGGCGACGCGGCAGAATATGAATGATTCGCTATCAGGTGACCTCACGAGAATATTGGAATGGGGTCACACGAACAGGGTCGATTTCAATTCCCAAAAGACCCAATGCTGCATGATAACCCATCGCCGTATGCACGATCACGCTGCCTCATCTGTAAAATTGGGTGGCATAAACATTGAGGAATCAGAAGCTCTTGATGTTCTTGGCATGAAAATTCAGTGTGATGTCCGATGGACTGAGCACATTTTTCAGGTCTCAAAGGAAGTATTCAAGTGCCTAGGCTTTTTAAAGCGGTGTAAGACATACTTCACCCCATCTGATCTCCTTACTATTTATACCGCCTACATCCAACCGAAAATGGAATACAACTCTCATGTATGGGCCGGTGCTTCAAAGACTATTTTGAATTTACTCGACCGTGTACAAGAAAGCGCGAAGAAACTCATAGGAGACAGGAGGGTAGCCAACTCTATTGACTCTCTTGAGCATTGTCGCAACGTGGGGTGCGTTTCGTTGTTCTATCGTTACTATAATGGGAGGTGTTCTAATGAAATCAGGGAACTTGTTCCCGAAACCCGCAGAGGTGTTTCCTGTCACTTTTAGCTTGGGAAGATTTAAATCAAATGTCAATAAACACTACTCCCTCTATCCTGCTTCCCATAACCTAATTTCCTAGTTCCAGCACAATGCATCGCATGTGTAGGGGTCATCCCCTGAGTGCCGGTTCAAGACAAAAAAAAAAAACGTATTTCATTATATCGTTCTGGCTTTTCAAAAAAGACTGACATGCCACACTTACGCAAAGCTTAACTGTTAAGATGTCTCATCAATAACTTCTATTGTTTTAACTCTCTCGCAAAATGACAACAAAACAACTGCAAAGTGTGTCTAAGGCATTAGAAGAAAAAATTCTTTGACACAAAACACCAGGGAAACGTACGATTGGTGCCAAAAGCTCAGCTGCTCAATGTTTACATCACTGTAAATAGTCAAATTTTGTTTAGACACTGAAATGCCAGCGTATGTGTGTGTTGTTGAAAGTGGTTTATATTTCGAGGAAAACACACGTCGTTGTGTTATTTTCGACTTACAACTGACAACTGAATTTGAAAAAATTCTGTTTCTTTATTCGAACGAAATGCGTGTATTTTTTTGTGTGTTAAATTTGTTGTAGAACTGGTGCCAGCTGCCATAATGTACTTATTACACTCAAATAATTTCCGTAAACTTTGTTTTAAGAGCTTAAATAAGTTTAATTCACTCCATACAATTAAATACATTTTATTTTAAACTTTTCTCAAATTAATACAATTTTTTGACGTTTGCTGCAGCGTCAAACTGTCATCAAACAACTTTGTTTTAATCCATCAGTATTAAATTGTATGCAAATGAATTTCCATCTATTTAAATTAAAATGAAGCAATTTATAGTTGAAAAATTTCACAAAACTTAAGAATTTCCAAATGACAAAATTTGTGAGAAGCAAAACCAGTCTATACGCTGTATTAAAAACAATAAATCTTGAACGCTTCCATAAATCTTTCATGCCCAGTCAGTCAATTCGAAAAGCTGCAGTATTAAATCTATGGAAGCTGGAACCAAAAACAAATAAATAAACACAACCATAAATAACAAAACGCAAATGGGAGTTGCTTTAATAGAAATTTATCAATACCTGGCATTCTAATTCTATATTGAAAAAACAAGCAAATTGCTATAGAATACTATGGGTTCGAAAGTCTTTTTCTTTTGGTTTTTGTGCAAAATATCGAGCATGATAAAATGATAAAAGGCAGCCATAAATTAATCAACACATTTTCGTAATTACTTGAATAAATATTTATAAAAACCAGTTAGATAATTTAATTGTCTGAATTGTGTGAATACAGTGAAAGCTCCCATAAGCCATCACTAAGGGTCCACAAAACTATTCACCGTTAGCTGGTGATGGCTGTTGAAAAAAGAATGAAATGAAATAATTTTCTATGGTGAGAAATTTGCCATTCTTAGGGGAGATATTCGTGAGTAAAGCTTTCACTGTATTTATTACTCAATATTTAGCAGCTTGCACACCTCCGCATATGAGTGACAATAAGTTACAAATGAAAAAAAAAAAACATTTTATTGAACCGCTATAAAAAAGCACAATAATGTACATACATACAAACTAGAGATCTGCATGATTACGAATAAAACGGCATAATTTTGCATTTTCTAAAATGAATATTGAGCTAGAGCACTTAAAAAATTAAACATGCTAATGCAGGATTCATATCAACGATACTGTTGTTGCAATTTCTACTCATTCATATGATTCCCAAAAGCATTGAATCAGTAAGTATGATTGTTTTAAAAACTTCTTCAAAAACCTTGTGACAAATATAATTTTATGGAATATCATAAAATACGAGAAAAATTATTAATTAATACAAAAAGAAGAAATAGATTTTTTTCATTTTATTATAATTTTTTTATTTTGAAAAACTAAGAAATGGGAGATAAGAAAATAAAAAGTTATTTCAAATTACGACAATATGTACTTCTATATATACAGTTTTGAAATGAAGAAAAGATAAAAAAACATTATAATTCATGCTTCGCAAATGCAAATTCCTTCAGATTTGGCAAAAAAAAAAAAACATTCCATATTTTGAAAACACTTAGGCATGATTTTATTAACTTAAAACTTCATATAGTCAACGTGCTTTTGTGAGTTATTTGATTACTATACAAAACAATCAAACAACAGTAAGATTTTTTTATTTATTTTTATTAACGCTACTTAAGAAGAGAGTGAGTTAATGACAGTCAGTTTTAAAGAGAGGTAATACTGCAAGCAATATTATTAGTAGATATTGATTTTGAAAAACAGAACTAAAACTTTATAAAAGTGAGTGGAGAGCAAAAGTAATCAATTCATGCAGTACACTGATACATACTGAATCGAGAACGACAAAATTTTTTTTTCAATTATACTATTTATTGGATCGTAAATTTTGATTAAAATCTTAAATTATTAATAAATGGTCCGGCCAGTGCCAGACAAAAATATTGGGATCAACATTTTTTCCTTTGGTTGTCTTATATCCCCGTGTTTGGATGAGAGCAAGAGTGTCTCTCCTTCTCAGCCGATTGTGGGCTCTGAAGTTAAATGTATTGCGGGCTAGAAGAGTAGGGTGCTACTCGAGTTTTTTTATATATCTTTTCACATGTTTTGAAAACACAGTTTTAACCATCGGCACATCTAGGGCTTTGTGAATACGTTGCTTTTGTGACGTATCAGGTGCCTGCTGTAATCATACGGAGGATTTTGTTTTTTGATGCGCCAATGTTAGAAAATCTAATGTAAGAACTATGTACACGAAAACTCAAATAAGATCTTCGACATTTATGCTGTTTCGTAAAGCAAAATATGTTTTAGTAAAGTTATGTTACAACCAGTGATGTTAATCGTACGTTAATTACTTAAATTAATTAAAATTATTTTAACTTCTTATTTTACATTGTAAACATTTTGAAAATAATTGTTATTTGAGTTATAATATTTTTAGTATTTTATAATAATCAAATTTATTAATATTAGAGTTTTTTTTATTTGTGAAAATTAAAGTCGTCAATTATTATAAAATATATTCCCTGAAGAAGTTTTACATTGTTAAAACGAAATATTGGAAAAAATTAAAATAAAAACACAAAATAATATAAGATCTCAAGCTCATTTAAATAAACTATAATTCAACAAGAAAAAGATCGAAGAAATTAGAAGAATATAAAAATTCGTAATTTTATTGAAAAATTAATTTTTTCAGCTAAAATTATGAACATCGAAACCAATTAAATGAAAATCAATACAAATGTGCTTAGGTTTGCATCATTTCAGTTTGCGTGGAGTTTTTTGCGGTCCCAATTAGCGACGCAAAGCGGGGTATTGGTGTATTTTAAATTACAAATAGATATAAACCTGCTTTAATAGAAAAATTCCATTATTTTTGTTCATTAATTTGCGTACGGTAATTTTTTAGAAGCTGTTCGAGAATCCAAATAATCAAAGAATCACTGGTTGCTACGAAATATGTTAACTCCTCGCCCTCTCCTGGACGACTAAAATTAAAGAGCATAAAACAGAATGAGGTGTGGCTTATAATAAACAATTGTTCGGTGAAATGGGCATATATGGTTTGATCAGTGATCTTAACTTTTTTATTTCGATTTCCGTACAGCCCCAAAAACTTACCGTAAGTCCTCTATAAAATTTTTAACAACGCGCAATTGCTGAGTTGTGCAAGTATTTAGCGCTCTGCTTTTATCGCTTTGCAACCCTGCTTCTTCTCTGACCAACCTCTTTCCAACTCGTTTCCTTTCAATACATTGCATAACAAAGGGACATCCCCTGAGCACTGATTTAAGAGAAGACCAAAAATTACATCTAACGTAGTTAAACGAAGATGCATTAAATAAAGTTTTGAAAAAACAGCTGTTATTATTATATCTCGCCTCGCAACATGCTCCGGGGATTAATTAATTCTTATCTAAGCAAAAGTTTAGGCAATTAAAGTTACAATTATATGTGCAACGTAACTTTAGTAATCACAGAAAAACTACATGTTTCGCCATTATTTCTTTATTTTTATACTTCACAATAATTTGTGTTCCATTAATTCTCTTTCAACTAAATACTTCCTTGAGATTTTAATCATCGCATCTCTTGTATTATGAGACTCATGCATACTGCATTAAATTGTGCCATTTATTTAAAATTAACTTTAATTTGAACACACTTTTACTTTCAGTTTGTTCATTTCTCATTTGTGGCAGCCACATTAAAGCATTTAGACAAGATCCACCCTTTTTCTGCCGCTTCAACTGAAGCAGAGCGGAGTGACTGAAATGTGTAAATTGAAGAAAACATTGTTCCATTGTTGCATAGAAAATCCGACATTAAGTTTTTCATTTCGTAACTGTTTAACTGCAAAATGAAAATAAAATGAAAAAAGAAAAGAAGTATTGTGGCTCTAAAGCAATTGAGGCATAAATTAAGGAAAGCAAAAATGTGCCTTTTAATCAAGCAAAATTGTTCATAATTTCTTGTTCATGATGTTTGAGTTTGTGGCGACATGGGGACTCTGCTCTGGAGAGACGTTTAAAGTGCTAATGATGAAATGATTTGGAATGGGTAGATTGAGCCTTGGGCTTGTGGGTATGGATATGAAGAAAGTCTGTGATGATTAAGTTGGAATGAATGTGGTGTTTGCTGAGGCATTTGGCTTACAATTATTTGAAAGACAAAAAGTTATTACAACTTGTTTTAAATTTAGTGCTTACGCTACTGCATTGAGAAGTTTGTTTAGTTTAGTGAGTCCTAAATTACTTGTTTTTAATTCTTTACGAGAGTGAATCAGACAGTCTCTACATTTTTGCGCTATAATTGTCCATTTAAAGAATCACTCTTCTGTGCTTTAAGAATTACTTGCCTTTTTCAGTTGGGGTCGTTACCTCATACCCATACCCGGCTCTTGGAGACAAAGAGCATGTACATATGTAGCTCGTACAACCGAAAAATTTAATGCCTATTGCTGGGAGCACAATTGGCAAGAACGATGAATTTCGTCTAGTACAACGAATTCGTCGGTAAAAGTGCGTTGCCTAAATTCGCAGTGTGGCGCACAATTGCAACGAAAAAATTATACATGTCATAATCAGCTGTGTGTGTTACCGTATAAAAAAAAATTCCTTGAAAGAATTAAACATCAACAAAAACCAATTAAAAATCTATTTTCTGCCAAATAATTGTGTATGTTTCTCATAAATGATGCATATTAAACAATTATTATTAAAATAAAAGATAACTTTATTTTATTTATAATCTCATATTAAGCGTTTTGTAGAATCGTAATTTTGTGATTGAATATTGTTAATAGAAAAGCATAATTTCTGTCTGGTTTTGTACGCCCACTTCTTGTCAGTTATTTATATGTACGAGTTTGTAAATATTATTTGACATATGAAATTTATTATTTTGTGCTCCGCTTAAGCTGACAATAAACCAATCAACTGAAAGCAACGTTCGTGGCAGGTTAAACTTTTCATATAGAACGAATAAAAAATTTCAACTCGTTACTAAATCAAAAGAACGCATTCAATATTCTTTGTTGAAAGTTAAAATCGAAATTTTTTTTTACTTGTGGCGACAAATGCACCAAATGCGTTTACATATTTAATTCGTAAATACCACGATAATAAATTATACCTGTTGCAACGTATGTCTGCCTGCGAGAGGCAATCCCCATATGACTGACAAATACACACGTACTCATGCTGTTACTTATCAAACTGGTCACGTAGCCTTGTGTGGCACATGGACTACACAGTGATTGTTGATTGCATTCAACACGGTTTGGGTAGTATGAATGGGTATGAGTTTGAATAAACGTTATAACACACATTTAATGCCTGGAGTCATTGCTATTATGTTGCGGAATACAATGACTGAATGAATGAATATATTTTGACCGTACAGAGGATAAGAGCCATATGCTTTTGGAAACTTTTTTGAAAACTTCTTTAGAGTATTTTTTATTTTGTTGTTTTTATTGTTGCAATTTTGTTTCTTTGTATTTAAAAGTTGTTGTTTGTTAAGGTTGCAAGCGGTACCGGGATAGGCACTGCATACAGAATTATCATTCCGTGTGTAATTTCTCATGTCGTGTTAGTTCTTTCGACTTTAAATTCATATAAAATAATATAAAATATTAATTAAGTACTATATTGTTTAGTAATATTTGTTTAATACAGATTTATTATATTTTTGGCTTTATTGAAATACAACTTTATTTTTTATTATTAGAAATATTACAAAAATGAAAATTTTCAAAAATGCAGAAGCAAAAGTCATATGTTGTTTAGCATACTTTCAGGGTTAAAAAAAATAATGCATCAAAATACGTCCGTAGAGTTATCGTCCTCCTTCAATTATACCCAAGTTTAGGTATTAACATTTTTTTAATACAGGATGGGCCAAAATGAGCGAAGGTGTTGGAATTTTTTATAACTTTTTATTATAAATTTTTTTTGGTTTTCAGTATTTTGTCAAGACGACTTGGGGAATTTAAAATGAACAACGTGCCAAAATCTCTGTACATATTTCTCAAATCGACGATCCTTTGCTTTGACTCAGCGTGCATATCGTCGTTATTTTAATGTGCAGGTTAGGCCCTTAGAGTCAACAATAAACCGTCTGGTTACAAATTTTTTCGACACCAAAGGGCAGCAAGTAACCTTCCTGGTGCCGGCAGACAACGAACGGTGCATACGGATGACAATATTGAACAGGTATAGGAGAGTATTTCGAAAGATGGAGAAACATCAACCAGGAGACGTACAATACAATTTGCACTCTGACGAGGGTCGCTGCAGAGAATTTTGCATACAATGAAAATGTTTCCATACAAAATTCACACTGCGAGGGACACAATGGCGCTTTCGCGACATCTTTGTGGAACGAATTATTTCCCATACACGCGATTTTCATCGGACATAGCGTTCACCGGATTTAGCAGCTCCAGACTGTTTCCTTTGGGGTTATTTGACAGGAAAAGTCTATATTAATAAGCCTACAACCATACAGGAATTAAAAAATAATATATGCGACGAAATCAGCAACATAACACCTGTAGTTTTGCGAAAAGTTACGGAAAATATTTTTGAAAGAGCAATAATATGCGTAGCATACATTCATAATTAAATTAAAAATATTCTCCACTAATCATTAGTGCGATTCAATAAATATTATTACGATAATCGTATCGTTTAAAATAAGTACAACAAAATTTTATCGAATTTGTAATTCAGTAAAATTTTTAACGAAGATTTTAACGCTTCAAGTCATCTGTTATCGTTAAGTTTGCGACAATTTTTTTTGTGCTGTTTATTTTATCAGCAAGACGTATATGGTGGTTAAAATTTAGATTTTATGTATAAAAGTGTTGAAATGTTCTTTTACGTCGGCATAAAAATAAAATCAATATTGAATTGAAATCTGTGCAAAACTTTATATAAACATTTCTTATTTTCTTAACGACAGATGTGAAATGTCATGCCATCAGACTTGGCAGACTTCCAAACATCAATTTAATGCTGAACCACCGCCAAATAACAAGAACACCTTCTCACGTGAATTACATAACAAAAAAAAAATAAATAAAATGAACTTTCGTATAGATTCCACTCAAAAATTATTGTAAATGTGCTGCCATTTTAAAAGCGCTTTAAGTATAAATTTTTGCCAATTGGAAATTGTTGTATAAAACACAATTTAAATAGAAAATTCAATGCATATGTATATACATATATTTGCCCCATCCAATTATCCATAAATTATATCATCATCATCTGCATCATCATTTTGCAACGCGACAGACTGAGCAAAAATTTAAATAGAAAATTTCAATGAAAGTGGCAATGACAATGACACTTCGCCACATTACAAGGAAATAAGATTTTTATGGCAGCATTATTAAGCTTTAACATCATTACGATGACGAGGCAATCGTCGATTTTGTGGTTGGAATTATCAGCTTGTGGGTGAAATTTACAATTTACATTTGAAATTGAAAGGGACTTAAATAAATATTAAATGAAAATAAATTTCTACAAAAGACATTGTGTAAACAATTCACTTATTGGCAATTTTATACAAATACATGATCTCTCTTGTGGTTGCAAATGTGAAGGTAAATAAAATACAGTTTGTAGTCAGGTATAATTTTTTTTCTTGATATAGTGCTGGAAAAAATTAAAGGAACACAAACAATTTTCAATATACAGTCGACTTGTGCTAGAGGGAACACGCGATTGAGTAGACAGTAGAAATTAGTTCATTTCATTATAGAGAGAACCTTCATTCTGATTTAGTACTGCGTAGAGGAAACAACTTGGCAAATTTTATGTGATTTGGCATACAATAAAAGTCAAAAACAAGTATTAAAGGCAAAAAGCATGTGCATTTACATATGATAGTTATTCTGTTGATAAAAATCCATTACTATTTCTTGGTTTTTTTAACACTTAAAATGAAATGCTAAAGTATTGAAAAGTTCGGTCTTTACTTAAAAGCTTTAAAAGTATATGGTGTAACGAAATTGACCATATCAGGGATTAAAATGGGCAAAACGAAAATTTTGGAGATAGAGTTGGCGTATGTAAAGGGTGGTTAAATTTCAAGGGCCGATGTTGATTTTGAATAAAACACAAACTATTTAGGAAATTATTGTAATTTTATTTTATTATGATATATTGGTATTACTCAATTATGTATGGAACAAAATATCGGCCAAATGGGCGCCGCGACCACGGCAACAGTGGATGATCAATTTTCGAAGAAAATCATCTTCAGTGATGAGGCACATTTTCACCTCAGTGGATTCGTCAATAAACAGAATTGCCGCATTTGGGCGAATGAGAATCCAAGAGTGATTGTCGAAAAACCAATGCACCCACAAAGAGTGACTGTTTGGTGCGGTTTATGGGCTGGCGGCATCATCGGGCCGTATTTTTTCCAAAATGAGGCCGGTCAGGCAGTTACTGTGAATGGTGTTCGCTATCGTGAGATGATAACGAACTTTTTATGGCCCGAATTGGAAGATATGGATGTGGACGATATGTGGTTTCAGCAGGACGGTGCCACTTGCCACACAGCTAACGAAACAATGGCTCTTTTGCGCAACAAATTCAATGGCCGTGTTATCTCACGTAATGGCGATGTCAATTGGCCGCCAAGATCATGTGAGTTGACACCGTTGGACTTTTTTCTTTGGGGTTATTTGAAAGAAAAGGTGTACGTCGATAAGCCAGCAACAATTCAAGAGCTAAAGGATGAGATAATTCGGCACATTAACGGCATAGAACCTCCATTATGCCTCAGGGTCATCGAAAATTTGGGCCATCGGATGGAGGTGTGCCGCCGTGGTCGCGGCGCCCATTTGGCCGATATTTTGTTCCATACATAATTGAGTAATACCAATATATCATAATAAAATAAAATTACAATAATTTCCTAAATAGTTTGTGTTTTATTCAAAATTAACATCGGCCCTTGAAATTTAACCACCCTTTATAAACAGCTAACATAATGGAACCACAAAATATACAATAATATCCTTATGCAAAAACGAATTTTGTAGCCGGTTTTACCGTACACTTTAATTTTAACAATTGTTTTTTTGCATTGGAAGTAAAACTACATTTTTGTATATGAAAAGTTTTGTACAATTTCAATCTCGATTGGATTCGTTAAGAGAAAAGCCTTTGTATTAATTAGTGCTCTCTGTTCCGAGTCTACTGTATTCTTATATATTTCTTTTTTTATTTTCTACTTATATACCGTGCTTGTGGGTCTCATTTGTATAATTTGGATCTAACATTACATGGTGTGTTCACCTTCTACTAGTGAGTTTGACACGAAGTTAACAAAACAGACCGTCAAACACGCCAGCGACTTTGATGATTTTGAAGTGATTTTCTAAGTCTGGCGTTTCTGGATACAAGGCAAATTGACAGCTGTAGATCATTTGAATATACTGCGGAACCAGATGTTTTCATTTGCCTGGTACTCCATTTTCTGTGATATCTGATCCAATCTTGTGCATTCATAGCGAAGCCACCAAAGCGAAGAAGAAGTAATTAAAATGAGTGGAGCTTCTAACAAATATTTAAATAATATTTGGAGCAAAACCTAAGGTTTTCCTGTAAAACATCAAATGTCGCTGTTATTTCTTCCGGGCATAATATTTTGCATTACAAAATAGATTTCTAAATAAATAATAAAATGTTTGTTGTACAAGGAAAATTTTTAAAGAAGTTATTTGGTTTTGTTTTGTTTGTATATCCCGTCATTCTCAAATATTTTTTGGAAATTCTCGTACCTCCATGTGAAATTTCTTAGATTTTTTTCAAGAATTTTGTTAAAAGTCAATTGAAGATTTTGATATTAGCACCAAATGAAATGCCAGCTAAAATATATAATAAACATATGTAGATAAATAAAAAAATATTTAAAAATATATATTTAAAATTTTATGTGTTCCTATTATTACGGCGAGCACTGCACATATGTAATTATTTTTGCTATCTTCTCTGCATGTTTGAAACATCCTGAATAGAATATTTTTCCACAAAAAAAACATATTTTTATCTGGGTTAAATCTCAAACTGTGCAGGTTCTTATCAAAGGTACGGTTTCCTTGTAAACACAACCCAAAAACTTTCAGTGTTTTAATGTTCATTGAAGAGAAAATAATTTATTTACATACGAAATTTATCATCAAGTTTTTTAGAGTAAATAAATACAGAAATCTTTGAGTCTCTTGAACACACAGGAAACAGCTCGATTAATCATTTTTAGCTGTCGTCTTACTTGATAAGTTTTACTTATATTTCACACTGACTGGTTTCAAAGCAAAAGTTGGTTTTACGTTAAAACCAACTATTAAAACCTAAAAAAAAAATATTTTCTTAAAACCATCATAAAACCTTTTTTGAATTCGTTTTAAGTTGATTTAATGAAATACAACCTTGATTTTCATGTACTGAAGTCAGTGCTACCAACTCAAAAAATTTAAAACAGCTGGCAATTTAAATGGCGATAAATGAAATAAGAAAAAACAAAGGATAATTTGGTAAATAAATTCACTACAATAATTTAAAATAATGAACGCACTAGCAATAACTATAAAAAAGTGTAATAGAAAAACAAGCTTTTGGGTAAAGCATAATGAAAATGATTTTATCGATTTGTGGGAGGTGAAGATAAATGAAATTTTATTACACAAACTTTGCGTTAAAACCTGATTTAATGAAACTTATAGTGAGAACGCAAAGTCAGCTCTTTGTGGTTTTAACTTTTACTTGTAACTAGTGTGAAAACACTACTGTTGATGTATACAGCCGAAGCTCAGTATAACGAATAATATAACGTCAGACGCTTTCATCAAACTGCGAAATTCGTTATACCGAAATTGGTTTTAGTTTAAAACTAGTGTCATCTCAGGTAATCTGTCTATTTTTCTTACAGGTAACCCTCCTACAACGTAATAATATGTTGCAAAAAAGTTACGTGCTTTATGAAAACGAAAAAAATTACCAAAAAATATATAAAAAAGAGGAATGACGCGTAATGCTTATTTCCGTATACAGTATTATAACACGTAGAGCGATTCACTGACAATTCCAGCACAAATGCATGCACAACATCAGAAATATCATCTCAATCCAGTAATTATCAATTATTAAAAAGCGAGAGTTTGTAATAACGGTAATTACCAACTGTAGTAAACTGTATGATCCTACAGTCTCCATTATATAAAAAATGGGACATGTAAACACAAGGAAAAAAAATTAAATTGGGACCTTAATCATAAAAAATTATCAAACTCATAAAGCAGTCATCTCTCTCGCTATAAATTGGAAATTAAGTTCCGCCTCAGACAACAAGAACAACAAAAGATCGCACAAGTCCAATGTCAATGTTACAATTAATTCACATTCCGGCAAATACTGCAAATAATTTTGCATCCCCCTACATTTAATCAGCGCTAATAAAACACGAGTTCAAAAACAAGTTCAAGGCAAATACAGAGACGCAGTGACTACAAATATTAATTAATATCAATTTAACGTTTAAGCTCTTAATATCATCAACATCAATCATCATGCAGTACGAATAAATAAATAATTGCTGCCAGCGTTGCCGTTTTGTTTACTTTTTTCTCCAATGTGTACTTTTTTCTACATTTTTAAAACAAAAGTAACCCAATAATAACAGCACTATTGCAGTACTATATTCTTTTTATTATATTTTCTATCAGCAATTCGCACATTTGCGGCTTTTTGTCCTCGATAGCTTCAGGAATTCCATTTTAATGGTTTTGAACCAATTATCTGTCCATTGGTATGAACCTTATTTACGGCAATATATTCATTTTAACAGGTACTTCAACCTCATTATCGAAAAATAAGATCGAGTCATTCCGCTAGCCCAAAAAGGGCACGAAACGGTGACACATTAGGAATGGAACAGGCTTTTCTCCAATAAATACTTTTTTCCGTCGACTCAATAATCTAAAATTGGTTTAGGTTTGCGAACTGTGACGTTCAGATTATAATAATTTTTATAGTTAATTTTAGTCATTTCAATGCTTTGTTGCACCATATATCGTTCTAGTTTTTTTAACGGCGCGCTACATTAAACTTTTGGTTATTTTTTCGCATTTGGTAACTATTTTTTTTTTTTTTTGGTAGTGGCAACGCTGGTTGCTGCACATTTTTATTTATTTTTTTTTTTTTCAAAAACAATGCACTTTTGCTTCATAACAATTGCGATTATGTTCAAAGCCACATTTATATACAGCCTTAAGGTATGCTTTTATTTTTATATTTTCTTATTACAACCCTGCTACTTCAGTTATTTTATTGCACTGTTAATTTGTAATTACTGTATTTTTATTACAAGTTTTTTTTTTGTTCAACATGATTTATGTTGTTTTATGAGTGTCTTCCTTATTTTTGCTGTTGGTCTTATGCCGACAAAAAAAAAATCAAGTCTAAACTACATACATATATTTTTTATTTATTTCTTCTTTTGACTTAAGAAAATAGCAACAAAAAGAAAAGTCGCACGCTTTAATTAAAATGGCCTATTGAATATGGTTGTTGTGTTGTGTTGTGTTTGTTGGAATTCCAATTATATTTGTTTTGTTGGGACTGTGTTTGGTTTCTCTTAATTTTAGAAATAACAGAAGCAAAGCGAGAAAAACGTTGTTTAACTTTTATTGACAAAACAAACAGAACACTTACTGCACACTGGGTCGTAAGTTAAAAATATTGTGCATCCTAGAAACGATTACAACGATTTCTTTTCAAGCAAAAGTGCATTGCAATTTTTTTGCCCGATGTTGCTCTATTAAGTAAGCCGAAAATTAATATGACAGTAGTACCTACGTCAAGAAATGATAGATCCGTTAAACTATCGGGAAAGATTTACCCCAACGAGAGGAGTCTACGTCGAGCCAGTGACAAAAATATCTAACTAAGAGAAGAATTTACTTATATATCCTATACAATTCCCCAGACAAAATCAAGTGAATAAAGCAAAGGGAAAGGAGAAAAAATTCGAGAGGAAAACATCGTTCACGTATAGGAAAATTTTGTTTACCATTCACGGGAAATGATTCATGTTTGCAATTTTTTTTTCTTGGACCGCACTCAGGCGATGACCCCTATACATGCGCAGCATTGTGTGGAACTAGGAAATAAGGTTTTGGGAGAAAGGATAGAGGGAGTAGTGTTTATTGACATTTGATTTAAATTTAAATTTAGAGAAAACCGATTATGTTTCGATCGAATAGGGGTGCTTATGAAAAAAAGAAAGAGCAAAAATAAAAAAATTCAGCAATAATCAGGAAAACTTAATTCCATTTCTATGGGAACTTAAACTAATTCATGCCTATTTTGACTCCCTCAGTTATTATCTTCATTGTTGTTCAAAATTAGTAATACTTATTATAGCGGCGCATTCTCCTCGCGAAAGGTCTACGCAAGAACAATGTCCAAGGCTCATGCGTAAATTCTACGCATATTATTTTTCTAGAGTTGAGATTGTAGAATGTGTTAAGCGAATACAACTGTTAAGAACAATAAACACAAAGTTTTGTCTTAAAATTTTACTATCAGAAACAACTTAAAATACCTAAAAGGATTAATTTTTGGCATGTGAATTTATTTTAATCGTACTCGTACATGCCCTTTAACAATTTGCCGATTTATTTCGAAAATATTTTGATTGTAGCCCAATGTGCACAGTTTAACTATTTATTAGCCTTCATTCAAATATATTGTTAGAATGTCAAGAATAACAAATTATTCTAAATATTAATGTGGTTATATTTTATGTACGAACTGTAAAATATTATACGAACACTCGGACACTTTGTCTGGGAACCGGTTGTGCGCATTTGATTGCATAAACTTTATTTCTAATTTTTAGGCAAGTATCTATTTCATTAAACAGAAAAAGGTTTAGGAAAATTAAATATGTAGATTTAAATGGTTGTTGAAGAAGCTATTTAGTTTATTTTGTTTGTATATTTAATTATTCTCAAATAGTTGTCGCGAGTTCTTGTATAAACATGTGAAATTTCTTAGATTTTTTTCAGGAATTTTGTCTACTAACGAGTTTTGTATTAGCACCAAATGAAATGGATATATAGACCAGCTAAACCATATAACAAACGTAGATAAAGAATCGTAATTTTAAATATACTAAAAATTTTGATTTAAACTCAATAGCTTACTTAAAGCCACATTTCTGTTTGACTTCCTCTCACTGCCACTGTTACCCAACACATACCAATAATCTTTGAACAAATTTATAACTTCAATGCATAAAATTTATATCAATCTGAAATGAGAAAAATTTGAATTTAAAGAAAATTGTAACTAAATATATACAGTATTCTTAATAATATCAACAACGAAAACTAAATTTTAGTAAAATTGTAAAGAAATTTACTCCCAAAAGTTGTTCCTAAAATTTTTTCCCAAACGTTTTTCAAATAACGGAGGAAAATATATTGCATTACAATTCATATTTCGTATGTTTCTAAAGTTAAATCGCTAGGGTTCAGTAAAAATCGATTTCGATTCGAACGCTGGTGGTGCTAACAGGGCACAAGACTGTAGGGATCTTGAGCATGGGTTTGAGTTGCAACGTCTATGAAGAGCTGTAAAGATTTCTAGGAGGAGGAGGAGGAGGAGGAGGAAGAGCCTGTACTTCACCTCCTTTGCAAATTGCCTGCACTAACTATCTGATGTTCGCAGAAGAAACTTTGCCTCCTCAACCCTGGCGGTGTATAAAGTACTGTCAGGGATGGAGATGACCAGGCTGTTAAGATTCCTAAGGTAGCCTGAATGGTTTACTGAGGTCTCGGCTGCTCCCAGACTATGAAAAATCGCAGTGAATTTGACAGACCCAAGTTAGCCACCTCGCAACAGGCGCTACTCTTAGAACCTCATCTAACCTATCACTGCTGGAACCTGGTTGAAAAAGTAAATCAATAAATCCAGCATGAAATATGTTCAACGTTGAGCACGCGAATTATTCGGTACAATAATTTAAGTTTTCAACCAGACTCAGGACCTTCGAATAAAGTCAGTGAAGCCCAACCTTTTGTACGGAAAACCTTCTCAGCCTTATTTCTTCCCAACAATGGCCATCATATTTTCCAGACTGTGTCATGTGGTCCATGGCCAAATTATCAACTAAAAATAACAGTCCGTCGATGCCTTAAAATGTGCTCTTCGGTGATATTTTCGCAAAATATCATCAGAACACCATCGTGCAGCGTGTAAAGCCTTCTCGAACAGGCTGAATAGCATGTCCACGCTGTTCCAAACAGTCAGAAATGTATTCTAAAAAATCTTAATGTTTTTACGCTTCCAATTTTAAATAATAAAAAAAGTGAATAAAAACTGCAGCAAGCATTTTTAATTGGGAACTCTTTGTCATTACTTGTTTAACCTTTGACCGGCTTTGATGTTTTTTGGGCAGTTATTAGTGCTATAAAAACACATAAATCATAAACACACATCCACTAACACACACACACATCTTACACACTCATTTCACATTTCTTTTTCTACTTGTTTTTTTAAAACTTTAAAATAAACCATTTGTTGTAAAATACGAGTACTTACAGAAAGCATAAAGCAGTTCAACTCTTTTCATTTAAATTTTTTATTTTTAATTTCAAAAAGAAAGAGAGAATTGGAAAGGAGGCTAAAAAAACTTTAAAAAGGAAAAGAGAATTTCTCAAATCATATCATGTCACAAGTCAAATATCTTTTGCACATTAGACAGTCAATTTGTTTAAGTGCAGATACATTTAACAGACACAAACGATTCATTTATCATTCATCTCTTGTTGTATTTCAAATAAAAGTTCATAAACTTTACAACTTCCAAAGAAACGTTCCATATCGCACAGGAAATACAACTGAATGATCAGCCATAAAAAAAAATTATAATTTGACTCAAAAGGAAACTGAAGGGAAGACAAAGTTCGTGTTCAATAATAAAATCATTGCTTAACTGACAATGGGGAATGGTTGTATGCTGCGCTAGTGTGCAATTTGGGGGAGCAGTGTGATAAGCAGTTTCAAATTATTATGCACACTCAATTGTTGCGCCATTATGTGACCTTGGGCGCACTTAACTATAGTTTGAAGTGATGCTTGTAATGCTGGAATTTGTTATTAATATCCTACGTGTTTCCATTACAAACATTTCTAAACGGATCCTGAGAGTTAAAGGTTGTATTTGGTTTCCATAACGTCTGCAGCAGCAGTGGACAGCAGAGTAGTGAAGACAAGAAACATGTACAGGCCACCCTAATATAACGCGGTAGTTATGTTAAAAAAAAGTCACGTGCTGAGTGCCACCAGCGCTATATATGAAACAAAAATAAGATAAAGAAAAGAGAGATGTCAAAATTAATGTCTATTTCGTATGTTCTTCACGTTTTTCGAGAAATCACTCAATTAAATTATGAAAACGTGCGCAAATAAGGCTGCCATATATCACGATTTATTTTTCTTCTTTAATCTTGGACCAGGACTTAGGGGATGACACCTACACATGCGATGCATTGTAAAAGGGGCACTGAGATAGATGACAAGGGGTGAAGCTTCACTATCTTACAACTATACTTTTGCACGTTCTTTATTTTATAGCAGTTTTGCAGCGCCTCTGATGTCAAGGAGCTTTTTTTAAGCGCCTTCCGATATCAAGGATACGTTTTTTATAAATTTTAAAGCTTCGTTTTAGTAGACACAATACCGACGACGGAGAGCGCTCTGATGTGCCTGTGGATTGGTTACAGCTGAAGCCGGTACTGTTCAGTGACCAGTGACTATGCATTCGCCACTGAAACCTTCCGACAACAACTGACACACAAATGCACATCAGAAAAAATGTGAGATGTTTTTATGAGTCGGAAAGTGTGGTTGAAACTCAGGAAATTTTTGATTTTCTAGTCAACGTGCATACTACTTCCATCGACATCGCCACCCTCGACCGCCTAGAGCTGCTTTACGACGTTTCTATGTATATTTTATATTTAACCCTGGATTTGTGTATTAAGGTTTTTTTTCATATACATATGATTATAATTTCAAAATTTTCCTTTTTCCCAAAAAAAAAAATATATGAAATGTACTATACAGAGTGGGCCAAAAGTCACGCCAGCGTGTAGAAATATGATGTTCGATGAATAAAATCAAAAAAAATAATCAAGAAAGTTATTAAAATTTTAACACGCACCCCATATATATGATATGATATTCTCATAAAATATTTTATAAAATTTGAACAATCTATTTTTTTAAGCTTTAAGGTTTTTTTTTTTTTTTTTTTTTTTTTTTTTTTTATTTATTACTTTTATATATATTTCTCGAAATTTTTATTTTAAAAAAACAAAAAAAAAAAAAACCTTAAAGCTTAAAAAATAGATTGTTCAAATAATAAAAAAGGTTAAAAAAAAGTATTAAGAAAAATATTTTATAAAAAATAAAATCAATAAAATTGATTATTGAAGAGGAAAGCATATCCGTATAGTACTAATTCGCTAATGTGTTAGTTAGCTCATCAGTGGATTTTTTTAAAAAAGATTTTTGCTTATTTAATTAAATAAATAAAATAAATGTTAATCATATTTTAATAAAAAAAAATAAAAAATATAATAAAAAATAAAATATTGAATTGAAATATTTACCGTTGCTTTGAAACATTTTTTGTTTTATATAAAACGCCCCTGCGTTGTCTTTTCATATGAAAACAATGGCCGAACAATAACATCTCAATTTATTTTATATTTTACTTTCCTTTTCCTCTTTTAAAACCAGCAAAAACACGAAAATCACAAACAACTTTAAACTTTTATTTTCATTTAAATCTGAATTTAATAATATTTCTGCTTTTCCGCATTCTTGTTGCTTTTGTCAGCTTTGTCAGTTTTTCGTTTTTTTTTTTTTAACTTCAAATCAGGCAGCAAAAAATCAATATTCGCCCGAGTATATTTTGAAGTTGAGCAGAAAACAAGTTTTCTCTTTTTTTTTTAAACTTCTGGCCAAAGCTTAAAAATAAATTATTAACAACAATAAAAAAAAACACAAATACACAAAAGAAAATTCATTTTGTCATTAAAGGTGCCCTGATGAGGATGATGATGCTGAAGATGATGATGATGAAATGTAGGAGTACCAATGACAACAAATGCCACTTTGGTGATTATAAGTGGTAATAAAAATTATGACTGAAATGGCTAAAATGACAACAATGATGGAGCTTTTTTTACATCGCTATAGATCAACTGCAATGACAAGTTATTTATAATTTTTTTTTTTTTTTTTTTTTTTTCATAAAAACTTCAATAAATTAATGTTTATTTTATTTTAATTTATTGTGATTACGCCACAAATCAATTTAATGGGTTTTTGCATCACTTTCGTTTTTAGTTTTTTGTGTTTTCTCTTTAACATTTATTTTTGTTTTTATCTTATAAAAATCTTTGTTTTCTTCATAAAAAAACTTTAATGTTTTTTTTCTTTCTTTTTTTTTTTTTTAATATTTACACAAAAATTGTTCGGCAAATCGTTTGCTGATTTATTTTTCCTTTTAGGTGTTTCCTTTTTCCACGTTTAGTTTCAACTAAAACTTGAGCATTCGTACGACAAGACAATTATCCATGTTTAAGCAAGTGACACACTTGTCAAACATGTGGAAATTCTTTTTATACTCAAATGAGTACAAGCACGTCTTTCTGTTATTCCTTTTTATTCTTTGCTGGGGGTTGACATCATCGCCGCCGATTGTTGTCTGCTTCATCTTCGGCATCAATATGGTTACCAGCAGCAGTATCAGCCACCGACAACAATAACAACAGCAGCATTACAACAATCATTTGTATCATTACGTTATAAATCCGTTCAGTTTCATGCACACTCCCATACATACACACATACTAATCCAAACAAATAATCAAAATTTTTCTTTTCGTTTTAAAATACCAACAGTAGTCGTCAATAATAATTCAAGTGAAATTAATTTCGTTTTTCAAAAAAAAAAAACTTCCCTGGAACAAAATTCGGTTACAACCAAATGAAATTTTCATTCACATTTGAACGTAAAATCGAAATAGCAAGGCGAATTCATACTAGATAAACTTACTAGTGCAACAAGCACAAAAATCATTGCACGTTGTCAAAATAATGCATACAATTTTGACATCAAACATTGATAAATAGCTGCCATCTGGGCTATAGGAAGTACACCTGTTATGAATTAGCCTTGCAAAATATTAAAGTTCACCCATTTCATAAGTTTGCTAAGTTTTCACATAATGTTGATTAATTTATTAACATTGTCAACAACATCCCACTGTGCAGAAATTTGAAAATTTTCTATCTTACATTTTTAAACAATCTTCGATGCGATTACCTTTCAACGAATGCACTCCACTAACTTGTGGTTGTCAATTTAGAAAATAATAAAAATTTTTAAAAAAGAAACACTTTGATTGTCATGCAATATAATTTGAAAATGAAATTGGGTTGTAAAAGAGCAGTAACAAACAAACACTTCAAAGATTTTGTTTTCATGTGTATCTACCCTGGGGGAATCCTGGGGTGAAGAATGCTCTAGTCACCAGTTTTGTCGCATAAATTGGTGACATTGTCAACAAACCGTCTACACTTTACTTTTTACTTTGCCGTTTTTGTGTAGAGAAACTTTGACAGTTAAAAATATATGCTTCTTCTTTTTGTTTTTTTTTTAATTGTTTCGTTTTGCTGAAAATAAATGTGATACGCGCAAAAGCAAAGTTTTTTATTAAAAAATGCTATAAAATGTCAGTTTGTATAAAAATAGTGAGAGACAGTCAAAACTTTAGAGATTCTGTGCAGTTTTTCGAAGTTTTTTTAGCTTCTACCAAATTGACTTTGAGAGAAAAATTTAACAAAATTGTAACAGTTCCTTTCAAAATTTCTTTGAAGCTGCTGGCTATATTGCAGGCGGAAGGTCTGGGTATACGGCTTTCAACAATGATTTTGTTGGGCAAAGAGTAACAAGTTACAATCAGAAAAGTTTTCCCCGGGAATTATTGCCTCATGAAAAATATGCTAATATGGAAGAAATAAAGAAAAAAGAAAATGACGAAATTCAATTGGATATAAACATCGACAGAATGCCGTTATTTAAAAGTTCGCGAATCTAGAAACTCAGAAAATGTTTTCTGAAGGAGTTTGAAATATAGCACTAGTTAATCTCTGCTTTCAATGGCTACATAAGTCCACAAGTCAGTAGTATCTATTCAGTAGTACTTATAGCGCTGTTAATGTACATGTTAAATGTAAAGGATATGGTGATTCAATAGTTCCAATGTCGCTACACAACACAAGTACCTAGTCAGTAGTCTCAGTGTCTATAGTAAATCTCTGGTTCCTTTCTCTACATATAGACCCAAGTGGAGTACCAAGTCAGTAGTTCTTTCTCAATGACATGCACATGTTTCAAGTCAATAAAAAATTACAATGCCTGGGGTATAGTAAGTCAGTAGTACTAGTACAAATGTGAGTAGTGAATCAGTACTGTTACACTACTGACATTTCCTACAGGGTACTTATGCCGTATAGTAGAACCATATAGACCCAATGTGTACCCGCTAATACTCATAATAAAGTTTATTAGACAGTTGTAATGAATGCAAGGCATAATGGTTGAGAAATAATTGCGAATATTAATGGTACATTTTACTTGCAATTTAATTACAATTATCTAGGGAAAGCTTTTGCATCGACTATGATTAACAGTCATAGAGCATTTAGTGGCCAATTTATCTCACGTGGAAATAAGAAAGGTTTCAGTGGCAACTGCAGAGACACTGGTCACTGTACAGTATCGGCTTCAGCTGATACTACTTCGTTGATATTGTGTAGCATCATCGGCGTAGTGATATAATAAAAATAAAATATGTCAAAATTGGAGCTCACGGATGGATCATCTACGGCTTAGCCGTAGGCAACATTTCATTAACTTTTGCAAACTTTCCGTGTTTTTTTTTTTTTTTTTTCAATTTATCAAAACAGTTAGAAAATCACGCTTTCTATTCACAACTAGAACAGCCTAATTATGTCAGTCGTGATCGAAATTGTTTCCGATTCGTAAGAAATGTCAATAGTGCTCTTCTTTCTGATTATGTCAGTCGATATTGAACGAATCGAAATATCTTTTTCAGTCTTGAAAAAAATTTAATTAACTTTATGAAGTTGTAGACAAAAAACCCAAGATCAAAACCAAAAAATAGATAAATTGCTTCCGCTAACGAGAAGGGCGCGGTTCATCTGTGTTTGAGCAATAAAACGTGTGCATAGTAAAATACCAATTAAAACAATCTCTGTTCGATTAAAAATTAATGCGGGAACACAATACCTGAGGCAATATACTTTTTTTGAAATCTGTCTGCCTACCGATTAAGTTAGGTTAGGTCGGCAGGTTGTTGGATGGTAAAGAAAGATTGCAGCCCACTTGGGTCCAATTTATTATGGCCACATTGTGATATCTGTTGTGAAAAAACTTGCTCTAGACTACCGGGGCACCCTCTGATTACCGATTAAGTTTTCTATATTATTTTTTGACTGTATTTAATTTTTGATCATTTTGTCCGGAAAATTGTGAAATTATAACTTTTTTCTTTCGTTTTTAAAAATGTGTAATTTACGTTTTCTATTTTTATTTTTCTGTTCGCAAAGAAAAAACTTTACTCGATAGTCTTTGGCTTACGACTAAAAATTGGCAAGGTTGCGTTCAAATGGTCGCTCGCTATCGACTGCTGTCATTAGAAAGTTCGATACTTGTTATTCGATAACGACTCACAAAATCTGAAAAGAAAAAAGCTCAAAGGTACGATTAAGTATTCGATCGCATACGACTGCCAGAAATAGTCCCCAGTTCTCGGCAATAATTTAAAACCAAATACGATATTCCCATTTTAAATGCCTAGAAAGCTTAATAAAGAATTTTTCTTTATTTATTTTCATTTATTTAATTTTTCATAGCCTTGTCCCACAGGCAAATGAAATGCATTGCCAATGCTACACGGATTAATCACGTTCAGGGTTGAAACATTCATTACCTCTTTATTTATTCCCTCATTCATTATTTATTATTTAACATTTGCTCTGATTTCAAGGTAAAATCTCTGAATGACGAACTTTTGAGCAAAAAAAAATATTAAAACCTTTTCAAAGGACATGCTGAATGATGCTCTTTTGAAATAAAAACAAAAATAATCCCACATTTCTACTGCCGTATTTTTCCCTGGATTTTTTATTTACAAAACATTTGAAAACCATCAACAGCATGAACGACCTTTTAATTTTTTTTCTTGGAAATAAAAAAGTGAATTTTAAGCGATCCATAACATTTGCCAACGTCCTAAATGGTCGAAGGTTGCAAAATGAAATTTCACAGTTTCCACGTAAATCAAAGTTTTTCTTTTTTTTTTTAAAGCAATTTTTCACATTCTGTTTGAGTTGCTAATGGCAGCAACAGAAAATATTTGATTAAATGAAAAGCTTTATTTAATTAAAAGACTCAAAATAAAAGTTTTCATTACCAAATATGTAACTTTATTTGGTTGATATGGATAAAAAAAATCTTTCATAAAATGGAAGTTATTATGATTAATAAATCCTGCCAAAAAGGCAAAAAACAAACTCACAGCTTAAACTTGGAATTACTTAAGGGAGGCAAAAATTTTTATTTTAAACTCCAGTGTTAAGGTTAAAGCAAAATTTATTTTACGTAACTACTTACGTAATATACATATGTATGCATTTTCATATGTACGTACGTATATGGCAGAAAAGATGCATTTACTATCTGACTTACCCTGGCTCTTCCTGTATATTTTATTCTAAGAAGATGTCCCAATGCATGCAATGAATTTTTTGTTCTCTTGCACCAGCACTCAGGCCTGACCCCCACACATGGGACACATTGTGCTGGAACTAAGAATAGTTAGAGAAATGATAAATAGACGTGAAGCTTCAGTTTTTACAACTCTGCTTTTGCTCTTTGTTTATAGCAAAAAACAAGTGACATATTAGTTCATATATAAATATACATATATTAGCCGCAAAAAGTAGCACAAGTGTGGTGTCAGCACAGTTACAAATGTTCTTATTTTTATATTTTTTTTTAACAAAAAAATCGTCAAAATGACTCATCGTCATAATATAAAAACAATCAACAGATTACATTGCGTGACAAAAAAAAAGCCTGGGTTATTATACTATTCTTGTCGTTGGTATTATCGAGTATAACAGTCTTGAGTTAAAAATTCGGTTTTTCGTACCCGCCACAAGACAGATAAGTTTTAGTAATTTTTTTTCAGTGTACATAGAAAAAGATATGTGTATGCACATTAGACCGTACCACATTGCCGGCAAAAAAAAGTGCTCCGTGCTAATATAACGTATTTTTGGACAGTAATTTCAAACGAAAAAAAATTTTTTTGACGAAGGTAGGGGTAGGGGCCTTTTGAAACTCTTCTTTATATCTTTGTCATTTGCAATCCCACCTTAAAGAATACTATAGCAATGTTATTGTCTCGAGAAAGCCAATATTGTGCATCACCGTTCTAGTATTTATTTACCAGATGTACCGCCCAAATGCTCCACCTTAATGTCAAAAAATTAAACCTCTCAAAAACCGATTAAACTTTGCTAAGAAAGTAATTCGATAATTCCTGCAGAACAGTCCTGATCTAGAACTAATGGCTCGATTATGGTTGTCCCCTAACTTCAGTTGCGTTGCCAGGTGGCAACCACAAATTTGTAGTTGACGAAAAAGCACTGGAATTTAATGCAGTTTCGATTTGTATTACCTGCATTGCCATTATTAGCAACTGACAACTGAACAACAGTTTGGTTGCAATCAATAATCGAGCCATAAGTAAGATGTAACGAAATCGTGTATATACGATTCTTACTTCTCTAACCCGTTCGCTACCCAACGAAGACAAATGCCATTTATCATTACGCCAAACATTCATCATTTGAATCGCTTGATGCTAAACTGATCTCTAATGATCTATCTAAAATGAATTACCAAACGCAGGTAATTCAGCGAAGTCGCCACGTTTTTCTATACTTATCTTGGATTCGTTTAGTATCCACTGTGTATTTGCGATGGCTGAAGTAAGCCTGCACGTTGACTACAAAAGCAAAAAAACCTGGGTTCTATCCCAGTTTTGCTCTAAATCATAAAAATATGTCGCATCACATGCGTAGGGGTCATCTCCTGCGTGCTGGTCCTAGATAAAAAAAAGAAATATCCTACATCATCATCATCATGAACTTCAACGATATTTGTAAAAAAAAAAATCTAAATTACAAAATCTTTCATACACTTTGCTGCTCTAGTTAAGAGTACAAGGAACTGCGGCCTTTTATTTATAAATTTTTTAAGACATTTTTTACAATTCTTTTGTTTAATTAACTGATTTTTACACACTTTATGCAGTCAAAAAATAATTTTTAATGACTTTTTATCAAAATAAATTGATTTCGTTAATCTTTAAATTTTTTGATATCATGGTTTTCACTCATAAAGCTTTAAAAATAAAAACGTGCGTAAATAATGTTATGAAACACACCGGCGATAGAAAGAAGTAGACATTTCATAATTTTTATTTCATCTTCCGAAGCACGCGACCAAACATACCTTCCATTACCATATTTGGCGAAAATCGTCCTTTATCACATGAAACAGCAACAAATAATCAAAAAAAAAAAAAAAAAAAAAAAAAGATAACAAAAATATATAGTTGACTAGGTCAGTGGTACTCTCACTGCTGTCGAGAACTTTTACAATTTGAAATTTCTCGCAGAGTTCGAGAGAGAACAACAGTGTCTCAACAAATTTTATGGTGCGCATAAATATTTTCTGATTTCACCATTAAAATGTTTGACGAAATGTTGCTGCAACATCATTTTCATGATTGAAATTTCTCACATGTTCGTTAATTTGGTAACATCTTCTACTCCAAACCAGTTGATGCTTGTTGCGCAGGACATGAGAACAAAAGAGACAAGAGCACCAAATTCGTTTCCTTGACCTTGAATTAAGTGCCATGGATGAACACGGCACGACCAAAAACAACAACAAGAACAATAATAATGAAATCATGATAAAAATAATAACAACTACTTTGAAATCCTTTTAAATTCGTTGCCAAAACGTCCTTTAAACAATTTCACATACACATTAAGCAGCATCCCCAAGTGGTGGATGAATACAAATGAACATGAGGGGTATTCATGCTATTAATTTCATTGATGCTTGTGCCTTGCTGCTTTAACTCCATGGAGAAACTATTAGTTAATTAAAACTTGAAGCAACCATGAATTGCAGTCGTTTAACATTTTTTTTTAATTTTGTCTCGAGACCTTTAATTTTCCATATTGTAGAAGGATATGCGCAGCATATATGAATGCGGAAATATTTTACAACGTCTGTGTATCAAATGATTAAACAGAGAAAACAAATGATATTTGCATATTTCCTTCTATGGTGTTTTCATCTTCAGCTGATCACTGTTTTTTCACTATTTATTTTAGTCAAAATGCATTCAGTTTCCTCCCATGGTGCCTATGAATCATCAAATTATCGATGATGCTGATTTAAATGTTCATAATCTCTCCAGTACAACTCTTTTTGTTTTCTTGGACCAGTGTTCAAGAGATATTTCCCAAGTATTTAATGTAATGTAGCGCATGCATATACAAAAAAATATTGATTTTTTTAATTAGAATAATATATTTTTTTTGAATTAAAAGTGTAATCAATTCAATTAAATTTTTAATTAATACCCAATACTTAAATAAATAAATAATTTATTTTTTGCTATGAAATATACAAACTGCCATATTATTTTTATTTAAATGCTGATTTGATTGCTTTATTTCATATACATTCGCTAAACAAATAGAAATCATTACTCAATAAGCATTCAAAATGTTTTTTTCTATTAAAAATTTTGTTGAAATTTTCAAAATACCTATTCAATTAAATTTTTAATTAGTATTATTTATACACTAAAAATTTAATTCGAAAGTAATCCAGTTAAGTCAACAATTTTAATTTAATTGATACTATTAATTTTTTTACTGGTGAATATCTAATAAATTTTTTAATTGATATTACAAAATTTTTAATTACAATTTTACGCCGCCTGACTATCGGAAAGAATAGCAACTTTAAACTCCACACGACGACTTCTCAGTATCAGGCAAGCCCGCCAGATAACGAAAACCTCCGCCTGGAAGACACTGGAGGTATATGTAAGCCCGTAGGAAACAGCAACTCCCATATCATCGGAGAAAACACCCGCCCTCATCTCTGATTCCGTCTTGGATCCATCGGTGAAACCCGCCCTGACGCCACCCGTAAGGATTTTCTCCCTCCACTTTCCTACTAGTGAAGGCGGCGATTGCACGCCCCTCGAAGATAAATCTCCGAGTGCAGATATCCAACGGGAAGTCTTTAATGAAGCTCAGTAGGGTTCGGAGAATGCTGTTATGGCCAGACTTGGATTCCCTGAAGAACCCGGATCCCTTTTACCATAATAGCAATCTGAGCCGAAGGAATTCAGAATCGTGTTCATAGATCTTTGGAAGCACTTTCGTGAATTTTGTGATGCTTGGAAAAGCCCAAATATATATCAGCATTTTTCGTATTATACAAAAAAATAATGATGACCCTCAAAATTATCGAAATCTAACATATGTTTTCTTTAAATTACGAGTATATTTCGCAAAAACTCACTACTCGTTTTATTTTCTTTTGAGTAAACAAATGCAAAAGATTATTTTTTCAACTAAAAGACTCACGTTAACGGAGGTCATGATGATGTCTTCATCGTTCATTTAAAAATATGCTTTCCAAGAACATTTCAATAAAAACTGATATTTATCGATTGAAATGTAAACAAAGGCGTATTAAAAATTCAAATGTTATTTGAATTGCAACTAAATACAATTACTAAACTATTAAGAACACACATACACATCGTATATATAGTATATGTATACGATATTTCGTAACGAAAAAATCTAGATCATGTTAAGATTTTTAATAAAAATTTTCAAACGAACATTTCACTTTGCGGTATTTATCTTTAAGGCAAAAATAAATATTCAAACAATTATGTAGCACTGTATTTTAACCCATTAACGGCGTGGCGGTGTCGCACATTGGATATTCAGATGGCGACTGTGTTTATATAACTACCAACGTGAAGATTACAAAGTTTTGTCTGTACTTTAATTAAAATCCGTTATAAGGAACGTCCAAATTTTTTTGTTTTATCAAAAACTTTATATAGCGAACTGTATATTAATTGTTTACTGGATATAACGAATGGTTTAAAAAAAAAATACTCGTACATCTCACAATAAAAAACAAAATATAATGGAAAATTGTCCACAATGTCTGCGATGTTGAGCTTAAACTTTGACTGTATATTTTTCTTTAGCGTTTTTTAATGAAAATATGGCGGCAACACTTAAAAAATTATAAATATTAATAATAGACAACTATTATGTGGTATTAAATATAAAATATAATATATATTATAAATTAATAACAAAAGCAGATACAATAAATAAAAATATGGATAATATATGTGTGGGCTTAGCTTTTCTAAACAATTTTTGTTTACATTTTTATATTGGTTTCTATCTGGCTTTTGCTGTCCCTTTTTATCAGTTTTATATATCAATTAATGAAAAATAAATTAAATGTCATGTCAGATAAAACTTTTGCTTAGCGTTGCGTGACGCAGAGCGACGTCCTTAAGTGTCATAAGGGCTTTATCAAATAAATCAGTGTTGCTAACTCAAAGTTGTGAACATAACACACTTTATTAAATCAAGAAGACCTAAAGAAGTTCCAAAGTGAAATCTTGCTGTATGTATGTTACGACATTAGAAAGCCATGAACTGTATGCATCAGAAACGATATCAGGAAATGTAACATTTACATGATTTCTGTTCGTTTTTACAATGACATTATTCTGTGTAAAAGAAATAATTTCTTTAATTTTTGTTTCACTATTTTCATTTAATGGAACAATTTTTGTTTTTTTTTATTCTTTAATTCTTGCAATAGTTAATAATTGTTTCTTAGTTTACCCAAAGTTGTGCCAATTTAAATTTTTTTTAATTTGCTTTTATTGCTACGGCTTTTTAAATGCAATTTTTCAATTAAAAATTCTTTTGTGAATGTGCAATTTTATAAATTTTGCATCGTAATTTGAACAACTTTCAATTTCTAACCTAATTGAACTAAGAAATATTTATTTGATTTGATTTTTCTTTTTTTTTGTTAATTGTATTGGCCAATTAACTGCAGTTATGTATATATTTGGGGCACACTTGTCCTTAGTTTTGTACAATAACCCCTTAGTGCCCAAATAGAGTTCAGTCACAGAGAAAGTGCACAACAGCCTCTCCGAAGCTTCCCCACAGCCCCCGGAATGGCCTTCCTCTCACAAATTTAATGATACTTCGAAAACAAAAATAATTATTTTTATACATTGAAAGCAGAAGAAGTGCTCTTAAATCAAAACTACTCTAACATTCATTAATTTGTTCGTTAAAAAAAATTTAAAATATTTAAAAGTTTTGCCCGCTTAATTGGGATCATCATATAAATCATATAAATTAAAGTGTATTTCTATTATTATTGCAAATATTCACTTACCTTTTATTATTTGTTCAATTGTTGATTTTGAAAATGACAGTTGTGGCAGTTGTTGTATCAGCTGCAGAAGTTAAAATCAATTCAGTGGCATGAAGCATGCATTCCAGGGGTTAAATACCAATTTTGCTTTTTCAATAAACAAAAAATTCATTTTTGTATTTTTTTTTTGTATACCATTGAATATTTATCAAACACTAAAAAATTATATGAAATTTTAGTTTAAAAAAATTTATATTAAAATTTAATTTTTGTGCTTTCAAAACGATTTTGCCAAGAACAAAATTTACATGATTTATTTTGAAAACTGAAAAGAAAACAAAAGAAAAGAAAAGTTGTTTATTAATTTGCTTGATAATTTTATGGCTTAAAAATAAGCTTTAAAATAAGTTTTAAAATGCATTAAACTCAGTTAAGCCGATATAAAAATAGAAAAAATTTTTTTCCATGTCGAGCTATAAAAATTTTAAACATTTTCTCTGCAAAGCCATTTGGCAATTTTCAATATTAATAAAAATAAAATTACTTAAAATAAATCAATTTATTTGTTTAAAACTTAATGATTGTTAATGTATTTACAAGGTTTTACATTTGCTGCGGTCTTTTCTCATTAATTTTTCTTTAATCTATTACAGACTGTCGAATCTATTCCACAAGCGTAATAAGGCTGAAAATCCGACATAGAAATATTTGGGAATTACTAAATATAGAAACAGAAACACATAAGTAGCCTCGCAGAAAAAAATTAAATTTTTTGGGAGTTTATATATAAACGTTTGAACTTTCTTAGCTTTTTAAAGGGTTTGGCCGGTCATTATCAGATCGAGTTGGCATTAGCCAACACAGTTTGTTTAATCAAATTTCATTTATTTTCTCCTCCCACAACTCGATGAAAGCATTCTCATTGTGCTCTACCCAATAGCTTGTTTTTCTTATACACTATTTTATTATTGTCGCTGTTGCGTTCATTGTTTTTTTTTTTTATCTGGGACCATCACTGACTCCTACACATGCGAAGCATTGTGCTGGAGCTATAGGAAAGGGATAGTAGGAGAAACGACAGGAGTTTAAGCTTAATTAATTATATTACAGCTCTGCTTTTGCACGTTCTTTGTTTGTTTATACTTGTAGCAGTGCTGAAGCTTCGGTTTAGTAGCCATTTTTTTTTGAATATTATTTCACTTCGCCGGTGCTAAACAATACCCAATATTGCAGTGACTTTATTTACCAAATTCTTCTTAAATTTTCTATTATTTCATTGAGCGCCATTTAAATTGCCAGCTGTTTTCAAATTTTTAACTTGGTAGCACTGCCTTTAGTACATGAAAATCAAGGTTGTATTTCACTAAATCAACTTAAAAACCAATTAAAAAAAAGCTTTTAAGATGGTTTTAAGAAAATATTTTTATATGGTAAAACCCGGTTTTAATAGTTGGTATTAACGTAAGAGCAACTTTTTCTTTAAAACCCCAGTCAGTGTAAAAACACCATAAGATTGAAAGAGTGAAATTGAAAATGTTAGAAAGGGAAGAATATACAAAAAACTAACAAGCATTTCAACGTTGACCTTCCGCATTCTGCAGAAAAAACGTTAAATTTGAAAACAAAATAGCTATTCGAGTGTAAGATAGTGAAGCTTCACCTCCTACTATCCCTTCCTATAGTTCCTGTAGAATGCACTGCATGTGCAGGGATCATCTGCTGAGTGCTGGTCCAATTATTCCCCAGAATATGGTTTATGCATCCCACAATTGCATGGTGTATCTCTCTAAACCAGTTTATCCAAAAATCAAGGCTAATATTTACAATGAACCAACCATTATTTCTCACAAATCTTTTCTCTGAAGGTAATTCAAAAACTATTCTATCGAATAATAATAGCCTAGCGTCAGTCTTCCATCCTCCTTGCACATGCACCATCCAATCCCTTCTAATTTTAAGGAAGTTTCCAATCAATGTGTTGGAAAAAGCCAAAGCATACTATGATAGTAACACTTTTGTGATACCTGCTGTAGGCTTATTAATGAAACAGCAGCTCCTAAAAGTTAGATAGATCTAAGACAGTGGAGAATTTAATACTAAATACAATAGAGAACTTATGGAGAAGTTTCGCTGTAGCCTTCTGTATATATTATAAAGCACTCATAAGTTAGATATAAGTTAGTGTTTGCACTAATGAGAATTAAGACTGATGCAATTGAACCTATGCAATTGATGCAATTGAACATGTTAAGTCACTTTTAGCTTGGGAAGATTTAAATCAAATGCCAATAAACACTACTCCCTCTATCCTCCTTCCCATAACCTAATTTCCTAGTACCAGCACAATGCATCGCACGTGTAGGGGTCATCCCCTGAGTGCCGGTCCAAGACAAAAAAAAAAAAAAAAAAAAAAAAAAAAAAACAACGGAAGAATTAATGTAAACGTTTAAGTTCGAAATGTTATTTTTGAGCCAAAAATTTTCTAGATTTTTTTGGACAGTTTAGTCTTTTTTTATCGATAACTGATTTAAAATTTTGACGTTCCAAGATTTTTTTGATTTATAAAGAACTTTTCCTCTTGGAGAAATTTTCTTTTAGAATATATGTATGTATATATTTAAATATAAAAAGTAGAAAAAAGCAAGTGTCATAAGTGGCTTAAATAATTAGTATTTATTTTCTTTTTAAAAATATTTGCATTATTTGTTGACCAGTGATACGTCTAATTTGTTATTATTATTACTACGAGTATTTTTCACAATGGAATGAGATTTGCAGTTTTCAGTTTCTGACCCAATGTGCATTACAAGCACCCAGCTTCTTTTTGCATCTTCTCTAAATTGAATTATACCATACCGTATATAATAATTTCATTATTAGATCAGAAGTTAACCTGCTGCAATGATTGAACGAATTTTAATTCTCAAAAAAAAAGTTGAATTTTGCGTTTAATAATTTCTTAAGAAGATTTCATCATTAATTTAATCGTGTAAAGTTTTATAGTTTATTTAACTCAAAAACTTCGTTCGTATTTCTTAACTTTTACACTTAAATTGCTGCCTAAAAAAACATATTGAATTTTATTTCACTATTTTTTTTTTTTTATTTTTCTCTTTTTACTATGTATTTTGAACACATAATTAATAAGTTTTGCTCTAATTATTTGCAAATGTACTCATGTACCCTACAGTATATGGTATAAGTATACGTACTCTTAACGCAAGAACACAAGCGGCAGAAGTTGTTGTTAACTTTTAGATAGATATTGATTAATTAAAATAGTTTAATGGAAGTTCATTTCTTTATATTTTTCTTAGCTCTTGTTGGCTTTCATGGATGCAAGTTTGTGATCAGTATTTGCTCCAGTAAACAAATTGTGAAGTAAGATTTCAGAATAAAAGCAAAATAGGAACTAAGAGGAAACTAATTAATACAAAGTCTTTTCTCTCAACTAAGAGTGTAGCCTTCAACGGAGATTGAAATTATACAAAAGTTTTCATACAAAATATATACAAAATGAGTTTATTAATACTGTAGTTGCACTTCCATATGCAAAAAAAAAATGGCTAAAGTTAAAGTGTACGTTAAAATCGGTTACAAAATTCGTTTTTGCATAAGGATGTTATTATATATTTTGTGGTTCCTTTATGTCAGCTGTTATACATTCGCGGATTATACATAGGTCTGGTTCAGGTGCATAACAAAACAGTTCGAAATCGCACAAATTAGTCCAAAATCGTTCCAGATAACAATTTTTGTGCAACTTTGAGAGAAAATGTGAGAGCAAAATTCTCCACATGCTGTACAAAGTTGCACGAACTTTTCCTTTGGGTAAGTTCGGACTAGAATTAAATTATCAGCTGTTTTTTAGTTACATATGAAACTAAGAAATTAATCAGAAAATTTGCAAAGAAACTAAAAAAGTTTTTAGTTAAAATTTATAAAAAA
This sequence comes from Dexiosoma caninum, assembly GCA_963924685.1. Taxonomy (NCBI): domain Eukaryota; kingdom Metazoa; phylum Arthropoda; class Insecta; order Diptera; family Tachinidae; genus Dexiosoma; species Dexiosoma caninum. Next base: position 61,200,950 of record OZ004728.1, on the reverse strand, counting down.
AAAAAAAGCAAAATGGAATAATTTTTAAATAAATTTTGAAGTTGTACGTACACATATTTGTATATAATTTATCACTTTATTTAATAACAAATGGTTTTTACTTTGTTTCAGTTTATTTTCATTCGTTTGTTACAGCTATTGTCAATGATGCGAATGTTGTGCTTTTAAAATATTATGCATTTTAAGCATCTAAAATCACTGAAATAAAATTTATTTAAGAAAGTAAGTAGAATTAGAATTTCAATATGTTAAATTGTAGTTTTTTGCGTTCCAGCAATTTTGAGCAACTTTGTCACATTCAGGGAGTAATTTTTTGTTTACTCTCAATAGTACGGACTGTTTTGTTATGAACCTGGAAAGTCAGCTGTTTATACATACACCGAAGCTCTCTCTAAAATTTTCTTTTCACCATTTTTATTCTCTGTTATGGTCAATTTGGTCACACTGCATACTTTGAATGCTTTCAAATAAAGCGCGACCTGTTCAATAACTTAGAATTTCAAGTGTGTTAAAATGAAGCTTCTCTTTATAGAGTACTCAATGAAAGAAGTTTTGCTGTTCCCCGGGCGTTTACTTTGCCACGAGTCTACTGTATTTAAAAATATCTATAATAAGTAAAGTTGTAGAATTTAAATGCCAATATGTAGAATGTATATTAGAGTGTATGACTTTACAAGCAAAAAAAAGTGCGCTATACACCCTCCATAATAGGGTATTTACGCAAGAATAATTTCGGAAAAAAAATGTTTTTTTTGCGCCTTTTAATTTTTTGACATTATATATGGCTCTTAGTGCGAAACATGGGTCTTCGGGAGACACCAAAGCTTTGATATCCGACTGTAAATGCCAAAGATATAACGAAAATTTTTAAAAGCTGACCCGTACCTTCGCCAAAAAAAAAATTTCGAAATTGTCTTGCAAAAATACTTTATATTAGAGAGTGTTCGGGAATATGTTTTTTTCTTTGGTCCCGGTCTAATGACCGGCATTCAAATTCGAAAATCTTTCTACAACGTCTTTGGCAGCTGCCCGCAAATGTTTAAATGTTTCAAATAATAAATAAAGTGTTTCAATGTTTTTTTATGCTTTCAGCAGCCATTACTATTAATTTGTTTAATAACCGTAATTAAGTATTAATAACAATTAAAATTGCTATTAGTACGAGTAATACGATATTCAGCTGTAAAACACACCAACTGATGTACATTTAAATTGATTTGATTACATTTAAGATGTTTGAAAATTTAAATTTCATCTTTTATTTAATGAATGTGTGAGAATAAATTAAATTAAACACTACAGAAAGACTTAAATTCATTTAATAAATCTCTCTCTCTCTCTCTCTTTGCATTAATCGTTTACATTTCACTGCCAAAATCAATGTTGCTTAAAACTGCGGACGTTTATTTGGCATTTTCTTTTTAAATTTTTTTTCGTAGTCATGCAAAACATTGTAATTAATTAAAACCTGGTGACGTATTCATTTAAATTTTCAATGAATTTATTAAAATAAAATTATTTAATAGACTTTATTTCTTCTCCTTAAACTTCGCACCATCGTTTGCTAAAAGCGTTTTGGTGCACAGCTGACTTAAATTTCATTGTCTAGTTTTATTACATTCTAGCAGCATTTCCAATGCAACTTTAACTCCAACTAGGAGAAACATGGGTTTTGACATTTTTCTAAACACCTCGATGCATATTTTTTTTCCATCTCGGGGCAGTGGATACTCTACCTGCAGTCCTTAGTCATTTTTGTAGGCTGTGTGCGGTTTATACTACTTATCTGTACGCTATTGGAATCAGTAATATCATTTTTGAGCAACATACTACAAAATTTTTAACCAATACCCATGTTCTGGAACTCCCGCCACGAGAATTTTTTCGACTGAAATAGGTGAAATGAACCAAAAATACTATAATTTGAAACAAACAGCTGTTTTTCTCACTAAATTGTGACTGTAATATTTTTGGCGAGTAATAGCCAGCTGTCACGTGGCGTATTCATACCAGCTGATCTCGTCCGTACAACAACACCATTTTTTTACAAATACAACAATTTTATTCGAGTTGTCAAAACTTTTTATGTATTAACATGCTTTGAGTTGAACACACAACTTTGACACTTGAACACAAATCAGCTGATGAGAATTTTAGCTAATGCGGCCACCTGCTATGAATTCTCCTTGAGCTGTCACGTAAGAAAACTACTCCCAAAAACCTAAACTAAAACTTAAAACCTATTTTATTTTTCCTTAAAACCATCTTAAAAACTATTTTGAATTGAGAATGTTTCTCATTCATTTTATTTTATTTCTGCCCGAAAACTAACTTTGTCTTATCGGCTGACAAAGTTTGTCTCATTTATTAAATATTCATGTTTTCCAACTGGAAGATTGTGAAGAAAACCATGCCTTTTGGAAACTACTTTTTGTAGCCGGCTTTGAAATCAGCTTCGGGCGAGACAGTAGTTTATGTTTCCGATTATACAATTGCCATCTATTAAAGAGAGCGCAAGGGAATGCCAAACAAAAACATCAACCACGAAAAAAATATATTTTCTAGGCTTTTGTTTTTAACTGTGAATAGATTTTAAATTTGAATATATAATAAGCAATTTATTATCATTAAAAAATACCGTTGGACTTCGAAAACTATTGAAAATCTTCATTTCATAAGCAAATGCATTTAATCAAGACAACGTCTTAGTACAACGTTGTACAACTTCCTCTGGAACGATAAAATACGAAAACAAAAACAAAATTGTTTTAAAAACAAAACAAAAATTAATCATAAACACAATATAAACTGTTTATCAACTCGCGAAGTACATTGACCACTAGTTTATTTTTTTTTTTGGTTTGCTACAGGGATTATTTTCATTAATTTTCGATAAATTTTATTGAAACTCGTTCGAGTCTTTTGTTCAAAAATCATTGATTTTTCTATAACAAGATTCGATAATAAGAAAGTAATTCGTTAATTAATTTTATTTTTAATCTATATAGTAAAAACGAAGTTGAACAAAGTTTGTATTAAAGTTGGCATTAAATATTTGATATCAAAGCTGTTATACACAATTTAATGCCTACCATGAGAAATTCTTGAGACGATACTATAACTTTGCAATTACTTCCGGTGCAATACAATGCATAGCTAGAAGATACGCCCTGAGTAGCACCGGTTCAAGGAATAATAAGCAATTCTGCCCAACAGAAAAAATATTTATGACCGACGGAGACTACATAAGCACGCCTTATTAGCACTTTCTATTCTCGCAGCTCGCTCTTATTGGTTTTATACAGAGATGCGAACTAATCAAGAGCAAAACGTAGCCACCAAGCAGACAAAAAGAGCTAACAACTGCTAAACTTAAAATCGACCAGTGTTGTCAACAATGCGAACAGTAAATTCCAAAAATAAAATGTATTTGCATAACTTCTATTACCTAATGGAACTAAACTTGAGAAACAAATTTAATTATTTTCTTTTAATTATTGTTATTATAAGCCTTCTCATGAGTTTCTAGTGTTAAGCCGAAATTCGTTCCAAGTTGCGACTCAAGTTTCTTTTTAATAAGCAAGCGCATGCTGCTAAACCCATGATGCATTTCGTAATATTCAAGTTAATTAAGTTAATAAAATAATTTTACTGTCTCATTTAAAACAACTTTCATTTCAAACAAAACAAAACATAGCCAAACCATTAATATTGTTAAATAACAATTATAAAAACTAATTAATAATTCCGAAATGCTTGACTTAATTTTCCTCTGGACTCTTGTTCAGCTTCAAAAAAAAAAATACCAGTCTATTATATTTCTATTTAACAGCATTAATCTTCTCGACAATAACCAAGCAGACTTTTGTTTTAATTCTAATAACAGCAACAAGTTGTTTGAAACCCCAATAAACTATTTAACGATTTGGCATTAATTATTGAAATCTGATCATCTGAAATAGTGAAGCGATAAACTGTTTTTCGTTTCATTCTGTTTTTGTTTTTTTTCTACAAAATTGAAAACTTTTTCATGAATGTTTGGCATTGTTGTGTCGTTTCAAAGTGTAAAAATCACTTTTGAAATTTATATATTTAAAAAAGTTAATTGTGCATTATATAGTGGAGCTGGCAAAACAATCTCTATAAATAATCGGATCATTGTTATTTACTATTTAATGGAAAACAGTTATCGATCGAATATTAAAATTTTTCTTTTAAGTAAGAAAAGCTTTCAACATACGAGTATAATTCATATAAAATTCAAATGTTTAATAAACTGGTATTAACGAACTGACCGTAAATTGAAGACTTAGTTTCTAAGAGGTCTTCACATGGTATTCATAAAGTCGTAAGTCTTAAAATAATAACATGACAAAATATGACTGCAACGCCACTTCGTTTACCACCAAGCCAAGCTTTTTTAATTACAAATAAATGATTATTTTCTGTCGTGTTCAAGTTCACAATTAATTTATCACAATATTGTGAAGAAATTACTTTTTTATTTAGAATAAGGGAAAAAGAACAATTAATCTCCAACACCAATTGAGTAGAATACATATTTTTTATGCCACTACACACGTCATCAGTACTCTTTGTATATCAACAGGCAGGTAGTTTTAAAGTCATTAATATCATCTATTTAACCCGTCAGAACTTGGGAAAATGCATACGAGAATAATCGTTACTGTCCACATACTATTAACAAAGTTTGTCAGCTTTGTTTTTTTTTTGTTTTTAGTACAGGTCCATACTTCACATATTCCCAAAGGTCAAAGCTTCTGTTTTTCAGTACGGGTGAGAACGAAATTAGCTTTTTACAACTTTTTAACTGTCTTTCCTTAGTCAAAAAAAATGTTTTTTTTTCAATTTACAAAGTTTTTGAAGCTGCAAAGAGATTAAAGGCCAATTTTTGACTTCGTAATTGAATCGTATTTTTATTTAAATACTTGGAATATTCACAATATGTTTCAAAATAATAACTCGAAAAAATATGACAGCTATGAACAACCTGTCATAATTTAGCGTACTACAGTCGAACTTCTCTATAACGTAGCAGTTGGAGACCGTCAAATTTCTACGTTATAGAGAAAATTCGTTGTAGAGAAACTGCAGAAAATTTTGACTGCATTTTTTTTTATGTAGAAAATATATTTATTAAGACAAAAAAAATTGTTTTTACATGAACACGTTAATTTTTTTTTATTAATACATACATATGTATGTGACTAAATTGATGCAAAAAATCGATTACTAAAAACTTCGCAATAGAGAGATTATTTAGTGTGAAATATTCTATTTAGGTCTTAAAAAATTGTACGTTACAGAGAGAATTTCGCTATAGGGAAGTTCGTTATAGGGAGATCAAAATGTATGAAAATACTCACAAAAATGTTGTGTTCACGAATTTTATTTGTTATAGAGAAGATTTCGTTATAGAGAAGTTCGCTATAGAGAAGTTCGCTATAGAGAAGTTCGACTGTATATCAAAAACTTCATTCGGTTGATAAGAAGAAAAAAAACACTTATTAATGTTTAATATCAAAATTCTAAGAACAAGTGAAGAAACTAAAATATGGGACTTTTTAATATAGTAAATAAGAACTTACATGTAAGTCTTGTAATAATTCCAATTTTTACTAATATTATAAAATTTTTCTTTAAGCACACAAAATTGTTAAAATAAATATAATCGAAAACAGCTGTTGACAGTGATATGAGCTGAATGATTATTTCGACGGCGGCTAGTGGATAAACGTTAAGTGGCTGCCAGCCAGATAAGTTACACAAACAAAATTTGCCCATGAAATATTGTTATTTTTCTTGTTTCTTTCTTCTTTCGCTTGACCAAAGATTTTTTAAGCGAATATTCGCCACAGCGAAGAATTCTCGATATAAATATATTTGCTATATTGTCGGCAATTTAAAAAAATACGAATATTCGCAAAAACGAAAACTATTAACGATGATTTATCGGAAACGAACATTCGCTAAATTAACGAAAGAACAAATATTAACTCGAAGAATGCCTGTGTGTTACTCCTCTTTATATAAAAAAATACTTAAAAAATTTAAAATTTAAAACTACACAATAGAACAGCAACGGCTGGGCTAATGGCATAGTGAAAAAGTCTATGTCAAGAAGCAAAACTGAAGGCTTTGGGCTAAGCAGATTCTCCGGCAGTTCATTCGGTGGAGTTACATCTACTTAAGTGTACAATATGGAGCGATGTATCGTCCGAAAGGTGATTCAATCTCTCTGTTAGCCGTGCTGAATATCGGATGATGTTGGAAAATTTTATGAAGTACTTTCGATGATGTCAAATACTCAGAAAAGACTCATCATTGTCATGTTTTACGATCTTCCACATAATACGTGGGTTAACACAATATGACTTGATAGCACACCGTTTGAATACCCCAAATGTTTTTAAAAAACGAGTAGTAACGGGTATTGCCGCAAGAACTTGGTTTTTCAGCAGTGAACTATTGGAATAGCAGTTTTCATTAGTAGAAGATGTGAGAATTTTTACAATGAATTCTATTATTTAAAAAAAAGCTATTTTGGAAACTCAAATTACAAAACCCTTCATTTGTGTAGTTAATTTATATAAAAATTAATTATTCATATCGAGCACAAACCCATAAAAAGGGTCCAACTCGCACATTATAATAACGACGACATGCATGCTGAGTCAAAACATGGATAGTTGATTTGAGAAATAAAGTTCAATGATTTTTGGCACGTTGTAGAATTTTGTACCGTTCTATTTTAAATTCCCCAACTCTTATTTACAGACTACTGAGAACAAAAAAAAATTATAAAAAAAAGTGATAAGGAATTCAAACACCTTCGCTCCTTTTTGGGGCCACCTGTATATATAAAATCTCTATTCGATTAATTTAAAAATTCAACTACGATTAATGGAAAAGTTTTTTGAAATGAATGCCCTAGGATGAGTCAACTGCATGCAAGAAAGGAAAAGAAATAAAGAAAAAGGAAAAAAGGTTTCCTTTGCCTTAAGCGCATATTGAGTCATAGTTGCTGCATGCAATTTTTTGTTGTGCCGGTATACAAATAAAGAAAAAACTACCGCAAAAGCAACAACAGTCGACATGAGTTTAAATAAAAGACTTAAACGTGACTACCAAAAATGTCCGGAGCAGCAACAACTCGTGCTCTTTATAAATAGTTTATTGACATACAAATTATGAGTATGTGTTTATGCTTATGTATATACAGGGTGTTTTTTTTAAAGTTACACAAGTTAAAAACATAATAAAACAAAGAAATATATTTTTAATATCAATGGGCTCTATGTTGAAATATGATTTCGGGCATTTGGTTCAAGGCTGCTGCGCACAAAGCGAAATCTGGAACAACAATTTTCACAAACTTTTCGCTGCATTTGCGCCCGTATTTATTTCGCTAATAACTCTTCGAATTTTAATTTCCACATGTTCAATTGTCTCTGGTGTATCGACGTAGGCAAGTGACTTTACATAACCTCAAAAAAAAATATTCCAATGGGGTTAAATCACACGATCTTGGTGGCCAATTGAATGGACCATTACGTGAAACTATTCTTTCATCAAAAAATTCATTGAGTAAATCAATAGTAGCGCGAGTTACTTTCGAATGATGTGCTCATTACTCAAACATGAACATATTTCCAATCTAGATTTCGTTGTTTGTTTATTTAGGATTTGTGTTTATCTTATTTTATGAGTTCTTGTTAATAAAAATTTCCACATAAGTACTTAGACATAAGTAAATAAGATACAGACTTATGTCTAGACACATATGTATGTCCTGACAATCGAAATAGATAAGATAGGAATATTGAAACCAGATGTGTTTATTTCCTAATAGTTAAGTCTATTGTCTGTAATATTAGCCTTCAGTGTCGAAGACATATTTAGTCACTGTTCACTGAACAAAACCGGCTACAGCTGATATCAATCCACAATCACATCAGAACGCCCTCCTTCGTCGGTATTGTGTAGCACCGACGAAGTAAAATAATAATAAAAATGGCTACTAAACCGCAGCTTCAGCACTGCTACGAGTATAAACAAAGAACGTGCAAAAGGAGAGCTGTAAAATAATTAATTAAGCTTCACCTCCTGTCGTTTCTCCCACTATCCCTTTCGCATACTTCCAGCACAATGCTTTGCATGTGTAGGAGCCATATCCTGAGTGCTGGTCCCAGATAAAAAAAATATTAGCGACTCGTTTAAATTTTTTTTTTAGAAAATAAGAGTAAGTCTTTATATTCATTTTAATAATAAATAAGTAACATAAGTTAAACTTTTTTCACTCATATAACTCGCGTGCTATATGGCATGTAGCTCTGTCTTGCTCGAAACGAATGTCAGCAAAATTAATACCAGCTAATTGAGGCACGAAAAAATTTCTCAACATGTCGCTATACCGTTCGCCATTGACAGTAACATATGAAAACGTATGGACCAATGACCCCACCAGCCAACAAAACGCATCAAACCGTAATTTTCTGTAGATGTGATGGTGTTTCGACAAAAGGTTGGGGATTATCCTCACTCCAAATGCTATATTTCTCCTTATTTACGTATCCATTCACCCAAAAATGGTCGTCAGAGGAGCATAAAATTTTGAGTGGAAATTCAATATCAAGTTTAACGAACAGAATCATTATTTTGATAAAAAAAAAAATTTCAACAATTCGCAAGCGTTCCTCTGGTTTAACTCTATCCTTAAGGAAATGTCAAACCAGACAAAACTAAAACCAACATCAGCTGTTAAATGGCTTAAGCCCTAATGACACTTAATTTTTTCTGCATTTTGCAAATTTTGAAGAAGAGCGCAAATATATTGGAGTGGAAAAATTAATCAGGTGCAAAGAGTACAACCATATCAAGATAAATGCAAAAACGTCAAACCGTCCACTAGTGTTATCGATAAAAAAAAAACGAGGATCTATCAAAAAAAAAGTGTAAAAGTTTCAACTTAAAATTGACGTTTCGAACTTAAAATCTTTTACATGTTAACATGTTACGTGTTACATTATTTTATGCACAAAGCCTGCGATGTAGTTTTAGACCGTATGTTTTTCTTTCGCGTTTTTTAATGAGAATATGAAGGCAACACTTAAAAAATTTTTAATATTAACCATAGACAACTATTATGTGTTATTAAATATAAAAAAAATAATATAAGTACATTATAAATTAATAACAAAACCAGATGAAGTAAATAAAAATATGGATAATATATGTGTGGGCTTAGCTGGGCTAAGTAATTAATGTATACGGACGAAAAAACTTTTGTTTACAATTTTCTATTTGTTTCTTTCTGGCTTTTGCTGTTCCTTTCTATGAATTTTAAAAAAAAAAAAAATTAAAGGCCATGTCAGATAAAACTTTTGCTTCGCGTTGCGTTACAGATTCGCTGGACATCTAAGATAAAATGTACATACTTTAACGAAACATGCCATATAAAGCACTTTTAACTCAGCTTGAAGCGAAAAGTTCGGCAACTCTCATCTATTGGCGTCCTTTGACAATCCGCTTGAATAATTTTCTTTACTACTGTCTTCCTTTCTATTGTTGTCCTATTAAAACAGAGGAACAATGTCATATAACATTATTGACTTTTATTTTTATAGTAAAAAAATAAATAGCAAAATTATCAACTAATTTTCTTTTGGTAAACAAACAGTGCGCGAGTGTTGTATAAAGTTTACTTTTTATACATTTCTGTCAAAGTTAAAAGCGTCACGCACCGTGAGAAAGTTGTATCTGACACGTCCTTAAAAGTCATAAGCGCTTTATCAAATAAAACAGTGTTGCCAGCTCAAAGTTGTGAACATCTAAAAAACAGTCGTTATTAAATCAACAAGACTTAAGGAACTTTTAAAGTGAAATCTTGCTGTTTATATGTTACGATATTTAAAAAAAATGCAGTCTATGCATCAAAATCGATACCAGAAAATGTTAAATTTACATGATTTTTCATCGTTTTTACAATGAAATTTTGCTGTATGCAAAAAAATTATTTCTTTAATTTTCAAAGTTCACCCAAAGTTGTGCCAATTTAAATTTTTTTTAATTTGCTTTTATTGCTACGGCTTTTAAATGCAATTTTTCAATTAAAAATTCTTTTGTGAATGCACAATTTCATAAGTTTTGCATCGTAATTTGAACAATTTTCAATTTCTAAGCTAATTGAACTTAGAAATATTTATTTGATTTGATTTTTCTTTTTTTTTTCTTTAATTTTGTTAATTGTATTGGCCAATTAACTGCAGTTATGTATGTATATATTTGGGGTACATTTGTGCTTAGTTTTGCATAATAACCCCTTAGTGCTTAAATATCGTAAGTGTTATTTTTCAATCAATTACGTTCTGTTGTGTTAAGTGTGTAAGTCTATCCATAATGAATTGTAAAACTAAATAAATGATTCGTTGTTCTATCGTTACTATAATGGGATGTGATTTAATGAAATCAGGGAACTTGTTGCCGAAAACCATTCATTCCTGCACACAACGCGTTCATCATTAAAGGGCCATTCAGACTATTATACTTTGTATTAATACTTGTCAAAAATTCAAATAATACGTGCAAGTGTGATAGTGTGAACGCAAAATGTTATGAAAACCACAAGTATTACGATAAAAAATTGACATCCCATAATACATTCTCATTTTTTGAAAATTTTCTAAACCATAATACTTTTCATCTGATTAAAATTCACAAGCCAACTGTTCCGCCGCCGGTGGCGTGCCGTCCATTTTCTGTTATTTTTTTCTTCATATAAAGGCCCAACATTTCTAAAATTTTAATCGCATGGAAATATATTTCGTCTTAAAAGCTTTTTTAATATTATTCATTTGATTTATTTCCTTTATATAAATCAAATATTTTAACTGCTGCATACTTTCAAGAGCCGGCACGTTTGCCATCTACGTAAAAAAACCTGCCGCCGTTAGCCAATAACAATAATTCAATATGCGCATGCTGCTTGTGTTTCTTTATTATAGCTAAAGCCATCAAAACTCCCACAAATTTACATTTATTTCTTTTTTGAAATAACATGACTTTACCTTTTTTTTAATTTTAAAACACTTTTGTTTATTAAAAATTGTTTTCTCAACTTCTGTTTTTTTTTGTATTTTCTCTCTATTTCAAGTGTGATGGTGTGAATACAAAATGTCAGTTTACGTTATATTTTTTGACAGTCGCAATAAATGTATTTAGATTTCTGTATCGTAAAATGTGATGAAAGTCTTAATACTTGTATAATAGTCTGAACGGCCCTTAAGGGCGCATGCATTTTTTTTATCAACAAAAACTATACGAAGCTCTTATTTATGACTTGTCTGCAGAAAGACTCAGGGTGTAGGTGGGAATCGAACCAAAGAGAAACCAAATTTTTAGGCCGAACAGAACAAACTCCCTGCAGACGCTTTTCCTGTAACTTTTGAAGTGGTAAAATTCATTTCAAATTTCCATAAACACTACTCCCTGCATCCTCCTTGCCATAACCTCATTTCCTCATCTGAGTACTGGTCTAGGATAGAAATACTATCTAAATATCAGCTATTTAAGGGTGCTTTAGACCATAAGATTTGTCGTACGTAAAATGAGCGAGAAAATAAAATGAAATTGCATCCGTATTTCAAAAAAAGAGAGTAAAAATCGAATGGTTGTTTTCTGGCTTTTACACCATTGGTATGGATAAAATCAAGTAAGATGAAAACAGGGATGGAGTTCTTGTGCAAATGAATTTTTTTTTAATAGCCTTGAAAAATATTTTTATAACTTTCCAATATGTTATTTCCGTGGTCAAAATTTTTAGTGTACTTTTAGAAAATATACGAAAATATTTTTATAAAATTGTGCTGTCGTGGTCTAAAATGTAGATTTTGATTTTATAATTGGTATAATTTTATGAAACCAGTTTTCCCTCCCTGGCTTTCTCACATTTGGTTACATAAAAATGCATCCCTGATCTAATGGTGGTTTTTGAAAAATTTTAAAAAATGAAGAGAGCCATACCGACTGTCAAATTTTCATCCGTATTTTCTCTCAAAATCTTATGGTTTCATTACATATTACGTTTAGACGATCCGACTTGTGCTCTTCTACACAAAAATTTGACATGTCGTACGACAGATCTTATGGTCTAAAGCACCCTTAAATGGTTTATCAAATAAACCAGTGTTGCTAACACAAAGTTGTGAACCTAAAAAAAAAACACGCTTTATATATATGTACGTGTGTTTTGGTAACTGTCAGTTGGTTTGTTTTCTTATGACAACAGTTTTTTTTTATTGTTTAAAATCATGATGTATGTTTGTAGGTATCCAATCTTGATGTTGGTGTGTGTTATTTCTTGAAACTTCATTTATGTATGTACAATTAACATCAGAATTAATTTTAAATGCAAAGAAAAATAGAAAATGGTGAGGCTTCCGCCCTCACAGAACGCTTCCAAAGCCGCAAGGAATTCGCGTAGCACAGGCTGCTTCTTTCCTATCCCTTATTCGCATCCCACTGCGGTACTTTGAAAAAGTCGGTACACACATACATCGTTACTGTTGTAAATCGAAGAACAATAAAGCTTATTTTACAGATAAATAAGTGTTTAATACGTCTCGACCCTGAACTTCCCTGAGCCTACCCTTGCACCCAGCGGAAAAGTGTCGTTACAACTTGTGTACACATACACGCTCTTCAGCTCTATCGCCGTCTCTTTGCTTATTTTTCGCTAAAACCTGGCACCGTATCATGCGTTTAAATACTTGATGTCGATGTGCTTCAATTGCAGTGGAAAGTCGGCCTCAAAAATTAGTTCAAACGAACAACGAAGAATTTTTTTTAATTAAACTAGAGAATACCCCGAAAAATATCATAATAATATTTTACATAAATGCACACTTTTGCAAATGCTTTGAATAAAATATAACGCAAACATGATCTTAACAACTGCAGTTGTTATCTTAAGATATACATATATGCTCCATATACAGCAGTTTAATGTTGGTTGTTTTCTTCTGCAGGTTTTAACCATTTTCCGTATGGCATTTTAACTGGCCAGCCAGGCAAGTTTCAATCGGTCAGTGTCACAAATGTGTTACCGCAAAACTTGCCACTCAAACAAACACCAATAACTAACAATTGCCATTTTAAAACAATTACATCAAATAACTATTGTACAATAAATACGAGTACGAGTTGAAATGAAAAACCAATATTTATGCAACAACATTTTCAACACCCCAGCGGTCTTACGGTGTCTAGACATTTTTTTTTTTTTTTCATTTTTCAAATAAACTTGCTAACAAATCAAGTGATGTGTGTGTCTGTGCCGAATTATCTGAATGTGTGTTTTGGTTTTCATGAAATTGGCTGGAAAGAAATCAATTAATGCCATTTATTAACAAATAACACCTCTTTTTTCCATAACGATGATGATGATGGCTTAAGTCGAGCAACAGGCACAAAAACTGCATGCAGAATTGAGCAGGGGGAAAATCGGACCAGAAAACAGCAAAAGAGCGACGATAAAGAAAACTGAACGAAAATAAATGCGCAAAGAAACCAGCAACCGAACCGTTGTTACAGTTACAAAAAAAAAAATATCAAATAAACCAAATAAATAAATGTCAGTTTAGCCAGTTTTAAAGTTGGTCTGCCAACTGGCAACAAATTTATACACAAAACAACCACAACAAACAGCACATTATAACATCAAAGAAATATGGGCACGATCATTTCAACTGAAACGTATTGAATAGTTTGGAATGGCAAATAAATTACACCCGACACTGTTTTTAAACGGCTTTAGAATGACACGATTCAGGAGGAAAAACTTGCCCTATGTTTACATATTTCTTTTTTTTTTTTTTTGCAAAATAGACAAAATTACATTTTAGGAAGTTGCAGTTTGTGTGCGTACAAGAGTACGGCAAATTTACATTTGACACCGAATAAAATATTTTGATATTTCTAACAGCCAAGGCTTATTCATTACCAGGTAAACTAACTAGCTAAAAATTAATTTTATCGATCAGCAATAACAGTAATATGTTCGGGCAAATATAAAATTTCTGCAAATGTATTAGAATAAAAACGTGTGTGCATTAGTTTCGGTCATTTATTTCTTATAGAGATACAACATGTACATGAGCAAGGCAATTTCATAACCAGGGAAACTCACTAGCTAATTCGCCCGTCAGCTGATTCAACGATTTGTAACGTATTTTTATGCCGAACGTCAAGGTTTGTTTACTCTTGTGAAAAATCTAAGAAAAGTGATTGGGAATATTTTAAATAATTTAATTTAATAATTGAATATTATAATAATAAGAATGCAAAATAAATTGCTTTTTGCAATAATTAATTGAAACTCAATTTATATTGCACTAATTTATATTGCACTAATTTTTTCAAGGTTATGTTATATTTAATTAACCCTATAATTGGCTAAGTTTGATTTTAGGCAATTTTTCGTTTTCAAGACACAGTAAAAGTTCGAAAAGTTTAACAAGCGAAAAATTTAAAAATACGAAAAAGTTAAGTATTTTTCAGTCAGCACACGTGGCACTAAAAAGTTAAGTGCTGCTGTTTTTATGAGTCTGAAACTGGGGTTGAACTAAGGAAAATTTTTCGTTTTGTAGACACTCGCCACCATCAATTGTCTTCGCATCAAAATTAGCTCGAAAAATGCGAATGAAATAAAAAATAAATAATCATTAAGACTGTATCCCCGGTAGTCTAGTGAATAGTGTGCTAGTTTATCAGTTGGGGGTTCTAGGTTCGATTCGTAGCAGCGACTCTGGTCTGTACTGAAACTGAGGTTCAACACAGGAAATTTTTTGTAGTCAACGTGCAGACCACCTCGACCATCGTCGCACTCATTTCTTTTTCTTTTCTATTTCTAACACCATTTTGACGTCTCATACGTCGATTCCCAGCTGGCATGTAGAACATTGTTTGAGGAGCGTGATCATTTCACTACAAAATCTTACAGAGACGTAAATCATCGTTTACGTCTTTTGCAAGCTTTCCGCATTCTTTCCTGTTTTCGAATTTTATTTGATTTTCCTCCAACTTTTCCCTCCACCGTTTGCAAATCTCTTTATTTTTTCCGCCTCCGTGTTTATTTCTCTAGAATCTATAGTCCAGATTTAAGTATTTTAAAATTGATTTTAATAACTTAATTGTCAAGGTCTTTTCATTATTGCTGATAATGCTATACATGGGCGTAGCGAAATATTGAAAATTAAATACAAATGTTTTTGCTTTAATTTTATACTTACGATGTCGCCACTACCAAGATCAAAAATCTTGTGTTTTTTCACCAAGTTTTTAATTTTTTTATTTTAAGCAACAATGCGAGCAGGAAAAAATTAATTTTTTGTTCACCGAAAGTTGCTAAACGAACTTAATACTTTTTGGAACGTATGTATGCAACGCGTAAAAATAGGATTGGGTGCATAATTTGTGTTCTGTTTGTTTGTTTTTCCTCTTTATTTTTAAAAATATTTTCTGGATAAAAAGTAATCCAACTGTCCGTCCATTGCTAAAGTGTGTCTGCTTCTCAAGAGTATTGATGGAATTGTATAAAAATACAATAAATTATACACATTAAGTTTTTGTAATATTGCTCTTTGTTCATAAAAAGAAAAATAAAACTATTTTCTTTTATTATATTTTTATTTGTTTTTTCTACTTATTTATTCGCAAAACCTGATTAGAGGCCATAAAATGTTTGCAATCGTAATGGATCGTGTCGCTTTGACTTGTCATAAAAATTGCCGATGATTCATTCATCTGCATGAAATGAAATGAACCTTTTAATTGTAAAATTTATGATGATAAAAAGTTGCCCAAGTATTTAAAATATTAAAAAAAATATATTAAAAAAAACAAAGCAAATAAATAATGAAAATTCTGATAATTATCAATTAAAATAATTACTTTTTAATATTTTTTTGAATGCAAAGAAACCAAATTTCATGGCTACTTTAAAAAAAAAATTGCGTACGTTTTTGTGGACCTGCTTAAGAACTTGTGCTCACACAGGCCACCCTCAATTTTCAAGTGTACTTAATTATTTTAATTACATTAGTTTTTTTTATTAAAATAACGCTTTTTAAGCAATTTTCATCGAAATATTTTTTTTGGATACAAGTTAGGTAAGGTTAGATTAGGAGGCTGACCCTCCCCGAAGCGCAAAGCCCCACTTAGGCCAGAGCTTTTCCGCTTTTTTCCGCTTTTGCGGAAATTCTCACCCGGGAGAGTTCAGTCAATGATGACACGAAATGTAGGGCGAAGAATCTTCACCGTTTCATGGCAACAGCTCCTTAAAAATGACTTTTGCAACTTAAAATTCTTAATATAGGGTGGCGATGGCACGATGGATGGTAGTCTGCACGTTGACTACACAACCAAAAAAAAAGACCTGGGTTCAACCCCAGTTTCAGACAAAAAATTTTTAAAATAAAAATAAACATCTCGCATTTTTCTGATGTGCATTAGTGTGTCATTGTGTGTCAGTTGTTGTCGGAAGCTTTCAGTGGCGAAGGCATAGTCACTGGTCACTGAACAAAACGGCTTCAGCTGATAGCAATCCACAATCACATCAGAACGCCCTCCTTCGTCGGTATTGTGTAGCACCGGCGAAGTAAAATAATAATAAAAATGGCTACTAAACCGAAGCTTCAGCACTGCTAAGAGTATAAAAACAAAAAGAACGTGCGAAAGCAGAGCTGCAAAATACTTAATTAAGCTTCACTCCTGTCGTTTCTCCTACTATCCCTTTCCTATAGTTCCCAGCACAATGCTTCGCATGTGTAGGAGTCATCTCCTGAGTGCTGGTCCTAGATAAAAAAAAAAAAAAAAAAAAAAAAAATATGTTACCCACGTATCGGATTATGCAAGAATCCTGCGATTTTCAGCTTAGTTTCCCAACTTTTTTATTTAACCAGCGTTTTTTTTTTCAAGGAACGCAACACTTACAGGAAATACATGGTGGCTGATGAAATTTGCTACATTAAGAAACTGGAATAACTTCTTTTGTAATGCATGGAATATTTTCAATATCTTTTCATTTGAAAGCACAATGAATAAGCCTTACAAATAATCGAATTTAAATGCCAGCTCTGCTCATGGATGCAGGTGCGGCATCTTAGCAAAAAATTGTTCATTACTGCCCG
Organism: Dexiosoma caninum; assembly: GCA_963924685.1. Taxonomy (NCBI): domain Eukaryota; kingdom Metazoa; phylum Arthropoda; class Insecta; order Diptera; family Tachinidae; genus Dexiosoma; species Dexiosoma caninum. Next base: position 61,183,743 of record OZ004728.1, on the reverse strand, counting down.
CAAAGTTAACGCTGGAACTGTAACTATTGTCGCTCGAATTGATTGTTTTAGTTCCTCCACATTTGTCTGTTGCGATTTGTACACTTCCTGTTTACAATAAGCATACAAGAAAAAGTCCAGTGGAGTTAGGTCAGGCAATCTGAGGGGACAACGGAAGGTTGAGTTTCTTGAAATGAGCCTATTAGTTAGTTGATCCAAAACTACAGACTCCAATGCGTTATAGCGCCATTCTTTTTCCAGTGTCCCACTTTTCATTTTCATTAAATCTTAGGATCAATCTACAAAAACCAAAAAAAAAATTCCAGATTACTTACAATAGAAAAAAAGTTATCAAGTTTTCTTTTGGTATCGGCTTTCATCAGCAACCCTGTATAAAAGTTTTGTTTACATTGTTTTATCTGGTTCTTTCTTTCAATTCCATATCAATAACTGGAGGGTTACACGTTCAAATTTAACCTTTCAAATTTAAAATTTCCCTACTCTTTTTACAAATACACTCATACTTTTAACATTTGATGAGAACTTGTTTTCAAATTTTCTGGGCAACTATTGTTTCAAATTATGGGCAAGAAAACAGCTGATGCCTAATATTAAGAACTCGCCTTCTTGATAAATGAATTTGCTTTTAAATTGCCCACAACTTGCATGCAGGCTACGTCTCAGCTATCAATACACATGAATTTTGGATGTGTAAAAAATTTGGAAGCAGAATTTTAACGTGTGCAGTGTTAAATGAAAAATTAATGAAGTGTCATCTTTAGATACACTTATTTATAGATTTCGAAAAATGCTTTTTCTTTATATACAAAAGAACGTGTCGAAAAAAATCTCTTTTAGTGACACTTTTTATAATCCCTTATATTTGGCAACACTCTTTACAGTTTTATAATGAATGCCTGCGGTATCGGCAACAGTTGAACAAAAAAAAAAATAAAATTTTAAATTTCCGTTTTTTTGTCATGCATGAGTGTTCGTTCAATGTTGCAATTTTCCTTTTGGTGGTCACTTCTCTTCTTTATCATCATTCATTCAATTTTAATCATATTTTATGGTTATTTTATTGCAATAAATTAAAATATTTATGTTTATTAAACCATCATGTGGACATCTCGCGAACAAAGGCAACTGTTGTTGAACATGTCGACAATAACGTCAGATTTGGCAACGCATTTAATCAAGATGCAATTTAAAAAAACATACAGACGCACGTGCAGACAGACCATCGCTTTGCTAAAGAATGACTTCCTTTTAAATTAAGTGAAAATTTATGAAAAATTCCACCGAAATTTTTATGAGTCTATACTGCAGTAAAAATATGAGACATGCGTGAATGTGTTAAAACGTTTAAGTGTTAAATGTATAAAACAGTTTATGCATTTATTTGCATACTCTTTAACTTTAATTAATTAACTACATGGGGAAGTGCTTAAAAGTTTTTATACAGGCTTGTGCAATATCTATCTATCCCCGTTCTCAAAAGATATTTTCTTAGTCCCAGTGCAATGCAGAGGACATTTTGCGGGTTTACTTTTTGTATTTTCAGATTAGTTGTGTTAACGTGTAAAGAGGTAAAAAACAGAAAATTACCATCCTGGAAACTGCTATTTCTCCTTATACATATTAACCTGACCTCATTTTTCTACCATTTTAAATAATAAAAAAAAAATTAAATTAAATGATAAACAAAAATTTTAATTTTACCCCAGAATGCAAAAAAAATAGTTTAAAAAACTTTATCTAAATCGGTTCATGCTCAGTTCTGAAAAGACTAGAGAAAGAAAACTGACATAACTCTTGTATGGTTTTTTCACTAATAATATTTCTGCCAAGTCCGTCAATACGCAACTACAAATCATACACATTCCATGCACGGCTCAAATTTAACATTTTCTCTTTTATAGACTTACAAGATTATTAATTGATTAGAGTTAGTTAATTATTTATGGACTTTAAAACAACAAAAGGGTAAGTCATCATAAAGTCACTTCAATATTAGTTTTCTAAAATAAATGTTCTATTTAAACACCTGCCAACAGTTTAATAATGTTTAACGTTGTAAGTAAAAAATCAGGTTAATTGTCTTCGGTATTTCTAATTTTTTTTTTTTTTGTAAACAACAACATATTTTAAAGTAAATATGCCCTTAACACAGACGAAAAGTAAAATGAATATTAAAATAACGGCTCTTACAATATGAACTTCCAAACTGGTCACCGTTATAGTGTTTTCACACCAAAAGTTAAAACTTAATTTTACCGTAAGAACCCCAAACATCAGATTTTTCGTCCCTACTATACGAGTAAGTTTAATTAAATCAGGTTTTAACGCACAGTTTGTGAAATAAAATTTCATTTATTTTTTCTCCCACAACTCGATGGAAGCATTTTCATTGTGCTCTACCCAATAGCTTGTTTTTCTTTTGCACTTTTTTATTGTTGTTGCTGCTGAATAAATTTTTTTTAATTATTTTAGTGACTTTATCTACCAAATTTTCCTTAATTTTTTTTTTATTTCATTGAGCGCCATTTAAATTGCCAGCTTTCAATTTTTTAACTTGGTAGCACTGCCTTTAGGACATGAAAATCAAGGTTATATTTCATTAAATCAACTTAAACAAAATTGAAAAAAGGTTTCAAGAAAATATGTTTATATGGTAAAACCAAGTTTTAATAGTTGGTTTTAACGTAAAACCAGTTAAAGTGAAAACTCTATTAGACTTTTCCTCTTGGGGCTTCTTAAATAGCAGCTCTATGCAAACCGCAAACATTAATTTATCGGCCTAATTAAATACATTTTCAAATTTTCGAGAGATTTTTTTTCAATTTCCAAAAACCTAAACGATTAAAAAACTAGCCTTTATAATGGCCACGATATTTGTATTTAAATATAAAGATAAAAGCTCTTAATAAAAGACCCTTTATAACATATCTTTCTTAATTTTAAGAAAGAAAATTTCTTATGCAACAAGAAAATTTTCTTTAATGAATACACATGTATGTACAAGAAATTATCCTTTCTATTAATAATATTATAAATGTGAATGTTTGTATGTTTGAATGTTTGTTTCACTATACCGCCTAAACCGCTGGACAGATTTTTATGAAATTAGGTAGACGGATAGTCGAGGATCCAAGTTAAAAAAATATAGGGTACTTTTATTTGGTTTCTCATTTAGTAAGAGATAACACCTAGCGTGAACAACTACATAATTGCGTGTGGTGGTAGCGAAGCGTACCGGGTCAATCTAGTCATAAATAAATCTAAAAAGAGAAAGAAATTCCGCCAATTATACGAGTAATAAGTTTGGCAATTATTGCCGTGCCAACTGTCAAATTTGATTGCCAACATGAATGATATTAACGAGTGGACCGCACAAAAATGTATTAGAATACACATTCTGCAATAATTACAAAAAAAAATTTTTAAAAAAGTTGAATTAAAAAAAATTATTAAATCCAAGTTAAAATTATTAACAAGAATAGAGTTAAATTCTTGAAGTTTATTAGTATTTTTTGTATGTTTTAAGATATGCACGTCTTCGCCCTCTATAAATACATTGTTGAATACTAGCAATTTGACGTCGCTGTTCTGCCGACATTATTGTTGGTGTTAAGACACAACTTATTGTTCGTGTGGTCGGGGGGTTTTAAAAACACTGAAATCGAAAAAAAGAAAATTAAAGAATTAAATAATTTATAATTAGGCTGAAAAGCTCGAAAATTCTAAGAAGCCAAATTACATGTTAAGATTACTAATACGGAACAAATTAAATCAAAGAAAGTTATAAATACACTGGCAAATACGAGCTGAAAGGAACAACATGCTGTTTTCGTGGGCCGCTACATCTTCATCAGCAGCGTTGTTCTGTTTATTTGTCAGTTTTGTATATGTTTCATATGTAAATAGTATACGAGAATTAGTTAGATTGATAGTATTACAATTTTGTTGAATTGTTTTTTTTTTTTGTAATGGAATAACAATTTTGCAATATTTGCAGCTGAATTCGCCCATTCGTTCCGAAAGAGCCAATTAACAGGAGAACACTTTTTAAGCCGCACAATTTTTGTTCTTTCCAAAACATACGAAACTAATTCATCTGACATAAAATGTACACGTATACATAGCTTTGGGTGTGATAGTATTGTATTTATTCATTTCGTATTCAGTTTTGTGCTGCTAATACGGGGTTGTAGCTGGTTGAAAAATTACGCCAACCAAAAACCATTCCCTTCACCGAATTTGCCTACCAGCTGCCCTGTTATGGCAGCATAATTGTTCTCGTGTCAATATGGTCTATGAGACTATATTTTTGCACTGAATTGCCAATACGTTCAATTGTTTAATACAAAATTGAATTGAGTTGCCCCATTGAACACATGTAGTGCGACACAAGAAAAGAAACCCAGCAAAAAAATTTTAAAAAAGGTAATCGAAAAAAAAATTAATCATTTTTGATAGAATCACTTCCCAACTGGATTATCAAATTAATGATTTTAAAAAGCCGTGTGACTAAAATCGTCGATTCTTGAGAAGTCATAACATTTTTATTATGTGAAATGGTTATTTTTTTTTTACGCAGGAAGTTTACTTTTTTGTTCTTGGAGTTGAAAAATTTCCACTATTTCAGTATTCTGAACCGAATTCGAATAGCAGAGATTAAAATTCAAGCTATATTCGTTTAATTTTATGTGTATAAATAAAAGAAATTTTGAATATAAATATTTAGATATTTTTTTAAATATATTTATTAAGCTTACGGTCTTTTTTTATTTTATTTTGTTTTATTATTCGATATTTCGTTAACAGCTTGTTAACATCATCAGAAATAATAATAGGAATAATATAAAACAAACTAAAATAAAAAAAGACCTCAAGCTTAATAAATATATTTCAAAAAATATAATAAAAAAGGTCAATTAATAATATAATTAATATTTAGATATTTTTAAATACTAGTAAATATTTTACTTAATTCAACAAAATTATGATACTAACGTATTTCGAATGAATATTAAAATATTGACTGTCAGGAATTTTATTTTTTGTTGACTTAAATTGAAATAAAATAATAAGTATTTTTTCAAACTGGTTATATATTTATTTTATTTCTCCATAAAATCACTACTTCTTTTTTGGTTTAAAATAACTAAGAATGTAATTTAGAAATTTATAAAATTTTCTCTAAATAACTATATATTTTGAAAATGTTTTCAGACTTTCTAATACAAATAAAATAACCAATTAAATTAATATTTCTGATTTTATAATTTTATATAATGTATTTAGTAATCGAGTAGTAAATTTTGTATACATAAAAGTAAGTCTTAATGTGGCAAGTACTTTTTATGGTACTGTCTAATTGTTTGCTGGGAAGCAAAACATAATTAAACGCTGCAGTACTACCACCTTGTAAAATTAATAGATTTTGGTTTAATATGGCAGCTTTGATTTCCTCCACAATTTTTTCCAATGAGCAAGACTCTTAGTAAAAAAATTTTTTCTTCAGACAAAAATTTTTGTTCGGATCAAATGGGTGAATTCAACTTAATTTACAACAGTTCTTTATAGTTGTTCTTTGTTTTTCATTAATCATGCCCATGTCTGTTTTTTTTTAGAGAAAAGTAAGAAAACTTTTCAAAAAATAAATAAAGTGAGAAATAAAAATTATTTATTAACTCATATACATACATATATAAATGTATGGAGTTGTAGGGCATGCAAAATTCGACCTAAGCCCGTTCTATTTTTCAACAATTTCCCACCTTGACCCCAATAACGGGAATAACGGTTTGCGGTATGATTACGAGAATGAGTGTTTTGTGTACAAAATCAATAAGAAAAATAAATACATGTTAACGAATTCCCACCCACAAGTTTAACAAAAAAAAAGAAGTATTAAAAACACTATATAAATAAATACTAAATTTTTTCTTTATGCCGCTCTGAAATTGACTTGGATGAATTTTAAAATGTTTCAATAAATTGTGGGCTGAGTTGTTCGTTCTTTATTTTCTTTCTAATTATTAAAACAAACACACAAAATTTATTTGAAATAATCAAAAAAAAAAAAGAAAAGAACTTTTTTTTAAAGAAATTTTTTTGTTTATAATTTGAATTTCTCTTTAATTATATTCATACGAAACAATTTTATTGAATTACAAATTTTTATTGTATTTTGAAAAGCAGTTTAAAATTTCAGACAATAAAATTAAAAATTCTAAACATGTATGTTGAAAATATTATCAAAATTCTTGGTAGTTTATGTACTTTCTTATTGTTAAATTACAACTACAACAAAAATGTTATAAATCAAATAAAACCTTTTTATTTATTTTTTAGTTGTGTTATTTATTTTTCTCTCACCGTTAAGCAAATTCCCAAATTTCTTAATTGGGTCAACTTTTAACCTCAACTTTCTTTAAGTTTTCATAAAATGTGAAGATTGTGTAAGTGACTGGCGTCTGTGAAAGCTTTTCGTTTCATAAAATTTCAATTTCAATATTTTTTTTAAAAATGTTTATTGTAAATTATTACACTTTTCGCTACTGTGAACTTAAAACATGTTATTAATTATTATTAAATTAAAAATTTTTAGAAACGGCCCCAAAAATTTTAAATTTTCCAATAGATGGAAAAACTAAAATAAAAAAAAAATTTCACGCAACTAATTTCAATGGTTTTTGTACATTTTAGCAATAGAAAAATTACGAATTGTGAAGGTTCTTTTAAAAACTTTTTAATTGTATTTTAATGAATTTTTTTTAAGGCTATTGTTGTAGCACTCATATATGTAGCTGGTGTCGTTGATTTGTATGTTTTAAACTGAAATTAATTAAAATCCTTCTGCAAGTAGTTTTTATTACAGCAGAAAAAAACAAAAACAAAAATATGTACAAGATGTTGTTTTGCAATACCCAACTTTTGTTGTCTTCTTTTTTATTTTGCTGTTGTTTGTTTGTTGTTGGAAACTTAAAACTTCAATGTCATTTTGATGAACAAACCCCTGGGTTTGTTACGCGTAAATGAAATAAGCAAAAACATAAATATGAATTCAAATATATATCTTTTTTTTGTTGCTAAAAACCGCATTTTAAAGTAAAAAAAAAAAATATTATTTGAGACATACAATATAAAAATAAAGGTTTTTTTTTTATTTTAGTTTGTATTTTTATATTTTAACCGCAAGTAAAGAAGTATCAAATATAAATTATCTACGAATACACTGAAATAAACTGAAAAAGCGTTCGTTACCTTAATAAAGAAAAGCCCCAACTTATATTTTTCATCTAATCGTTTTTTTCTTGCTTAATTCCACATACAATCCTCTAATAAGAGCTTGAGGAAAAAAATAGGTGTTCTGCGATGGATTAGAATTTATTGAAAAAAAAATCACAACTACAAAAATTTAAATTTTTACGAACGTTTTTTCTTCTACGGTATAGAAAGAAAAACATTATTTAGAACCTTTGTATATTAAGTTAATGATATAAAGGCAAATCCTGCGTAACGAACGCTATATTAGAATGCGTTTAGGCTTAAAATATATTAAAAATTTTTGGTTTGGCAAAAAACATACCTTTAAGTTATATATAGAGCTTAGTGGGATTTAAGTGTAGTTTCGAATGGTATGAAAAATAATTTTTTAATAGGCATATGTTACGAAATAATTGACCAAAAAATTTTGTAACGCACGCTATAAAAATCAGAGGTAACTTTGGGAGCAGTAGTGTGTTTTCGTAATTTATTAGGGAATTTTGCATACTAAAGAACACATTCTATGTTAACTAATGGAATGATGATTGTCAGAGAATTCTGAAATAACTTATTCGGCGCCAAAAAAAATTTTTAAATTTTTTATCAGCCGTAAACGCTTTGTGAGGCACGCATCGTGAACCAGGTTACATTTTTTCTAGTACCATATAAATAACCGCAATTGTATTTATTTTAATATAAAAATGTAGGTGCAGTTTTCATAATACAAGTAGTACGTGCATAAATAAATGCAGTAAGACGTCGATTATCCGTGATTCGATTACCCGGTAACGTCGATTATACGGGAAATAAAAATTTCTCTTTTCCATCGATTTAATTTTTTTTTTGTTTCGATCAATTATGGTTCCCCCTATTATCCGTGATTGCAAGCAATATTTTTATTAATTTCCATGAATTTTTCTTTTACTGTATAAAAACATATGTATGTACAATACAAAAATATGAATAATATATATTAAAAAAAAGACTAAAACCTGTTACTCTATTAACCGGGAAAATCATTTATCCATAAAGCTCCCGGTTCCGACCCTTACAGATAATCGAGGCCTAACTGTAAACAGAAAAAATTTTTTTTTATTGTGGAATTTAAATTTATCTACTTAAAAGCAAAATAGGAAATATGATTTCAAATTACAGAGGACTTAAAAAGGTTTATTTTATTATTCACAATAAAAAACCTAATTTTCCGTGACGCACGTTACGAAATTTCTTTCACCCCTTCCAAAATATTTTTTTTCTAATTGAAGGGTATTCATTGAACAAAAACATAACTTTCGATCAGACCATTTGGGTCAATACTAAAGTAATGATATCAATATTAGAAAAATGTAATTTCAATATTTCAAATTTTGTTTTTGTTTTGAATTTGATTAAGCAGCCGATCGAAAAAGTGTGACATCGTGGGCATTCTTATATTGACGTTTCTAACAAACTGACACGGACTGTTCAAAGTTGCGCAACAGTTTATGACTTTCTTGACTTCATGGGCTTCATGATACAAATATGTATGTGCAATTGCGCAAATGACAATTTAAAGCGTTTTCATGAGGATCTTTTTAATCCTTTAAATAACAACGAAATTCAAGAAGTCACCAATAATAAATTTTAAGTTATTTCCAACGAGATATTAAGCTTCTTCCCAAGAACTGATAGCAATCAACCAATAATTGTAGAAATGTTAAACAAAACAAACAAAAAACATAAGTTAAGATATCTTTATACATGGATAGAACCAACTGAAAAAAACATCAAATTAGTTAAACATACAACGTAATTTTGAAATAAATTTTATTTTGCAGCAAACAATTTATCTTTTAGATGGCAGTAAATATATCAATATGATTTTTTATTTGTTTAAAAAAGAACTCTTCCATTGACAACACTTGTATGGTTAAAACGAAAGAAAGAAGAAACAAATCTTGCATTAAAATGTGCTCCGACTGTGTCTGTTGTTTTCTTAAGTTTGTAAAAGTTTTTTTGATTCATCATTTTATTTAAGTATTTTTTCTACTTCTGTTTTATTTTAGTTATTTCAGTTTAAGCATAACACCATTAAGTACATGTTTAACCACATACTTGGCTACCAACTGCACTGAAATTAATAACGAAGGCTGGCCAACAAGTTCTTTGAAAACTAGTGCTAAATTACTAAAAAAAAAATTCCTCAAGGACGCTTAACACTGTATTACTTTGTATTAAGACATGTCAAAAATTACGTGCAATTTTTATTAAAATGACACATAATACGTTGATACATTTGACATCCCTTAAAACTTGCTCGTTTTTAGAAATTTTTCCAAACGATAATATTTTTTATTTTACCAGGGTTGTACTATTACAAATAAGCAAATAAAGAATCATTTACTGCAGCACCGGGTTTTTTTTCTTCCTACTAATACTTTTGGAAGTATGATAGTGTGAAGGCAAAATGTAATACAACTTTAAATTTTTTGACAGTCGCACCAAATCTCTTTAAAGTTCTTCCTTAATGAAAGCCGTAAGACTTGCATTATAGTCCGAAACGCCTTTAATTAATATTAAAAGGAGAAAAACTAATGCAAATAAATTTATGGATCTTTAGTAATCGTGTAGTGGGACAGGGCTTCATTTATACATGAGGGTGGCGATGACTGAAGTAGTCTGCACGTTGACTACAAAATGAATCAATTACATGAGTGTTACTTCTATTAGAAAAGTAGATATGGTTATTATTGGGGCTAGGAAGCACAGTGATCAAGAAGAATTATTGTGCAAAGCCCATCACATTAGACCCCTATCGCAAAGCTACTAAGGAAAGGGGTCTGGTGTTCCACAACTTTTGTGTGGCGGTACAGGACAATCGCAAAGAACGCGATCAGAGCTTTCACAGTCACTTTCACAAAAACGACAGACATTGATCTCGTGCTACCTCAGGCCACAATGACCTGTGAACTGCCTCGTTAAAAGGCTTAAGTCTGCTCCATTCCGGTCTATGAAAATTTTAAAGGATCAATTTTGTACCAGGGCTACCTCAGGCCCCAACGGCCCATCAAAATATTTAAGTCTGCTCTATTCAGCGAAAGCAGCATATTTCAGATTGACCTACTTCACATTGGGTCGACACAATCATTCCAGTGAGCAGCGAATTCCCTTTTCTCTCAATTTCTAAGAATTTCGTTTTTGTCTTTTTTCGTAAATTCACAAAATAGCTCGGGGCCAATTACTGGCAATTTCAACATACAAAACTATGAGCACTATTAAAAGTTTGGTAAATTGTTTAATACATTATTTGTTAAGTGTGGCAACATCGAATTATAAACACTGTTGCGTCAAGAAAGCCTTTATGTAAATGCGCGATTCTCAGAATTGTCGCAGCGAGAATAATCTTTCATTTTGTTGTGGTGGATATAGATGCGGTTGCTCTCACTTTCTCACAGGAACTAACTACTACACGATTGACTACATAGGATCAACGTCAGTAGTAGATTTTTAATACCACTTACATGTTAAATGTCTACAGTAAATTACATTGCCAGGGGTATAAGACGTCACGGAACTAAGTCAGTAGCAAATCAGTACAATGTTAATATTGTCATTTCCTGCAGGGACGTGAGTCATGTCCAATAAGGATTACACGCCTTCACGCATTAAACTTACGACACGTTTGTATTTGTTTTTTTTTTAATTTTTTTTTGGTCGGGTGCTAAAAAACTCAATTGAAACGAAAAAAGGTAACTTTTTAGCCGGCCTTCAGGTACGAGTGGCACAAGTAGTAAATGTCTTCATATTGTGTGAGTGTATAAAATACATATTTAATTATAATTTTTATTATTTATCTGGATGCCTTTTTTTAATCTTTTATTTTTTTTTTGTTTTTTACTTTTATTATTATTTTTAATTTTTTTATTTTTTATTTTTTTTGTTTCAGTACATTTGTTTATCGCTTCACTGATGTTTACGCGCGTTTTATGTTTAAAAATGCTTGGTTTTTCACTTTTTTACTTCTTCAATTTGTGTGGTTTGTAGAAGAATCTTCCCCCCTCAATATATTTGGAGTTGTAAGAAATAGAAAATAAAATGCACTAAAATAAAATTATATATTGTACTTGTGGTGTTGTTAGCAGGCAGCAGCTTGGTGTTTTTATGTATTTAATGAGAGGATTTCAGTCTAGTGGTTACCACATGAGCTGGTAAGTAAATCTTTCTATCCGCCAGTCTGTAAATTTATCTTTCAGTTTCTATCTGTTATTATTATATGTATGTAGCTTGGCGGGGACTGAAAATTGTTGTTAATTTTCAATGAGCTTAATTATAAGCAACCATATAGTAAAATAATAATAAAATAATAATGAAAAATATAATGGAAACACAATAATTAATTTTAAGTTTCCATTTCATTTCAATACTTGAGGTTTTTGCCTGTTGACTTTTGTTTGTTTGCTTGTTGACAGAGTTTGTTAAATGTCAAACAAACACCATGTCAAATAAAGCCCCAATAAAATAATAATAATAACAAGGAATGTTGTAATATAATAATTTGTACTTATACAAAGGAAAATTACCTAATCATTTGTTCTTTGTTTTAAGGTTTCATTATACAAAAAGTTTCATTATTAAGCAGCACTCAAATTATGTAATGTGGGCTGGGTTTTTAATCTTAAAGCAGTGTTTGCTAATGTTATCAGTCAAAAATTATGTAGGTAGAAATTTCGCAAAATTAATCACGCAAATATATTTTTAATTTTTGTTGAATAAAAGCTAATTAGTCTAGAAGTATTTTCTGTTACAAATTGAAGGTCGAAATTATTAAAATAGTAAGGCAGATGTTGTGGTGTTTTTTCACACTGACTGGTTTTAAATCAAAAGTTGGTTTTACATTAAAAGCAACTATTAAAGCCTGGTTTTACCATATAAAAATATATTCTTAAAGCCATCTTAAAACCTCTTTTGAATTGGGATTAATTTGATTCAATGCAACCTTGATTTTCATGTACTATAGACAGTGCTACCAAGTTAAAAAATTGATAACAACTGGCAACTTAAATGGCTCTCAATGAAATAAAAAAAAATAAAGGAAAATTTGGTAAATAAAGTCACTATAATATTTAAAATAATGAATACAGCAGCAACAACAATATAAAAGTGCAAAAGAAGAAGAAACTTTTGGGTAGAGCATAATGAAAATGCTTTCATCGAGTTGTGGCAAGAGAAAAAAATTTTAATTTTATTACACAAAATGTGCGTTAAAACCTAATTTAATGAAACTTATAGTGATGACGCCAAATCAGCTATCATATATGCAACACACTCTCTACAAATAGAAATTAAAAACCCATAAGCATTCGAATTGGATTAAAACAATTCTTTTGCTATAAAAATTACGTTTGAAATTTCCAAAATATTTATATAAATTTTTAATCGTTATTATTAAAAATTTAATAGAAAATTATTTCAATTAAGTCAAGAATAATAATTTAATTTACAGGTGAAAATGTAATTAATTTTTTTAATCGATATTAAAAAATTTTTAATTAACTACCTGTCCGACTGTTTATCTGCCTTTAAAACAAAAACAAAATTTAAAATATTGTTTTTGCTTTCAATGTAATTAAGCGAACGAACGATATCATGTGACATCGTGCGCCAGGCAGTTAATTAAAAATTTTGTAATGTCGACTAAAAAATTATTTTCTTTTATTCGAAATAATCATTTTGCGTTGCTGAAGAGTGTACCGACTCATGTCTTTCGGTGCCTTCGTAGCCTAGTGAGGCTAAAGAGCTTTGCAGAATTTTTTATTGCTTTTGCTGCTGCTTTCATTATTTTAAATTATTGTAGTGACTTTAATAACCAAATTTTCCATTATTTTTTTCATTTCTTTGAGCCCCATTTAAATTGCCAGTTTTTTCTATTTTTTAACTTGGTAGCACTGCTTTTAGTACATGAAAATCAAGGCTGTATATCATTAAATAAATTTAAAATAAATTGAAAAAAAAAATAAATTGAAAAAACCTAAGAATGTTTTAAGAAAATATTTGTATATGGTAAAAACAAGTTTTAGTAAAAACAGCTCTTGCTTTAATGCCAGTCAGTGTGAAAACACTATGAAGTAAAATAATTAGATAAGCATTTAAATAAAAGTAAGCAATCATTTTGTGTATTTCATAGAAAAAAAAAATTAAATATTTATTTAAGTATTAAAAATTTAATTGAATTGATGAAACTTTTAATTGCAAAAATATACTATTCTTATTGAAGGTGTTAATTAAAAATAAAAAAGTAAACTTTTTTTTTGAGTTATCTTCACCTTAAACAAGAAAAATTAATGCTGAAAATCCTTACAACAATTTTTCGATTTAAGTAGTGAAGACTCTTTCATAGTTCCATTATTATCTTAAATATAATAAACACAGAGCAAAAAAAAAATTCTTATCTTATTACAGATTAATACCAAAAGGCGAATTATTAATAAATACAAGGTATAATTCTATTTTTAAGCTGTTTAAATTATAACAACTTATTTTCAAACTAATTATCATCATTATTAATTGAATTGTTTTTTGTGAGTGCTGCAATACCCTCTGCCCCTCAAAATAACAGAACTTCAGCACATTATGATTTGTTTCACACATGTGAAATGTATTCGCTAGAGGGCAATAAACTTGTTCTGAGTAGAACTTAGCACCCCTCAATAGACCGTTCTAACAACGCTAATGCTTGAGTTGGATGTTTTAAATAACAATTTTTACTGAAGTGTTTTTTCTTACTTCAGTGTTGCGTTACAATTGCGATTTAGTGCAAAACAACTTGGAGTTATTCATAGTTAAGTAAACAAAACAGAATCAAAAGCATACAAAATTTTGTGCAAAAATATATTTTTCTAAAGCTTAAAATAGATAATCTTTCAAGGGAGTTGGAAACTGGGATATTATACAATTTCAATATAATTCTGCAATAAAATACACAGTAGACTTTCTAATAAAAGAAGAAATAAAGAAATAATAATAAGAACCGTGTCAGGTAACAGATCTGGGATTAAGATTTTAATTTATTTCATTACTAAATATGTTCAAGTTCGCACAAGAAGTTAAATTTCTTTAATAAGAGAAGATCATAACTTATACACTCATATAGCCAGTAATCGCAGGCTTTATATATATTATGCCGCCTTGTGACAGCGCAAGCAAACATTGCAGAGTGTCATAGTATGATGCATCAAACACATTCACGACAGCACGCTACAAGTTGGCTGCATTCGTTGCCTTGTAGTTGGCTACTAAAGATGACAGCTGAAAATTTATTTATATTTTTTTCTAGAAACATATTATCGTTATTGCCTCATTAACATATCTTACGGTTATAAGAATTACATTATTTAAAACAAATCAATATATTTGTTTAAAACTTTTTGATTATTAACGTATTTACAGTCTTTAACGTTTGTTGGTCTTTTCTCATTAACAAAATAAAATATTATTTCATATTACTTTTTATACTGGCAACACAAGATCTAAACTTGGCCATAGTTAGAACGCTAATCGTGTAGCTTGTAGCTGTAATGGCTTCAAAATAATCGTTTCCCATTGAACTTGTGTATTTTATTTTAGACGGATTGTCGCCCGTAGCCTGCCGTCGTTATTGTATTTTGTTCAAATGTGGACGGTTGTCAAAATAATATGGCAGCTTTGCAGCCACAAAAACAAATTGACAGCGTTTGGAATTTCGTCGAAATAATAATATACAGTGAAACCTCTCATAACCAGACACTCACCGTCGCAGTATTCCTTTTTTATATTGAACCAGCACTGAGGAGATGACCCGTACATATGCTATGCATTGTGCTGGAACTAGAAGAAAGAGATATTGAGAGAGATGACTGGTGGTGAAGCTTCACTTTCATACAACTGAGACAAAGCCACACAAGTGCACATCAGAAAAAATGCGAACTGTTTAGGTGACTTAGTATGAAATTGGGCTCCAACACCGGACTTTTTTTTGGTTTTGTAATCAATGTGTAGGCTACTTAACACATCGCCACACGCTTTACAAAGAGAATCATATTCAGCGAAGAGACACATACCTCTTCTAAGTGGATTCGTTAACAAGCAGAATTGCTGTATTTGGGCAAATAAGAATACACGAGTGATTGTTGAGAAGACGATGCATCCTCAAAGAATTACAGTTTGGGCTGCTTATGGGCGGGCTAGCGGCGTCGTCGGGTAGTACTTCTTCGAAAATGAGGTCGGCCAAGCAGTTACGGTGAATGGTGTTCGCTATCGCGAAATGATAACGAACTTCTTGTAGCCAGAAACTGAGGATATGGACCTGAACGATGTGTAGTTTCAACAGAATGGTGGCACTTGTCACACAGCCCACTGAACACTGGCTCTTTTGCGGGAGAAATTCAATGGCCGTGTTATCTCACTTCGTGACGATGTTAGTTGGCCGTCACGATCATGTGAATAAAAAAAAACTTATTTTTAAAGCTGAAAACTTGAAAATTTTTTGGCATTTCAAAAACCTTGAAAAATAAGGGAACACTCGAGAAATGGTAACGCTCTCTCCGACATAAAATGTCAGAAAAAATTTTCAATCGCAATATTTAAACACATGTAGGTGTCATCTCCTGAGTGCTGGTCCAAGATAAAAAAAAAATAATATATATTTTTTAAACAAAATACCGATTGCAATAAACTTACGCAAATTAAATTGCTTATCACATTTTCTTAATAAGAAAAACTGTTCAACAAATGTGTTTGTATAGAATTTTGACATTTTATGTCGCAAACTTAAACAGAGAAAAAATAATCACGTGATGTAACGATACCACCTGGTATAATTACATTATGGATAATTCTTTCAGGTTTAATTACAATTAAGATTGTGCGTTTTTGTTGGATCAAGCTTTATATTCTCTCCTATATGTATATGGGTGGCTCGGTAGCCTATTGTTTGAGCATTAGTCTGTCAATATGGAGGTTGCAGGTACCTAGACCCCCGAGTATTTCTGCAGACAAGCTTTCATTAAGAGCTTAGCAAACTGTAAATTGTTAACAAAAATAATTTCCTCTTAAGTTTTGTTTTAAGATTGCCAAAAAGAAAAACATACAATATTTTGAGAAATAAATATTTTTATTAATTCAATTACATTTGAAAAACATTAAAAGAAAACATATTTATTGCTAGACAAGCAGTAGTAAAATGAAATAATATATGTATATGCAATTCAATTTTGCCATTTTGAAAACATTTGCCAAAAAAAAAAATTAACAATTTTTTCACTTTAATGAGAAATAATACAAACTTTTCGTTTTGTAAGTTCAATTAGTCACGCAAAATCCACACAAATTTGTGTTTTTTTCTAATTTGTTATTAAATTATAAATATTCAGCAAAATATAATAATGAAATACGTTTTTTTTTACAAATCATTTGTTTTATTATTGCAAGACATACAACGTGTGTAGGCTGGCTTTAACACATGTTTGAAATAAAAGTGCGCAATAAGACACCAGAGGGATTGCGAAGTAGAGAAACCATAAATGATTTAAATTTTTAATTCAAAAAAGCTTAAACTATTCTTATCACAAAATTAAAAATATATTTCGGTAACTGGTTTTAAGAAGGAAATTTTTGTTTAGAAAAATAAGCGCAAAAGGATACTGAATTTGTAATGCAAAAATTATAGAGTTTCGCTTATTTTTATTTCAAAAAAAAATTGATTTTTATCTGTACTTCAGTAAAATGTTGCCAATCAATTTTTATACGTATTCAGACATGCACTTTCATTGAGATTATTGCAATAAATGTTTTTATTGAGCTCAATATTCCATACAAAATGTAAATTCATGTTATTGCGCAATAATTACGAAATTGTTGTAAATATTGAGTAAAACTTGAAATGCAACCCTTCTCTCAAATGTATTTTTATTGGGAAGTATGTTCAGTGAAAAGAAAAAATTCTGGACAAGGCGAATTTATTATCAGGTGAATGCAAAAAAAAAACAACAACAAAAAAAAAACAACAGGGACTTTGTGCATCTTGCAGCAAGTAAAAAAATGTGGCTGAAAAATTTTAATAAATAAATTGAATGAACTGAAGGCCATGGTCATGGTGAACAACCGTCCGATATAATTTTATATTTATAATTCACTCGTCCGTGCCAATACATTAAGAATATGACTGATTTCCATATAAATTTCTTTCTTATTTTGAAAAACAAGTTCTGGTTTAATACAGCTGTGCCCGTGCCCAGCTCTAGCCATGAAACGGTGGAGGTTCTTCGCCTCACACCTCCTGTCATCATTGACTAAACTTCCCGGGTGAAAATTTCTGTAATAGCGGAATTTATCTTGGAATAGGGAGTGGTTTCGTGCGGCGAATGTCTGAGCGCCCGTTGGAAATGGCTTAAGCTGTGGCCTAAGTGGGTCGTTTTCATTTGGGGAGGCTCCGCCACCTAAACCAAACTGTTGGTGCGGGTCAATTGAAATTTGTCTTCACGGTGTTGAACCGAAGTTGTTAGTAAGTGTAAAAACTTAGTCAAGTGTTTCAGCGTGTAACCTCACCACATGTATCGTGTATACGAAGTTTAGTCGACCGCTGCACCTGCGCCTGTGCCGTCAATAAATATACTTTCAGGTTTCCAATTGAAATTCTAATATTGGGAAAATTTCTTTTGGGTGAAGAAGAAAAAAAAGAGCAGCAGCATAAGTTTTCTTCTGAATAAAACCAGAAATAAAATCGAAAAATAAAAAAAATTAAGATTGCATTCCCTTATTTCGGTGCATAGTAGACTCCTCACCCCGCGTAGATTGTCTCCTCCCTAAATTCATGTGAACTGCTTTGAATTTCATTTGAATAAACTTTGCATTTATGTGGGTCTTCTTCCATGTTAGCCGGCGATCAAGGTAAAAGAAGATAAAAAACTGTAAACATTTTATAAATCGAAAATTCTTTCCCATTTGCATGTTCCAAATGCGATAAATCGCCGCCCTTATTGCGTGTGCAAGTCATTAGGAAAATTTCTTCCTACTTAAACACCTAAATGTGCTTGTAAATGAAAGGAAAAGCTATAAACACTTACTTGCCCACATTTTTCTATCGCATACTTGTGCAGCAGCATAATTACTCGTATAATTTTTTTTCTCTACTATTGTTTCAATTTTATTTTCATTTGAAAATGTTTTGACTCATGCCGTTGTTATTTTCACTTCACTTCATCAGCAAAAAGAGAAATAAAAATAAAAATATGAAAGAAAAAAAGAAAACAATCTCACCAAAAAGTTTCCAAATGAAAATCATTGTGCGTTCCTCTAAAATATATTCTTTTTTGTGTCAAGTATTTAAGCGTTTAATGTACGACTATGAATGAATGAATGAATGGATATGAACGATTTGTTGCTGGCGATGGCGATGATGATGTCTTATGAAATGGAATGTTTGTTTTAAGGCGAGTCGATAGATACACTTGCCTTAAGTTGCACTCACAGCAGAGTAGGAGTATTTATTTTTACCCGATAATGGGGCAAACACCACTACAACAACATTAACATGCATGTATGTACATATTTCTGCAATTACTTATGCTGTCATCGGTTTTCTTTTTCTAAGGAGTTCTTTCTTTCCAAGAATGAACACGAACGAGTGCGAGTGCGGGTGCGTGTGCGAGTGCGAGTGCGAATGCGTATCTACTGCATACCACACAAAATGATTTAGATAAAATAAATGCTTCCTTATTAAATTTTGTTCAAATGCCAAAACAATAAAAAATTTAAAATAAAACTCATACAGGCACTTTAATACTCCTACGTTTGCAAATGTTTTAAAAAATATGAAATTAAAAAGAATCTATTGCAGTTATTTATAAATTTTTGCCATGTTTGAAATTCACAAACGTTTTTAAGGTTTTAAATTTTAGTTTGGCACACCCACTTACTGGCGCCTGCTACAACGGAAAGATTTCTATTTAATGGAAAATATGTATTTCTACTTTTAAAATCGTACGCATGCAAAGTACAAATATATTTATAGTAATCACTATCTATGATATACAGCTATGGACAACTAATTAGAAATAGACATTTTGCAAATAGAACTAAATCTGCCCAGCAAACAATTATACATTTCCAAAAAAAAAAAGTTCTTGCCACATAAAGACTTACTTTTGTGATTGCCAAACTTAACTACTCGATTACTAAATACATTATAGAAAATTATAAACATCAGAAATATTAATTGAACTGCTTCTTTTATTTGTATTAGAAATCTCTGAAATCATTTTCAAAATACACGGAGAAAATTTCGAGAAAGTTTTATAAATTTCTTAATTACATTCTCAATTATTTTAAAGCAAATGAGAAGTAGAGACTTTTTACAGAAATAAAATAAATATATAATCAGTTCCAGAAAATATTTATTATTTTATTTCAATTTAAGTCAAGAAAAAATATTATGCCTGACAGTAAATATTTTAAGAACTATTGAAATCTTAAATTTTTTAATAATATTCATTCGAAATACGTTAATAACATCAATTTGTTGAGTAAAGTAATATATTTACTAGTATTTAAAAATATCTAAATATTTATATTCAAAACTTGTTTTATTTATATACATAAAATTAAACCATCTCGATTACAGCTTGAATTTTAATGTCTGCAATTCGAATTTGGTTCAGAATACTGAAATAACGAAACTTTTTCAACTCAATGAAGAAAAAAATAAACTTCTTGCATAAAAAAAAATAATTATTTCACACAATAAAAATATAAGACTTTTCAAGAATCGATTATATTATTCTCACGGCTTGTTAAAATCATTTTAAGTTGGTAATCCAGTTGGGAAGTGATTCCCGCAAAAATGCTTAATTCCAAAGTCCAAAGATTACCTTTTTTAAAATTTTTTTGCTGGGTGAAATCTATTATGAAATAATTTTGTAAAATATTTTTTTTTTTATTTTCCTTCAAAACACTTGCATTTTGTTTATAAAACAAAAAATGTTTAAAGTTATTTTAAGTTTATAAGGGAACCACAAAAAACATCAGAACACACAGGAAAATGAATATCAAAAGCAGAGGCAACGCGATAATCACGAAAATTTTAATACTACAATATCCTAGAGGAGGGCGGTAGGGCAAAGCAAAAAAATATTTCTGACCGCGACCTCTTTCGTCTGCATTTGAGCAAAAAAAAATAGGGAAAATAAAATGAAAAAAAATTAATGCGTCAGCATAAGGCAGCAATTCTGCTTTAAAAATTAATAAAAACGCGTATCCTATCACTCTGTACTGCCCTTTCCAAACATTTCACCTCATTTCATTAGTGGTCTAAAAGGAAAAACCAGCACGGCGGGGGGGGGGGGGGGGGGAAGGGTCACTCTATTCGATTGGAAACACCAAAACAAATCTTTTATCGGTCAGCACGACGTGTCGTACTTCGATGGAAAGTATGTTATGATGGCCACTCTTCCACAAGAATCGGCTCGGATACTCGTTAGTTATATTCTTAATGCAAACGATCCTTGTACGATGATCGAAATCTAATCTTAAAAGAAGCTAAAATAATTTGTTCTTTTATCTTGTTTTTTTTATCTTGACCCCTACACATGCGATACATTGTGCTGGAACTTCGAGGAACGGGATCGTAGGAGAAACGACAGGAGCGGAAGCTTCAGCATCTTACAACTCTGGTTTTGCGCGTTCTTTGTTTTTATAGCAGTATTGAAACGCCCTCTGATGTCAAGGAGACGTATTAAATTTTGAAGCTGTGTTCAGTAGCCATTTTTAGAAATTATTTTACTGCGCTGGTGCTACATAATACCGACTAAGGATGTCCCTCGGATGTCCCTGTGGATTGGTATCAGCTGAAGTCAGTACTGTTCAGAAACCAGTGACTGTGCCTTCGCCACTGAAACCTTCCGATAACAACTGACATCACAAAAAAAAACCCAAGATTTTTTTACGATTTTAATCTGAAACTGGTGTCGAACACAAACGTTTTTGATTTTGTAGTCAACTAACAGACTACTTGAGTCATCACACGCAGTTTGGAATTTAAAGAGATTCTTCCCCTCAATAAGAGTTGTTTGTTCTGCTGTATATCGCTCATTTACCGCAACAACATCATAACTGGAAAAACGGATAGTTTTACGGAAATGAGCTTTAAGTCTTTAATTTACTCGTATATACAACTCAATGGTAAAATTAAAAATTTTCGTTCGCTTGACTTGAGTGAAGAAACTATTTGGATGAATTTTTAATGCAAGATAAATATGGCGATATGCCGACGATTTATCCTATATTTAAAACTAGAAAATATAATTTTCATTAACTGAATTTATTTTGGGTATATCTCTTTATCTACATATATGATTCTAATTTTAAAATTGTGATTTTTCCCCAAAAAATATGCGAAATGTATTATTACATACTTTATGATATTTTCATAAAGCATTTTTTTTTTATAAAAGCAAACTCAATAATTGAAGAGGAAAGCATATCCTTTTTTAATTTAAATGAAGTTCTTTAATTTATTTTAATTCTGACGTTGGTTACAGCTTGCATGACACAATCAGGTATATGATGGAAATCGATCGATTTGAAAAGTAAATCGTCTTTTGAAATCGACAGTAGTGTGAAGAATTTCGATCGATTTCATATTCCATATTTGTTTCGTTTCCACATATCTACTCTAAATACAACTGTATAAAATCTAATAATACAACTGTAAAATAAACAAAATAACAAAATAAAATTTGTATCAACATATTTTATCATTTTTATTTATAAAATGCCTATTTATGCTGCGGTTTCGCTAATTCGCTTGGAAGAAAATAATAGAATGAATAGCGAAAATATTGTAAGAAAACGTTTAAAAGATAAATCGGATCCCTTAAATTTGCCACATGAAATTTGGGTATTTAAATTTTTAAATTTCACTTCTATATTAACTAGTATTTATTTAAATAGATTTGTTGAATATTTTCGTTTAAATAAGAACGGATTTATAATCATTTTTCATTTATTTTTTTTTTACTTTTTTTGTATATTTCCTTACATTTTGTTCAAGTAAAATTAAACGATTTGAAAACGAATTTAAACTGGCATTAACGAAATGCGTCACATGTTAAAAACGTATTTTTTTTTGAATGAAACAAGATGGAATATGAAATCGTCACAACAAATCGTCACATACAAATTCATCACACTATTTGTCGATTTCGAAACGTTTTTACGCCGAAAACGATTTTCATCACATACCTGAATATTTATTGTCCATTAATTAATAAAAAAAAATTGATAGAAAGGGACAGCACAGCCAGAAAGAATAAATACAATATATTATTTGTGTTGCCTCCTTCTTTTCATTAAAAAAAAACCGCCAAAGAAAAATATACGGTCCCAAACTAAGCTTAAAATCGCAGACATTGTGCATAAATCCCGAAGTTGTCAACTTATAAAAGATTTGAAAATCGAAACGTCAATTTTAAGTTGAAGCTTTTCAAATTTCTTTTTCTTAGTGGATGATTTCACGTTTTTGCATTTATATTAATATGATTGTACTCTTTGCTAACTAATCTTTCCGATTAGTTCTCCCATTATAATGTATTTGTGCTCTTCTGCAAAATTTTTAGAATGCAGAAAAAATGTAGTGTCAAGGCGAATTCAAACCAGGTGGCTGCATTAGCTACCATCATACTCGTACCATCAGCTGATTTCTGTTCAGTTGTCAAAGTTGTGTTCTACTCAAAGCATGTTATTAAGTAAACTGACAAACAAAAAATGCTGTTATTGTAGGAACGAGATCACCTGGTATGAATTCGCCTTGTGTAGTGTCTTAAGGGATTAAGGCTTAATTAAGTAAATGAACGATAAGTTTCGTATTTTTCTTAATAAAACGACTTACTGTAGTGCCTGCCTGCCTTACATTTAAAACCCTGTTTTCTGTTATATTTGTGCTGTGCAGAAATTCTTTTTGAAAATAGATGCACATGAAATCCTTGTTCAGTTTTTTAATGCGCCAATATGTCTGTGTTGCGATACCTGTATTCCCTGTATAAATATTTCCCTATTCCCGCATTTCTAAGGATTCTTTTATGCACAATTTATATTCACATACATCGTATTGCAAGTACATATGGACATACATATACATACATATGTGTGCGTGTGTTACCATTTAACCCTTTTCAGTTTGGAATTCTCTTGTTCTTTTTTTTTTTTTGTATTAAATTACATTTTAATTCTTTGGAGAAGTGCAGGTTTTTGTGGGTTCTTGTCTTTCTTCAACACTTTCGATCGATTTTAACATAAACAACACGAACTGGCATTAAATATGAGGAATTCTTTTTGGTTTTCTTTCTTCTTTATTTATTTTGGTTTCTTCTCTAATGCAATGCAAGACAAGTTTATAATAAAGACTTTCTATATGCCATTATTTTATTTACTTCTGGGTATGAAATTACACTATTTACATTTTCCCGCATGCAGGTACATTTGTTTTGTAGACAAAGTGTACCATTTATTTGAATTTTTATTCAATGGGGTCATGCACAATACGAGCCAGAAGATAAAGGGTATGCCTAACTGGTGTTTCAGTTTTAGTTTTTAATAAAAATAATAATTTTTTTTCATTAATAAACCACGATGTTGGGAAATTTATTATTCATCTCTAATATATTTTAAAATTGTTCCATAACGGTGAGAAAATGCCATACTGAGTGGAAATGATTGCCGAAAATTGTAATCCGAAGTTGCTTCGAATGTAATTCGAATCGTTGTTTTTAGCTTGACAAGTGATAGTGACTCGTAAGTTTTACTTGCTGGAGATCTATTGCTCCTACATGGTGTCATTTCGTAGCATTAATGGACATAAAACACTCTACTTGCAGCAGCACATACTGCTTACATGTACTTAGTTTATTAATACAACGGTGTGGCAAGACAAACTCGTCAATTCGCTTTTCTCGTCGAACGTCAAATTATTCACAACTTTAACTTTTTCGTTCAAAAGTAAACAAACTTTGACGTTCGGCGTAAAATTACGTTACAAATCGTTGAATCAGCTGACGGACGAATTAGATAGTGAGTTTACCTGGTAATGAATTTGCCTTGTGCCCTGGTTTATTCCAAGGCGAATTGTGTACCATATAGACTTATCTCTAAAACAATTCAACAGTAGCGTACTGTGCAAACCAATCTGCAAAAAAAGGGTTGATCAGATGGATCAGAATAGATGGAGCGCATAAAATTTATGTAAAAAATGATGATAATAAACAAAAACTTAAGAATTGTAATAGAATTTTGGGTCAAAAATTAAAATAAAAGTGCGTCGGCTATCATGATGCCATTCAAATAATAAATTTCTTGTATGACTTCCAAGAGACCTGGCGATGGCACGATGGATGATAGTCTGCACGTTGTCTACAAAACCAAAAACAGACCTGGGTTCAATTCCAGTTTCAGACTAAAAATTATAAAAATAAAAAAACATCTCGCATTTTTCTGATGTGCATTAGTGTGTCAGTTGTTGTCGGAAGGTTTGAGTGTCGAAGGCATAGTCACTGGTCACTGAACAATACCGGCTTCAGCTGATAGCAATCCACAATCACATCAGCACGCCCTCCTTGGTCGGTATTGTGTAGCACCGGCGAAGTAAAATAATAATAAAAATGGCTACTAAACCGAAGCTTCAGCACTGCTACGAGTATAAACAAACAAAGAACGTGCGAAAGCAGTGCTGTAAAATAATTAATGAAGCTTTACCTCCTGTCGTATCTCCTACTATCCCTTTCTTATAGTTACAGCACAATGCTTCGCATGTGTAGGAGTCATCTCCTGAGTGCTGGTCCCAGATGAAAAAAAAAAAATTAACGAGTTTTAACTTATCAAGAGTGCACTGTATCATGTGCTATTATTAACATTTTTAAGTTTAGAGAAAAAAAACTTCTTCTGCGGCGCAAAGAAAAAATTTTTATGGTGGCAGAAAGCCATTTTGCAACCCATGACCAAGGCGAATTCATACCACCTGAAAGCATTAACTGAAATTCTCATCAGCTGATTTCTCTTGAAGTTTAAAAGTTGTGTTCAACTCAAAAGCATGTTAATACGTAAATTGTTTTGACAACAAAATTGTTGTATTTGTAAACAAAAAATGGTATGAATTCGCCTTGCCTATTACTTGGATATCTATCTGTGTATTGTAGTATGTCAGACGTTATTAAACATGTATAGGTATATACGTTTGCAGGATAACTTTATAAGTTCTGTACGTTTCGTTGCGTTTCGTTGTTCTATCGTTACTATAATGGGATGTGTTCTAATGAAATCAGGGAACTTGTTCCCGAAACCTGGCCATTCGCGCGCACGATGCGATCATCATCAAGAGCGCATCCATTTCTGGTCGATTTGGCGGCGACTCGCACTACCCATTAAAGAGAAAATTCGTTTTTTGGCCGAACAGCACGTATGTGGAATGGACTTCGCGCAGAGGTGTTTTCTGTTACTTTTAACGTGGGAAAATTTAATTCAAATGTCAATAAACACTACTCCCTCTATCCTCCTTCCCACAACCTAATTTCCTAGTTCCAGCTCAATGCAACGTATGTGTAGGGGTCATCCCCTGAGTGCCGGTCCAAGAAAAAAAAAATAGCAATTTTTATAGGCACATGTAAAAAACATATCGTCTAATTGGAGTATAAGTACAGAAAATTTAGCAAAATTTAATTAATTTTTATAATCTGTTCTAAAAAAATTATATGCAAATTACTCAGTAATTTTAGTACTTTTCATAGAAATTTCTTAGACTGCGTTTTGAGAGATTTCCATACAAATTTTGGGTGCAGTTTCTATAATACAAGTAGTACTAGAAAAAATTGTATATGGAAATTACTTAAAATTTTGACTTTTTTTCTTATTAACTGTCATTTATATTAAAAACAACAATAAAAGAACTCGAATTTTTTTAGTTTTCCATATAAATGGCGAACGATTTTTTTCACTCTGCTTTTATGAACAAGCAGTTAGTTAATCAATATGCTCATTGTTTTCCTCATTCACATTTCAAAAGTATATTTTCACAAAAAGGTTGAAATTTTATGTTCTGAAAGGTACTCTAGAATTACGTCAATTGATTGAAATCACTTTATTGCCACGTTTACTAAGATCTCAATCTTTCCGATCGTACAATAGTTCCTCAACTACGTTTTTTTACGTGCTTTGGTGAGTGACTCAAACTCAAACTCAAACTATTTTATTAATTCATTTTACATACATTGATATTTTATTAAATTTATGTAACGAAAATAAATTATTTTTTATACATTTGCTTCCCCATTCGCATCCCTGTTGTTATCGAAACAAACTTTATGCGCAAAAACCGGGAATGAACGGAACAGCCAAGATGTTATTCATTCGTTCATTTCCTGTTTGGTTTTATTGTTGTTTCTTTTGTTTATTTTTCTATTTGTTTATTAATTTCAGTTCATTTCAGGTAAATACGAATTCGTTTTATAGAAAATATTTGCAAAAAAAAAATGAATAACAAAAAATGAGTTTTGCACTATTAACAGCAGAAACTGGTTGAAATAAAAACCAATAAAATGAAATTAATGGTCAAGTTAGAAGAAATAAATTGAATAAAACAAGCCTACACACACAGTCATTTGCCAGTCAACACATTCACATTTGAAATCTTTGCACTACATTTATGGTGGTTATTAAAATTGCTGCTTTTTTTCATTTTAGAAAACAGAGGGAATAATTCGATCCATTTTAATTGGATGAAATTACAATCACAATGAAAAGTGACAAGAAAAGTGAACTCATGAAGCCGCTACAAAATTTTTCTTTCCCGTTTCGATCGGAGTTCTCATGGGAACTATGGGCTGGTTAATTATATTCGTCTCCTTGACATCAGAGACGCTACAACACTGCCATAAAAACAAGGAACGTACCATCCCATTCCCCTAGTTCCAGCACAATGCATCTCATGTGTAGAGGTCATCCCCTGAGAGCTGGTCCCACATAAAAAAGGGCTCTTTATACCGATACCAAATACCCATATTCAGATTAGAAAGTTTCTCCAACTAAGATTCCAATGTGCATCTGATTAACTACACGCATTTTTTATAAAAAAAAAAAAAAAAAAAAAAAAAAAAGGGGAATTGCCTAAAATGGAATTTAATGTATTCCAGTGTTGTCTAGAAAACATATGCAGAGAAAAAAAAATTGTTCTCGTTATAGAGCTTTCTGAGGTTGTTCACGTTACAGACTAGTCAAAATAAACATAAGCTTGTTCACGTAACCGCGAGTGAACTGTATTAATGACAATGTGTTTTGTTAAATGTGAACACGTGCTATCACGTTAATGTTAATATCGAATGTACATATAATATCAAATTCTTCAGCTAAGTTGAATCAGCTAATTTGCTGTAGAATCCATGCATTAACTATTTCTTTTGCATGGCTTATGTATCTACTTATGTATTAAGAGAACTAAATCCACTTACCTTTTAATGATCATCCATCTAAATTGCCAAATATTATTTAGAAGTAATTCAACATTCCTGCTGGTCTAGATTTTTTTTATTTATTTTTATCTTTATCTTTTAATGCAAACTGCATTTGATTTTCATACTAGTATAACACTTTCTGGTATTTGTATTGAATTGTATTTTTTTTTTCCTTAAATAATTCAAATTATATACATACACTTTGTTACAAATTTTTTTTTTATTTTTGCATTTTTTTTATAATTTAATTTTTGTTTTGTTGTTGTAAAAATGATTTCTATATTTTTTTGTTTTGTTTAATTTGTACAAGAAGACTTTGTTTTTTATTTATTTTACACATGAAAAAGAGAAAAATATTTAAAGAAAAAAATCAGCAACAACAACTGCAGCAGCAACAACAAACATGAAAGAAACACCACAATTAAATCAGAGCATAAAAAACAACAACAACAAATACTCCACATTCTAGTATAAAACGAACGAATGCATTCCTTTTTTTCACGTTACTACATTTACTAACTGCTATTGCTAGCGTTTTTGTTGTTGCAGTTGTAAAACTAGACAGGTTCTTAACAAAAAAAAAAAAAAATTAAATATATACATATACATATATATATCTGTACAACAACATAACCCTGACTGACTGGGAACTAGATTTTCATTTTAAAATTTAAATTAAAGCTTCCCTCCTCCAACGAATTCAAAAGAGCGAGAACTAAAGCCAAATGCTTAGGAAAATAATAACAACAGCAATATCTAACAAAATTTACAACACAACCAAGGCAAAAAAATAATTACAAAAAAACTTTTTTATTTTGTCAAAAAATAAAAAAAAAAAAAATTAAAAGGGAGTGGATGGATGAATGGATCATGTCACTGATTGAAATGTGAGCAAATTTTTCAAAAACAAAAACTTTTGTAACAATTCAAATGTTTTAACAATAAAACGTTAACAAGACTGAACTACTTGTGTATTTGCTATTCTCCAAATTCCCACACCCGCCCCCTTTTGCTAAATAATTAAAATAATTTGCTAAACAAAATTAAATTAAAACACGTTTTTATTGCGAAATCATTAGCCCATCTGAATGTGAATGTCTCATATGAAATTTAAAAAATAGGTGTTCACACTGCCTAAAACCCGGTTTTTAATTTTATGTATTTTAACATACATTGAGTTGTTTTCCAACAACGTAAAGCTAAACGTGTTTAGCTCGAAAACACATTCGATAATAAATAAAACGCAGCGTTGATTTTATTGCAGAGGCTGTCTCCTTGTATTTTTTTTATTTATTTTGCTCTTCCACTGAACGTACCTTTTTAATTAAAGGCGGCACTTCATAAATTTTATTTAATTTATTTTTATTATAAAGTAAAAACGTCTCCAAATTGACAATATGTAATGCGCTTTAAATTTTGAATGTATAAAAATAGAAGTATGTACATATATAGAAAAAAAAAAAAGATAAGTTCTAGTTTATTTAAATGAGCTTGAGTTCTTATATTATTTTGTGTTTTAAATTGAATTTTTTCCAATATTTCGTTTTCACAACGAAAAAACTTCTTCAGGGAAAATATTTTACAATAATTGGCAAACTTCATTTTTTTTTTTTATCTGGGACCATCACTCCTACACATGCGAAGCATTATGCTGGAACTGTAGGAAAGGGGTAGTAGGAGAAACGACAGGAGGTGAAGCTTAACTAATTATTTTGCAGCTGTGCTTTTGCACGTTCTTTGTTTATACTCGTAGCAATGCTGAAGCTTCGGTTCAGTAGCCATTTTTTTTTATTATTGTTTTACTTCGCCGGTGCTACACAATACCGACGAAGGAGGGCGCTCTGATGCGATTGTGGATTGCTATCAGCTGAAGCCGGTATTGTTCAGTGAGCAGTGACTATGCCTTCGCCACTGAAACAAAGACACACTAATGCACATCAGAAAAATGCGAGATGTTTATTTTTATTTTAAAATTTTAGTCTGAAACTGGGGTTAGTTAAATAATAATTAACGAATGACTGTGAATTTGGCTCTATATCTTCAATACTTTCTCAATCAGATTTTTAGCTGTTTTAATACAAAACTCTTCTAGGATGTTTCGAATAATAATATTAATAATCTTTCCAGATGAAGTAGGTTTTTGATACCAGTCTATAAGTTGTTTTTTTTTTATTAAGGAAATTATTAAAAGCTGATAGCAGATGCATATTCCACAAGATTTCTTCTGAATGCAATCGGAGCAATATGAATTCCTTTTACAGAACGAGGTAAAAAATTCCACAGCTTGATAACCCGAACATGGAAGGATATCTCATGAATAACATGATTTTAAACGGGAACAGCTGTGCGTTTCTTTCTTAGCATAGAAATAGCAAATGTTCGCGTATGTATTCTGGTCTATTACGTAGCATCTCTTAGTAAAAGAAAAACATCAGGCGGATGCTAACAGAACTTCTAAAATTGCAGCCCAAAAAATCAATAATATGTCGTGGAACATGGTCATGTAGCCTTAATTTAAATATACAAAAAAAAGTATTATTCTATTAAAAAGTAAAGAGCACACTCTGAAAAAACCTCAATGCAATACAGTAAGTTGAACGTGAGCAAAGAATGTGCAACACTTAGCCTAATAGACAGTGTTAGATATAAATTCAAAGAGTATAACCTCCGTAAGGTGAAATTAATTTTCGAACAAACTTCATTAATATTGACGTTCAAATCCTAAATGGTCTTCTAAAACAACACCAAGAGATTTCATGTGTTCCAGAAACTCAATGACCTCACCATCAACAAAAATGGAAATGTTGGCTAGTAAGTTTTCAAGATTTATGAGCTCTGAAAAGCACAGCCTTTGTTATACACAGACTACTTGTTCTTCATGCAATATTGTGAAAAAGTTATTCATATAGAGCATAAGCAATAGAAGGCCTATAACAGATTCCTGGGGCACGCCACTGGTCACAGTCACTCCGAGTCTTTATCATTACAATGCACAAATTGATATCAATCACATAAGAAAAAAATTAATCTACAAGTAGATAAAGAAAATCAAAAGTAAATACAAAGTTTTCGTATGAAAATTGCAAGACTAAAACTCCCAAAAAGCTTTAGATAAATCGAGGGATATTAAGTCCCCGTCCATACTGTTGAGTTTTTGCTGCAAAAGTTTTTTGAATTCTCTTTTGAAACTGCAGCCGTGTCCATACATGAATCTTTTGCTTCATGTTTAGTATTTTTTATTCCTCCCTTTTATCTTCTTTTTTTAATTTGTTTTGACATTTCTCAATACCGAATGTAAATATAAAATAACTACCCTGTGATGGAAGGTGTGAATATTTTTTTTTGGATAGACATTTGAAGCAAAATGGACGCTAAGAAGAAAAATTTTATAATTAATAATTTAATTAATTTAGTTTTATTTTTTTTAAATTTTTGATTATATTTCACAAAAAATTAACATATTTAACACGGGTAAACTAAAACATTGTAGCTATTATTATGATAGATGTTAACAGTATACCAAACGAAAAGAAATAAAATGAAACGTCAAATACAGTTCATGGCAAAAAATGCAAATAAGAAATTCAACAAAAACTGCATGTACATGAAACAGAGTACCTACTTCCACTCCTCTTTGCCTTCTCATCTACAAACTCAAAAGTTTTGCAGCAAATGTTTCACAGTATGGACGGGGACTAATAAGCGCAATTCACACCTATCAGAACAACGTCTAATCCAGGTATACTCAACCTTCGGCCCTCAAATCTTTTATTAGTGGTCCGCCCGTTATAATAATCAAACTGTGAACTACTCTAAATTTCGGGCAGAGCAAGAGAAACAGTGGGAAACATTAAAATATATTTTTTTTTTTTTTTAAATTATGAAACTGCCATTAACAAAACCTAAAAAAAATATTTGTTTTAGCGACTTCGACATTGTGTTTGACGATTTTTAAAATTAAGTTTGGCGGATAGTTTAACATAAAAATGTTTTAAATTTATGTGTTCTTATGAAATTTAATAAAAATGGGCGCTGGCGGCTGAATCTTGCTCGATTGTAATTTTAATTGCATGCTTGATTTTGTAATTTTTAAATATTGCGAGAAGTGTCTTCAAGTCTTAATAGAAAAATATCTGATCAAAATCGATTGTTTCAAGAGACCAGGGAAAGAGAATATTTTGTTGTGCTTAACACAAACAATGCAGCAACTTATTTAATATGTCGGGAAAGTGTTTTATTAAAGAAATACAAAAAAACAAAAATCCTTCAACGAAACTTTTCCTCCTCAATTGCCCTTAAGAAGTGAGAAATTTATTTCTTTGAATAGATCGATCATTACAACCACAAATAATTGTTATGTCCGTGGCATTTTCACAAGACACCTCTCTGTAACTAAAGCATCTTATAAAATTTGTTATATTCATTGTAAAAGAAGGGGTGCTGATGGCGAGTAGTCAGCGTGTTGGCTCTGCAACCAGAAAGACCCAGGTTCGAATCCCAGCCGGGTCAAATCAGAAAAAAGTTGTTTCTGAGTTTTCTGTGCTACAGCACTCTCCTTCGTCGGTATTTGAGCAATAAAACGTCGGCGAAGTAAAATAATAAATAAAATGGCTCAATTAGCTTAAAAATAATGCGTCAAAAAAAAAAACATCAGAGACGCCTCAACTTTGCTTTATAATTTACACGCAACTGCAAAGTTGCGCAAGAATTAAGCTCTATCTTTCTACCACTTTCACCACCTGTCTGTTTCTTCCCTATCTTTCTCTCTAGTTCCAGTGCAATGCATTGCATATGTAGGGGATAGCCCCTGAGCACTGGACCAAGATAAAAAAAAAAAAAAAAAAAAACATGAAACATGAAACCGTGCGGCCCATAGCACCAGAATTAAAACGTCTTTATGGTCCGTGTACTAACAGGTTGAGTATGACTAGTCTAATGGAATGCGTAAGACCGATCAAAAGCGTTTGTGTTGTAAGTGAAAAATAAAATGTCTTCTTCTGCAGGTATTAAAAAGAAGGAAAAAATATTTATTACTGCATCGTTTATGTGTTTCAAATACTATTCTGATAAATTAGCAATTTAATTTTTTTTAATTCACAAGCTAGTATTATTTGATCAGTAACCGGCAATACGTCAAATAAAATACAATAATTGCAGTGTGAACACTTTGGTTTAAGTATTTTAAAAACTTGCTTAAACATGTTTAACTTTAGCAGTGTGAACTCTATATTAGATAGAAAGAATTTCACTGGAGAAGCAAGAATTGCAGTTACAATTTTGTTGAACAGAACTTTATAATTTAGAATTTTATGTGAATTTTCGTTTCGAATCAAATGCCGTAATATCCCCCTTAAAATTTTTCCAATTTTCTACAAATTTTGTGTGTGCCCATTTTTCAAGTTTTATTTTTGTCCAATCAAATGCTTTAAATGCATTAATACAATAAACACAATAAATTAAATGCAGCATTCGATTCGACAGCAGAGCTATTGAGATAAAATTTATTTTAGTTTCTAGTCTAACATTTTCTTCTTAATTCTTCTATAAATATTGGACATGACATACCATCTCTATAAATAACTTTGTTGGATTAAGAAAAAAACTGAAATACTGATTCGAAATAACAGGAAATATTTAAAGGGAGCGATACGCAAAAAAAATATCAAATTTCTGAAATTTTAATTTTGGAAACGAATATTTGTGAATAGCAAAAGCTAGACGATAAATAAAGTGTTATATGAAATATTCACCCCTATCGCGACTAAGACGAAAAAATTGTTGTTCTCCTCGAGGTGAAAAGTGGTACAATGAAGTACATACATGTAGAATTTTATTCCCGTTATCGTTCGCATTAAAATAAAAATTAATTAAAAATCAAACCAATGGAAAATTTAATACAGAAAAAAATTCATGCGTTTACATGTTCAATATTCAGAGACCAGTGAATTCGTCACCCACATAAAAAGTATTGCATTTGAACAATAAAACTACCTGAATGCAAGAATAAACAAAAGTGTGAAAATTAAAGAATTTAAGAAATTGCGAGGGAAAAAGGGTTCACGATAGGTGTGATTGTTGTTCTATTGTTGAGGGTCCTGTAGTCAAACTTTGTTATTCGCTTTTTTCTAAGAAAAGATAATTGCTTAGAAAATATTATATTGTGACAGGAAAATTAAATAACGCACAGACTCTCTTCTCCATGGAAATAATCGAATTTAGAGATCATCATAGAGACCATCATGGGTGGTAAAAAAACCAAGTTTACCTCCTACCTACAGATATGTAAATGTAAATTTTTAGTACTCAAATAATATTGTATTTATTTGTATTTCCTTTTTTATTTTACGTTTCGGTTTAGAAAGAAGGGCATAGTGCTTTTACGTGTCTTTTTGAGAAGAAAATTGTGCTTTCTGGTGTTTTTTTTTTACTTTTAATATGCTTTTGTTCCGAAAAGTTAGCATCGCTAAATAGAAATATAAGCTGTATTAGTTTACCCAGAAATGTGTAAAGATTTTTACGGGATTTTACTGAAATGCATTACATTACAACAAAAATTGGCGAAAGAGAATATCAATTGAGAGAGTAAAATGACAGTTATTTTCTGAAAGTCTGCAAATTTTTACTGAACGAATTTTTGGCAGTAAAATCCAGTAGAGGAGAAAAACTTATGATTCAAAAATAAAGAAACAAAATTAAGGAAACAGAAATCTATATATCGTTACAGAATATGCAAGCAGCACTATACAACATTTTAAAAATTTTACACTAGAAGCAAAAAAAACTATATTGACAATTAGCACAAAATTTTTCATATAAGCAAAAAAAAAATTTTGCGAGATGACTTATTAGGACTTAACAGACCAGAACGAATTAGTCAATTTTGAATTTTTAAAGTGTTACATAGGGGTTCTTGTATTGTCTGTGACGATAGGATATTTTTACTATGTAAAGAATTAGGTATATAATGATTGCATACAATGGCTAAAGTTTTTAAATTAAACAAAATTTACTCAACTATAGGATTTTTCTGGGAAAGCCAACAAGTGGACCTATAATAATTGAACATTGGTTGCATATCACAATTGATTTCAAACTCTCGGTAATTGATGTCACTCCTTCTTAAACGCTTTTCAGTTGGAATCGAAAAGATTCCATTCGATAACACTGACTCTTAGTCAAGACCACGTATTGCATCATTAGAATCATATGAACTTGCGCATTGAAAAACAAAATTAATTATATGTATATACCTTTTGATTGAGATCATATACGTATGTACATCATTCTTGTGTCTAAAGCCAGTTCCAATCACACGTACAGAATCAGTGACACATCCTCAGCAGCACATATCCACCGATTGTTTACTTTTGGAAATTTTAATGTCAAACAAAAGCCACTATTCATTAAATTATCTCAAATATTGACACAGATTTTCACTTTGAACCTTAAAGCATAAATAATTCATGAATAGTTCTTATTAATAATTAATTATTGTTCACATTCCGTTTTGTTATTCAAATTTTTTTTATAAATTTTTCTTTAAAGTTTTTCCATTTCTGTTTTGTATAAAAGTTAAAATATAAATCCTAAACTTTTAACTTGACGATATTAAAATAGTGTAACATATGTAGATATATGTATATACATATGTATGTATATAAATATATATTTTAAAATTTTTTCATTACTATTTTTCAAATATATTTTTTTATTTCATTTGATATTTGCGTTCTCTTTAGCAAAGCACCAAAAGTTCAAACCAACCAAAGAAAAACCCGTTTGATTGAATAAAAGAAGTTGAAAGAAGACAGAACGACACATTCATTCGTACGAATATTATGAAACTCTTTATCTTAAGTTGAAAGATGCTTTGGATCGGGTTTAATTTTTCTTCTTTGACTTGGAATGATTTCGTTTTGATGACGACACTTTTATTAATCTTTTTATAGTTAGCCATGATTTTTATTAAAATAAATACAACCGCAACAACAATAGCATCAAAACTGCACAAAAACAACACCAAACCACTGCAGAAATTGTTGCTGTCAATAGAGAAACAAGAAAAATTGGCAAAAAATTATTTGCATATGTTTGATGAATCAACTAAAATTAAGAAGGAAAAAAAACCAAGCCAAATATAATTTTATATTAAACTAATTTCAATACAACGCATTACATTCAATTTTTTTTCACCAAATCTTTTCTAAGGATTTCTCACTAAACTCACTTCACTTTAAAAAATCTTTTTGTTTGAAGTAATTATTCCTCAAAACACTTTATTTTAATTTGTTTGTAAATCAAACAAACACAAAGGCGAATCAAACATTATAAACCGTACCGTCGTCAACGTTTTTAGAAGTCCAAAAATCTTAACAAAATTCATCCGCGAACCACGAGCTTAGCTCTCGTTATGCTGTTGTTACAATAGTCCAACAACTCGCTCGCTATCCAACCGTATGAATCGAATACAAAAGGCAACTGCTCCAACTACAATACAACAAAAAAGCATGTGTATAAATTTACAAAACCAACCACATACGAAGTATAGAGTTGAGTAAAGTAGTGTTGAGTTAGTCAACTTGTTGTTGTTCCTGTTGTCATTTTCAGCTAGAGTTCGTTTTAGTTTACTTTTTTCTATATGTACATACTACATACAGAAATGTATGCTAGAAGCAAAACATTCAAACACACAAAACAACATAACAATTGTTTTAGTCAGCTGGGCAAGGGGAAATACTATTCTCTATCAGCCCAGGAGAGAAAGAACTATAATAAGAGGGATTATTATTGCAACATTGCATTAAAAAGATGAAAAACATACATATGTATATGCAGCATTAAGTTGATGTTTAGTGTTTATTTAGTATTCAGTGATGGAAAATGTGGCACAATAGTGTAATTTTAGGCACTATTTTCTGTTATGTAGTACAATGGCGTTGCCTTCTGATTTTTGGCCCTTTTTGTGGAATGAATTTCAATTTCTCCTTACTAATATTTTTATCTTTTCGTATTTTTTTGATATATAATTTGAAAATATGTATTTGATACAAATTTTATGGCCGAACACAATTTGTCATTTTTAATACGAGACCGTGGGTGAACCCGGTAACCTAATGAGTAGTGCGCTCGCTAGTTTATCAGTTTGGGAGCTTAAGTTCGGATTCTAGCAAAGGCTTTGTTCTGTATCACTACACCACATGAAAGTTTTTTCACAACAGGTATCACAATAGAACCAAAATAAAATTAAACCAAAATGGGCTGCAACCTTTTTGTACCTTTATATGCACCCACCTGCCAACGACATAACTTAATAATAGACAATGTCAGTATGATGTTAAAAATGCAATTACTGACTCCAACGCCGTAAAGAAAATTTCTATGAGACGGAAAAAATGCTCCAAAAAAGATTAACTTCAAATGTACAACAAGTTGCTGACTTACATTACTTTTCCATTATTATTGACGAAAGTCATCATATTTTTATTAAGATTTAAGTACATACATATGTAGTATATATATACACTTGTATTATACCTGGGAATAAATATAGTTTGATAAAAAAATTTAAATAATGAAAAATAAAAATGCTACTTTTTGTATTTCTTTAAGTTTTGAAACTGACAACTGTAATATGTACTTTTGACTCGCTTTAAGCCATTTTGGTACATTTACAATGGCAAAAATCCCATCACTATTAATATAAACAAAGCTTTTAAACATGTTGATATAGTGTTTTACAAATTTATTTCTCAACATTTGGAGATGAGTAAATACTAGTGCCTAACTCATTGTTGTCAACTTAACAATTTTTTAATCACTAATAATTTTTAATCATTTTTAGGGTTATGAATACATTATACATATATAGATATATTTATTGAAAAATAATGCTAAGAACACAATTAAGTAGAACGGCATTTTTCGTTGCGAACTTTCGTCCTCAAAAATAAAATACATTGGTGCATATGAAAATTAACACAATACCGTCGTCGAATTTAAGTTAAATATATACAATTATTTACTATAAAATTGCTTTCTAATTATTTTCTGTTAATGCTTAATGTTTTCAAGTAATTTTTTTTTATACAGTAACACAGGCACCAATCAACTTTGTTGATTATGACAGTTGCAATTTTTTCATCCTCATTGTGTGCCACACTGCGAATTTACGCAAAAAAAAAACTTTTACGGACGAATTCGTTGAGCACAACAAAGTTCGGCGTTCTTCCTAATTGTATTCCTATCATAAGTTATTAATAATTCAATCGTTATTGTAAACTAAATATCTGCATGAAGCTTAATAATGAAGTTCATTAAACCTCCATTACAATTTCCTATTAATATCGTTTCTATTCAATACAGATGAATAATTATGACAAGAGTACAATCAACACTCGATAGTGCCGAGTGAAAGCTGATATTTATAAACGTGCAATAGAAACAGAAATATGTAATTAAAAATCGACTATTTGCAATACTACATATTACTGCAAAATTGTGCAGCCCGAAAATTAGAAATAAAATTTCTATAGCTAACGCTAAATGCAAGCGCAAAACTTAGTTTGTGTGTGTTTTGCTTCAGCACCTAACATTTTTATTCCTTATGATTATAAAAAATTCTTAACTAAAACTACTTTCAATGTTTTCGTCATAACATATTTCACTCATGCCATTTTCTAAATGAAGAAAACCGTCGAGTCTATGTAAAAACGGGTAAAAATGGTGAAAAAAAACGAAAAAAAAGTAAAAATATGAAAATACAAAAGAACAAATAAAATAAATAAGGAAATGAATTTAAAAAAAGAAAATTGAAATGTGTTGTTAAAGCCATTAAAAAATGAACTCAAGAAAGAGTAAACATTCGCATGACTCACGTAATTAGCGTGAACACCCATGATTCACCAGTAATTTTAGTTTCCTGGTCATGCAATCGTCCATGACCAAGAGTAGAAGAAAATCACAGTGAAACAAAATTAAATTCTTTTTTTTTTTTTTTAATATTATTATTATTATGAGTATTAAAATACTTTATATTAACATTTACGAATTATTTAACAAATTATATACATATAAATATAATATTTTAAAAAATTTTAAATAAAACTGATTATAAATTTACATTAATTGCATTTACACTAAATCTTACAAAATTTCAATGTAAAACTTTCTGTTAAAGCCAATTTCTATAAAATTTAATGTCAATACCATAATATATATTATATTATTATATAATTTATTTATTTTATTTTTATAGTTTATTTACCTTTGTTGATTGATAGCTATTTTTTACTTGCTCACATCCTTCAGCTTTTGAATGTCCATGATCGTGACTGATTTTCACTTTGAATAGGATATTCACCCAAAGAAACGCTAAAAGCGTCACAAAAATTTAAAAAGGAGTAATAAAAAATAACATAAAATTACAGAAAAGTGGCATATTGGCAACACCGATATATTTATCGAAATTCTTCCAGCTGTTCTAGTTTCTATTTACCACCTCTAAAAGCAATGAATTGATATTTGACAACATACGGACACGTGTTTACGTTTGTTATTTTGAATTCTATTTGGCGTAAAGTTCTACAATAAAAGAAAAGTTTTTATAGCTGTAGGGAAAAAACGTATAACGGTACAATGGAAGAAGAGAATCCTGCTGAGGCAACTATTGATTTTGTGCCCGCCATTTGTTTTGTACCCAGAGGTATTGCTAAAGATAAGCCGGACAAAATTGTTTTGACACAAGAAGAATTAGCTAGAGTTATAAAGGATACAAAGGATCATTTAGAAAGTGATGATGACGATGATAATGAAGACGCTGAAGACGACGGAAATGAAATGCAAATTGATGATGAAGATGTCGCTGAGGAGGTCAATGAAAATCGCAACCCCGATGACGAGTTTGCGTTTGAACGCTACGATAATGACGGTAACCTTCGTGTGGCTGATATTGGTAATATTGTTGATCCAGATCATCAATTACCCGATGAGGAAGACGATTCTGAAGCCGAAGATGAAATTATTAAGCCAACAGATAATTTATTATTAGTGGGTCATGTGCAAGATGATGCTGCTAGTATGGAAGTTTGGGTATTCAACGAAGAAGAGGAAAGTTTGTATACGCATCATGATTTTCTACTACCAAGCTTTCCCTTGTGTATTGAATGGTTGAATCATGATCCTGGTAGTGATAATCCAGGAAATATGTGTGCAATTGGTTCTATGGATCCTGTAATTACTGTATGGGACCTTGATATACAAGATTCCATTGAACCAACCTTTAAGTTGGGTTCGAAAGGCAGTCGCAAGAAAAATAAAGAAGCATTTGGTCATAAAGATGCTGTTTTGGATTTGTCATGGAATCGACAGTACGAGCATATTTTAGCCTCTGCATCAGTGGACCAAACTGTAATTTTGTGGGATTTAGATGAGGGACAACCTCACACTACAATCACTTCGTTTGATGAAAAAGTACAGTCGATCGAATTCCATCCCGAAGAAGCGCAAAGCATTTTAACTGGTAGTGCTGATGGTTTAGTGCGTTTATTTGATTGCCGCGATCCAGAACAGGTAAACACTTCTTTTGTCAAGTGGAAAATACCCGGTGAAGTTGAAAAGGTGCTTTGGAATACTTGCGATAGTAATTATTTCGTTATTGGCTCAAATGAGGGCTCTCTGCATTATGCTGACAAAAGACAAGCGAAAAAATTATTGTGGTCCTTTAAGGCACACGAGGAAGAGATTTCTGGCATTTGTTTCAACTCTGAAGTAAAAAATCTTTTAACATCTACATCAACGGAGGGTTGTCTAAAAATATGGAATTTCAGCTCAAGTGAAATAAAATCCGTTTACACACATGATTTCCAAATGGGTCGTTTACAATGTATGAAACAGTGTCCTGAAGATCCATTTACTTTGGCATTTGGTGGCGAAAAGCCTCCTAGGTGCCGTGTATTTAATATAAAGAACTTTGAGGCCGTGAGACGTATTTTTAATATATCTGATAACGAACAGGAATAAATAAACTGAAATGTTAGAGTATTTTCTTAGAAAGCTTTTTATATACATATGCAAATAATTTACATATATTTTTCATTAATTAATAATTTTATTTTAGTAACAATAAAAAAAACAAATGAAATATTAATGCAAACTTTTTTATAATATTCAAGATATATTCAGTGCTCTGGAAAACTGGGACACTGAAAAAACGAATGCCGAATATCATCGGCATCTGTAGTTTTGGTACATTGGTAATTTAGTGGATGATTTTAAAAAAATCCGAGATTTCTCTTATTGAAATATGCAACTCCTGCGTTTTATCGTTATTTTACAAAATACAACAACACAAAGGAGTAGTGTTTAATTTAAATGGCTTGAAGAAAGTGCATTTTAAAATTAAATTTTCATCATAATACAGGGAAATATTTCATATGTATTAAATTTTTATTTCAGTTACATGAAGTTTGTAATAGTACAAGTACAATAAATATTTTCTAGAATTCATATAAAAAAATTAAATCAAAATAAAAATATGAACGAACATGCAAATAAAAATAATTTCATCTTCCAAAACCAAATCCATTAAAAAAATATTATATAGATTTACACTCTTATAACGGGTAAGGCGGAATCATAACATTTGAACATACTTGCCCAGCTGGTCGGCCGACTATTTATCAAGTTCTACGAGGTATTTTGACACTTGGCTTTGATTTTTGGTTTCTGTTGGTTAAGCGATTGCAATTGATTTAGGTTCAGCTATAGGAAATATTAAAGCAATATGCTCTCCTCGTATCATAAGTTGTGGCAAACTCCTTGTTATATGCACTTTTTTTCGGCTCAACCTTTTTTTATTCTCTTTTGGCAGATTTATTCCCAAAGAATTTAATAAAGAAGAGCAGTCTTGTGATTCTTGATGTGTTACTAACTTGTCTTCCGCGTATTTATAGTTGCGAAGCACTAAGCTTTCCTCTGCATCAATCATTAAAAGGTTCCAATGCCGGTCGAACATTTGAACAATTCCCTTTACGAAACCTTTAATGCCATGCTGATTTCTTATGACAACTTTTACACGCTGCTTATTCTCAACACATTCTAGCAGTTTGTTAAGTGGCCCTTCATATTGGTTCATCTGCTGTATTAGATTTCTCTCATGTCTACTCTTCACTTGTGATTTGATGGGCAGTTGGTGGTCTTTAAACCTTCTTAGAGGTGTATTTGTTTGCATTGTACCATCTGCCATTTCAGTAGTTTGATTGTCTTTACTTCCAGAAGGTTGATTGTCTATACTTCCAGAAGGAGGAGAGTCTTTACTTGTGATTAAACCTAAAATTCCCCATTTACTATAGCGGGTTTCTAAAGCTGCCATATTTTGATAAACAACTTCAGGTTCCTCTTTTGTCAAACGATAAGTTAGATTATACAAGGCCTTTAGAGCATTAAATTGTTCAGATGTTGGGTCTAACTCATCCTCTGTGATGTTAATTATTTCTGTTATATCTTCCATCGAAGTGGAACTTGTAGGTTCTGCGGATTTTTCTTCTGGTGGTTTCGTTTCTTTCTCCATATTAATGTAGATTTTAAAGAGTTTTGAACACGAATTTCAGGAATAACTAATATAAATTATTTAAAAAATTTTCTCAAAATGTCGGCTCGCTTTAATAATGCCTCTTATCAAACAACTGTTGTTTATGGTGGTGTGTTTGGCTACAAATTTGGTGAAGAAAATATATGCGCTAACAGTGCTAGTAACTTAACTCGCTTCACGTTAAATCTAGCGATGTTTATTTTGTGATATAAAAAATAAAGTTGTGCCAATAATCAGGGAATCTTTCTCTAGGCTTTCTGGTGGTAGAAAGCAGCGTTAGAGTAATATTTTAGATGTACTTTATTTACATACAATTGGTTTAATATATAAATATATTATTAAATAAATGATTTGTGTGACCCTGTAGTAAACTTTATAAAATTCACCACGCTAAACCATTATCTAAATACAACCCTGTGACAAAAAGACAACACTTGCTTTCAATTCCTCGAAATGAATTCAGTCATTCAATTGGAATCAATCTTGCTGGATTGTGTTGTGTCGTGGAAATAATTTATATATCAAGTAGAAATGAGAAAAATATATTAATTATAGAAGAAAAACAAGTATGTGCGTGTTTGATAATTAAAATGGCAAATAATTGAAGCGTTTAAAGCATAAGTTGTAATTAAATTAATATTATTAAGGTGCATATAAGAAAATTATTGTACAGAATGTGAGTGAAAATTTTACTTTTGTTTTTTTCTTTAGCATTATTAAGCCCTACAAATAGGGAATGTTAATGATGTTTTCTAAATGATTATTATGCTGCTTTGTGCATATTTTTGATATTTTCCTTTGGCACATTTGTTTTAAAAGCATTTAAAATAATAAAATTGTACATAATTGGATCACATAATTTTGAGGAATAAAAAAAGAACGGCATATAGCTAAATACTTTTAATAAATTTATTATGCTTGCTGTGTTTATACGGAAACTGGAAATTACTTAATAATTAATAAATATGTATGTATGTTTGCATATTGCATTATAGCGTTAATTGCAACATTTTCTTGCGTTTTCCGTTGCTTTGTGCAATAGTGCTAATTATTCATTGCAAAACTAAAAAAAAAATGCGGGGCAAAATAAAGAAAGTGCAACTACATAAATAACTGCGAGATTCAAAAATGTGTTTAATAATATTTAAAAAGTGTTAATTTTACACACGTAATAACTAAATTGTAATTTTCCAAGCAGATAAAAGGAACTTTGTAAGTACATATGTATGTATG
Organism: Dexiosoma caninum; assembly: GCA_963924685.1. Lineage (NCBI taxonomy): Eukaryota > Metazoa > Arthropoda > Insecta > Diptera > Tachinidae > Dexiosoma > Dexiosoma caninum. The sequence goes on along the minus strand of OZ004728.1, from coordinate 61,140,165 downwards.
TAACTCTGTCTCTTTTTTTTAGTGGAAAATGGATTGTTACGGCCAGACAGACAGATATGGATATAAATCAATTATATACAAGAAAAAAGTTGTCTAGCCACAAAAGAAGAAACCAGTTGGCTTTGGCCTACAAGTGTTCGATATTAATCACATTTCAAAACCGTAAGAACTACTGCCACAGCCATGTACTAAAAAAGTTTAAAATATTTCAATCTCCACAAGGTTCTTGAAGGAACAGCTTTGTTTTCTTATACATATTTCGTTATTCCCAAAATGCAATAGCAATCGCAAGTAAACAAGCATATTGGCAATTTTATTTCATTATATTACGAAGAGCAACAACAACAGCTGCCTCCTCCCCAAATTTGAAAAATAAGAGAACATCCAAAACAGGTTTTATTTGCTGCTCCTCTTCAATATCAGCTGCTAATTTTTATTAAGTTGTTGTTGTTTTTGTAAAATTTCTTGAGTTGTTGACAGCTGTTATTGGTGTAGCTTCCCCCTCAAAAAAAAAAAAAAAAGTATGCGTTTCTCATTCTACTTCGTGTAGATTGTCAAAATTCTATTCATAAATTAATTTTCATCTTTCCTTTTTCACTGCTCATACCTGCAACATCTGCACTTGTTCCCTGCGATTTTCTTTGTAAATTAAACAAATGTTAATATTTTATTGTATTTTGCCATTTTTTAGCTTAGAATTTAACATGTGTTAGGGTATTTACCCTTAAATCTGCATTTACACTCAAGTGTACGGATTATATTTCTTTCTAATGAATGTCAGTGTGATGTATTTATTTTGGTCATCGGAACAACCCTCCCATAACTGTTGACAAAAACAATTGGAAAAACATGCTTGCAGTAGCCGTTGTATTAATTGTACACCATTTGTAACCCGTTTGGATTATAACTCAGCTGATGTTGCGTGAGTGCGAGTTAAAAAATAATTATCTTGAGTGAAAAGTATTTCACGTATTTTTAATACCCCAAAACTCACGGAACCCAAAAACGTAACTGATGTGGACTGTAGTACTTAATATTTATATCCAGCCGGCCACATCCAAGAATCGTACCAATCCGGTGGGGATTATATCCCTAATGTTGCTAAGTTCTCCACAGAGAACGAGGATGGTAGCGTTCCTTATTTGCCCCGGCAAAGGGCCGGGCACACGCTAAATGGAAGGAAAATCGATTCCTCACTATCGTCCTCACCGTATCTCCTGCACATTGTATTTCCATATATCCCAAGGTGGCCGGCGCCCTCCCCAACGAGGAGTGATCAATACATACCGCCACAAACCGGGAAATGTTCCTGGACATAAGAAACACGAGGTTGCCGGTTTCCTGTTTGTTATAGGTCGGCCAAGTCTGCTTTGAGATGGAGCAGACCCTCAAACTCTTCCACCTGCATTCTGCCTTTCCCAAAATTTCTAGACATAATATCCATCTGACCTCATGTATTGCTGTCAGACATCTGTATATTGTGGGTGGGATTAAGTTGTTCCCTCAAGACCAAGCTTGTCGGCCATTGGGTATACCTCAATATCACAGTGACCTGGTACTCAAAGTAGAGTCAACTGACCCTGCACCGTGTGACCAGCTTCGACGATGATGTCCCCGAGATTAATAGTATCGGCCACCGATATCCAGGTGTCTACAATAACCCTCACGGGTCCCTTTGATAAAAAAATCGCAAATTTAAAATTTGTTTTTTATTCGATATGTGTTGCATTTGGAATAGAAAATTTAAAGGTCTATACCAATGCAGGCAATGGAGGCACATGAACTTATATTGATGCGGGTCAGGGGACAAACCGGTATGGGCGGTTCGCATAAGATGAGGTGGCGGATAGAGTTGCGAGGAAGGATTCCATTGGGGAATGGGATTATCAGACTAGCGATGATGATGCGATGGGCAGACTTCGTTAACCCTGACAAGTTTAGAAGTTCGAGGACCTGTAGGCAGCCTCAAATCCATAACAATTTTTTTTTTTTTTTTTTTTAACTTGGACCGGCACTCAGGGGATGACCCCTACACATGCGATGCATTGTGCTGGAACTAGGAAAATAGGTTATGGGGAGGAGGATAGAGGGAGTAGTGTTTATTGACATTTGATTTAAATCTTCCCATGCTAAAAGTGACAGGAAACACCTCTGCGGGTAGTCTATTCCACATACGTGCCGTTCGGCCAAAAAACGAATTTTCCCTGTAATGCGTAGTGCGAGTCGCCGTCAAATCGACCACAAATGGATGCGCTCTTAATGATGATCGCGTCGTGCGCGCGAATAACCGGGTTTCGGGAACAAGTTCCCTGATTTCATTAGAACACATCCCATTATAGTAACGATAGAACAACGAAACGCACCCCACGTTGCGACGATGCTCAAGAGAGTCAATAGAGTTGGCTACCCTACTGTCTCCTATGAGTTTCTTCGCCCTTTCCTGTACACGGTCGAGTAACTTCAAAATAGTCTTTGAAGCACCGGCCCACACATGAGAGTTGTATTCCATTTTCGGTCGGATGTAGGCGGTATAAATAGTGAGGAGATCAGATGGGGTGAAGTATGTCTTACACCGCCTTAAAAAGCCTAGGCACTTGAATGCTTCCTTTGAGACCTGAAAAATGTGCTCAGTCCATCGGACATCACACTGGATTTTCATGCCAAGAACATCAAGAGCTTCTGATTCCTCAATGTTTATGCCACCCATTTTTACAGATGAGGCAGCGTGATCATGCATACGGCGGTGTGTTAGCATGCAGCATTGGGTCTTTTGGGAATTGAATTCGACCCTGTTCGCGTGACCCCATTCCAATATTCTCGTGAGGTCACCTGTTAGCGAATCATTCATATTCTGCCGCGTCGCCGCGATCATAGTTGATGTCGGCCTACGATCGAATGAATATGAATGGCAGATACTGCTGTCATCTGCGAAAGAGTGGATAGGGTTTGAAGTATGACATAGGAGGTCATTAAGAAAAATAAGAAATAGGGTAGGAGAAAGAATAGAGCCTTGAGGTACCCCTGAATTGATATTGAACTCGTTTGATGAGATCCCGTCTATAACAACTCTTATAGCGCGATCCCTGAGAAAGCTCGATATAAATCGAGAGAAGATATCACCGACACCAAAAGCAATAAGTTTGGACAAGAGTGCTCCATGCCACACTCTGTCGAATGCTTTTGAAATATCTAGAGCCACTACCCTACTTTCGCCAAAATGGTGGATGGATCGACACCATTTTTCCGACAGGAAGGCTAATAAATCACCCGTGGAACGTCCTCCACGGAAGCCATATTGTCGGTCGCTAAGTAAGCTATTGGACTCCAGATATTTCATAAGATGGAAATTTAGCATACTCTCCATTACTTTAGAAATGGTAGAGCATATTGCGATTGGGCGGTAATTTTCAGGGTTGCTTGCCTCTCCCTTCTTGGGGATCGGCGTAACATTTGCAACTTTCCAGCACGACGGAAATTCGCCTGCATGATAGAGGGTGCTGAAAAGGATTGCCAGAGGACGTGATAACGTCGAAGAGCACTGCTTCAAGACCAGTGCCGGAATTCCATCCGGGCCAGGAGACTTATTTATGTTAAGGTCCGATAAAACCCTTTTAACTGCACGAGCCCGAAAGTATATCTTTGGCATAGTTACGGATACACGCTCGGATGCGGGCAGTGGTTGATTGCTTTCCGGCAGGTGAGAATTACCTGCAAACATTTCAGCTAGGAGGTTAGCTTTTTCAACCGGGTCAGTGAATATTTGATCAGCCTTTAAAAGAGACGGAATAGAAGAACTAGCGTTTCCCTTAACTCTTTTAACGAATGACCAAAAGCTTTTACTTCCCCGTGGGGCAGTAAGAACTTTAGCGCGAAGACTCTGCTCGTACAAAGCTTTTGCACGTCTTAGCACTTTGGCACACGAAGTTCTCTCCCTTTTGCGCATCATATCAGTATCTGCGTTTTTATTATTCCGCCAGACACTAAATGCTTCCTCTCTGGATCTGACTGCAAGTCTGCACGTCTGATTAAACCAAGACTTTGGTCTAGGCCTAATCGAAATTTGCTTTGATGGTATGAACGTTTTCATACCAAGCATTATTATATTTTGGACCATTTTAGCCATGGCATTGACATCATTGTCGAGGAAGCAGAGCCTCCAATTGAAATGCCGAAAGAAATCGTTGAGCTCAGCCCAACGTGCCTTTTCGTAAATATATTTCAAACGTTTCATAGCTGGCGGTGAAACGCCTCGAAGTTCCGCAAACGAAAAGGAGGCAGAAATGGTGCAATGATCCGAATTACCGAGAGGTGCGCTAATATTCATTTCATACTTTTCAGGGTGTGAAGTGAGAAAAAGGTCGAGGGTGTTGTGTTGGTGCCCGTCAACACATGAAATATGTGTTGGTTCATTCACTAATTGCGCAAGGTGATTGTGCGCTGCGAATAGCTCAGCATATTGGCCTTCTGGAGTTGTATTGCTCGAATGGCGGAGCCACGATAAATTATGGACATTGAAATCACCAGCAATAACGATTTCACTGTTCGGGTAATTTTCGAGGATCCCCGATATATTGTCGGAAAGGGCATCGAAGTTCTGTATAGTCTTCTCCCTTTCCGTGTTTGGGCTTCTGTAAAGAAACCCGAAATGTAGAAGATGTGCCCTGATTTTGAATTTAACCCAAAGACAGCTAAATTCGGGATCATGCGTGTCTAAAGATTGCTGGCACTGGTACACAACTTCATTGCGTATATAAATTGCAAGGCCCCTGTGTATATAGAAAAGAGATAGGAGGTGATACCCAGGTATGTGAAAATCCTGTGGGTCAGCATCCTCAGACACCTGGGTTTCACTTAAAGCGAAAACATCCGGCCGATGGAGACAAACGTGAGCATAGACAGAGAAGAAATTTGCCCTTAGACCACGTATGTTGCAGAAGTCAATTCTAAATCGGCCTGACATGATTAACGCGAGAAAACCCAAATAAAATGTCTATCTTTTGTATTGTAGCTGCCACTGAGCTAATCACTGCTTGAACGACTGCCGGTGATCAGTGTTACTCCTTCATCACCAAACAGTCTAGCAGTAACCAACACAATGGCAACAACAATGCAAAAGATTTAGTCGGGTATGGTAGAGGGAATTAGCACAATGCCACGAAAAAGGCCATGAAAGACCTCATCCGGTCACCGTGACCCGAAGTGACAGCACTGGTTGGTAGTGTCAGCACTGATTTTTGTTTTTCTCGCCCGTCACTGGTATAGCGGTTTTTTTTTTTTTTTTTTTCTTCTCAGATTCCACCGTCTAATTTATTGTTGTTTTTTGTATTATATTTGATTATTGCAGTTTATTGCTTTTTTTATTTGTTAATGAAAGTTGAGCAAAAAAATTTTTCCTTTCTTTGAGTTTATTTTGTTTTGTTGTTTGTCACTAAGTTGATTGTTTTTGTTTTTATTTTAAATTTTTTTTTCCACTTGTATTTTTCTTTTTTTAATTTATTTCTGTTCTGTTTTAATTTAACCGAAGACCGAACAGCGGACCAAAAGAAGACACGTGCATACCGGTCGAACTAACAAACACTCCTCCTACTACCTTTATGGGTGTAAAGGTAAATTTTGAAATTTCTAACCCTAGACACAAACCAACGAGCTCTGTTAACGCGTTAACATGACAATAATAAAAAATTAAATCAAATATTTTTACGTTAAAAGTTAAAAATAAACACATTAAAAGACAAAAATATTATAAAAATGGTATGACTTCTGGAAGTGTCTCAATGAAAGTCCAAAGGTCGCGAAATTATAACTATATTAAAGAAAAACCAATTTTCAAGTGTCCTAGAGAACTTCTGTGCTTTTCTCGAAAATAGTAGGAGATGAGCGAACAAAATGTTATGGGGTGGTCTTTAAGATTTCCAATTATTGGGCATTCATTTAGACAATATTGCCATGTCAAGGCGTTAACCGAGCTCTGTTGAACTGGTTGCTTTGAGTTTATGGACATAAATAAGCCAATTTAATATAATGTTTTTAAGAATTTTTTTTTTAGTGTATTTTATTTTTAACTGAACAATGTTATTGCGATAGACAATTTATTTGTATTAGATTTGTATAAATTTGCAAATTTGCATTCGAACAATCAATCAGTCGCTATTTACTCATCCCATTATACGAAATGTCGATACCTATTACTTATTATTCGACAACGAATAAGGGAATTCCCAAAGTAAAAAAGTTCTATGTTCAAGTAAGAATTCACTCGCATAAGAGTGACAAAATTAGCGCCCTATATGTAACGTCTTTTAAAACTACCCCTCTCGCCTAACATACCTTTTCATTATCGCCGCTTAAATAAAAAATGTTCAAGTGCGTAAAAGCTTTTTTTTTTATTGAATAATTTTAAATAAAAAAAAATCAGTCTCGCCCACCCTAATTTGTTGAAAACGTTTGTTTAAACCGCAGAGATGCACTTGTTTTGCCTGTCATTCGATATACAACAATAGTTACTAAATACGAGTATAAAGCAACCTCCACACCCAGTCCGACAGTGATCTATAGAAATATGAAGAAGAAAAAATACAACTTACAATTACATGTGCATGAATGAATGTAAGTGCGCATTGAACAACCCATATTCATTCATTCAAATCTGCTGTATTGGCTCATTGGTATCGCTCCATAAGTGTCGTCATCACTTGAGCTTCGTTCGTCAAAGATAAACACTATTGCGTACAACAACAACAACAACAACAACCAGATTAATGTAATTTTTAAACAGCTACACAACAATAAACCGCCACCATCTTCTATTGACAACATAAAACCCACTTTCATTTATACTACAGTGTCTGACAAAAAACAAATACCTATTTCGGGTCTGTATTCTCGCATGGGAATTTCTAGAGGCAAGAAATAAGGCTGTGGCAATATCACGAAGACCCATCTAGGGTTATCAACAGTTTCTAGGGATTAAATTTTTTTTCTTGAATTCTCTCTCTCTCTCCCTAGTTCCAGTGCAATGTATTGCACACGTACGTGATATCGCTTGAGGATTGTTAAAAAAAAAATATAAATTCGTTTGTGGAATAAACTCTCTGCAAAAGTCGTCCCTGTCAATTCTGTTGTTGGAAAATTCAAGTCTAATATCCATAAGCTCTAGTTCCTGTACGTAGGGGACATTCCCTGAACAATGGTTCAAGAAAATAAAGAAATATTTTAAAATTGTAATGGTAAATGAGCCTTTAGTCGACTGTAATGTATAGAAATGTAGATGTAGTTGCGTCAAACCTTAATGTTTGATGTATGACAACCTATGGCAGTGATGTTAACCGTAAGGTAATTTAAACCCTAGAACTGTAGGCAGGTAATTTCTATATTTGTACGATAATTTTAAAATGTTTTTTTTCTTAATACATATGTCTAAACATCATCTACATATTTCTATGAATATGAATGAAATCGTAAAGGTATAAGCAAAATATCGCCAATTGCAGCGACATTTTATATGTTTTTGCCAGAAATGTTATGAAAATTCATACATTGATTTTACTGAAAGTACAAATTCTAAATACTTTATTTTACTATTACTAGTTATTTCTTAGCGCTTTTGTTGTTTTTTAAATGTCTATATTGAATTGGGGATTGCCGTGTTGGCTTTCCAACACGAAGGACTCGGGTTCGATTACCAGGCCAGTCAGATCAAAGAAAGTTTTTTTTTTTTTTTTAAATATTTGAGAAATAAAACGTCTGCGAAGTAAACTAATAAATAAAATGAATCCCCTTAGCTTAAAAATAATGCGAATAAAAATTAACAGTAATGCCGCAACTTTGCTTTATAATTAACACGCTACTGCAGAGTTTTGGAAAAATTAAGCTCTATCGTCCTACCACTTTCACCAGCTATCCACACTATTCCTCTCTCTCTCTCTCTCTCTCTCTCTCTATCTAGTTCCAGTGCAATGCTTGCTTATGTGGTGGATTTCACCTGAGCACTGGCCCAAGAAGAAAACATATATATATAAACATGTTTTTTTTTTATAAGGAAACACGATTTTTTTTGCAGGGGGCTTACGTTAATTTAAACAAAAAAACGGAAATTTTTGTTAAGGCTTTACGGAAATCGTATTCAAAAAGTTAACATCACTGACTTGTGGAAATGCTTGTCTGACCGAAATTTCACGTAACTATAACGGCGTCAATCTGTAGAAAATAGAATTTTATTACGACGTTACGTGACATTTGTAATGGCTCATTTAAGCCTGAGTTAGTGAAAACGTAACACGTTTGCGGTGTTCAGCTGGCAAAAGCTGTAACATAACTAATACTCGTTGCTGTTTACTAATATCGTATCGTAGAAATTGTCACTTAGAAAATCCAAAGAAAATAGACTTTTACGTTGCAAACGTCAAATTGGCATTACTTACATATAAAACAAAAACCGCAACAGCTGACTGAATTGCTTGACGTTTTACGTTTTTAATAACCGACAGCTAAAGTTTAACGATAATGAAAAGTCTCACGTCGGACGATACGTTTTTACTAACTAGACCTAGTGCAACGTTGATGTAGTTGCATCAAACCATGATGTTTGATGTATAAAAACCCATGGAAATGCTTACAAACGTCACGTAACGTCGTGTTAAAATTATATTTTCTAAATTTATTTAAAATTCTTAAAATTATCTATACTTTTCGCACTTTGAAATTTATGTGTTATTTATTTCGTGTCACACTTGTTTGTTCTTTATTACTGCACATCTTTAATGCAGCAGCAGTTTATTATTTACTTTTCAAACCGGAAGCAATGGTTAGTTCATGTTGCTTGTTGTAGTTGTTGTTTCGTTCTGCTTCTGTGAAAGAAACGCTGAATTGGATCAAATTACTTCAAAACCACTTTGATAAATTTTTAACATTAAAGGAAGAAAAAAGATTTTGTTGTTTCCAAGCAGAATTCATTTAATTATGACACATTCATGTTATCAAAAGGAAATTCTTCTTCTACATTCAACAAACGGGCGAACTTACGTACATAATTTGAGAATTTCGTTTAAAAAATTCATAAATTTATTTAATCCTGCTGCAGTGTAACTTTTTGAAAAGATTAAAACATATTCGTGAGCATGGATTAAATTCAATTGGTGCTACTGTACTTAATTTGTGGTCTTCTGAGACAAACTGCCAACTGTTGTTTTTTTTTTCTAAATTTAGAGAAAGTGAAGTTATGGCCAGATGAAATCATTCAAATATTTATTTTCTTACCACCTCCGCTGACTGCTACATCTGCTCTTGTCGTCTCCAAATGCAGCTGCTTATGCTGCTTAATTACTATACAATCTCGTACGAGTATTAAAATATTTACATTTAAATTATGGCAGTCTTATTAAATTATTTAAGTAGTAAACAATATAAAAAATACATTTTATGTATAAGACGCGTACTCGTTTTAGGAAATGTCTACATTGTTTTAAAAAACGACATTAACAAATGTTTTGATTTTGCAGCGGAATGTTGCTCAAATAAAAATGAATTGCGAATAACGTCATTTCTTTTCGATTTATTAAGAAAAATTACAAACGTCAAGTATGAGTATGACTTGAGAAAAAAAAATGATAATAATAATAAAAACGCCAAAGACGAAACGAAATTCTTCAATTAAAAACAATGAATCTTGACTTGTTGCTTAAGAAATCGCAAATGTACAGGGTTTCGCAATAAGAATAAGTCAAGTGCTATAAACGTGTTCAGTAGCCTAGTGGTTTTTTTTTTGGCTGAATTGATGCGTGGTTCAAACCCTCCTCCACTCATCAAAAATTTTTTCTTTTAAGTACTTTAATGTCCTCCTTTGTCGGTATTTGAGAAATTGAAAAATGTGGGCGAAGTAAACTAATGAACAAAATGTAGACTCACACTCAGTGTCACCATTATTGGTAGACATCTTAATTACCTGATTGTTTCATTAACAATTCAGTTTTCTTTTTAAATAAAATGTTGTGGGTAACAATGCGACGGAAACAGGGTAAGTTAAGCTGTAATATAAATAAAAAACAAGTCAATTATTACTACCGTATAATTTTTTTTTATTTATAAAAGGTTTAATAGACAAAATTCAATCAATATACCTTTTGTAAATCCAAAAAAAAATTTTTATGAATACGGGAGTTGGTCTGTAGGCATTAATTGCCAGATTTGCTTTCCAACACTGAAAAAAACCCGTTTTATCGATAGAAAACTCCATCGCTGTCCGTGGGAATTAGTGATGTTATGAATATTCGTATTCGCATCAAAGAATATTCGAAACCCCTGAAACTGGGGTTGAACCCAGGTCTGTTTCTGGATTTGTAGTCAACGTGCAGAGTACCATACATCGTGCCATCGCCACCCTCATTTTTTGTATTCATATTCGCTAAATTCAAGCAACTATTTTGAGAATTTGTGCCAAAAAAAAAATACATACGAGGTCTGTTCAGAAGAAAAGGTGAATTTTGTTTTCTTCGATTACAATGGCGTGGTGCATCATGAGTTCTTGCCAACAGGTCATACGGTTAATATTAATACTGCATGGAAGTTATGCAACGTTTGCGTGAAGCAATACGGCTCAAACGATCGGAATTGTGGAAAAAGAAATCATGGATTCTTCATCACGATAATGCAGCAGCTCACACATCTATGCTTGTTCGTGATTTGTGGGCCAAAAAGAACACCCTAATCATGCCTCAACCAGTTTATTCACCAGATTTGGCTACAAGCGACTTTTTCCTATTCCCAAAACTGCGGAGACTGTAGAAAGGAAAGCGTTTTGCCACAATTGATGAGATAAAGTCAAAATCGAAGAACGAACTGTTGGCCATACCGAAAAGCACATTTCAGAAGTGCTTCGAGGATTGGAAGAAGCGCTGGCATAAATGTATAATATCTGAGGGGGATTACTTTGAAGGGGACAAAATGGACATTGATGAATAAATAAAACACTTTTCCAAAAAAATTCAAAATGCATCTTTCTTTTTGAACAGACCTCGTAAGTCTAATACTATGTTCACACGACAATATGAACCATTTGTTTCGGTTTCTCACCAACGATTGCCAATCATGGTGTTCACACGACAGTTCTTGATCCATTAAAGTAACGATAAAACAGCGAAACGCACACACGAATGACGCACGAGAGAGTTGGCTACCCTAGCGCGCCCAATGAGTTTCTTCGTGTGTATGTTTACATGTGAGAGAGTAGTAGTCCTCTGTTTTTGACATCTCAAAGTTAATTTACACAAACAAAATGCCCGTAGTTTTTTGTGATGTTCATTATTGTAGAGCTGCATAGACCTGATAAATAGGCCTTGAATTCGTTCAGTAAAAATTTGGAGACTCTCAGAAAAAGAACTGTCATTTTACTCTCCCAAATGGTGCTCTCTTTTGCTTTCATTTTTGTGTAAACGCATGGTTTTCAGTAGAATCCAATACAAATTTCCACAAATTAATGGAGCTAATGACAATTGATCGAAAAAACCGATGATTTGGTATTGATAGATTCATTTGATTATTCAAATTGAAAACGGAATTTTATTTGCTAAATTATTGCGCCAATCCATCAGTGAAATAAATCAGTTATAGAAGTGATTGAATTTGCATAGTTCCAGTTTGCCTCGGATTTCCAAAGTCCCCATTAGCGACACAAATCGGGACTCTAGTGTACATTATTACACAGATTCATCGATCTGTTTAGAGCACAGCAACATTTCCAAACCGAACTAATAAATTGGCTTTATTTGCAAGTGTTGCTCTGGCGTTAGTCAGATGATTAACCAATCGTTGGACAAACATATGACGCTTTATTTTATTTCCAATAGTTAGAAAATGTCACTTTGCCAAAGTCAGTCTTCATTTATTTTATTAAATTAAAGTTTTATCCTTTTCTATGTTTAAAGTCCGGCACAGAACTGAAATTCTTAGAACAGTTGAATTTTATCATTTGACTTCTTGATAAAACGAAAGAATAGCAATAAAGAAGAGCGGGGGATAAATAAATATGCAGGGACAGAAGAACAAAACAACAATTTTTTTATAATAAAAGATGGGGTTTTTTTTTTTTTAAATTTTCATCACGTTTTATGTCTTGACTATAGAAACTTGATTTTGAATTTTAATTATTTTCTACGTTCAGTCACACACACATACACACACACACACACACACACACACACACACAAGTGCATACATGCATTTGCTAAGACTGATTGCAACTGACATCTGACAAAAACAGATTTTTTACACAAATAAAAGTTACTTGTAAAATGTATGGATGGCACGAATGGAACAACAACAACAACAATAAGAAAGCTGGAAGTGAAACGTAAAACAAACTATTAAATGAATCAATGCCTTCAAGTGTGACTGTAAAAAAATTTTTCTATTTCATATCATCCAACCTCAGCCAGCCCAGCGTCCCAATGAAAGCAACAAATTGTTTCCCTATTCTTTATGATTGTCGTTACCCTACTAATTGTGAGTTTGTATTAAAAAATAACAAATAAATTGCACAGTACATGTATTTACTTGTGGTAAACTCTGTCAGCTCTACACTATTAGAAAACTTTGCATTCAGACAATGAATTTCTTCATTGTATCAATGAACTTTGCCATTATAAGTGAGTTAATGAATCCCTTCATAGAGAATGTTTTATGATTTTTTTCCCATTATGGCATAGATACATATAAATGGAATGAAAGTATTTATTATTAAATAAATGAAAGTTCCAACATTACAATAATTCAATGTTCCCGTGACATGAAAGAAATTGATTGATTTTATTTTTATTTATTTATTTCCAAGAGCCGCATTCCTTTGAAGGTCTAAATAGTCAGAACCCTACCAGACCTGACGCTAAACTACTGGGAATGTTTAATTTAATCGTTAACAAATAGTGTAGTGGGCATATTTTAACTAACAAAATTTATAAACTTTTAATGTTTCAAACCAATTGAAGTCATCTGATGCAAAAAAATTCATTTTAGCTAAGAATTAGACCGCCATGCATCAGTTGTGCGTGTCCTGTAAATCCTTGATAGATATAAAAATGGTAGAAACTAATCATTGTTTATATTTTCTTACGATATAGGGACTATATCGACACCTGTGCGCGAATTTATCGTAAGTTCGAAAATAGCTAAAAAAAAAAATACTTGAAGCACCGCCCCATACATGAGAGTTGCATTCCATTTTCGATCGGATATAGGCGGGTATAGTATTTATTATGGCAAATTAAATGCATAAAGCAGCGAATCGCACTACGCATTACAGAGAAAATTCGTTTGTTCGCCGAACAGCAAGTATGTGGAATGGACTACCCGCAGAGATCTTTCCTGTCACTTTTGACGTGGGGAAAATTTAATGGTGTTTTCTTTTCTGACAAAAATGTTACATATATGCTACATTTCGTTACTATTTCTGTTCCATTCTAAAAAATATGTAACATTAAAAAAAGGTATTTCATTCCTTTCTAAATATGTTGCACAAATAACTGGCAAAATATGCAACATATTTGACCCTCTATTCTCAAGTCGGGTTGATGTACTAACCTTTTTTACATCTTTGTTAAGTACTTTTTTATACAAATAAGAATTATGAAAATTAATATACCCTTCACTTTGACTAGAGTCTATCAGACTTTTGTTAGAGGAAGATTCTGTTTAATTTATTATTTATTTTAATGTAAACTTTTTTGATACATTTTTGGTTTAGACTTTTTGCAGTTTGTTCTAGGTAATAGCAGCTGATTAGAAAACAATGTTGCTGACGATTTTTATTGTTAAAATGGTGCTAAAAGCCGTAGAAACAGTGATACGCTAAGTATACATTAATGTTAAATCTCAAATATTTTGTACCATTGTGGCAGTAAAAAATGTATCACTTTTTAAAGGTGTGGGCAAACTGTAGAAAATGTTATCTAGCGAAAGGGCAACATTTTTGCAGCAAGGAAATCACCATAAATCAAATGTCAATTAACACTACTCACTCTATCGTTTATCCCTAAACCTTATTTCCTAGTTCTGGCACAATCCGGCTCATCCCCTGAGTGTCGGTCCAAGAAAAAAAAAATACAAAACTTTTTCTATATTTGCGAAAAATTCTCGAGAGAGAAAATTCGTTTCGAGAATGTAAAGATTTTGAGAAATACAATGAAAATGAAGAATTTGAGCAAAATGTAAATTCAGAGGATTCGTATACACAATAAAATCATTCATTGTATTAACGATAATCTTTATTAACATAATGCAGAACATTTGATGAATGCGTTTTATTGCCTGCCTGAATGCATTTTTTTCTTTCAGTGTAGTTGGTTTCTTTTTAAAATTTTTTTTTTTTTTTTTGCAAATTTCAAGTGAATTTTTAAAACTAATTTCAACGTCAATATTGAAAAATTTTTAACAAATACTACGAGTATTGATTCTTCCCCCCTTTTTAGTACCATTGACTAGATAAGCGATCTTCAATTCAATTTAATAATTGTTGTGATTGCATTTTCTTTTTAATTTTAATTTTATTTTATTATGCGCTTCTATTTATAGATACGGATTTCGTTTGCAAGGGGTTTAATTTTTAATTGAAATTAATATTACTCGTTTCTTTTTTCTATGCATTCAATTCATTGTAATCGTTCGGGTATTTGTTGCCAGTTCGATATTCATGAAATGTGTTCATGTGTGTATAAAATTCTTTGGAATACAAGTGTTGACCATCATTGTACACTGTGGCAGAACATGTGTTGCACGTTGCAATTTTATTTTTAATGTTTCTGACACATGTATGTAAACACATCTGCATGTATTTACATACATTCATATTTTTTTTAAATGTAATTTTTGTTGCATGCCACAAGCCAGCAGAGAGATATCAGCCAACCGAGAATGTTGAATGAACTGTTTATTACTTCATTTACGAGGGTCGGATGGAAAGTGCAAGCTTTGAAAATTTTCAAATGAAATTAGGCGTGAGTGAAAAATTATTTCATGTCAACATAACTCGTATTTAAAAACCCAATTTTTAATGCACAACCTATTCATCATTTTAATCGGGTATGTTCTGTAAACCGAATCTACAAAAATTTTTCGTTTTTACGCATACATACACATACTTAGGTATTGAGAAATCACTTGTTTTTAAATCGACTCGGTTTACAGAACAGGGGGCAATAATGTCATATTCGTTAGTTGTGAAAATTAAATTTATGTAAATATGTATGTATACGTAGATATATATTTTTACAATTAACTATCTTAAAAGATGAACAAACTGAGATGTAAAGCTTTGGAACTTGAAGAAAAAACAAATGGGCGTAGTTACACGACAGTTAAAATGTTAATGTGAAGGCGAATTTATACCAGGTGATCTCGTCCCTACAACAACAACATTTTTTGTTTACAAATATAACAATTTTATTAAAGTTGTCAAAACAGGTTACGTATTAACCAAGGCGAATTCATACCAGGTGGCCGCATTAGCTAAACTTCTCATCACCTGATTTTTGTTCAAGTGTCAAAGTTGTGTTCAACTAGAAGCATGTTAATACGTAAACTGTTTTGACAACTTAAAATTCAATATGATTTTAATGTTGATTCAACATGATTTTAGTGTTGATTCAACATGATTTTAATGTTGATTCAACATGATTTTAATGTTGATTCAACATGATTTTCTATGAATTTAGCGTTGTGCAGCTTTATTTTTACTACTAAAAATATACCATCAATTTGTTTTAAGATAATTTTCATATTTGTTCGTTTCAAATCAATGTGAATCACAGATAAATTGAAGTCAGGTCATTATTTTTTTTGCAGAAATTTGACATGATTTTAATTAACATTTCGTCATTTTGGTTTTACATTGGAATATTTTGCCGTGTGTAACGTTGTTTAGAAAACAAAAACACTGACCTCAAGTTCATTATTTTAACATATTTACAATTTAAAAAGGTCCAAAAGTTAGATATCACGAAATAAATGTTCTTTATTAAAATAAGTTAAATGACAACAGTAACCATGACAACATTGTGTCATTTGATTTAACGAAATTATTAATTAAACCTCGCAATTTATACAAAATCGCAAGTGGAACATAACACTGCGATTTTCTAGCCGTGCAGAAAGAAATAAATTTGTTAAAATACAAAATCACAGACAAAAATTTTTCATGTGGAAATTAGAGGCACAGTCCCCTATTAGCTGGCTTTAAATAGCTTATTTAGCCAAACAATAGTCAGTTTCTTCTTTCTTTCTATTTCCATTTTTCATTTTCTTTTCTCTATACAAACGTTTTATTTCTTTTCCACCCAAAAAAAAAAGAAAGAAAAACAAACAATTTTACACATGAAAATTACAAACTCACAACACAATTCTATTTACTGATTCTATCCCAGTCAGCATTTTAATTAATTATTGATCATATTCGAGTCTTTTTTATTCTTCTTCGCGATTAAATTAATCATTTATGCGCACGTTTCTGAATCGAAAACGACTGTTTTGTCGGGAGAAAATGGTACCCTAGATACGACTCTTCAAAACGAGTCCTTTATGTCTCGCGTTTCTGACTCATTTTCGAGGCAGTTTGCAATAGTACTTACAATCAATTACGACACTTTTTCAAGCCATTTTAGAGTCATATTACTAGCCGTTAGTGAGTCTTGTTTTATTTGGTATAACATAAAGAAAGTATATTCTTTTATTTTTTTTTTTATTATTTATTTATTACTCTTTAATTTAATCAACTTTTATTGTTCTTTGCACCATGAGCTTACCACACAAATAAACATAAATTCACAAAACTCAGGTGTTTCAAAATCAGTAAGAAAATTTGTCCCGTTATAAACAGTAGCAAAAACCATAAGAAACAATTTTTCATCGTCAAGATGCGCTAAATATGACTCCAAAATAAAAATAAAAATTCTTAATACAGTCACATTTCGGGCATCTACATACATGATGAATTTATGATTGCGCACATTCTATACATATTGTTTGCGTTTTTTAAACAAGTCGCTTTCCAAGCATTTGTCGGATTCATTTTCGGGTCTTTTTTTAAGCGCACAACTGATTAATCCGTTTTTAGTCATCTGAGGTAGTCTTAAAAGACTCAGTTTGGTGATTTCTGCCAAAACAATCTTCCAAATGCTGACTGGGATGTTATGCTTTTTGCTGTGTGTATTTATCAGGTTTTGTCTACTTCTTCGCGTTCTGTAATTATTTAAATGTCAGAAATATTTCATAATTTCATATTTAAATAAAAATAATGAAATGGACTTGTGGCTGTAATTTTGTGGTGTGAATTTTTATTATTTTATCTTTGGGTCAAAACTAATTGACTGTACGAAATAACAATGGAATTCTTTATGTGAAATATTATTTAATATTTCTTTTTTTTTTGCCAAAATAATTGGTCGTTGAAATGCAAATTGCAATGAAGGAGCTGCATTTATATCATACCGCGGGGATAGTCTGAGAATTTGCCGATTTTTTTTTTTTTTTTTTTTTTTTTTTTTTTTTAATTTGGACCAGCACTCAGGAAATGACCCCTACACATGCGGTGCTTTGTGCTGGAACTAGAGGAAAGGGATAGTAGGAGAAATGATAGGAGGTTTAGCATCACTATCTTACAGCACTGCTTTTTGCACGTCATTTGTTTTGCAGTGTTGTGGCGCTCTGATGTCAAGGGGACGTATTAAATTTTTGAACCTTCGTTTTTAGTAGTCATTTTTAGTAAATATTTTACTTCGCCGGTGCTACACAATACCGACGAAGTAGGGCGTTCTGATGTGCCTGTGGATTGGATACAGCTGAAGCTGTAATTGTTCAGTGACCAGTGGCTATGCCTTCGCCACTGAAACCTTCCTACAACAACTGACACAAAGACACAAAAATACACAACAGAAAAATGCGAGATGTTTTTTTTATGAGTCGGAAACTGCGGTTAACCCAGGAAAATTTTTCATCATGTAGTCAACGTGCAGGCTACTTCGACCATCGCCACCCTCGAGTACAAGCTGGGGCAAAAGTAATCAAGGAAAACACTATAAGTTTTACAAATGGCGCCAAATGTCAATTCGGTTTTGACATTTGTGAAGCAAACAAACGCGAAATACAAATCAACAAACCATGAATCTGTTTATTCCGCAAGAACGCAGAATAATTTTTTCATTTTTTTTGCGCAACAATTAGTCGGTTTTGTTGGTGCTTCCGCCACCAACTGGATAAACACTGCGGCGTTTGGTCATTCGCCTTAAAGAAACTGCGATAACACGAGATGTTCTCAAGGCTGGCCGGCCCAGAGCAGCCGTTGTGCTAAAAATATCGTTGCTGTCGAATAGGAGACCGTAACATTGAGCAGACAACGTGCCACGCAATTGGCCATTAGCCGCCGTCCCTACGCAGAATTTTGGTGAAAGATTTGAAGATGTTGCCTTAGAAAAGGCAAAAAAAAAAGGACAAGAAGCGAACATGGGGTGTTCGTTGCCTCTATTAATTTGTTCGTTGTATGTCGTCCTATGAAATAGAAATAAATCTATCGCAGAGCTCGTTACGCACGACGAATTTCGTTCGACGTTGGTGTTGTGTTAATTTTCATATTCACAAATGTGTTTTATTTCTGATAACGAAAGTTCGCAACGTGAAATTTTACGTACGTCGGTCCAATTGTGTTCGCATCATTAATCGTAACAGCAAATAACACGTTTTTAGAGGCAGATATTTTATTTATCGCACTTAATTATGTGCAGAGGAGTGTAATCGCTTATTATGTCATAAAGATAAGCGCCTTGATATAACAATACATACAATGAAATCTAGAACTAAATAGTAACTTAACGTTTTCAAGTTCATTGTTACTACTGTGTATGTATGGATTCCTATTATTACGAGTATACGAAATTTACTTTAATCTCTTTCTTTATAAAGCTCGTCGTTTCCCAATTATTGTAAATTATGGAGTGCGCAAAATGTTTACTTAACTGCCATACAATTGTTACATGACTCGTTTATATTTTCTTTATTGATTGAACAATTAGAAAAGACACAATTGCATTACTGTAATTGGACATTGTTATGCTTTAAAGTTCATGCCATTCATATTTGAGTTTGCAAGCAAACGTTCACGTAACTCTATGTGTGTGATAAGGCGACTTTAAAAACTTAACGAGCGATAACAATAATAATTTTCGAATATGAATGTTGAAAAGAAAGTGTGGCTAACTGCGTAGGTCTTTCAACAATCTGTTTAATATTCAAAGTACATGGTGGGCCAAAAGAAGTCATCCGTTGTTGTTTGGCTCTCATCTTTTTTTCTAAATGAAAAACTTCGATTCTGTTTTTTTTGATCATGTTTATCTGAACCTTTAAAATTTTATTCGTCAAGTCGAGAAGATGATATCGGCCAAATGGGCGCCGTCACAATTGATTGCTATACGGATATACGGACAGATTCTCGCACTCGTGTCGAATATTGTCCTTGAGGGCTTCCAGGGTCTCGGGTTTGTTCACGTAAACACGGGACTTCAAAAAACCCCACAAAAAAAAGTCTGGTACGGTTAAATCGGGCAATCTTGCGGGCCAGTGCAAATCGCCAAAACGAGAGATGAGGCGACCCGGGAACGCCGCCTTCAGAATATCGGTTGTGGCTCGCGCAGTGTGTGCCGTTGTTCCATCCTGTTGGAACCACATGTCCTCCAGTCCTCATTCGTTCAATTGCGACAGAAAAAACTCGCTTAACATGACCCTATAGCGCGCACAGTCCACTGTTGTCGTTTAACCAGCGGGGTCCTCGAAAAAAAATGGCCCGAAGACTCCTCCAGTGTGAACAGCGCACCATGCAGTCACTTTGAGCGGGTGTAATGGCTCCTCGTGCATCACTCGTGGATTTTCGGTGCCCCAGAAGCGATAGTTTTGCTTGTTCACGTACCCGCTTAGGTGGAAATGAGCCTCATCGCTCATTATGATTTTGGTCGAAAAATCGTCCACTTCGTCCTCGTGATTGAGGATGGCTTGGGCGTAGGTTACGCGTTTGTTCACTTGTATTTTACATCTGTCTAGTTCACAAATGTCAAAACAGATTTGACATTGGCCGCCATTTGCAAAAATAAGAGCATCTTCCAATAGAGTGATTTCTTTTGGCCCATCTTGTATATTTACTTTGTTAATAATGGATTGGACACAAGATTGAGTGCACGTGATTAAATTGTTTGCATAAATAAATATTGAATTTAATTTGTTTTTTTTTTGTAGTAGAAAAAAAACCTGAAACTGTGTAATTTTACAGCTTCTTAGAACCCATATATTCATGGACAGAAACAAGTTTATCATAGATAACCCAAATAGCTAAAAATTAACATATGCTGTTGTTCATGAAAATCCCAGAATTGCTATCGCCAGCAATTTTACTTAATAATATTTCAAATGGCGTAACATTTGCCAGCCGAACGTTTATTTTGGGATTAAGACAATTGACGAAGAAATTTACATAATAAAAAATTTATTACTACACGTACGTACTACATGCATACATATATGTATGCTATACCCCTTAGCGCCAAATTATCTAAAGCCTCAAATAAAAATTTTTACACAAATTTTTCGTTTGCAAGGAAAATTTTTTAAAATTCAAATTTTGAGAAATTTGCTTTAATTTTCTTATCTTTTAGCCGTCTCGTGATAATTTAAACCACTCTACAACGTGTAGTACACCTAATTCTGTTTTTACGTGCTTTCAAAACTTATTTCATTCTCTTTTTACAGTCTAAAAATTATGAATATTTATTAGGAAAACGTATACGTTTATACCAGATTTGGAGGATTGTCAATTAAATACAGAGTTGACAGCTCTGCAAATCGTGTGGTACGAAATAAAACTCTTTTGGTCTGAATGACTTGATAGTAGATTTTTTTTACTTCGGGCACTTTTATTATAGCTATCGAGCTGAAATCGGTATACGGGAGAGTAAATAATGGGGAAAATATGAAAACTCTCATTTGATGTACGGGTGCGCACTCTTCATAAAGCGAGATATCTGAAATTGAGTATACGGATAGGCACTCAGAAGGTAAAACATAGATAGGTTTTCATCTAAATGGACGCATAGACTATAAATTATTTCAAACATAAGACCACGATGGGTGGCAGGGGGCAAATTCCACGTTTGCGAAACTAACTAACCGATTTTATTTATTTATTTATTTATTTATTATTTAATCGAGCCCATAGGGCCATATGTGATTCAAAGTATGTACAAAATGATGAACTTAAATATCTTTTTATGAAAAGAATGAAACTTGAATATAAAATATATAACTTGAATTCATATCAAATCAATATTGCATTATATGAGTACGAAAAGAGTTCTTAGCTGAGGACCATATAAAGTTTACTTTTGAAACTCGCAGTAGTATTATCAAAATTTCTCGTGTCAATGGGAAGAGCATTGTAAAGTCTACTAACTCTTATTTGAAACGATCTTTCAAATATGGAGTTGTTTATTTTAGGTATCGTTAAATGAGGATTGCGAACTGATTTTGAAAACTTAAACAAATCGGTTAAGTAAGAATTCGATTTAATGATATTATAAAAACAATATAATGTTCTTAGCTTGACAAATTCAAGGAAGGAGCATTTTAGAAAGAAACTGACCTTGTCAGATATATGTTGAAAAACCTTAAGCTTAAATACATATCTTATGATACGGTTAAAAATCAATCTCAGCCGATTCAAATTTGACGCTGAACAACCACTATATACCTAAAGGCAATAGAGGATGTGAGTCATCAGTAGAGAGTGACCCACGTTGTACCTCATTCGAATCGGGAGTTGGCAATTAAGACTATATAAGGACTTTAGCGACAAATGTATCCTAGTAGCTATATTAGAGACATGGTTATCAAAAGAAAGTTTTTAAAGAAAGATTTTAATAAAAAACACATGAGGCATATACATTTTTTTCAATAAAAGTACGATAACAGCTTTAGCAATGCGTAGCCGGGTCAGCTGGTATTACATACATATCCATATATATATATATATTATATATATATATAAATATGTAGTACTGTTGTTGCTTTGGTTTCGAACAATACTATATATCGCTGATATAGTCGACCTCAAAAAAATTATTTCCTTGAGTGAATAATTCAGAATAAGTCATCATATTGGGGTTTTTTTTTTCAATAATAAAACAAAGTTAAGTGTAAGTGAATCGAAAATTTGTTATCTACGGATTTTACGTGAAAGTAGAATTATGACGTTGTTTGAGTAAATAAGCGATGTGTATTTATAAAAATCCAACAGACCACAAATATTATTTGAAACAGAAATAAATAATTAAATAATATCGTTATAATAGAAATGATTAATACAGTGAAAGCTTTAATTACGAGCAGCAGTCTGAAAGAGATTTTTGTGTATATTAATAAACTATAAAATAGAAAATAGTTTGGAAGGTCGTTCGTGAATTATTGCGAATACAGTGAACTCGCACTAAGATGAACTAACTAAAACTAAGCTAGTTGACTTTTGCGAGATTGTTCGTATTTGCGAATTATGTCTAATTTTGCTTTATAAACGTTTTTCCCATAAAAGTAAAAGTTTCTTATGTTTTGTTTTTCAAAAAAAAAAAAAACAAATTCTTTCAAATTCAGTAATTTTATTTTTTTGCTATTTCTTTTGTATGCACAGAAAAAAATCTTTTTGATATATAAATACGAAAATCATTGATTCCATAAAAAATTTTCTTGATGACGATTTTTGCATATTTGATAAACAAAATTGTAGGGTCGTTTATTGAAAATATTTCCATTTTAATTCAATAAAGAAATATTTTAAACCAAAGAAAAAAATTGTTGATTTAAATTTTATTTCCAACTAGGATTTTTGTTGTTTTGTAAACTTTTTTAATTAAAAGTTGTGTGGAAATCAAACATAACTTTTATTGATTCAACGAGGAATGAATTCTATGTTCTGCCCTTTTTTAAGTTGCAATTTTGATAAACATTGTCTTTGAATGAAATACTAAGTGTTGTTGATTTTTTGTGCCATATTCAATAACACAGATGTTTGAAAAAAATTTTGGTAAATTTTTTTCTGTGTGAATGTAAGAAATTTTGATTGACAGCTGAATGCAATTTAAATACGAAATTATTATGCAGTTGAATCAGAATTTCACCCCTACCCTCTTCAGTTAGATTTCAAAACTGTCTAGATGAAACCCTTTAAAGAAATACAAAGCTTTTGCACAAGTTCATATTTTAGAGTAGTTAATGGAAGGAAAAAAGTGTTCATGTTACCGCGAGTACACTGTAACCAACAAATGGTGTAAATTATGCAATCTAGAACTGCTAGAAAAAAAACTAATGATGCCATCGCAATCAGCACCCTCAATTTGTTGATTTGCATAAACTGTAGATGAGTTCTGCTAAAGAACTTGAATGAAACCTGTGATTAATCTCCGAGCCAATGTTACAAATAAAGGAAATCAATAATGGATTTATTTAGTTGCTCGAGATCAGCTTCCCAAAGTCCCAATTGAACAAATTATTAAGAATCTAAATGTATTTTTATTTGCAATTCAAATACCAGACAGTTTGGCTGTAACCAAACGAATACATAATCAATTAGACAATTTTTTCGGTTTTTACAGAAACGACAGCAACAACATCGTCGGGTGTTTGTGTTGGTATATTGACCGCTACATTAGGCATTTACGAACTAATAAAAAGAAAACTTATTTGCGCAATATTCAGCTTTCATAAATGAACGATTTACAGTGAAACTTCTCCTAACGAACACCTCCTATATACGGACATTTCCCATAACCGGACACTAAATTTTAAAAAATTATTAAATTTAATTAATTCGCCTTGATTAAAACTCACCAACCCTAGTAGTATTTCTTCATTTTTCAACTCTGATTCATATTTGTGTTAATGCTATTAATTGCACAGAAAAAAATATTTTATCAATTAAAGAAAAAATGGAAATTACATGTAAATACTTGTTTTCTTAAATACTTGAGATGAAGCATTTTATGGAATTGCCGGTATGAAGTATTTTACTAGAAACGAATTCGTCGCATTTAAAAACATTTAAAACCATTTTGAAACTCAAAGGCGCAAATTGAACTGACCCAAATTAGAGCAATCTATTTTGTATAAATTTTTTTAAACCACAAATCACTAGTCTAGCATTATTAAATAAAGAAAATTTTTAAAATAATAAATGTGAACCTCTGATATGATAAGCGGACACCCCTCAACCGGACAAAAATACCGCGACGGTGAGTGTTCGCTTATGAGAGGTTTCACTGTACATTCAAAATAAATTGTTCTCATCACTGTTGTTAATGGGTGAAAAGAACCTTTTACATTAACACAATTTAACCGAAAACAATGGACAAAATTTGGTGTGTTGCCGTGGGCTGTGAATGTCCGCACGTGGAAGCTTTTATTTATAAAGAAAACAATATAAAGTGCAACTTCAGGGCATTAAAAATAAATTTTTAAAATATCACTTATGATAATTTGGCTCTAAAGAGTCAATAAGCTCGCAAACGTTCCGTAATAGCAAATTATTTATAATTTTAATACACAAATGTTTTGCATATTTTTCCCCACTTTTTTTTTTTTTTTTAATTTTTTTGTTTTTAATTTTGTTTTCGTTTTTTGTTTGCGCCTTTGTAATATGATTTTTCTGTTTACATTTTATTTTTTGTTTTGTTTTTCTATTTGTTTGTGTTTGTTTTAAGTTTTGTTTTATGTGTCAAGTAAAGTGACTGTTAATTGAACGCGGGGTTTTTTTTGAATTCAATGACACTGAAAAATATTTATTTACATTTGCAAAGAGAATCGATTTTTTAATCGCTTTACTAATCCATATTAACACACATGCTTACTACGTGTATAAAAGTGTGTCTGCATGTTTCAAAAAGCAGCGCCTCTGCTGTCAAAGAGAGGCATTAAATTTTTGAAGCTGTGCTTTGGTAGCCATTTTTATTAATTCTTTTACAGCGCCAATGATGCTACACAATACCGACGAATGACGGTGCTCTGATGTTACTTGTAGATTATTATCAGCTGAATTCCATACTGTTCAGTGACTATTCCTTCGCCACGGAAATCATCCGACAAAAAGTGTATTAAAATTTTGTTCAAATATGCTTTAAATTTTCATGAATAGAATTGTGGGACCGATTATGGCCTATTAGGCTAGGTCTTCTTGAAAAGAATTAATAAGTGAAGTGAAATATATAATTTGAAACTTATTTGGGTTCTTTTAAAACTTTAAAAGAGAACTAGTTTTGACACTCCTACAAACTTGTAAAATTTATAGGAAAAACTTGATCGTCATTTTAAAAGTTTTTTTTTTTAATTTTAATCCATGGAGATGAACCATTTAAAACTTTCATTCGAATTTTAAAATAAAACACTTTTCAATGGAAATTGGATATCGAAATTTATATTATACGAGGTTTGTTCAAAAAAAAATGTGAATTTTGTTTTCTGCATTTACAATGGCGTATTGCACCATGAGTTCTTGGCAACAGGTCGTACGGGGTGGGATTACTTTGAAGGGGACAAAATGGATATTGATGAATAAATAAATACTTTTCCAAAAAAATACCAAAATTCATCTTTCATTTTGAACAGACCTCGTAAGTCTAATACTATGTTCACACGACAATATGAACCATTTGTTTCGCTTTCTGACCCACAATTGCCAACCATGGTGTTCACACGACTGTTCTTGGTCCATTAAAGTAACGGTAAAACAGCGAAACGCACACACGGATGACGCACGAGAGAGTTCATAGAGTTGGCTACCCTAGAGCGCCCAATGAGTTTCTTCGTCCTTTCCTGTACACGGTCGAGTAACTTTAAAATAGTTTTTGAAGCACTTCAGCCCATACATGAGAGTTGTATTCCATTTACGTATTTCCATTTTATTCTTAAAGTAAATAAACAGCAAATGTGTTCCTGCAGCAAATATCTACACTAAAAATCTATTTGGCATATGCGCAACGTTTTAAAAATCTTTCTTCCACAACTCCTTAACTTCAGCCAAAATTTACTCTTGCTCAGTTATTTTTTGTATCCGTCAGAATATTCTTTATATTGTTCGTATTATTCGTATGCACGAGATTGTTATAGACGTTTTATAGCTAATGAACATACACGAGTATTTTATATATTTATTTTAATCTCTTTCATTTCAGATTCATCTTTTACATATCTGATTTCGCAGCAGATCGTCAAACAATATGACTTCATCTGGCCATTTAGAAAATGGCACTGATACCGAATGGCTGGAAGATCTGCTTAAAGAAGTTCAACTTGAACAATTCTTAGAACGCATTAGGGATGACTTACAAGTCACACGGTTAGCACATTTCGATTATGTGCAGGGCGAAGACTTGGAACGTTGTGGCTTAGGTAAACCAGCGATTAGACGCTTAATGGAAGCGGTGCGCAAGAAAAAAGCTCATCAATGGCGAAAAAATATTCTTTCGAAATTAATTGGTGGCGGCAAACAGCCGTCATCGAAAAAATCTTCAAATGCAACAAATAAAGATAAACAGCAAAATACTCAATTAACCTGCCTAATACATGAGAAAGATATAACGCTGGCCAATAAGCTGGGTGATGGTTCCTTTGGCGTTGTACGCCGTGGAGAGTGGCTAACAGCACCCAATGGCAAACATTTGCCAGTGGCAGTTAAGGTTGGCTCTTTTGTCTCTTATCAGTGTGAATATGTAAATTAAATTGAAATTGTTCTTTTAATTCGAAGGTTCTCAAAGCTGACAATCTTACGCAGCCGGGCATAATAGAGGATTTCTTTCGTGAGGTGCAGGCTATGCATGCCTTAGATCACTCAAACTTGGTGCGTTTATATGGTGTGGTGCTATCTCAACCTATGATGATGATAACAGAATTGGCAGAGCGAGGTTCCCTACTCGACACTTTGCGCAAACAGTGCAAACACACGCCCATGACTACCATATGGAATTGGTCTGTACAAATTGCTACTGGTATGGCATACTTAGAACACAAGAGATTTTTACATCGCGATTTGGCTTGTCGTAATGTGCTATTGGCCTCAGGAAATAAAATCAAAATCGGCGATTTTGGTTTGATGAGAGCTCTGCCTCAAGAAGATGATTGTTATGTGATGTCTGAACATAAAAAAGTTCCTTTCCCTTGGTGTGCTCCAGAATCTTTAAGGTTTCGACAATTTTCGCATGCCTCCGATACGTGGATGTTTGGCGTTACACTGTGGGAGATGTTCACATTTGGTGAGGATCCTTGGGTCGGCTTAAATGGTTCGCAAATTTTACGGAAAATTGATAGAGAAGGTGAGCGTCTACATCATCCCGATGCTTGTCCCCCCGATGTTTATGAAATGATGTTACAATGTTGGGATAAAACTCCTGCAGAACGGCCTACATTCGCAGCTATAAAGTAAGTTTGTTTTTTTCTTCGTACATATGTTACCAATGTGTAACGGATTTTTTTTTCTTTAAGGGAGTTTTTGGTTGGTGTTTCGCCTCAACTTGTTAAAGCGGCCAAAAGTTTCAACGAGGTAAATCGTTTACAAATTGAAGCGGGCGATACGATAGCCATCATTGATGGCAGGTCTGAGCTTAAATTGATTAAGGGTCAAAACCAAAGAACATTCGATATCGGCATCTTTCCACGACACATATTGGAAAAGACCAAACAAACCAACAGTGATCTCATACGGCCAATGCATGAAAACCTTCGAGCCACAGGTCATTCGGGCTCACCGTTTGGTTTCTGTTGGAGCGGAGCTGGCACCATGGCCACCAGTAGTAGTGAAATGCATGCAGAAAGAGCACGCAAAGCAGCTTCCCTGCAGGCACACTCCATGCAACAGTTGCATCATGCTAAAGAACGTAAATCGATTGTTACCAAACAATTCTCATACAACAAACTAGTAAACGAGAGAGCCGGCGACTTACAACATCAACAAGCAATGCATTCTGCTGCTGGGGCCGCCAATACTAAAAGCAAATTTGGTAAAAACAAAATGCCCCAGAGGCCGCCGCCTCCTCAGTTGCAACAGCAGCAGCAAGAAGGTATTCTTATTGATATATCCCCAGAATATGGTGGTGGTGGTGGTGGTGGTGGTAGTAGTGGCCCTTCTCCTCCAGCACAAAACTCCTTACTGAACATAACTGAAAGCTCGTCACTGCATGTTGACAGTTCTTTTTGTATACTTGACGCTCCCATTGATGTGCCTACCGAAGGTGATGAATATCTAGAGAATAATGCTTCTCCCATCATGCCTCCAACGCCTACAACTACAACACAAACCAGCTTTGATTTTGGTGTTTCACCCTCACGACTTCAACCACCTCCGTATCAAATGCCGCCAACATACTCGAACACAATTGAATTTAGTCAGCAGCAACAAACAACACGTGATCCTTTTGACACAAGTAAAATTAGTTTAAATGACGCTAATGCCACAAACACATGTGACGATATTAACGCTCTCTACTCGAATGTGATAAAAATGCAACAACAACAAGATACTTCCTTGAGGTAAGTTTTAATTTAAAAGAACACCCTCCAACAAATTTTAAATAATTTCATTTTAATATTATAGAAATACATCCATACAAAATTCCAACTACAACAGCCCCTCAGCACGTAAAACTTTATTTGCTGGCACAGCAACCGCCTCAATAGCTTCCCAGTTATCCATGCCTGGGAACAAGGAAAATATACCACAAATGCCTTCAGAAGCAGCTTCCAGTAACCTAACAACGTATGATACCACAAAACTACAATCTGCTACAATTTCTGCCGCTGAAGATTCGGCCTTGCAAAGAAACTTAAGTAACCTTTCTCTGGACAAGCAAACTGCGCCTTCCCTCAACTCATCATTATCCGCAACCTACACTGACCCAATTAACACTACTGAACAAGTTATGTTGGATAAAAGTTTTATAGCAGAATTGGAAAAGGATATGTACTCGAATAAAGGACAGAATGACTATGAACGCAATTCATCACAAATGTATGCGAATAAAGAAGCCGTCTTTAAGCAAAATCTTACACCACTTAAGAATTCTACTGCTGCTGCGCAGCAATCAAATCACTCGAGTCCTACTTCGAATAGTGGAGCATCGCCAAAAATGCAGAATATCGAAAGACAGGCAGGGCAATATATCGCAAAGGAGAATCGTTCTAGTTTATATGGCACAACCACAGCAGCCTGCTCCGTTGTACCCAAATCAACTAATTTGGAAAATGCAACAACCAATAGCAACAGTACCCAAAGTGTAGTCAATCGTATATGGTACGAGAGAGTAGCTAATCAATCAGAGTATTATGCCCAACCAGGTTTAGACAATGTTTATTCGAATCAGGGAGTTTATCAGGCCACACCAGTAACAGCAGCCCCAACTTCCGCCTTAACTTCGAATGTCAGCAATGAAACTAATCACAGTTTTGTCGCCATTTCTAACCGCGTTGTAGTCCCAAAACCCGCAAATCAAATATATGCCTCTTCGGCTTCTATTTATGGCAGTGTAAATGGTCATAATATGTACGATGCGGTGGCACCGACGCCTTCCACCTACTACGGTCAGATTCCTTTAAGTCATTTTACAAATGATCAAGTCTATGCGCTTGGCAATAGCGTGCCTAATGTTGCAACACAGCCAGCTATTTACGACGAGGTAACTTTGGATGATTATCTCAGACCACATCGTCCTGCACCTTTAGCACCACCCCAATTGTCCGCCCAGCAGATTCAAAGGCGGCTCGAAAAACTAAAGAAACAACAGGAGTCTCAAGTAGATGGCCATAGCTCTTTGTATGCCCCTCCACCATCCGACTACGAGCGTGAACATCAGAAAATACAGCAAATGCTACAGGATTTAGGACCAAATACACAAGAAATCGAAGTACGCAATGCCTTAAGAGCTGCCAGTGGTGATACGAATTTAGCTATAAGACACTATAAAATAGATCAATTGTCAAGGTGAGTTGAATACATTTTCCATTCGAAGAAATTTAGTGAAATTCTTAATAAGAGCAACAAGTTGGACTTCTACTATGCCCGACAATATTCAGCATTATGAGCGATTTGTTCACTTCAATGAAAATAATTCTAAAAACTTTGATACAGAATTGTATATTATTAGAAACCCTTTAGAGCGATGTATAAAACTTTAGCATTTTTTATTCAGAACCATTTTGTAAATAAAAAAAGAAAACTAACAAATTTAAATTTCAACGTATAGTTGAACAGCCAAATATTGGTACTTGGAAGCAAAGCGTTTTGGTTTTATAACGTTTGGACATCGACTGCACGAGATTTGCACAATATTCCGGAGTTATGTTGTTTCACTCTCGTCTTATTCCCTGTTTCGACTGTTCCACTGTGTTGAAAATGGATTTATACAGTTTTCGGCCAAAGTTTTTCCCAAACATGCTCGATAATGTTGCCATCTGGGGACTGTGCCGGTGTTTGCAGTAATTTTGGACAATTGTTAATGAAGTACATTTTCACAACATGTGAGTGTCATTCAGAAAGAACTAGTTCTATAAGAACAACTGATTAGGTACTCCACTTGGGGACATGTGTAGACAATGGAACCAGGTCACTAGGTGCCTTCCTTGTGCCCATGGTGGTGGTGGTGAACGTAACTGACTTCACACGCTGTTGAGACCACCGTGGAGTAAGAAGCTACGCCACGTTAATCCTGATCACAATCTGTAGTGTTATATTCAGTATATGCATACATAAAAATAATCGTAATTCATTTTGAATCGCGTTGAATAAATATTAAAAAAATCAAGTTTTTTAAATTGTGTTTGAAATTTTTTCAAAACACGGTCCAACACCCAAAATTGATTTTATTTTCAAATTTTTCGTCAAATTGTTCTTAAGTTATAACATGTTTACATAAGTAGATATACCCTAAATCTCACATACTGACATCATCAGGAATATAGTCAGAATCGACTTCCAAAGACTACACTTAAAACGCGCGAAATACAGGGTGCAGAGATTCCTCGCAACTGCTTGGGCTATGAATGCCCCACGGCCAGGGCCCAGTCGATCTTCAAGGACTCCCGAAAACATTGAACTGGTTGAAAGCAGTTTACGTGAAAATCCGCGACTTTCAATACGGTAAAGAGCAGCCTCACTGGGACTTCCAAGAGCGATTATTCATGAAATTTCAAAAAAGGATCTGGATGACATACTCTTTAAAAAATAAAATCCGCATTTCTATTCTATCGTTCAATGCTCTTAATAAGACTTTGTGTCAATTATTAGGTTTTTTATTTTCATTTGAAAATATAAATCTGCTACCAGACACCCTGTATAATAAAAATTCGATTTTCGCAAAATCGGTTAAAATCAGGAACTCCTCCCTACATTTATATCATAAGTGAATACACATATGTAGTACATATATGCTTTAAAGATTTAAAATTTTCAAATAATCCCAATGTAAAATGTTTCTTTTCAATTTCAGGCTTGGTCTTGCTAATCGACCTCAATGTGAACAGGCTTTACAAAAAACTGGCTGGAGTTTAGAACTTGCAGCTGCTGTTTTACTAGAATCTACTTCATAAGTTTCATAAAGAAATATATGTATATAGATATGTATGTATTTATGTATGTATATACTTACATGGCTACATTACCCAAAAGAACACTGAATCAGCACCTTAAATCCGCATGAAATCATTCCATTGTTCCCGATTAAATAAAAACGGAAATGTTGCTAGAATTGAAACAAATTATTAAAACTGTTATTAATGAATGTGATTTAAATCAGTACAATTTAAAGAAAAACAAAATCTTCTAACACTTTTTTTTTTAAATCGAAGTTTATAATAAGTACTTGAAGAAGAAAAGTGCAACAACACTTCATACAATCCGACGTCCTCCTCAAAAACTAAATCATTTATGTCATTTACACTATATATACATAAATAAATGTCTATTATTTCATTACTTGCATGTATAAATAATCACCCTTATTCCGGTTGTGGACGTCGACATCGACAACAAATCTTAGCCCCTGTTACGTCAAAATACTGCGTGTTTTGTACCAAAGTTAAATTGGCATTTAAAAAATTCTACATTTTCATTAAATGTCAATTACTATATCGATATTGCATATCGATTTGAGAGAGGATAAGTTTTGGTGTCGACGTCGACGTTGACAACTGGAATAAAGTGGAATATTATATTATTTTAACAATTAATTCGAATTCCATATCTAAGCCTTGTTATTTAATTTTGAAAGAAGTGAATTGAATGAAAAAAAAAATAATCATTTGCTTATAAATTATCAATGACTGATATACTCGTATATTTAAAATCCATTATAGAAATTTAATTATCGTTTTAAGGAGGCAAATTAACAAGATGTTGCCATGTGGTGAAAAAATTTTGTTTAACCAGGTGGTGAAAAAAATTTGTTGAATCACGATGTAACATCTTTCTGGTAAACATTTATTTTTTATAAATAATTTTCTTCACAAAGTATTAATGCGAATCAACTAAAGAAAGTTAATTCTTCACTTCATTCATCTGGTTTAATTTGCCTAAATGCATGTATTGAATTTTAATTTATGTTTTTGTTTTCTCGAAACTGCAGAATTTGCCGTTTATTTTAACTCCTTATAATTTTAAGTTATTCTTATGATACTTTAATTACTATATTTTATACTTGTTAATAAAACAAAACAAACAAAAAATTCTATTATAGGCAATACAATTGAATTAAATTGTAAAGTATTGCCTAAATATTGAAATAGTCTTTCTATGAAACATGAAATTTTATTTATGCTGTTTATAAACTAAATCGGAAGATATTAATATTAATAAATTTAAGAATATGTACGGACAACAAATAAAGAAATATTATTTACAACTTTATTTGCTACTCAAATTTTATTTTATGCAATCGGATAAATGTGAAAAATATAAAGCGAGCCTTTGGTGCAATACCGTCGTAATTCAAAAAATCGTGAACTGAGAAAAATGCATTTGAAGTTTTGAGCCATCTTTTTGATAGTATTTTCGTTTACTAAAGTTATTTTTTTACAAGTTTTTAAATATGGAGGCATGTTTTGTAATGTTTTCTATTTGTAAATTTCTTGTCATAAAGGAAATATTTCATTATTGCAAATAAATATTGTTGGAAATAGCTGAAGCCAATAAAGACATTAGTAGCTGTAGAATCTGAACAGTGTAATTGTGGAAAGAAGACTTATTAGACAGAAATCGCACATTTTTAACCTGGCCGATGAGAAGTAAATGATGAATTTAAAATTAAAATCATATTTTCCCAGTAATTAATTTTGTTTTAAGATTTCAAAATTATTTTCTGCTGAATAAAGTATCATTTAATCATATATTGGATGCAGTTTAGAAAAAGGGACCAGATCAACATTTATTCCCAACATCATAAATTGATAGCGACATTATGATTTTTGGCTCAAGGATCGTACCATAGCAGTTATGGAAATCATTTTAACATTGGATGGCCACAGCCCGTCGTGGAAAAGAATTTGTCCAACATTCTGAACGTCATGGAGAGGGAAGTTCGTTCAGAATGGAAGAAATTCAATATGACAATTGCTAGAAAAGAAACTGAAGCAAAATTGCATTTTTTTGAAAAGACAGGAATTTGTGATTTTAATTTTCCCATTTTTAAATAAACTATTTTTCGTATTTTGCAACTTTTACTTTTTTTGCACACGACAGAAGACCACCATAGTAAAAATGGCGACGAAAAACTTAAAGCCAATTAAAGGCAAGGGTGATTTTAAAAAATTTTCACACAAATGAGGGGAAAGATATAAACACAAAATAGACTCTTTCGGGAACTCATGGAAAACAATCGAGACATCGCGAAGGGTTTTACAAAAAACCGGATAAGGTTTTGGTGGTTTCTGTTTGGCGAGAATTGGCGGAGCCTCTAGATACAGCTGCTCCTCCATCAATAAATATGGTATCACAGCACCAACCATTTTATTTATTTATTTTTATTTCGTTTTAACGCAATTTAAGAAATTCTTGAAAAAAGCTAAGAAGTTTAGAAAAATTAAATAATAAAATGTTTGTTGTACAGGGTGTCTGTTGGGAAATTTATATTTTTAAATACGATTATTTCAAAAAGTTATAAACCAGACACCCTGTATAAGGAAAATTTTTGAAGAAGCTATTTGGTTTGTTTTGTTTGTATATTTCGTAATTCTTAAATATTTTTTGGGAGTTCTTGTATAAACATGTGAAATTTCTTAGCTTTTTCTAAGAATTTGGTTGAAGGTCTAATCGATTTTCAATTCTGAGAAAACACAATTCTGACTTGATTTCCATAACAACCCTGATTGTTTCCTTATAGAGTCTAATAGCTAATGTTTTTCGTACTAGGCAAGGGGAAGGACGAAAGTTAAATTTAAGTTTTTTGCTTTTATTATTTGTAAGGCTGTTTTATTATTAAATTCTCGAATCGAATTAATCTAAATAATGATTTTTCCGGGTAATTTACGGGTACGATTCTCAAACAGATCGTCGGTTTCGGAAACAAGTTACATAAGTATGTGATTTCGTGAGAGCACTGTTCGGCTGTTTCTAGTAAAGAACAAAAGATTTAAGACACATACTTGCATTTTAAAGCACAAAGAGAAATTTTTAAAAGGTCGACGTCGTCTCCAAAACTTAACCTCACCAATCGATATGCGATAACTCTCACTTTAAAGCTTATTTAATATTTACTAGGAGTGTTGTGCTGGATTTTTCAAAACGCTAAATTAACGTTGCTGTGAAAAACCGCATGAAAACATAGCCGACGTTTTGCTGTCGACGTTGACAACTGAAATAATGCTTTTATATGAATTTATTGGAATAGCGGAATTTTAAAATGCATGTGAAATTTTAAAATTAACCTTTAAAAATAATGAATGAGAAACGTTTCCAAATTTCAAATGAAAATGAAATGTATCCTTCAAAAAGCTAAACTGACAATCTTTCATAATTTATTTAGTTTTAAAAAATTCTAAATTTAGTAAAAGTAAAGTAAATTTTCTGTAATTTTACTTTCTACTAAAATCTCCATAAATTAAGTCAGCAATACGTCCAAATAAGTCAATTACTTTTTGTATGATAACTCGAAAATTAAAATTCATAAAAAGGCACTGATTAGTGTAAACAACGTGTCTCTTGAAAATTCCTTTACGATTAAAATACTAAGAAATTTTCTTATCGACTGCTTAATTTTATTCGAAAAGAAAAAAATTTAAAATTAAACGAGCAAACGATATTGTGTGACATCGTGGGCCAAGCATTTACTTTTTTTTTTCTTTGCATGTACGTGCATGAATTTTTTGCTTTCATTTAATGTAGAACTTTTATACAAAATTAGATTTATTTACAATATTTATTTAAAAACCACTTTGAATATCATTTCAAAGAGTTGTATTTAAAAATAGTTTTCGAAGGCAAAACGTAGTACATTAAATCCAGCACCTTGGAAATAGAGTTTGTGTTAAGAATTTTAATAATACAAATCGACAACAAAAGAGTTTTAAAGTGTAAAAAATATGTGTATACATATAAAACTTGTACGACATGAGGGAGTCAGATTATTCAGCACAGTGTGATAAAACGTTAAGGTATGTACACACGATTTTCATATAGTACAATATTGATGGAAAAATTATTATAAAATGTTCAACAAACGTGTGAACTCGTAATTTTTGTATGGCAACATTGTCACAAAATGTATTGTCCGATGATTTTACGACAATAATATTGACACAATTCTGACAATCGTGAGAACAAACACCCTTCACTTCCATTGACACGTAATTGCTACACATTTTAAAAGTCATTTGTTATTGTCACATGTGCTTAATTTAGTGCACCGTACAATAATACCATATGCAGAAAAATATATCTGGTGGCAACGTTGCCCATAAATATTTAGATCAGCGGTCCCCAGACACATCCATTCGCATTTGATGCTTGTTTTTGTCCTTTGTTTTTGAGCGTAATTATTTTTCGTTCATTTCAGTAATGCTGCCAGTATGTAAAATATTTACTGATGCCCTAAAGCATGAGTAAAAAAAATACCCAAAAAATTCCCACTTTTGATATACACTAAAGCCCCGATTTCCGTCGTTAATGGGGACGGGAGGAATGCGACGCAAATCGAATTATTTGTTTCATACAAATGTTCTGATTTCGAATTAATTGGGTGACAAACTAAAAAATTTCGAAAAAATATATAGATATTTAGATAAAAAAAAGTCATATGAATACGTTTTTATTTGTTTAATTTCATTAAATAAACGTTTTTAAAGTTAGAAATGAAAAAAAATAATAAATTAAAATATTAAAATTCATTTTCATATACATAAATACATACATAAATACATACGTATATACGATTCACATAAACATTAAATTAAAAAATAGTGTTATAAATGTTATTCAGCAGATAAATCTAAATTAATAACAGTTGTTTCCATTTGGTTAGGTGGTCTCACTGTTTTGTTAACAAAACTGTCTAAGGTTTGCTGAATTGTTAAAGATTTCTTTTGCGCATAGATTTCCTTGTAGCAACTGATGGCGTGCTCAACAAATGATGCTACGCTTAAGCATCGATTTTCATTACAACATCTTCTTCTAATGCACGCTGAACATTAATGGCTAATAAACTTTCATTGTCAAGCTCCTCTTCGTGAGATAATAAGATTTCATTAATGTCTTCTTCTTCGATTCCTTCAAATTGAGCTTCTCTAGCTAAATCAACCACCTCTCTGCAAATATTTTCAACTTCATTTTCAGCATCTACCAGCAAATAGAATCGACGCAAATCGAAATCACAACGACGCAAGTCGGATTATACCAATTTTTAAAAAGCGACGCAAATCGAAAAAACGCAAATCGGATCGACGCAAATCGGGGCTTTAGTGTACATATATATAAATTATAATTGTTATTAAAACCTGTATGACGCTACATTTATTTTTCATTGATTAATATAAAATTGATAGAAAGGGACAGCAGAGCCAGAAAGAAACAAATATAATATCATCAGGTATGCGATGAAAATCATTTTCGGCGTTAAAACGTTTTGAAATCGACAAATAGTGAGATGAATTTATATGTGACGATTTCGTATTCTATCTTGTTTCATTGAAAAAAGACGTTTTTAACATGTGTAATACATTTGACATATTTTTTCGGGAAAAAGCACAATTTTAAAATTAAAATCATATATAAATAGATATTCCCAAAATAAATTCAGTTAATATAAAAAATGATTATAAATCCGTCCTTATTTAAATGAAAATATCTATTTAAATAAATACTAGTTTATATAGAAGTGAAATTTAAAAACCCAAATTTCATCTGGCAAATTTAAAGGGATCCGATTTATCTCTTAAACGCTTTCTTAGAATATTTTCGCTATTCATCCTATTATTTTCTTCCAAGAGAATTACAAAACCGCAGCAAAAAAAGGCATTTTATAAATAAAAATTATAAAATATGTTGATACAAATTTTATTTTGTTTAAATATTTTACAAACGTCACTCACATACACATATGTTTACATATTTTACAGTTGTATTATTAGATTTTATACAGTTGTATTTAGAGAAGATATGTGGAAACGAAACAAATATGGAATATGAAATCGATCGAAATTCATCACACTACTGTCGATTTCAAAAGACGATTTACTTTTCAAATCGATCGATTTCCATCACATACCTGAATATTTACATTTTTTAAGTGTTGCCTCCTTTTTTTTAATTAAAAAAACGCTCAAGAAAAATATTCGTTCAAAAACTAAGCTCAAAATCACATTTTTTAATAACGTCGTTTATATTTTTTTTATATAAGGCATAAATGATAGTGTCTGCCTATGAAATATTTACACGAGCAATCGTTTATTTTACTTCCCACCTCACTATTTGAAGTTTATATTTCCTTATATTCATATTGCACATTGTTTGTCAAACCTTTTAACCATATATGAACCACAATGGACTCGGTTAAAATAAAATAAATTAAATAAATAATTACGCATCCCTATGCGTTGGCATACTAAGCACTCAGCTTTACCGAAGTAATTTACGGCAAATACAAATTTATTCTCGTATTCTTTTAACATTGCAGAGTCTAGCAAAATAAAAACCTACTACACAATCTGCTCATATCAATAATTAACAATAAAGTGGCAGCCTTGGTTTTAAAGTAACACGTGAATACACAACTTGCTTGCTTCAATGATCACACAAAACGAAAGTTTTTATTCAACAAAAATTAAAATTACATCCGCATGCTCTCTTTATGGGTGTGAGAGCATTCTCACATGTGTGCTCTTTTGCGGATCGCTGATTTAGAGACAATGTTAATCATCGGATCTGGCAACCATGTGAACAGACAATTTTTGGTTTACAGATAAATTTATTGTGTGACAATGAAATTATCCAGTTTTCTTACAATAGTCTGAACAGACAATTTTCACTTCGGTGACAATTTTTCTTTGTGAGTGCATTGTAACTATATTGCCTTATCCTACAATATTGTGAAATCTGACAATCGTGTGTACATAGCTTTACTAAACATTATTGGCATTGCCACATGTCACAAATCTTTTTTTCCACTAAAAAAAAACAATACATCGGGTGCGTTACGAGACCCAAAACAAGAGATTACACCACCGGGAAATGTCGCATGTAGTAATTGAATTATTTTCAATTTCATAGAAACAATTTAATAATTTGAAAAATAAAATAAACTGCGGGTGTCACAAAATTACTGCTCTTCGATTTGGTGTTTGAAAACAACATTTCATATTTCCAGTTTTATTCATTTGTTTTATTTTTAATTGTAAAACAAAACTGCATTTAAGTGCAATAAAACCGAAAAAAAATTGTTGCAAAATTTAACAAATCCTGAATTTAAACGCAAATAATTCAAAGAAAACTTTTAAAATTTTGAAATACGTATCTTCCTCATGGCAGTGAATCGGATTTTCCCTCAATGCTGTGTAGCTGAAGTCGTTACACTCTTGCACATTTGCATGAATATATTATGCGTGATCAAATTATTTGTTGTAGTTGTGTTTTCTTTCCATAATTTATTTTTAAGTATTTTGTTGTTTTTTTTGTGTAATGGAAATAAATATATGTATGTATGTATAAATGAAAATGAAATATAAACATGACAGTGATATCTTTTTCAATTTCTAGTCCAAGCCTGGCAAAAAAAGAGCATGGTCGATGACATCAAGTTTCGTAAACACAACACTTTGTTAGTTCAAGTGTAATGCAAATGCAGAACAACTCAGTCAATGGTCGTCGCAACTGTGATTGAATGTTTTGAAAAAGTAAATAAATTTCAAAAGCATAAGCACGTAAATCCATGCGTGTGTAGGGGCTGTGTAATGCTGTTTGGCATGAGCCACTGTTTAATTTACAATTTACACTTACATATTTCTGTGTTACGCATTACAAGCGTCCATGGTGTGATTATTACATTTGAAATTAAACAATTGCCAAGTTGTCAAGACTGTCAAAAATGATTTTAATATACTCGCTTCGATAATAAAATATCATTAAAGATGTTGGCTTTTGTTTTGGTTTTATGCCTGGAATTGTGTTTCCCAAAAACATAAGACTTAAGAAACATACTTGTATAATGAAGATTTATGTTGCTTAAAGGCTTTTGTTTTTGTTTATGTTTACAGTATGTAAATATGTCTGAATTTATTTATTGCCATCAGCAGAATTATCTCAATAACCGACAACCGATAAGGTAAAATAATTAATGCGATATATGTATATATGTATTAAAGAGCTGCATGATCTAGCTTTATAGATGAGCATGCTCATGTGTCCATTATAAATTGCCTAAGTTCGAACACAATGTAACTTACTGACCATACGTTTGATTCAACTGCGATGTCAGTGAGCAAAAGTTTGTTCATACCATCAACACATGAACTCTGTTTGTTACTGATTGAATGTGTTCTTGTGATCATGAGCATGTGCCCGTGTTCGTGATTATATGGTTATGTTCGAGCAAAGGTTTTTAAAAGTTATTGCATTTGAAATAAGTTTTGGATTTATAATCTGTTCTTTACATTTCATTGTTGTATGTATATGCCGCCTACAAAACTATAAGGTACATTTGTATACTTATAGAAACTAAAAAATGACTGTAAGTAAATTTTAATATTTTTTATTCTTTTATTATTTATGTTTTTTTTTTGTAATTTAGGATTTTACAGAATTCAATTCTTATTTTAGTTTGTGTTTGTATTAAAAAAGTGAAGAGAATTTGTTCGTTATGTTAATAAAAAAAACCTTATTTTCCCGTATTTTATTTGATTACCCGAACATGTCATCGTGTTTGTTTTTGCTCATAGTTATTATGGTTGTCTGCAACTGTGATCATGATCATAAACACAATTGCTCGTTTATGTTCATGTTCAGCTCATGCTTGCTCGCAAGTGTTTATAGTTCATACATGTTTACTCATCGTTGCTTCAATACAATGAACACAGTCGAGTATGATACAAAAAACAAGCCGATCATGTTCAAACATGCTTTTTCTTTTGTTCATGCAGCTCTTTAATATGTATGTATGTTTGTGGTATTAATTAAAAACTTAATTAATTTTTTTTTTATTTCACAAACGCTATATGACCATAAATTAATTGAGATTCATTGCAAAATATGCACAAATAAAATAAAGCCACATGTTTGTGCAATATTGATTTAAAATTGCACAGTAACTTTTGCCAATGAGCACATGTAACACGGTTCTTTATTACAATCGGTCAAGAATCGGTAGGAAATTTAATTAGGATCCTTAATATTTTTTTTTTTTTATTTCAATTAAATAGTTTAATTGATACAATTAAATTTTAATCACTTGAAAAACGTCAATAATATTAAACCGATCTTTTGAAAACAGTTCCCTAAAAACTAAAATAAGAAACGTTTTTAATTCTCTCAATTAAAAAATTAATTAAAATTTTTGCAGTTCAGTAATTAATAAATATAATAAAAAAAATTTTGTTTCATTTTCTAATTTTTTATTTGATTCAAAATACATTAGTTATGCTGACCGATGGCAGGCCTAGTGTAGATAAAAAGAAAAATCTAAAAATAGAAATATGTGTGTGTTATAAAAAAGTAAACTTTTTTTTTTGGTTTTGTGTTTGGTATTCAACTGCAATTCTCGATTGATTAGTTGAATTTTAAACATACAGATCTTGGGTTTGTATTAAAAAATTAGGAAAAATCCACTGATGAGCTCAGTAAGCATTAGCGAAATAGTACTATATTGATATGCTTTCCTCCTCAGTTATTGAGTTTACTTTTGTAAAAAATACCTTATGAGAATATCATTATCATATATTTAAAAATAGAATCATATATAATTAAACATTGTTTTTTTAAAAAATACAATAAAAACCTCTTGCTGCTGGCGAGTAGTAAGCGTGTTGGTTCTGCAACCAGAAAGACCCAGATTCGATTCCCAGCCAGGTTAAATCAGAAAAAAGTTTTTTCTGAGTTTTCTGTGCTACAGCAACCTCCTTCGTCGGTATTTGAGCAATAAAACGTCGGCGATGTAAAATAATAAATAAAATGGCTCCATTAGCTTAAAAATAATGCGTCAAAAAAAACATCAGAGACGACGCAACTTTGCTTTATAATTAACACGCAACTGCGGGGTTGTGCAAGAATTAAGCTCTATCTTCCTATTACTTTCACCACCTGTCTATATGCCAGTGCAATGCATTGCATATGTAGGGGATAGCCCCTGAGCACTGGTCCCATATAAAAAAAAAATAACGTTTTTAATTGTTGCAATTAACATTTAGGGTCTCTTTCACCAAACATATTTAAACACAATTTAATTTATTTAATGATCTTTATTTAAAGTATGTTTAAAAAAATTTTATTTTCACCAACTGAAATAATGAAACACAAGAAAGTATGGTAACGCTCTGATATTTAATATGATAGCGTCAACTTACAGCTTTTTAAAAAGCTGTTTAAAAGCTGTTTTAAAGCTGTTACATGCTGTTTCATGCTGTTTCATGCTGTTGCAAAATCAATATTTAAATGCAGAGTGCTGGCTACTTAAACAGTATTTAAATATTCAATGAGTATATCTAGATGAAAATGAAAATCGACATTTAAATATGAATTGATATTTAAATAGAATTGTTGAAATAGGCTCTTTATCAAATATTATTTCAATTAATTTAAGTATAAAAATTTAATTGGTATTTTCTCTGTAGTAAAACTCAGGCAATTGCGATGCCTACCTATACATATGGGCACCTGAAGAGGCCGCAGTGATGAAGTCATAGAGTACATCAATATGTATGAGATGACACTTAAAACTATTAAAGGTAGAGACTTGCAAATGTTTAAAATTACATAAGCGTAGGCTTAAACGTATATATCGTCATCTGAAATGAAAAAGGGCTGATGAAAGCCGATACCAAAAGAAAACTTGGTAACTTTTTTCTATCTAAGTAATCTGGAGTTTTTTGTTTTGGTTTTTGTAGATTGATCCTTAGATTTAATGAAAATGAAAAGTGGGACGCATTGGAGTCTGTAGTTTTGGTTCAACTAACTAACAGGCTCATTTCAAGAAAATCAACCTTCCGTTGTGCCCCTAGATCGCCTGACCTAACTCCACCGGACTTTTTCTTGTATGGTTATTGTAAACAGGAAGTGTAGAAATCGCAACAGATAAATTTGGAGGAACTAAGACAATCAATTCGAGCGACTAGAGCTACAGTTCCAGCGTTAACTTTGCGGTCTTTAAGACTTGCTTTCAAATGAAAAGAGATTGAAAATATTCCATGCATTACAAAAGAAGTCGTTCCAGTTTCTTAATGTAGCAAAATTCATCAGCCACCCTGTATGAGTTTTTAATAGATATTCACACAGCGCATCAAGGCACACGTCTTCACAAATTTTTAGCTTTCTATTTATTAAATTAACGACTTTATTAAAGAAATTCAGAAGGTAGTTTTTACTAATCTCTCAAAATCAATGCATTTCTTGCTGTTGAGAAATAATGAAACAAATGGAAAAACGTTACCAGCTTACTCTTTGTGAGACATAACTTTTAACGTTGTAAATAAACTCATCATTTTATTTGGATGATAAAAAATCATTGTAACCACAACACTTTTCATTTCATTAAGTTTTTTGGACTCTCCTTTAAAATTTTTAAAAGTGCTGGTAGTCCCTTTTGCATTTTAGCTGACGAT
This sequence comes from Dexiosoma caninum, assembly GCA_963924685.1. Lineage (NCBI taxonomy): Eukaryota > Metazoa > Arthropoda > Insecta > Diptera > Tachinidae > Dexiosoma > Dexiosoma caninum. The sequence continues at coordinate 61,096,830 of OZ004728.1, read as the reverse complement.
ATGTATCTTTTAATATATTATGACTTTAGTTCATTTCATTGAAAAAAAAAAAATACAACTAGAAATTAGTTCGTAATTTTCTATTGTGTACGTCTGTACTTGAATTACTGCTCACTTTGATGTCTTAATGTCAAATAACACCTTTTTACCATCCAACGCTACACATTGTAGAAAATGATTCATAATCTTTCTTTACTTAAACAATACGAGTATATTGTATTGTTGCGGTAAATGATATGGGCTTGTTAAAATCAGACATACTTGAAATAAAATTGATGAATCTCTAGAAGAAAAGCCCACGTGGCTTTTTATTTGTTTGTTAATTTCTCAAATGCTGTATTTTAATGGCCATACGTAATCGAAAAATTGTCTTAATATGGTTATAATAAATAAGAAGCACAATGCATTTGGCGAAATGTTTATGTTCTTTGTAATCGATGAGTGAAAAATTAACTGAAAAGTAAAAAAAAACTTTTATTTTAATGCGCTAAGAATAAAAGAATTAATTTTTCCTTTAAAACTTTTCTTAGCAACGTATGACGTCATTACACACACATGCTAAACGCATCAATATTGAGCTTCAATATTTGTATTTGTATGCGTTCGTTTGCCTAAAATAGTCACACACACGAATTACATGTGTGTTTGTAATCGCAAATGCGTGTGTCCATGTATATATGTGTATGGGAGTGTGTGTTTGCATGGCTACAGCAACACTTTATGGCGACAATGTCAATTCGCCAATTAAATTTCTTTGACACGCACTAAAAAGCATTGCGCCTGCACACACACTTGTTCCATACAAAGTTCATAATTTAATTTTTTCAAGTTTGAAATTCATTGATGGCTGATTTTTAAATTCCAAAAACGCAAACTTTATTGTTCAAGGTACTTTATTTTATTTTTTTTTTAAAGAATACTTTGTTAGCTTTTGGTGATTTGAAAGTAAAAAAGAATAGTATTTTTTTTTAATACAGTAAAACATCGCTAAACTGCATTATTCGGTAATACGGACAGCATTTTTCATGACATTACGTACTCTACAATTCGCACTGATCGAAACTTTATAATCCGTATCTTTTGTTTGGATACATGGCATAATTCAATATAATTCATTATACAAAATACTTGGAGTTTCAAGCCATTAAACCTTGGTCAAGTAAAAACAACAAATCAAAAACAACAAAAAAAAACAAAAAATTAAATAATGCCTTGACTATTGTAAGTGAGAGATGGTAAATTTAGAGCTTCATTGAAATAGGGGAAAATTTCTCGTATTCTATTTATAGAAAATAATAAATATATAAAGCTAATAATTTACAACTACTGATAACCACACACGGTGGACAAAAAACGAAACCATAATCAGCTGATAAAACGTCATTCTTAAACATCTCAAATATAGTGTGAACGGTTGTGTTTAGTTATTAAAACACTTTGCTTAAACGCGTTTAAAAACATAAGTGTGAACGTGGTATTAAATCCCTGTGTGAAACGTTTAAATCTTCTTCGTTTTCTGAAGATGTATAATTACCCACACTTAACATAATAAGAAAATAATTTAACTTTTTTGTAAACAGCTGTCATTTTTGGCAGTTTTCATAACAGGCTGTTTCAGAAAAAAAAATTAAATTAGATAATCTGTTACAATACGACTGTTTTACAAAAGCTGGCGTATTCGATACCATTTACGATACCATTGAATTTCAAATACGACATTCGTCTAAATACGCCTACGCCAACCACGATAAGGTTGATTGCTTATTTTGTTCCCATTCAAAAACCTGCTCAGAGCACTGGTGCAGTGCCACGAAATAGACAGACAATTGACCGAACAAACAGCTGATTTCGATTATTCAAATCGAAAATAGAAGTTTATTTGCCAGATATTGAAATTAGTGCCCCATCACAAAAAAAATTTGTGTATTTTTATAGAAAAAATTTATTCGATTTGTGTTGAATTTCCGCGGTCGCCATTAATCATAAATCGGCGGTCTAGTGTATTACAATTTATATGTAAAAGATATCGCTTTGAATCTCCTGCTAAAATAAAACATATTTTTTTTGTTTGTTTTTGGAACAATGTCTGTGGAATGTGGTTGGGCTGCCAATTGTAATCCGTTTCTTATTTTTGGCCAAACAAGCACAAGGAATACAGAGTTTATGAACGTATAAATAATAAATGAAATCGAAAGTATTTGAATGTAGGTGCTCCAACTACATACGAGTGAGTACACACGCACTTACAAACATGTTGCCTGTCCAACGGCCACATGTTGCAAATGCATTTATTTTGCAACTGCAATTGAATTTTTTTCATTATTTATTGTTGCTGTTACTGTAATCGTAGCATTTGTATAAATAAGTTTGTATGTTGTAATTTGTAGAAAAAAAAAGAAACACTTTTTCCGCACTGCAATCGCTGCCATAATATTGATACAGAAAAAAAAATATGTACAAGTATTGGAAATACGAGTACATGCCGGGCTTGAGTATTTCTTTTACTTGAAAATTTTCTATTCAATCCCAAAACAAAAAAAAGTGAAGTAGATTTTTGTCTCCATATAAGCATGAATGAATCTAGACAACACAGTTAACACATCACTATTGCAATTGTAAGGAACGTAGTTGAAATTCATGTGCAAGGGGACCTAAGGGGCTTAAATCTGTATGCACCTTATACATATGTATTTGTCGCAAGGAGTGTCATTGTTTTATACACAAGTGAAAGAGTTAAAAGAGTTTAATAATTTGTATGTGCACACAGGCTACACACAGCCTATAATTGCTGGGTCTCTGTGACTGCTTGTAGGCACTCGAGTAGAATCGCGAGGTTACGTTTCGCAGATACCACCCACTCATCCATCTTCATCACTCATCTCTCCATAGGAGAGATGTATTAAATCCACCCCGTTGCATTGAGGTATCGCATACCCACATTCGCAATTTTTTTTTCTTCTAATATCCGTATTATGAAAGTCGGTAAAAAATACAGGGTGCGCCAAAAGTCACGCCTGCGTGTAAAATTTTAATAACTTTTTTGTTTCTTATTACTTTTCATTGTTTTTTTTTTTTAGATTTTATTCATCAAGTTGTCACTCAAATGAGATGAATACTTTCTGACAGCATTTATTAATTCATATTCACATTCATACACCAGCCTATTTGTAGCACAACATTTCACAATTTTATTTTTAATGCCAAACTTATACAGGAATTACAGCTGAGAAGCAAACAAGGAAGCGCAGAGAATGGTTTTTGTAATAATTAAAGATATTATTTTTCTAATTTTTTGACCTATTTTTATATTAATAACACTAATTATTTAAGCTTAAGGTCTTTTCAATATATTTAATATTTATTTCGATGCGATATTTCGCTACCCCTTTGTGTAGCTTCTTCAGAAACATTGGTTTTTGTTTATAATGAAAAAATATTTTTTTAAAATTCACAATATAGGAAAAGTTTGTGTCAATGAAAATTCAAAATAAAAATATTAACAGCCCTTATTCATAAAAATATATTCTGGATTTGAAATAGGTATAAATATTCGATTTTGTATTGAAATTTTTGTTTTTGAACCAAATCCAAAATACATTTTTACGAATATGTTACATATAATAAAATATTTAAAAACAATAATTACAATAATAATAATGATAATAATAATAATAATATTTTAATTATATTATTAATTGACCTTTTTTATTATATTTTTTAATATATATTTATTAAGCCTGAGGTCTTTTTTTTTTTTTTTTTTTTATTTTATTTTGTTTTTTATTATTCGATATTTCGTTAACAGCTTGTTAACATCATCAGGAATAATAGGAAATTATCATTCTTTTCTATTAAGAATAAAATAAAAATGATGATGTTAACAAGCTGTTAACGAAATATCGTCGGTATTGTGTAGCACCGGCGAAGTAAAAATAATAATAAAAATTGCTACTAAAGCGAAGCTTCAGCACTGCTACGAGTATAAAAACAAAAGAACGTGCGAAAGCAGAGCTGCAAAATACTTAATTAAGCTTCACCTCCTGTCGTTTCTTCTACTATCCCTTTCCTATAGTTCCCAGCACAATGCTTTGCATGTGTAGGAGTCATCTCCTGAGTGCTGGTCCTAGATAAAAAAAAAAAAAAAGACCTCAGGCTTAATAAATATATATCAAAAAATAATAATAATAAAAATCTTTTGTTTATATCTTTTTAATAATAACCTATATGTTTTAACAATCTATTTTTTCAAGCTTTAAGTTTTTTCTTTTTTCTTCTTATTTATTCTCGATATTTCGTTAACCTTCGGTTAACATCTTCAGGAAGTTTTTTATTTTAAATTTTTTTCTTTTTTGAAGTTTATATATATAAAAACTTTTCTAACATTTTATATATATAAACTTCAAAAAAGAAAAAAATTTAAAATAAAAAACTTCCTGAAGATGTTAACCGAAGGTTAACGAAATATCGAGAATAAATAAGAAGAAAAAAGGAAAAAACCTTAAAGCTTGAAAAAATAGATTGTTAAAATAATAAAAAAGGTTAAAAAAAAAAAGTATTAAGAAGAATGATAATAATAATAATAATATTTTAATTATATTATTAATTGACCTTTTTTATTATATTTTTTGATATATATTTATTAAGCCTGTTTTTTTTTTTTTGTTTTTTTTATTTTATTTTGTTTTTTATTATTCGATATTTCGTTAACAGCTTGTTAACATCATCAGGAATAATAGGAAATTATAATTCTTTTCTATTAAGAATAAAATAAAAATGATGATGTTAACAAGCTGTTAACGAAATATCGAATAAAAAAAAAAAAAAAAAAAAAAAAAAGACCTCAGGCTTAATAAATATATATCAAAAAATAATAATAATAAAAATCTTTGGTTTATATCTTTTTAATAATAACCTATATGGATATAGTTCTAACAATTTTTGTTCTGTCTCTAAATGTAATTCTATGTATAAAAATATGTTTAAGCTTAAATAATTAGTGTTATTAATTAAAGATATTAAAAGTAATTTTTGCTAATTTTGTCAAACGCCTCTGTGTTGCTGATACAAAGTGATCAGTATCGATCTCCAACTACCAGTGCATTTTAGTTCATAGTTTATCATGTTGCATTGTATTTCTGCTCTTGCATATGTGGAAGTGGCATGTCGCTGCTGTTTCTTGTCTTCTGCATGTTTCACTTAAAAAGACAAAGTGTTGGCTGGTATGTTGCCAAGACAAAAAAAAATAAAAAATTAAAAAAGAATCAAATGCCAGTGGAAAATGAAAAGGAAAAACCAGCTGTTTGTTGCAAAAGAAAAATGAAAAAAAAAACCAATAAAGTCACAACAGAAAAATGGGAGCAGTTCAACTAAAATGTTTGTTAAGTAAGTTGCGTATAAGTTTAGAAGAACAGAAAAAAAAAATAAATTTAAATAACTAAATCTTGTCGTAGCATTAGATCTTTGATAGAAGAAATATTAAAGCTTTTCAATGCCCAAATACATGTTTCGCGTAAAAAAGAAGTCAAATTGTTGCATGCTGCACACATGTATACACACTCACGCATAAACACACACACACACACGCACACAAACTCTTAAGTGTATAATTTCACAAGAAACGCATTTGGATTTTTGTTGTCATTAAAGTACGAGCGAATTATAAAGTACGAAACAATTTGGGTCAATTTACTTGTTTTTAGTTTAATTTTGATTGCAAGAAAACTTTTTACTGCCTACATGAGAGCCCAACTACAATTTGGTTTTTTTTTTAAAACTTTTTTCCCCATTTATTGTTCCAATCAATTTGGAAAAAATTTTGCAATTTATTGCAGCAGCAGCAGCCCATAAATGAGTTTTTAAAATCATTTTGCGTGTTCAAGTTTTCTGTTTGTTTTAAATTCATTGGGTTTTTAGTTGTTTGGTAAAGCTATAGCTAAAGCAGAATATCTTCATAATACGCTACAGCCAGTATTTGTTGAGGAAAATAAATCAATAAATGAAAAACGATAATTGTGGATGATATCCGTCCATGATCTTGATTTTTGCACCTCGATTTCTTTCCTTCTATATTCTCATTTCGATTAAATTTTTCGTGGCTGGTAATGAAAACTGGTGTTAAATTCGTTGAAACTAATTTCTGCAAGTTAATTTATGCGGCTGGCCAACTTCAAGCATCTTTGACTAGCCAACCTAAATGTTTGCCAACTAAACGAAAAACTAACGTCAAGTTTTTTGCACAACTTAATTTAACATTTCTCTGTTTTAATATTTGAGAAATTCAACCCTGGAGAGGTACAAAATTGAGCAGCGTATTAAAATTGTTGAAGCCTTTGACGAAAATGGACGTTCAAATGAGAATGCATTTCGTAGACTTCGTGAATTTTTTTGGTCAGCATAATCGAGCAAATGTGTCCACAAACGGGAGAATTGTACGCAACTTTCAGAAAAGCGGGTCTGTAGGAAATATGAAAACACCTGCGCATGCTCGCCTGAAAACATTGCTTCTGCGAAAGTGAGGTCGGCCAAGCAGTTACCGTGATTGCTGTTCGCTATCGCGAGATGATAACGGACTTATTGTGGCCATAAATTGAGGATATGAACATGGACGATATGTTGTTCCAACAGGATGGTGGGTGCCAGTTGCCACACGGCCAACGAAACTGACTTTTCTGCGCCAGAAATTCAATGCCCGTTTTATCTCACATTGTGGCGATTATAATTGGCCCTCACGACCAGGTGATGTGACACCGCTGAACTTCTCTCTTTGGGAATATTTCAAAGAAAAAGTCTACGCCAATAATAAAAAATATTAAGATAATTCTTTGAAAACTTTTTGTTTTATTTATAATTAACATCGTGCTTTTTGCTTGCACTACCCTCTATGTGTGTGTGCGTGTGTGTGTGTGTGTGTGTATCTGTGTTTGATATGTTTGCGAGCGATCGAGCCGTTCCTGCACAGCAAATTTTGTGAAATTTCAGTCGCTTTTTCCAAGACTGCCCGTTAATAACGAAATGCTTCTTTCATATCATTCGACTGCCACCTTTTTTCTTGCACCAGTGATGTCGGGGATGTCCCCTACGTATGCAAACCGTCGATATTTTATTGCTCAAATATCGACCACTAAAGAAAGCAAAAATTCGAAGTGTTTTAATTCTATGCCGTTGTCCGCCACTGGGTTCGAAGCCAAGGCATTGGGTTTTATTGTGAACTACTTCAGCCATGGCCGTAGTATCCAGTAGTAAAAATAAATAGCTGATATTGGATTATTTTCTTTTTTTTAATTTCAATAGTAATTGTGATTTTTTACAGCTTCTTCTATTCAACGCACTTCTTCTTAAAGTCAAAGAAAGCCTCTCTAGTTGAGAAGTAAATTTTAGTAAAACAATCTCGCAATCGAAAACTATTTGTAAATAGCGCTTTATCCAGTTGACTGAGTTCATCTGCAACAATTTTTTACGATTTAATTACCTTTTGATGAACAAGCTACAAAATAGTTTTCTAGCATGCTTAAACACCGAATGAAAATTAATTAAAGTTGAATGAACTAAACAAAACAATTTAGGAAAATATTTTCTTTTAACGGAAAATAATCATCAAGCATGGTGGTAGTGGTGGTGGTGGTGAAAATTCGTATGTATGCGTGATACTGACGTGATGCTGGCTGGAATATACAGCATGTGTAGGGCAGAACATCCAGCACAAGTACGTACATTTCTTGTCAGACGGCTTGAATTTGTTTTAAAGTGCCCCAAAAATAACAGCAGCATTATGAAATTGAAGTTCGTTTCTTAAGTCTTTTGTTTATTTGAACCAAATTTTACAAAAAATATAAAATGAAAATATCCCCCTGTTCTGTAAACTGAGTGTGATTTAAGAATGAATGATTTCTCAAAACCGAATAAATGCTAATTTGGAGTTCTAATAAATAAATAAAAATTAAATTAAATTAAAAACAAATTATAATTAAGCCACTGCAAAATTTTTTCAAAATAATGTTTATTCTTATTTAAAAGTGAGTTTTTAAAGATACAGTCGAACTTCTCTATAGCGAACTTCTCTATAACGAACTCTTCTCTATAACAAATAAAATTTGTGAACACAACATTTTTGTGAGTATTTTCATACATTTTGATCTCCCTATAATGAACTTCCCTATAGCGAAGTTCTCTCTGTAACGTACAATATTTTAAAACCTAAATAGAATTTTTCACACTAAATAATCTCTCTATTGCGAAGTTTTTAGCAATCGATTTTTTGCATCAATTTAGTCACATGCATATGTATGTATTAATAAAATAAAAATTAATGTGTTCATGTAAAAACAAAAAATTATGCGAATTCGGTTTACAGAACACGTAAGTGGCGATGGCTGTAGTAGTCTGCACGTTGACTACAAAACCAAAACAGACCTGTGTTCAACCCCAGTTTCAGACTAAAATTATAAAAACAAAAAAAAACGAAAAATTTTTGCGGATTCCGTTTACAGAACATACCCGGTTCTTATTAATTTTGGTACTTGCGTACGTTACCAATAAAATGAGTGATATTTCATTAAAATCCATTCATAAATTCTGATTTTATTCACCTGGTAGCACCTATTTTACAGAAAAATTTTTGTGGTTTAATTTTTTTGTTGTAGAAAAATATAAATTCTTGTTGACCAGTGTAATCAATAATAAAAATTAAAAATTTCATCGCGCAAAAAAGTAACAGCGCAATGACTTAAGAACAGTGTTTACCAAACACATACATAGGCATTTTCTTATTCGCTTTTTTTTATAAAATTAAAGAAACAAGCGGCGTACACCCTCCTTTGGCAACTGCTTGTTTATGACTGAATAAAACAAGTAATGGTATAAACACAATTGTGACGAATGACGAACTTCGCACAGCACGACGAACTTATCATCAAGAATTCGTTGCGTAAATTCGTCGAATAAGACACAATTAGAGCGAAAATAACAGCTGTTAATGTCATTTAAAATTATATGTTATTTAGATACATAAATAAATAAAAATTGTTAAAACATGAACAAAAACATTTTACGTTTTGAGCCCCTTATTAAAATTATAAACATCATGTTCATGATGGTAGAAACTTTTATTTCATTCAAATTCCACCAATTTTCATTAATTAATGAATTTTCTAATACATTGTTGTTTACATTTAGCAGGTGACAGTGTGACCATATTTCAACAAAAAAAAAAAAACATTGATATGAGAAGATAAAATAATGACAAAAACGAATTAAAACAATACTGTATATAATTAAAAAAGTGGTTATTGAATTTATGTCCTGTAAATAAAAAAGAAAACAATTCTTAAAGCAAAATAGTAATTTATTTACTGTACACTACAAAATGTAAAAGGAAAACGGCCACTCTGCACCAATTTATTCGTCATTCGTCGGCGTAAGAAATAGAAATAAACCTATCGCAAAGTTCGTTGTGCACGACGTATTTCGTCCAACGTACATATTGTGTGTATTTTCATTTACACAAATGTGTTTTATTTACAACGACGAATATTCGTTACGAAAAATTCGTCGTTCATCCCAGTTGTGTTTATAGCATAAAGTTGATATATTCAGTGTTGCCGATTACTAAAACTGTAATCGTAACCCTATATGTACATCACTAGCTCTTTTTAAAACTTCTTATTAAATTGCTAACGGTATTTATTGTATTACTTTTTGTGTATTACTTTGTCCTTTTATTAATATTGAAGTTGTAACTTAATTATTATCGATTGAATTGTTAGTCAATATAGCTGAGATAGAAGTGCTAAAGAATAAAACAAAACTTGTCAAATAATAAAAACAGTGAAATTAACTTTTTATATAATGTGTTGCCTAATAAATATATAAAATGTTTAATACTGAATGGGAAAAAAAATATTTTTTTGCAGAAAATATTTCTGGAAAATCGGAATGTCTAATATGTGGGCGTGTAGTTACCATGAAAAAAATATAATATTGAGAGACATTATAGTAGTATCCATAAGGACTACGAAAAAGGTGTTAAAACTGATAAAAGAAATGAAATCCTCATGACATTAAAAAAACGTTTTTACGAAAATATGGCAGCTGAAAATCAGGGAGTTTGGAAGCCAGTGGTGCGAAATTCTTCACTGGCAACACTTGTAATATTGCTCTTTCTCACTTCAGCTCACACGTATGAGACACTAACACATAAACAATGCCCGCGGGCGTTCTAGTGGTAAACACTGCTTAAGAACGTTTCTTTTATCATAGTACGGAAATTGAAAGTTGTAATTTGTATTTTGCTGATTAAGTCCGCGCTTCGCTATCATACACAATCGAAAAGTCCTGGGTTAAATCCCAGTTTCACACTAAATCATAAAAACATTCCGAATTTTTTCTGATGTGCATTTTTGTGTCAGTTGTTGTCGGAAGGTTTCTGTGGCGCAGGCATATCTAGTCATAGTTATGAATAAACATGACTTAAAAATTTCCTTATGAAATTCCAATTTATCATATGCAAACTTATTTAATTACAAACTTAATCAAGCGTCAAGTCATTAATCATACGCCATGATTGTTTGTACATGGAAAATGTTTTAAATGGAAGTAGACAATAAACTTTTTATTGCCCTGTTTTTTGGTAGTGTTTCTAGAGTTCACTTTTATCTAAAACTTAATTAAGGAATTAATAAAAAAAAAACAATAAAAAAAATTTAAAGCAGTATAAAAATATTTAATCTTAATGCATGTTTCCATTGCTGCAAGTTCATTAATTCACATTAAATCCACACACACACACACATCGATGGTGCTGCACAGCAATATACGATTCAAGTAACACTGGCCAAATTCTCATGTTGTGTATGCAGTGATGTTAACCGTACGGTAATTACTGTGTAATGCCAATTGCAACGAAATTCTATATATTTCTGTCATAAATGTTTGAATGGCACTTTTTAGCTAAAGCCCGCATGACACTACATTTATTTTTCATTTATTAATATAGAATTAATAGAAAGGAACAGCAAAGCCATAAAAAAACAAATACAATATAATATTTACATTTTTAAGTGTTGCCTCCTTTTTTTTAATTTAAAAAAAAAAAAACGCTGAAGAAAAATATACGTTCAAAAACTAAGCTCAAAATCACATTTTTTAATAACGTCGTTTATATATGACATAAATGAAATATTTACACGAGCAATCATTTATTTTAATTCCCACCTCAAAAAGAAAAATTTACGGTAAAAAAAATAAAGCTTAAAATCGCAGACATTGGTCATAAATCGCCAAGTTGTCAGCATATAAAAGATTTTAAGCTCGAAACGTCAATTTTAAGTTGAAACTTTTTATATTTTTTTTTTAAATTTTTTTTACTCATTTTTTAGCGATAACTCTAGTGGACGATTTCACGTTTTTGCATTTATCTTAATAAGGTTGTACTCTTTGAACCTGATTAAGATTATATATGATTAAGAAATAGAGATAAATCACTAAATTGACCTGAAAATAACTAAATTGTCATTACTTTTCAACAGTTTTATTTTTTTTTTTTGCATCCAACTTCTTTTCGTTACGCGCTGTAAAAATTGGATTTTCCAATTGCAAAGCGTTGATGCCGCATTATTTTGATTGGTTGCATACATTTTGTATGGGCATTAGAAATTTTGACAGCGCTTTGCATCATTGTTTGAGAAATAAAGACCTTAAAGAGTATCTCTGCAAAGCTGCAATTTTCTTGGGAAGTACAAATTATATTCTGTTGTACAAATAAAAAGCACAAACTTTCTTAAGCAAAAAAAAAAGTAAGTATTTAGTATGAAAAGGTAAAATTAATATTTATAATATCAATTTACTTGTATATATATAATCCATTTATTAACTTTTACTTTTAGATGGAAATAACAAATGCCGTGCAAATGATGATTTTTTTCCATAAAATATGATTTTTTTTCGGCATAAGATGATTTTCTTCTCAAAGCTTCTGGAAACGCTGATAGCAAAGCTGCTGCTTTAAACATACTCTTCTCTTCTTCTTTTTCTATTTCTTTTTCTTTCGATTAAGTTTTTTTGCAGAATACCTTTTTTCGATCCGTGCGTAACTGAATGCGGGAACGTAATCGAAAAACAGAATAAGAACGATTATTATTTCATCGTACGGTACGGTACGGTGCGTACGGTATTTTTAACTAAAAAACGGCAATTTTTTTTAGGGCTGTACGGAAATCGATATAAAAAAAGTTAACATCACTGTGTGTATGATTGAAGATGACAACATAATGCAACATAATCAAACATCATCTTCATATAAAAATAAAATTCTCATGAATATTAAAAACGTACACAAGAAATAAAACTAAATTTTGTGAAATATATTCCACACTTATTTTCACAAAAAAAAAACCAAGAAAACAAGACAACAAATGCGAATCTTTTAATTTCATGTAAAACTTGAACAATAATCATGGGACAAATATTGCAATAAAAATATCTCGCTTATTCTCTAGAACATCAATAATATGCGATTGGGAAATAATAGCAATAAAATATTTTAAGTAAAATATTTTTTTCAATTAACTGTCGCAATCGAAAATATTCACCTTTAGGTTAGGTTAGTTTAGGTGGCCCTACTTAAGCCAGAGCTTAGACCCATTGTGATACGACAAGAAACACCCAGGGTATAGTTGGGAATCGAACCCACACCTTCAGATTGATAAGAGTAATGCTCATGCACTAGGCCACGGAGGCTGTAGTGCTTGTACGGGTGAAATGAGAACATTTTTTTTTTATACACTGTAGTCATATATACTGTATTTAAATATATACATATGTATAAATTGAAAATAAAATAAATAAATTTGAATATAGATATTTTTTATTTTTTTGTCAAAAGCAACAATTTTTTAAATAAACAAAGAAGAAAAAATTTTGAAATTGAAGAAAAAACACGTATTAGAATTGTGAGAAAAATTTAAATAGTGAAGAATTTTAAAAGAATTGAATTGAATCTGCTGAGTATTGTGATGTTGGTTGATTTTATCTAATTTCTATTTATGGAATTCAGATCTTTCGAATTTATATGGACGGATAACATATTTTTCTGTATTTGGTTTTGGTCAAAGTTCGGGTATCTGTGTCTAGTTGTTCCTGAGGATTAAATATATGAGTGGCGATACATTGTCAACTGTAATTAATAAGAAGTTGAACCACAGATGATGATAGAAGTCTTGCATGAAGGCATAAGTATATAATTGATGATTAATTGGTTGGAATAAGAAAAAAACAAAAAGAAATATGTATATGGAATTATGGAAAATTTAAATATTTTTTTTTTTTTTTATCTTGGACCAGTGCTCAGAGGGGCTATCCCCTACATATGCAATGCATTGCACTGGAACTAGAGAGAAGGATAGGGAAGAAACAGACAGGTGGTGAAAGTGGTAGAAAGATAGAGCTTAATTCTTGCACAACTCTGCAGTTGCGTGTAAATTATAAAGCAAAGTTGCGGCGTCTCTGATGTTTTTTTTTTTGACGCATTATTTTTAAGCTAATGGAGCCATTTTATTTATTATTTTACTTCGCCGACGTTTTAGTGCTCAAATACCGACGAAGGACGGTGCTGTAGCACAGAAAACTCAGAAAAAACTTTTTCCGATTTGACCCGGGTGGGAATCGAACCTGGGTATTTCTGGTTGCAGAGCCAACACGCTGACTACTCGCCATCAGCACCCCCTATTATATTATACATACAAATAAATAACATACATATTATACATACAAATTGCTAATGTTTTTTCAAATCTTTTAAATTTTATAATTAAATTTAAAAATTGAATAAAAAATTTTATAATAAAAGAATTGAATAGTGATTGTATCATTGATGTGTTTTCAGACATCCTTAAAAGTAAAACTTGTTATTGTAATTTTGGAAATTTTTATTAATAATTAAATGAACTTACTAACTATTTTAAAACACATATATCCTCACATATATCGGCATGATTTTACCACTGATTAAATAGATATTATTATTTGTAATTTTTTCTTTCTGAAACATCTAAACTGAGAACAGTTGTTTGCTACAAGACAGCCCCGCCTTGAAATATAGAAATGTCAAATTAAGCTGGGCAAAAAAGTTGACGTTAAGGTGTGACTTTCAATAAACACAGAGCATTATGGTTGGAGCACCCTGTACTAATTGCCTAATCGGAATTTGTTTAATATATCGACCCCTATGCGCGAAATTATCGTATGTTACACTTTTTTCGAAATCGATTTTTTTATGCAAAATGGTTCTAAATCCATTAATTCATCTGCACATAAAGTATTATAGCGATAATTGTTATAGTTATGGAGATAACACTATATACATTTTATCGTATGTGATAGTTACTGCTGTCAGGCAAATAAGAAAAAGACGAATAAAAACGCTCTCCTGTGAAATTTAGTTTTTGTAACATACGATAATTTCGCACAAAGGGGTCGATATATTGAGTAGATACTTAATTTTTTCAATAGATCAGTTATCTGATTAATGGTTAAACTATTTCTTTCACCAAACTACAGTGTGCTGTGCTCATACTTCAAGCTCTTGCAAATATTTGGAAATAATAAAACTGTTTGCGAAAATTATAACTACAGGAATATTTACTACTTGTCATGCTTTTACAAATTATCACTTGTTTAGTTTTTTTTTATGAGTTTTTTACTGCCATAAATGTTGTAATTGTAAATTATTTAATTTATAACAAGGCATAAAGGAAAATCAGTTACAAACACCCATTGAAATTGCAAAATGTCAAGAGTATGAGAATGCCAACGGTAACAAAAATGTTTAACTCGCACTGAAATTGTGAACATTAAACTGGGCGAAATAACAATAATTAAATGGATTTGAAAGCAAACTTTGACGTTAAGCAATTTCGGTAATATTTCATTATTATTAATATAAAAAACAAAACAAAAAAGTATGTGAGAAAAAAAATTAACTGACCTGGCGTTCGGCCGAACAAACAAAAAAAAACACTTTAACAAATTTGTTCGACTGATGAATTAAGACCAGCAATTGTTAAAAACTGCACAGTGGGTAATAACTAGAAGGATTGTAAAATATTGTTAATAAATTAAATAAACTGCTGAGAAGTTTTAAGAAAACGCAATCTATGTAAGAGAGTCTCAGTATGAAAGAACTTTTTAAATGTTGTGCACGTGGGAACTCTGAAATTTAACAGCTGTTACATAATTTTATTCCGATTATTAAAAATGAAGTGGCAATATAAGGGTGTCTCAGTAAGAATGTCCTTTTTAAATTTCGTGTAATTTTTTTTTAGTATGTGGCAACTCTGAAATTTGGCAGCTGTCACATATGTTTATTCCGTTTATTAAAAATGTAGCGCTTTACTAAAGAACAGCGCGTTTTAATTGTGACAACTTTTTATAAATATTTGGAAAGTTATGCTGGGAAAACTTCGAGGAATTTTCAGTCGAGAAAGTTGTGATGAATGTTTAATTTACTGTAATATTACTTTACATGAAAAATAATAAATATAAAAGTGGAATTCAAGTAGGTCTTGAAAAGAATTAAAAAGCAAAAATAATAAATTTAAATTAAAAATTTTTTTTTATAAATTATTAAAAAAGGTTAAAGAAATCGGGATTAAAACAAAAAAGGAATAAATGCATTTCTCTGTATATTATTAAATAAAAACATAACGAATGTATTTGTTTAAAACTTCTTAATTGCTAAAATTATTCTCACCAAAATTAACCAGCTACAGGAAAAGTTTTTGAAAGAATATGTCATACTCTGAGATTTCAGATAGCTGCATTAAAATCTATATTTACTGTACAAAATTATTGAGCTTTGTCCCATTGTGCATTGGCTTTTTTTTATTGTTATTGTTTTTTTTTTCTTACTAGAAATTAAAAAGTACAAAATTTTACTACATTTCAAAATTTTATTTTCCGTTGTTGCCTGCCTGCATTCGTTGCAGCATTTTAAAATGAAAGTTATTTGCGCGAAAAGGTTTCGGCATATTGTAATCCGAATAATTTCTTTTATATCAACGATCCTGAAATAAAATTAAGCAAACTTGCACTGCATTGCTAGAATATGTATGTATGTACTCGTATTAAATTGAAATATTATGCTTTTTGTTATGAAAATTGTATGCAATGAAATGTGTGGTCGTAGAAAATGTTGAAAAGATTGTAACATTTCCGGAATTTGTGAGCGAATTAAACGAAAATAAATTATTAGATAATTCAATGCAGATAAAGTGATCTATGGAAATATATTTGCCTTGTGTTTTTGTATCTTTGTGGTTTATTAAAAAAAAAAAGTTTTTTCGTCGATTCATAGTTTTTTATAAAGGCTTTTATTAATGGAACGAAATAAATGCATGGCCATGACAGGCTGTTGCATTGCAATAGAAAGTCATTTTGCATTGTAAATTCTTAAAGAAGGAAAGAAAAGCTGTGGTGATTCCATATACGAAATTGCTATTTCTCCGTGTGTCTGGTAAATCGTACAGCATGAATAGGCCCAGCTGAAATGAGGTCAGTATTAAAATCACTGTGAAATAGTTCTTCAAAGTAGTTTTTTTTTCTTTTTTATTAATTTTATGCACAGTATGTCTACTTTTATATTTAAAATTGCAATAAATATTATATTAACAGGCCGTTCGGATTTCTAAGGGAAACTGGGTGGTTTGGGGACGCAGCGGCACCTGTGAAGTTATCGTGGTCCGGTCTCGGCTTCTCAGGTGGTTTTACAAAGAGACCTGTGGGGAGCGGGCCTGCCTTTGCAACATAACATAACATGATATTAAGGTTGTATGGCTACGGATACTTCCGAAAGTACCTGTACCGAATGGGCAGGGCAGATGGTCCCGAATGCATTTACTGCGGTATGACGGATGTTGATGCAGAACACACTTTCTTCGACTACATCCGTTGGCATACTGAAAGGAATGCAATGGCGCACCGGGTTGTCGGGTTCACTCCTGCCAGCGTTATAGGGAGGATGCTCGATTGCGAGGACAATTGGGACGGTGTGGCGTCTGACGAAGACCATGGGATACGGCCCGACACCATGGGAATTTTTTAGGGGTAACATCACTCGACGCAGATGACGACGGTCTCTGTAACAACGAAGGCATTTCCTACAACACACGCCAAAAAAAAAACGACAAAAAGGGCTACGGAAAGAAGAAGAATTACACCCATTTAAGTGTACCGTTTGGTGCGGTGTTTCGCCGGAAACAATAATTGGCCCATATTTTTCTGAAAATGAACACGGTGTCGCCGTTAACATCACTGCTGTTAGATATCGGATAATGTTGGAAAACCATCCGCAAGTATGGTTCCAACAGGATGGAGCCACAGTGTCAACTGCGAGGTATACAAAAACTTCTTCAACTCAAACCCCCTCGATCATTTTGGGCCACCCTGTACAAATCGAAAATTTTATTGTTTGTCGATGAACTTTTTAAAAATATAATTTTTATGCTGTTTTTTTTTTTTTTGTAGTTGTTTTTGAGGGCGTTTTATTCATTCACGGTGATTATAACGCAGATGTACAATTCCGTATTCATAATTATGACACGTCAAACCCAACAACTATAACAATTTTATGACCTGTTTATAAATATATTTTTATACGATATACGTATGTACGTTAATTTTTCATACCCTATAAAGAGTCAACGAATTATCATTTTATTATTAACGAAAAAAAAGAAGAGAAAAAAAATCAGAAAATTATATAAAAATGCAAGTTTGTTTCCTAAGGTCTTTTGTTTTGCTTAATGAATTTATGCAAACGGAAAAAATCAAAAATCATACGGCCATTAATGACATAAGATAATCACGAGTCAGATACCTTAAATCACATTGATTTCATGAAAATCATATTTATGCACTGCATTAAAAGCGCGATTAATACACAAATCAGATGTAAGAGTTATACAACAAGATTTTATTATTTTGAATAAAATTAATTAAATATTGACCCACTACACTCACCAAACATTTTCATTGAAAAATTAAAATAATATTTTTAGATTAATTTAATTACACTCATAAATTTATTAAGCAAAGCGGATTTCAATAAAAAAAAAAATCCAAGCACCCCCAAAAGTTTATAATTTTACAAAAAGTTGAAATAAATTTCTGAAAAAAAAATTTAATAATTAATGCTTTCAAATAAATATTTCGGTTGAGTTCCTATAATCTCTAAATAAAATAAGGGGAATTCAGATTCGCTCAATTAAAACAAAAACTACTTTCTTTTTATATTTACTTATTATATTGACGGTGGCGATGGCTGAAGTAGTCTGCACGTTGACTACGAAACCAAAACAGATCTGGGTTCAACCACAGTTTCAGACTAAAATTGTAAAAAAAAAAAAACATCTGGAATTTTTCTGATGTGAATTAGTGTGTCTTTGTGTGTCAGTTGTTGTCACTCACTGAACAGTACCGGCTTCAGCTGATAGCAATCCATAATCACATCAGTTCAGATCACATCCTTCGTCGGTATTGTGGAGCACCAGCGAAGTAAAATAATAATAAAAATGGCTACTAAACCCCGCAGCTTCAACACTGCTATAAACAAAGAGCGTGCAAAAGCAGAGCTGTAAAATAATTATAATCCTGTCGTTTCTCTAACTATCCCTTTCCTATAGTTCCAGCATAGTGCATCGCATGTGTAGGGGTCATCTACCAGATAAAAAAAAGTCTCTGCTGATCTAATTGCTCTTTGGAAAAATATGAAAATAAATTTAAATTTTATTGCGGTTGGGGGTTTAACTCGCAATAGGTTAGCTCTTCTCAGATTTTATTTGCGTTACAAACTTTTGCAAGTACAGTGAAATTTCGATATAACGACAAACTTTATACAGCGTGGCGCAAAATGACCGAGGGGTTTGACTTTGAAGAGTCATTGTGTCCTCCGCCGTGTGCGCTGTGGCTCCATACTGCTGGATGGAATATAATATTCCTATTTCATGGAATTCATTGAGGCTACTCAATATTTTAATATTTATTTTCCTTTAGCAATAACTTTAGGATTTCTTTAGTCGACTGTAAATGGCTATGACGGTAATTTTTTGTGCAACGCGATGATTAAATATGGTCATCATGTCACACTAGTCACGGCCATGGTACGTGTGCTGCTGTCAATGTTCGATTTATTTACGCGCAAACGTTTGATGAACGCACTCACATTGAGTGCTCCTCTAAATACTGTTGCCATCGTTATGGCTAAAGAAGAACATGAAAAATAAAATTTAAAAAAAATTGTAATGAACTGCAAGAGAAGCAGCAATGGTAGCAGCCATAAATTTAAATTTTGGTCAGTGCGTTTCAAGTCAATGATACGATTTGCTTCTTTTTTGTTTTTTGGTAAACATTTGATCGAATGCCATTTTTATTATTGATTTCATAGATTTTCCATTGTCATTGGGAAAATAATAATTTTACTTAATTTTTTCACACCATGATTTTTACACGAATATATAGAAATTTTGATTTTTCATATTAAAAGTGTACTTATGAGATACTGTGTAGGGTACACAAGTGTTAATAGTGAAAAAAAACTACCAAATAAGTTGAATGCATTTTTTACAATAGCGCGCTGCTGTTGAGCTTCCAAAAAAAAAAAAAAATGAGAAACAAATAACTGTAACAAAATTAAAACCAAAAACCATAATTAACTAAAATTAATGAAAACCATAATTAATTTCGAAGACCATTAAAATGCCAAACGCTTGTACCAAATTTGAAAAGAAAAAAACCCAAAAACAGTTACCAGTAAGAAAAAAATAATTCAGTAAAATGTATTAACAAGTATGAATTTGTTATTAAAAGTAGTTAAAATTACTTATGTAAGTGTGCATGTGTGCTTGTATGTGTTGTATTTTGTTGGATTTACACGTTAATGTAACTCTATTTTAAATTGCATTTTATTTAATTTTTTTGGTAGGGGTTTTTTGAAAGGCTTTTGCTAACAAAAACTTGTTCTCTTGCCACAATTTTGGTATTTATAAAATCGATTGGTATTTTATTAGGTTGTTTTTTTTTTTTAAATAATATTTTATTTATTTTTTAATCAAAATAAATTTATTCTAGAAACTTTTTGGTTTTTGTGTAAAAGTTAAACTTGTTTAATTTTCTTATTGAAGGATTTTTATAAACTGCAATTGTGCGTGTTTTAAAAGATATAGTGGGCCAAAAGTGTTTAATGGCATGCCAAAAATATGGTTGAGGCAAGTGAATTACACTACTCAACAAAATTCCAACACACAAGGTAAAAGAAATATTAGTGAAAAAATTAAATATTCAAAATATTCGAATATAAGAATTCTTAAGAAAACAAGTTCTAGAAATGCTCAAAATTAGTATAAAATTCAATCGATACAGTTTTCATATGGTTGGTATCGTGCATTTTTTCGATATTGTTTTTTTTTGGAATTCCCATTCATTTCACACAAATACTATTTATCACGAAAATTGTACAAGCATTTATATTTTGATAATTGCATTGTAATAATAACAGTTTCTATTATTGTTTTTCTTTCTCTTGTAAAGGTGCTGATGGGTGAGTAGTCAGCGTGCTGCCTCTGCAACCAGAAGGAGCCGTGTTCGATTCCCGGCTTGGTCAATTAAACAAATTTGTCTGTTTTTTTTTGTACTATAACACCCTCCCTCGTCGCTATTTGAGCAATAAAATTTTAGCAAAGTATAATAATAGATAAAATTAGCTTATTAGCTTAAAAATAACGTGTAAAAATTAATATCAGGGACGCCGCATTTTTGCAGAATTGTGCAATAATAAGGCTCTATCTTCTTACCACTGTCACCACCTGTTCCAGCGCAATTCTTATGTAAGAGATTTCCTTTTAGCACTGTGCCAAGTTAAAAGCAAAAGCTACAATTATGTCAGTTAGGGCCTTTCTACATGAGACCAACAACATACTCAGTAAATCTAGACATAATATATAAACTCCAATAACATAATTAATTTAATTAATTAATTTAAGATATAAATAAAATGTTTCATTTGGGTCAAATTTGATCCGAAGAATGTTAACGTCTTACTTTCTGGACCTTCTGAAGATCTAGAGAAAAAAATCATTTATTAAGTACAAAATCCTTGAATGGAGTAACAATCTGCTTTAAGTATTTATGAACAAAGTATATAAACATATATGTATTGAAAATAATGTTACTTTTTTCTTTCTAATTAACACCTTTAATTAGAATAATATATTTATTCAATCAAAAGTTTAATCAATTCAATAAAATTTTTAATTAATTTTTGGCAACACTCTTTATACAAATAAAAATTTATACCTGACAAGCATTCGAATTTTATATCCAAATATTTTCTTCTTGGCTATTAAAAATTTGTTTGAAATTTTCAAAATATTTAATTTAAAAATTTAATTGAAAATTAATTCAATTAAGTCGCCAATAATAATTTATTTGATACTATTAGATTTTTCACAGATGAATAAAAAAAAGTTATTCACATGAAAAGTCTAATTAATTTTTAATTGATATTACAAAATTCATATATTCATATATATATTCATATATATATTTTTGGTTGGAACTTATGATACAATTCTACTGTAATTTGTTTGGTAGTTTCCAGTTAATTTGGGTTTGATTTGATTGTTAATTTTACATTAGACTATTTTCGTATGAATATCTTGTAAATTGCCGTATTGATTTATCAGATGTCAACGTTGTTTTAACATGATAAAACTTTAATTTTGAAATAATTTGAGATTTTACCATTGTGCAATGTTCTTTTTACTGCAAAAAAAAAAAGAAAAAAAATATTGAATCATTTTGTTTTATAGTAATATTAAAAATTTTTAATTTTAAATCAATGTGAATCAATGTTAAATTTAAATGAAGTCATTATTTTTCCCGAAATGTACTATGATTTTTATCAACATTTCGTCATGTTAATTTTCCATTGGTTTTTGTTCTGTGTAATAGTTTTCTGTGGTCTTATGTTTTGCCATTCACAGTTAACTGGTCACTTTAGTAGAGCATTCACAATAGAGCATTATAACAATTATTATTTTCTAATTGGCGACTGTATAAGAAGTTAGAAATTTTTTCACAAGAGTTTTAGGAATGTTAATTAATATTTCAATGAAATAGTGGAATAAACATTGAAAATTTTATAACCGTTTATTTAATAATAAACATTTTACGTATAATTATATGTTGGGAGTGTAAATCAAAGCACTGGTGTACATTGAAATATATAAGACATGAATCTTCTGATTGATTTCATATTTAAATGCAGTCTAAATGACTATTGGCACGCAAATCTTATACTCATTTTGCTTTTTAATTTTCGCCGTATGGCTGCACAAAAATTATTCCATTAAAGCGGTTTCAAACTGCATACGCAGAATATTGTTCGCTTCAAACTTGATCAAGTTTGAAGCAACCAAACTTATGTTGAAGTTAAAGCATTTGCGATAATTTTCATAAATCAGTTTTTAAACTTATGTTATTAAAAGCGGTTGTGTGACAACGGTTACGCGTTCAAACGCAGCACTTTTTGTTATACAAAAACTAAGTGCGTTCGTTAACATAACAATTATTGATATTAAAATACAATAAGAAAAGAAAGGCAAACGTATGCTTATTTCTGAGTGCAATAAAAAAATATTAAATAAATAGCAACAATATAATTGTGTCATTCACCAAAAACGGAAAACACACCTCAATATTAAAAGGAAATCGTATTCAACCACCAAATATGTTAATAAAAGAACAACAGTAACCAAGAAAAATTAAAATTATTAAAAAAAAATTAAATAAATATAATCATAAAAACGTGCTGCGGATGTAGTATTCGTAACTTCATAAAAAATTAAATTGAGAAAATTTCAGTGATAAAAATAAACTTATTTGACACAGCAGATATTTGGAATACATATACATACGTACATATTTACATAGACCAGGTGATTGATAAGGTTTTTTTTTAAAGTTTCTTTTTTTAATGTTAAATATACTTAACATAAATTTAATTGATTATTTCAAAGAAAAGTTAAGAAAGTTGTTAGCAAAATTTTTAAAAATCCCTCGCTTATGGCACAGAAAAAAATAAAACAGAATTTTAATTAAAATTTTTGTAATATCAATTAAAAAATTAATTAGGTTTTCAGCTACAAATAAATTATTAATATCAATAAAATTATATCAGTTTCAATTAAATTTTTAGTAATAATAATTAAAAATTTAATTAAATATTTTGAACATTTTTAATAGGAAAAACATATTGGAATTCAATTCGCTGGCTTATTGGCCATGAGTGTTGCATATATGTATGTCCGAGTATGTAAATATGAAGAAAAACAATCAGAACAGTTAAATAAAAATAAGATGTTATTTTGTATATTTCATAGAAAAAAAATTTATTAATTATCTATTGAAGTATTGAGCCCAAAAATTAATTAAAAATTTATTTGAATTGATTTAAGTTTTAATTGAACAAAATATATTTCTCGTCATATATTCTTAAAATTTCTTCGATATTCTTTATTGTTGAATTATAGGTTATTTAAATGAGCTTGAGATCTTATATTATTTTGTGTTTCAAATTTAATAAAATTAAATTTTTTTTCCAATATCTCGTTTTCGCAATGGAAAACTTCTTCGGGGAAAATTATTAATTAAAATGAATTATTATAAAAATATTTTCGCTGAAAAAGTTTCTATTGTGAAAAAAAAATTAACTGCCTCTTCAGAGAAGATGAGAGAAAATACTCGTTCGACAATTTAAATTGAATGCAACAATAAAACACCAAAATTGTTTTTGTTTTCTATAAAAAATGGCCGAACGATTATTTTCACTCGGCTTCTATGAGCCGGCAGTAAATTTTATTAAATTTTAAACAGAAAATAATATAAGATCTCATTTAAATAATATATATTATATTGTTCTAATTAAAGTTGTTAATTTTTAATTATATTATTAATTGACCTTTTTTATTATATTTTTTGATATATATTTATTAAGACTGAGGTCTTTTTTTATTTTATTTTGTTTTTTATTATTCGATATTTCGTTAACAGCTTGTTAACATCATCAGGAATAATAGGAAATTATAATATCGAATAATAAAAAACAAAACAAAATAAAATAAAATAAAAAAAGACCTCAGGCTTAATAAATATATATAAAAAAAAAAAAAAAAAAATAAAGTTGTTAATTAAAAATAAAAAAGTAAAATTTTTAAATTTTAAAGAGGCTTATGGTGATGACCAAGCTTGGTCAAGTAAAATCCAAAAATCAAAAACCAATCATATGTGCACAGTTAATAATGGAAACAAAATATTAAGTAATGCCAAGGACTATTGTACGTTAGAGATGATAAATTTAGAGCTTCATTAAAAAGGGATAAAACTAACGGGGAGTAACTTCTCGTATTCTATTTATAGAAAATAATTATATTTCTTTTTTGAGCGATCGTTTTTTTTATGAAAATTTTTTTTTAATTTATTTTCAATATTTCGCTACCATTTCGTGGAGCATCGTCAGGAAATAATAATTTGTATTCTTTATTTTTATTTTTTTTATTATTTTATTATTTCCTGACGATGGTAGCGAAGTATTGAAATTCAATAATTAAAAAAACTTTTCATAAAAAAGACAATCGGTCAAAAAAAAATTTTTATTATTAAATGTAATAAAGGTAAAATAGAAGTAAGACTAATATAGAAAATAATAAATATATAAAGCTAAAAGAGTGGACAAATACCAAAGAACGCTGAAGATGAAGGTGTAGCAACCTTCGAAAACAGCATGTTCTTCCGTTCTGCTAGTGTTTGTCTGCTAGTGTTTGTCTTTGCTTTAGTTTGTTTCTTAGTAACTATCATATGTAATTTTGACTGCCTCTACGTTATCTTTGTTAGCATATTTAAAATTTTAACTAATTGCATAAGAAGGGTTTCAAAATATGGCACTGCATACATGTATATGTAACTAAAAATGTATATTCAGAAAAGCAAAATACTTTCTCTGTGTAAGTTTATTATGATTTCATTATTTTATTGAAAAATATATCAGTAGAATTTTTTTTTGTGTTCCGAAAATCTATAAAGTATTGTTGGAATTTATCATGCTAAAATTTTACTTTTACAATTTGTGTATAAATAATGCCTTCCTAACTACCAACGCTGCTTCATGTTCTTCTTTATTTAAAGAAAATTTACTTATTTGAAATAATTAAATGATTTCGTTTCATACAAAATAAAATTGATGACTCTCGTGGAGAATCGTTGTGGGTTTTCTTTCTTTTTTTTTTTTTTTTGAAATTATAATTTTTTATAATTGGTAACGAAATAATTTTAATGCATTTCTTTTTGCAGAAGGTGTCTACGATTTTAATTGGTTTTTTTTTTTTTTGGTTTTTGTTTTTCTTAGATAACAAATGATTTAATGTTTTGAATTTGAATTATTTTCAATATTATTCAAACCGAAAGCACAAACAAAAAAATGTCTTGAAACACAAAAGATTCAAGACAAAAACTTTTTGTGTTGTCTGCATATTTTATGGGACTTCAATAATGGAGTTGTTGTGGGAAATATTTTGTATTAAATTTGGAGTTGTTAAAGATGTGATTTTTAATTTATATTATGCAGCATATGCAGTTGTTATTTTAAATTGTTACATTTGACAGAATTATTATTTTATTATTTTTTTATATAAAAGGCCGCTTAGGGTAGTTCATTTAATATTTTATGTAACGCTTAATTTATTTCTTCTATAACGAATGACTAAGAGAGTTATTTGATTTAGAGATATAATTCTTTTGTTTACCTTGGACCAGCACTCAGGGAATGACCCCTACACATGCGATACATTGTGCTGGAACTAGAGGCAAGGGATAGTGAGAGAGATGACAGGAGGTGAAGCCTCACAACTCTGCTTTTGCACGTTCTTTGTTTTACAGCAGTGTTGTAGCGCCTCTGATGCCAAGGAGACGTATTAAATTTTTCCTTGAAGCTTCGTTTTAGTAGCCATTTTGTGTAATTATTTTACTTCGCCGGTGCTACACAATACCGACGAAGGAGGCTGCTCTGATGTGCCTGTGAATTGGTTAAAGCTGAAGCCGGTACTGTTCAGTGACCAAAGGCTATGCCTTCGCCACTGAAACCTGCCAATAAAAACTGACAAAATGAAACACTAAAGCTCATCAGGAAAATTTAATCAGAAAAAATTTAAACATTACATATTTAAAATGGCTGCCACTTTAAAACTGCAAACACTCCAAATCACCGAAGTATTATTTAAAGCATCCACATGTTATGGGTATCTGATAAAAGAGATTTGTATCACAAAATGGTAGCAAAGATAGAATATAATATATATGTTAAAAAATATATAACTTTATATATAACTCATATATAACTTTCTGATAAAGCTACTACAACTACAAATATTCATTAGATTGAACATATTTTGTCCTCAGAGAAGATCAAAACAATTTTCTTCCGAAATTCAACCGACTTTCAACAATTTTAACAATTTTGCAGTAATAAATTTAATCTTGTTTTTTTTTTTTTGTTAAATCTATAGTATTTTTAAATTGCACAGAATATATTCATACCATTTTTGGTGCTTTGCCAAGTTTATAACATTTTCAACTACGCCAAATTTGATTTCAAACTTAAATTTATGAATTTCTAATTACCAGTAAAATAATTCAATCAACATTGAAAATTATCTGCGGCATTTATAAAAATTTTTTGTATTTATTTAAGGTACATAGCGTCACTTGAAAT
Organism: Dexiosoma caninum; assembly: GCA_963924685.1. Taxonomy (NCBI): domain Eukaryota; kingdom Metazoa; phylum Arthropoda; class Insecta; order Diptera; family Tachinidae; genus Dexiosoma; species Dexiosoma caninum. The sequence continues at coordinate 61,070,021 of OZ004728.1, read as the reverse complement.
GCAAAAGGGCTTTACTTTTAAAAATTTTACAGGAGAGACAAAAATTAAATGAAAAGATGAGTTTATTTACAACGTTAAAAATTATGTCCCAAAAAAAAAACAAGCTGGTAACATTTTTCCATTGTTTCATTATTTCTCAACAGCAAGAAATACATTGATTTTGAAAGCTTGGAAAAAACTGCCTTTCGAAATTCCTTAATGAAGTTCTTATTTTGAAAAATAGAAAGCTAAATTTTGTGAAGCCGTGAGCCTTGATTAATCCATTAAAAACTTATTTTGAAGTTTTTTGCTTGTTACGCCCTTTTGCATTTCAGGTGGTAATATATTGATTGAAGTTTATATGGAAATTTATCTATAATAAATAAAAACGTAATGTTTATGAATACGGCAGTGTATCTTTAAATTTCTTTTCTTTCCCATTATTTATTTTTGAGTTTTTCTAACCAAAAAAAAAAACAAACAAAAAAAATTACTTGCTGTTCTGAATGTAAATTTAAACACGTTTATAGGACACACGTTTTTGTTTTTAACTGTTTTATTCGAACCATCAAATATTTGCAGGTATGCTTTTTGGAAAAAGAAAAAATCTGAAACGTGACATGTATTGAATTAACAACAACAACAACAGCAAGAACAATTCACTGTCAACCTCATTAGAATGACAGTTTCGATATTTATTTTTGTGTATGATTTTAAAAATATATGCGAAAAAAGGCAGCAATTATCTATTGTTACTTTGTTAAGGGAATACTTTTCAATGTTCTTTGAAATGAAACTGAAATCTACACGCGCTGGTTGTTGAAAATTCCAACGCAAATGACAATACGCAAATATTTTACACTTGCCTGCAATTAAACATTTTACACGTTTAATACTCTTAAAATAAAAGTGTACTACAAGTTATTTACAAAAAAGTAGACAGATCTTGATTTGTTAACAAATTAGAAGTGGCCTTTAAAAACAAGAAATAAAATAGTCAAAATGGGTACAAAATCTCACAATCACTTTTTGGGAAGCACTACTTCTTGCAAGGACAACATTGTTTTTTAAAACAAATGTGACCAACATAAGGTTGAGAAGATGCTGGTGCTTTTATCACTGGGCGGATGGGTATGTGGGCTAGTGCCATTGCTCAGCGGCAAACTTTTGGCCACGATGATTTATAACGACTTCTGTAAGGCATTCTTAGACCTTTTTTCAGGCCCATTACTCTTGCTCGCTTGCCGGCTCTATGAAATAGCTCCCAGGTGAAATAAATTCCAAAATAAATGAATCCACTCCCCCACTGAAGAAATGAAGTAAATACCGAAGAAAATTAAATAGTTCCCAAACCAAAAAAAGAAAGAATCCCCAATAAGAAATTAGATCAAACTGCACTAAATAAAAAAAAGCTTTTCTGCATATCCTCAAAGATTATCTGCTAGTATAGTATAACACAGCCTTCGCTAACAAAAGTTTCAGGCGTCCTATCTAATTTTCTTTAAATTTGGTGAAACCCCCCATATATTGAAACAATCGAAACGATTTACATTCAAAACGATATCCTAAAACATTTCAATATTTTGTGCACACAATAATGTGTATTTTTTAAATTAGGTGTGACCCAATTCTCGCCATTCGTCTTCAATGTGTTGAATACTTTTCCAATCACTGACATTGGGAATAATTTCGCTAACTGAGAAATACTTTTAGCAGCAGGTTTAATGAACTTCAATTAATAGTTTAAATATCATATTTTTAAAAGTCTTTAAGCTAAAAGAAAATTTTTAATCTTCTTGACATCTTGAAAAAACTTCGAAAATAAAATAAATTTTTATATACGGTAACACTGATATGGCCTCCCACTGTACACAGTAGGTGAAATAATAAAATTGATATCCAAAGAATTTTTTTTTTTCGCTCAACTACATTCAAAAGAAAAACAATATTCTAGAATTCTTTGGACTACTAATGTCTCTAAGTAAACTCTCTAACTCAAATGGTATTTCATATTTCCAATATTTTAAAATATTTTCGCAGAAAATTTCAACAATCTCAACATAACAATTAATTTGAATAAAACCACTATTAAACTTTATGAGCAGGAACAAACGGAAAAATAAACAACACATAAAAGTTAAATAATAATAATAGGGCTGAAAAAAAAATTAGCATTTTAGTTAACAATCACTTATCGGTCAAAGTCAAGCTCTGGAATTTCCTATGGGAGAAAAAATATCAATCTTCAAGAGACATAACGAAAGAAGGGCAATGAAAGAAATATGAATAAAATAGCACACGGTTACAACGAACGGCGAGGTTGTAATAAATTTCACGTATCAAAAGGTCACTATACTGGTTTTAATGAAAATTAAAAATAAAATTTTGAAGTGAATCTGCATTTAATGGGCGGAGAATCAAAAGCTTTTCTGTAGATTTCTTTTGGTTTAAAAAAAAATTTTTCAATGAAGAACAATTTTATTTATTTTTAAATTTTTTTAAAATTATTATTATTTTTGCTTTTGTCCCTTGTTTTAATATATTGAAATAATGGTATAAACACAATTCGAACGAACGACGAATTACGCACAGCACGACGAATTCGTAGAACAATTTTATTTATTTTTAAATTTTTTTAAAATTATTATTATTTTTGCTTTTGTCCCTTGTTTTGAATATATTTAAACAATAGTATAAACACAATTGGAATGAACTACGAATTTCGCACAGGACGACGAATTCGTTGCATCTATTCGTTGAATAATGCTGGGAACACAATTGGGAAGAATTTTTCGTTGTAAACTTTAATAAAATATTGCACTGACATTTTGTAATGGCCGTGATATTAGCATGGCTCATATTTTTATCTCTAAGAATTAAACTGCTATAGATTTTTCAATGAACACAAACTTTCTCAAGTGTCCAGTGGTATAACAAGGCACAATGAAATGCCCTTTTAATTTTTTTTGCATATGATCTAAAAATATAACACAAGAGGACGGAGAACCCTAATTATTAATTTTTCGAATGCCATACATGGAAGTATATAATAATTATTTGGTTTAAGCAAGTAGTTGGACAACTCAAAAGCATTACACTCACAAAAATCTATTAAATGAAGAAAAAAGAAGATGAAATTTATTTAAACTGTTATTGGAAATTATTTTTTACAATGAAGCTTTTGCTATATTATATTGTGCAATAAGTGGCAAAATATTTTCAAATGTTAGATGGCGCAACTTTCTCGCAGACGCTGGCGATGGCTGACATAGTCAGCACGTTGACTACAAAACTAAAAAGTCATGGGTTTGGGGCCAGTTTCAGACCAAGTCATAAAAACATCTAATTTTTTTCTAATGAGAATTAGAATGGCTTTGTGTCAGTTGTTGTCGGAAGGTTTCAGTGGCGAAGTATAGTCAATGGTCACTGAACAATACCGGCTTCAGCTGATAGCAATCCACAATCACATCAGAACACCCTCCTTCGTCGGTATTGTGTAGCACCGGCGAAGTAAAATAATAAAAAAAATGGCTACTAAACCGAAGCTTCAGCACTGCTACGAGTATAAACAAAGAACGTGCAAAAGCAGAGCAGTAAAATAATTAATTAAGCTTCACCTCCTATCGTTTCTCCTACTATCCCTATTCTAAAGTTCCAGCACAATGCTTCGCATGTGTTGGGGTCATCTCCTGAGTGCTGGTCCCAGATAAAAAAAAATTGCCAGTTGTTATCAATTGTTTAACTTGGCAGCACTGCCTTTAGTACATAAAAATCAAGGTTGTATTTCATTAAATCAACTTAAACCCAGTTGAAAAAAGGTTTTAAAATAGTTTTAGGAAAATATTTTTATATGGTAAAACCAGGTTTTAATAGTTGGTTTTAACGCAAAACCAATTTTTGCTTTAAAACCAGTCAATGTGAAAACAGAATTAGGTGTGCAACATTTCGCATGTATTAAAATAATTTAAATTAGACTAATTTGCTTATTAAATACTCATATTGACTATGCATAAAATTAGCATCGATTGTAATGAAATACGACGGCTTTAGTAAAAGGTGGGCCAAAAGTCACCACAGGGTTTAAAAATTTAATAACTTTTTCGTTTATTATATAAATAACACGTGGCTAATAAATAATGGAGAGCTTTACAACTGAACCGAGAATCAAAATAGTCGAATTTGCCAAATCAGCGATCGATCAATTATTTTAACATCGAATTATCAGTGATGAAGCTCCTTTTCATTTGAATGGGTTTGTTAATAAACAGAAAATCCAAGAGCTATTCATAACCGGCAATTGCACACCATTCGATGTGTCATTACATCAGAAAATATCATTGGACATTACTTTTTCGAAAAAGAAAAATGGAAGTGCTGTAACCATAAATGGAGAGCGGCATCGATTTATGATAGAACGCCTTTTACGTCCTACTGAGAAGTTCTTTGAGCAGGATGGAGCCAACTGTCTACACTGCCCGGGGCACAATGACATAAATTACGACGCAACGTAATCTAGCGCTTAGCTTTTATGCTGAAATGAGTAACCTGAATTAGAGTGTTAACGTTGCGCCAGAAACCGTAATGTTTACTCACTTTGATTAATAAAAAACTCTAAATAGAAATTAGAAATAGACATAAATCACTAAATTGACCTGAAAACAACTAAATTGTCATAACTTTTCAACAACTTTATTTTTTTTTCGCAGCCAACTTTACTTTTTTACGCGCTGTCAAAATAGAATTCTACAATTGCAAAGTGTTGAAGCCGCGTTATTTCGGTTGGTTTCCTACACTTTGTATGGGCATGAGAAATTTTGACAGCCAGACAACGCTTTGCGTCCTAATTTATGTGGGTCTGTAAGTAAAATGTTTGTAGAGCGAATAATTCCAGAAATTCGGAAATTAATTGGCCAACGCATCCGACTATGTTCTTTGGGGTTTCTCTTTTAAGATGTGAGTACACGTGAAGAAGCTAGAACTAATCCTGCAACTCAAAGCGAACTTTGTAGCAGACATTCGAGAGCTACAGCTACAAATTTTGAAAGTTGTTATGGAAAATGCTCTAAGACGAGCCAATAATTGTAAAGCTCAAAACAAGGGTCATTTAAGTGACATTATTTTCCATACTTAGTTAAAAAAAAATTTCCTTTTTCTATATTTTATTATGTGAAAAAGAAAACAAAATATAAAAAATATATAAACGAAGAAGTTATTAAATTTTTAAACCCCATGGTAACTTTTGGCCCACCCTGTATTTATGCATTTGCTTTTTTTTCTCAACATAAATTTATGCAAACGAAGCAATTTAATTTTTTTTTTATTGTTGTAATCTTATTAAAAAATGAACTCGCATTTTCCCCTCTTTTATCAAATCGTATGAATGACGTAACAAAAGTAGCATCTTTCAATAACTAAATGTTTGTTTGTTTTTGCATTCCTACACCAAAAAACCATCATCGCAATCATCATCATCTGCTAATGTGCGAAGTCAGGTAAAAAAAATATCAAAACTAAATGTGATGTAATAATTAATTAATTTTTGTCTTAAGTTTTTTTTTATATTTTTTGTTTATTTTATTTATACACGCCCTACATTGCAATTAAGAAGTGAAAAGAGCAAAGAGTGGTGTGGCACGAAGTGGGATTTGTGAAGAAAATGAAAAAAGTGAGAAGATTGTGCAATTTAACGATAATTAATCAAAAGGACTCAATCAAATGCAGTCATATGATCGTTAAAGGTCTTAAGTTACATTGGAAATATTGAACGGGAGGAGTGTATCAGAAATTTTAGTAATTTCAATTTGTGCCTGCAATTACAGCTTTAAGAATTTTTTTTCTTTTTTTTTAAAAAACACAAACTCTACGAAGATCTTACAGCTTGTCTGTAGAATTACCCAGGGTCTAGATGGGAATCGAACCCGCACCTCCATATTAATAAGACTAATGCCCATGCACTAGACTACGGAGGCACCCTATGAGCATAACATTTTTAATGTACAACAAGCTATAACTGTCAAAAGGCGCTGCCTCAGGTAATAAGGCGGCAAAGTGTGAAATTAAATAAAGGTCCAAATATGGGGTAATTTCTCATTATGAAAAATTACCCCAATATCATTTATGAAATATTGCCCCAAAATAATGAAATATTGTCCCAAAGACTTAAATGAAATAAAGCCCCAAAATTTGGTACATCGATGGACGGTCATGCAAAGAAACTCGCCCATACATATTCCGATGGCAAGGTAAGCTGTTATTTATACACCCATCGGAATCGATTTTCTGAATCGGGGAACGTTGATTCCTGCCCTTTTCTGCCATTCTCCCGCTTGGACCGATCAGTATACCATACCTGAGGTTCAGTCTCAAAATTCATAAAGTTCATTCTCCAGTTTTCATTATCATTAATATTCAACCGCAAGTTTCTGAAGAGAACAATTCTCGGTGACGTTATGCCATCACTGTGGATAATTGGGGCATGTAGGTAGTGTCGCAAGAGGCTCAAACCTCCCCACTCTTCAGCTCTGACGAATCGGAATAAATGAGGATAACAAACGATACGGAAAAAGACCAGGAGAGCAAAAAATGCATCTTCTGTAAATTATTTGCAAGTTTTTGATTTCACATAAATTTTTTGATGGAAAAATCTGATAAAAAAATATTTTTTTTCAATTTTTATGCGCAAAAATCAAAATGTTTTTTTGTTAAATTAGTTAAAATTTTTCAATTTTAAATAGGCTAGTGATCAATAACACACAGGAAGTCAAGATTACATGTGAGAGTTACATTCAGAGAAACAAACTAAATCAAAGACTATATTGTAAATCACACTGACAAACAGTCGCAGAACGGACCAATATGCTGTTTTCGAAAGTTGCAATTTTTTTTTCTTTTTCCCTAAAAATTACAATTTAAATATCAAATATAAACATTTTTTGCGGCGTGGTTTTCTTCATTTGCCTTTGATATTTAACTAACGCAAGATATTAGCGCTTCTCGAACGATTTTGACAGACGCTTTCGCATTACAGCGTGCGGTGACAGCAGACTTGCGAAAGGGAAAATAATAGATGCGTAAGGAAAATGCGCAAACGGATTAGAGTGTACCAATCCTTCGAGTTCGTATAATTTTTCTTTAGCATCGCAATAGAGAGTAACCCCCGTGATTTCGTAAAATAGCTAGTTTAATGTTATCTCTTAATTTTATATTTTCCGCAATTAAATAGTCATGAAAATCACAATGGAATATTTCCCAATTTATGGCTTTATATTATTTAAAATTTAAAACAGGAATCGGCTTCAAATCCATTTCAAAATACTTCTTTTTTTTATTGATCTTTAAATTATATACATATATGTACGAGATCTGTTCAACAAAAAAGGTGAAATCTGAATTTTTTTGAAAATATCCATTTTGTCCCCTTCAAAGTAATCCCTTCCGAGATATAATGCACTTATGCCAGCGCTTCTAAAATGCGCTTTTCGGTATGGTCATCAGCTCGTTCTTCGATTGTGACTTTATCTCATCAATTGTGGCACAACGCTTTCTTTTCGTCAGTCTGTTCAGTTTTGCGAATAGAAAAAAATGTCAGGGAGCCAAATCTGGTGAATAAGCTGGTTGAGGCATGATTAGGGTGTTGTTTTTGGCCCAAAAATAACGAACAAGAAGCATTGATGTGTGAGCTGTTGCATTATCGTGATGAAAAATCCATGATTCCTTTTTCCACAATTCCGATCGTTTGAGCATAACTTCCTTGCAGTATTCCTTATTAACCGTACAACCTGTTGGCAAGAACTCACGATGCACCACGCCATTGCAATCGAAGAAAACAAAATTCACATTTTCTTTTGAACAAACCTCGTATATATGTTAGTACTTCTATTTTATAATATAATTGTTTTTTTTTTACAACTGCACCATGTTGAAAAACATCTTTCTTCTATGTTTTCTATTTCCATTATTGAATTTATTTTTTATAATTTTTATACTGGGTGTCTGAGTAGCAAATTTATATTTTCAAACTTAAAAAAAAACGTAATAATTGACATAAAAGTTTTATTAAGACCATTGAACGATGGAATGTAAATGCGGATTTTATTTTTTAAAGAGTATGTCATCCAGATTCTTCAGATCTTTTTTAAAATTTCATGAATAATCGCTCTTGGAAGTCCCAATGGGGCTGCTCTTTTCCGTATTGAAAGTCGCGGATTTTCACGTAAACTGCCTTCAACCAGTTCAATGTTTTCGGGAGTCCTTGAAGATCGACTGGGCCCTGCTCGTGCGGCATTCATAGCCGAAGCAGTTGCGCAGAATCGCTGCACCCACGAACGAATTAAGTTTACACTCGGTTCATCACTTATTCGCCGAATACCGAACTTTGAAAAAAATCATTACTCTTAAAAAATGTCTCCAGAGCGAACGCACGATGCTCACTCGCCCACTGCGACATCGTGACTGACAAATCCGCACAATTGATAATTCCGACGGTGTCACCCTCCCTCCGCTCCCTTTATTACTTTTTGAAATAATCGTATTTAAATATATAAATTTCCCACCAGACACCCTGTATTATACATAAACATAAAATTCATTGATTAAAGTAGTTGTGCATATGTAATACAACAATTATAATATTTATTTGTTTATTTCAATAATTAAATTTCACCACTACAATAGAAGGTAAATGATCGTTGCGGGCAGACGCATTATTGTGTTCAGTGCACTTTTTTTTACTTTTTCATAAGCCTTTCTTTTTCTTCGTATTAGTCCAGTGCCAAACTTTATTTTGGGTCTTATAATTTCTGTTACTTCTATAATTTTTTGTTTTCGTTATTATTAAGGTTTTTTTTTTTAATTATTATTTTTCATTTCAATTTGGACTTGTGTGTGAGGGCAGGTGTTAATAGACAAATGTTGGTAAAATATTTTTTGTTTGTTAATTTATTCCATTTTAGCAAATTTATGAAATTGTAGAAATTGTTGTTGTGGTTTTATATTCATAATATCCATATTTCCAAAAACACTTCGTAGTAATTGGCATTTTCTAAACGATTCAAATAAGTATTATTCATGATTTATTATGCAAACGCTCACCACTACACGGCAAGTATTTATTTGCTTTAATAATTTATTTTTGAGCGGCGATTATATCACAAAATAAATATCTCACATTCCAAAATAATTTGAAACATTAATTAATTAGAAAACCATATAATCCCAACTCACAATCTTGTGCATATGGTGTTGCATCATTGCATTTGCAAAAAGGTATAGCATATTTTTGCTCTACAGTAACAAAATACACAGCAATGCACATGCTAGACTTAAATTTATATGCAACACTTAAAACCAATAGGATTTATTTGCTATGAGTATGCAACACCTAATTGCAAATAAACAGCTTACTAACAATAATCCAAGCCAATCAAATCGTAATCGCCGCATACTTGCCGCTGCTTATTTTCCTCCAAAAAAACCAGTAGTGCGATTCATTAACGTTTATTGGACATATTTTTTTTTGGCAAATTTGTTTGTTTTTTTAATCAGCTGTGAATTTTGTTCTTGCAATGAGTAGTGCATAATAAATTAAAAATGTCATTCACAGTTGATAGCACAAATCTGCTATTGCATATATTTGCAATATCAAATACACAAGATTGTGAGTAGAGCTATAGAAATTCGGTTGAAATGAATAAATGGCAAGCAATAGTAAAGCAAAAATTCTTTTAGAGACAGTAGAACAGGAACATCTAATGAGTTTTCAGTCTGTGAGACATTTAATACCATAAAGGAAGATGTCACGCCTCTACAAGAAAACCTGAGAACAAGTAATAAATAAAAACCGATGGAGCATCTCAGGGCTGGTTGTGCTATTGACGGGCGACTGGACTACCGGTAGACATGTTGGTAGGCTGAGTCCTTCTCATAACACGTTCAATCGCAACGAACAGATCGTTTTCTCAATTATGATCTGCACACGGTGCGGCGCAAATTTTTAGGCAAATATGTACTAGACGATTGACGAAAAATTTTATTCACTCCTCTAGGTCGGCAGGTTGCTGGATGTAAAGATAAAGGGTGCAATTTATTATGGTCCCCTGTTGTGAAAAAACTTTCATCTGTTGAGAGTGATACCGACCACAGTCCCTGCTAGGAATCGACCCTAGAACAACCAACTGATAAATTAGCACACTGCTCACTAGACTACCGAGGCAACCTTCACTTCTCTAAGAACTTTAAAATACTTTATTCTGTGTAGCTGTTGCCAACATATATAAGGGGGGTGACAGTGTCCACCAACCTACGTGAATGACAACGAGCGCCTTCCAAGAAACTGTGGCCATGACCTTGTTGGCCGACAGACCCACCTTGCCTTTCTTTGGTGCACGTTGAGCCGGTTTCTATTGTTTCTTGATCTCTGCGGTATTGTGAAGCATTCATGTCTCGTCTACGTAAAAACTGGTCCGGAACATCATAAAGTAAATATAAATATAATAAATATAAATATAATAAAATAAATTTTATTAAGAAAAAAAACCGCATATTTGTGGATTTGCAATCCAGTTATTGAGCAAAAAAGTTGAAAAAAGGGAATTTTTGCGATTTTTAAGGCACTGGATGCACTTTTTTCGAGTAGGTTTGTTCCACTTTATTTTTCTCCTATTCAATATCTACAACTTTGCTTCACACACAAAAGAGATATTCCGTACGGTATAGCGAGATATAACCGTGTTAAAGTATAGAAAAAGTATAGATAAAAATCTAGCTGGAGCAAAATAATTCGTATGGCCATTAAATTATTAATGCAACCAATGATTGATGCAGAAGTTCTTATTTTTGGGGCAACTTTCACGTGCACTTGTCCAAATTTTAGTGACCTAATCAATAAGCTGAATAATGTTGTACTGTGTTAGGAACACAAAGGGTGTGTAACAAATTTTAATTTTTTAAAATCATTTCATTTTTTAAATACAAAGTTTGTTCAGACCAAAGACAGAATTTTTAATTTAACGGCACTTGTAAATAAATAAACATAAACAAGTTTTTGACGTTTCAAGTACAGCAAAAAATTGCCACGTGTTTTAACAACCCCATCTACTTTGATACGCCTTGAGATGATGGTTGATGGTAGCAGCGTTGAATTTAAAGTTACTGCGAGGGACATTCCAAAAGTCACAGACGAAGCAAATCTGCATTTCAAGTTCACCAAAATAAAAAAACAACTGCAGAATTAAGCTCTATTCATTGAGTTCACCATCAGTATCGTCTGTACACTCTGGTACAAAAACGAAAAAAAAAAGTAAAATGAAGAGAATGTTGCAACGACTTTTCTTTTGTGTTTTACAAAAACACCACTTTGTGAAATACTCTTTTCAAATGTTCATGCTAACAACAAGTAATTTAAAAATTTGCTTTATTAAGATGAAACATGAATTAACAATTTCCATATGAAATTCCTGTTTATTGTATTCAAATTAATTTAATTACAAAACTTAATCAAACTTCCTACAATTAATGATACGACACACACACAAACACACACACACGTCAAAAACTGTTTTAGGCAGATGGAGAAAGACATCAAACGTTTTTAACACTTTTCTGCTGCAGCGTTTTTCGCGAAAAAAAAAGTTTCTTTAATGAGAAAGGAAAAATGAAGAAATTTTCTTATGGTATGAATATATAGGGAATCATTATTTACAGCAAGTTCATTAATCTATGAAAAATTCACACACAATGATGACGATTTGCACTGCAGCACAGAAATGTACCCCTTCAAATATGACTGGCTAAAAAAGGCATCATTAAATTCTCATGTTGTGTTTGAATGAACAGTGCAAAATTAACATAATCAAACACCTTCCTCAAATGCAATCAAAATTTATAAAATTTTTGTTAAATGACACATACGCATTTACTTTTCAGAGATCTGCAATGAGTTATGTTTTCGTTTGTTATGTTTTTTGGGCAGAAATGTTGCCCTTTCAATGGAGAACATTTTCTACACTTTTTAAAAAGTGATATTTTTTTTATTTTATTTTTTTATTTTATTTTTCACTGTTTCTATGGGTTTTAGCATAGTTGTATCAATAATAATAAATAAATATATAATAACAATATTTTTTTTTTATAAATCTACCCCAAAAACCAAATAAAATCACAAAAAAATAAAACTCTTATTTCTATGAAAAGTTTATTTATCAACGATGTAAAACAGATCAGTTTTTAATATGTTGCATATTTTGCCAGTTATTGGTGCAACATATTTAGAAAGGAACGTGATCGCATTTTACATACTTTTTAGAATGAAACAAGAATAGTAACGAAATGTAGCATAATGTATGTAACACTTCTGTCAGAAAGGAAAACGTCGATAGTGGTTTATATAAATAATATTGGTAATAAGTTAGTATGTGTCATTAAAATGCAACTACTCTCACGTACTCATACTCGCATTAACTTTGATTTATGAATATGAATAACAACACATCGACATCATACTCATAACATCTCTTCATCTACATGACTCATAAATATCACCTACGTATGACTTATAAATTTTGGGAAAATACTCATGGTACTCATAAATGATTCGAGTATTTCGAGTTGTCCATATAGTATGTATGTAAGTGATTGCTGGCAAAAACAGTGTGACCACTACTAAAAAAAAAATTTTATGCTGAATGGAGATTAAAATACTGCTACAAATGTTTTAAGATAATGCACTATTTTTTTTAGTTATACCCCCCTGTTCTGTAAACCGAGTCGATTTAAAAACGAGTGATTGCTCAAAACCGAATAAATGCAAATTTGATGTTCTAAAAATCACACGATTTCCAACATTCGAACTTGCTTTCGAATAAGATTTTTTAAACGTCAATATTTCAATGAAAACATATCTTACCAAAATGTAGTATTGCCAGATCATTCATTGCCAAATAATTGCAAGACGTGAATTATTACAAAATGTATTTAAATTTATCAAACGTATTTTAAAAAACACATTTTAAAAAAATTTTAAATTTAATCGTATTTTTTCTTAATTAATTACTGCGTTAAGCCTTAAGTTAGTAACACGTTCGCGGCGATCAGCTGGCAAAAGCTGTAACATAAGTAATGCTCGTTTCTGTTTACTAAAATCGTATCGTGAAATTGTCACTTAGAAAATCTACAGAAAATAGATTTTTACGTTGCAAACATCAACTTGGCATATAAAACAAAAACCGCAACAGCTGACTAAATTGCTTGAAGTTTTACGTTTTTAATAACCGACACCTAAAGTTGAACGATACTGACAAGTCTAACGTTGAACGATGCGTTTTTACTAACTAGACCTTTATGCAGAGAGTTACATTGACATATACTTGTTAAAAAAAATGTAGGGTTCTTTGATTTTCGAAGTAAATAACAATTTGGTCGCCATATTGATTTAAAGTTTTGTGTTATTGGATAAATAAACATATTTTAAACTATTTTCATAAATATTCAGTTAAAGATAACTTATTTAACACAAAACTAAAATTAAGCCACTGCCAAATTTGTTCAAAATAATGTTTATTCTTATTTAAAAGAGATTTGTTAATGATATATCATCTAATGAATTTAGTGAAAATGTGCTTTTATTCATCCATCACTTTATATGCATACTGTAACGAAAACATGGAGAAATATTGGATGGTTTTTTAAATAGATTATTTTATATTAAAATCTATTACATAGTATATAATTTGACTTACTTTAATAAAAGAAAAAGTTGAAGAAAAATTGGTAATTGTTTTTTATGCTTCATCAGTTATTTATTAGAAAAATACAGTCGAACTTCTCTATAACGTAGCAGTTGGGGTCCGTCAAATTTCTACGTTATAGAGAAAATTCGTTATAGAGAAACTGCAGAAAATTTTGACTAAATTTTTTTTATGTAGAAAATATATTTATTAAGACAAAAAAAATTGAACTTTGCTATAGGGAAGTTCGTTATAGGGAGATCAAAATGTATGAAAATACTCACAAAAATGTTGTGTTCACGAATTTTATTTGTTATAGAGAAGATTTCGTTATAGAGAAGTTCGCTATAGAGAAGTTCGACTGTAGTACATTCGATTTAATTTCGACCAGACTTATCTACTCGATTTTAAACCGAGTAAAATTATGCGAATTTGGTTTACAGAACACCTAAGTATGTGTATTCGTTTTAAAAACGAAAAGTTTTTGCGGATTCGGTTTACAGAACATACCAGATTATTTTTGTTTTTTGAATTTCTAAGCTTAAATTTAAACACGATTTAGTTTTATATAATTTTTAAATGATTATTGTAATGTTCGTGAAACGAATCATACTTATTTTGCATCGTAATCAAGCCCAGGGTCTACTAATAGATGATCGTCAAAAGCTCAACATTTGTCGAGTTATACTCTTCTACTAAGTCTGAAAACGCTATCGACGCCATTGCGTAGCCATTAATCCCTAATCTAAAACTTCACCCACTCTCTCCCTCTCTCTCTCTCTTATCTACAGCAGAAAGAAAGTGCCACACACTGTCAGTTTGTTAAGCATTTCAATTACCTGAGTGCTACTTCTCTTAAGAAAAACAAACACCCTTTTCTATTTTTTCCACCTCTAAAATGCAACGCCCTTGTTTATTTTGTTGCAGCTTAGAAACGTTGTTCATCACTAAAATTATTATTGTGGCTACTGTGGATTTTTTTTTTTTAAATTCACGTGAGAAAATGTAATAAAGACTTGTAAATTGTTCCCTGTTTTCTTGCATGAATATTTTCTTACATCTTATTTAATTAAAACAACAACAACTACAACAACAACAAAAGCAGCAACATATTTTCCAACATAAAGTTTCACTTTTTTTCTTAAACCACTGTAGATTTAGACCTTCATGCCGATGAATGAATGAATGAATGGGTGACTGGTGGAGGTACTTTTTCATGTTTTTTTTAGCATGTTCTTGAAATCCATTCATATTGTTTTGTAAACTCATATCCATGATGAAACAAAACAAATAATTTCTTTTCATTAAAGTTTTGAACGAGAAAACTCGCTATTCATTTCACTTGCTTTAGTTTTTTTTTTTCTTCTTTTCTTGTAATTTCTTTGCGTTTCTTCACGCTTTGTTTCACTTTATTTATACGAATATGATTTTTTACTTTAATCCATTTCAAATTTATGTGAAATGCACTTAATATTTTTGTTGTTTATTGCTTTAATGATCTATTTAATAAATTGAAAATCATGTCGTTTCAGCTAAAATGTCCATTAGAAACTTTTTAATTTGTCGCGTGCAGGTTTAATTTAATTTTTAAAAGAAACAAGTTCATTACACTTGTCAACGATTTTTGAGAAGGGTTAATGCTAGTTTTCCCATGTGATTGTTTTCGACATGTTCAGTGGAAATTAAATTCAGAAAATTAAAATCTTCAAAGAAGTTCCCAAAAAAATAAGTGACAAAATTCTATAATTAATTGCTGAAGTCCCAATTATATGGGCGGGAAGAGCAGAAAGGATCGTACAGGGAGGAAATTTTAATTGGAAAATGCAGCCTTGTAAGATACTTTTTTTGAAAGCGATGTCCTTAAAAAAGATACCGAAAAAGCTGATTTTTGAAAAAGTATTCTCTTTGAAAAATTTAAAAATTTTTCTTTAATATAAATACAAATAAAAAAACTGTCAAAAATAACACACAAATTGTAAAAAGTCAACAGCAATTAAGTGTTCCTTGGCACTTCTTCTGAACTGCACACTATTATTCTTAGCAAACACGTAATAAATTACTAAACAAGTACTAAAAAAATTATGCAGAAAAACTACAGCCAGATATTGAACTTGAAATAATTGAAATGAAATCAACACCATACATTTCAATTCATAAGAATAGTGTAATTTTTTGAACTCGTGTTATGTTTTTAAAATGTTTAATGTAAATAGTTTGATTGGTTGTTTGTTACGCATCCGTTTCCGATTTATTTATTTATATATATATATATTTTTTTTTTGTTTAATTAATACTGAAATACTGTTGTATACTGCAGGGTGGCCCAAAATGAGAAAAAGTTGTTTGAATTCTTTATAACTTTTTTATAATAATTTTTTTTTGTATTCAGTATTTATATCGTCGTTAATTTAATGTGTGGGTTGGACCCTCAGAGTCAACAACAAACCGTCTGGTTGCAAATTTTCGACAACAAGGGGCACTAAGGACACTTCCTGGTGTCGGCAGACGACGAATGGTGCACACGGATGACAATATTGAACGGGGTACAGGAGAGTAGTCGTGAAGACGGAGAAACATCAACCAGGAAACGTTCGACAGAGAATTTTGCATACAATAAGTATGTTTCTATACAAAATTCACACTGCGAGGGATACAATGGCTCTTTTAGGCGACATCTTTAGTGAACAAATTATTTCTCGTACAAACGATTTTAATTTGCCTCCGCTTTCACCGGATTGAACCGGTTGGGGTTACTTGAAAGGTAAAATCTATATTAATAAGCCTTGAACCATACAGCAATTAAAAAATAATATACGCACAAATTAAACAACACCTGCAGTTTTGCGAAAAGTTATGGAAAATGTTTTGGAAAGAGAACGAATATGCATAGCACAAATTGGCCACCACTTGCGAGTTATAATTTTTTATAATAAAATAAAAAATATTCTTTTTTTTGATATATATTTATTAAGCCTGAGGTCTTTTTTTATCTTATTTTGTTTTTTATTATTCGATATTTCGTTAACAGCTTGTTAACATCATCAGGAATAATGATGATTATTCATTTTCAGGCTTAATAAATATATATCAAAAAATATAATAAAAAAGGTCAATTAATAATATAATAAAAAATATTCTTCATTAATATACTGTATTTAAAATAAAAAAAATAATAATAATATCTTAAATAAGAAGTTATAATGAACTCAAACCCCTTCGGTCATTTTGGGCCACCCTATATACATATGTATGTATAGTGGTTATTGGTTACCTAGTAATATAAATATGTATGCGTTTTTGCCAACCATGAAAATTATTTAATAAAAACTATAAACAGATGGAAATAAATCAAGGATTTTTTTAAAGAAAATTCCAAATGTTTAGAAAACTTTTCGCAAACTGGTTAGAGGGTGACGATGGCACGATGGATGGTAGTCTGCACGTTGACTACTAAACCAAAAACAGACGTTGGTTCAACCCCAGTTTCAGACTAAAATTTTAAAATAAAAATAAACATCTCGCATTTTTCTGATGTGCATTAGTGTGTCTTTGTGTGTCAGTTGTTGTCGGAAGGTTTCAGCGGCGAAGGCATAGTCACTGGTCACTGAACAATACCGGCTTCAGCTGATAGCAATCCACAATCACATCAGAACGCCCTCCTTCGTCGGTATTATGTAGCACCGGCGAAGTGAAATAATAATAAAAATGGCTACTAAACCGAAGCTTCAGCACTGCTACGAGTATAAACAAAGAACGTGCGAAAGCAGAGCTGTAAAATAATTAATTGAGCTTCACCTTCTGTCGTTTCTTCTACTATCCCTTTCCTATAGTTCCAGCACAATGCCTCGCATGTGTAGGAGTCATCTCCTGAGTGCTGGTCCCAGATAAAAAAAAAAAAAAAAAATTCATAAGAATTAAAATTTATGTCAGCCGAAGTCACAATGTTTGGCTTGAATTGAATAGATTTAAACGTACCTAATTTATGACTACAAATCTCAGATTCTTATGTTCAAAATTCAACTAATCAATCGAGAATTGAGAGTTGAACACCGAACACCGAACACAAAACCAAAAATATTTAAACAAAAACATAACAATCCATAAGTTGACTTTTTACAACAAATATATATATTTCTATCTGTGTATTTTGTTAGTGTAGAGCAAAACCATGTAGATCGACCATATTGCAAATGCAATCATGCCAGACAAGTTTGCACAAGATTGCGAATAGATTATGCCGATAGAGCAACTGTAATAATATGTTCACGTATATGGTATATGGCGAATACGCACAGAATAAATAATAATTAAATTTTTTCGCAATTAAGTCTTTGCTTAGATTTTAGATTAGATTAGAATTTTTTTCTCAATTAATAATTTAAATGAATCCACGTTTGTTTTAATTGATTTTGGTGTTCTCTCAAGAAAGTGGAATCAAAATGGCCAAATTTTAAAATTTTTTTTCAATTAAAACTGTTAATTGATTCTGCGTTATTCGTGATTATTATTTCAATTCAATCTTCATATTTTTTAATTGAACCTTGATTTTACTTTTTTCCGTGTGTGCTGATTGATGTTCCTGTGCTGACTAACCAGGATTTTTATTTTGTCATATTTTCTTCTACAGGTTTTTTTTTTATTTTTTTTGTAAATGTTCGGCGTAATCTTTGTTGATTTTGTTTAAATATTTATAATATTGCAAAATGACATTTGGAGCATCATGGCGAACATGGGTGCTTTAGCTGTATGCGAAGTCTGACATGACATGATCTGACTAAGTTCATGGCTAGTGGAGACCGCTGGTTAGCTTGCACGATATTTACAAAGTTTCTTACTGAACAATGGGGGGTGGCGATGGCTGAAGTAGTCTGCACTACTATAACTTTCTTCTACTTACAGGGGTCATCTCCTGAGTGCTGCTCCAAAATAAAAAAATATGCTGCTTATTTCATATGGAGCTGTGATGCATTCCTTAACATGCCTTAATAATCGATATATGTAAATCAAATCTTAAAAGAATTTCGAGAAATTGATTATTTTCTTTTATAACAAGTTTTCCCATTTAACGCAAGTTACAAATCTTGCGTAATATTTTTGAAATATGAAGTAAATAACATGTAATTTCTTTCAAATTATGATATTCCTACTCGTCTGGCTTACAAGTTAAGTTCAAGTTTAATGCAACCACATTGCATTACATTAAATAGTTGTAAGAAAAAATCCAGTTCATTCAAGACTTCACCATAAACATCAACAATCAAGCAATAAAATATAATAAATATTTTTCAACACAAAAATATTAACGTCGCTAAAAGCAAATCAATTCAAAACAAAACAAACAGGTTGTGACACAATAATCAGCATCAACATTAATTCTCCTTCAATTATTGAAATAAAATTGCACTCATGCGGCTTTTTTCGTTCAGCGAAAAATTATTATGTGATTTTTCTGTTTCAATTTGATGCTCAGGCTGGACGCAATAAAATAATACCTTCCGTTTTAATGCAACAAACAAGAAATAAAAGACAACAAATAAAAACTGTTCGACACAAAGTACGCTTCCGAAGCGTAAACAAGAAATGCATTTTCCTCTTTAAATACGAGCAATCACGTATTACGCAAACAGGAAGCTGCAATCCCGCCACTCATAACTGTGCCACTCTTTTTCTTATTGTTGCAAAAGTTTACATTGTTCGAAAGTGACAGCTTAAACTCAATCTATCTTCAGTTGCTGCAAGTATTAAAGTTTACGATCATGATCAATAAATTGAGACAACTTTATAATTATTGGCAGAAATTATCGTTATTGCGGCGATGACTATGACTATGACGATGACCATGGCTGCTACAGGCTTTCAGCTAAATGTTATTTATTAAAAATTTGCTACGAGTGTAGAGCGCTTGATTTTATTGATTTGCTACACTCGAAAAATGGCAAATGAAATGCTTTACTAAAAAAAAAGTAGAAATTTTTGTATTGCATTTCGAATAATAAAAACTGGAACTGACTCAAGAACTGACTGAATTCTTAACAGGTAAACTTACTATTACAACAACAATCAAAAATCATTGTATACTGTCAAAACAATGCAAATTCTTTACTAGGGAAATTCGCCCGTCAGCTGATACAAGAATATGTAACGTGTATTTTTGTGCCGAACGTCAAAGTTTGTTTACTTTTGTGAGTAAGTTAAGAGAGGAGGTTGTAAATAATTTAATAATTATAAAAATATAATACTATAATAATAAAAACGCAAAATAAAGGGTGGTTAAATTTCAAGGGCCGATGTTGATTTTGAATAAAACACAAACTATTTAGGAAATTATTGTAATTTTATTTTATTATGATATATTGGTATTACTCAATTATGTATGGAACAAAATATCGGCCAAATGGGCGCCGCGACCACGGCGGCACACCTCCATCCGATGGTCCAAATTTTCGATGACCCTGAGGCATAATGGAGGTTCTATGCCGTTAATGTGCCGAATTATCTCATCCTTTAGCTCTTGAATTGTTGCTGGCTTATCGACGTACACCTTTTCTTTCAAATAACCCCAAAGAAAAAAGTCCAACGGTGTCAAATCACATGATCTTGGCGGCCAATTGACATCGCCATTACGTGAGATAACACGGCCATTGAATTTGTTGCGCAAAAGAGCCATTGTTTCGTTAGCTGTGTGGCAAGTGGCACCGTCCTGCTGAAACCACATATCGTCCACATCCATATCTTCCAATTCGGGCCATAAAAAGTTCGTTATCATCTCACGATAGCGAACACCATTCACAGTAACTGCCTGACCGGCCTCATTTTGGAAAAAATACGGCCCGATGATGCCGCCAGCCCATAAACCGCACCAAACAGTCTCTCTTTCTGGGTGCATTGGTTTTTCGACAATCACTCTTGGGTTCTCATTCGCCCAAATGCGGCAATTCTGTTTATTGACGAATCCACTGAGGTGAAAATGTGCCTCATCACTGAAGATGATTTTCTTCGAAAATTGATCATCCACTGTTGCCGTGGTCGCGGCGCCCATTTGGCCGATATTTTGTTCCATCCATAATTGAGTAATACCAATATATCATAATAAAATAAAATTACAATAATTTCCTAAATAGTTTGTGTTTTATTCAAAATCAACATCGGCCCTTGAAATTTAACCACCCTTTATATTACTTTTTGAAATAATTAATTTAATTTATTAAAAATATTTATTAATTAAAAAATGACCAAACTTATGGTCAGCACCAGTGATGCTAAACGTTGAGTAATTTACTTCAGCGAACGGTAGGCGCGTAATTTCTATATTTTCAGCACGCTGGAGGTGACTGGCCCCTGCACATTCGATGCATTGTGCTGCAACTAGAGGAAAGGGCTAGTTAGCTTCACTATCTAACAACTCTGCTTTTGCACGTTTTTTGTTTATAGCACTGTTGCAGCGCATCTGATGTCTGAAAACATATTCAATTTTGTTTTAGTAATTTTGTTTACTTCGCCGGTGCTACACAATACCGACGAAAGAGTGCGCTCTGATGCGCTCTGATGCGCTCTGTGGATTGGTATCAGCTGATGCCGGTAGTGTTCAGTCACTAGTGACTATACTTCGCCACTGAAACCTTCCGACAACAACTGACACAAAGCCATTCTAATTCTCATTAGAAAAAAATTAGATGTTTTTATGACTTGGTCTGAAACTGGCCCCAAACCCATGACTTTTTAGTTTTGTAGTCAACGTGCTGACTATGTCAGCCATCGCCAGCGTCTGCGAGAAAGTTGCGCCATCTAACATTTGAAAATATTTTGCCACTTATTGCACAATATAATATAGCAAAAGCTTCATTGTAAAAAATAATTTCCAATAACAGTTTAAATAAATTTCATCTTAATTTTTCTTCATTTAATAGATTTTTGTGAGTGTAATGCTTTTGAGTTGTCCAACTACTTGCTTAAACCAAATAATTATTATATACTTCCATGTATGGCATTCGAAAAATTAATAATTAGGGTTCTCCGTCCTCTTGTGTTATATTTTTAGATCATATGCAAAAAAAATTAAAAGGGCATTTCATTGTGCCTTGTTATACCACTGGACACTTGAGAAAGTATGTGTTCATTGAAAAATCTATAGCAGTTTAATTCTTAGAGAGAAAAATATGCGCCATGCTAATATCACGGACATTACAAAATGTCAGTGCAATATTTTATTAAAGAAAATTGTTATTGCTTCGGGCTACTATGACACAAATGCAGGCCTTGTTGGCATTTTATTAAAGTCACTTAAGATATTAAAGATTCAATATGTGTATTTGCAGCTGCATGAGAATTAATTAAACATTAAAGCCGAGAAGTAAATATGGTAATAAATTGAAGCTGTTTTAATTAAACTTGCATTATTCGTTTTTTTTCTAGAATATCACTTCTGCTTCTCCACTGCATACAATATTTTCTTTTGCTTCAACTAACGTTGAATTCCAATGTTGTGTAATGGCAACACCGCAAATACGCGTTAAATCAACAACAACGACGGACTCATAAATCAAAAACGGAAAAACTCTCACGGGTGATATGGAAAACAGCGTTGACATGGGAAACAGCAATAAAAAACACATTTTACTGTGCACTCTAGATTGTCAATTTTTATTTTTATTATTATTTATCTTCTATAGAAAAGGGATAGTGATATATATGGCAGGTGTTGAAGAGATAAATAGAGGAAATCTTCATTATTTTTACAACTCTGCTTTTGCACGCTTTTTTATAACCACTGGCGTTAAGGAGACGCATTCGATTTTTAAAGCTGTATTTCGTAGCCATTTTATTAGTAAATTTACTTATCCGATGGTGCTACACAATATTGGTTTTCTGATAAAACGTTAAACCATTTGCTTTATAGTGTTTTCACACCAACATTTTATACCTTATTTTAACGTTAAAACCACAAAGAGCTGATTTTGCTTGCTCACTATATGTTTAACTAAATCAGGGTTTAACGCAAAGTTTGTGTAATAAAATTTCATTTATTTTCTCCTCCCACAAATCGATGAACGCATTTTTATTATGCTCTACCCAATATATTCTATTTGCTTTGCACTTTTTTATTGTTTTTTTTTATCTAGGACCAACACATGTGAAGCATTGTGCAGGGAACTATAGGAAAGGGATAGTAGGAGAAACGACAGGCGGTGAAGCTTAATTAATTATTTTGCAGCTCTGCTTTCGCACGTTCTTTTGTTTTTTATACTCGTAGCAGTGCTGAAGCTTCGGTTTAGTAGCCATTTTTATTATTATTATTTTACTTCGCCGGTGCTACACAATACCGACGAAGGAGGGCGTTCTGATGCGATTGTGGATTGCTATCAGCTAAAGCCGGTATTGTTCAGTGACCAGTGACTATGCCTTCGCCACTGAAACCTTCCGACAATAACTGACACACAAAGACACACTAATGCAGCACGTTCCTTGTTTTAACTTGATTTTCCTTTATTTTTTTTATTTTATTTTATTGAGCGTCGATTAAATTGCCACCTGTTTTCATTTTTTAACTTGGTAGCACTTAACTTGGTAGTACATGAAAATCAAGGTTGTATTTCATTAAATCAGCTTGAATCCAATTCAAAAAAGTTTTTAACATGGTTTTAAGAATATAAAAATAAGTTCGCTAAAGCAAAGAATTCCCGATAAAATAAATATTCGCTAAATTATCGGATTGTTTTAACAATACGAACATTTTTAAAAACGAACTATTAGCGGTGATTTCTCGGAAATAAACATAAGCTAAATTGTCGGAAATTTTGAAAATGTAAATGGTACATAAAGAACAAATATACACTTGCATATTCGATTCCCGCCTGAGATGAAATAAAAAAGATTAACTATGAGATGAAGAAGGAAGAATTTATTTTAAAAAATTAAAAAAACAAAAAAATGAGAGCGTTTGTTTTCATTATTTTAAGCAAATGTCGATAACAATGTTCGTTTTCGATAATGCTTAAGATTTGCTATTGATATTATAATCGAATGATTTGCTGACACAAACTGAGAGACGTGTGAGTTCTACAAGCTCTCTTTCGTTTTACTGGCAATTCCGTTTTCGAATGTTTTTTCGAGAAATGTGTGCTCATTACTTGATGGTCATATAACTTTCATCTGCTGTGGTCAAGCCGATGTGTCAGTTTAAAAAAAAACCGCCATTTGCATCGGTATACAAGTTTTTGTATTCATACAAGTTACAACCAAAAACTAAATCAGAACGTCCAGCGTTAACCAACTATATATTAAAATTCTAAGACCATTAGAGAATGTAGGAAGCAAACCCAAATAGCGAGTCGTCAATCCTTTACTTTTTATCTTCGATAATCAAATGTTAATGATTAAATGTAAAAATCTCAAATATGCATATATTGTGTATTTACAGATATTGTATAAATAAAAATGCGTGAACGTAGTCATACAGCTCCCAGAAGACGCGGTCCAAAATATCCATTACCACAAGATGCGCTGTATAATGACTCGTATGATTCCCAAGAGTCACCATATTATACGATCGATAATACAGAAGATATTTATAGTACAACTCTGTTGCCATCTCAGAGATGTTACGTGGATCCATGGGACCTAGAAAACTATGATTATGTTAGAAAGTAAGTATTAAGAATATCAATTCACAAAGCGGACAAATTCATTCGATAACAATATATTGAGGAACGATTTTTTTTATTAAATTTAATAAACAGTGAAATAATTAGCAAAGGAGTTGATCGATTTATTGGTCATAAGGAGCTCGTCGTTGTTTTTTTTTCTCTAAAAACTTTGTGGTTCTAGGTTCGATTCCCAGCATAGACTCTGGTCTATACCACTACAATAAGTGAAAGTTCTTTTCGCAACAAATATCACAAAGCGACAATAATAAATTGGAACCAGTGGGCTGCAACCTTTACATTCAGCAGCCTGCCGACCTAATCTAAGTAGTATATCTTACACCATCTTAAAAAGCCGAAGCACTACTTCTTCTGCTCTGCTTCTTTGAGACTTGAAAAATGTTCTCCGTTCAACGAACATCACATTGAATTTTAAGGCTAGGAACATCAAGAACTACTGATTCTTCAATATTTACACCAACCATAATTGCAGATGAAGCAGCATGATCGGGCATGCGTCGGTGTATAAGCATGCAGCATTTGCGTCTAGCAAGCGCTGACATCGGCGAACTGCGCATGACACCATTTTCATATTTTTGTGAAGTCCTTATTCAATGAATCACTCCTACTCTCCCTCAGCGCCGCGATCATATTCGATGTCTGCTGAATGTGAGTGACAAATGCTGCTGTCATCTGCAAAAGAGTGGAAGGGTTTGGAAATTTGGCATAGAACGTCATTAAGAAAGATAAGAAATAGAGTAAGTACGAATGGAGCCTAGCGATAGCCCTAAATTAAGCTGGAAATCGGTACATGGATTCCGTCTATAACAATTCTTATAGTGCGATCCCTGAGTAAACTTGATATAAATCGAGAAAATATATCACCGACAGCGCAAGCAATAAATTTAGACAAATGTGCTCCGTGCCACACTCTGTCAAATGTTTTAGAAGTAACTTGCTCTCGTCAAAATGGAGAATAGATTTGCACCACTGTTTTGTGAGGGAGGCCCATAAGTCACCCGTGGAGCATCCTCCACGGAAGCCTCCCTTTACTTTGGAAATTGAGCAAGATATTGCAATTGTTCCAGCTCAGTATATCGCATGGTAGGAATGCTGGTTCAAGATAGAAAAAAATGTTTATGAGGGTTGCTTGTCCCTCCCATTGAATTCACCTGCGTGCTACAGAGTACTGCAAAGAATTACCAAAGCACGTGATAACATCGAAAAACACTGCTGCACGATCAGTGCTGGAATTCTATCCGACCCCAAAGATTTGTTTGTCTTGAGCTCTTTTGAAACATTTTATAAAAACTTTCTTGGTGTCTAATATTGGCATATGTACTTATAAAAATTATTTAATTACATTTAATTAAAATGTATTTGTATGTTTTTAATTTTTCAATTGTAATTCACAGGAAAATTGAACAGCCTTTGCCTTCTCGATGTCAGAACTATTACGAAACAGCCATTACGCCTAGTACATTAGAGGAACCAGCACATTCTAACTATTATAACGAAAGAGAACCAATTGTGGTACCGCCTCGTATGGCATCCACTATGCCACATAATCGAAGACGCCCTTCACATTTTCAATGTCAAATAGAATGCTGCAATCCTTCAATACAAAGAAGACGTACCAGTAGTGGTCTGTACGATGCCGAAGAAACTGATAAATATGATGACTATATGACGTTACATTTGGCGCAAAAATTTCAAAATGCTATTAATTTGGAAGATGTCGAACAAGATATTTACACAGGCTTTGGAGGTGTGTGTGCAAGAAAACAATAAAAGCAAAAAAAAAAAAATAAAAATTATATGCTTCCATTTCATTAACAGGACTCTCATCTTCATCCTCAACTGAACCCCACAGTTCTATTGGCGATGACTGTCACACAATGCCCATACAGCGCAAAGTTTCCAATTATGGTGCCCTGCCACAAAGACGAATTTCAAAACCAGCACCGACACTTGAATTTCCATCTCCACCGCCCATGCCACCAACTTACGACTACTGCAATCCATATTCTACATTGCCCCCTTGCTGTAGTATATCCGATTGCTACGAATGCTTGTCACAGGCTCAGCAACATATTTATGGCACTCACTCGATTTATGGCGGCCCCTCCAACTGTTATGGCTGCAATGCCGGTTTAACTAGTTGTCAAACTCGGGCACGCCGTCCTTCTTCTTCGCTCTACAGTGGAATTTATAACAGTAAATTCGGTATGAGCAAAAAGGGTTTACTGCAAATCGACTACTCATACAGTTGGAATGATTTGGATCGTGTTATGGGCCGCAATTATTGAACATTTTCGTGTTCAGAGTTTTTTTTTTTAATTTTATTTTATTTAAAAACTCGTAATTTGCTTTTTTCATTGCTTTAAATTTTTAATACGTACATTTGTTAGTGAGTGTGTGGGAGAGAGAGAGAAGAGAGGAAGAGAGATAAAATCTAGATTATTCCTTAGCTGGCAGCAGGGTTACCAAATGTCTTTTTAAAGTTTTTTGAGATGCCAACAAGATTAAAAGTATTTTTTAACTTAAAAAAAGAAACTAATTGGATAGACATTGTGAGGTATTTTAAGCACATTTTGAAAAAATCTGATCGGAAAGGTAACAATAAATATTTTAACTGAATTTTATTTTAAAAAGATATTTAATTCAATAAAAAATTAAATTGAAAGGAAAATAAGACTTTGTTGGTCGCTGTGCAGTTTTTTGAAAAAAATAAAAAATTGGCAACATTAGTTGACAGTAAATTTTCTTTAAAAAAAATTGCATGGTTTTTATCTATAAAAATTTGATAAGGAATTCTTCAAAATACTTTAGTACTATCTATCGCTTCTGATAGAGGTGGCTCCGTAGCCTAGTGCATGAGGTGGGGGTTCGATTTCCATCTAGACCCTGGGTGTTTCTTATGATATCACAATGGTCCTAAGCTCTGCCCCCAAATTGGGTCGTTCTCCTTTTGAAAGAGTCCGCCACCTAAACTATCTATGATTATCTGAAGCGGCCCACACATTAGCAATACAAGAGGGCTGTTTGATAACTCTGTGACTGCTTGAATAAAAATTTTTTTCTAACATATAAGCGTTTTATTTTTCCACATAATCATCTTTTAAATTAATACATTTAGTCCTGCATTTTTCCAGTTGGTGGCAGCATTGTTGCATTTAAAGTTACTGCGTGGGAAATTCCAAAAGCCACGGAGTTATCAAGCAGCCCTCGTAATTGTGCAATTTTTCGTACTGTACAACAATAACGCCAATGGGCTTGTTTGAAACTGGAACAATACATATACATTCGCAAAAATCAAAATACTTTTGATTTTTTATTGTATATGAAACGTGTTGGCAACATTGTACAATAGGTTATGTTTACGAAGGCGAATTCTTACCACATAACTTTACTAGTAGAATAACGACGAAAATCACTGTACGTTGTCAAAATAATTCATACAACTTTGACATCAAACAGTGATAAATAATCGCCAGCCAAGCCAAATTCATTACCAGGTAAACTCACTAGCCAATTAGCCTGTCAGCTGAATCAACGATTTGTAACGTATTTTAAAGTCGAACGTCAAATTTTGTTTACTTTAGTGAAAAAGTTAAGAAAGGTGGTTGTTAATAATTTAATAATTATAATAATTAATATTATAATAATAAGAATGCACAATAAATTGCTTTTTCTAATACTTAATTTAAATTTTACTTACATCACACTAATTTAACACGTTCTTTTTAGGTTATGTTGTATTGAACAAAACACATGTATATAAAAAATTTGACGTTCGGCTGCAAAGCGAATTGACGAATTTGCCTGGAGACAACATTGTTTTTAAAAACCTTGGTCGCCAGCTGTGCTAGTAAGTTCATCTGTTATGCATTCGCCTTGATGTTTACTTTCTATTATAAGAAAGTCATTATATTCAAAAATATTGTGCCACTTATTACACAATATAGGGAAAAATTGTAATAATATGACGATTAACATTGTGTACGAGATGGATGGGCAGTTTTCTAAAAACACCAAGAATCCAAGTGAGCTGCTTCATGTGGAATTGGTAGCCTATAAAGTAATTCATAAATAAACATTTTCGGTTTATAGAAGGTATTTAGATTGCATTTTGTATGGAAATATGTATGTCTAATAAACCTTTTAAAAATAAAAACATGTTCATGAATATGACAGCTAACTTATAATTATACTTTTTTAATTATTTTAATTATTATTAACGTTAGTGTATGTATATGTATATGTGTTTGTTTTTATTTTATAAATCATTAATTGCATTGTTTGTTAGTCATAACCCTTAAACAGATCCAAAATAAATTTTTAAGTTTCCAAACAAAATAAAATTTTTTTATCCAATTTCAAAGCTACATAAATTAATTCAATTTAGTAATATTAAATATTAGTTATAAAACTAAGATTTTGAAATACATATTTATTAGATTTGAAGAAAATAAAATGTACGCATTTGTTTGCTTTAATTAGTTTTAAATACACCAAAAAAAAAAATAAATAATAAAATTGTTTAAATTTTTACCGTTTGTAATTTGCGCAAAAAAGTATTTACTCATATTATTGTTATCGCTTATGTTAAATTGAAAACCAAATAAAATTTATATCCTTGAAATTAAAATTATGCTGGTTATTTTAAAATAAAAATATATATGCACACTCATGCACATACAATTAAGTTAATCATGTAATAATAACAGTACATTATTTGCTCATAAGGGAATTGTAACCTTTTCCGACATGTGGTTGGCAATATATTGAAAAAAATTATAATGTTTCACCATGTGCCAAATCAAGTCTGCAAATGAACGCCGACAAGCAAGTAGACAATTCAGCGTTCGAACTCTTACTAAACTCACACTACTGTAGCAACCAAATCGAAGTCGTAACAGGTGAACTTACTAATTAGCTCAACTCTACAAGCACCACAACCATTTTATTTTTGTAAAACCATTATAGTTTGTGGAAAACAGTTGATTAAAATTGAATTCACCCATGTGTTCCCAGTAAAAATTTTATTTAGACAAAAATTTTTTGTTGCTACTTGGATGTTACAAATCAAATTAGAATTATATGAGGGATGAAACATTCTGCGAAGTTAATGCGTAATGGTTTGGTAGATTATTTATAAGTATGTATGTGTGTGTTACATTCTGAAAATTGTCAAAACAGTATTACAAATTAAAAAAAAAAAATTCTTTTAATGTAAAATATAAATAAACTTTACTATAAAGAAAAATGCGCGTTTAAATTTATTTTCAGAATTAATAAATAATGCTCTCTAAATACTAATTCATGATTTGATGGCACCGTTCTGTGCAAAGATAAATTGTATCCACTATATTTGTTGCATATTTCTAGGAATTTAAATTTTCTTGCCTAATGCTCAAATTTGTTCTCTTATGAAAATTTTAAATGCAGCTATTTCAATAATTTAATTTATCAACGATAATTGTAATTATTAAAATATTTTTTCTATCCTGTTCATTAATGAAGCAGTACAAATTGAAAAACCTCTATTGAGGATCATTAAGCCAACGGACTGAAGCGAGCGTAATCAAACAAAAAAGCACCGTTTGAATTTTAAGTGCGTTCAACTGCAATTTTTGATAACTGAAATTAAGTATGTTGAGTGTAATTTTAACTGTTGTAATTATGACGTGAATGTTCAAAGGGACAATTTAATTATTTTTCAACTGCTCGTAGAAAAAAAGACACACACTGTGTCTTTAAAACATAATTATGATGTTGCATAACATGTATAATTGCGGATTTTGATTTATAAAACATTTGAATGTCTGTATTTAATATTAAAATAATCTATTCAACAAATTCCTCAATGAATATACAAGTTCCACAACTATTCGATTTTTAGCAATCACCGGATGTAACAAAAAACAACAACACACGTGTCCCAGTGCAGCCAACAGTATACTCTGTATGTACAGTCGAACTTCTCTATAACGTAGCAGTTGGGGACCGTCAAATTTCTACGTTATAGAGAAAATTCGATACAGAGAAACTGCAGAAAATTTTGGCTACATTTTTTTTATGTAGAAAATATATTTATTAAGACAAAACAAATTGTTTTTACATGAACACATGAACAGGTTTCAGTGGCGAAGGCATAGTCACTGGTCACTGAACAATACCGGCTTCAGCTGATAGCAATCCACAATCGCATCAGAACGCCCTCCTTCGTCGTTGGCTACTGAACCGAAGCTTCAGCACTGCTAAAAAAAAAAAGTATAAACAAAGAACGTGCGAAAGCAGAGCTACAAAAATAAGTAAGCTTCACCTCCTGTCGTTTCACCTACTATCCCTTTCCTAAAAGTTCCAGCGCAATGCTTCGCATGTGTAGGAGTCTTCTCCTGAGTGCTGGTCACAGATAAAAAAAAAAAAAAAAAAAAAAAAACATTAATTTTTTTTTTTATAATACATACATATGTGACTAAATTGATGCAAAAAATCGATATCTAAAAACTTTGCAATAGAAAGATTATTTGGTTTGAAAAATTATATTTAGGTCTTAAAAAATTGTACGTTACAGAGAGAACTTCGCTATTGGGAAGTTCGTTATAGGGAGATCAAAATGTATGAAAATACTCACAAAAATGTTGGTTCACGAATTTTGTTATAGAGAAGATTTCGTTATAGAGAAGTTAGACTGTATATTTAAATTGAACAGTTGAAATTGTTGTACTAGAACTAAATTTTAACATTCATTGATTTTTCCATTTAAATAATTAGCTATATAAATTTTTTTATTTATAAGCGGTAATATAAATGTATTAATAAATTTATTATAAAAAGTATTTGTTTAAACCCTTTTTTACAACGAAGACATTGAATGCTATCGGTATACAACTCTGTAATATTCTTAGTACATAAAACTACAACAATGTCCATGGTTGACTAAACGAAAAATGGCTAACGCCAAATATTACAGCAAATTTTTGTTTGTGGAGCTGAAAAATTTTTCAAATTAATATATATCCATGTTAAACCAATTTTATGATCCTAAATTTCCAATAACAAAATACTTTAATAAAGTCTCTATTGAATACCGTAAACATTTTAGCGCGAAAATTAAAGACTTATTGGAAAAAAGTGTTGAAAATTTGTGACAAGAAAATTTTTCTTAAATCTCGCGTGTATGTAAAAAATACGGAAGAAAAGAAGTGTGCTTTGCCAAGTTCTCATAAAAGAATAGAAAAATCATGCTGCGAAATAAAAACGAATGATACGCAAAAAAATTACTATTGAAAGAAATTGAGTTGAATAAAATGGTCATATTTCTTATAAGAAATATTAAAAAATAATTGTGAAATTCAATTTAAGTGCAATAATAAATTGTGAAACATTCTAGCTGCGATTGAATAAGAGGGTGTCTCCTCTAACGTTGAGCGCTCTCGGTTGTCCATGGTATTTTTTGTATTTGCTTCGTTGAGACTCCGCTGGGCGAGATACGTATACTTTCGGGCTTGTCGACGCGCACTCGTTTTATGTTTGTGGTTCTATTTAGTTGGTCTGCAAACGTCAGTGTGTACGGATTTAAGGCAGTTTTCGTATTTATAGTGCCTGCTTCTTGTTTTGGTACTGAAGACCTTTGCAAACAGATTTTGAAAGAACGCTCATAGAGATAAAAACCATAAATTTATTAACAAAGCTATTTGCATAAGGTGTTGTCACCTTTAAAGGCCATAAAGCACACAACATTAATATAAGGAAAACTAGTGGCTGTAAAATAAAAGGAAAATATATTGAACGGTAATTGCGTATTTTGAATTGCGTATGAGAAAATTAAGGATTTTGTGTAAATTTTTGAATCTACAGTGTATTATAAATATTTTACATATAGAGTTATTGCAAAAAAAAAGGCGCGTATTTTTTATTTGTATTTAATTTTTATACCCATAAAGATATTTCATGTTTTGTTACTTATTTTCCTTGTCATTATCTCTTTCGTACATATAAATTTTTTTTATCTCATTTGAAATGGCGTGCATAAGGGAGCTATGAGGTTTTGTGTGTGTATGTATGTAATACTGCTGCTTATCTGCTACCCAGCAAATATTCGTATATAAATTTGGAATATTCAGATTTGTTTTGACATTTCTCAACATAAGATTAAAGAATGTATTGGAGTTGTTTTGACATAGCAGCACAATGTAATTTTCACGATTTTTTGTTATTTTTTTGGGTTAATAGATTGTTTTTGTTTGGAAATTCACACGAAATTTTTCTTGAGCTGCTACATGTTTAAATTTAATTAAAAATTTTAAAATCAGCGTTTAAAAAACTGCAGTCAATGTAGCAGAAGTCGTAAGTCTTATTCCGTAAGTCGATCAGAAGCGGGTTAACAAAAAGCAAAGTGCACCTAACATTGATATTTTGTATAATATATAATATTAAAAAGACAACAAATTTATTTTTTAGAGATAGTAACAAGAAAAATTCTTTTTGCGCAGTTAAGAAAAATGTAGACTTAAGTAAAGGGCAGCTAAGTTAAAACTGCTGTATAATAAAACTAATAGATAAATAATTATCAAAAGCATAATCTTTAGAATTTTCATAGTATTTCAGTAATGATAAGCAGACAGCAACGAAATTTTTTGAACTAGAAAAAAAACAGCTGAAAGAAATTTATTGAATGTGGATCTATTTTGAAATGGAT
The DNA here is from genome assembly GCA_963924685.1 of Dexiosoma caninum. NCBI lineage: Eukaryota > Metazoa > Arthropoda > Insecta > Diptera > Tachinidae > Dexiosoma > Dexiosoma caninum. The sequence continues at coordinate 61,036,974 of OZ004728.1, read as the reverse complement.
TTCCTTTGCTGAATTCTATATGCATATTGTTTCATATAATAAAAACTTTGCATTTGTTTCTAACATTTTCATAAACTTACTTATTATTTTTAATTTATTAAACGCGAGTCAATGAATTACGATTATATTTATATATGTAGGTTATATATGTAAACTTTTCAGTAATTTGATTGAAGGTCTACTGATGAGTTGGAATAACCACAAATTTTAATGTTTTTGTTAGATGGGTTATCTTTAATATCAATATTTCTGTCATGGTATTAGAAGTTCCGCCAAGTATTGTCTTGGAATGAGAAACCAAAAAGAAACACTAAAAAAGCAAAGATGTGAAGTGCTGTTGTCAAAAAAATTTTTTTTTATTTTTGCCCACTTTGTTTTGGTCAATTCTTATTTGAATTTTAAATTTTATAAACATTTCAATTTTTCTTGTTACGGTTTTTGTCAAGTGTAACCGTATTATATGGGCATTCTTATAGAAATTAAATTATGAAACGATCAGTTAAACAAAAGATTAAAATTTGTTGAGTGAATTATTGCCACGCGTACCTGCGACAGTAATACTGTTTCAGTTTCAATTCTGAACTGGAGGAGGAGCATGAAAAACAACTGCTGTTGTTTATTTTTACCGCAAAAGTTATACCTAAACTCCATTTAATTTGATTATTGTTTGAAGAGGCGTTTCGTTGATATGTACATACGTTTATACATACAGTTGTTGTTGAGTAACAAAAACAAAATTTTATTTCCCTTATTTATTGTAAAATTAATTATATATCAGTTAATTTTCAAACTTGAACGTAGTCAACGAAGGTGGCAGAATAAGAAGACATAACAGCCGGAAAACTCGCGGTTAGCTCCGCAACACTGGGCTATAGGGACTTATGCTTTGAGGAAGGTTGTGCTTGCAACGACTATTGTAAGATCTGCTCTGATGTGAAGATGACTGTACTTCACCAACATTGCAATGCTCTACGAGTAACTTCCGTAATCCGAATTTTTAATTTCTTGTCTTGGATAAAGGGTATTTATGTAATATAATAGAAATTGACGGCCATGTCACTACAACTTATTTGCAAACGTCCGGTGTTACTCGGTGTAGTATTCTAAGTCTTATATTATTTAATTTCTCCTATAATGGCAAATTTGTTTGATATTCCTTTTCATCGAACTAACTCGTGCATTTACCCAACTGAATGAAATTGCAATTAGTTAACATTTTTCCATTTTAAATAGGCTTGATGAGCGATAACATACAAGACAGTCAAAATTAATTTTGAACTACGAAAGCGAAACAAAACATTTATTGAATTCAGCACTGAGAAACGGAGAGTTATAATACAATCAATCAATGGATTATTATTGTTAAGTACAGTACTAACTCAATAATCCGGACACTATAAATTTTGAACATGTCCATATTACTAGAGTGGCGAAGTACAGATTTTAATTTCTGCTTAGTTTTTTTTTACTATAAATTTATTTATTTATGATTCATTTTGTAATACTAAAAACTACACTTATATATGAACCGAAAAAATTGGAACGTCATATGTGTGTACATTGTTTTTATGTATTCAAATGCAATATTAAAAAATTGGGAAAAAAAATATGTGTGCAACACATCTTATTGATTTCCCTGTTTTAAGTTTACACTTCTTTTTTATTGTTAACGTTTTATGTGAAGTCTTGCTTATACTTTTTATTCTACAATGTCCAGTAATATGCAGAAAGTTTTAAATAGGTTAGGTCGGCAGGTTGCTGGATTTAAAGAAAAGAAAGCTCCCAAATTATTAGGATCTCATTGTGATGCCTGTTCTGAAAAAAACTTTCACGTGTTGTAGTGATACAAACCAGAGTCGCTGCTAGGAATCGAACCTAGAACGCCCAACAGATAAAATATCACAATAGTTACTAAACTACCGGCGCACCCGGTTTTAAATATTTATAGTTTGAACTTTAATAAGTGGCAAATATTTTGCGAACTTACTACATATGTTAACAAATACACTCAAAAGCCAAATTGCAAAAATTCCAAACGTAGACAATTATTACGGTAAAAAGTTGCGTTATTATGCAAAAAGCAACACATGAATGAACAAGAGAAAGAATAACAAAATTTACTGCCCGGATCATAGAGTAAAAGAAGTGGTACTGTTCGGAATATGGATGTGTTGATGGATTATCGGGGTAGTACTGTAATTGTGAAAGATTAAATTTGTATATAGTTTCTTCTTTTTTCTTTTATTTGTATTATAAGATTAGTTTTTAAGTTACTCAATTAACCCACACCCAATGAAGTTGTTGTCCGCGCTAGGTGTTTTGTCCTACTAAAGAGTTAGTTCCTCAACCTCTAGTAAAATTAACGCTGGTTGGCTGACATTCATAATATCATTTTTGAACCATTATCAGGACCATTGATCCATGTTTACGGCACTGAAAAGTACCATATATTTTAAGTTGCACCATAAACTATCGGTCCATCAAATTTAATAAAAATCTGTCCAACGGTTTAGGCGGTATAGTGGAACAAAAATCCAAATAATAAAACATCATACATTTGTAACATTAATAGGATTTCCGGAAGGACTTTTGGTCCATAGATTGAAACAATTAAATTAAATTAAAATTAAATAAATTTCTAGCAAATTTTATTTCAGAAAATAATAATGAATCTTCTCAATTTCAGCTCAACTCTCAAAAGAATTATGGAAACTACTAATGAAGCAGCAAAGGCCAGCACAATAAATGTTATAAGTATTCTGAACTCTACTACCACAGAAGTTTCCGCACCATCTCCCGAAGATGTAGAATTTAAAATTACAAACAGAATTAAGCCAAGTGCAACTCAAACGGATCATTTGTTGTATAAAGCGACAAAAAATACTAACAAAAAAGAAACCATAAATATTCAATTACCACAAGTAGACAAACATAATGCTAAAGAAGAAAATCCGATGGACAGTAGCAGGTTTGCTCATCCCATCGATGGCAGTAAAAACAATCATAATGAAGCACAACAGCTGGAAGAGACTGGGGAACAGCGCTATCAACCGCAACTACAAAGGGAGGCAAATAAAGAATATAATAATGTAACAGATGATGAGGAGTTTGAAGAAAGAATTAAATATGGTAAAACAAAAGAAGCAGAAGAACATGAATTATTAAATTCGGATTTTGAAGATGATGATGATGATAAAGAATCGAAAGAAAATGCAACTGCAGACATCACTTGCATCTCAATGGAGCAGGAAGAAGAGTTACTAAAAAGTGAAGATGAAGAAGAAGAAATCGCAAAGAAAGAAAAGAGCGAACTAATAACTAATATACAAAGTATAATCAGTAAAGAAAGATATTCAAAGAACAATTCTGAAAGAAATGCTAATGAAAATGAAGGAAAGTTAAAAACTTTCCCACGACTTTTGGTCAAAGAAGTAACAGAGGATAATGTTGAATTACGACGTAATTTTAGTAATAAAAATCGTAACAATGTGGCAATGGATGAGTTATCGGGAGGGAATTTCAGTTCAAAAAGTAATTCTACATCACTGCACCAACCAAAAAGATCTCACTACAAATCAAACTATCCGAGTATACAGCAGGCAGAATGTGATTCAAATAAAATTACGACGAAAAATACATCTCATCATAAAACAAGAAAAAATGCTGAAAATCATCGAATTTTATACCAATTTGATTTAGATGATGAGAGTAGTAGCGCAGATAGTTTTCAATGTAGAAAATCTCCCGAAAAATCTCAAGTCAGTGAGGATAAACTTGAAAGTCCATCGCGATTTTCATCTACAAGTCAATCGCAAAGCTTTTCAAGATCTACAGATTTAAGAAGTTTTCATGAAGAAAATCAGGAAGTAGAAATCAATAAGGTAGATAATAACTACATTTCATTGAAGGACACTGAAATACCATATTCCCCATCTTGTGAAGTGCCCCTCTCTGAAAGTGAGAGTGCAGATAGTGATAACTATTCCGATATTCCATCGCCTCAAACAATGTCTTCCGTAGATAAGGACAGTTTTAGTGACAACGAATTAAGAAAACAAACAAATTTCACACCTTCACAATCTACTCAATCGTCTCCCAAGAGTGATGGATTAAGTAGTGACGATGATAATTATGGGAATCAAGATGAAGAATTTAAAAAAATCAAAGAAAGTAATTTCAACAAATTATCACATTCCTGGATGTCAGCAAGAGACCATTTTTATAAAACAAATAATGACAACCGCGAGAAAAGTAATCGAAGTAAAGATACAGCAATTGACGATAATTCAACGAAAAGCAATGATAAAAATTATAGAAATACAAGAGATTTAGCAGAGGAACAACATGTTGTAAAGCCATCAGTTCAACTAAATGGCGGCCACAATTCGGATAACGAATGCGATGAGAAGGAAAAAAGTGAAAATTCCAATGACAGTTACGTAAAAAATTATGAAGAACCCAAAGTACCCAATAATATGTGTTCATCCGCTCAACAATACACTACATTTAGTTTCCAACAACATATTGAGCAGTCCCGAAGTGGTATTGACGAAGCACTAAATACCGAAGTAGATCTAAATAAGCATAATGAAAATAGAATGGAAATAGAATCTGACAATGAAAGCAGTTTGCAAATAAATGAAGATAACCGAGAATATCATCATGACGATAGCAATAATAATGAAGATACAAATAAACCCAGTTTTTCATTATCACCACACTTGGCCACTGACGAGGGAGACGCTAGTCGATCGTCTATGGCTTCCTTAGATTCTTATTCCACTAATGCATCATCATCTCATCACTTAGTTATTGACCATCCTATGGACGATATTAAAGAGGAGAAAATGAAACCTCTAAAAATCAGTTTGAAAAGAAAGTTGTCTAATTTCAGTGACGATGGTGACTCTATGGGCCCCCAGCCAAAGAAATTGTATAAGGAAAATGTGCTGCAAGAAGAAAACAAAAAGGAATTTGATACACATGATAAAAATGTAGAAACAGTCGTAAAACCAGCAGCTGAAAATCAAGATAACAAAATGCACGATGTCGAACATGGAGGAAACAACGCAGCTTTAGGAAAACATGAAGAAAGCGTAAGTTGATATTTGAAGAAATGTTTAATAAAGAAGAAATATTAAAAACTTAATTTATTTATATGATTTTTTAGTCTTCAACGTTTTTGAGAGAGCCAACATCCGCTAAATCAATACTATTGCAGCATTTGGAAAAACCTATAGCAGCGGCCTGTACTTCACCAAAAAAGGGAATTCTACCATTACCGACAGCATTTATAACAAATTCTCCAACTCATCTGACAATGCCATCCTTAGCAACGCAACTATTCGTATCCGCATCAGAGCCATCAATTCCTACTGCTATGCCACCACCAGTTACTGCCGTTACAAAATATTTATGCTTCAAATGTAAAACAGGAAGTTTTGATTCCTTTGCTGCGCTTACACACCATCAAGTTACATGTTTCGTTTCTAAAAGTCCGCTTCCACTTGTTCAAACAATAAATAAAGCTCCCGTGCCGCCGTCATCATATCCTTTTATTAGTCCAAATGCTTTATCGCCAACAAAGCCATCCGCCTTTTCAGAACTTAAGGAATCAATTTCACCTTCAAGTCAACCATCAGTTCCAAGTACAAAAAAACGTTATTATAAATGTTCCACTTGCAATACGTTTCATGAAAATTGGAACTTATTTCTGCACATACGTGAACAACACAATCGTCACATGTGTTTGTATTGTATACGTTTCTTCCCAACAGCTGAGAAGTTGGCTTTGCATTTGGAAATCAAACATGATTTGGAACAAAATCACTTCAATTCTGAAGAGGCTCTACTTAACAGTATCCCAGTGTTAGAGGGTTATGCTTTGGAGACGCGATTCCTCATGTGCTGCACCTGTGAAAATGTCTTTATGCAAAATGAGCAATTTTCGCAACACGATTGTAGCCAGTTCATGAAACCCTGTTCACTGTGTGGTCAAAAAGGTCGCCATACAAATCAGTGTAAAGCTCATCCGGATAGTAAGCGTTTCTCCAAGTTAAAAAAGAAAAAGGAGAAAAATGTTCAGCTTTCAGAAACCTTGACGCCGCTGCCTAGCGTTAATGAAAGGTATTTAATTTTCAAACTCATGAAATTTTTAAACAAATTTATTTTAAATGTTCCTTATTTTTTCACAGAAACAAGGCCGATATTGTTGTTCCTTCCATAACCATAAGTAATCAGAATATTAATCCCACCATAATTTCGAATTCCAATACGAACTGTGATAGTGGGTGTGCTGAGCATGACCACCAACAACCACCAGCATTTAATTCAATGCATAATGAAGATAGCAACAGTAGTAGCAATATGGTTATCGATGAATCATGTAACATAAGTCATATTCCACCTGCACAAACTCCATCACAAGTAAACTCAATTAGCGAATTGAGCCTGGGCATACAACCGCAGAATTCTAGTGTTCGTTTTGAGCCAGATTTGCCACCTGACAGACAGCCTACTGCTAATGTAGAAGAAATTGCTCCTTTGTCGCCTATTAAATTAGTTGTACCCAAATTGAAATTGCGTGTTCCCAAGGAGTTTCAAAAGTCGGTGGATGATGCTTTATCAACTTCGGATAGTGAAGATGAAGTGGAAGAGAATGATGAAGAAGAACAGCAGTCCCAAGAGCTTGAAATTAAAAATAAAATGGAAAGTGAAAGATATTCCCCCGCTACAACTACTCCAACCGCAGAAATGCACATCCCAAAAGAACTTCATGTGGAAGTCACACAGAACTCATTGCTTGCCGAGTCAACACCTGCAAATTCTCAAGATATGGAAATTGAACGCACTTTAGCTACGGATGTTGGTAATACACAAGACGATGCTGTCTGTGAAAACGAAAATAAGAATAGCAAACTAGAGAAATCTGATTTAACTATGGACGATGATGATTCTTTGGACGAGCCAAATTCAAATCTTGTGCGTATTCTGCAAGAAATCGAACGAACTAAGCTTGACATACAACGCACTAAGGAAACATCTAGCCGACACAATAAACAATTTGCTACACCGCGCCAACCAACCATGTCTCAATCAAGCAATAGAACGGTTGATCACAATTGGTCACCAACGCCACCTGCATCACCAAACTCACGTTGGTTTACACCGAGGCGTTCGACCATATCGCAAAGTGGCGAGGACCAGAGCCTGCGAACACCTCAACAACAACAACAACAACACCAGTTTCTATTACCGCCTCCAAGTCCTGTTAAACAGTTGCGTGCGACACAACAACGTCGTGATACTACTGGCAGTGATGTGATGGACATTGATGAAACGATAACATTGCAGCCAACACAAACAATTTATCGGTATGTTTTGCACAAATTTTTTCTTGCGCTTGTTTGTAGGAATAAGTTTATTTTGCGATTATTTTTTTTTTTTCAAATCCTTTTAGAGTTTAATTTATGACTTTCTTCTATATTGATTTTAATTGTAAAAAATTGTAAGTTTTCCATTGGTGAACAATGCATAAAAACTTTCCATTACATTGTTCAAATAACATTTCCCTAAATGGCCACAAACTACGACTTTCCATTATTTTTTTTATTTTAACGTTGAATAATTGAAAGAATAGTTACATAATTTTTTGTTTTTTAGTATTAATAACACTAATTATTTTAAGCCTAAGGTCTTTTTATATATTTTATATTTATTTCAATATTTCGCTACTCCTTTGTGTAGCTTCTTCAGGAAAATTGGTTTTTGTTTATAATAAAAAAATTTTTTGTTTTTTGTTTAGCTTTTTTTTGAAATATTTTTAATAAAAATTGTAAACTTTTTGTTTGTTTATTTTTGAATCATATGTTTATCTCTACGACTGGATTCTACAGGCATCACTTCGATAAAAAAAAATTTGCAGACTCTCCGAAAAGAAATGTCTTTTTCCTCTCTCAATTGGTGCTCTCTTTTTTAAACTTTTGTGCAAACGAATGCATTTCAGTAAAATCCACTATAAATTTGCACAAAATACCACAAATTTCGGGGTAAACAAATACAGCAAAGATGTATATTTTTGGCGCAGAAGTATTGAGTTGGATACGGCTGATATGATTAAATAGACCATTATGTAGTCACTGCTATAATAGTGTTTCTCTTCACATGATTCGCAAAAGAGCATTAGACTTGTGTGACGTTTGTAACATGATTGACAATTCTAAACATCTTGGTTGGTTGGAGGAGAATCGCGAGATTGCATTTCGTAGATACCACCCACTCATCTGAGTCCTAACGCATGTGTGGTATCCCCCGTCGGATCCACAGAAAAGTTGCACTAAATTCACCCACTTGCGTTGAGGTACCGCATAAGATCATCTATACCCACGTGCGATACCTCCGATAGGTCGTCCAATACGTGTCCACGACTCCTGGCAGCTGCGACAGAATGCGTTGTGGGGGAAAACCAGTCTTCCGGCATATTTGCTGATCGCCCAATCATCCGTGTGTTTATTGCCGAAGCGTGGCACAATTTCCTTGCGACACCACATGTGCTCAGCCCGTTCCGTCTCTTCTCCGCCTTCCGATGATAGTGTTCCAGGATCGAGCTACTTATAGTGCCGAACTGAATATCTTATTTTTCCTAGTCCCAAATTTAGGAATATAAAGCTGAAGCACCAGTATTTCGTAAATTCACAAACTTATTTGATTCATTAAATGCCTATGATATCGGTATATATAATCAGTTGATTGATTTGATTAGATATTGTCACATTAAAGAACACTTATAACACTTTTTGATATCAGCCGTTAGTCACTTTGTGATTAAATTTGAAAGAAGTGGATGTCTTCACTCGGATTTTGTATTGGAATTATGTAGTATACCCTGAAAATTTGGGTACTTGCGGAACAACATGCTGTTTTCGAAGGCTGCTACACCTTTATCTTCAGCGGGGTTAAATTTCTCGTATTCTATTTATAGAAAATAATAAATATATAAAGCTAATAATTTACATCTACTGACAACCACACACACTGGACAAAAGGCCAAGAACGCTGAAGATGAAGGTGTGTAGCAGTCTTCGAAAAGAGCATGTTCCGTTCTGTTAGGGATTGTCAGTGTGATTTGCAATTTTCTATTTGATTTAGTTTGTTTCTTAGTAACTATCAAATGTAATTTTCATTGCCTGTAATTTATCAATTATCAGTCTATTTAAAAATTTAAAAACATAAACCACTAAACTGGCAAATAAAAGTAGTTATTTATCATTTTAAAAACTAAAAACGAAGATTAAATCTTTACCGAAGTAAGTAGATGTTAACCAAAATTAATTTTATTTTTCAGCAATGAAATAGGTCCATTAGACAACGACAACAACACTGATAAGAAATCCTTTAATGAATTAATTGCTGCAGGCAAAACAAATGACAATGAGTCAGTGCCGGCATCACACCTTAACAATCCGCTATTGCAAAATGAGACATACAATAAAAGCCCATTACCGGATAACGTGAAACTTTCGGACGATAATGCAGACAACGATGTCGAATTAAAAATGGAGATGATACATCGAAAAGAAAATTCACCGGAGAGGCTACCCAATATGTACGTATCTCAGACGCAATCAACAGAATATAATAATGAAAGCAATAAGCAGATGGAAACGAGCCAGCAGCACGCATATGGCGCTGAAGATGATAATGAAATCGATGTATGTGGTAATAAAGAACAAGAGGAACACATACAAGTCACTGACAATGAAAAATCAATGGAGGTGGAGAAATTACCTCCAGCCGATGGCATTGAGGTGGCAAATGATGATATAGTCATAAATGAAATGAAACTGGATAGACCTTTAGATAAATACGAAGTGATTGATTTTGTACGCATCTGTTTGCAGACAGTCTATCCGTTGTGTTTGTATTGCAACCATGCTCGCCGTATAGCAGTTAATGGCAAAAGTTTGCTGCTGCACATGATTGGGCATCATCGTTTGGCAGCCACCGTTGATAGTATTACGGCTGAGGAGTTATTGCCCGCCACTATAGTTGCGAGATTGAAAACTTTTCTGCCAGACCTAGAGGAACACTACTTCAATTCCAATAGTTATTGCACCTACGGAGATGGGGCATTTACCAGTCAAGTCAATGAACGTATATTTGAGTGTTTCCAGTGTCGTTTTGTCACCACCACCCATAAAGAATTGTATTTGCACAATCGCAAAATGCATTTACGAACTGCGATTCTTTGCTTCATGTGTCGTGCTAATTTCTTTAGCTTTAGTGAGATATTGTGTCACATATGCCCAGGTGTGGCCAATAAAGTTTCCGTATTTGATGTCAAGTTTCGCTGTTGTCTCTGTGATTTGGATCAGATACCCTCGCCATTCCGTCTTATGGTTCATTTGCGCAAGAAACATTTTGCTTGTGACGTTTGTCTTGAAGACTGTCGGGATCAGAGCAAGCTGTCGTCTCATGTGTGGAAACACAAGTTACATCATTTATGCTATCGCTGTGGCATCTCTTATCGCAACAAGTTGGATATAACCAAGCACTTGTTTTGGAAACATGGCACTGAAAGTACCATTTGCAAGAGATGCTTGCAAAAGAAGTGGAGGCATGTTTATCATTTCTGCATACCACCTGCCACATTTGTTTGTGAAGTCTGCAATTTATGTTTCTCGAAGGCCATGTACCTAAGAGTTCACAAACGATTACACAGCGGTGACTTGAGATATCCATGTATAGAAGACAACTGCGAAGAGAAATTCATATCCAGAAAACTTTTACTCAAACACGCTCTGGTACATCAAGTGCTGCCGCCGGAAGATGTCGAAGAAAAGGGAAGAGATGCTGAAACCTTGACGTTGGAAAATAAAGAAAACGAGTTTGGTGTAGCCAAAGATCCAAACGAATCAGACCTCAAGAAACAATCGGATTTGACAAATATAAAACAGGAATTAATACAAATCAAAAAGGAACCTTTGGATGAATCTGAACTGGAAAATCACACTCTGTCCAAAGATGGTAATAATAGTAGTGGCTTGTCCGAAAATAAAGAAAGTGAGGAAAAGAGAGTTAAGAGCGGCAGTGGCATAAAGGCTTCCAAAGATGAAGAAATTAAAGAAAAGAAACGCTTGGATACAAAAGAACCGCGCAAGAAGCGGAAAAAGAACAAACGGTCTAAAGAATCACTGGAAGATTTGAATCTAACCGCTCCTAATCTCTCGGAGTCCGACTCAAGCAATGATTCAGATTCTGATTCGGATAACAAAACTAAAACTGAAATGGAAGCTCTACCACGAGTAATGTTATCGCCTCCCTCAGAGGCAGAAACCGATGCTAAGGAAGACAAGTCATCGGAGGTAGTTGAACCTGGTCAAGTATTAGAAATTTGGAAAAATTTCCTAAAAACTCAACAAGGGTCCAGTAGTGCGGAAGAGCTGAAGCGACTTAAGGCTAATAACGAAGAGAGCAAACAGCCGAAACGCAAACCAATACATGTAGCATGCTCAGATCATGACTACTGTAAAATTGAGCCGGATCCTCCCTCAACTCCACCAGCAGCGCCTAAACCAGCAGTTCAGGCGCCTAAAGATGATTTCAAAAAGCCTGCGTCTACAGAGTTAGCGTCTACACCGGATACATCGCCCACTAAACAGAGGAAACAAAGTAAATCGCCCAGGCGATTATCTTCTAGAAGGTCCGACGGATCATCCTCTTCCAGCGATTCCAGCTCCAGTTCTGATTCAAGCTGTTCTTGTGGTTCCAATTGCTCATGTTCTTCCTCCGACTCGAATTCTTCTTCTACGACATCATCCTCCGAAGATAGCGATTCATCATTGGGATCAAACAACTCCATGCGTAAAAGACATCGTAAAAAGTCGGAACGCGATCGTTTACGGAAACGTAGTGAAAGTATGTCACCTCTTAAACAACATAAGCATTCTGGCTCAACTAGCGAAGTTATTCATGTAGATGACGACGATACAGCTAAAGAAGCTGATGTTACAGAGGGATCACTTTCTCCCAAGGAGGCTCTGTTCTATGAAAGTGATTTGGAAACCAATGAGTCGGAAACTGATGAGGAATTTTACGATGAACATCCACAAAAGTTGGCTACTGAATTGCTGGCACAAAAACGTGCCCAACTTATGGCACAAACTAGACTTTCGCCCTCACACAATTACGACATTGTAGAAAATAGTCGCCCCTCCACTCCTTCACTACCGGAGGAAGTGGCTACAAATGAGAAACCTAAAATAAAAGTCAAAAAGAAGAAACGTGATCGTAAGTCGTCGTGTAAAGGTCAAAGCGTACATGCATCCCATGTATCAGCAACTGCTGAACAACAAGTTATTGCGCCTACGCAAGCATCTGTTGACATTCACCATCCCATGAATTCCATGATGTATGCAGCTCCAATGCATACTACCAATACTACAACTGCACTCCTAAATCCAGTGATAGATTCACAGCATCATACGCAATCAATTAACTTATATACTATGGGTCACAATGTTATGCCACAAACTATTTATGCTCCACCGCCTTCAATTGTTCATCCAGAACACACCACTTTAACGCCAAGGCCATTAACAATGCCTCCCTACGGAAATGCACATCGAATGAGTGAAGGTAGTAGCTGCTCCGACGCAGACGGTTCTCTCAAACGTTCTAAACGTCAAAGAAGACCCAACAAATTTTATGGTTACACTAGTGATGATGAAAACCTTATGAATGGTCCCCCATTGATGATTGGCACGAGGGCTTTTAAACCCCAACCACCGCCTCAGCTAACATGGCACAAGGAAGATTTGCCTACACCCTCGAAAAGCATACTCAACAATAAAAACAAAACTCCGAAAATACCAAAACAATCAACTCCTGTAAATCTTTTTGACAGCCCATTCAGTGCATCATCTAGTAAAAAGAAATCGCGAACTTCGCATATTAGTGGCGAAAACTCAGCCCGTAAAAAACCTGCTAAGAAAAAAGATGCTAAAGGTGAAAATAAATTCCCTCCAATACCGACTTTAAAAATTAGACCATCGGAAATAGGCCTAAATACCACTATCAATCATTCAATGTCAAAGTCGGGCAACTACAATACAACGGACGAAACAAGCAGTGATGACGATACTAATCCCAGAAGATACTTCCCAGCTCCAAATGTTAATCAAACAATACCCGCAGTAGCACCACCAGCCATAGTGTTGCCATCACATCCACCAGCACCACCCACGCCACAGACAACAGCTTTCAATCACCGAATACCACCGGCACTCTTGCCCAATCCTGACTTTGCCACCCTACAATACTTTAAAGCCAATAACATACGTTATCCCATACGACCACCTGCCGGTGCTAGACAACCACGCGAAGGCGAATCCGTGTATTGCTATTGTCGCTGTCCTTACGACGAGGTATCCGAGATGATAGCTTGCGATGGCGAAAATTGTCTCATTGAATGGTTTCATTTTGAATGTGTGGGTATAATGGTGGCTCCTCAGGGTAAATGGTTTTGTGCCGAATGCCGACCAAAATATTCGGAAGAATTGTACCCTACAACGGTAGCGGGGCAACTCACCAATGTCTAGTGCAAATATACACCGCATAATTGTTTGCTCAACTTGTTTAAGGAATCTTTATATATACACTATATATGTGTGTGCATGTACAGCTTAGATTCTCTTACAGACTATTTTATAACACACTCTCTAATTCTCTCTTAATGTCTCTCTTAATCAGGTTAATAGTTAAAGCTTAAGGTTATGCTGGGACACAATTGGGACGAACGATGAATTCGTCAGTAAAAGTTCGTTGCGTAAATTCGCAGTGTGGCGCACAATTACGACCAAAAAATTACATTTGTCATAGCAAACTTGTTTGCTGTCTGTGTTACCTTTTAACAAAAATTAAACATTAACAAAAAAAAAAAAAAGAAACGATTAAAAAGCAATTTTATGGTAAATAATTTTATATATTTAACTTAAATTATTTATGTTAAAAATTAAAGAATTATTAAAATACAAATTAATTTTAGTTACTAATATAATTGAAAACTGAAAAGGAAAACGGTAACTCTGTACTAATTTGTTCATAGTTCATCGGCGTTTTAAATATAAATAACTGCCTGGCCCACGATGTTGAAAGAATTTTTTTCATTAGTACAAATACATTTAAAATAATAACAAATTCTAAAATATTGTTTTTGTTTAATATTGAAGGAATGAAAAAGTTCTTTCGATATCGTGGGCCTCGCAGTAAATCTATCGCTGAGTGTCTCACGCACGACGAATTACGTCCGGCGAAAGTTTGCAACGAAAAATTCGTCATTCGTTTCAATTGTGTTTCCTGCATGATTTGAAGATTTCTAAATGATGGCAATTGTGGTTAATATTTACGAACGAAATGAAATATGTGCGTGAGTGTGTCATATCTGAATTTTCTAACACTACAAAAGAAAAAAAAAAAAACAAACGCCAAAATACGCTTATTATGTATATGATAAAGTTCTTAACTAAATATACTTGGATTTTTAGCTTAAATTCTTTTTTTTTTAGTATTAAAACTAAACAAGAATAATAATATGTATGCAACCTTTTAACAATTTTGAATTCAAACAAAAAAAAATATATATATATATATACCATAACGTAATCGGAAAACACTACAATATTTTATTAATAACTTTTATTAAGAAATCGAATCAATGTTGTTTATAGTATAAAACAGAAAGAAAATGGAAAACAAACTTGAACTCTGGGAATATAATTTATATTCATTTTTAATTTTTTTAATTTTCTCTATTAATTTGAATTAAAAATAAAACAGAATATATAACAACATGTATAATATATATCTATAAGTTATGTAAGAACATATATTTATATACTGCATATATATGTAAATCTTTATATAAATAATTCGTTATTTGTAAATATTATGAATATTGCTTAACCGTATTAAAATATACAATTACATTTAATGTAATTGTTTATTTTCCAAATTAAACATTTTCGAAGCATTTTTTTTATAATTTCTCTTCCTATTCGTTTAAAATATGTCTACTATTTTCCATCTTATGTAAAAAAAACAGTTTTCTTAGCATTTAGCACTAAAAATCTGAAAATATTATGATCGATAAATATTGGATATTTTTATATTATCTACGTAAATTATCTGTGTATATTATAAAAAATTGGATATATAAAATAATAAATACTTTACTTAACTTAACTGTATTATTAAACAAATGCTATTAAAGGAATAATTATAATAATAATAACCATAACTCATTTTAAATAAGTATATGCAAATTACAAATAATATGGAAAATAAATAAAAAGAAACGCGTACTAAAGATGTGCAAATATTTTGCATTATTCTTTGGAAGTCAATATTAAACAAAAATTAGCTGTGTTTTTACTAAATAAAATTAAACTATAGTGTTTTTAACAAACATACAGTACTGTAAAGAACAAAAGGAACATTATAAGTGAAAAATTTTTTAATCGTACGTATTAACTACAACAGTGTTGCAAATGGGAACACAATACATTGTCAAAATTTTGAGGGTTGCATTTATGAACACACTGCATTGTATTACTACAAATCAACATGTGTGTAGGAAGTCAGCCTTACTAATATTCAGGCTTATTACAGTTGTCAATATCGATGTCCCATGGCGGACGCCCGCCCGCCTAACGGACTCAATTATTCAGCTCAATACCCAGCAGGTATTTGTTATATTAAGTGTGTATTTTTCACTTCTCCGGCAAAGTTCGGTGAAATGAGAGTAAACTATAATTTATCCCAATAGAGGAAAAAAATGTACAAAAGTACGAAAACGCCAAAAACTACAAAATGGAAATGCCAATGTATATGAGCATGTACGTATAATACAAATCTGCACACATCCATATACAAATACAACTCTACACACAACATATAAAAAAACGCAATATTTTGAAAATTTCCAATAAAAATAAAAAAATATATACGCCTGGCTTACCAACATACATACATATGTATAACCATACATATCTACATATACATATGTATATATATACAATACATAAAAGTACATAAAAAGATTCATTGCAACATACCTGTTGAAAAGCAGCCTAGAATACTTTGCCATTACTGAATGCAGAGTTATCGATGTTCCCAAATTTCGTGTTGTAAAGTTGTAGATAAGATCTTTTCACAATTGATCAATTCATATTTTATAACATGTAAAAAATATTGGTCTTAAGACCATACATATGTATTTAAATAAAATATATTAAACATCACTATTTACTTTAACAAAACAGGCCGTGTATAAATTACACTTTAAACTTGTAAGTCATTTTAAATTACAAGAATATTCCAAATAAATAATCAACTCTTTTTAACACAATATATGTATGTATGTATATACATAACATATCATATTCTTTGACAAAACAGGCCATAGTGTAAAAATTGCACGTCTTTCAATTAAATTCGCATACAGACAAATATTTATTTTAAACACTTTAAATACTTTTAGGTATTTTTAATTCATTTTATGTAATATTTTATATTTATGTTTATATGTGTGGATGTACGAGTACTACCTGCGTTCTATATTAAACAAACATGAGGACAGATTCTTATTTTACAGGATCTCTGAGTGGCTTAAAAATTGTGATATAATAGAACTCATACTTTGTATGTAAGTATGTATGCATATACATATAAAAATACTAAATTCAGTGACATATGCAAAAATGCAATTAACTTTCAATGCCTTAAAGCAATTATATAGAAAATTTATATACCGACTTATTAAACACGTGTTATAAATTACTATGTCAGAGTTTAGACAAGCGAACTTTTGGAAAAGAAACATTTACTTTGGCAGCAGTGTGGCACATAATAACTACGAAAAAATTTTAGCTGTCATAATCAACAAAGTTGTATGCCGTCTGTGTTACCGTATATAAAAAAAAAAATACTAGAAAAAATTAAACATTAACAGAAAACAATTAGAAAGCAATTTTACGGTAAATAATTGTGTATATTTAACTTAAATTATTTATTTTAAGAATTAAACGACTATTAAAATAAAAATTAATTTTATGTACCAATGTTTTTGAAAACTAAAATGAAACACGGCAACTCTATAATAATTTGTTCTTCGGCGTATAAATAGAAATAAATCTATCTCAGAGTTCGTTACGCACGACGAATTTTGTCTACGGCGGTATTGTGTTAATTTTCATATGCACAAATGTGTTTTATTTCTGATGACGAAATAATTCGCAACGAATAATTCGTCGTTCATCCCAACTGTGTTCCCAGGATTACGGTTGGAAAAGAGAGCATCATTTATGTGTTCGGTATTCGGCGATACAGTTTGCTCTCATTTTCTTTGCTTACAAAAATAACAATAACAATGGAACAATATTAACAATAGTAATTGAATGTCGCCGGCAACATTTTCGGCTGTGTGACTACGCATAAAAAACAAAAGAGAATTCCTGATGTTTTTCTTCCAAATGTTTTCTTGTAGATTTAGCTATTTTTGATGAGGTAGAAAGCGCTTTAAAAAAACGCTGAATTGATGCTTTTTATTTGAATTATTTTAGCGCTTATTGAATACAGCGGTGAATGTTGTTAGCACCTAATTTAATAGACAATTTTGTGAATGATTTGAAAAATTCAAGATTTAACCTTATTTTAGATGAAGGTAAACCCGATTTTTATGAAGGGAAGACCAAATCAAATCGAATCACTATAAACACAATATAGTGGACGACTCAAAATAGCGAACAACTACATAAGTGGATGCGGTGGTAGCGAAGCGCACCGGGTTAATCTAGTATTTTAATATTTTGTTCAAGGACCTGATGTTTCTGTATAAAATTTAAATTAAGCGCTTTTCGTATATTTGCAATTTATTGCTTTTTAATGTACTGTTTCCAGCTTTTTGCTGGCAAAATGTTGGCATCACTATGCTACTTTTGTATGATTACTGATTTACTGTTATGTATTTGTTTTTATTAATGAAAAATAAATATTTATATATGCACATATGTCTATGTATACATACGTACGCACTCACATTTACATAAATATAATTCAATTTAAAATTTTTTTTCTTTGACAAATTTATCTTAAATACAAATTTTTTATAAAATTTTTGTTTCAAAAATATACTTTCCTGACGAGTCCATTTAAAGCAGCTGAATAAAAAATTTTAACTTTTTAATAAGACATCGCATTAAAATACGTACATTGATATACATACATACATATGTATGTATAAATATGCACCAACACATAAAAAGATAAAAGCACTATAATAATTTGTTTAATATTGTTGTAAAGTCGAAATTTATAATTATGCAAAAAGAAATTGCACCCACCAACCAACTTAACAAAGCAAACACAAACAAAACAATTCAAAACAAAAAGATAACTGTTCTTATTTACACTTGCAATGGAACACCAGTTGTGTTATACGCATATGTGCATACGAGTGAGTAAATATATACATACATGCATATGTACACATAACAATCGACTAATAATCAACAGCATAAACAAGCAGTGGGGAGAATGTTACCAAATGGAAACAACAGGCTTCCTTAAATGAGCGCAGTCACCTCAACGGTAAAAAGAGAAAACAATTCAAAAGATATAAGTTAAATCTCAGAATGAAAAAAAAGCTTTATGCATGGACTTAAATAATGGCGGGAAACGGACAACGAAACAAAAGAAAATGTTTAATACTTTTCGTCAAGTTGGAAAATTTGTGCCATTTGTTTTAAGCGAATAATCACTGTTTTGCAGTAAATTAAATACTTTAAGGAACTTATTTTTATTATATAACACTTTCTCTTCACTTTTAACACACTTTTACGTTTATTCGCGTCCGATTTACCGGTTTTATAAGGCACCGAAGTAATAAGCCACAAGCGCACATCCAACGGCAGCAATTTCTGTGAATAGACTAAGTAAAGTAAGTAAAAGCTTTTATTCAATGCAATGCTTTTAACGAGAGACAAAAAGTGTTGCCAGAGAGTTCAGCGCGAAATCTGTTAAAGAATGTCTGAAAGTTTTACGCAGGATTTAATGACATGGAACTAATTTAGCATTCCAAATTTCAGTAGACAATTTTTATGAGTAGTTTTTCTGCCCATTTAAAAATGGTTCCTCTTTTTCTTTTACGCACACGTTCATAGTTTTTACTTTGGCATTTGTCATTGTTAGTTGAAATGCACTTGATACCACGATGCAATTACTAAAGTGGCAGCAAATGGCAGAAAAATATTTTCAGTCGCTATATTTAAGTACAAATAATATATTTCTAGATTTAATCTAATATCGGATGCAATAAAATTACACAAATTAAATTGTTTATCACTTTTTACTAATAACAAAAACTGTTAAACAAATGTGTTTGCATAGAAATTTGAGATTTTATGTCGCAAACTTAAGCAAAGAAAACAATAATCACCTGACGTAATGATGCCACCTGGTTTAATTACATTATGCTTGATACTTTTTGAATAGCAGTGGTGTCACAACTATTTCTTACTTGTCAATTCAAAAATTTTATATCATTCAACCATTTAATATTACAAATAAAATAATACGGCTTTTATTAACTATTTGTAATTATTTTCACTTCACTTTTTTTTTGGTAATAATCATTACTAAGTGTACTAAACTTGTTGAATTCCACTCCTATTGTATTTAGTACAGTTTCTTATAATTTATTTATATTTAAAGGATACTCAGTGAAACCTTTGAAAATTATTTGCCATAAAGTATTTTCTCAATTGTTTTCTTTCAGCATAATTTTTTACAGCGCTATAGCTTCCATTACGTGTTTTCTGCTTCTTCCAAAATCCGCGATCTTCTTTTTTTTTTAATTTTCCAATATACTTACGCGGCAAAACTTATATAGACACCCCTTTTTCTCTCCCATGCTGATCCATAAGCAAAAAAAAGATAAACTAGTCTGCCAGATCACAATGTGCAGACCTTCCAGCAGAGTTTCATTATTTCGGTATTGTTGATAATACGAGTAATGCCAATATAAAAAAAATTTAAATCCCAAAAGAAATATAAAGAACGTGTTTCCAGTCATAAAACCTAACAAATAAAACACTAACATTTTACATTTTATAATTAGGAATGAAGTTCTGACGAAATTCCGTCGAATTAATGAGAAGAATTAATTGAAATGTGTGCATTGAATTATTGATTTGTTTTTTCAATTTATTAAAAATTCAAGAAATCATGTTTGTTGAACTCAAGAAATTATACTTATGTTTTGCTGAAGTTATTCTATCTCATGCTCAGGAGACCTTTTATCAACTTTCGAGAAATAAAATGCATAAACTTAAAAAACAATCCCAACAAAAACTTTTATTAGATATTGATTATATTTCAGTTTTCTTAAATCTCAAGAAAATTATTATGCGTAAATAAGTTGTTGTCAAATTAACAGAAAGTAAAGCAAAAAATTTTTGATTATTGTTCTGAATATACATACATAAGGAAGTATACATATTGTAAGTATATACATATACATATGTTAAATAACACATACTTTTTTGTTATCTGTCCACTAATATAGTGCTTACTTACCCGTTCAGTTTGAGTGCACAAAATCTAAATTTATGTTGATTTTATGAACTATATTCATAAAAAAAGTATTTTGTTTTTGAAATACATTTTAGTTAAAAAACATTTTAAGCCTAAAAAAGGTTTTTTTTTCTGATAAATAATGATTATTAATTATTATTAGTGTTAGTGGCGATGACTAAAGTAGTCTGCAGGTTGACTACAAAACCAAAAATTTCAGACTCATAAAAGCATCTGGCATTTTTTTTGATGTGCATTTATGTAGCCTTGTGTCAGTTTTTGTTGGAAAAAATAAGTACTCATATCTATATTTGTTTTTTTGTTCCGCATCAGAAAAATAATGTATTTATAAAATAACGAATCATCCCAACTATTATTTAATAAAAAAAGAAAAAGTTGTGGAAACCGAATCTTTGGTAAAATCATTCGAATAGTGAGTTTCATTTTATTTGTTTAGATTGTTTACACATCACTAAAACATTTTGTTCAATTATCATTATTATGAATGTTTATCTATGCAAAAATTATTAACGAAATAGTATTACAGTTTAAAATTAAGTAATAAAAATAATTGTTTTTATATTAAAGGACTGTTGTATTTTCCATATTTTTCTTATCCCCAAAACGTTGTTAACATGCGGAAGGGATTTATGTACACACACACCCATACATACATATAAGAATCCACATACATAAACACAAAGCAAAATATCAACAATGTCATTTTAAAATTGGTTTAAACATTGGTGTAATAAATTTCAAAATTTGTTTATTTACACAAGGTTTTAAAAAAGTTTTTTAAGCTAAAATTCTTTTGTGAATAAAATATTAGTGAAAATTGCTTAAAACAGATTTTAAATGCTGTTTAAATAATATTTTATGAATACGACTGTATAACTTTAAGTTTATTAACATTCAATTCAAACATTCCTTAACTGATTTCGCGCTGGACTGTCTGGCAACACTTTTTGTCTCTCATTATAGGCATTGCATTGAATAAAAGCTTTTACTTACTTTACTTTAGTCTATTCACAGAATTTGCTGCCGTCGGATGTGCGCTTGTGGCTTATTACTTCGGTACCATATAAAACCGGTAAATCGGACGCGAATAAACGTAAAAGTGTGTTTAAAGTGAAGAGAAAGTGTTATATAATAAAAATAAGTTCTTTAATCTATTTAATTTACTGCGAAACAGTGATTATTCGCTTAGAACAAATTGCACAAAATTTTCCAACTTGACGAAAATTATTAAGCTTTTCCCTTTTTTCGTTGTCCGTTTCCCGTCATTATTTTAAGTTTATGCACAAAACTTTTTCTCATTTTGAGTTGTCACTTATGCTTTTTGCATTTTTTTTCTCTTTTTTCCGAGATTTGACTGCGCTGATTGTTGTTTCCATTTGGTAACATTTTCCCCATTGCTTGTTTATACTGTTGATTTTTACTCGATTGTTATATGTATGTTCGTATGCATGTACATATGTATGCGTATAACACAACTGGTGTTCCATTGCAAGTGTAAATAATAACAGCAATTTTTTTTGCTGTGCATTGTTTTGTTTGAGTTTGCTTTTATTACTTTGTGAAGTTGGGTGGTGGGTGCAATTTGTTTTTGCATAATTATAAATATCGAATATACAACAATATTAAACAAATTATTATAGTGGTTTTACCTTTTTATGAATTGGTGTTATTATTTATCCATAAATACATATGTATGTGAATGTAGTATGTATTTTAAATTTCTAATGAAAAGGTAAAAATTATTTATTCCGCTTCTTGCTTGAGAAAGTAAATAAAAAAATTGCAGTAAAAATAGAATAACAAATAGATATAAAAAAATAATTAAACATTTAAATTAATTTAAATAAATTTAAATTAAATACATATGTATATAGTATCAGAAATTTATCCGAAATCTGCTTCCAATTTTTGAATTATTTGAAGAGTAAATATCTAGAAAGTCGTTCGTACTTAAAATTAAATAATATTTAAAACAATTAATTAAAATAATTATGAGTATTTAAAATAAACATAAATGTGTGTACATATGTATTTATATTGTGTGTTGATTATTTCATGTCAAATATTTTTTGGCACTTTTCACAGCCATCATATTTTGTGAGATGGGCAGACCGATCGAGAACTAACGATGAAAAAGGTGCTTACGGGTTTTAGGCGATTATGGCCATCGAGTGTTTGTTTATACATTAAAAGAAATAAGTTTAATTTAAAGTAAATAGAGAATGGGCTGTGTGCTTAATTGCTAATAATGTTTTGTGTTAAAGGCCGTTGTCTATTGTTGCAGTTACAATGTGAAGTTTAGGATCACTCATTCATTGCTAACTTTTCAGAGTGGTTTTATAACAGGTATCTTCCAATAAATATTTTTTTATATAGTATTTTATTGTATGTATGTATTTATTTACTCTTCTACATCAATCCTTTCTTATTTATTATTCATAAATTACATGGTTTCAGTTTCAAAATTAATTTTTTGTGATTTGAAAAGTTTTGGAAAGGTAAACTACAAAACAGCTTCAAATAAGATTTATCTATATACATATGTAAATTTAATGAATAATTTTTTTTTTAAATTTTTGTATGCAGATATATATATACATATGTTCATACATACATATATGAATCTATTAAAAATTATGTTGGTATTATACATAATTTGTTGACTATATCGCTGGAATAGAAAAAAACTCAGTTACCACTCTTTGTACGTTTACACGTGCAAGTGCAAGTTCTAAAAACTCAATATAGTCAATCTTTTTTAGTACAATACTTATTTAGCGGTCAAAATTGCCACCAACAGTTCGAAAAACTCACCACGTTCACAAGTGACTTTTTGACACTTGCAGCAAGTTAAATAACAGTGTTGCTATATTAAAAGTATAGTACAAATTAACTGGCGTGCAATTTCTTCTTCTGTCAAATATGTATGTATATCTAAAATCTAATTTGAATTATAACATATATACATACATCCATAAATCAAGCGGTTAATGAAGAATGTTAATACGAATAAAATATTGAATGGTGTCAACTATTTTTTTTTTGCTATTGCAGTCATCTGTTATTGATATTTTCATTGTGGTTTACACAAATCAAATTATTGTTGTTAATGTTGTATAGTTCCGACTACTTTGGATTTTACCTTATGGCCGGCACTTAAAAGGACTTTTAATGAGAAAGAGGTAATTGATATCTTCTCATATATGTACATATGTATATGCACAAAAACGATTGTTTTTCCTTTCTCACTGCGCACTTATATATACTTCAATACATATGTATCTATATATCAAGCCTTTGGTGCAATACCGTAGTAATTCAAAATATCGTGAACTGAGAAAAATGCATTTGAAGTTTTGAGCCATCTTTTTGATAGTATTTTCGTTTACTAAAGTTATTTTTTAACAAGTTTTTAAATAAAGAGGCATGTTTTGTAATGTTTTCTGTTTGTAAATTTCTTGTCATAAAGGAAATATTTCATAATTGCAAATAAATATTGTTGGAAATAGCTGGAGGCAATAAAGACATTTATAGCTGTAAAATCTGAACAGTTAGAGATAGAACCATAATCTTTTTTCCTTTAGATATATATTTCACCAAAGATCAATTCTGCATACCCAGCTCAAAAAATTCAAATTTTGAATTACTACGGTATTGCAGCAAAGGCTCGATATGTATATGTACATATTTGCATTGGCAGACTTTGTTTACGTTCATTTATGAATTTGTTCGTTTAGAATTCTCTTTCTTCAAAAATCTCTTAAATGATCATATATATTTTAACCTACATACTTGAACATTTTTGAACTTTGGAAAAAACAACTGACGTACACTTTTATTAATGAAATAATAGACAAAAATTATATACATATATACGATGGTAGAAAGTTTAATAATTAAAAATTAAAGAATTTTGTAGCTAAAATATATATTTATTTATTTAAACAAAGTACACTTTTAAAGTATTTCAAATACAACTCATATACATATCAACATAAAAACATGTACTAATATACATATATAAATACATATTTTTGTGTTTATATTTTTTTTTTATCTTGGACCAGTGCTCAGGGGCTATCCCCTACATATGCAATGCATTGCACTGGAACTAGAGAGAGGGATAGGGTAGAGAATAGACAGGTGGTGAAAGTGGTAGGAAGGATGGAGCTTAATTCTTGCACAACTCTGCAGTTGCGTGTTAATTATAAAGCAAAGTTGTGGCGTCTCTGATGTTTTTTTTTTGACGCATTGTTTTTAAGCTAATGGAGCCATTTTATTTATTATTTTACTTCGCCGACGTTTTATTGCTCAAATACCGACTACATAAAATGGTGATTTTTTTTAAACTAAAACCTATTCTTATTGAACTATATATATTTTATAAACTATTTCCTTTTTTTCATACCGTCAAAGTTTGATGTCTTCTCATAAAAATTTCTAGATTAACATGCTGCAAAGAAAATAAAGTAAATGTATAATTTAATATACTTATTTATATGTTACCATATACATACATATATATACATATATATTTAATAAATATAACATATGAGTCGATTATTTTGGAAGTCCGCCATTTTGAAAAACAATAATTGCTTGCTTAGTCCCTTATGTTGCTTTTTTATTAAGTAAAAGACTTTTATTTAAAAACTAGATTAACCCGATGGGCTTCGTTACACCACACCAATTCTTTTTTTATCTCGGATCTTGATCTTGATCAGGAGATGAACCCTACACGTGCAATGCATTGTGCTGTAACTAGAGGGAAATGTTGAGTAAGAGAAATGAATGAAGGTGAAGCTTCACTTTCTTGCAACTCTGCTTTTTGCACGTTCTTTGTTTTTTTATACCAGTGTTGTAGCGCCTCCGATGTCAAGGGGACGTATAAAATTGTGAAGCTTCGTTTTAGTAGCCATTTCTTAGTATTTATTTTTACTTCGCCGCTGCTACACAATACCGACGAAGGAGGACGTTCTAATGTGGCTGTGGATTGGATACAGCTGAAGCCGTTACTGTTCAGTGACCAGTGACTATGCCTTCGCCACTGAAATCTTCCGAGAACAACTGACACAAAGACCCAAAAATGCACATCCAAAAATACGAAGTGGTTTTATGACTTAGTCTGATACTGGGCTCGAACCCAAGACTTTTTGGTTTTGTAGTCACCGTGCTAACTACCTCAGCCATTGCCACCTTCAAAGAAATGGTCCACCTATGTAATCGTATCATTTAAGAACGACTGGATTGATTTGCCTGAAATTGTTTTTGGTAGGTTGGAAATTTTCTTGGAGATAGTTTGCATGAAAACAAAAATTTGAAAATTTTCAGGATAAGTAGGAAAATTCAACAACTGTAATAGATGTTTTTCCCAACCAAAATACCAGTTATATAAAGATTGCCTCCAACGGCTAAAGCTAGAGGCTTGCAATTCAGTATGTTAACTAGTTAGATTACTCTTTCGATATTTAGATCCACTAAGAAGGGATTTTTTGGATATTGTAGTGCTGGTCTAAGATAAAAAAAAATATATTAAATTATGTACATATCTGGAGTGAGGGCAGTTGTCCTGCGGCCAGGACCCCATGAAACCACTAAGGCAAACGGAAGGTTCACATGATAATAGTGTTCAGTAAAGATAAGATTCAGTTGCGGATACGGTGCTAACACGGCAGCGAACTATACAGACTTAGGGTTTGAGGATGGCTAGGGTTGCAACGACTATTGCATAACTGTGCTTCATCGCCTTTGCCAATGTACTTCACTGTCTGATGCTCGCAGGAGTAACTTTGCTCGCACCTCCTCCTCCTCTGCTGCTCTCGAATGAATTCCAACGTTTTGTTTGAATAAACACATCAGTATAATTTTTAATTGAACGGTGGTTTGAACCCACGGTATTCTGATTATAGAATCCCACACACCCGTTCATATTAATGATCGGCTCATATGTACATATATATACACTCGTATGTATGTTAGTATATAGTTTAATAAATCTAATATTGCATTTGTATTTAAAAAAAAAACTTACTCTGGCATTAAATCATTGACGTGAGAATTGCAGTCATCTTGTACTGTAGTTTGAGCATTTGTTTCATTTTCATTTTTATTGTTATTTGTTTCACTCGTTCCCTCAAAAGTCGTGCTGGGAAATTTATTTGCCATTTCCAAAATATTGCGAGCAATACGACTTTGGTCGATTTGTCTTTGCTCTTCATCCGAACGTTTCTCATTATTTTCCGAAATGCGACCCTTTAGGTTTGAAGGATTCTGAACGATTTTTAAGAGAAATATAAAATCAAAATGGAATTGAATAATTAAATAAAAATAATATACTTCATCTTCTGTTTGTGAGTCTTGGGGATTTGTCCAAATCTCTGTTCCGGCTGTTTCACTGCCCGAAGCAGATGATATTGCTGGCCTGGCAGGTATTAGAGGAGAACGAACACAAACTCTTTAAATTTAAATATGAATAAAAACCAATATTAATGCATAGGATCGATAATTTGCTTAAATAATATGTATGTATATATTTTTCTAATTAAAAAAATTTTAATTCTTAAAAGATCTCATTAATAATTTTTTAACTAATTTTGTGCGTTTCGTTAATCTAATTGGATAGTCCTGTGGCTCAAAGTTGGTTATTTCGCCAATATTATTGCAACAACCCATTATTCTCATTCTCTACTCTCAATCTAAAACGAGAAATTGAAAATGGAACAATGAGCTGTGTTTGTTAATATATTTTATTTTGCACAGAGGGGAAGAAGAGAAAATAGAACTTTTTATCTGTACTACTGCATTCATGTTATTTTTGGTGATTATTATTGGGAAATTTGTCACCAGTAGATCGAAATAGCAGCAGTTTTTACTGGGACATAGGCATTAGCTGCCATTGGACTCGGGGAAACCCCTAGAATGCAATCTTGAACTGATTGTTGGTCAGACTATTTCGGGAGTCACGCAATGTTGTGGTCAACTTAAAACGCAGCTTTAATCAGGTATCACCGAAACAACCGCATTTTGTTGCTATCACATACAGAGATGCGTCAACTTCAGTTGCATGGCGCGTGGCGCATCAAACAAGGTGTGGTTGTTGAAACAGACGGCAATTTCTTGCTGTACCTCCTTTTGTACAACAAACGTCAAAAACACATTGTTTTTGTAATATTTGCATTAATTGTTTTTGACATATCGCGAACAAACAACGTCTGTGATGGTACAATAGCTCCATTCGCCACCACCTTGTTAAAGACGCCTTGGCCTGGCGTATGTAAAAATAACACGGCGATATGTGGTTTCCTACAGATATGAAACACATACACAGACTGACTCATGCAGTTCATCAAGACGAATTATTACCAGGTAGATGCATCCAAGGTGAATTCATGCCAGTCGATCAGCTGGGATAGTACGTTCTACAACAAACATTTTGTTTATGTTAGAGGAGAATTCAAGCAGTCAAGTGTAGTTGATTAAGAAAAGGCGCATTTTTAATTAAACAAAATTCCATTTTCTTTGTAAAATTTATTTTTACACAGAGTGGACGCTGGCATTTTTAATTTTCTTCTTAACTCCGTAGATTTAAAAAAATTTATACGGATCGAACAAAAATAAATAAAATCTGACAGTTTAGCCGTTGGGGCAGTTGATAACAGCTGAGTAAGAATTCTCCGATGCATCCACCTGGTAATCAATTCATTTTACGTTTTATAAATAAAACTTTGACAATACTCTTTAAAATCAACATTAGAGCATCTGTGGTGATTCATGATTTAAGCTGCTTCTCTAATAATTGAGCGTATTCTGAACTTATCGGTTTTTATTGCTTGAGAAAACAAGTCTTCTGAATTTAAAAATCTCTTCCTCTCTGTTGACATTTACACAACAACCCAAATCAGCTCGTCAAACGTAAGTAATTTTTCTCTCAAACAAAAACAAATTGCATGGGCATGAAAAATTAACTAAAAGAATTTGCATGGACTTTTCGACAGTTTTGACAGCAAAAAAACGGTTGACGCGCTGATTTTGGTAGAGCCCTTAAATAAATTGAACTTACTTGTTAACATCTTCCAATTTCTTAAGCAAACGCTCATTTTCTCGACACACAATTTCCTGATCCCTGAGTATAGTTTCTCGCACCGTAAAGAGATGATTGTTTTCTTGTCTCAACGCTTCATTTTCTTGCATGTACAACTTTACCAATTCAGCCAACTCATTGCCATCCAATTCCGGCAATCGTTGTAAATCGACTTTTGGTATAACGCCACCATGATCTGTTGGAATTTCTACAACTTCTGAGCCTTCAACACCCACTTCTTTGATAGAATTGCGATGCAAATTCAGGGCAGCTTTTAAATGTTCATTCTCTATTTGCAATGATTGAATATCGCGCTTCAGACTGAGAATTAAAGCTTCTCTTGGGTCCATCATAATGACAGGCTTCGTGCGTATGCGTTTAGCGCGCGATGCATAACGTAACGTGTTCAGTGTTTCAGCATAATTGTATTGGGCTGGCGAGACACAAGCTATCATTAGCGTTACCCCATTACCCGCCAGACTGTCAGCCAATAATTTCGTTAACTGACTGTCTCGATAAGGTATGTGACCGAAACGTTTCTTACTGTCACTTAGAGAAGCAATGCAATATCCTAAATAATAAATTAATGTTATAAAATACCGTTTGATGCAGTCATCTAAAATACAAAATCTTACCTAATACCATTAGACTTTTATTGATGTTGTTGGCTTCCTCCAAAGTTTTCCCTTCACTCATCGTCTTCTTTGTCAGTTCACTACCGGCCAAATCAACAAAATTCACCTTTCCATGTTTCGACAGAAACACACCGCCATCCGTTTGTTGCTCTGATATTATGTGCACTGTTAGAATTGTATGTGATCTGGAGGAGTGATCATTCATTGCATGCGAGCCCATAGCTCGATTGTGCATGCCTGAAATTAGGAATATAATGGTCGTCTATACTACGAGACTTGGCAAAAAGGAAAAAAAACATATATCGTCACCAAAGCAAATTTGCGACGTCTGTAATAATGACCCCTTATTTTTAAGCCAAGGGGACACAAAAATCAGAAAATACTTTTCTGACTTGAGCAGGCTGCGATTCGAACCAAGGTCTTTCTGGTTGCATAGCCAAGACGCTAACTACTCGCCATCAGCACCCCCATGAGTATAAAAACAGAAAAGACTAAGTGGCATTTGCAAAAATCATACAATAAATATTTTTATTATTCGATTTAAATCTATCTATTTAAATTGCCTCCATGGCTGCAATTATATACACAAGACTAGTTCGAAGCATTCCAGTGTTCAAATGAAATATTCGAATTACCAGGTTAGGTTAGCAGAAGGAAAATAACTTCATTTGATAAACTAAATTATTTTCCAAGCTTAATCATGCCATTCACAAAACAGCGACCATTTTGTTCATGCAGTACATAAATTGTTGTCCAAGCTAATCACCTAAGACCGTTTGCGCCTTATTAACTCTAAGCTACAGAGCCGCCAAAAATACCGCCGACTTGAAACACGTCGAGATAGGATTCATTAAAAATTCCATCATATGATTTTAGCTTAATTTTTTTAATTATTTTAGTGTAATTAAATTTGAAAATGTTTCTGCAAAACTGTATTGTAGAAACACAGATCTGGTTAGATAAATAAATAATGGTCTTCTCGGACAAAAACATTGATATATCATTCTTTAAGATCCGAATGCAAATGCCACAAAATTGTTTATATCGCATAAACATACGAAATACTTAATTAACAAATTAAAAAAGAGGGGAAAAAATTAATAAGATTTCTCAGATGTTATAATTAATTATTCATTTACCTCTATAGGGAGTTACTGATTTCGAAAAGAGAGTTGTTATTATATTTCGACGTTTTAAGGTGCTGATTATTTTCACCATGATGTCAGTATGTATGTATGTATAGGTGTACGGGTGTGTGGGGATACAAATTTGTATGTAAACATAGAACTTAAAAACCGATTTTGCCGCATTCGACAGATATTGAGCTCACTTAGATTTAGTGAGATAATGAACCGAGTCGTTTTTTTTTAGATTTCCGAGACGCTACAACACTGCTGTAAAAACAAATAACGTGCTAAAAAAAGTAGTGTTGTAAGATAGTGAAGCTTCACCTCCTATCATTTCTATCCCTTTCCTATAGTTCCAGCACAATGCATCATCGCATGGGTAGGAGTCATCAGCTGAGTGCCGGCCCAAGAAAAAAAAAATGGTTTTTTTTGCTCTGATATAAAAAATGGTTTTTTTGCTCTGATATAAAAAATGGTTTTTTTTCTTCAAATAACTTTTAAACTAGTAAGCTAATTCAGTTCAAAAACTAATCAGCTCCTAAGCTGAAAAAGAAACGTCGATTGCTGCCGTTTGGACCAAAATTAGGTCAAAAAAATTACGAAAAAAATAGTTTTTTTCTAAAAACTGCAAAGTCTTCGTGAACTCAATTTTAGTTATTCACTGATTTTTATAGACATAAAAAAATTTATCGGATGCAGCACGGCTTCTTTTTAATTTAATTCAATTATTTTTAAGTGTTTTCAAAATTATATATTCAATGACAGTCTTATTCACAACTCCTACTACGAACACCTTTGTGAAAGCGTAAATTTACATGAAATTATGAAAGTAATTGACAGGTGGCGATTACACATCCATACAGGACATGAATGCTTTGCGTGTTTTATGGGTCACATGAAAATTCTGGTATTGAGAATTTTTGTTTTTTTGCAAAGGAATTAATAAATACTTTAGTTTATAGAGATATTTTATGGAATATTTCAGGCAATGAGCTCAACAACTATTGTCAGCAATGGTTTTGTTTTATCAATTAAAATTGTGAGCCAAATTTCATCGCTTTGTGCTAACTCCTTTTAGTTTTGCCCATTCATTGTATGATATCAGGACTCTGTATGTCATTATCAAAAAAATAAAATTTTTGAGTTAATAATGCAAAATAATTCTTCATATCGGGCTTTATCTTGCGTAAATTCACGCAATTAGCTTCAGAACTCTCCTCGTGACAGAAGAATATTTTTTCACTTCAGCATTAAGAGGCATGTAAATTGAAAATTTTAAGTACGTTTTTTACAAAACTAGTTTCCTTGAATTATGAAGGTAAATGAGCGATAAGTGTTTCACTCTTCCTAGTGTTAACTTTCAGTAAATACACAATCAAATAATTAATTAAATTAATTAATATATTAATTAAATATTTACTAAAAATCAGTTTAAAAGTTAATTGAAAAATATCTTTTTTTCTACGTTAGTCCAAATTCATTCCGATTATCTATGTTTGTTATATGGTTTAGCTTTTTTTAATTTTTCTTCAATTAAAAAAGTAATTGAATTTGAATATTATATCAAACATTAGTTTTAATTAACTAAAAACCACCCACAATTTTTTCTGTTCATAGAATATATTTAATATATAGTTTACAAAATTGAGTATTGGAGATTTTTATATTGTTGAAATTGCATATATTATTTCAAATACGAGTATTATTTCACTTACCTTCCTCCAGCACTGCCAATAAATCATCCAGTTCCTCACAATCGACTGTGAAAAGATTCTCAACAAAAAAACCTCCCGATTTCTTAGACCAGCGTACTAAGAGAGGTTTACGTGCAGAACCGGGATTTAACAGATCAATTACCTATACAAATAAAGTAAAGTATATAATATTACCGGCATTAATAATTTATTTTCTTTTCCATTACTGCTGAAAATGTAATTCTGATCGTATTGAAAATATTATTTTCTGAAGTTTCTTCAAAGTATATAAAATCGTAACTTTAATTCTAAAAAAAATTTCAATCTACAGAAATAACACAAAGAAAATTTAATTTTCCAATTTTATATAGAAAGAAATTCTAGTTAAGAATATTATTAATATTAATTAAAGATTCAATTCTTTTAAATCCCGATATACATATTTCTGCGTTTTATACATATTTTACGAAATCAATTACTAGTCAATCAATTGACTAATCACTAAAAAATAAAAGTTAATTAAATTGCTCCACACATCAATGTAAAATATTTAATTGCATTTCGCCTTCGTCCTTTTGACAAACATTTAATATTGACAATTTGCCTGCTGCGAGGAATGCATTTCCTCATGACTGTGCTTTGAATGGCCATTCATTTGAAATTTTTTTTTTCATACTCGCAACAACACAAAAATTAAATAACGTGGGCGTGTTTTGCAAAAGTAAATATAAAAATATTAAATAATTTAAAATTCCACGCAAAACGGAAAAACTTGTATTCTGGGAATTAAATTCTTCTATAGACGCGAAACTGTTGATGGCTAAAGCCACATAGCTGGATCTAAATTTCAATATTTTTATTTATTCAATGATAAATATGTATAACACTAAAATGGTACTATAACAGGGTGTAACAGACCAGAGTCTCAGAGAGCAATCGAAGCGAGAAAAACCTCTACTACTCGCTACTGGGACATCATACTGAAATAATTTTTTTAGACTAAAAATGTACAGCAAAATATTTTTCGATTGTGTATACATATCGAAGAGCGTATCAAAATTTCCAGATGGGTTTTAAGCATATCATTATTTTCCTTCAAATATTTCTCAAATATTGTGAAGGCTTTAAAACTTTTAGACGCTATGTATGCGTCAAAGAATCGATTCATTACGATACCATTTTATGTTAGCTTTATTTCCAAAATGGTCTTTGGGTTATGTTTTCTTATACTCAGTGCACCAGAACTAGTTATTATACTAAATACATATTTGGGGTATTCACAAGGTCTGCTATTAAGCCATATTGTCATAATGTCTTAATATATTAAAATAGTCTACTAAAATTGTTCCTATGCTCCGAAGAAAAGTCATAAAATAATTAGACTTTTTTTTTTAGATATATTTAGGTCTATTCCAGGTGCATAACATAAGTGTCCGAACTTTTGAGAGTAAAAAGAAAATTACTCTCTGAATGTGACAAAATTGCCCAAAATTGGTGGAACGCAAAAAATCACAATTGAACACAAGGCGAATTCATAAATTAAATTAATTAATTACTTTCTCAAATAAATTTTATTTTAGTGATTTTAGACACTTAAAATGCATAACATTTTAAAAGCAAAACATTTGCATCATTGGCAAAACCTGTTAAAAGTGATTGACAATAAACTGAATAAAAGTAAATGCCATTTTTTATTGAAAAAAGTGATAAATACACTAAAGCCCCGATTTGCGTCGTTAATGGGGACGGGAGGAATGCGACGCAAATTGAAACGACGCAAATCGAATTATTTGTTTCTATACAAATGTTCCGATTTCGAATTAATTGGGGGAAAAACTAAAAAATTTCGAAAAAATATATACATATTGAGATAAAAAAAAATTACATGAATACGTTTTTATTTGTTTAATTTCATTCAATAAACGTTTTTAAAGTTAGAAATAAAAAAAAAATAATAAATTAAATTATTATTATTGTTTCCATTTGGTTAGGTGGTCTACTGTTTTATTAAAAAACTGTCTAAGGTTTGCTGAATTGTTAAAGATTTCTTTTGCGCATAGATTTCCTTGTAGCAACTGATGGCGTGTTCAACAGATGATGCTACGCTTAAGCATCGATTTTCATCGGGATCTTTTTCAGTAAATATATACATTGCCTGTGCAATTAATTGCAAAGCTTTGGAAATATTGGAAGTTGTTAACTTTTTTTCTTCTAAAGTAACATCATTCATTACAACATATCTTCTTCTAATGTACGCTGAACATTAATGGCTAATAAACTTTCATTGTCAAGCTCCTCTTCGTGAAATAATAAGATTTCATTAATCAAAGTGACGCAAATAGAATCGACGCAAATCGAAATCTCAACGACGCAAGTCGGATTATACCAATTTTTAAAAAGCGACGCAAATCGAAAAAACGCAAATCGGATCGACGCAAATCGGGGCTTTAGTGTATGTACAAATATATGTACTTATAACTCCAAGTTTATTTTAAAAATCTTCAATTTTACTTTTTCATAAATTTTTAACCATTTTTTTTTGCCATTTCTTTGCAAATTTTCTGATTAATTTGTTAATTTCATATGTAAATAACAAACAGCTGATAATTTAATTCTAGTCCGAAATTAACCAGGAAATTAAAAAGTTTACTCTTTCATTTCCTCTCAAAATTGCACAGATGCTTTTGGGTAATTTTGAGCGCACCTGGAAAAGACTTTTTATTAGTTTGTCCTAAAATAACCGAAGAAATCCGAGTCTTTCGGTAAAGCTTTTTAGTCGAGTCGGCGATTATATTTACAAGGCTCCACTTCTTACGGGTGCATGAGCATTAGTCTTATCAATATGGAGGTGTGGGTTCGATTCCCGCTTAGACCCTGGGTGTTTCTACAGACAAGCTGTAAGAGTTTCGTAGAGTTTGTATTGTCTTAAAAAAAAAAAAAATAAACGATATAAAAATAAAAAATTGTTTAATAATCATTCACACTGTTGTACCTTTAATTTAAAATAAATTTTTATAACATAAAAGTAATTAAGAAAGAAAAAATCACTCCATGTAACAATATACAAGTGAACAAATTTTTTTCGTGTAACTTAGCGTTTTGATATCAAAAATTAATAAGTGTTTTTTCTTTAACAACTGAATAATTTTTTTCAAATAGCACACTAAATTAAGACGTGTTGTTCACAGCAGTCATATTTATTCGTATTATTACTTTTAAAACATAAGACTTTAAGACAATTTGTATCCCCCAAGTACAATTTGCATTATGTTATTTATAATCGTGTAGAATGAAAATTTCATGGCACTTACCCGTTCATTGTAGATTTCCATAAACGATGCCTTTAAAATGTACGTTATATCTTTTCGATTTTTGATCAATTGGAAGAGGTACAAAAACGAGCGGAAGATTAAACCGTGTCTGCGATCCTGCGGATCCGGCTTATTCATAAACTATCATATAACCGAAATAGAAATATAAAACTTAATATTTTGCGAAATGAAACTCAAAAATTAACTTACTAATTCAGGCGGGCCAGTGAGGGTATGTGTTTTACCTGAACCAGTTTGTCCATAGCAAAATGCCGTACAGCTAAAACCCTCAATACCCATTTCAATTATACGTTTAATACCCGAGTAGTCTAGTATATCGTCCTGCGTAGCTCCGGGTTCGAAAACCACATTGTAGGTAAACACGCGTACACTTTCACGATTACGACTTTTGGCCGAGTCGTGACTTTCAATCTAAAATTAAACGTTAGTTAATATAATAATTCAGTTGGGAGCAGTGTGACCATTTTAAGAAATTTGCAGCTAAATTTCGCATTTTTAATTTATATAATTTAACTAGCTGATCCGGCAATCTTCCTTTTGCCCAACTCAAAATTGACTCAACAGTTTAGAATGTGTTAACTCTCATAATTTTTTTAAGTAAATGATCCAAGAAACACACTTCTTAAAAACAAACTGAATACTAGATAATAGACATTTTGTAGTTTTCTACGCTATTTCTTAATTTTTGTTTCTATAAGCAAGGGTGTGACCCGTCGAATTTCGCACTACCTAACAGTCAATGAATGTTAGGTTACAGATTAGCTGAACTTAATTTTTGATTTTATGAAAGTAATAACAATTAAATAAAAAAGTACAAAAAATAAGTATATCAATCGCGGATAAAATCTTGTTTGAAGCTTACCCTTACTTTGAATCTCTCTGGATCTATGAAGAGTGCGTACCCGGAAGTGCCCCATGCAAAAAAGCGTCAGCCTAGTACTCCTGTAAAAATTGTAAATTTTCTTATGGACTCTCCTGTATACTGAATTTCAGCTCTGTAGTTATATTGAAAGTGTCTGAAGCAAAAAACAAAAATTTACTATCAAGTCATTCCGACATTAACTGTGCCATTCTCACTTATCCGATTCCGCTTAATTTTTGATCGATGATTTATATTGACTATTAAGTCATTCAGACCAAAATGAGAACTTTTAGCTTTAACCGTTCTCTAGATACACAAAAATCAATATTTACTTTGTATGGGAGGTACCATGCCCACTTATCCAATTCTGACTTCTTTCTGATTGATGATTTACATCGGCTTTTAAGCAATCTCGACCAAATTCAGAGAATCTTATTGTTACCATTTTTAAGATATAAGCTCATAAATATTTATTTAGTATGGGCGTGGCATCTCCCATAGAAGACAAGTGAAAATACTCGTTCGACCATTTACATTGAAAACAGCAATAAAAAAAACTAAAATTGCTTTTGTTTTCCATATAAATGGCTGAACGATTATTTTAACTCGGCTTCTATGAACAGCCAGTTAAACAATTTTATGTTACACAAATAACTTGTTTTTCCTATTCATTCCTAATAAATTCATTTCAATTTCATTAATTGTAAAACGTATTTAAAATCTGCACATCAGTTTTTTTTTTAGCAGTTTGAATTTCTCTGTAGCATTTATTTAGCATTATTTCAATGCATATTTACTCGCTACTATTTTCTTAAATCAGGTCACACTGCTTGTACTAAAAAAAATAACTTACAATAATTTGGCCATTTCCTGGAAATTGTAATATGAGGCCATGTCTAGTACGTTTTTCCTTTTCATTTAAAGGTCGTACTCGTACCACTACATTTATGTTGTCCTCAGGTGTTGATGGTTCACTACCCGTTGATTTCGAAGCTACTACTTCCAGTGTGTCAGCGCTTCCAATCCTAAGTGAATGGCCGGGAAATAGTAATAAACATTAATTGAAAAATAACCTTGAATTATTATTTAAAATTGTTAACTTTAACTTGAACTTGAAGTTTCTTTTCTTGTGTTTTTAATAACGTGAGTTTTTTCCACCCAAAATATCCTTCTGTGTACATGCATACATACCATATATAAATAGTTTTATGTTTAAATTAAATATAAGAAATAAAGACTGTTTTGACCAGTTGCTTGGGAATGTGAATCAGAGGTTCTTAAAAATTGTGCTGTGAGATGTGATTTTATTTTGAAAAGTTTTCATGCGAACACATGTACACAGCGCACTTTTACTCAAACAACGTCATAACGAAAGTATATTTATAAAGTAGCCGCATCTATATAATTAAACAACAATACCAAAAACAACAGCCCTTTTGTTTGTGTAAAACTAAATATGTCAAACTTGTTTTTTACTCCTCTCTCAAAAGCAAACTTAACGAGGAACACATTATTTTTATTTAAATATGCCTTAATTGCTGTCGCAACACTCTCAAAATAAAGGTGAGTAAACAAGATTAAAGAAATGAGTAAAAATTACATTGGCGCATTTAAATGCAAACAAATTTTGACATATACGGCGTGTAAAACATAAACGAACAAATAAGTCACCGGATGAGTTAATTTTAATTGATAAACTGGTTATAACTAAAGAAATCTTTTTTTTAATAAAGAAAAACAAGGCGTCACATCAGGTTTTGTCATTGATTTGTATAGATAGATGGCGATGGCTGAAGTAGTCTGCTTGTTGACTACAAGCAACAACTAAAAAGTCCTGGGTTCGAACCCAGTTTCAGACTAATTCATAAAAACATTTCATCATTCACATTTTTTATGTGCATTACTGTGTCTTTGTGTCAGTTGTCGGAAGTTTTCAGCGGCGAAGGCATAGTCACTGGTCACTGAACAGTACCGACTTCAGCTGATACCAATCCACTGGCATATCAGAGCTCCCTCCTTCGGCTGTATTGTGTAGCTCAAGCTAAGTAAAATAATTTCTAAAAATGGCTACTAAAAGAAAGCTTAAAATTTGAATATGTCCCCTTGACATCAGAGGTGCTACAAAAAAACAAACAAAAGCAGTTGGAAGATGGTGAATCTTCACCACCTGTCATCTCTCTCACTAACCCTTTCCTTTACTTCCAGCACAATGCATAGCATGTGTAGGGTTTATTCCCTGAGTGCTGGTCCAAGAGAAAAAAATCGTTTTCTGTAAAATTAGTCCAACAAGTATTCCCGCACAATCATGGACTCTATCAAACCGGACCAACATGGTTTTACACGGATCACTTTTTCTTGCTTTAAGTCTGTGTTTATAGGAGAGAAAAGCAAGACGAAAGAAGCGGGCTACAGTCTTAGGTCGGCAGGTTGCTGGATGTAAATGTAAAGAAAGGTCCCAGTCCACTTGTGTCCAATTTATTATGGTCGCATTGTGATACCTGTTGTGACAACACTTTCAGTGTACAGACCAGAGTCTCTGCTAGGAATCGAACCTACAACCCCCAACTGATAAACTAGCACACTACTCACTAGACTACCGGTAATACAGTCTTAATTGTGATTATTTATTTTTCTCTTTTTTTTGTTATTTCATCCGCATTTTTCGAGCTGATTTTGATGGACAATTGTACACACTTGCCTCAAGTGATACGTGTAAAACCTGACTTGCTTAGTTTTTAAATTTCGCAATATTTTGTTTATTTCAAAGCGACTTCCATTATTTTATGTACACCATTTTGACATACCCAGTAGCTGTTTCCGTTGTCAACAGAATGAATCTGGGAACTACTGGGAATGCTGCAATCGATTGCCTCCCGCTTAACTAAACCAGCACAGAACATCGTCGCAATGCACTGCTGCAAAAGAACCTAGTGTTTTAGCAGCCGTTGGAATATTTCGAAAATTGTATACTAAAAAAAGGCTCTGGCAGAGTTTTTATAAGAAAATTGTAAAATTTTAATTTGGGAGTCCCTGTAATAGTTTTTCATTACTGGAAGAGAAAAAAGCTTTCGCGCAAAAATGATTTATGGTGTGTTCGCATGCTAAATGTTCGTTTGCAAGAATATTAGGATTTTGTGGCAAACTTAGGGATAATAACAAATTCATGCAAAATATAATAAATTTCCAAAGGAGTTGTAGTATATTAAAGTTAATATTATTTCATGCGGAAAGAACTGCACATGTGACAAAATTCCAACGAAACAAAATTAACATTATTTTATTCTAATCGGAATTTGGATAATTTATTATTATTTTTGGAGGTCATAATCCCCCTTCCATTGGTTTTACCTTATTTTAGGTACGGTACCATATACTTATAAAAATATCCCACATCAAGTAAGAATACGAGAATTATTATTATAAAAATGCCCCAAATCCTGGAAGATACGAGAATTGAAATTGATTTCTACAAAATTTACACTGCATATCGTAATATTATTGCTAAAGTTAAATTTAGGCCCCAAAAAGTCTAGATTTCATCTTTTAGGTTAGAATTTTAGGCTATTCATAGCATACAGAGCATTGTACGAGTATATAAAGTTCAATTAGATAAAATTAAAAAAAAGTTTGCAAGTTAAATGTTTCGGCATCAGATTCACACAAAT
The DNA here is from genome assembly GCA_963924685.1 of Dexiosoma caninum. Taxonomy (NCBI): domain Eukaryota; kingdom Metazoa; phylum Arthropoda; class Insecta; order Diptera; family Tachinidae; genus Dexiosoma; species Dexiosoma caninum. Next base: position 60,996,930 of record OZ004728.1, on the reverse strand, counting down.
CCATTTATCGAAAACATTAAAAGCGTTGTTGACTGAGCTAAAATCATCAAAAAAAAGTGGACTCTCTCTGTGCTCAGTTTACGGAATCTTCCACTTGAGCTAGCTCAAAGCTGAATGGTATAACTCTAATGCTTATGTACCAAAAGCTGGTGCCGCAGCTTGAAATGCGAACCACTGATGACAGTTTGGGTACTCGAGTGTCACTAATATCGGAGGTCTTAATAATTAATCAATTTCCCTTTAAAAGTATTTTATTCATGCATTATGTTTTCCCTATAAGTACGTAGAAAAGCCTTTTGCTTGCACTATTGTCACGCTAGACGACATTTTCCCTAAATACTGCTTATGGGAAAACACGCGTCATAACATTGGAAAAGCCTTTTTGCGTGTCTAATTTCAAGTTTCTTGTTGTTTATTTATAACATAAAAGTTTTAAATACTTTATGGCTGGTTCTGAAAATTTCTATTTTTACTGGGAGTTTGTGAAATTATATTTTTTATTTCTCTTTAAATTTACATGAGGAATAACTTGTTTATTTATGACGACGTCTACTTAAAGCTTATTTTATCGTTAATATCGTTCATCGTTTTATTTTGGCACCTCATGCGAATTTGTAGTTGATGTAGTCAAGGCAAAAGTATTTTTTTTTTTTTTTGGGAAATAAATTATGGGTAGGAAGAGGATAGAGGGAATAGTGCTTGTCGACATTAAATTTCAACTTTCACAAACTCTTCAATTCTGCAAGTTTATTTTTCATAGATATGGTTCTATGAAAATAAATACTTATAACGTGGCGTGTTAATCGTACTCCGTACTGAGGTTGGGTATAGCACGGAGGTAGTTAGCACGTTGACTACAAAACCAAAGAAGTCCTGTGTTCCAC